>JAVLUX010000014.1:8166679-9640429 GCA_032164185.1 Moxostoma hubbsi | reverse complement strand
GAAGTAGAGAAAGTGCAAAAGGCGTTTTTGCAGCTTGGTTTCAATAATTGATTTTATTGCATTGGGGATTATTTTTTGAGTTCTGAGATTGAAGTTGTTTTATAGTAGAACTACCTTGTATATTTCAAAATATCAAGGACATTTTAATTATTTTAGTTATCCCTGACATGACCCCTTTAAGATTTGGAAATGTAACCATTGTCTTTGCATATGCATACCCATATTCGTGTTTAAAAAAAAAAAAATGAAAAAAAGTCGTTCCCTGACCGGGAATCGAACCCGGGCCGCGGCGGTGAGAGCGCCGAATCCTAACCACTAGACCACCAGGGAAGTGTTATTCACAATTTAAATTAAGAGAATTACTATAGTGTACTATACTAGTATAGTATCTAACTTAGTAAATAAAACTATAGTATAGTTAAAGTTAACAACAAAAGAATAATCTTTTTTAAATGTTTAATTATGTTTATATTATATTAACTAAACAAAATCGACAGACATTTTAAATTTTCTGCTGCTCGTGCTCAATCACAAGCACTTGCGTGTGAACATATAATGCAAACACCTGCAGTGTATCTTCCTCTCATGCACTGCTCGCTCTGTTTAAAGATAAGATAATTTCATTTTAAGAGAATACTGGTCTTCACTGTAGTCGTCGTAATGTAGCTTGTCATTACCCATGTTCCCAGTAGATGTCACACGCGTTTGAGAAGCTTGTCGTTTCACCCATTGGCCAGTAGAGTCCATAGTTTGACGCGTTTTTAGTTCACTGCAGGTTGAAGTTGAGAGGTCACGTTGGTTAGTGGCTTACAGTAGCTGATATGATGCAGGCAGAGCAGTAGAGACTTCCAGCCACCTGTCTTCTAAAATCCAACAGGAGCCTATTCACTATTAAAACAAGCCCTCGGAGAGGAAAGGCAGAACCTGTCATAGGGGTAAGCGATGATCTGAGCGATGTTGTTTTGGTTTGTGTGTTTATGTAGATAAATAAGAGCATTTCGAGAAGCATGGCAGGGCCCCTAGTGTTCAGTGTTACTGATAGCTGGTTAAGTAAGAAGCTGTCAAACCGCTTTCTACACACGCGTGTTCATCGTGTCGCCACAATAAAGATATTAAATATTGTATTTCTGCTGGTTTACTACCTTTATTGTCTTTGTACGCAAAGCTTGTAAAGGAAAAAATAGCAGGTGCTTCACACATGAACTGGTGCTAATGCTAAAACGTTAGCAGCTCGGCTAAAGTTAATGCCATGGAAACATGTATCGGGTTCATCTCCAGCTCGCTCGAGAACATTAATATACAATATGTAAAGGGTCATGAAGGGCATGAAACCGATATGTCGTAAACACAGACATAACAGTTGAGTTAACAGGACTACAGTAAAATATATTTGAAATATATTAGGAGTTAATTTACTGTTAAATTAACAGAAGAGGTAAACTGTAAGCACATTTCCATTGCATTGTTCAGTAGTATCTAATTAGTGCACTAAAATAAAAGTATGGTTGTCATATATTACCATAGTAATTATCGAAGTACCATGGTATTACCATCTGATATAATCACTGTAACATGGTACCACCACAGTACTGTTTTGTAATGATATTACTTAGCCTGAAAATTAACTGTAAGGCTGTCTGACTTAAATGCAGTTTGTGTTGTAAGTGTAGGGTAAATTAATTTGACTGATACAAATGTAATTTGAATCTGTAATAATGTTTAAACTATAGTGTAAACGTACTGTTATTACTTGCTGTATAATTTCCAGAGGAAATATTTGTCTATATCCTCCTGAGACTCCAGCGTGGCTGCTGTGTGAATTTACAGTTCACTTTTTGATTTGTAGCTAATAGCACTTAATAAGCATGCAACAAAATAAATGTCTTTCTAAAAATGTCCACATGTGTGACAGCAAGACTAAGTAGTGACATTTTAAATAATACCAAGCTATAGAAAGCCATATTTGTTATAATCTAATTGTTTGATGTTTCCAGGAGTGTTGGTTATTCGTGTTTTTGAGACATTATATAGATATTAGTGCTGATTGTCTGTAAAGCTGCATTGGAACAATGTGTATTGGGGTTGACCGATAACTAAGTTGGGCAGTACCTACCGATAACCAATTAATCAACCGCTATATTTTAAAATTGATACTGAAAGAAAAAATAACATACAAAGTAAAATAGTGCTGAACTTTATTTAAAAAAATAAGCAGTATCGACTGAACCATGAAAATATATTGTAATTTTTTTAATGAAATAAATAATATTTATGAACAAATATTCAAATTTTAAAGTCGACTGATTTTTTTAAAATGACGTTGTTTCCTTAGTCCACAAGAGGGCGCAATAAATACGTAAACCATTCAGCACCCTTATATTATTGCATAGGACATTCCTATTTTTGCAGTTATTGGAATTTCATTTTCAACTAATGTGCATAAAATAAAAATAAAAAAAAACGTTTTATTCGGTCCATATTCTCAAATGTTATGTCAAAAGTAAAATGTGGGGGGGGGGACGCTTCAACAGACAGTTCACATGGTGTTACACTTGCACTCAAGCCTCAAGTTTCATAATAACAGCGAAATACCACATTGTTTTTTATTCAGCACAGTTGTATGTAGAGTAGCAATATTCAAAGGAAGCAGTATTCGGCTAAACTCGGTGGTGAAGCGGCTCAGACTATGAGCCCAGGCCAGGGGCTGTTCAAACAAACGGCACACAACAGACTGGAACCGAACGCTAGGATCTCGAGACACACATTTCCAAGTTGAACATCTTTCCAGACAATGCATTTAAACAACTCATTGCTTAATCTGAGAAAGGTTTATAAGAGAGCATGGCGCAATGCCCAAAGACCTCCACCAGTTGTAAGGGGCTGTTTAGACTGAATACTTTTGCAACTATCCATTTGTTTTCCTATGTAAAAGTGCGCTAGACAAATGTCTTTGTTTCACTTTGTTTTAGTTTATTCGGCGTCTCGTGCAGGAGCGCTGTTTTATAGATCTCTATAATATCTATATTATATTATGTCTCTAATTAAAAAGAAATTTAAAAGCATATTGAGACACCTGCTTTCCGTTAAACAGTATTTGTTGTGCTGTGTCTAGCCTTTTTTGGTGCAAGAATTTGATCGATCTGAAGTCATCGTTTTACATTGAGGATATTTTTTTTTTATTGAATTCAGATGCATTTCTGATTTGATTATACATTTCTCTTGGCTGCATGAAGTTAATTTGCTTTCTCTTATCACTAGTTTTAAATACGCAACTTAACTGGCTAAAAAATGCATGAACGTGACCAGATGGATATAAACTAATGCAAATAGATGGTAATAGATGGTAACAATCCTTAGATTTAAAAATTTGGGTAGGACTTACTTACCGATTGAGGTTAGCTTTAATGTTAGCGTCCTCTCAGTCTTGTCGGCAAACATACGGCTGTTCTCTACCATTGCAGCATCTAGTCAACAAATTAATTACTTTATAATGAATTGACAACATGTACTGTATACATACCTTTTCATTGTTGATGTTTTAAATCCACATCTGAAGTGTTCCTCTCCATGCAGAGTGTAGTCTCATGTGTCAAAACAAACACCACAAGGCATCAGTGAAGTGATAGTTTTTATTTCACCTCTAGAGGCCACTCTCGTACTGTATAATGACAGCGGACCCTTCCCAGCCATTCCAGCACCGGTCGCAACGGGAAAAAATATCGGTGTGGATTTTTGATGATAACCGATAGTTCCAGAAATCTGTTATCGGTGCCGATTAATATGCAAAACCAATATATTGGTCGACCTCTTAAAAAAAAAAAAAGATACACATAAAAAAGATTTGATTTTACTTTTATGTTACAATGTTTTTTCTACTTTGGCAACAAAATCTTAATATTCTCTGTTTGCACCGTCAGACAAGTGATTGCCAGTTCTGAAGCATAATTAATTCTTATACAAGCAATGGCCAGCATCCACCAATTAATGCCAACCATGTTAAATTATAATTATAAATTCTGAATCTAAGTACTGATTACCATTGTCCCATGTCTGCCAAACATGTCGACTGGTTCAAACATAATCTGCAACCTGAAGTTTGTATTGAATGCACTTGGTTTAACAGGAAAGACAGGATGCTTCCTTGCTCCCAATTTAGTGAATGACTTAACCTCCAATGTGCTGTTTGTCTGCACTGGTCTCAGAAGAGTTCGAAATGTACTGTATTTTCATTCTAACACCATATAAAGCCCCTGATAGCAGCGTTTTTCTATATTGCACAGTAAATATAGTATTTCTAATGAAAACCTTGTGCTGTTGTACACTATACTGTACATTGTGTTTATCTGTGTGATGTTTTGTGATAACTCGCTAACATTTTTAAAATGGCATATCGGTTGAATCTAGAGACATTAATCTTTTGACTCAAATAGGTTTCAATGTAAAAACTTAATTAGGTTTCTTACCAGATGTAGTTTTATTGGTGTTTCTCCCAAAGACAAACTACTCTGTGATCAACGCCATGTTGTTTTGTCACATGACTCCGTAGGTCAAAAGTTTAACCCTTTACTGAGACTCCAGAACTGAGATCAGTTGGTTTAAATTAAATGAAATTACACGTTGTGTATAGCAAAGCCAAAATACAAAGTTCACGCATGTGTACGCGGGGTCTCATGAGGATATATTTTAGTTATACTAATTTTTTTTCTGTTTCTTTTTTTTCCTGAAATGATAAATTTGTCAAGAATATAACATGTCAGATTAGTTCAAAAGACCTAGTGTGCGTTATTTGCGTTAGCACAATCTCCTGTTTTACTGCAATATATATTGAGAGAAATGCTTTACAATTTGACATTTTTGGACTCTTATATTCTTCATATTGATTTAAGACATTTTCTCTTTTTACAGTGACTCTAAACAGGGAACAAACTAAACTTTCAAATATCTATGCACGCTTTTTGCAGTAAAATTACAAGTGGGACATTCCAATGCTGAGATAAAGCCAGTTGAAAGAAGATTGTAGAAGCTTGACAGCTTGCAGCTTCAGTGGAAGTGCAATAGAATAGATAGACTTAATAGTGTTATTTAGTCACATTTCTTGTTTTTATATGTCTTAATGTTGGATTGCAATATGAAAAAGTGTATTTGTAAGTGCAATGTTTGATTTTAAAGAATTGCTGTTGTTTTTTTTTTTTTTGCGAAATTAATATTATATGCACAGTGTGGTGAAATGTATGTTCAATTGCATTAAGGATATTGTACTGACATAATATTTTCCTGGCTAATGACAATATCCAGTGGCTTTTGAAGCATGAAAAGGGCTTTAGTTTTTAATTGTTAGCTTCTGGGCTTTATGTTATCTTTTGACCTTGGTCCTGTCCAAAGCAATAACTTCGCATTTAAAAGTTTATAGTCCAGCATGCACGAAAGGGGTATCAGGTGTCAGGCTATCACCATACTGTCAAACAATGTTCCTTTGTGCAAACTGGTCCTGTCGCATGCGTTTGCCAGCCCATGCATGCACAATCTCTCAAGAATTTAAAATCTGTTTGTGTTTTTTCATCATTTGCCTATTTCCGTGTGGTAGTATTTGAGTTTGCCTGGATGTTCAATCTTTGAACAGTGTCTCTGGACTCTGTGTTCTCTTGTAAGCCTCCCAGACTCATTAATAGAATGAGGGAGGGAGTTTGAGAATATGTTGTGTTAAAGAGAGAGGTTTGATTGGCTCTTCCGTGGAGTACAAAAAAATAATTTTAACAGAATGGTTACACTGCTCTTTTCCATACAGTGATTGGTTATTACACATGCACATGTTTTTGACATTGTTGACATCAGAACTCGACACATCTTGATGCACCATTTAACTATACATAGTGGAGATTTGAGAGCTGTGATGGAGGGGAAGATTGACTAAAATTTCAACCTGTTCCTCACAAAAAGCTATCATATGGCTTCAGGAGACTTGAAATATTGGGCACAAGCCATATGGACCATTTTAATTGTTCTTTTTTTTTTTGTCCTTTTTGGAGCTTGAAAACCCCAAATTTATTTTGGACAATTAATTGGTAAAATAACCTCAAATGGATCCAATACCTGGGCCACTAGTCGACCATCTGATTGCTTTTACAAGGCGTCTTTTGAATGACTGAATAAAATCAGTTAATTTCTTTCTTCTGCAAAGTGATTGCCACACTGTAGTTACCTTCTCTCAGTCTGTTATACAAAATCACTTGCATTATGCAAGTTGTCCACAAACTTGGGTGTATTTGAATGACTGAATAAAATCAGTTAATTTCTTTCTTCTGCAAAGTGATTGCCACACTGTAGTTCCCTTCTCTCAGTCTGTTATACAAAATCTCTTGCATAATGCAAGTTGTCCACAAACTTGGGTGTATTTGTGTATCTATCTCTGTGAGGCTGCTTGTGTGTGTCATCTTGGTTTTGGAATATTTATAGAAATGTGTAAAACGCAGGCTCTCCGGAGGTAAATTCCTGGGAGGAATGATGTAGTCACAAGGGCACTAGTTGGGGGAAAAAAAAGCTCTTTATAAGCCATAGACCAACATTATACCTAAAAAAAACCTTGAACCCTCTGCTTTCAAAGGGTGAAGGATGAACTAATGTTATCAGCAAGGTAGTTTAGTTAGATGTTTCTTTATCTCTTGATACATTCTTTGTTCCCAACCAAGTGCCCTCTTTATTACCAGAATGCACTCAGAAAAAGATCATAGATTGCAAAAATGTTTCATAACTATCAAATTTCACATATAAATACATTAATGGCTTTCAGATATCAGTGTGACTTGGATTTAAAACTTTGTGGAGAGTTTATGCTTGACAAATTAGCATTTTATGGGGACTTTAAGCCACTTTGGTTCTGCTGAAAGAGGATGAATTTGAACCTGCATCTCCCACAGATGCAACACAGCTCAACTAATCTGACACACATGACCTAACCAATAGGTCACAGCTTGAAGGAGCCTTGTTGTCCGGCAATCACTTCAGTTGACTACAGAGGACAATGCTTACACGTGTACCTGCTATGTTTACACAGATCCCTGGATGCCCGCCGGTGCCCTCACCCTGGCCGCACACGCAGACTCAATGGCCATCAGCTGACCCCTCACCCCAGTATGATGGTGAGAGAGCGACTTCGGCAGAAAATCTCGGCCGCCTTCTACCGACACGGCCTGCTCTGTGCCTCCTACCCGGTCCCCATCATTCTCTTTACCTCTGCCAGCATTCTGACCTGCTGGTGAGTCTGCTGTCATGGTTTTGCCACTTTTATAGAGCACTGCTGTCTGGTTCGGGATGTAAAAATGCCATTAAATTTTTCCATAGGGTAATTGATTTTAAACGATAACTTTTAAATCTGGTGAATTTGGTGAATATCTAAACTACCCATAATCCTGCAGAGAAAGATCCACAAATCAGAGAATTGTGGCAAACAAAGAGTGCCAAAAGAGTTCAGCAATGACCACCTACACCGATCACACAATGTCAATGATGCAACTCCATACACTCAAAAACAGTGGTGCTTTCTGACTTGATTTAATATAGTCTGTTAATATTAACATACCAAAAATTTTATTATTGTATACTTATTTTAGTGTAAGATAAAATGTATTTCATATGCCTTTCCTTACAGGAATTTGATATATCTCAATTAACTAAACTATAGTTCATATATCTAGGCAACATAGCCTATTTGAATTCCACTTTGATAAGAAAAATATTTACATGTATATGAATAGAGCCATTTTTGTACTATTTTGAAATATATTTTGATGCATATTTTATGAGCACTTTATTGGGAACACCTGTATACCTATATATTCATGCGATTTAGCTAATATGCCAAACGTGTGGCAGCAGTACAAATAAAAAAATAAGCAGATATGGGTCTGGAGCTTCTGTTAATGTTCACATCAACCATCAGAAAGGGGAAAAAAAAATATTCTGACCTTTGCATGGTTGTTGGTGCCAGATGGGCTGATTTGAGTATTTCTGTAACTGAGGATCTACTGCCATTTTTACACACAACAGTCACGAGAGTTTTCTCAGAATTGTGCCAAAAACAAAAACATCCAGTGAGCGGCAATTCTGTGTATGGAAGCACCTTGTTGATGAGAGAGGTCAACAGAGAATGGCTTGACTTGTTTGAACTGACAGAAAGATTATGGTAACTCGGATAACCACTCTGTACAATTGTAGTGAGCAGAGTTGCATCTCAGAATGCACAACATGTAAAACCTTGAGGCGGATGGGCTACAATAGCATAAGGTCCACATTGGTCCCTTTATTAGGACTATAGTGTTCCTAATAAAGTGCTCCGTGAGTGTATGTGTTAGTATGTGACTTTATAAAAATATATGATTTTAATAGGTCTACTTTCTATGTAATTAATTGTGATTAGTGTTGTCAAAGTTAACACGTTAATAACATTTTAAAAGTCCACTACATGCCACTGCTCTGAAACAGCTTATAAATTTGTGTGTATTTTGTAATAAGCTTAAAATATACAGTATTGTTTCTTTTCTTCTAAACAACTTCAAATTAAAAGTTTTATAGTTTTCCGTCATTTTTTATTCAATTTGATAATTTGCAATGCTTCGTGGGACTCCCTCATTAAAGACATTAAGTACACCGTATTGTTCCTTTGTCTTTTTGTGTGATTTTCAAATCCTTTTTTTTTGAAGTTTGTAATACTGTGATTCACCTCCGAACTAGTTGGTTTGGATTTTATGAAATCGCTATGGAAAACAATGAATGGGAAAATGCTTCCGGAACCAAACCAAAAGTGGGCGGGCACTGGTCTTAAGGGGGTTGGAAAATTTTGCAAGCTAGATTTGAACATGCTGTTGCCACATTAATGCCACACTTGCCATTAGGCCACAGCTCAGATAAAATTTTTAAATACTTAATGGGCTTACCTGGGTAAGAAAATGAAGCTTATTTGTACAAATGAATTACAGTAAAGGAGAGTGGTTTTGTGTGTGGGTGTTTTAGGGTGTGAATCTGAAAGAATGAGAGAGGGCAACAGAGGAATGAAGTTTGCTTGTAGTGGGTTGCTTTTCACAGTTTGATTCAAAGGCAAGATTAGTCATGAAGCTCCCATGCCAGGAGGACTAGGTGGAGCACAAACACAAACTTACTAGAATTCAAAGATGGAAGACATTTTTTCTCATGCCTGATCACCAATGCTGTCAGCAAAATGTTAATTGAATCCCTAGTGCGTCTCTTAAAGGACAAAATACCAGCAGGAAAGAGTGAGTGCGAGAGAGTATCAGATCAAAGGTGTTACTGGGGGAGGACAATCATGCATCAGTTGCAGCAAAATTAATTTTTGAGCTGCACACCCTCAGAAATCAATCGCTGTCTTAATGTACAGTATTCTTTTTTTTAATGTTCATAATGTCTTGTTAAATGCTTATTTATTTTAGATTGTATAGTGTGTTTATATTTTATTCTATTCATTGCCTGGCACCTTATTTTAATTCTTTTTTTTATTGTTATTTGTTACCGTTTTATTATTTTTGTTTGTCATTATCTGTTTTGTGTAGTAATGCTTTGACAATATTGTATGCAAACACAATCATGTTAATAAAATACTTTAAAAATTTAAATTTTATTGAGTTTCCCCTCCGAGAACAGCCCAGTGTCTCCAGCTGCTTATAGGATTGATCCGAAACATTGAGCTGTGGCACCCCATATAATTAAATAATCACCAAAACTATTCCATTTGTTTGTGATGTGTTTGTGCTGATTTGTGCCACAAAAATGAACGTTTGTGCTGGTTTGGTATTTGAGATATTAAGCATTATTTTTTGGGCTGTGTGATGTCACTCTCCACCCTTCAACCACTCAAATCGATCCAAACTGGTTCTGGCCAATTGTGCTTGGTTTGTGCCTAGTTTGTGCCATTAAAACAAATGTTGTAACTATTTCTTTTCCTTAGATATAGAAAAAAAAAATTCAGGAGTGATGATGTCATTCTCTGTCCCATGTTGTCTAAATCGCTCCAAACCGGTGTCATTCGTTTGTGCTCGATTTCTGCCTTTGAAATTAAAACTTTTATGTATTTCCTTTCATTAGAAATAACAAATATGATTCGCCCATGTCGTCCAAATCACTCCAAACCAGTGTCATTCGTTTGTGCTCGATTTGTGCTGTTGGAAAAAACCCTGTAACTGTGATTTTAGTTTTTTTTTTTTTTAAACATAACAAAAAAATATTTTTTGAAGAACAGTGACGTCACTCTCCACCCCATATCGTCCGAATTGCTCCAAACCGGTGTCATTTGTTTGTGCTCAAATTTGTGCCGGTTTGTGTTGTTCAAAGAAACATTCAAACTAATTCCCTAAAAAATTATCTCCCGGATCTGTGACGTCAGTCATGCATTTACCTCATCTCGTCCAATGTACTAATTTTCTGGCTCGTTCGTTTGTGCTCGCTTGGTGCAGATTTCTTACCGTTGCTGTAATTTCTTTTTTTTAACTTCAAGCTTCAAATCCAAATCACATGTGCACTGTGAGTGCGGTAAAGTTAGTTTTATATTTGACATTCATGACAATACCATTAAACTCTCCATGCAAATCACATTTTCAAGCCAAACCAACCTGGACATGCATGAGTAGGTATTCTTTGCCTAGCACAAGGCTGAATTTAAGATTAAGATTTTTTTTCACATCAAATTTATTAGCCCTTTACATCAATTAAACAATTTAACAATTTGATATTATGACATCACAACAAATTTGAAATGTTCTTGAAAATATCCCTATCATGATACAAGGCTCTGTTTGTGGAATTTGTATTCTATGTTTTCAAATAAATATAGTAGTGTAAATGTTTGTAATATTCTAATTCCATAAAACTCAATGACCATTTGACCTAGAGACATGAAACCAACTGTAAAATACTCATAATATTATTCTTTTTTTGAACCTTTTAAATATTTTAAATCTAACCCTTGTTACCTCGGATTGCATTTGCTGAGCTCCTTCAGAAAATGTAAATTGCATTATGATGCTGAAATTAATTTTAGATGACAATCACATTTAGTTGGTCGTTAAAAGTTGCTGGACAACTATGCAGGACATAATTTAGTTGTGATGGTAATGCTTTAGATTAGTTGATTGTTCAAAATAGGGCCATGGTTCTCAGCAGGAAACCAATGGAGTGCGTACTCCAGGTAGGGAAGGATGTATTGCCCCAAGTGAAGGAGTTCAAGTACCTCGGAGTCTTGTTCACGAGTGAGGAGACAATGGAGCGGGAGTTTGGCCGGAGAATCGGGGCAGCGAGGGCGGTATTGCACTCGTTCTATTGCACCGTTCTGTTGCTCTTGATCTGCCAGTCAATTTTTGTACTTACCCTCACCTATGGTCATGAAGGCTGGGTCATGACCGAAAGAACTAGGTCGCGAGTACAAGCAGCCGAAATGGGTTTCCTCAGAAGGGTGGCAGGCTTCTCCCTTAGAGATAGGGTGAGGAGCTCCGTCATCAATGATGGGCCTTATACTAAAACCATAAGTTTCCCCCACTACTTGGTGCATGGTGCCAGCTTGAACAGGGATATGGTGATTCGCTTTCGGGTCAGAACGGTGGCAACCTGCGATAGGCGCAACATCAGGAACAATTTTACCATCCTTTCAGAAGGGCAACTACTCTCTTTTGATTGCAATTCCTCGTCTTGTGATTTGCATTTATTTGTGAAATTAATTATTTCAATGAATTGTCTCAGTTCTCTCCCCATTTTACAAAGACTTTGGGGGAATGCACATAATTTTTGTCGATAAAAGGCCATTTGAATGGAAACGAGCAGAAGGCGGCAAATTTTGCAAACATTTATTTACTCATTTCAAAATAGCAAAAAAGTGGATGGAAACTAGGTTATTGTGTGGTATTTCTAACCACACTAAAACAAAACCTTGCAACGACAACAAAAATCCCACTCACTTTCAATGAAGGAGGCTCGAGTTATATCATGAGAGCAGAATATTATGCAGAGGCAAAAAAGCCAAGGACAATATCCAAGGAACTGCAGGCCTCTCTCGCATAAATAAAGGTCACTCTTCATGACTCCACTATCAGAAAGACACTGTCCAGAAATGCCATCCATGGAAGAGTGGTGAAACGAAAACCACTGCTAACCCAGAAGAGCATTATGGATTGTCTGAATTTTGCCAAAACACATCGTGATGATTCTCAAACCTTATGAGAGAAGGTTCTGTGAACTGATGAGTCGAAAGTGGAACTCTTTGAAAGTTAGGGCTCCCGTTACATCTGGCTTAAATCAAACACAGATTTCCACAAAAGGAGCCTCATACCGACAGTCAAGCATGGTGGTGGTAGTGGGATGGTGTGGGGATGCTTTGCTACTTCAGGGCTGGGGCGACATCCAATAATTGAGGGAAACATAAATTCTGCACACTACCAGAAAATCTTGTTGAACGTCTGATCATCTGTCTGTGAGTTGAAGCTAAAGAGCAACTGCATTATGCAGGAAACCAATGATCCAAAGGTCAATCTCCGAATGGCTCAAAAGAAGCTAAGTTAAAGTTTTGGAGTGGCCTTGTCAAAGCCCTCTTAATCTCTTAATCTCTTTTTTTGTTTACAGTTATCCTCTGCTGAAGCTGCCTCTGCCAGGAACTGGGCCTGTAGAGTTCACCACTGGAGTACGGGATTATTCTGTCCCATCCCATGAGTCTCAGGTTGACCTATCAGAGCGACCTGATTGGGTAAGGTTGAAGGTTTGATAGACGATGTAGAATGTGTTTACCTCGGCACACAGCCATGCAACATTTCTGTAGACTATTATTAGGGTGCTTGCAAAAGCTGTCAAATTGCTGCTCTTCTTGCAGTATCAGGGTCCTCCAGTGGCCTACATCCAGCAGGTGCTGGTGAAGGCAGCAGTCTCACCGTGGGACAACAGTCTGGTTCCTGTGGATGTGTTCCGCTCTCCCATCGGCCGTGTTTTCAGTCTTCTGGAGGAGATCAGAAATCATGTTTACACAGACAGGTAGAAATTTTTCACCTTCACAGCTTTGCTTTAGCTTGTTTTGTTGTTGTTGTTGAGGGTTTTTTTTATTTATTTATTTTTTTTATCCGTTATCACAATTTATGGGCGGCACGGTGGTGCAGCGGTTAGCACTGTCGCCTCACAGCAAGAAGGTCATGGGTTCAAACCCTGGTTGCGCCTTTCTGTGTGGAGTTTGCATGTTCTCCCCGTGTCTGCGTGGGTTCTCTCCGGGTGCTCCGGCTTCCTCCCACCATCCAAAGACATGCAGGCTAGGTTAATTGGTGTCTCCAAAAATTGCCCTAGGTGTGAATGTGAGTGTGAGTGTGTGTTTGTCTATGTGTGGCCCTGCGATGAACTGGCGACCTGTCCAGGGTGTACCCCGCCTTTCGCCCGATGTTAGCTGGGATAGGCTCAAGCCCCCTGCGACCCTGTACACAGGATAAGCGGTTGACGATGGATGGATGGATGGATGGATGGATCACAATTTATTTGTTTAACTTGTAACAGTAATTTTTGTAATGAGTTTTCAGAGTTTATAATCTATTTTCTTCAATAAAAATTCTGTCATTATTTACTAATCCTTCAAAGCTTTTCCATGCTTGTTTGACATTTTTCTTTAATGGAACACAAATGGAGAAGGCAGTGTTAGCCTCAGTCACTTTTCATTTCATCGTTTATTTTCTATACAATTAAAGTGAATGGTGACTTGAGGCTAACATTTGCCTAACATTTCTTATTGTGTTTAAGAGAAGAAAGAATGTCATATGGGTTTGTAGTTTTAATTTTTTATGAACTATCTTTAAATGTAAAGTGGCTGATAATGTGCAGTCAACCTATCACAGCAGGTTGTAAGAATAAAAGTAAAGTTTTACATTTCAGTGAGTTGAAATTTTTGCTTCTTGTTATCATACATTTCTCAAAACCTCTTTCTTTTCCCCTCCACTCTCTTTCCACATCTTTAGAAGTTTGGAGGCTCTGTGTTTGCAGGTGACGGACCTGTTGCCAGGGTTACGACGCATGCAGGCTATTCTTCCAGAGCACGGCTGCCTGCTGGTCTCCCCTGGCAACTACTGGCAGAATCGGCGTGACCTGTTTGATGCAGATCCAGACCTCCTGAAGACAGTCCACCAACATGAACCCAAAGGCCTTCATACATCAGCCACCCTGAGAGGTGAAATACAACAAATGCCTTAAAGGGATAGTTCACCCAAAAATGAAAATTCTGACATCTGCGATGCAATGAGCATATACGAACATACTGCCTAACTTCTCTTTTTGTGTTCCACTGAAGAAAGCTATACAGGTCAGACAAAATTAGTGTGAGTTTATGATGACAGATATTTAATTTCTGGGTGAACTATCCCTTTAAACACATTTTAATTTTGACCTACTGTTTATTGAAGACCTGTACACCCACCCTGTCATTGCTTTGTTCCTTTCAGACTTGCTCTTTGGTGTACCAGGGAAGCAGACAGGTGTAAGCTTGGACAGCAAGAAGAGAGTGGTGACATACACCATCACGATTGCACTAAGCACCTATGAAGCAAGGTTAGTTTTCTAATTTTTATGAATAGTAGTGTTTGCTTAGGGAAGCATCGCTATTGTTATTGCTCATACTCTGGTTAGGTATTTGAACCAACCTCTCATTAAACATTATGCAACTCATCCCACACATTTGTGCTACATACATGAATGATATCTCAAATTATGTGGCTCCTTGAGGAAAGGTGTGCAATTACTTTAGGGCTGGCACTATTGATTATTTTGGTAATCGAGTAATCTACTTATTATTGTGAAGATTGAGTAATCTGAAAAATTATTTGACTCCAATTGCAATAAATTGTGATGAAGTCTTTTTTTTACACAACACAATCTACCCATTTTAGTTAAAACTATTTAAAAAAGTTTAAAGGTGCAGCTTCAGATGTAAGATTCAGAAACCCTTGTTATTAATGACACCTGAGGCCATTAAGTGAACTGCAGCCAGCTACCTGTTGCTCACGCTCATGCTCACACTCCATAGGGATGCGAGCGAGCATTATGGTGTATTTCTTTGTGTACTTCTCTCAAAACAGATATATGGTGTATTTCTTTGTGTGTTTCTCTAAAAACAGGTGGTTCTGTTAATTAGTTGTATCCTGAAATATATTTCGATGTATTTTCTCTAATTAGCAGTATTTTGACATATATCTTTGATATATGCTGACGTGTATCCTTAAGATACATGATGTATTTCTTACAAAGATATTTTTGATAAGTGAGATATCTCTTATATGATATATTTCTGACATGGTGTCTGCCTTAGCAAGTTGAATGTATGATGAATATCTTTAGAGCTTGTATTCCCTTTCATTAATCAAATAATATTGTGTGTGTGAGCAAAGGAAGCCGCCTCATTATGAGGGTACACTGAAATGTAGGTCAAAGGTAAAAGGTATGTGATGGGGACATGACTGTTTTTCTCATGCACAGGTGTTTCTAAGTTGAAGTGCTCTTTCCATGAACTGTGAAGTATGTCCAAAATATGAGAAGTAACCAGCTGTATATGAAAGATATATGTTTTTTAAAAAATAGATAAGCGAAGGATTTTCCACCAATATTTAATTAGCGAAAAACATAAAACATATTGGTGGCGAGGGAAAGTGACAAGGGCAATGACCCCATTGGCCAGAGATAGTGGGTAGAAAGATAACAAAAGGGTATATAACTGGGGATTTAGGATAATGTAATCAGAACGGACAGCTGACCGGTCTCATGTTTGTTGGTGTTCAATAAACTACAACTTTGGCATCTGGAACTCGGGTCTCGGAGAGTTTTTCTTACAACTTAGAGAGAACCTTCGTGAATATTTCACGATAGCATCCAAAAAAAATTATATAACGTACAAAGAGGCTGAACATGATTCACCGGCATCATGCTGACATGAGGTAGCATGATTAAAATTACACAGTTATGATTGTTTTATTACAAATTGAGACTAAACTAAAACTACTTTTCAGCTAAAATAGCATACTGATACACACATACAGCTACACGCTACCAAACTATACCAGACAGTTTACTGCAGTTATATTGCACTATTGTATGTTTTGTATGTCATATGTTGTACAACGATCAAGAAACCAGGGTATTTGCTTAAATTTATCCTGTACACCTGACTTTTAGTATAAAGAGAAGATCGTTGAAATTATTTGAAAGAAATGCCCTGCCGATGTTCTCTCTAGTATCACGTTCCCTCTTATCCAGACGGATTCAGTAGATAAAATGTTTTTTGGCTTCCTCAGAGTTTATGTAGGAGTCAGTGTTGTGCTGGGAGCCAGACGTTTGTTGGATTCTATCTCTAAGATAACATTACATAGTGTTGTAGTGTGTTGTCGCTGTTGAACAGCCTTTAATAGGCAACCTAGGAAGGGCTAATTTTTTAAGCTGCATTACAAGCCGTTCACACATTGGCAAAAAAGGCTAATATTACATGAAAATTGTTACATATTGCATCTTAAAATATGGGAAACCAGGCCATGGAAATAAAATGTTATTTTTTTCTGACACGTCTGCCCACCAATCTATTGAGGATGAGAAATCTTGTTTCAAATTGTGTCTGTGGGCCGTGAGACACACAGCTGTGTGGCTTTAACGGTTCATGTCCAGCTTTGACTCACAGCATACACAACTGCAGCTATATTCAGTAAATAAAGATCTCTTGGTTCCCACATTAAGTTTTACCTATGATAATGGCCATATACTATAACATATTTATCAGAAGTGGGGCTTTGCGAATTATTACGAATGTAATCTTTATAAATATCTTATTTACATGAGGAAGAAGATCGCATTTACATTCAAATGCAAATTCATTTACACAGAAAGGAACACAAATTACAATATTACAATCTGCAGAATATTTTAGTGTTTGTGCATCCGTTACTGCATGTAACTTTAATCAAGTCCAGTAAACATCTTTGTCATAAAAGCCTATATTGAAAATGAATGTGTAGATAAATAGGTTTAGAGTGCATTCCAATGTGTTTTTTGCTGAGTTCTGCATGTCCCGAACCAAAATGTATGGTTCGCCTTCTCTCGCGCATTATCTATGAAAAATCTTATTTTTTGAGTGAAGTTATGGTTTTTCAAATCAAAAGTGAAGTGCATTCACACAGCTGCACCTCTTGTTATGTTTTCGGACCATCATCCATGTACTGCGTCTCTTCCACCTTATTTTCAATTTGTCAAATTTTCTAAATCAAGTAATTGTGACAGCCTTAAATTACTTCTCTAAGTGATTGAGCTTATTTTTGCCTGACAGATGCACATTAGCACACAAAAACAATAGACCAGAATATCACATAGACTTGGGGGAGGGAACTTTTGATTTCAGCTAATAAGTAACCATTAAGCAACCACCCAGAACTCCATAGTAACTGCATAACCACTCAGAACACACTAGCATTTTGGTGGCAACATTTGCACAACAAAGCATAACTCACATTTTCTTCAGAAAATATTAAAATCTATTTTTCTTTTTAATATTGTTATGTAGCAATAAAAATATTGTTGCTTCCAACAAATGTCAAGCATCTTGTTTATTGTGTTTTTGGCATGGGCAGGTTTGTAGCCAGCCTCCGAGCCCGCCTAAAACAAATTCACCCTTCAGAGAACTGCAGTCTACGAGAGGACCACATGGTGCATGTCCATTTCAAAGAGGAAATCGGCATTGCTGAGCTCATCCCTCTAGTCACCACCTACATCATCCTCTTCGCTTATATCTACTTCTCAACACGTAAGCAACATCCCCACAAAAACTTTCTATTTCTTCCTGTGTTATTTGTTCTTGTTGCTTCTAGTCTTTCTTTGATTTGGACCTTTAATTGGGTTTACCACAGTGTGAAATCATCTCTTCCAAAATGTGGGGTCAATCTGCGTGCATAATTAGGGCACCTACAGTACACACTAGAGAAAGCTAGTGTTTGATGGAGATCAGCAGTTAAAGAAATACTCAAAACCAGCCCAACTGGCACCAACAATCATGCCATGGTCCAAATCACTGATCACATTTTTTCCCCATTCTGATGGTTGATGTGAACATTAACTGAAGCTCTTGAATCATTACTTCATGATTTTATGCACTGCACTTGTGCCACATGATTGGCTAATTAGATAATCGCATGGAGTTTTTTTGGTGCCAGACAGGCTGGTTTGAGCATTTCTGTAACTGCTGATCTCCTGGGATTTTCAAACACACAACAATCTCTAGAATTTGCTCAGAATGGTGCCAAAAACAAAAAACATCCATTGAGGGGCAGTTCTGCAAATAGAAATGCTTTGCTGATGAGAGAGGTCAACAGAAAATGGCCAAACTGGTTCGAACTGACAATGTCTTCGGTAACTGAGATAATCACTCTATACAGTGGTGGTGGGAAGAATAGCATCTCAGTATTCTATTCTGAGCTGTGGATTGGCACTGTTTTGGTGGCACGAGGGGGACCTACACAATATTAGGCAGGTGGTTTTAATGTTGTGGCTGATCGGTGTAAACTGGCTAATGACAAATTTTTCAATAAGTAAGTACACCCTGACATTCTTGTTTTATCCACAAACTTTAAGCCATGTTGCCATGCTGGTTTTATCCACAAACTTTAAGCCATGTTGCCATGCTGGTTTTACCCACAAACTTTAAGCCATGTTGCCATTCAGGTTTTACCCACAAACTTTAAGCCATGTTGCCATTCAGGTTTTACCCACAAACTTTACGCCATGTTGCCATTCAGGTTTTACCCACAAACTTTAAGCCATGTTGCCATGCTGTTCTTTAGAATGACTAATGCATTAAAATACTTAAACATTTATAATATGCTACATCAAGATTTTAGGTTAGAATTTAGTCAGTGGGCTATAATCAGCATGTACAGGTCTTGTAAATGGTCACAATTTTCTAAGAATTTTTTTGCACTTTTTTAAACTCACCATTTAATTTTAAATGGTCCAATATAACAAGTGAATTCTTAAATGCATGTATCTATCTCAATCACTATGAGCCTCAACCAAAATTCCAGTAACTTATTGTGAGAAGCTTGTGGGAAGGCTACCCAAAACCCAAGTTAAACAATTTAAAGGCAATGCTACCAAATTATAACAAAGTGTATGCAAACTTCTGACCCACTGGGAATGTGATGAAAGAAATAAAATCTGAAATAAATAATTCTCTCTACTATTACTCTGACATTTAACATTCTTAAAATAAAGTAGTGATCCTAACTGACCCTGGAATGTTTCTTTGATATAAATATCAAGAATTGTTTAATGAATGAATTTGGCTAAGGTGTATGTAAAATTTTGACTTCAACTGTATCTACACTGTGTGCACAAGTAGAGAAGGGGAAGAAGCTGTCATGTAGTCGGCTGGTGCAGGTCCTGATGCTGCGATACTGCCTGCCTGATGGTAGCAGTGAGAGCAGCACATGGCTTGGGTGGCTGGAGTCTCTGATGATCCTACGAGCTTTTTTCACACACCGCCTGGTGTATATGTCCTGGAGGGAGGGAAGCTGTCTGGCAGTTTGCACCACCCTTTGCAGGGCTTTGCGGTTGTGGGCGGTGCTATTGCTGTACCAGGTGATGCAGCCAGTCAGGATGCTGTCTACAGTGCTGGTGTAGAACCGTATGAGGATGTGGTGGTTCATTCCAAACTTCCTTAGCCGTCTCAGGAAGAAGAGGTGATGGTGAGCCTTCTTCACAACGGCCCCAGTGTGGGCGGACTATATGAGTTCCTCAATGATGTGAACATAGAGGAACTTGAAGCTGCTGACTCTCTCCACCGGTGGTCCATTAATGGTGATGGGGCTGTGTCGGCCACGGGTGCTCTCTACGCGAGGACGGTGTTATTTTCCTCGAAACGTGCATAAAAACGTATTTGCAAAAAATTGTTTGATTGTCTGGTGGTCACGCCACAATAGTTGAACTATTTCAAGAGTGTTGCATCTGTGTCTGTAAGGCATTTTACTATTTTTGACTTTTCAGTGTCAGTTAAATCTCTTTTTTTGATGCATTTTACCTGAGGTAAAGAAACAGCCTAATAATTATGCACACCTTGACATAAGGTTAGTCTCTTTCGCCACACCCTCCCTCATTACACAAATACATATCACATGAAATTGATTGAATCCAATAAGCATTCAAGTTTATATGGTTTTGAGTTGGAAAATGTGCATGGAAATAATTACAAGATCAGAATACTCACTTGCCTAATATTTGTGCATGCAGTGTATGTATAGATATCTACTGTCCCTGCCTGAAGGAAAGAAGCCGCAGGCGGTCAGATGTTCTCAGCCGCAAGCAAATAAACCGTAACAAATTACAAGTGAAAATATCGGCGGTAATTCCATTATCGGTGCGATTTTAATATTTTGATTTTCCCTGTTATCGGTCGCTGATATATCGTGCATCCCTAGTAATGTACCAAAGAGGTGGGTCCGTTTAAAAATACAGTGAAATGGCAGACTTCCGCTTCCGCCCACATTGAGTAAGCAGCAGAGAAGGGAGCTCCTCTAGCAAATAAGTGATTATTGCTCTTTAGATCAATCATCCTTTTAATACTTTAACATTTCAACCAAAGAGGTAAAGCTACATACGTTTTGGCATGAAACAGAACTCATGCAAAAAAGTTACATTGACAATCCAGTTTAATACGAAGGCAGAAAGCAATGAGAGATAAATGGATGAACACATGCATGAGGCGGATTCACCCATTTCATACACACAGAGAGGCCGTGGTAGTGATATTAAGTCACAAATTTAAAATCTACATTTGGAGATACAAAAGTATCGAGAAGAGATGAAAGCAGACACGCTCGCTTTGAGAGGAAATTTTCCCTGAACTGGCCGCCTTACACAAAGCGCAAGCCGAGTCAACAAGCGAGTGCATGGAGGTGGGGAAAATACTGAGCGACATGATGGACCAGGTGGCAGCACTAGAACATTCTTATGAAACCATGGCCAAAGAACACAAGAGAAAAAAAAACTTTGAATTTGGAGAATAAAGTCGGAGACAGAATTTGAGATTCATAGGGGGTCCCAGAAGGAGCGGGAAGCCGGTTGGATTAATCAAAGACCTCCTATTGGAGCTATTTGGAGCTAAAGGCCTGGGAGATTCCCTTATGATTGTTGCTTGCGTGCACAGAACTCATGCGACAAAGTTGAAACCAGGAGAGAGGCCCAGGGCAAGTTGCTCGTTTAACTGGGATGTGGAAAAAAAAAGAATTTCACTGTATATATTTAGAAATGTTTAATGTGTGGCTTCTAAGGCTTCTAGAATAAAGGCCATCTCTACTACAACGGATCCCCAGTGCACATCTTACCTGATGACAGAGGTCAACTACGTGCGGTGTTCATCCCAGTGAAGGCCAAGTTATTGCCGGGATAAACTACATTTTGTACTATCCAGCCAAATTGGCAATCACCGTAGATGGACTCAGGTACATGTTCGAACACCCTTGAGAAACTGACAAATTTATAGAGAAGAAAACTCAACTCAAACCTAGATTGCTGAACTGTAGAGTCTAAACCGAGTGATCGGTTTAAAAACACCCAGACTTACTGTTAAGTTGAGACGTGATGTCTGATTTAATTTTCAGCTTTTATGCAAGGACTCATAACTTAAACACCAAAAAAAATGATTTCTGGATTCTTATTATTCAGTGACAATGTAATTAGTTGAGATCGTCGTGAAAAGAACTGTAACTCAAGCACATTAAAGGGGACATATTATATCCCTTTTTACACAATGAGTAATATAAGCCTTAGGTGTCCTCAGAATGTGTCTGTCAAGTTTCAGCTCAAAATACCTCACAGATCGTTTATCCTACCATGCCATTATACCCCTGTTTTGAAGCCCTGCTCCAAACGGGCTGTTTTATGGGGCTTTTCCAATGCATGGTACAGCTCGACTCTGCTCGCTTTTTGGCGGTTTTCCACTGTGGATAGTACCTGGTTCCTGGTACTTTTTTTTTTTTTTAGTACCATCTCAGTCGAGGTTCCAAGATAGCTGAGCCAATATTAAATGTGACATAAAAACCCTGCAGATCACTGATTGGTCCAAGAGAATCGTCACTACCGGCGTCACTGGATTTGCGACATGGGACATCAACCCGCTAGTTTTAAAGTTAGTAACCGCAATAGCTGTATCATTTGTTCACGTGACTTTTGAATTGTAAAAAGAAATGGCTGCGCGCAAAACCACGCCGTTGTCAATAAACGAGGTGCTGGCGTTCCTCTCGTTAGCGACGAACGAAACGATGCAAAACAAAAAAGTCTTTCAGGAAGTGTCTCAGCTGTTGGCCACACTGCTACCACCGGACCTACCAACAGTGCAAGGAAAAGTAAAAAAAAAACGTTAAGTGACTATAGAACCATCAAGGACCACAACAGCCGGAGAGGTTCAAACAGAAGAAAGTGGAGGTGGTTCGACCAAATGGACGCTATCTATGGCAATAGACCGGCAAGAAATGGGAGGGAGAGTGACCAGGACTCGGCCACAGCGTTATTGTAGTCCATGATGGAGGATGGTACGTTTTGTTATGTTAACTCTATATTCTGCTTGAAAGATTAACTTTATTTAGTTGACCAGCTACTGGAAAGCTTGCTTCTAAAACAACCAGTTACACTTGTGAAAAATCACCATGCAACAACAGCTTTATGCAGCACAATGAGCTAGTAGCTAAAAGCTAGCAGTCTTGTTATTGCTTGTGTATTTATCAGTAATGTTTGTGTTGCATTTACGGCAGTAGAGGCAGTGCAACTATGGCGATCAGCCTATTATACCACCCACGTTGAGGCGCCATTAAACTGCAGTGGTAATCGAAAATGATCTACAGCTTCATTGTTATGTAATAAGGTAGTTAGGGACTAGTTGCTGCATTACACAAAGCACAATATTTTCACAACAAGCATTTTTCATGCAACATGCAAACAAGCAAATTCAGAATGCCAAATTGCAAACATTAAAAAAAGTATAAAGTGCGAAACTTATGACTTGCAAATCTGAAGTTGGGTCACGGAGAGTTGGTATGGATCCATCATTGATCCTTGGCTTTAAAGCATGTCCAGCCTTGTGTTGACCATCGTTGATTAAGCAGTCCGAGTTAGCACAAGCGGCTCTATCGAGGAGATAAATATGTGAACTGTGGTTCAGGTTTTAATGAGGGCGGATCTAAGCTACTCGGGTGGATCTCTTCATCAGCCATGGGCGGTACCTTTCCCCTTTTGACGTCATAAGGGGCTGCAAACCTGAATGGCTCATTTGGAGACACTGTTTTTATTGATGGGGAAAGGAAAGAAATGAGGGGATGGTTTTTTACCACATTTTGTGGTTGTCTACACAGACTGGGGACACATAATTATGTTCAAAAACATTAAAAGTGGAATTTGCATAAAGAAAATAAATGCTGTAAAACAATTTGAGTTCAGTTTATCACATGGAACTTTAAAGTGCTTAATGGGGCTATAAAGTGGGGTAATGTACTAGCTCATCTTTGGAGACTAGGAGCAGATATTGCCTTTTTACAAGAGACACTGGATTTTCTTGTTTGCACATTGCCTTTTTGCAAAAGTGTTTTACAAAAACATTTTTCTTAAGATGGTTATTTATTTCTTCAATTTTAGTGTCATTAGGAAATATATATTTTAGACTCCCAACCATTCTTTTTGCTAATTGAATAGAATAGAAGAACAGAGAGCCCTGCAAAAGTTGGCATTGCCCCCAATGAACATCGAGTCAGTCTGGGATTACATGAAAAGACTGAAGCAATTGAGACTAAATGAGCCTAAATAGATAGAAAACTGTGGCAAATTGAATTTGGAGCTTGGAACATCCTATCTACCAACAACCAAGAAAAACAGTATCCAGGTGTACCTAGGAGAATTGGTGCTGTTTTGAAGACAAAGGTGGTCACACCAAATATTGATTTAGCTTTTTTATGTTTACCAGACTTTGTATGATGTTAACTGATAAATGAAAACTATTTATGGCATTATTTTTGAATACATTCTCACTATGCAACATTTTTCATCAATTTACTTCAACCAAAGTTATTCCTGACTCCAAGGGCCATTATATTATAGTAGCGGGAAAACTCTATAATACACCAATATTATTAGTTAATATTTATGCTCCAAATGTAGATGATGAACAATTTATTTAGTCCATTTTGAACATTCTGCCTAATCTAGACACTCATCAATTGATAATGGGGGTGATTTAAACTTTGTATTAGACCCATCCTTGGATAGATCTTCAAACAGAAGAGCCAAGCATTTCTGAAAACCTTTAAAATAATACACCCATGGAGATTTTCGTTCCCAAATCAATGAAATTTGTACTTTTTTTTCAACAGTCCATCACTCTTATTTGGATTTAATCTAAATCGGAATTTCAGATACTTTCTACCTCAGAGACGACTGGTCTTCTGACTTGGGCGAGTGCTACATAATATGAACGTGGAGAAAGAGTTGATAAATGAGAAAGGAGACCGATACTTGTTATGCAGTATGGAGACCTTTTATTCATTGTTTTAATAATAAAGCAATAATTTGACTCCACTGTCTGTTACATACTAATGTGTTAGATTTTTATGTTAGAGTGATAAAAAGTGTATTTTGTTAAAGTTTTTGTGCCATCTTGAGAAACATAATAAAAAGAATGTAAATCTCCTCTCTCTCTCTCTCTCTCTCTCTCTCTCTCTCTCTCTCTCTTTTTATATATATATATATATATATATATATATATATATATATATATATATATATCTCTTTCTCAGTAAAATTGATTTACAAAAGAATCATCTTTTAGATTTAGCTATCATGCAACATCTGCAATGATGCTGAGATACTGTAAACCCCAAGGGGTTTGTAGCCTGGTTGTATTGTCTTTTACCTTGCATAGTTTTGTTAATGACTTTCAGTGAGGGCATGCCACGATACCCGATTGGAAGCACAACCTTTATCTTGATTGGGTATGTGAAGATATGAGTGTTTTTTTAGAAGTTGATTAGCATGTTTATTTAGCAATACTTCATGCATGTATTAAAGGGCTAGTTGCAGTTTATTATAGCATAGTTTTTCTCTTCTTTCTTCAACACTCTCATAACCCCGTGTTTGGGTCGCAGCCCACCATTTGGAAACCACTGCTACTTTTATGATCAAGATATATGTATCCATTCAGATTTTTTCCTTAAAGGGAATGGCATGATTGATCATAATTATTGTGGAAGTACAGTAGCGCTGAGAACAATCAGGACTGTTGGGCGTTATCTGGCATTCTCCATGTCTCTTGTTCTTTTTCTATTAAGGATTCTCCTTATTATCTCTATTAATATTAGGTAGTATCATGCACAACCCAGGGTGTTGGCAATGTTGCCAGGTGTCCTCTGAACAAAGGGTTAAATTGGCAGCATAATGCACTCCGATTAGTAAGGCTGCTCAGTTTCTGACTGAACTTTTGCCAAAGGTGTTCCCTTCTGCCATGGGGTTTATCTTGGAACGGCACATTCAGTATCAAGAATTCATTCTTTGATACTCGCACACACACACACACACACACACACACACTCGCATGGGGATTGCTCTTGTAAAATGCTTTTGGCAAAATTAAGCTCAGAAACATACTGTACACAAGCATGTGAACACTTGCGACACAAGCTCGATTTCATGTGTCATTGCGTTCTGAACTCTCCCTTGATCCCTCTTTCTTAATTTACAGGAAAGATCGACATGGTGAAGTCCAAATGGGGCTTGGCTCTGGCTGCTGTGGTTACAGTTCTCAGCTCTCTGCTCATGTCCGTGGGACTCTGCACCTTGTTTGGCTTGACACCCACACTTAATGGAGGGTAGGAGCTTAGCCAATACTTGGAGAATTTTATTTCATCACCTTATAAATTGATTATTTATTCTCTCTAGAGCAAGTCTTTAAACTCATCCTCATGTTCATTCAGTTCTTTACAAAGTTGTGTAATTTTCATTTGAAGCATTTATTAAAATATTATTATATCTTCTGGCCATTTTGGTGTAATTCTGTTTCTTATGACTCAAAGTTTTATTTGTTTTATCTACTGCTGGTTTGCAGAGAGATCTTCCCATACCTAGTGGTGGTAATTGGTTTGGAGAATGTCCTTGTCCTCACCAAGTCTGTTGTGTCAACTCCTGTCGACCTTGAAGTCAAGCTGCGCATTGCTCAAGGTAAGAGATTGAGGCAGTCCTCTACACTGTCACAATGAGTTCACTATAGTTTTGTGACCTAGTATATTTTACAGCCTTTTGTCAAGGTAGACGCCACATTTAATTTTAAAAAGCATGAACGAAAATTAGTCTGAGGATAGAACAGTCATTATGTCATAGCTGTTGTGTAGCAATAGACCAATATATCGATTTGAAATGGCAAATATTTGGCCATTTTAAGATTATTGGCATCGCCCCATAACAAAACCTGTTCTGCCAATTAACAGAAATGTTAGTTCCCCCTTGTGTCAATTCTAAAATCCCAAAAAGTGTATTTTGATAAAATTGAGTAAAATGTTGATAAAGTGTCTTACATTTTTTTTTTTTTTTTTTTATGTTTGTCTAATCTGTTCTCATGAAATTCTATAATGTTGGCATTATATCAGCCATTGGCCACACTGTTCTCCAGATATCAGCATCGGCCATTTAAAAAAACAGTATTGTGTATCTAGATGATGATCACACTAACTATCACGCAAAATTACAATGGACCAGAAACTTTGGAAAGCATGGGATGTGAAAATGTAACATCACGTCTACAATTTTAGGCACAAAGCTGTCTGGTATAATGCATTCGTTGTCTGGGCCATGCCCAAGCAGAGACATCTTTCATAGACACAGACTGCCCTCATTGTGAGGTTATGTGTCTCAAGACACTTTGCTCACAAATTGCTCTTGTTCTGAGGGACAAATCGGCCTCCCACGCCCTCCCGACCGCCGCCTCTTTAACTCTCGAGGGATCACACGAAGAGGCACGTGGGGTCACGAGGTCAAGCTGGATGAACTTGAGGTGGACCTTGTGCCGGCACATGCCCTGCAAGCCCCTCAATCTCCATGTGCTGCATCTATGCCAATACAGTATATGCGTGACACTTGGGATGATGATGATGATGATGATGTTATGCCACTCGCTGCGTCTGGCGAGTGGTCAATGGAGGATGTTGCTGCCCCTTCCCCCAGTGAGGGCGAGGAACAAGCACACGCCACTGACAAGGAGATGCTTCACGTCCTTTCAGGGGCTGATGATCTGTCTTGAATAATGTTCTCCAGAGGAACCTGAAAAATTTCACCTTGATGAATGGCTCCTGCAGTCCGGATATCGTCAAGCAACCGCAGATCTGCCCCATCTTCTCAGAAGTTCACAACATATTGAGGAAATACTGGCATGTGAACTATTCAGCTCGCTCGCACAACGATTCCCCCTGTGGAAGAGGTGGTAGTGGCTTATCTCTGCCTGGCGAGTAGCAGGTCTTGGAAATCCCAAACTTTCCAAGCTGTATCGATTGACGTCCGCACTGGCTGGAAAAGCATAATCTGCAGAAGGCCAAGCTGGTTCAGCACACATGGCGATACTCAAAGTTTTCTAAGCTAAGCTCCTCAAGCAAATGGACAAGCAAGGCTACGATATAGAGACATTCAAAGAGCTCTGCACTGCTACGGACTTAGCGCTGTGAGCCACGAAATTCACTGCACAGGCCGTTGGCAAGTCAATGGCCAACCTGGTGGTTTTGGATCGTCACATCTGTCTGACCCTCACGGAAATGCGCGGCACAGAAAAATCTGCTTAATTTGATGCTCTGGTGTTTCCAGTGACAGATATTTTAGACAGCCCTCCGTTGGAAATGCCAATTATCTCCTCTCTCAAGCACAGGGCACAATTTGGCATACCCTGCCCAAGCTGTGGAACATACATGTGTCGGTTATGAACACCATTTTACAGGCTAGAGCACCCTATACGAAACGTCTTTATGCACTGAAATGGAATGTGTTCACTAATTGGTGCTTTTCTCGTGGCAAAGACCCAGTGAACTGCCCCATACCTGAAATTCTTACATTTCGTCAAGAACGATTGGATGCAGGGCTCAGTCCATCAACGCTCAAAGTTTATGTGGCGACTATAGCCGCATATTACACACCTGAATCCAGCACCTCTGCAGGCAAACATTATTTAATCATAAAGTTCCTTAGGGGTGCGAGGTGGCTAAATCCCTTTTGCCCGGCTACAGTTCCAACTTGGGATCTAGCTTTGGTCCTAAAAGCTCTCGTGGGGCTCACCTTCCAGCCTGAACTATGTTGAATTGTGTGTGCTCGACAATATATGTCTGGAGTTTGGTCCGGATCTTTCAAAAGCATCTGTCAAACCCTGAAAATGCTATGTGCCTAAGGGTCTAACCAAGCCCTTCAGAGTGCAGGTGGTTCACCTTCAAGTCTTTTTCCCTCTTCCATTTAATTAAGATGAGAAACAGTCCTTGTATTTGTTATGCCCACTGCAAGCGCTACACACATACATTGAGTTCACTTGGCAGTTCAGACTATCTGACCAGCTCTTTGTGTGCTATGGAGGACGCACAAAAGAAATGTCAGTCTCCACGCAAAGACTTTCTCACTTGATTGTTGATGCGATCCCCCTGGCTTAAGAGTCACAGTGTGCAAATTGCCCAATTGGCGTTAAAGCACACTCAACTAGAGGTATAGCCTCTTCATGGACATGGACGAACGATGTGTCCTTACAAGACATTCACAGCAGTATCAGGATCACGGCATATTCATGTCAGTCGCCATCCCATGTGACTGCGCGATCATGTTTCCTCTCTGGGAGTGTTATGTTATGTAGTGCAGCGTGATGGGACTCTGTTCCCCATAGTGTCAGTTTTGTGATGCAATGTTTAGTGAACTGAATCATAAGGGAATGTCTCTGTTACATATGTAACCTCGGTTTCCTGAGATGAAGGGAACAAGACATTACGTAAACTGGCCTCACTATGGAGGGGGTGGGCTTAGGTGTGAGCAATGCGCTCTGTCCCTCAGTCAGAAAATTCTGAAGAATGGTGTTTGCATGCCCGCTTTTATACTGGACAGCATCGCGCCTAAAAGGGCGGTGCTTAAACACCATACCCAATCCTGGTGTTATTGTAGAAGGGTTTAAACTAGGTTGTGTAGAAGGACACTCCCCCATAACATCAGCTCAGTGATGCAATGTCTCGTTCCCTTCATCGCAGGGAAACGTGGTTACATACATAACTGGGATGTTTTCTTTTTTCTTCAAAGGTCTGTTTAGTTTTTATTATCAGATGTTTTGGTTCTGTTTTAAGGTCTAAGCAATGAGAGCTGGTCCATCATGAAGAATATGGCCACTGAGCTAGGCATCATTCTCATTGGATACTTTACTTTAGTACCAGCAATTCAGGTAAAACTTCTATAGAAAAGAAAAATGACCTGCAGCCTCTTTTGGTGGTAGTCATATAATGGCCAAAAACCTTACACTTTTCCCCTTTTATTCGTGTGTTGACATCTGTTTAGGAGTTCTGTCTGTTTGCTGTGGTTGGTCTGGTGTCTGATTTCTTCCTCCAGATGTTTTTCTTCACAACTGTGCTGTCTATTGATATCCGCCGCATGGAGGTGAGAACCCACCCATTCATGGGTCATTTTGGAATTAATGAGAAACACATGAATCATGAGTTACTTCATATGAGTATCATGATTTGAAAAACTTCTTTGTCCTGATTTATTGTCTTTATTTCCCTGTCTCCACTCAAACAGTTGGCTGATCTGAACCGGCGTCTCCCAGCTGAAGCAGGGATGCCACCTCCTAAACCAGGCCACTTACGTCCTCGGGAGACACCTCCCCAACCTCGCCCCTCCCCACACACGATCACCCTGCAGGCTCCAGCCTTCAGGAACCTCCGCTTGCCCAAGAGGCTTAGGGTGGTGTACTTCTTAGCCCGTACTCGCCTGGCACAACGAATCATTATGGTAAAGATGGCATATTGCATGTTTTCAAAATATTGCATTTTAAATATTGTATATTGAAATGTTTTCTGTGCTGTTTGCTAGGTAGGAACTGTGATCTGGATCGGGATTTTGGTCTACACGGATCCTGCTGGTTTGAGGACTTTCCTGGCTGCCCAGGTGTCGGAACAGAGCCCTCTTGGGGAGGCAGGGCTTCCTCATCTGGGTGTAGCTCCAGTATTCCCTGGTGGAGACCCAACCAGCACACTGAGTGTACTTCCTGCCCCTGAGCCCACCCCTTTACCTGAGAACCAATCCCAGGGTCACCGTGCACCCCGTCCAGGAACTGCACCTGTGTCCAGCCCACAGATCACATGGGGCTCTGAGGATGAGGAGCTGTGGAGGCGGCTTTCTTTCCGACACTGGCCCTCACTGTTTAGCTATTACAATATCACTCTGGCTAAGAGGTATGCAACTTTTTTTCCTCTCTCCTTATGATAAACCAAGGGTTCACATTCCAAAATCTAGTGAGCTGCATCGCTGTCTATTGCATACACAAGCAGCTGCCTTCTAATAGTGTTCACATCGAACACATCCTAAAACACTGTTGTACAATTGTTTTTCTATTTAAACATGCTAGATGGATGTTTTTGCGATGCATAGCTTTTCACTGTTTTTCCAGCATCAGCAGCCCAACACTTCTTAATACCGTGGCAAGATTAAAAGAACTTAAACTCAAGTGCATTTCGAGACACCTATGTTCTATTCAATTCATTGTGTTGCTTCTAGCTTTTTTTTACCACTTGGATGTGATTAGTATGAATTGCCCCTTAGGCAGCATCCTAACTTAGATGGAACCTCATAAGTGACTGATTTGGAAAGCTAAAAACGCAATACTTTAATAAGCATAAAAATACATAACACACAAATATTGTGTAAAATAGAACAATTGTAAATCAGATGTAGCTGCTTTGTATCGATACATTTCAGATAAATGCTAAAGTATGTAATTTCTGCAACACTTAGAGCCACAGAACGGAATTGCAAAAATACAGTTTTCAAAACTGCTCTCCGAATATGTCCTTCGTCTTCAGTTGTTCTAATAGTCCTGCCACAACACACCATTTACAAAGTAAGGTTGTTGGGGTGGGTCTTAGCGGGTTTCTCAAAACAAAGACAGAAATGTATATAGTGCCACAGAGACACAGTATTTAGAGTTTTTGAGAAGATTAGACTATAAATGGCTTAATTATAGTTTTGTTTGCATCTTAAGCCGGGATAGATTGACATGTTTTAACTCTGGAAAAAGTTACATTAGCTTTAAATGATATAAAGGTATATTTAAAATCAGCATTTTTCTGCCTGTTTTCTTGGTTTTGCTCTGGTCTCTAAGGATACATACGATGTTGCATTATTTGGCCAAAACAAGGTACCTTGGGTACATTTGGAACATCCTTCATTCGCCAATGGAGGCTGCTCATTAGGAAGTGGAAAAAGTGTACTTGTTTATAATGTCTTTATATTGAATGCTAAAGTGTATGCCCCTCTGATGCCCTCAGGTACATCAGCATCCTGCCAGTCATCCCTGTCACACTGCATCTCAGCCTTCAGGAGGCCATAGACACACGCCACCCACAGGATACACACCACCCTCCTCCCCCCAGCCTCAAGACCTCCGATCTGCAGATAGATCTCACACTCTACAAGTCAGTATTACACCGAAGCTTATATGGGCATCCCTACCTCCTTTTACAAACTGACACCTTGAGAAAAAAGAATGTTGTTCAGCCAGCTCAAGGCTCAGCATTTGCTTTTTGGTAATTCTCCAAATGTGGAAATCTTGACATAGTAGTTGTAGCAATAGTAATATCTGGTCTTGTAACCAAATGTTGCAGCTGTGAACTTTACAAGAAGCAATTCATGAATTATCCCCATTGTACCACAGAGCAAGTCCCCCCTGGTTGCTCCATATATAGGCACCAGAATATTATAGTGGGCTTTTTTGGAGCAGTAAGCAACAACCTAGCAGCTACCCAGAGTGCCCTAATAACACTGCATTTCAAATGCCCTGGCAGCATTTACAACACCCTAGAATTGTGGCGGAAAGTTTTGCATAGGCGTCAAGTGTTAACGTGGTGCCGTTTGTGGCAACATTGTAAAAAAAAAATTCCGGTCATATGGAAATAAGTAACAAAATAGATTCCATTCTAATGAATAAAACTCCAAAACTGTTTGGGGGGGGGGTAACTCAAGGGCTGTGAATATTAACTCCTTTTGTTCTCTTTTTACCTTCTATTTATGGAACAGACAGTATAGAACAGTAGTCATTCATTGTCAAGATCTAGTTGCTCAATTACTTTTTACAGAAATTGTTTCACCGCTCCTCTTTGTGGTCTTTTTGTGAACAAATATCAAGAACTTTTAGTCCTCCCAGTCAAAATATTATTTTAACTAAAAGGGCACTTTTTCTCTTTCATCCATCTATTCATTTTATATGAGTAGTTGACCTGAAATTTCAAGCTATGGCAGCTGTATCCTGTGCCATAGCATGCATATTTTATTTTTTTCAAATTTGTCATACCATAGGACCATAATTTGTGAACAGTAAAGCTAAAATGTGGTTGAAACTGGTGAATAACTTCAAAGAAATGGTGAGCAGATATGGCAACTAAAATATATAATTTCCCTCAGACATTCAAATAAATTTTACCTAGAATCTTGATGTTGAATTATGTTTATGGCCATGTAACTAGGCAGTTACCCAAATATACGCAATTGCCATCGATTAAAAAACAGAGCTCTCGTTCATTTCTCATAATATCACACACTGATGTAATTGCAGAGATAAATAGTCTCTCTCTTGCACAAACATAAATGCACTTTTGTGTGGTGTGATTTTGGTGTTCAAGGTCATTGTTCCAAGGTCTGTCAGGCTTATCTATGTGACATTCATGGTCATTAGATACACATTGTTTATGTAGGTCAACTCATCCTAAAACATGGCCTAGTAATGCTTGCCTGGAGTTTCAGATCTTACATTCTTAACACTGGTGACATTTTCTGTGCTTCATTTACTATGTAAAGATTGATCTAGAATGAGTGAACATGTTCAGACACAATTCATCTTTCTACATGTAATGTTCACCTTGAGTCACAATTCGTGGAGGTGGGAGGACTGGAATTTCAAGATGGACTTGTTCTGTAGTTGTACGTTCTCAAGTGCCACCTTTATATTGATTGATTGCCAAATTAATCAAAGGTTATGCCACCAAATGGAATTGCAGAAATGATGTTTACTAAACTGAATGGGAAAGTTAATGGACAGCTCTCTCTTTAGGTATTCTATTTATATTGGTTCAGATACACAGGTGGTCCTGCCCCTAACTCACACCATTGGTTGAGCCAGTGTTCAAATGTTAGGCCTCTTACAAACTGCAATTTTGTTTGGTGCCAATAGTGGTGCAGAAATTAGACACTGCACCTTTAAATTAATAGTTCACCCAAAAATTTGAATTCTCATATCATTTACTTCATGCTGTCTCAAACTTGTATGACTCCTCTGCGGAACACAAAACAGAGATATTTTAATGGAGATATGTGTTTTTGTCCATACAATTCAATGCAAGTCATTGGGGTCCATCTCTTTCAAGATCTAAAAAGGACAAAAGGGCAGCATAATGGTAATCAATATAACTCAAGTGATTTAGTCCATGTCTTCTGAAGAAATACAAGCTTCAAATCATGATTGACTACAGATTTCAAGATTTACAGTGAAAAGGGAGTTATATTTTGTTCCATTTCTCACCCAAAACAGATCGTATCACTTCAGAAGATTTTGATTAAATCTCATGCGTATGGATTACCTTGATGCTGCCTTTGTGTCCTTTTTGGACCCCATTGACTTGCGTTGTACTGATATAAATTTGTCATATCTCCATCAAAATATCTTTGTTTGTGTTCCACAGAAAGAGTTTGAGAGGGAATAAAGGTGAGTAAATTCTAATTTTTGGGTAAACAATTTTTTAAGCAATGGGAGCGTGCAGTTCCTAACATCAACTCTAGAGGGTGACCATTCATACAGTTTTTCAAATTCTTCTGAATCTGAAAAATTTTATGAATATAATTGGTTTTCATGTGTATTCGTCTTCGTGCAGGGTGGCGGCTCTTGGACTTTTCGCCGGTGTGTTGTTAGTGCTATTACTCTTCTGTCTGTATCGAGTACTCTGCCCTCGAAACTACGGACAGAACGGGGTGCCTCATGGGCGTCGTCGCCATGGAGATCTGCCCTGCGACGAGTACGGCTACTCGCCTCCAATCAGCGAAATCTCCCCCCTGCTGCTGAGAGGCCACAGCATGGTGAGAATCAAGTTGACGCACACTGAAATGTTTCCATGATTACTGCAAAGATAAATGCGCTCTGAGATATACAGATGACGCCTGGAATCTCTCCATAGGACATCGAGTGTCTGGCCAGTGATGGCATGCTGCTGGCCAGCTGTTGTCTGGTGGGACAGATTCGTGTTTGGGATGCACAGACAGGAGACTGTCTAACTGTTATACCCAAAAACAGGTAAGGAAATGGATGAACTTAATTATGCCATCCTACATCAACTGCATGCCATTATCTCTTTGTGGAACCATAATTAATAGTGCATCTTAGTACCAAAAAAATGTATCAGCATTACATTCTACCCAATATTATATGTTTCATCTTTTTACATCCATTGTCAGTCTGCGCAGAAGCAGCAGTAGCGGTTGCTGGGAGCACCGTGATGGCTGGGATTGTGAAGCTGATGGCCTCCTGGGGGCAGAGTTTCGGGAGTTTGGGGGAGGAGCTCTAGGAGGGCCAGATGTTGATATTTTCCCAATAAGGAGGAGGACCACACGCCCTGCCCTATTTGGGGATCAGCCGGACCTCACCCCACTCATTGACACCAACTTCGGTCCATTGCCCCCATCTCAGTCTGTGAGCAGCTCTGGCTTTGACTTCGGGAAACTGGTGGAGAAGGCATACCAAGAGCATGAAACCTCTCCCACACTAGCTTTCCCACCTTCTCCCCCAGCTTCTCAGCAAAGACTACAAAGCCTGAGAGACCAGCCCATCATGCAACCAGAGCTTCCTCCACAGAGCAGTGGAGACTGGGACAGCTCAGTGTGGGCCATGGAGCTGAGGGGCAACCTCATTGCCACAGGCCAGAGCAACGGCAAACTGGAGGTGAGCTATAGAAAGAAGAACGAGGGGTTTTATAATAAGATAATCTTGAGCTAATCATGTCATGTCTTCCCTCTCTCTCTCTGTTCTATCAGTTGTGGGATGCAGTAGAGGGATCATTACGGTGCAGTAATGAAGATGGAGTATCAGGAATCACTGCCTTGGCTTTCCTTAACAACAGGTGCATTTCACAACAACCTTAAAGGGATGGTTCATTCCAAACCTGTATGAATTCCGTGAATCACGGAATCAAGGAAAGGAGATGTTAGCCTGTGGCTCAGTTGGTAGAGCGGGTTGGCCACTAATCGCAGGATTGGTGGTTCGAATCCCGGCCCACACGACTACACATGCCGAAGTGTCCTTGGGCAAGACACTGAACCCCAAGTTGCTCCCAATGGCAGGCTAGCGCCTTGCATGGCAGCTCTGCCATCATTGGTGTATGGGGTCACAGTGTAAAGCACTTTGAATACCGTTAAGGTTAAAAAGGCGCTATATAAGTGCAGACCATTTACCATTGTATGAAAAAAAGATGCATTGAAAGTGACTGGGGATAACATTCTGCCTAACAACATGAAAATAAGTAAATGATGACAATTTTCATTTTTGGGTGTACAGTCACCTGCAGGGGGTGTACAGTCATTTGAGGATTCTAACTCGCACACCAGTTTTACACCCCAAACACCCAACATATTTTTTGTCTTCTGCTAGTCTCAGCCTCAGACAGTGTTGTTTTAAATTACAGAATTGTGGCGGCCCGTTTGAATGGTTCATTGGATTTCTTCACGGTGGAGATCAGCAAGCCTCATGGGTTGCTACAGTATCGCGGTGGGTCTCACGAAATATTTGTGAACTAAGCAAATTTTTAATGGTACACAGTTACGCAAAAAGTAGAGAGTTCAGGTCCAAGTGAAAATAGTTTCCCATATTTTGTGTGTTAGGGCCTCCAGGCCGGGGTAGTCTACCCCCCTCCCCCTGCTACAGCAGTGAGGATGTGATCAGCTGTCAGCTGACGCGCTCTGTGCAGTGTGCCCACCAGAAACCCATCACTGTGCTCAAAGCTGCGGTTGGCAGGGTGGTCACCGGCAGCCAGGACCATACAGTCAGAGTAAGAGACATCACACACACAACCAATGAGCACAAAGTGCTTGTCTCCTTTTCCAAAAATTGTAAGCCTTGAGCAAAACCAACCAGCTCCATGATGAATCGCAACACTGCAAAACAGTACACAAAAAGTTTTAAAACAAGTGCCTGTGTACACAGCACTGTATACTGGGCAAATTATGTAATTGTCTGGGTTTTAGCATGTTTTCTTGCCAGAAAATACCACTACTGTGTTCTATGCTTTAATGCTACAACATCACATGCATGCTAACTAATGTTTCTTAGTCAACCTATGCTAGCCTGCAAAAACTCACCACAACCCTACATACTATGATTCCCATGTGGTAGATCTTGCTTTTTTTTTTCTTTTTCTTTAAATCAATGAAGTTTGAATCGCACAGACAAATGGCTTTCTACAGTAGTATACATAATCGCTAAACAACCTCTGAGCTCATGGTGTGCCAGATTTAAAATGCTTGTTTATAGTGGTTTTAAATGGGATTACTTTTACTCTTGCACTCTTATTAACTAATTCTTAAAGGTTCACAAAGTAAGTTTTTGCTTATTAAAAAGTTTTATACACAAACCTGAATAGCATTATTTAGAAATGTGTTTAAACTGGTGTACACTCACATGAGAATAAGACTCCAGTCATATCATTAATTAAATAACGGCGTTTCATTTTACATGGAGCGGGTTGCCCCCTCATGGACGCTGCCTTGTTGACAGCACATGATACTGTGCAATTGAGTTGAGTGAGTTACTTTCACTAATAATGACTAATAACAAGGTTAATTTATAAAGTGCTTTCAGGCTATGCTCAAACATAAAAGTACATGTAAACTGAACAATATAACAACAAATACTATATACTTACGAGTGAGGGTATTGTGATCCAACAGACTATCCAAACAAGAGGGAGTCATAAAACAAACCCTTACTTCCTGCAGCTCTCACAGATAAATGGCATGATATCAAACGCCAAGAGTGAGCACCTTTAAGTCTGGTGTTTATTGTTTTTGTTTTTTTTTTCTATTGAAGGTGTATCGTTTGGAGGACTCTTGCTGTCTTTTCACCCTGCAGGGCCACTCAGGTGGCATTACTGCAATTTACATAGACCAGGTCAGTATTACACCACTACCACACACATACACCTTGTTCATTTTTGGCTTTTTTAATTAAATTAAAACACATCATACAAACATTACTTTTGTTTCTGATTTTGTTACCCTACCGTGGTACTTTTCCCCATCTGCTCAACACTTTATAGTGCAAAGAGTATGTTGCTTCAAACCATAAAGATAATTTTATGTTCTTCTCTGCTGTGTTTTAGACCATGGTTCTAGCCAGTGGGGGCCAAGATGGTGCCATCTGCGTTTGGGATGTCCTAACAGGCAGCCGCGTGAGCCACGTGTATGGTCATCGTGGTGATGTCACCTCGTTGGTTTGCACTACTTCCTGTATCATAAGCAGTGGGTTGGATGACCTCATTTGCATTTGGGACCGTAGCACAGGCATAAAACTGTACTCCATACAACAGGTGTGTGAATTATTACTGTTTATCACTGTGTTTTCAATTGAGTTATGTTTATTTCAATGGTCGATGCCAATACAGATACCGAGACAACAGGGTGACTGATAAAATGCATAAATTAATATAATACAATATTATGATGGCAAAGGAGAGGCACACATGAAATTAAATTAACACTTAAAATTCACTTAAAAAAAAAAAAATGAAAACAGAAATTGTTTATATTCAATTGACAAGGCAGTCAGTATATTTTGGAACTGACACAAGGGACAACTGGTAAATTTATCATCCAAGTGGAAACCGTTATCGGCCGATGCCAATAATGTAAAAATGGCCAAATATTGGTAGGGATGGGCCGATATCGATAACCGATAATTAACAGCTCATTGTGGCCGATATCGCTAACTGATATAGTCCCTGACTGACAGAAAGTAGTCGTAGGCAGTCAGAGATTCTCAGCCGCAAGCAAATAGGTAGTACTTCCAGGTGGTTACAAAGCATTCAGGTGAAACCAAAGCATCCAATGGGTGAAAACTCTGAATTCTACTAGCCCTAATTCAATTAGCATAACTACATCACTCAGACAACTTCATTATCATAGAAATAAGTAAGGGTCCACACCTATGGCAATGCATTTACATTCGACTCCGACATTGATTGAATCAAGAACAATGCCCACTAATATACAGTATAGGTCCGGGGCACCTAGGATCATCACATCCAAAAGTTGATAGCCTTAGTTACATAAGAAACTCATTTTCATTCACATATATACTTGTTCAAGTGGACAAACAGAAATGCACCCATGTGTAGATGATCTCAAAGAATCATGATACCAAATACCTTCGAAGCCCAATATAATGTCCGCCACTTTAGTTTTTCATGTGATGTTATATGAAAGATAGTAGACCGCCTGATCTTATAGTGACATCCACATTTCTAAACATGACGTGATAAATGGGTTTAACCAGTTAAGCAGTCGGCACATTGTTCTAAATTGCCTTTTTGATCAGCAGGGGAAAAAATGCATACCTAGCCTAAAATAGTCATTTTCTAGGCTACTTACTCAAAAGCGTTTTGATTAACAAAATTAACATGTCAACAAGGTACAGTGAAAGACGGGATCCGACTCACCGGAGGTGATTATCCTGCACTTGAAAAGCCTGCTCGACAGGAAAATAACTTGCAAGCACGTACAGATTCAAAGACTCAAATGTGAAAACATCCATAGCGACTTGCAAGCCAGCATTTCGGAAATCCACTTCCTGCACCACCACCAAAGTGATTTCCATTGCTACTTTGCTGGTCTTGCAAGAGGACATTTTCTTTCCTGAGAGGGGGAGGTAGCATGCACAGCATGCGGTGTAATTAAATCTTGTATACATCTGCTTTAGATATCCTCTTTTTTTTAAATAATATTTGTATTATTAATTATATTTAAAATGTGTAACATTAACATGACTAATTTAAGCTCAGCCTTTGTAATAATATAAAGCCAAACTTAAATGCTGAACAGTGTAATAATGGGGGAAAATATTGACCGACTTATATTTCCAGTGTCCACTAGCAGCATTAGAACCATTTAGTCGACTAGTCTCGCACATCCCTAAAATAAACCTTTGTAAATTATCGGTGAAAACATCAAAGGTAATGAAATTATCAGCACTATTAATATTTTGATGTTCCCAGTTATAGACACATATTTCACTGATATATGGTGCATCCCTAAATATTGGCTTAGTAATCAGCCTGGTCGATATAACGGTCAGTCACTAATAATTAGTGTACGTTTTGTGTGTTAAAGTGTGATGATGTCATCTTAATTGAACTAGCCGATTTAAGAAATGTATAAATAATAGTTATATAATTCAATAATATTGCTCCATTAAATAGATTCACTGTATTTACAATGTAGCTACATTTTGTTAATAGTTTGTAGTGTCGCTGATTTTTGGTCATGTGGTTATGTTGGTTAAAAGGTTATCTTGAATGACTTTAAATTAGAAATAAATGACTAATAATATATTTTCCAATAAATCCTTTCTCTTTTCTCCGCGTCTCAGGAGGTAGGATGTGGGGCCAGTCTGGGTGTGATCTCTGAAAGCTTGCTGGTGACTGGAGGCCAAGGTTGTGTGTCGTTCTGGGACCTGAATTATGGGGACTTGCTGCAGACGGTGTACCTGGGCCAAAGCAGCGAGGGCCAGAGTGTCAGGCAGCTTCTGGTTCTGGACAATGCCGCCATAGTCTGTGACTTTGGTAGTGAGCTCAGCCTGGTCTACGTGCCCTCTGTTCTGGAGAAACTGGACTGAAATATACACACCGGCCCACAGATTTAGCTCTTTGAAAAAATTCAAGAGTGGTCAGCATGAAAGCACTCGCCCTTTAACCTGCATCACGGCAGGATTGTTGCAGACGTGAACAGCTATTTTTGTCGTTTCTGTGTCCTCTCTACTTGGTAGGGAGAGAGCGGTTTACTGTTGAGGCCTTCTGTCTCATCTGAAGAGTCAAGCATTGATTGTGTCTTTTGTTTACCAGGCCTCTGGTGCTCCATCAGAGCATTTTGTACTTTTAATAGAACATGGCTCATTCATATAGAATGTTCTGAACTGGAGGGTAGTACAAAAGCTGCTGGCAGTGAAAGGTTGTAGGGTGTGTGTGTGTGTGTGTGTGTGTGTGTGTGTGTGTGTGTGTGTGTGTGTGTGTGTGTGTGTGTGTGTGGTGAGAGATGGCAATCTCACGGTGAGTTTGCAATGCTGTTAATCTCGGTAACTCATGACTGTGTGACAGCTAGAGATTCACAATAGAGTTCAAAATAATGTGTGTGCAGGGTAAAGGGAGAGGAGTAACAGAAAGATTGTTGTGACAAACAAAAAGCATAGATTTTTTTTAGCGAAACACTGCTGAAAGAAATTGAAAGTGCTGCTTTGGGTACAACTGCTTGAATGCGTGTTTACGTGAAGGTCATGGAAACAGTCCGGGTCATATTTCACCCCATATTCAAATGAAAACATTAGAAATTATATGTTGCATTAAGAAATGAAGCATTATTTTTAAGTACAGTTAAGATATTTTGCATTGTGACATTGTTTCCATGGCAAAACAATGCCACAATTGTAGCCTACATTAATGCACAATAAATATTCTCAATACAATATTGCGGGAGATAAAATAGTTTACATTTTAATCTGCATTTAAGTACATTTGTAGGTATAAATAATGGTAGTATTTGTTGTACTGAATGTACTTTTGTTTTTTTAGTTTTTTATCATTGTGTCTAGACGGTTTTTATTAATGTATTAGAGTAATGAGAATTCATTTTTTGTTTTGCATATCAGTAATTGTAAATGGGGGCTTCATTGTAAAAAGAATGTCACAATGAAACAAAATTGTAATAGTCCCAAATATAGATTTTTTTCTTTTCTTTTTATACAAAATATTAAAAAATATCTATTTTGATTTTGGTGTGAAATATGACGGACTTTGGTTCGTGAGATTTAACATTTCTGTGAGTGGTTGCGTTTGCGAGATTGTCAGAAATGCATATTGTAGACATCTGAATCTCTGGGGGGGGGGGGGGGGCAGTTTTTAATATTAAAATCAATTATTTATTAGTGAAACTTTTTAACAATTTGTATGAAACTTGCTTATAGATAGGTTAAAATGGAGACGTTGTCATAAATTTTTATATACAAATTAAAAGGCTTTGACTAACACCTTAATATGATTAAGTCAGTAACTGGCTGACAGGATGCAAGTTTTGTTCGTCTCATGTTCCCTTCCTAGGGCAGCAAGATAGGTGTCCATTGAAAAGAGAGGGGAATAGTCGTCATTCTATAGTTCGCCCATGCCATGATGTTTTGTCTGTTTCCTGGACAGACATCCTAATGAACTTTAATACTGTTAATTTCCACCTGTAATTCAGCCATCATTACAAATCACCCCAAAGTCATTTTAATCTAAATACAGCAACGGATAGATTCCCCTTTATTCAGGAAAGTGGTGGATATGGCTGCTTTTAAAATAGATTTATGTGTATATTTTCTTTTTTTCTGTCTTGAAATGTCTATGTTGTAGAGCCATGAGTGGTTTACAGGTTTCATTTAGATTGTTGCCCATTAGTTGTTAATGTATTTTTTGTGGCTCTGTTTGGGCATATATGGTGAAAAACGAATTAATCAAATCCAGCCCTGCAGTACCCACACAAATGCAGGCGTTTGGTCTGGCCTGTTTAAAATAATATAAATTAAATATATTATTATGGATATGCTAGTAATGTGACGGGCCAAATACACGTGTTAGAACTGAAATTTAAATAAGCATTCAAAAGCACTGAGATATTAGGTTTATTTTGTATTCTGGCAAAATGCAGTTTTAGGTGGTTTGTATTGCACTTTACAACACCAAATGGAGCATCACTCTTAAAACATAATCGGTTTCATAGGATTTTATATTTTTATTAACTGGACTCTAATTTCCCCTGCAGTTTTTATTTTGATGGTTATTTAAAAATTATTACTATTGTCTGCAAACCATTTTTCTGTTTATGTGGGGCGTGTCAACATAAGTAAATGGGAATGCAAAATGGCTTTAAAAGATGTCTAAGTTAATTTTTAGTCATGTTCTATTAATGTAAATATTAGATAATACTGATGAGAGAAATGGTGTTTAATAAGTAAAATTTATAAACTACATCTTTTGGTCTTTTTGTTTTGTTGAGGGTTTTGTTTCATGTATCCTGCATATATTTTTCATTGGGTATGCGATTAATTGTGGCATTGATATAGCTGAACTTTCCTGTTTAATTTTTGACAAACGGTGTGCACTGCTCTTACAGGTAGAGCAACAGCACTCAAATGTTGTTTAAAAACAAGAAAAATGGTCAAGCAATTTTTTTTCATATGATTTTGTGTTAACAGTTGTCACTAAAGAACAACACCGAACACCATGTATGAATAGCAGCTCATAATATTCCAGAACTAATTTTGTGAGTGGTTGGATCATAACAAATCTTTTTACCACCTTGCGCTTAGTGCATCAGATAATGAGATTAATCATTAACCACATGATCACAAAGTACTGGGACAGGACAATGGATTATAATCATTTCCTTGACCATATTGAAAAACATCACTTCCTTGTTGGCAGGGGGACTGTCAAATACAAGCCAGCCATTTGTATATTGAGAGGAGTGAAATGGCACCATTGTGTTCATTTCACTACTCTCTCTCTCTCTCCCTTCCCAGAAGAGCACGTTCCTAGAAATTATTTGATGTGTGCAGTATTAAAGTAAAATTCTGCTCTCATCTTGCTGTATCTTACAAATTATTGCTGCTGATGTGGAAATAGATTGGATGATGTTTTGTGTGACATGAAATGCCTGAATGTTTAATAAGATATGGAGGGAGCAGAGAAAGACTGGGTGTAAATATTTTTTGTGACTTTTTTTGGGCCTGCTCTGCCCTCTTCTCCAACTTTCTCAAATACACTATACAGTGTAAGCAGACAGTAGAGGATGTAACTAATGCTCTGTTCTATTTTTAACACATGAAAAAAACATTTGTACTAATTTGCAAATAAAAGGGCTTTGATACCTTCTCTGTTTTCTTGTCTAATTCCTTCATCTCTAATTAAATAAATATTCTGGGTTAGACTTCCACAGGGTGTATTATTGTAAACATGATTTTAGTTTTTATAAGTCAAAATAATTTTCTCTGGTAATCGACAGCATGATACAGATGCTAAAAGTCCCAGAACTAGTTTTCATATTTCTCCATTAGAAGAACACAAAAGGCTACAGTATACTGACCTTTAAGATTTATTTACAGTTTTCAAAGAATGGCAAGTTAGAATCAACTCATAAAAATGCTATGATTTCTGAAGTACTATTCAGAAATGTAAGTGTTTTAAGTATAATGAGTACATCAAGTCATATCAAGTAGTATTTTCAACACCAGCTTTGATTTGTCCCTACAGACAAGTTGCAGATCACTGTAGCTTCAAGACAGTGGTGACTAATAATATACAACCCACTGTGGACTAAGGGCGAGTAGATAATGACAGAGCAACAATAATATGGATTTCTGTCAGTTTTTATCACTCTGTATTCATTCTCAGCGTTTTTGGTGTAAAGAAGCATAGGCCCACTAAAGAAGAACCAAACCTCAGGCACCTTACAGGCAATCAGAGAAACCATGGCATTAGAAGAGCATGCTGAGAGACAAGACTGGATTTACAGAATTTAACCTGAAACTGCAGGATCAAGGCCAGAAAAGCGCTGAAAGAGTCTGAAAAAACTTATCAGGACACAAGTAGACAGACTAACACAAAATTATGAAGCATAAACATGGAGTAGTTTGGTCAGGGTTTTAGAAAGAGCTCACAGAGGAATGCCTGCAAGAAAGAAGATGAAAGCGAACCGTTGTGTTGTTTCAGCTTTTGTTGAGTGTCCAGAGAGGATCCAAGCTACTAAGTGGATCGTCACCCTCTGGAGGCCCCTGAAGGCCTTTGCCCTCCTGTGGATGAAGGAAGCTCTGCTTGTTGATCCGCTGCTTGCCTCGATGGCTGCTGTCGAGCGTGAAGGCTTCAGGTGTGAGAGAAGCCAGCAGGTCCAGAGATGAAGAAGTAGGCGAAGAGGGGGCAGGACGTGCTGCTTCAGTAGACGGGTGGTGATTTAAGATGGGGGAGGCAGGTGTGGACCCAGTGAACCCATTCCCTTGACCACTGGGAGGCGAAGGTGACTGTGTCTTGCCTGGAGAGGAGCTGCAAGAGAGGGGAGAACTGATGGAGTCAGGCATAGTCTCATAAGAAAGAGGGTCCTGAGAAGGTTGAAGTGACATATCTGTAGGTTCTTGGTCCCATATGCTTGGCACTTCAGAAGCAGAGGGCATCTGGTTTTGGGTGGGCTCTTGTTCTTGGTCAACACTCGGTGGTCGAATGCTTAGTTTAGCTACGGTGGCCTGTATGGAGCTAATAGGCATGTCTGCACCAAGAACAATGTCTGTAGACTCCTGTCGGGAGTACGGCTGGAAAGAAACACAGAATATTTGTTAGACGGTAACAGTGCTGTTATATTTTAAAAAAGATAAGAAAAAGGTCACCTTCACTACAATGCTGTTTGGGGTCTTGGTGCAAGGGGACGTTATGATGCCGTGGCGCTGCAGAACCTGTTCTGTATGTTTTAGTACAGCTTCATAGCAGAATTTGAGGTGAAGCTGTGGAGATTTTTTTCAAAGAAGTTCCATTATATTCTGTCAGACAGAGACAAGATGTAATATCTTACAAAGAGTAAGAATTACCTTTTCTTGCAGCATGTTCTTCCTCTGCTGCCTCATCTTCCTCACCAGCTGGATCAGGTCTGGTATACCATTGCCAGCCTCAATTTCTTGAAGTGCTGCATAAAGAAGGCAGAAGGCACCAGTACGACCAACACCAGAGCTGAAACAAAGACAAAAATAGTACATATGCATCCTATCTACTTTATTGTCATTATAAATTTGTTTGTTAGTTTTCAAAAATGTCATTCATGAATATAAAAATATGGTACCTGCAATGCACTACAACTGGAGTGTGTAGTGGGCGTTGAAGTAGGTAATGTCCATGGACTTCTTGGAAGAAACGGATGAGATTGCTTTTGCTCTCTGGAAGACCCCTTTTTCGAAAAAAAAAATCAACCAAAACGAGTTAGAAGTGTTTGAGAGGTAGCCATTGTTAATGTATTGAGTATGTGTGTATATATATATATATATATATATATATATATATATATATGAAGAATGATTACTTACAATTCAGGCCATGAAGTAAACTGTAGGTGAATGATGGTGCGTCTCAGACTCTGGTCCCGATACTGTAGTCCAATCATACGCTCTACATGGGTGGGAGTACTCTTCTGGGTGGTCAGTGTTAGCGTGATTGGTCCTTGGGCAAGCTGTTGCCCCCTCTCCGATGGAAAGTACAGCATCACCTTTTGCTGAGAATAAAATAAAACATTGCAGATTACAATAAATGGTTTCAGAAGCTAGCACGATTCATCCTGCAATAGGTCACAGTATCATATTTACCTTTTCCAACTCTTGCTCTGACACAAGCATGACAATTACAGAAACCTTTTGCTCATAAACCATTAGCCAGAAGTCAGCTGCAGTGCCAGTAAGAGGGGCCTGTGTTGCAATGAGGCGGGGACAGTATGGAGACAGGTCTTCAATGAAGCTAGCGTTAATATAGTCGTCTTTACCGGAACGCAAAACGACTCGATTGGAGTCATAAGGCATCACATCCTGATGGCGGTTCTTCATGGTATAGCAGCGAGCAATGGCGATAGAGAGTTGCCGAGTATCCTTCTCCTGCTGCTCCTGCAGTTCTTTCCATCGAGCGTCAAGTTCCGACAGACCACCCTGTCCTGATGGTCGCTCCAAAGATTGGACTGTTAACCGAAATCGCCCCAGCTCTGTGCTGAGCTTTGAGACCCTCTCTGGTGCTTGGTAAGGGTCACCCTGGATAAGTCTCACACTCTCTGCTTTTTTTCTGTGATGCTCTTCCTGAGGATCAGCTTTGGTGGGTAGTAAGACATTGGCAGTGTCCTTGGTGCCTCCATGCTGGCTCTCTGGGCTGGAGGAGAGCAAGTCATCAGTACTAGAGTTCTGGCGCTGAAATAGGGTGGGGTCAGGTGGAAGCATGGGACCAGTGGGTGTTGGGGCTTTTCCTGAGGTCTGTGGCAGAGCTGTTCCTCCAACTGGAGTGAGAGCAGGAGATGGTCTCTGGGTGACCATACCTAGTGATGGAGGGCCAGGAGAGGGAGAAGGTGATGGGGCAGAAGGCAGCATTAGAGGCTGTGGGGCCCCTGGTGCTCCTGAGGATGGAGGGATCATGCTTTGAGAAAGAGACTGGGGCCCTGGGGGGACAGCTGGTGAGGGATGCTGCATTGGTCCAGTTGGTACGTTCCCACCTTGTGGAATAGCATAAGATACAGGGCCTCCCGGGGGTAGCTGTTGTGGGGCTAAAGGCTGTGAAGTAGGTGGCTGGGATTGAGGTTGTGGAGAGACCACAGATTGGTTGGGAACCATAGGGACACCTCCTAGATAACTCATAGCAGCAGATCCAGGAGGAATGGTCTGCTGAGGTTTGTAGATATTGTGGGGGAGTGCTGGAGGACACTGCTGGGGAATGCTGTGAGGATGGGGGTAGTTTTGGTGCTGTGAAGGTGTACTGGGGTGCATATGTACCTGTGATGAGAGTGGGGCATGGGGTATCTGAGGATGAATTTGAACAGTAGCCCTAGGAGGAACTGCTGAATATGCTGGTTGATGGTTAGACTGATGAGCAGGGAGTATTTGGGACTGGGAGCAGTGAGACAGTGATTGAGAGACTGGGGGAATTTGTGGATGAGAAGGGGGTGACATGTGAGTGGATGGTGGAATCATTGGTGGCTGATGGGGAGGAGGCATATGTTTTGAAGCAGGAGGTACCTGCATATTTGGCGCAGAGGCAAAATGATGAGAAGATGGGGGTATTTGAGGGTGAGGAACATGGGGAAACTGCTGATTGACAGGGAGTGTTTGTGGCTGGGAAGCAGGGGGAATTTGTTGATTGACATGGGAAGATGGTGGCATTTGGGGAGGTAAACCATGATGAGGCATTTGACCCAGGGTTACATTGTTAATGTGTGGTGGTTGGGAATGCTGCAAAAATGAGACGGAGGGATAACCCTGATGGGGCTGCACATGGCCAGCTGAAGCTGAGTGCATATTGGATGCAAACTGTCCTTGGATTAGAGGTTGCTGAAAGTTTTGTGGTCCAGGTTGTCTTGTTTGGGCTATGTAGTGAGGGAATTGAGGCTGTGTTTGCTGTGAAGGTTGAGGCCCAGTCAATGGTCTGGGCATTTGCTGTTGAGCTGGTACAGTTGGATAATATGGCTGTGAATGGCTTTGACCACTTTGCTGAGCAAATAGCTGCTGAGAATGAAGTTGGGGCTGTTGCTGAGGGGTCGGAATTGCTTGTGGAGGTTGGTTGATGGGAACACCGGGCTGTTGCATGTACTGAACATGGGGTGTCATATGATGTGCAGCTGTATACACTGATTGCATGGCAGGTGGAACCAGTTGGTGCGAGGCAGGGGGAGGCATGGGCTGGTGTGGGGTAGGGGGAGGCATAACTGCCTGGACAGATGCAGGACTGTAGCTAGGAATAGGTGTCTGCACACTATCCACCGTAGTGGTGGAAGGTCGGACAAGAGTACTGGGTGGGCCAGATTGGTTCTGTGATGTTGGAGGGTAGTACCCGGGCACAGGCTGTGGTGGAAGAACCTGAGAGTTGAGCAACTGTGGATTGGGCAGTTGTGGGAACTGCCGCTGAGGCAGAGGAGGTTGGGGAAGATTATGACTAAAAGTCTGAGACAGGTGACGTGATGGGAAATGGGAGATTTGAGCAAGAACTTCAGGAGGGGGGAAATTTGGGGGAAATCTGGGTGATTCGTAGATTAAAGACGAGCCAGCTCCAGGCCAGTGTGAAACAGAGCTAGCAGTGGCCCCGGAAAGTGAAGGAGGATGACTAGAAGGTGAAATGGTAAATTCAGGAGGCATGCTGCGTAGCTCTTCAGGTAGATCCCCACCAAGGGCTAGGATAGCAGCAGTTAGCTCGGCAAGTTCAGGGTCATCTAAGTTGGCAGGATCCACACTTTGGCCTTTCTTCTGGGGTGGCTTGGGAGCAGTGGGTCTTTGAGGAGCCTTTTTTTTTAGTTCTCTGTCAGACATTAAACCGAGTTAAATTAGAAGAGCTGTGCAATTTAATTAGTATGCATTAATCAAGTATGAAAGAAGAACACTCCAAGTTTTACAGTTTAAGTCGAATAGAAATATATGAATGAGTAACATGATTTGATTGGTGAAAAACTAGTTACTTTTCCATAATGGCTTGTCTCTCCTCCTTTCGTGCCTTGCATACAGTTTTGGCTCTTTCCAGTAAGCGAGAGGCTTTGGCTTCCAAATCTTCATAAAACTCTTTACCCTCTTGAGATTTCTTCATAAGGTCTTCATATGCCTCATAGGACGCCACAAGCATCTGTACAGTGGTGTTCCATCTAAAAGTTGACAGACACCAATTATATCCATTAGTGTTTCTCCAATGGAAAACAACTTGATCGCTCATGATAAAGTTTAACACTTAAATGATACCACTCGAGTCTTACTTGTGTTCCGTTTCTCCCAGGCCTTTACGCACTGTGGCATACTGGACATTAGCCTCTGTCAGTGCCTTCAGGATATTCTCCTGAGCTGCCAGGTTTTGATCAATGTATACTTTGACCTGCTCATATTTCTTTAGCTGCTCCTCAAACAGTTTCTACAAAGACGTGAGCGATCAATTAACATTCAACTATAATACACAGTTCCACATTTCTGATACAGTCTCCTTAAAACATAGTCACTCAAGGCCCACACCTTCATGTCAGTGCGTTCAGTTGTGACCAGAGCAGTAGTGATGTCGTCCTTCTGGATGAGGTCCCTTAGCTGCTTCTCCAGGGAGCTTCGTTGGTCCTGCATCTCTTGCACTTTAGCCAGAATCCTCTTCATAGTCTGGAGGCCTGCCATCTCATCTGAAAATAACAAAAATTATATCTCTCATAAACATATATAACATGATTTTCAGTGTGTTCAACAGCTACCTGTACCCTACAAGGTTCATGTGTTGCAAACATTTGCCTCCTTGGTAAAACAATACTTCTCCTTTGTACATTCGTTTAAATGCTAAATTACAATAAGTGAACCTTGAACCTTATGATATCACAAAACACCCACCCTCACTAAGTTGAGGCCTTGGCAATGCCTCTCTAAGTGTGTCCAGCGGTCCACCAAGGAGTCTCAGATTGCTGATGTGCAGATTCATGGCCCGATGAAGTTCTGTGTTGGTGAAGCTGGCTTTCTCATGAGCTTCCAAATACTTCTCCAGGTCCCTTCGCAGCTCAGCCAGGGTTGAGGGCCGGTCGGGTACAGCCTGCTTTCCGGCAGCCTCCTCCAGGCTTCTCTCCCCTTCCTCATCATCACTCAAAACGTCCCGAATCTCCCGTAGAGAGGCTTCTACATCAGTGAATACACCTGACAGGACTGAGGTCAAAGAAAGAGGGGAGAGATTCACACCATTTGAAATTAGATTTTAACAGTATGTGGAGCTGAATTACAGACTTTCTTGAAGAGCTTATTTAATAGTTCAAACTCAATTAAAAAAAAAAAAATTACAGTTCCATTGGTCTGTAAAGTGACACCACATACCCTGCATTGACTGGATGAGGTTTTTCACAGTATCAGGTCTGACGCTCAATGCTGCACATTTTTCCATAAGCAAAGAAGGAATGTTATTATACATCTCCATGTTATCCACTGAGTCTGGGTCCAGACCGAGAGAGTCCATAAACTGTCTATAGGAACATTACATGCGAGACATTTAGATACATACTGTCTATGCGTACATATATTAAATATGTTAAGCTGATTGCACTCACTCTAGTGTCTCATTCTTGCTGTCTATTTTTGCCATGACATCCCGTAGCAGCTTGGCCTTCTCTTCACTTTAAATTTGACAGAAAAAATATGAAAATTGCCATTAAAATATAACACAAGGGAACTAACAATCATCAGAATGGAAACTGAGAGTGACACAAAATATGTGTTGAAGGGTTTTATTTCAGACAGACTATATATTTTTTTAGGTTTTTGGATGTAAAATGTGTAAGAATAGACAGAACTTGAACCAAACCTGTACAGAGAGGAGGCCTCGTGGGCAGCCATGGGCACCAGCTTGGCAAAAATGTCTGGGCCAGTGACACTGGGGTCTGTTGGGTTCACAGGCAGGGCTTTGACCAATGGGGCACCTGTTAAGCAGGGGAAAGTCAAGAAACTTTTCAATGACATCACCCAGCAATTATTGTGTTCTACAATGTATGAAGGTCAAAATACCTTTCACTGAGGTCAACGTATCCAATGATGGCACAGATTCATGGTAAATGAAGTCATTGTCTTTCTTGGCTGAATTAAATCTAAAATGAGAAGTGACAAATGTTTACTGGAACATTTTTTTTAAAGGGGAATAATGACATATGGTAAGGAAATGTCATAAAGAGGGGATATTAACCATATTTATTAACTATCATATACATTATGTTCACTTACTTTCCCCCAATGATATCCATGGTGAATCTAAGGGCTTCCTGTACACTGTCTGGCTGACTCTTAGCCAACTTAATGGCCTCATTGAGTTTGTCTATTGAGCTTTGTAGGTAAGCAACCTGTTGAAAAAATTATTAAAAATGTTACATTAGCTGCAAAGGTTTGCAAACCACCTGGTTCTTTCTGGGTCCATTTAATCCTCATCCTCTTCCTCAGATTAGTTTTAAAATCTAGAAGCTAGAAGAAACATTAGTCACACTACCATTCCCAGAAAGCCTATGACTCTTTGAACCACAAAATATAAGGTCAAATCTAGTTCTCCATGTCAAAGACCACAGATGGAAAAAAAACAGGAAACACAAGGATTTACCCTCTCTCCATACTTTTGCTGCTCTTCAGCCTGTTTACCCATGTGCAACTGTTGATAGAAGGAGGATTTTGTATGAATGGCTTTGAACAAAGTCAAAAACTAAGGAGACCAGCATGCTTTGTTGTTGATCCAAGCTCAGCTTTAAGAAGATCACTCACATGTGCAATTGCAGCAAAGTAGTATATCTTCATTTGCACTAATTTCTTCCAGTCTTTCTGTATCTTTCCCAACATTGAGGCAGTTTCAGAGTTCTCCAAAGCTCTGCATGCCTCTTTGTAATAGTCCACCACCTGAGAAGAAGGCGGCAAAGATCCAATCAGATATTATCATAATTTTCAAGCAATTAAGGCATATATATCCATGGGTAAGCTTGTCTAGAGCACACCTTCAAATCATCACCTTGAAATAAGTGAAAACTTCTCAAGATTGCTTGTAAATGATTTATATTTCAAGTTTAGAGGTAAATGTACTAAATGGTAGAGTAAACTTGTGAACATACTTCCAGCAGGATGTTATGAAAATAAACTAAATAAAAAAGTTGGTTTACCTGTGCACTTATGCGAGCAACGAGGAAGCTCTTCCTGTTATCTAACATAGATTTTTCCAACAGGCACTCTTGAGCCTGACCCTGAAATGAACATTTGGAACTTTTAATTTAGCCATAATCATAGTAGAGTAAATTTGGGAAGAAAAAAAAAGAATATGGGTGTATATGAGAGCAGGTGAGTGAGATAAACAGAAATTATACCAGCATGAGGTTGATGTTGAGATTAAGGATCTGGTGGCTCATGTCCACACTGAAGTTGTGGCTGAAGTGGTCTCTCAGATAGTTAAATGCTCCAGCTGAGCACTGGAAGTGTGTGCAAGATACTTTCATTCCCTAAACAATGAGGGGAAAAGTCAGACTTTGCAACCTAGAGAAAAGTTGTCTGAATTACTGTTATTACAAGTTCTAGAAAGACTAGGGAAAAAAAATCTCTTTTTTGACCTTGAGCAAGTGGAAATTTGTTGGAACATTTACAAACTGGTTTCAAATCTACAGTATGTAAATTCTGACTTCTTCCAATTGACATTTTTCACATTGTGTAAAAACAAGCCAAAGCAGTTAATGTAGTTCACTGGTAGCTACCGCTACATAATTCGGTTTGATTCTTGCTATAACATTACTATTGATATTTACTATAATCTAACTATTGATCATTTCTTAATTATACGGTCTAATTTGATTACATTGGAATACAGTTTTCATTTTGGGGTTATGAGTGTTGAAATAGAAAGAAATAATTTCTCAGAGGACATGAACAGCTCTGAATCTTATTCCACCTCCACACTAATACACTTTTGTTTGAAAACTCACTGATTTTGATGCATTTACGCCTCTCATCAATACTGGAAAGGCATTCCCTCCACAGAAAACAGAGACTTACGAAAACATTCTCCATAACCATGAACAATGGAACAATAACGTAAGAAACTAAAAAATTTGTTTTCAAATTTTAAACGAAATAAGGGTGGACTCTAAATCACAAAAATTCCGGCATGACGTGAACATAGCATTTAATCACATGAGGTTTAAATTGGTTAGTCTTCTCCTGTTCAGCTCACCTCTTCAGACACTCTGTTGTCCATGGCGCCCAGCATTGAATGCAGTGCTCCTACGGCATGAGAAACATGACTTGAATTAGGAGACAAGCCTAATCTAGAACAATACTCTCAACAACACAGTAGCTATTTCAATCAATGACAATGCAGCCCATTTAGTACTAACTCACCCAAATTATAAAGGATGCAGGCTTGCTCATAGCAAATGTCATCGTGAGTCACTGTCTTCCCAGAAAATATCTCTGTCCTATTTATTAGAGAAAAAGAAGTGAAAGGGGAAGTTGATAATATAGAATGAATTTCAATGAAAGCTAGTATATGAGAGGATCATGTAGGCAAGTTTGGAGCCCTCACCAGGAGACAGGGACAGCAGCTTCCTGCCCCGATCCAAGAGGCACGCGACTCTGCAGATAGTGCAACTGCCCAAAGTACTTCCGTAAAGTACTGCATCCTTCAAAGTCTCGTGTGACATTCACAGCACTCTAGAAGAAGAATGAAGATAAGAATGATCTACCTGTCACTCAACTGGTAAAGCACTGTGCTAGCAATGTCAAGGTCATCTTTTCCTTGCATTATCATTTTACCACATTTAAATCCATTCTGGAGAATTCCAAAGGTTTTCTCCCAAACAAATATCAGCAAATTGAATCTTGGCATGGTGGTCATGGGTTTGATTCCCAGAGAACACCCATACTGACTAACATTTACATTGAATCTACAGAGTCAAGCATTTTCCAAATGCATTAACCTAAATGTAGTGTAAATAAATGTAAAAGAATTCAGGGCTTAGTATCATGTGACTCAAGACTCACCTGTCGCAAAAGCTCCAGTTTATTTAACTGCTCATTGTAATTGTCAGGATCTTCCCCATAGTTTTTCAATATGAACTGAGAAAAGGGAAAAAGTGAGAAATAATTTCAGGGAGTTTTAGCTCAGCACAAAAATTAATACATTGGATTTACACAATGGTGATTGAAACTAACGTGAAAACGAGCATTTAAAGTCATCTATTGGTCAGGTACATGATTATTCAACACAATGCAAATGACAAATTAAAGCTCTATGCCAGAGCCAACAATCAATCAATCAATAGCAGATGTAATAGGCTACAAAATAAACAAAAACCTTTTAATCAGGTATATGTATGATATATGTAATATGGCCTAGTTTGTTAGGAATGTCTCTGATAACTAGCATGAGGCAAACTGAAAAAATTCCTTACATCCTGGAGGAGGTGGGGGAAACGGATATGTTTTTTGTTTTTGTGGGGGTTTAATGTCCTAATCTAAAGATGTAATTCAGTACAGAACAGGAGGAATAGAGTAAACAATGTTTACAGAGGGACTTTGGCAATTGCATAGGAACAAATAATCATAAGCAAAAGACATGCAATCATGACTCACTGCAGCTGTTATTATCTAGCAGAGTGACATTGAAACCCATAAATAGCTAGTTTTTAGGTTAGTGAGTGACCACAGCTATGTTTTTCAGATCTTAAAAGATCTAGTTCAATTAAAAATTAAGCCTCTGTCATCATTCACTCACCCTCATGTTGGTCTAAACTGTATGACTTTTCCTTCCGTAAAACACAAGGAGATGTTAGGCTGAATGACAGTCCAAGTCACATTCACTTTCATTGTATGGAAAATAAAAGTAATGAAACTGAATGGTGACCAAGGCTGAGGCTGTCAGTTCCTAACAGTCTGCCCCATGTCTTTATGTGTTCCACAGAAGTCCGTTTTTTGGGGTGAACTATCCCTTTAAGTCATGATGTATCAAGCTTATATTGGCTAGACAAATGTATATGAAGGTCGACACCTACTTCACATCAAAAGAGTCGAGCCATCTAACAAGTGTTTTGCTTTTAGTCCAGACAATTATGAACAAGACATTTGACATAATAGGGTAAAAGTTCATCTTGTTTACAACGGTTTCGTGAAGGTTTCCACCCACTTTTATTCAAGAATAACAGAATCAGGCCAGTCAATTAGGCATAAACAACATCAAGGACTAAAACTGGATTTTAGGCAGATAATCTACAATAAAAACGTCTTATTTTGTGTATTTTTTACTATGTATTGTATAAATGACAGTAGTGTTTGGCTCAATCAGGCCTGTCTGATACCTCACCTGTTTGACAGTCGGGCTGAACTGAAACTCTCCAGCCTCTTTCAGATCCAGCCATATCATCGGCATTCGCGGCACGGCCTCCATCGCAGCCGCCGATTTAGCTGAGCCGACTAATTTAAAATAGTATTAAAGCGTTCAAGCACCACAAAAGCTAAGTGTTGGCGTATTGTTTTGAATTTACTGCCTTAAACGACTGTATCGTGTATCCATTTACACCCATACAGGAAGCGATAGATGTTTCAGGAAGTGACGTCATGATTTGGATCCTGATTCTGGGAAATGTCGTTTTCATTTTTCAACATTTTGACAGTGCCCAACTCAGAAATGGTAAAAATACTAGATTGTATCAGTAACACTATAACAGGTATAATAACTTTCATGAATAACATAAAAAGCTATTCTATTCAACAAATATTCAAATACATCTCTTTTTTCTTTCTTACTTACTCAGACACCATATTCACCTCATACTCATAACAATGTAGGTTCCTCAGGTCTTGTTTTGTTTTTGCCTGACATTGCTAATGGATTGTAAAACTAAAAAAAAAATAAAAAAAACTCTGAATGTAACATTTATCACAAAATTTAGATACAACCTAAGAGCTCTGGCAACATATAGGAATCATCTTACAGTAAACTGGTTTAGGAAGTGTGGAGTTTTGCTTTTTTTTTTTTGTGTAGGTGGAGGAGAGAGAAAATTATGTTGTGTTAGTGGTGGAGACCAGATACTTAAAATGGTTTGGTTTGTAAGTTGTTTTTTTTTGTATTAAACATTTATAGTATTGTTATTATTTGTGTATTCAGTTATATATTTATAACATTAATAAATTCTGCAGTTAATAACCTACTGTAAATACACTGTCGGACAAAGGTTTGGAATAATGTACAGATTTGGCTGTTTCAGAAGGAAATTGGTACTTTATTTAATCAAAGTGGCATTTTACTGATTACAAAGTTTCTAGCAGCCATCACTACAGCACCTTATTCTTGAGTAATCATGCTAAATTGCTAATTTGGTACTAGAAAAATCACTTGACATTATATAAAAAACAGTTGAAAGCTATTTGGTTCATTAAATGAAGCTTAACATTGTGTTTGTGTTTGTTTTTGAGTTGCCACAGTATGCAATAGACTGGGATGTCTTAAGGTCAATATTAGGTAAAAAATGGCAAAACATTTTCAATTTTCTCTAGAAACACATCAGACAATCATTGTTTTGAGGAATGAAGGCTATACAATGCTTGAAATTGCCAAAAAACTTTCATACAAAGGTGTAAACTAAATTTTTCAAAGACAAAGGACAACTTGCTCTAACAAGGACAGAAAGAGATGTGGAAGGCCAGATGTACAACTAAACAAGAGGATAAGTACATCAGAGTCTCTAGTTTGAGAAATAGATGCCTCACATGTCCTCAGCTGACAGCTTCATTGAATTCTACCCGCTCAACATCAGTTTCATGTACAGTAAAGAGAAGACTCAGGGCTGCAGGCCTTATGGGAAGAATTGCAAAGAAAAAGACACTTTTGAAACAGAAAAAAAGGTTAGAGTGGGCAAAGAAACACATTGGACATTGTACAACAGATAATTGGAAAAGAGTGTTATGGATATTAACCCCATTGAGCTTTTGTGGGATCAGCTAGACTGTAAGGTGCGTGAGAAGTGTCTGACAAGACAGTCACATCTATGGCAAGTGCTACAGGAAGTGTGGGGTGAAATGTCACCTGAGTATCTGGACAAACTGACAGCTAGAATGACAAGGATCTGCAAAGCTGTCATTGCTGCATGTGGAGGATTTTTTGATGAGAACACTTTGAAGTAGTTTTAGAAGTTCTGTAAAAAAAAAAAAAAAAAAGTCACATTATTAATGTCCTGACTATACATTTTGATCAGTTGAATGCCACTTTGGTGAATTTAAATGTATTTCCATTAGAGCAAAATCTGTACATTATTCCAATCTTCCAAACTGCTGCCAGTGTATGACTCTAGCTTTTAGTAGTTTAGTAGTTTTAAGTAGGAAAACAAAAAAATCTAGGATAACCAAAGGAAGGAGACAGAACCCAGGTTTGATCCATAACACATTCTCATTGCAACACTTGTAAACAACACTCTGCAAAATAGATTTCTTTGAGGAACTTATTTTACATCATCATCAAGGCTTAGTTTTTTATGTAGTTATGTTCTATATTTATGTCTCAATTGTAGGGAGTAAAAATGGCAAACGCATATAAAAAAATTGCTCTGCATTGATTTATAGATTTGGTTTTCTTTATTAATGCCATTTCCTTTGTTAAAAATAACTGTAATTATTAACTAGGCATTACATCAGTATTTCTAAAGAGAGGAAGAAAAGATGCTGCAGGATGAAGAAATACAATATGCATCTGTCAACATCCATCCTAAAGGACCAGCACAAGAGTGAGTGTTCAAAACAAAAAACACTGTAGCCACATATAATACTAAAGTATGTTGCCACATATAATATACAGTGTATATTATATAGTATTATACATCTTCTAATCTAACCAGTAATTATGGAGATGTGATAGGTTTCGCCACATTTGACTACAGTTATACAGTATGCTTAGGAAGTAACTTTGATAGTGAATTTGAAAAATGTATTTCACATTTGTGTGATTTTAATGCCTTATGAGTTTTATTTATCTTTTATTTATAGGTCTACTAGGACGGAGCATCAACATGACGATGAAACAATCTAAAGTGCAGTGACCAATAAGTAAATTCATATTCAACAGAGAAGATCCAGAATATGTACAGTGGCCCCAAATGGGGTTTGGACACTCAAGCCGCACTTAAAATCTAAAACTAGGGGACATTTATTTTAAAGAAATACAGCACAACCATCACTTTTCACAAAAATAAAGTTTACATACAGAATACTTTTCAAAATGCAGACCAAAAATTCTTGGGGTTTTAAACATTAAACATACTTAGTTAATGTGACAAAATTACACCTGTGATTACTCTTCTACAACACCCGTGCATTCCTGAGGGGTACTGACTTCATACATCCACTAAAAATCACTGGTTAAAGGTGCACTTAGTAATGTTTTCCTAATTAAAAAAAAAAGTATTATTATTTTGAAACATATTTGTAAAATCATGACCATTCACATGAGATGAACACTACAGTCATAGTGTATCAGTAACTGTTTTATGATTGCACAAACAGATAGTCCCACCCACAAATCACAACACTGGTTCAGTCAGTGTTGTTGTGTTGTGTCAGGCTGTTTGGGGCACTCAAAACAAACAGAGCACTTATAGTTTACTTATAGTATGGATTACTTATAGTTGTCTCTGCATGTTATGCTGCAATAGGATCAAGTATTTTAACACTGAAAAAGTTACACACTTCAGCTTTAAAAGTCCTTGTGAAGTGAAGTTAGTTCTGAGAAAAGATCTAAAATAATTTGTTTGCATATGACACTTACTTCGATAGTTTGTTTTCTAATGCAATGAAATTCATACATTTAAACTGTGACTTAAAGCTGAAGTATGTGACTTTTTCAGTTTTAAAATGCTTTCTCCTTATCCCAGCTTAAAGTTGCTGTAAGTGATTTTAGCCATTCTATAATTTGCACAAACTGAGCCGTTGGATTATCCGCACCCCCTTTTACCAAAACTCTGCACTCCAAAGATACCAAATGAGCTTTATGGAGACCGACACAAGCAGACATGCTTGTCAAAAACAACTGCAGCAAAATTGTGCCCTCAACTGACAACTATTAAGAGCAACATGGCATAAAAGTGGCATTATGCCTCAATAATTCACTGCAATATCAATACTATGTGAACGTGCAAAATGATTGACAGAAAGAAAGCGTAATTTTCCACAGACCGCCGGCACATATTTGCTTGCTGTTTACAGAGCCTAGAGATGTCACTGATACTGGTGAGATATCTCAGGACACTTATTTCATTAATAACTTTCAGGGAGTAGTAAAATTTTTTGCATACCTTTCCATGAAAAAAAATAAATTACAGCACCTTTAATATGCAGATACATGTAAGCAAGCCATTATAGGCTACTTTTTTCAAAAACTGCAAACATTGTGTCTCTGTGGAGCTGTAAAATTCCTGTGTTTGTTTTGAGAGACCCGTTTAGACCCGCCCTAATAACATTACTCAACCAATGGCATTACTGCAGCCGGGGCTATTTGTTTGTTCGCTCAATGGCAGTTGAGGGGTGTATTCAGAAAGCTGTTTTGAAAACTTTGTTTATTTTTGTAATTCCATTCGGGGCCACTAGTGTCGCAGTAATTACATACTTCAGCTTTGAGTGTTTGATGTCCAAAAATATTTTGAGGGCAACATGTTTTTTTGGGATCAAAGTTTTCAGGCAGCAAATGAGAGATGTGAGCAAACCCAAGATACAATCCAAGATCACAGAACAGTTTAACAACAGAGGTAAATTCAATCTAATACATATCATAAAAGAAAGAAAGAAAAAAAAGAGCTCAGATCTGCAGTGGTCCTTACAAATTAATAAATACAACAGGGAACAAATCGATTAGGTTTGATCCATGTCACAGTCAGAACTCTAGTGAGGGGACCCCTGCTGGTATTTATGATGTTTTGGAGAGATATTTTGTAAATGATAAAGTGGAAGAAATTAATTAATTAATTTAATACAATTATCTAATTAATAGACATTCTGGAAACAAACAAAAAAACATGCTTATTGACACATTGTTTCATTTATTATTTGATTATTTAATTAGATTAATTATTGAAGATGAGGTCATAAGGGTATTCTTTCAATAAGTGTATTATTTTCATCTCTCAATATGTGTCAGGTCACATTTAAGTAAATTGAAATTCCGCAAGGATGACTCAACCTGGATGACTCTTATGGAAAAATCTTCAAAGAAACATTCCCACTAAAATAATATAATTATTTCTAAAAGAATAAAATAGCTTTTTAACCCTTGCCTTAAATGATATGCAGATTTCCAAGAGCAGAAATACAAAAAACAATATATATATTAAAGAAACACACAGAATATTAAAATAGACTAGTTTTAAAATGTTGTTCTGTACTAGCTCTAATTTTCACTTCATAGTACAAAATAAAGTACAGTATATGACATAGAAATTACATCTTCTGTCAAAAATTGTGACATCTTGTGACTTGTTCTTTTTATTTGTGATAGTGAGATCCAGCAAATGGAAATGACTTAAATAAATCAGAAGATTTGTAGAAGGAATAACAATCTTAAATTTGCATAAATGAATAAATGAATAAAATATAAAATAATGAAAATAAATGTGATAATACAGTAATATAAATATTTGATTGTAAACTGTTAAGTACAATCTTAGATTGTACTTTACTTAGATTGTAAACTAAGTCCTGAAATAAGCCTAATAATACAAAGTCTTGTCTTTGTCTAATGAGCTAAGTAAGTAAATGCGAAAAAGTAAAAGTACAGAGAGTCAAGATGAGGCCTCAAAGTTGGAGACCAGATGCGAAGAGATAGAGGGTTGAGATTTTAGTCTGACAATCAAAGATTAGTTAAGGTCTTTATACCCTCTTGAGACCTTCCATTTTGGGTACAGCGAGTTCTGCACAGGTTGAATTTGTTTACTCAAGGTGTCAGGACATATTGTTCTGACCTCCCGAAGTGCGAAACCTGCGGTTAAGTGGAAGAAACATGTTGCAGACTAGCTTGTGCATACATTCTTACCAAGCTCTCGTAAATACCAAAGTGTTCACACGAGTGTCTTAGAAGCATCCTGTGTGTGCAGATTGGCATCTGTGCATTGCCTTGAACAATGACAACCACAAAACCAAGCTCTCTCTGCATTCTGCAACCAGCTCTGAAACCTCATTAGGTCAAAAGGGCAACAAGTTAATATACTAAGAGCATAGATTAATCTCCTAATACACATATAATGCTTTCTTCTGGTAACGTGCATGTATAAACACAGGAGTACAAGGATGGGCATATAAGGAATACATGGAGTATTAATACAGTGATAATGTTATATAAGATAATTACATAAATGTGAATTATATGATTTTATTCTGATTATAGTTGAGTTTATAAATGTGGATACATGAATATGCTTGTATAATATGCTGTATAATAATGACTGTGCGGTAGTGTATTACAATGCTACAGATTATCATTCTGCTCCTGCCTGGTAAGAAGTGGTTTTCTCTTCTTTTTTGTATGTCTGATGTCCATTCATTTTCTAAACAATTGAGGGGTTTATACAGAGTGTGAATGAGATGGCCTCGAATATTTTCTCCCACAATTGGGGGAAATTTGCCTCCAATAGATATCTCTGAGTCCACAACATTTTGGATTATTGGTGTGTCTTTAGCTTCACTAATATTCAAAATTAGGTAGGTTCTTAATTCTTGTTTTGTTTGTAGTTGCATGATTATAAGTTAGATAGCACATACTGCAGGGCTAGTCAACAGGCGGCACGAGGGGCAAATCCGGCCCGCCAATCATCTTGGTCTGGCCCTCCGACTGATTTTTGATCAAGCTGTCTTCCCATCTGAAATATACCGCAAGGTTCTTAACATTTTTTCTCTCTTTAATTTTTTTTTTCTCTCTTTAAAATCTATATATTTTTTTCTCTTAAAAAAAAGGAATGCGGTACCGACCTTGGCCACTAGCTGTCACTATCTGTAAACATGTAATCTTGTGCTTTTAATGCTTTTAGAGCGGCAATCTATCTCCTCTAGCAAGTGAGCCAACGCACTTACGGTGTTCGGTCATCTGTGGAACTCAAAATCTACTTGCAGAGAACGCGATAGTGATTGTTCCGTACTGCAGCACACACAATGGTTCTATAGCCGATGTCTTCCGTTCCGAGTAAGATGGCAAGCTTCGGCCCATTTTAGATTCAAGATGCTTGAATCGTGCGCCTGCAAAGCGCCCATTCGAAATGGTATTTCAGAAACCGATCTAACCGTGCATCCGCCCTCATGCTGATTTGCGTTAATAGATCTAATGGACGCATATGTACATTTGCATACCATTTGCACCACGTATCAGGATGTTTTTGAGAATTAGAGGGAACAGCTTATTAATTCAGAGTCCTTTCCTTGGTTTTCCACACTCTCGAAGTGTACTGATGCCGTGCTCGCTCCGTTGAACCTGTGCGGCGTGCACATTTTAACTATTCCTAAGATGGGCTATTATTAGCCTGATCAGAGGCTCTGTTGTACGAGCACAGATATGTACTACTATGAAGCCCAGGCTGTTCAAATGGCAATGAAAAACTGGGCAAAAAGCACCCGCCATCATGAGACCATACATGAGACCCCTCGAATGCTGGTGACACACCTGGTGCCAGGGGCACATGCGCATTGACATAACTGGCATAAGTTCGTAATCATGGATGCGTTCAGTGTAGGCTAAGGCGTATTGTGTGACGGGTGACCAGCCTTCGGCACCTAGAACTTCAGTCATCTGGAAATTCTAGCTGTCTCTTAGCCTTGAAAGCTTTGAATTCTGAGATAGGGAATCACCACGTTCTGATTCGATAGGACAACATGACAGTGGTAGCTTACATAAATAACGTGCCCCGCTGGGGTGAATGCCATTCTGCAAGCTACAGCGCTGTCCTTAAGACGCCTCTAAGCGCTAAGTGGCGTGTTTACAAATTGGTGCTCTTCACGTGGTGAAGACTAAGTGAACAGCTCCATAGCTGAGATCCTCGCGTTCTTCCAAGAGCGGCTGGACACAATCTCAACACATCGACGCTTAGGTAGCAACTATGTTGACATACCATGCCCCTGATGCTGGCTCCTCTATGGGCAGACATGTTCTAATTTTCAGTTCCTCAAGGGAGCGAGGCACCTAAACCCCCTCGCTCTTCTACAGTCCTAGCTTGGGAATTAAACCTGGTGCTGAAGGCACTCACAACCCCCCTTTGAACCACTGGAAATTGTTGAGTTGCGTGCGTGTTCTCTAAGACCACACACCTACTGGCTCTGGCCTCAGTTAAACAAGTGGGTGATATGCAGGTGCAGTCAGTTGACAGCTCATGCCTGGTATTTGGGCTGGGTCTTTCAAAAGCCACTGTCAACCCAGAAAGGTTCTATCCACGCCCTTCAGGGCTCAGGTGGTACACTTACAAGCCTTCTCTCCTCCACCGTTTAATTCGGATGCGGAGCAGTTGATGTATTTGTTTGTTATGCCCTGTGTGGGCATTACACATATATGTGGAGCGCACCCGCCAGTATAGCTGTCGGATCAGCTCTTTGTTTGTTATGGAGGATGCACAAAAGACATGTCAGTCTCCAAGCAAAGGTTCTCTCACTGGATTGTTGATCCGAGTGCCCTTTCTTATGAATCACAGGGCATGAGATGCCCTATTGGTGTGAAAGCGCATTCAACTAGAGGCATCGCCACTTCATGGGCATAAATAAATGGTGTGTCCTAGCAGGACAAATGCTTTGCAGCAGGTTAGTCATCACAAACACGTGGCATCCATCTCTTCCAAAGTCCTCTCTATCCAGAGCGCTTATAACAACACTCAGCAGGTGAGGCCAGGCCCTTTTATTACAGGGAGGCTACCAGATATATGTATATTTTGGTACAGCCACCTGTATAAGGAATACGTTTCCTTTCCGTACCCTTGGTTGTGAAGGGGTTAAATTTAGATTGTGTGTATTTATATGGTTCATTATAGATTCCCAGGCTGAGATTAACTTCCATCTGGTTTTCACCATGTGGGGTTATTCATTAATTAATACACTTGAAGATATGCCATGTCTCTGGGTATGATGTCATGTAGTGCGGCATGATGGGACCCCAAAAGTGTTAACCGCAATGTTGAGTGAACTGAATTGATAGGGAACCTCTTCGGTTACACATGTATCCTTGGTTCCCTGAGACGAAGGGAACGAGACATTGCGAAACCTGGCACTACTACTTCAGAGTTTCTATGTACGAGCGATGTGTTTTTGTCCTTCAGTCAGAAAATTCTGAAGAAATTTCGTACCTGCTTATATAGGCCAATCACAAGATTGGCATTATTATACAAGGGCTTCAACTAGGTTGTCGAATAAGGACTTCCCCAAAAGCGTTTACAGCAATGTCTCATTCCCTTTATCTGATGGAACCGAGGATATTATGAATATTATGACTACATTTGCCTGCCGTTTTACATGTTTTATACTGTTATATAAGTTTTTAGGTTTAAGAATGGGGTTGGGTTAAATGATCGATGTGACTGTAAAGTGTAATAAATAATGTAACTAAACTAATATATTTATTAATAAAATGAAATATGTTGTGGTTAAATGTGTGCCAGTTGTAATGTAGATCACAATTCTAGATTTAGAAGAGCAAATAATAATTATTATTTTCTTTCATAAATTTTTTTATCTCATGAAGTATTACATTTGTCACATTTGATCCCCACAAAGTGATAAATACACGCTCACACACACACACACACACACACACACACACACACACAGTTTGTTTGACTATATTAGTGATCTCTCATTGACTACAATTGATTTCATATCAGGCTAATGATATTTTATATTTCCAAACTCTACCCCTGAACCTAACCCTTACGATCAAACAAACATGTGCACACAACTAGATTTGAAGATCAACATCATCTGACCAGTTTAAGAGCTTTTTTCTTTTTTTACTGATGAGAACATTTGGCCCTCACTGGTGTATCATTATATATATATATATATATATATATATATATATATATATATATATATATATATATATATATATTCCAAACATACCACACAGGTCGAAATCTGACCGCTGTGTGGCAAAGTTTATGCTAGAATTTTGATGTTTGAAAGAAATGACAGGTAGCAAAATAATAACTCTGTCTTTTTGCAAAATGTGACACTTCAAAACAAGTAGTTTAGAAAAACTTGACAAATAGTTTTTTTTATAATGTCTAAATAAAGTATTCGCATAAGCTGACAAATTGTGCCCAATAAATATTGTCCCTATTTTTTTATATTTGTATTTGTATTATTTTTTTATTTTTTTTACATGATATCACTTTAAATCCCCCTGGAGCCTTTTACCCCAATACATGTGGGCCATTGAAAATGTTTGAAGAAAAAAGTTTAAAAAAAAATAATAATAAAATAAAATAATAATTTTAATCAAAACAACCTTCCGTTACTATTTATTTTCCACACAAACTATGTTGCTTCATCAATATTGAATAAAAAGACATTTAATTTTTAATTTAATTTAAGTTCATACACTTCGTAAAAAAACAAAAAGGCAAATTTTTCTAAAGTTCTACCAACTCGCAGATCATACCCATTTGATCTTCCCGCCAGAAGTAAAACGTCACTATTGACACAGTTCAATGTGAATACGGCACATTTGCGCCATCTAAAGGAGAAAATCTATAGTACATCATGTTACCATGACAACGACAGGACAAACGGAAGTTGAGCGCCTGTTCGACCAAACTTCCGACGGACAGGTGAGGTTACTATGCATCATCAAATTGGGGGATTGTTTTTGATATACAGATTAATTTTAACGTTTTCATTGCATCAGTTAATAAAACGTCTTTCAAATTTGGAATTGACTTAACTTAGTGTGCAAATTTGAGATGCTTTTATTTTTTTCATTTGTTTTGGTACTTCATGTTGACGCAATGCAAATTTGCATGGTTGTGCTAAGAAAGAAAGAAAGAATGATGTGCCTCCCTGGCTTTCTTTTATTGTTATTTATACAATTATATGTTTGATATTCTTTCATATTTAACTGTTTATTAGTTCTGATAAACAAATATTGTAAATGACTCTTTTATGTTTATGTTTCTTATATTCATTATTTAGGAACATAGCATAACAAGATAAAACAATTGGAATGATGCCACAACAAACTTACTGTGTTTACATTTTCCACCTTTACCTCTTTTCAGTTGGCTGTCCTGTATTCATGACTGAAAAATGCCCAAATTTCGTGAACGTCCAGCCCAAACATACTGTCATCTTGCAAATCATATACCTCCTGTCCTCAGCAGTCTGATAGCTAACAGATACATCATCCAGCAAACACTCGGGAAGGGAAGTTTTGGTACTGTCTACCTGGTTAAAGACACAAAGGCTGCAGCAGCAGATAGACTGTGAGTCATTTAATATTTCTCACAGCAATGATTCACATGCAGCAGTTTGCTTATTAGCAGCATTTAATGTGTCATGGAAATTGAACAAATTTAATTTACATAATTGCTTACTTTGTATCAGTTGAAAAAGTTGTTTACATTAATCCAAGAGCATCCTCTGAAATGCATTTGACAAAGAACAGAAACAAAATGGAATTCTTGGAAAATTCTTGTACACATGAAAGCACTGGCTTAGGTAATTTCACTCAGTAAGAGATATCATTATTATTAACTTGTAAGTTCTGTTAAAATAGTTCTTTCTTTTTGTCTACAAAATTCACTTCTCCTCTTCAGCCACCTGAGAGCAGCATTGCTCTTTGTTACTGCTAACTAGTCAGAATTATTTTTCCTGCCTATCATAATAGCTGTAATTCCTTATGATCATAAATGGTGTGTGAGCACACTCTGTATTATGATTTCATTAAAGAACAATATTTAAACATTAATATCAATATCAGTGTAAGACTATGTCACGCTTAATCTCCTTTTCACTTGAGTTTTAAATTACATTGGTTTCTAGTGTAATGCAACTCCTTATGTCTCTGTATAGGAACATATCATGTTTATCTCATAGTGATGTGTCTCATACTGAATACACAGCTGGTCACTGTAATATTAGCTCAATCTTAAAGTCTTTGTGACTTAAAAGATTCTCAATGCATAAGTGGAGTCCTGAGGCAAGGTTTCTACTGGTATTTGGATGTGTTGTAAACTCTGTAGCCTAAAGTATATTGGTTGCTTTTGTAGAGGACTGCAGTCATAAACAGGCTAGTTTGCTATGGGGAAAAATAAGATAAGAAAAGAAAAAAGGAAATCGTCAGTCATTATTGCAAGAGGCTTTTGGTGCTTTGGTGATCATGGCAATTTTATTTCTTACCCAGATACGACTCACAATAGATAAAAACCATGTCTCAATTTAAGACGATATTTCCAGAGGAGAGCAAATATTAGTTTTTTTTGTACATGGATCTGTTACGCAGCTCTCTGGAACCAGGGCTGTCATGATTATAAAATTTGGCTGACGATTAATTATCCAAAAAATAATTGCGATTATGATGATTAATTGACTCTTTTTGGGCTTTCATGATTCATTGTCATATATGCTTCATACACCTTAAGAAATTATTTTTACCTATTTAACTTCAGACGATAAATCAAAGCCCCTCACACACCTGAACAGTTATAGGTAGGTGCGTAAGAAAACATATATTATCAAGACAAAAAGAAAAATCCTGCACACTACCATAGCTTGCAAAACACGATAAAAAATATATTATATTTAACTTCAAATATATACACTACCAGTCAAAAGTTTTGAAACACTTGATTGAAATGTTTCTCATGATCTTTTGATCTTAAGGCGTAAGCTTAAATGTTTGAAATAAGTTTTGTAAACCAAAATATAATTGTGCCAACATAATAATTTATTTAATTATGAAACAGTTCATAATGATAATTATAAAATGTTTTTTTTAATAATAAACAAAGTTTTTGAAATGGATGACTTGGACGAAATAATAAAGAAAAGCAGCCAATAAGTGCCCAACGTAGATGGGAACTCCTTCAATACTGTTTAAAAAGCATCCCATGGGTGATACCTCAAGAAGTTGGTTGAGAAAATGTCAAGATTACATGTCTGCAAATTCTAGGCAAAGGTGATGTGGCACGGTGGAGGGCGGGACCGGGGCGTGATTACGCACGCCCGGTCCCGTATTAGGCTGATCAAGCCGTCAAGAGGGATAAAGGCCACTCGCGGACGGCGATGCGGGAGAGAGAGATCGTTCACGGACATGTCCGTTGTCTTATGTGTTTTTATTTTGAGTTTTACATTAAACCTTAAGTTATATGTCAAGCCGGTTTCTCGCCTCTTCCTTGCCCGTGACCTTGATCTGTTTTACAGGTGACTACTTTGCGGATGCTAAAATATTTTGGATTTATTTTGGATTTTGTTTAGTCACAACATAATTCACATAGTTCCATTTATGTTATTCCATAGTTTTGATTACTTTACTATTATTCTAAAATGTGAAGAAAAACAATTATAATAAAGAATGAGTGTTTTTCAAAACTTTTGACCGGTAGTGTAAATCAAATTTTATATATATATATATATACACACACACACACACACACACACACACACACTGGAGGCCAGAAGTCTGGAATAATGTACAGGTTTTGCTGTTTCAGAAGGAAATTGGTACTTTAATTCATTTGAATGCCAATTTGGTGAATAAAAGTACCAATTTCTTTCCATAAGAGCAAAATCTGTACTTTATTTCAAACATTTGGCCGCCAGTGTATGTTATTTTCTTTTAAGGCTTTAAAAACTGAATGACACATGACATTTGTCATTTATAATGACAAATAGTGTTTTAAATCTCAAAATATTTCTAGATACTTAAAAGATGTCTCCTTTTTGGTTAAATTCAGTTTTATTCATTTTTACATTATACACTGTTGTTTTTAGAACTATTTGGAATTATATTTTATTTATTTATGAAAAAATATTATTTAAAAATATAATATTTTATATAATATTATTTTTATATTATGCAATATTAAAATATTTCTATCCTAATTGTTTCACTTTCATGTGTTATTTTAATGCTCTTTGTTTAAACCCACAAGTCCTGACTTCTCATGAAGTGAAACCATAGAGATTTAGTTTCATAATTTTATTACTTTATTTATTATTTTATGACCACTGCATGTCATTAACACTGTGTGCCATTGCACAATCGTTAAATTAAAGTGAAACCGGAGGACTTTGCGTTTACTAACAATGTTTATATTTGGTTGTTTATATTAGTTTGTCGCTGGCCTCTGCTGACATCGCGCTTCGTGTGCTTTTCCGTACAGGAGCTTAATTATACAGAATAATGGACCGTTGGCCCCGGCAACCGATATCCTACCTAGCTATGCTAGTTTCATGAATCTTATATCACTTTGTGGTCTCTTTCTTCATACATAATGAAATTATTTAAACTCAAATCAGTATTACATGTCCATTTATTTAATTATTTGTGAAGTGGCCATGTAACAAGCAATGTACAGTCATATGGCCATTAACACAAAATAAATGCCTTCAGTCTGATACAAGAACATTACACTTTCCTGATTACCCTGTCTCAGTTTATTTTGCAATAATGGCCAACTGACTGCACATTATACCTTACATATTGAATTTTTTTTATACACATTTAGGTCTGTGATTTTACAATTGGTTTATTCTTGCATGAGAACAACCTGGAAGAAGAGACAATTATAAGTTAGCTGTTCTCTCTGTAAGCTGTCTCACTCTCTGCTTGGCAAATTAATCCTCACTACAAAACACATTTCAGATGAGGAGCTGGAAGAGAAAGCTAGAGAGATGCTGGTGCAAAAATTAGACCAATTAGGAAGAGTTCCCCATTTTAGCTGCCCACAAGCAAGTGGCGTCATGCCATGGGTTACTGCTCTTTTGACCCTCAGTTTATTGCTTGTTAGCCCATCACATGCAGAGTGCTGGCACCAAATCTGAATGCCCACCTTCTGAACACCACCACATTCCCTTTCTCTTTTACAAACTTATACGGCACTTCCCCTCAATCATTCTTTTCTCAGCCACCCTGAAAAATCCTGCTGGGTGTGTGTTTTGTTGTAACTTCCTCAGTGGTTTCTCAATGCTGTGGACTCCTTTGTATCTTAGTGAGAGGCAAATGTCAGTGACTGCCTACCCCTTTCCTCCAGCTGGCTTCTCACTGGGCATTATTAACCCAAACAAATGGCTTCTTATTCTGGATTCGCCCCAAAAGTAGGACTCATCCTGTATGTCCTTCCAAAAACTGCAATTCTTCGGCGTCTGCTTTGGTTCTATATTTGCAGTCAGGCTGGATTTAATATATATATATATATATATATATATATATATAGGCTGTTGGTGATTTAAAGCTATAGGGATTGTTTGTTTTTAGGGTTAGCATCATTGTAAATAATGTTACATTTATGCATTTGACAGACGCTTATATCCAAAGCGACTTACAGTGCAATTATTACAGGGACAATCCCCCCGGAGCAATCTGGAGTTAAGTGCCTTGCTCAAGGACACAATGGTGATGGCCGTGGGGATCGAACCAGCGTCCTTCTGATTAACAGTCCTGATTAACAGTCCTGTGCTTTAGCCACTACGCCACCACCACTCATGCCCTCTTTACCTACATTTGATGTATATGTCTCAAATTATACATCAATTTCTTCAACGAAATCACTGACAAAAACATTTGTTGATGAAGGGTTTTTTTAATTTAGTCAAGATGAAAGAAAATTAAAAGAAAAAGACCCATCGTGTTGATTATTAACCGACTTTATTAAAGCATAGTGTACAAGGGGGCTAAAGGTACACCTTTAGGAAAATTTGCTTTTCTGGTCAGAAAGATCTCTGTTTTATAAGAAATAATATGGGGTGAGTAAATGATGACAACTTTCATTATTAGTTGAACTATACCTTTTAGATTTTTAAAAATGCATTCAGTGTGACACAGTCTGTGCCAAATTTAGAACAAGCTTTATCCAGATGGGGAGCCATAATAGGATGTGTGACCTTTACACAACCAACCATCTTTATTAACAAAGTGAATGTGAAGAGAGGAGAGCAGACTGTCAAATGCTGTAGTCTATATTATAAGTCTCACAACAGTACCAATGTGGACCGCAAAGTATTTTTAAGAAATATTGTATTCTAAATGAAAATAAAGCATCTGTGTGGTGGTGATTTAAATAGTTTACTAAAAAATGCTAAATTCAAAAAAATTGTACTCGCCATCATTTAATTTCAAACCCATATGACTTTCTTTCTTTCGTGGACTAGTTTTGCTGTATAGGAAAAGACCAACATGACAATTCCTAAAAATATCTCCTTTTGTAGTCAACAGAAGAAAGCAGGTCATGCAGATTTGGAGCGATATTGGGGTGATTAAATAATTACAGCATTTTCATTTTAAAGTGAACTATTCCTTTAAAACAAAACTGACGTGTGGCCAATCTAGAGCATTCTGAATGTCATTTGTATATTTTCCCTCTAAGCAGCCAGAGGCAACTAATCTCACTCAAGGATGGGAGCGTTTCTCTCTCCAGCCCTGCTAGCCCACTTTTGTCTTGCTCTCCATGGATTTGCCTGTCAGACGATATTCCCTGGCAACGCCTAGCAGCAGTGCTTATTTCTCCTCACCCCATGATCCAGCTCTCAGTTATGCAACCGCGCACTAGACTCCAGATTTCTCCAGAAATCTCCAATTTGTCTTAAGGCACCCAGACTCTCGTGTAGCAGGTCCCTCTCCACTTTATGCTCTGTCTCTCTCAGTCTCTCTCCCTTTCTAGCCTTTTTTATACACCACTGCATGACAGATTTGGGACTGATGTTGCTACATCTGTTTGATTCCAGACCTTTAAACTGGTTCACTCTCTGACCTGGTACATGCATCGCGGAAATTCGGTTTCCATTTATTTATTACATTATATGGTAATTGTGACAGTGCCTTTTACGGTTAACCGACCTAATGACACATCAAAATACAACATATTTTTTGACATCTAAAGTGACAGATACCCAAATATGATTGTTGATAGTGTAATATCTACATACAGTACGTACTCTATATAGGCTACTGGAAAGGTTAAACATACCTGAACATTATGCATTTATATCGTATCCAAGCAGCATTATCTGAAATCGGTCTTATTATGTATATGATGCGGATGATGATGCGCCCTAATTATTTTCTGCAAAACCTCATTGCAGATATAGGATGACAGTCTAATGGGGTTCAAAGTGTTGTTTATATGTATAGTAGACTAAGAAAATGTGCAGTCAGATTCAGTCGACAGAGCCATATAATTTATTATATATTCAAACCTGTTTCCTCTGATCTCTGGATTTATTTGGCAAATGGAGCAACGGAGGTTAAAACTGCAAAGGGTTGTGGTTGTTTATTTGCTCAGCTCCTGTTATTGTTAAAATAGAGCTTAAATTGTCTGTGCGCCTTCAGAGAGAGATTAAGAAATGGGACATGAATGTGTGCTCAATTATTCACCTCAGGAAATTTCAGTGATTGACGTTATTTTATCATTGATAAACCATTTCATGTCTGAAGAGGACGAGTAGAGCTTTCTTTACATTAGGATTCAGAAATTTTGGACATTTAATAGGGATATTTTTTTATTACATTTGTAATATGTAAAATAGGATCATTTTCACAAGTGGTCCCTGACTTTTTGACATTGTTTTTTATTCTGCAACATATTTATGTTACTTATTGTGTAGAATAGGCACTCTTTTGGAAGTTTAACCCACCTCAGTTTTTGGTTTTCATATTATAAAATGAGGTAATAACAGGATTTTATGTATGTGTGCGTGTGTGTGTGTGTTTTATTATTATTATTATTTCAGGGTATTCCACATGAAACATATCTGTCCTTGACATACATTTTTAGACTGAAGACTTGAATAAATGGCCTTGGAAGGGCTGCAGTACTTTGTCCCATTGCTCGCAATGCACTTTGACATGAGGGGAGCATCTATTTTTCTTGATCTGATTGGAACCTAACAGACAATCGAATATTGATTAGAAGAATTTTAGAGTAAAAGGACAAGAAAAATTTTGACAGTAGCACAAACATTTTGTTCAGTGAAATTCCATGTATCATACTTAAAGGTGCTGTTAGCGATTTGTTTTGCGTGAGGGGAAGATGGCCCGGCGATGTGAGCGGTTCACCCCCAGTGACTCATCAATGCGTCCAGGGGTCCAAGGAACGGGTCTGGCAGCACACCATCTCGTCCATCTCCGAACCCTCCCAGCTATGCTCCTGGGCGTGTGAGGATGCCAGTGTGTTCACACGTAGAGATTTGATGCCAGCTCCCCTCAAGACCGCGGTGATGAAGCATTATTCCCATCAGGTGTGCTTCATTCACTGCTGACTAAACAAGGCTTATTAATTATGCACCTCTTCTCGCTCTCATGCCCAACTCCAGTCATGAGCCTAGCTGAAAGGCGGGGCGATGATGACGAGCCGGAGGGGTGGATCATTCCCCCACAAGACATCGATTTAACAACTGTCATATGGATTACATTTATGCTGATTTATGTGATTTTTGGTGTCACCCAAAAGAGCTGAGATATTCTTCTAACAAATTTTATTTTTGTTCTGCTGGAGAAAAAAGTCATACCAGGTCTCGACAATAAGGATAGCCCAGGGCCAGTGTGAAAAAGATTCGGTCACATTCTTGTTGCTAGAACTGTCACTTGCCTGATCGGGCCAGTGATGCGTTTATAACATTAGTGCAAGCAAACAACAAGCGAGAGAGCACAAAGTTGTATGGAGCGAACAAAGTCTTCTAACCGAGGAGTGAGCGCGAGTATATTTATCTCACAAAGACACTCAAATGCATAACTGGACACTCCAAGGCACAGTTGTGTGCAGACACCGAGGGCACTCTCCTAGCACTGTCCTCTCTCTTTTCCAAGTGTCTTTGTGGCAGCTATTACCAATGTGTAGAAAATAACATGAAAAACCCAACTTAATGAATTTTGTAGTGGGATTTTACGTCTTGTGCAACATTTTAAGTATCCAAACACATTCCATGTTTACAGTGCACACAATCCCCACATTTTTCATTTTTACATGTTGGTGAAAATTAGTAATCCACACATTGGAACTCAAGAAATCAACAGTTTCTTTCTGTAGGACTGAAAATCCATGTCTCTCCGTGCATGTCTCATCATCATCTCTCTCCATGCAGCGTAGACTGTTTAACATGCATGTGCTCTCGTAAAGCGATAGAGCGCTAGTTTTATTCCCACTGTAAAAAAACAAACGCATTTTCTCTCATTAATTCGCCTTTCAGAGATGAGACAAGCTGCTCAATATCCAAAATGTAAGCATACATTTAATTAGGTAATGTTCCAAAACGTAAACAGGTTACCCCATGTGACTCTCCCCTCCCTAGCAACTGGGCCAATTTGGTTGCTTAGGAAACCTGGCTGGAGTCACTCCGCATGCCTGGATTCAAACTCATGACTTCAGTGTTGGTAGTCAGTATCTTTGCTCACTGAGCTACCCAGGCCCCTGGGGGGGGAGACATTGTATTAAAAACATAAGATATGTAAAAAAAAATATTTATCTTCAGACATATTTTTTAAAGCCATGATGGTAATAATAGCTATTTGTCTATTTTGTGTTGGGGCCAGTAAAAATCTGAAGCACTGGCCCAATCGGGCAAGTACAAAAAATTCTTAGCGTTGAGCCCTGCATACACATCCGAGATGGCATAAGAGTGAGTAAATGATGAGAGAATTTTATTCCTTTAATGTCATATTCAGATTTATAACAGCTGTCAGCTGAGGGCGCTATTTTGCTGTTTTGACTGTTGTGTTTTACCACAGTGAGAAGATGCTCTGCATTGATGGTGGCCGGTGTCAAAATCTTTTTAGCAAGTTGGTCCACCTGGCACCATATTTGGAACACTCCCGGTAAGGCTGTGATGCTTTTTTTTAAAATTCAAACAAGTGCTACCCTAATGGGGAAACTCTGAAATCTTCAAAATGGGTTGGTCAGCAGTAAAATCTGACTGACAACACTGGTATAATAAGTTGTTCTGCTTTACCTCAGATTACAGAAAAACACTATTTTTTTTAAAGCTTGTATAGCTAATGTGAATGCGCATTCTCGAGTTGATTGACAGGTGATGTATGTATCTAAAACACTTTTACCTGTAAGGTGGGATTTCTTTTTAAATACGTTGACCGTTGGGCATTCCAGTTTCTACTATACATTTTAATAGAAATGGCCTGTCTTTGCTAAATAGTTTTGGAAAGATGGAGCATGTCTAATTCAACGGCTTAGTCTTGTGGAAGTTCCAGAACAGCTAAAGCCGCTTGCAACACATTTAAGCAGTAAGGTATGGGAGGTTGTGCTATATTGTGAATACAGTCACGGCTAAAGGGCATTGTTTGGCATAATGCACAGCGAAATGCCAACAATTCATTCTGCTGTGACTATATTCACAATATTGTTCAGCCTTGAGTGCCTTATTGCTTGAATGAAAAGGTTACTACAAAATAAAGATATTAAAGGCACAAATCTTCATTAAAATATTACTTAATTACTGTGGTACTTTGTGCTACTTCAAATGGTGCCATCCTTCTGCTAGAAGATCTATTGAAATTTTCTCATTCATACTGTAGATTATATTTTATTGTGCTTTCTTTACATGTTTGAATTGAAATTCGAGCTTAGTCTATCCAATCATTTCCAAGAAACTTTACTTGATATAAATTGGGTGAACACAAGCACATTGTCTTATAAACCATGCACTGTGGTGTAAACCGCCTGCATGGATGATAATATTGTCTCTGCATGTACCATGTTTTGATCCCATAAACTGTTATTCAGGTTGAAGCTTATACTGTGAAGCCGTAACCTGGCATGTCTACTGCTTTCCACAGTATCAGCTCGAATGTTCATTATGCTCTTGTGACATAATGCATTATAAAGGTATGTTATCTCTAATGAGACATACAAGGGAGAGAATGTGGCCAAGATGAAATTAGATTTGGAAACTAGAAAGTGTTAGGCCAGCCTGTCATGCCTCAAATGGTTATCTGTTCTTGGCTCTAGCACGTCCAACATGTGAACAGCTCCTGGTAATGTGAGCTTCATGGCATGGCCTAGTGTTTGTTGAATTAAATATTTGTTATGAACTGACAAGCAATCTATGTATATGTATATAAGTAGTAGTAAGTAACCACACAAAACACCCTAGCAACCGCATAGCAACAAGCTTTGAACACCTTAGCAACTGCATACAGTAGCAACACCTGGGCAACCACCCACAACATCTTAATTTAGTAATTTGTTTAAAAGGGGTGCTACGAGTTGCACACAACAATGAAGACCTGGAAATATCCAGCAACTATGACTGAATATTTAGCTTTGATTTGGGCATTAGTTGTACTTGCCTTTGTAGAGATAAGACTTCTTATATTAAGATAAAGACAACAAATTTCCCCCTGGAATAGAGCTTTTTGGAGGCATTATGTGTACAAAGTGTTTGTTCCACCTGTTTTATAAGAGCTTAGGGGTGGTCTTTTACATCTTAAAAAACACATTACCGATTATATCTGTCTCAGCTCCCTCGAAAACATGAAAAATGAGAGCAATACAGGGCCAGCTTTGAGCTCCTGAAGTGCACTTTCCTTGTTCCCTTTGCCATAATAATTTTCAAGTAGAAAAGGAAACAGAATGGAGAGGTAGAGAGAAGTGAGCACAAAGGAGAGGTGAATGAGAATCCTTTTATAATGACCTGAGGGCCAATTAAAAAAAGCAGGCAAGGGCAGTGCGTTCATCTCTGTAGGTTGTATTTGATTAATTCCCTTAAGGTCTGGAAATAGGGTCACTAAAATGTGGTTTTAAATCCCTGCCTTCTGTTAAATGCTCATTTGTATTTTTCTTCTTGCTAAAAGCTGAAGGGATTAAACTAGACACTCTAAGCATTTCTTATTTGTCCCTTAAACTTGGATTATAAAGTGCATACATTTTGAGCAACAGACATGGCAAACATTTTGCAGCCGGCTGGACAAAAAATTATAGTTTTTCTCCAACTATCATATGGACGATTCTTGCATAACAAAAATGGCTTATGATCACAAGTGCTGCATTATTCAAAGCCATCAGGTTTGGGAATTGAATAATGGCATGATAATTTATGCTTATTGTTTTTAATCAGATGGATTTACTCCAATTTTAAATTAGACTGGTTGTGAGTATCTTTCATCGGAATGCAACAGAATTTGGCTTATCGCTACAACCTTCTTATTTCAGAAAATTACATGGGTCAAGGCAGCATTCTTTTGTTCCACACTTCATTTTAAAGCTAAAAGCAGAATAATTACAATTACCCTTTACAATTAAATGCAACAGTTGGGTTCTGGAAGTAAAAATCCCTTTCATATTCTCCATAGAAATGGATTTTTAGTAATAATAATTACAAATTTTAACAGAGACCTATACCATGAGCTCAGATATTATTGGGTGATTGCACTGGTGTGTTTCCGTAGAAGCCACAAGTTTGATTTCAACTTTTTTTTTTTTAACCATGTTTGATAGTCAATTTGCCAGTGAATAAATTTGTTTAGTTGTGAACCTGCATCCAAATTGTTTTTGCAGGTACTTGTTTCCCAAAATTTGCTTATTTATATAAAATAGATTGCTTTTGTACTTTTAATCAAGATATATAAAATCAATAGTTTTTAATGGTAATGTAGTTTTTAATTGTTTACTTAATTTGAAATGCTTAATGGGATTTTAGTTCATTCCCTTGCAAAAGTGTAAAGTACACAATCTTGTACCTTTTCGTTTTTTACCCAAATTTTCTCATACTTTATTGCATCAAATCGAATTGTTGTGCTTCATCTTGAAATTGATTGATTTGGTTCATGGCTTAGAAGTCTTTATTAAAGAATTTTATGAAATCCCTATAGAGATAATGAATGGGAAACATACTTCCGGAAGCAAGACCACTGAAAATGTGGGCAGTCACTGTTGTGCTCTATTTGCAAGCTAATGACACACTGAATATAGAATGTTGCCCTGGCTTCACCATCCCTGCTCCAAGTTTAAAAAAAGTCAGAAAAAAACAATCTGTCGTCCTCTAAATGAAATTTTTAGGTCCACACTACAGCTGGTAATTGAGGAACATGACACTTGTGTAAACAGTGTATCTGAGCAGAGGTAGTATGGCTCTGGCAACAGGAAATTGAAGAGATACTGTGGATAATTAAAGCCTGAGCAGGCAGTGAGATGAGCAGGTTGATTTTGGGGCTCATGAAAGTAAAAAATATGGGGATAGCATTGGGCTGACAACAACTTCCAATTTTTATTTTTCTATTTGGTTTAGCTGTTAGTCTAGTGCTTTCTATGAAATTAGGATATTTGAACAGAACACAGACACAAAGTCATTAGTAGGTAAAAGCATTTATTAAAACCAAGCTGCAAAAATGCCTTGTTCTCTGCTTCCGTGACTTCCCTACGTCACTAGTGGGCCCATTAATTAATGACTGCCTCTACAACAACATCAACCCCTCCTTTACATCATCACAACCTTGGCCCCATTCACTGGTGCTCAGTTCGTAAACAGAGAGTGAGCAGGACAAACAGGCCTAACTATTCCTGAATACCAAAAGGGACCCATCTTGACTATTTTGAATTATTTTTGTATATAAACATGCACTAAAAATATGTCTTTGACCATTGTCATGTATCTCGCACCACTTTTAAAGGACACTGTGTCAAGTTACAACTCTGAAAAGGAGATGCCACTCTGTGTTCTTTCAGCTGCTCTGCCTCTTGCTGGATGCATTATTGCACCCATCTGCACTATTTTTAATAGTTGGTGTATGTAAACATGCACTAGATGGACATCTTTGACCATTTTGATGCACTGCTGGTGATGTGTGCCTCAGTGCAAGATGTATGTGCATTTGTTTTGGCTCATATCAGCATGAATTGCTTGTGTCATAATACGATTCAAGCTTTGAAAGGAACTGTTATTGAATGATAGTGCAGTTAAAAACTATTGGACCTGTTCGCAAAACCATAAGTAAACAGTTTAATTAATTAATATTTAAAATGTCATGACTTTTATAGTTTATGGTGCTGCTGTTCTTAAGGGAACAGTTTAATATATTTGGATGCAATGTGCTGGATGTTCGTTATATGTAAACCCTGAAATTTTGTTTTATAGTGTTGTGGATCTTGTTCATTCTCTTCTAATTGAGTTTCAAATATGGCTGTAATTGAGGGGTTGCACGATGTTAGCCAATCATAATACTGGGTGTTTACGTTGAAGTTTAAAGGAGGCACTTGACCAAAACAGAGCATTTCAGACAGATGGCCAGAGACAGGGTGGAAAATGATAATATATTACTAAATTGTGAAAAAAAAAAAAAAACTTTTAAGTGGACAACGAGAAAGAAAATAATATTATAAAATTAAGAGTTTGTCATGACCTTTTTAAGATCAGTGTAATATGAGCCCTGAGGAACATGCTTTTTGCCACCCCCTCTTTTGCCCGCAAGAGTTGTTGTTAATTTGCTTATCAGAGGTTGCACGATTTCAGAAGTCAGCAGTCAGTGTTGACTAGCTATTCTATCATACATGAGAATCTGATGGAGTATGAGACCAATAATGTAAAGCCATACAAACTGATCAAGTTTTCACAATGTTTCATATTTCAGGGAATCATTTTCATACGGGAAACTTTTATGTTATATATTAAAGCATATTACAGCCACTTGCTTGTGATTTTTTTATAAAAAAAATTAGGAGATTCAAATATGAAGAACATTTGCAGACTCATTAAATAATCATAATCAAATGGTCTTAAAATCACTGCTCAAATGGTCTCCACAAGATATTTATATACTGTTTGACATATGTTATATGTAATAGTATATGGTATTTTGTTTTCATTGAAGGGTCAAAGCTGTTCTTAAAGGTATAGTGTGTGTTGTTTTATGTAGAAACACTCCTATCCTTTCTATTAGCTTACTAACTAATATTACTATAAGTAATGTATTTGCAGGTTGATTCACCTGTCCACTTTTCAAAACTTTTTTGTTTGATTGAGCATCCCAACCAGCTCAACCAATGGCGTGAGTTTGGTGCGGGACTATCTGTTTGCCAAGTGATGGATGGGGGTGGACTGCTTGGGAAATCTGTTTGAGAACATTATTTTTGCTATTCCGTTTAACACTAGTGGTGCAGAAATTACACACTTGACCTTTAAGGAGACCAAGACATAACAATTGAATTTCCTTGATTTGACTCTTCTTTCGTTGCTGTGTTTTGATGTCCAGGAAAGTGCTGAAGGAGATTCCTGTTGGAGGTTTAAATCCCAATGAGACGGTCCAGGCGACTCAAGAAGCTCAGCTTCTCTCTCAGCTGAACCATCCTGCCATCCTCAAGTTCTACAGCAGCTTCCTGGAGAGAGACTCCTTCTGCATAATCACAGAGTATTGTGAGGTAATCTTGTAGGAACACCAGGTCTGATTTGTTGTTGGCTCTTATAGTCATAATTGGTCTGAGGCAAGTAATGCTGAAATAGTCTTGTCTTGATAAACTATGTTAAGCCTCGTGGTCACATTACGAACAAATTCCAAATGCCATTTTTCTTTCTCAAAGAGCACTTTAGGAAGAACGCTATTTGTAGAGTTGTACCAAATAACAGTGAACGATGAAATCCATTAATAAAGATCGTTAACAAATTGCACAGACGATAGTTGCTTTAAGGAAGTAATTTTGCCAATTATGATCACTTAATGCTGGGTTATGGCACTCAAACACCACATGGAACGACAGTACAGAATTTCAATTAAACTAGACATAAGGATGCTATATTTAATGCAAAAGATTTATTTGCCACAAAAAACTTTGATCATTTTTGCTTTTATGTTTTAAAAGGATTATTCTGGGTTCAACTCAAGTTGAGGTCAATCACCTGCGTCTGTGGCATAATATTGTTTACAACAAATATTAATGTTGACTTGCCCCTCCTTTTCTTTAAAAAAAGTTTGGGTTTAAAAAAATCTGGGTTACACTGATGCACTTACAATGGAAGTGAATGGGGCCAATCCATAAACATAAAAAATTATGGCCACAAGAAATAAACAATATGCATGTAAACATAATTTTAGTGTGATAAAATCGCTTACTAACATTTTCTGTGTAAAGTTATTGCCATTTGTTGCCATTATCATATAGCCATTATAACTTGTTGCAAGAACAATATTGAGTGCTACATCTATGAGTGCTGCAAATGACCTCAGACATCTCAGCTCAGGAGGTGTTTTGAGTTCAGTTCACTTTATTGCCACAGAGCAGTTCATTGTGAACGCAACTCTGCTGCCTATACATCTTTGCATAAAACATAAAATAATACAAAAACACATTCACCTCAAACCATGATTTATATTTCAGTAATTATTATCATCATTATAATTATTATTTTTACATTTATCATTTTTTTATGTCTTAATTTGTGCAAGTAATTTTCCGGCTGCATGTTCAGATGGATACTTGCCTGACGGTAAAATGAAAGGTGGTTACTTATATATATTATTATTATTCACTTAATAATTTTTTTATTTTCATTTCGTTTGGAGTGCAATTTGAATTTAGAAATGTTCATTCCTTTAAGGTTTAAGTTTTTCGTTTTTTAAATAAATGAATAAAATTTTCAATGAAAAATCAATAAAGCAAGAATATTCACCGATCCCTCAGCCCAGAGGTTGCCGATGTAATTGGATATTGTGAAATATATATATCGTGGAGGAGGGAACAAAACAAATTTATTCACTCACATGATGTAATTTCCTGGACAACTAAATATCCGACTGGTAGAGAATGCGGAGACGAAGTAGGCTCTTTGCCTGAGTGATGTTGACAACTTTTTTAAAACCATCTTTCTAAAAGTTGAACAACACACATTTTAATTGCATGTATTTTATTCCAGTTTAATTCTTTTACATTTTTAGTTAAAATTAATAAAAAATTAAGTTGAAAGTTTGAAATCAAGGTGTCTTTATTGTGTAGGCTAATCCCTAAACCTTCTTAACGAAAATTAGCCCCTAGTACCTCCTAGCATCCAACCAGTTTCCTGTGGAGTTTTTTATTTTTTCTGCGACCAACCGACCAATCAAAACTTGATTCTTCTCATCAAATAATGTTTGGTCGACTATCATTGGGCACCCCTAATTCTCAATGTATTTGATGGATGTTACTCATAGTAAAGGAAAATAACTTTTAATATCCTAATTGTTTCTCCTAGACAGCATTGACAAAAAAAAAAGAGTAAAAATAAAGACATTTGCTTATATCTCCTGCCTCTCAGATTTTTCTCAACAAGGTCACAAACTGCTCATATTTGCACTGTACCAAGTATATTTAAATAGCATTATTACACAGCTTTCTGGAATATTTGAATCTGATTGGTCAACTGAGGCATTCTGTGGTCAAATATACATTCACTGAGAACTTTATTAGGAACACTTTGGTCCTTATAAAGTGCCAGACATGGTCTTCTGCTGTTGTAGCCTATCTGCCTCAAAGGTTCGATGTGTTGTGCATTCTTAGATGCTATTCTGCTCACTACAATTGTACAGAGTGGTTATATGAGTTACTATAGCCTTTCTGTCAGCTCAAACCAGTCTGGACATTCTCTATTGACATCTCTCATCAACAAGGCGTTTCTGTCCACAGATCTGCTGCTTAATGGATGTTTTTTGTTTTTGGCATCATCCTGAATAAACTAAAAACTGTTGTATGTGAAAATCCCAGGAGGTCAGCAGTTACAAATATTCTCAAACCAGCCCATCTTGCATCAACAATCACGCCAAGGTCGAGTCACTGTGATCACATTTTTTCCCCATTCTGATGGCTGATTTGAACATTAACTGAAGCTCCTGACCCTTTGATTTTATGCATTGCACTGCTGCCATATGAATGGATGATTAGATAATTGCATGAATAATTAGGTGTACAGTACACATTTTTCCTAATAAAGTGCTCGTTGTGTGTATATTTTATAATGACAACAAAACTGTATAATTGACCATTGTCCCAGGTAACCCTTTTCCTCCCTAGCTGTGCTTGTTCACATTGCGATCTCTTTCTTCTCACATAATTTTACATTTACATTTAGTCATTTAGCTGATGTTTTTATACAAAGTGACTTACAATGGATAAATATAAGCAATTTATCATACAAATGTCAACAATATCTTCAATAATGCACTGCCAAGTTCTCAAAGTGGCTTGAGTAGTAAAGATGCTAGTGCATAACAAATTAATATATACATAACAAAATTATTTAAACCCAAATCAATGTTTAATTTATTTATTTATTTATTTGGCAGGAAGCCATGTATTAAGGGGAACAGTGTACTACAATCATCTGATAGTTACCACAAAACAAACTTTTCCACCTTGTCAGGGATTATTTTGCGATAATGACCAGTTGGACTGTAAATCCAATGACCGGTTTGACACATTAGTTGGTTTTCACACCAAACATGTGTTTGTGTCTGCCTGTGCTGTTTTTCAATAATTTTTCCCTAGATGGACATGTTTGACCGTTGTGCCACATCACACTGTTTTCGTCTTTTTTTTCAGCATTCAGGGGAGACTCATTTTAGTTGCCTTGTCTAGTTCAAGAACTATAACTTTGAAAAACTCCTTGAGACACCTGTTAATGCTGTTTTGAATGTTTTCTTTATGCCTTGGATTGCTTTATGTCATGTGGAGTTGAGACTCTTCATTTCTAAGGCGCACAAGATGGATCTCCGGTATTATGAGCATGTGCTTTGAGTCCCATTCTCCCAGATGCTCAGGATAAAGGACAGGGCCTGCAATTGATCTTGTGCCTCTCTCGTTCTCAATGAGTCAAGGTTTGCTCTGATCTACACCACTGGAAAAAAGCAAGAGAAAAAAAGCTTACGAATAGAATGAAAGCATGCCTCTGCTTCAGGCTTCTATCCCACCACATTCTTTTTCCCTTTCATCTTGTGCACATTTGTTAAGGCATTTTACGGAGTTTGAGTTGCATCACAGATACTTGCTATAATCAAACGGATACTCATTGATATCTGATCGTTTGTCTGTAGTGAACATGTCTAACTGCTTCCTCTGTTTCTTAAGGTTTCTGTGTTAAAGACCCTTATATTTCCTCAATTTGCACCCGTAGAGCTATTAAAATGTGATATAGGACAAAGAACTATTGGCTGAATCTCATGAAATTCAAAGAAATGTCCAGGTCATATTTTACCCCAAAAGATTATGTGGGAAGATTCAAATTTTGAGGTAAACTGTTCCTTTAAAATGTTTTGCATTATGACATTATTGTCATAACAATTTAGTACATTTCAGCCTACTAAAATTCCAAAAAACATATAGGCCTATATGATTTTAATAGTAAAATATAATTGTAAGCATACATTATGGTAGTTTATTGTGCTTAATTAATGCTGATGTCTAGACTGGATGATTTACAGAGTGACATTTTTGTGCTACGCTAATGGGAATTAAGGAGATTAGGAGGAATTTGCTTAATTGTCATGGAAATAATTTCACAATTCAAAGATCTCAATAATTTCAGGGGCTGCCAGATTAAAAAAAAAAAAGAAAGAAAAACAATAAATATGCAGGACTAAAATTGAAAGTCTGTGACTATTCTAGACAGTCTACAAAATAATAATAGATGCAAGTAGCTGACTGTGTGTGTTTACTAATTGTATTGTATACCACCATGCAATTATTTGCAGAAATGGTGCCTTTGATATAGTCAAAGGCACATATTCCGTTATAAATTAATGAAACGTTTCCTCTACATGACTCACTGCAGATCTCATTACCTCCCAATTCTTGGATAAATGTCATGTCTCCATACTAAGTGCCACCCAGGGTAAAAAGCACACATACACAAAAGAAGAAAGGGGGTGGTTCTTTGCCTGTGCTGGATCTGGCTTCGTATTAGAAGCAGGTGTAGGTGGGAATCATTAAGGGTATGGGAAGCCATTATTATTCTTCAACACTTTACCCCCTTCATGAATGCACACACACATACACACATAAAAGAAGTGATCTGATTGTCACAGAGCACTTTGCACCTGAGGGGTTGTGTGGTAACAGCTGAGCTGATAAAGGATGGAGCTCTGCTCTCTAGCGATATGACTCAGATCAGTCGATGTCAGTCATCTGCTGGCCAGTTCTCAACCCACCAGCTGCGCCAAAATAACATCCCATCATAAGGTTTAAAAGTGTCGACTGAGAGCTCAAAAGAGATGACTGATTCCTCAAAAATGCATTCCATAACTTCAAAGGTGCACAAATGATTATTTTTTGTTTCATTTGCTCAAGGATTCAAGACTTGACTGGTTAGCATGTCCCAGTTAGTGTGCTGGTGGATGGCGTATACACTTTTCTGGGAACAAAGCGCATCTAACACCATTGATGTTTGTCTTATTTAACGAAATAGCATTTTTTTACAAGCTACATAAATTGCAAATATAGTAAAAGCTGACTGTTCTTTGGAGGGCTCTTAATAGCATGAAATGGATTTATATTTTTCTGTTTTCTTCCTTTTAATTGTTCTTGTGCTGCCATCACCAAATCAGAATTCAGTATGTTATGATGCAATTTAGTCACATTGCAGCTCAGGTCATTGTCTTACAAAAACTTGTCCATTATACATAGGTGGTGTTCCTGGCAGGCAGGTGATTCCCTAACCCTGCCCCCATCTCTAATCCTTACAATATGGAGTCTTTAAGGCCTGCAGGGGTGTAGGTGTAGTTCTCAATGTGGGCCAAGTTCATGATTGGGTGGTCCTGGCCCACCCAGGCCCCCTGTGGAGCTGGATCTGCCTGCTAGGAACAACCTGAGGAGCCTTTCTCCTTTCGCAGATAAAACCGAACTAAGCAACCGCTATTTGAATAAATTGGAATGCCAGCATATAGCCAGGTATTTTTTTATCTCCTTAGTTTCCCTATATTTTAAATGGAAAAAATTACTTGCGCACCTTTTTTTGACAAATGAAAGCATTCATTTCTATGAAGATGCAACTGTCCTGTTCATTATTTCTGTTAATACTGCAATGCTTATTCAAAAATTAATTTCTCTATTAAACCTTTGCACTCATCAAAAGCATTGGTGAAAGCTTTTTAAAGCATTCAAGAAGGCTTTTTGAGTAATGATGGTCATAACCATGTATAAATACATTAGGGGATGACTAATCAGCCATCAAACATCCCAATTACTTTCATAAAGTGAATCTTTTCTTGCTCGGGCAAGCAGTGAGACCACCTTATATTGAGGGAACACTGAGCAAACAGTGGAAGGCTTATTCAAAGACACTTCAAATTTACAAGAAAACCTGCAAGACGCCTGCACAGGGTGCTAATCTGACTCCTTGCTGTCATGCCTGGCATTATTGATTGAAGACTGTCTTAATGGAACTCACTCAAGACATTGATGACTGTCTTTTGTTATTGAAAATAAGGGATGCTGAGATCAGCTTTGTGTTCAAATGCAGCTACACATTAGGTGTCTCATTAAAGTGATTGATTATACTATGGGTGGTATGAGAATAAAACAGAGAGATCCTTAAATATGCTGCATGTTCATATGATTTCATCATTCATTTAAAATTTCAGTAGTGCTGTAAATGAAAAGGTTTTTGTTAACATTACTTGAGACTTAACTGCTATGTTCTAAACTACACATAGTCATACCTCCAACATGAATGAAAAAAATAGTTGTGTTTGGGGGGCCTGGGTAGCTCAGCAAGTATCGATGCTGACTACCACGCCTGGAGTGTGTGCAATTGCTAGGGAGGGTAGAGTCACATGGGGTAACCTCCTCGTGGTTGCTATAATTTGTGGTTCTCGCTCTCGATGGGGCATGTGGTGAGTTGTGCGTGGATGCCGCAGAGAATATTGTGGTCCTCCACACCTGCTACATCTCCGTGGTAACGCGCTCAATGAGGCATATGATAAGATGCTTGGATTGACAGTCTCTACACCACCACAAGGACTTAGAGCACATTAGGAATTGTGCGTTCCAAATTGCGGAGAAAAGGGGAGAAGAAAAATAAAATAAAATAGTTGGGTGCTGAAAAAATCAATGTGACTGGCAACATTTTGTGGCAGTATCGTGTCAGTTTCGTGGTAATTTTCCACTGTGTGGCGCTAAAAGCAAGTTACATTTTCTCCAAAATTGAGTTTTTTAAAGGTTAATTGCTTGTAATTTTAAATCAATAAAATGTACCCCCCCTACCCTAAAACTTAAACCTATCTGATAGTGTCATAAAAAGCAAATGTGAGATGAAAAACACAATTGCTAAATTAACCATGTCATTTTGTGTTGCTTTTGACACTTTCGACTTTCCATGTCAACTTGTGTGCTCCTAATATCCTTTGCATTGCAAGCGGAGTGTTGTATCACTTGAGCTAATGTGTAATTTGATTGCACTTATACAAGTTTGTAAATGTTGTTGGTTATGTAATGCAAATGTTAAAATGTATCGCCTTACAAGTCATGCTCATTTTTTTTTATTCTTGCAAGCAACATACATATTTCATACATATTTCATTATATTAAAGAAGATGCTTTGTGTATGCTCTTGAAATCATGAAAGCAACTTAAATTTTACTATGTCTACTGCCTTTAACATCACAGTTCAGGATAGTTGCTTATTAAGAGTTCTGGTGCCATAATCAGTTTTGTTAACTCACACACTTGTTCTGTAAACAGAAAGTGGGCTGTAGTGTTGCCACTATTTTTAATCATTCTTACTAACCCATGTATATTGTAAATATACAGTACAAAAAACGTTGCCGAAAACATTTGCTTTGTTTCGTAAGTTATGAATTTAAATGAATTTTCATTTTTTGTAAGCTGTTCCTTTTAGTGACTCTCAAATTGATTTAATCATTAGTTGCAAATAAGTGAATTATTATTGGGCTTTTAGTAGTGGGTTCATTCTTTTTCTCTCTCGCCCTTTTTCATGCTCCCTGCAGAGATCTCTGGAGACACTGGGCACTGTGAATAGCGCTGCCAGTGTGTGTGTGAGGAGGGAAATGTGGATTTGTCTGAAGTGTAAATAGGAGCCCAGACTCACTTTATTTTTTTTAAATTTACCATTCCACAAATATGAAGGGAGAGAGTCCAGAGAAATGTTAAATTAGACTGTATGTTGTCTACTCTGTGTAGCTAGTGTGCCAATGCTCATGTAAAAGAGAATGGGATCTTTCTCAAAGTAAAAGTTAATCAAAAAAAATTTAAAATCATAAAATCTATAATAACATTATTCCATGTGACTAATTTCATCAAATTAGGTATTTGGAGAGAAACCACCTGGAAAGTCACTCTGTGTATTCATGAGTGGATGAGAGAAGCTTTTTCACAGCTGCTCGCGTTCAAGAAATTGCATTATTTTTATGAAGACGAGAGCCATTGAGCTTCTCTCATAGCACCCATGAATGAACAATTTAAAGATTTTCTCTGAAATATGACCTTTTGTGTTCCACATAATTCATACAGGTTTGAAATGACAAGAGGGTGTGTAAATTATGACAGAATTTCTCTCTCTCGATCTCTTTCTTTTCTCTGTGTTTTTCAGGACAAAGATTTGGACTGTAAATTTGAAGAGCTGAAACACACAGGAAGAACATTATCGGAGCCTCAGGTCTGTGAATGGCTTTGCCAGCTACTTTTGGGAGTACATTACATACATCAGAGGTGAGAAGAGAACACAGCCCCACTTCTTCTCCATGAATAATTCAGAACTGACCCATTTTCTATTTTTACACTGAAAATAATTTGTTTTAATTCAGTTTTAGAGCTCGCCATTACATACAAATCTTCAGTTTTACAAGGCAAATATGCCCACAATGCAAAAACAAAGTCTTTTCTCTCCACTGTTTCACTCTCTGTTGACTTGTTTGTTTTCTTTGTACAGGAGAATACTTCACAGAGATCTGAAGGCCAAAAATATATTTTTAAGGAAGAACATTGTTAAGATTGGTAAGCCCTGCCTTGGCAGCCCAAGGGATGCTTGATGTGTATTTGATGTTGCCGCAATGCTTCAAAAGGGACTTTTAATGGATCGGAAAGCTCAAACACTTGGCGTTTTGTAAAATGGGCCTTTTAAAGACAGTTAAGACACTTATCTACGAAGAAACAGGATCATTGCCTAGTTAAAATAATATACAGTGGTCAGTAGACACTTTAGACAGATGGAAGAAACAGTTTTAATTTTCTTCTTTCAAGAACAAATTGTCTTTGATTTAAAGTTTCGACCATAACATTTGTCACAGCATAAAGTCATTGTTTGTTTTTTTTTAACCTGGTTGTGATTTAAGATCCTGAATATTGTTTTTATGTATTCAGAATCATGATATTCAGCAGACTCACTTAAACTCTGATGTGTTCAGTCATGTCACTATGTAATTTGTGCTTTAGGCTGCCTAAGTAAAGGGGATTTCTTGTTTTCAGTTTTTTGATGTAATTTTGTACATTGTTTAAAGTGAAATATAGGTTTAAAGTCTGTTACTGACGGTACTTTATCTTTATCAACTCGTCTTTGAAGGTGACTTTGGTGTGTCATGCCTGTTGATGGGGTCATGTGACCTGGCGACTACCTTCACTGGTACACCATACTACATGAGCCCTGAAGCCCTTAGCCACAAAGGTTATGACTCCAAATCAGACATCTGGTAGGAATAACAATGCTTTTACCATCTCTGTTCATGATTTTACTTAATTTCTGACCAATAAAGACTTTTGTGAAAAAGTGGCATATATATGACACACCTTTACTATATGTGTATTTATATTTACTCACTCACCGGCCACTTTATTGGGTACACGTACATCTACATATTCATGCAATTATCTAATCAGCCAATCGTGTGGCAGCAGTGTAATGTATAAAATCATGCAGATATGGGTCAGGAGCTTCAGTTAATGTTCTCATTAACCATCAGAATGGGAAGACAATTTTATCTCAGTGATTTAGACTATGGTGTGATTGTTCCAGAGGGGCTGGTTTGAGTATTTCTATAACTGCTGATCTGATTGTCACGCACCACAGTCTCTAGAGTGTAAAGAGAATGGTGCGAAAAATATAAACACCCAGTGAGGGGCAGAAAAAAATCTTGTTAATTACAGAGGTCAGAGGAGAATGTCCAGGCTGGTTCAAGCTGACAGAAAGGCTATGGTAACTCTGATAGCCCGTCTGTACAATTGTAGTGAGCAAAATAGCATCTCAGGTTGCACAACACATCGAACCTTGAGGCGGTTTTTCTAATCGTTTACTGTCCAGTTTTGGTGAGCCTGTGTCTACTGCAGCCTCAGTTTCCTGTTCTAAGCTGACAGTAGTGGTACACGGAGGGGTCTTCTGCTGCTGTAGTCTATCCCCTAGTGTGTTTACAGCCTAGAAGAATTGCAATATGTGCGATCAACATACATATGTTTTAATCTTGTAGCTTTTGAAGTGTTTTTCGTAATATCAAAAAATGTCCATCGAATGTGTGTTATTTTGTGCATGTGTAATACATATAACTTCCAGAATTACTTGTAATGTCTTATAACCACTTAAAAATATCTTATGGCTGTTTATAAGAAGACTTTGCTTTTGTTGCTTTACTGAAGCATACCTAATATATTATAACTGCATATAAAATTGGATGTTGCTTGTGTTATAATGCATTATACTCTAAGGTATAACTATGAATAAGTAAGCATTATAATGTATTATAATTGTGGTCACAATTATTTATGGGAAGTTAAAGCATATTATAAGGTGTATTATGAGACATTACTAATTCATTATAATGCCTTTATGGTGCAATAATATGGTCTTCATAGAAAGTGTTACCAAATATATATATATATATATATATATATATATATATATATATATATATAGTGCATCCGGAAAGTATTCATAGCGCTTACATTTTTCCACATTTTGTTATGTTACAGCCTTATTCCAAAATGGATTAAATTCATTATTTTTCCTAAAAATTCTACAAACAATACACCATAATGACAATGTAAATGAAGTGTGTTTGAAATCTTTGCAAATGTATTAAAAAGAAAAAACAAAAAAATCACATGTTCATAAGAATTTTGTAACATAACAAAATGTGGATAAAGTAAAGCGCTGTGAACACTTACCAGATGCTGTGTGTATGTGTGATATATATATATATATATATATATATATATATATATATATATATATATATATATATATATATATATATATATATATATTTTTTTTTGTTATTATTTTTTTATTTTATTGATTTATGTATTTTTATATGGATAATTACAGTATGCATTATATTATATCTTCAGGTTTATTATTTCAAATGTTTGGTGAAACTTAGTGCTAGAAGTGTTCTTGTACTATATTTCTTTAAAATAAATTTCTCTTGGTTTTGATATTTTGATCATTATCTAATGCATACATGCACATTCATACATTTTTAAGTGCAACTAAAGTGTCCAGAAATTGGGGCCACAGGTTTTAGCTTCCAAAGAATATCTCGGCACCTTATGAAGCTACTTCCCTGAATAAATTAAAAAATGAATAAATAAAAAACAAAAAACAAAACAGAGTCATTCATTATGTCTTGAAAGTACATGTAATGAGATATTAAGTTAAACTTGCGAGCTCTGCCAATCCATTCTTAACATGCCAGTGGTTTGGAGACTTCAGACATTTACTGAACAATGCAATTAGACATAATTTAATACAACAAATGGCAAACCTCCGTTTAGGGACATTCAGGGACATCCTCAATTGGAATAATTCATTTATATGTGTGGTTATGGTGTGGGTTAGGGTTAATTTATAGTAATTATAAAAGCTTATATAAGAAAAATATAAATCTTTCTATGTCCTCATTTATGTAGCCAAGTAAATGTTTTTGTGTAGTATGTATGGAATATAAATTCATGGCACGAGACACTTCTTAAAAAGCAGCAGGTCAGAAAATCCCCCTTCAAGATCCTCTCTACATAGGTCTTTAACATCACCCAGAGGTCTGTCCTCTCTACCCCTTCCATATCTCCTGTTAACTGCATTATCTCTTACAGTATGAGCTGAAAGAGAGAGAGATGAAGGGAGAGAATGTGGGGAAAACGAGATCCACTGGGCTATAACAGCAAATTAGTATAGCAGGAAATTAGTATAGCAGGAAAACAATAAGTATAGCAGGAAATTAGTATAGCAGGAAAACAGTAAGATAAAGATGGAGTAGAAAGAGGACAATCTTATTTGCCAGATATCCTTGGCCACTAGCTGCTAATATTGCGACCATGCATTCCTTCACACACTCGCTTTGAGCCAAGGCTCTGTGTCCAGACTCGCAAGCCAGTCCATTGAGAATTGGGATTCTTCACTCCACACACTCGAGCTTGCAAGAACACAAGTTCTAGACAAACTGGTGAAAGGGAGGTCACTGTGTAATTTAATAGAGAGAGAAAAAAGGAGTATGAGACAAGTAGAGACATCCTTGCACAAATGATACCTCCTAATTTCTATTTTTTTAAGATATTTTCAAGAGCTTTTTCCAGTGAGTTCTGTTTTACTTATTCAGCATGACCATGCTCAGCCTTTTCATCATTTACTCAGCCTTACGCTGTCTCAAACTTATATAACTTTTTCTCTCACAAAAACTAAGATATTTTAATGTAGATATTAATTGTTTATAGCCATACAAAGTAAGTCAATGGGGTGCAACACCTTCAAGCCATAAAAAAAGGATATAAAGGCAACCATACAACTCAAATAGTTTAATCCATGTCTTCTGAAGTGAAACAATTGGTTTTGGGTGTGAAACAGACCCTTTTTTTAACTGTAAATCTTGACATTTCCACTCTCTTTGGTGCAAGCATAATTTGAAGCTCAATTACACCTCATTGCACTTGATGCTCTGCGTGCTTTTGTTCACTCTGTATACAAAACTGATCTGATCTCTTAAAGCGACATGGATTAAACCACTTGAGTTGCATGGATTGCCTTTATGCTGCCTTAACTTTCTTATTGGAGCTTGAAAGTGTTGGACCCCACTGACTTGCACTGTATGGATATAAACACCTCATCTCCATCTAAATATCTTTGTGTCTTGCAAAGAAAGAAAGACATTAAATGAATTAAGTGTGAGTAACTGAAAAGATTATTATATTGTTTGTGTGAACTATTCCTTTAAAGCCAATATATTTATTTAACCAAATTAATTCTTTGTTATATTCTTTATTTTTAGCTGCTTGAAATCATGAACAAATATCACTTTGTAGAATTACACCCTAATCCATGGATTCCCAAACTATCTTGTCATTTGATCCCCTGTAATCTGAAATCTTTAAATATTACATAAACTGTGAGATTTCAAGTAATGTAAAAATGTATAATATTTATAATTGTCAGAAATATAGTGAATGATAAATTAAATTACTTTTGTTTATAGTACAAGATCAGTTCTATTTGGAATGTTTTACGCATTTGATAAAAAAAAAGGGATTTATTTAGTTTGGAATATATTTATATATATTTACATTTATTTATTTAGCAGACATTTTTATCCTAAGGGACTTACAAATGAGAAACATAAGCAAAATCTAACAGCATTTATTAAATTTTCTGTTTATTAAAGTAAATATTGATTAACAACACATTATTATTATTATTATTATTATAATTTTTTTATAATTTTTTTTTTTTTTCCAATTTGGAATGCCCTATTCCTTAAGTCCTGTGTAGTGACTTGCCTCAATCCGGGTGGTGGAGGATGAATCTCAGTTGCCGGCGCATCTGAGCATTTTATCACGTGGCTTGTTGAGCACGTTACCACATAGACATGGAGCTTGTGGAGGCTTCACGCTGTTCTCCGCAGCATACATGCACAACTCACCACGTGCCCCACCAAGAGCGAGAACCACATTATAGATACCATGAGGAGGTTACCCTATGTAACCCTATGTAACCCTATGTAACTCCCTTTGCTTAGGAAGCCTGATTGGAGTCACTCAGCAAGAATTGGATTCGACTAATTTTATTTAATTATTCATGTATTTAAATTATTGTATTTAATTTGGCATTTGGAGGGGAGGGGTTGAAAAATAGTTCAACTGTAAGTGAAGTCATTTCAAAGGGGGAACCAAATTATAACAGTTTAATTAAAGATTATAACGACATTTTTTTTTTCCTTTGTTAAAAATGTGCAATTTTGAATCGTGCACAATAAGACCAAGAATGTACTAGTAAATGGGGTCCATTTTGATTTCGTGTAGACTTTAAGGTTGCATACTGCTACTATTTGTGTTCTATGAATGATAAAATAAGCATGACCACTATCAATAAAAAGGAAGTATCATTCAAGCTACCATCAAAATGGTTAAAAATTCTCTGGCCTACATTTCTCAGGGGTTTTAAGGTTAGATCCTTGTCCACTGTGCACATCCAAGCATTACCGTTTATGATAGCTTCTACTGTGTACAGACATAAATGGCTAATTTAAGCAAAGTTTGGTTCTGCTTTGTGTGTTTCATGGCCTGCAGGTCTTTAGGCTGCATCCTCTATGAGATGTGCTGTTTGGCTCATGCCTTTGAAGGGCAGAACTTCTTGGCTGTGGTGCTGAAGATCGTGGAAGGCCCCTCTCCATCCCTGCCAGAAACATATTCGCGACAGCTCGACTCCCTAATGCAGAGGTACCAGAAAAAGATGCTACCCTGCTCCAGGCATGAATTGGGCCCATCAGCCTACACCGGCAATATATATCTGTCTCCCCGCTGTGGATAAGAAGATATACGCAAATCATTGGCTTGTTTGATTCAGCCTTTTTTAAAGCAGATTTGGATTCTAAGCTAGTTTAGAAGCATTCAACAAGAACTATCAGCATGTCATGAGGTCTGAAACATAATCCTCTCTTTCTCTTTCTAGTATGTTAGAAAAGGATTCTTCTCAAAGGATCTCGGCAGCAGAAGCTCTGAGGAGCAGGTTCATAGAGGAGAGCTTGCAGGTAAGAAGAAAACATTAATCATATCAACAGAACTGGAGGGCATCCGACCATCTGTTCAAAGTATCTGCTTCAAAGGTTAATGGGAAGGGCCGAAATGCATCAGGAAGGCTTTGATTGCTGGCCAATCTCGATAGGTTTCTAAAAATCATCACATCATCGATTCACCATCACATTTATTTCACCCTGTGCGTAACCTTTTCAGATTGTGCTGTTGAAATGTCAGTGATTGGCATTGGTACCTCTCACTGAGAGTATTGATTGCGGCATGTCCTTGTTGGCCTTGTTCCCATGTATATGCAGATTTGTATGTGTCTTTCATGCAAACAATCAATCTGTAAAAAGGTTCAGAACGTTTCAAAAGTTTGTTTGATTGCTTCCCGAGAGTTACAGTGGCCCAAAAAAGTATCTGGACACTTAAACCACACTTTAAAATGTATGAATTTCAATGCATTTTGTAACTAAATATAAAAACAAATTGGTATTTATCTGAAAGAAATATAGCACAAACACACTTTTCAAGCAAAATGTTTAAAATTATAAAAAAATAAATACTGTATATTGTTCAAAATAAAGACAAAAATATTTGGACACTCTTCAGTTGTCAAATGTTAATGGGAACATGTCCATGGGTAATGGGACACTTGGGTAAATTTGAGAGGAACATACTTAATACCTCTTCTAAATATGACCTTGAGACCAGTTGGTTTAAAATAATTGAAAAATGGCTCATAAATATGTTAGTTCTGAGAAAAGGTCTAACATTAATTGTTTGTAGGTGCCACTTGGTTTGACGTTTTGTTATCTAATGCAATGACATTCATACATTTTAAATGTTTGAAGTGTCCAAAAGTGTCTAAATTCTTTATTGCTGTAGATTTATGAAGATTTACCATCATCCGATGTAAGCATCTTCATTTTAGAGATCATCATCTTGGTGTGGGCTTGTAATGGCTTTACTCATTGATTTTGTTTTATAGCTCTTGTTTAATGGACTGCTGTTACAATATTTGCAGTTATTGCACCCTTTCATTGCTTGTATTCACATTGAGTTGTTTACATCAGGGCCTTTGTAATTTCTGCTGCATTCAGAAGCTTGTGATACCCTAACCTCCCCTGTTTGAAAGCTCCTGGTTGGATGTGTCTTCCACTGGCTATTAAACCATCACTATCTCAGAAACATATAATCAGGGAAACAGAGGGCATATAAAGACAAAGCTATATGATGGATTTTCCCTTCTCTGTTATTGTGTACATTTTCCAAGGCTTTCTTCTGTCTGTATAATTTGCGCCATACAAATGTCTCGTTCAGTGTTGTTCTTTAAATGGGCTCATGGTAAATTTCTTCCGGAGGATAATATCAGACTTTCTCTCCCCTTCCGATTTGCTCTGATTCAAGAATTCAGAGAAACACAAGAAAACAGAGCCCTGTGTGGTGGCGACTTGCATACCTAGGGTCTTTGTACTGAATCTCTGATGATGGATTCTAAAAGTAGCCTTGTTGCTGCTGTTTTGCTTTTGTTATTGCAGTTCCTCAGAAAACTGTACATTTTACACTTGAGAAGCGGATCAGTTTGATTCATGAATGAATCATTCAGACTAGTTTTGTAAACCGAATCAACCAATTAACTGAAAATAGCTGGTTCTCTTGAACAGAATAATTATTATTTCATGAATCTACTTCAGTACTCACTGCTTATTTCATGAATTCTAAAAAATGCACCAAGGAGAGCTAGAGTGGACATCAGTGAATAATGGCTTACATTTCAGTCTGTTCCTCACACAAACCTATCATATGACTTCAGAATACTTGTTATATAGCAGACAAATTAGTATGGACCACTTTTATGTTACTTTTTTGGCACTTTTGTGTCTTTTATGTAGCTTGAAAGCTCCAGTCCCCATTCATTTTAACTGCATGTAAAGAATGACCAGTACATTTTTCATAATTTCCACTTTTGTGTTCCACCGAAAAGAGAAAATAATACAAGTTTGGTACAACATGAGGGTGAGTAAATAATGACAGAATTACATTTTTTGCATTAACTGTTTAATGGATTCCTTGGTTCTTTTGTTATTTTTCACAGAGCATGAAACATAAATTCTCTAGCCTGACACTGCAAAACAAGTCGATGGGGGGAGAGAGAGATGCATCGCAGATCCTGAGAGCACTGTAAGTGAATCCAACATCACAAGTCTCACGAGATCACTGAGAGAGAGAGACGGTTATAGGCTGTTCTCAACACACATGCATGACACGATCTGCACTGGGATTTTGGGGAACAGGGCTGTGTTTTTTTTTTCCCTTTCTTTTTACATTTTCACACCTGCTTATTCAGGAGGACCTAAAATTATGTAGATTTATAACTGCAGTGTTTGGAACATGTTAATCATGTGTCGGTTAATAAGTGGCAGACTTTCTTTAATTCATTCATCGCTTTCCACACTAATTAAACATTCCATCAACAAGAACAAGTATCAGTCATAGTTAGCAATGACCTAGTGGAAATATATGCAATGTTAAACCTGACAGTACACAGAAAGAGCGCAGTTAGTCTTGGAAACAGTCCCGTTCACTGACCGTCTGCATACAAAAATGGCAAGAGCTGGCTGAAATCGGCAGGCAGGCTAACTTTACACAGCTTCCGTGAGTAATGGAACCAAAGATTTTTCAGTCTGCCTGGAAACAAAGTTGAGCTTACAAATTACCAGGCCTCTACAGTAGCTGGGTTTACATCCACTTATTTTTATGCAAATTTCGAGATTAACCCTAACCCACTGCATATCAAGATGCAAATTAAATCTCCAAAATGTGCATAAAAAAACTTGTATGCTTGCTTTAGGTTGATACATTTTTTATTTGAGAAGAAGACATAAGTGTTAACTGCGATGGAAACACACTGACAGAATATATTCCTATAGAATTTAAATAGGAACATAGAAGCAAATCAAAAATGTCATGTGACTTTGCCTCAACAAGCCATGTGAATTCATAATTCGATCAGAGAATATATCAAAATCATCACATGCTTTCACTCCCTGACATAAGACATGTGCCACTGAACTCTAGCAAACATTAAGTTAATCCGAGGGTTTTATCTGTACCCTCTTAACCCCAAGTAATTGATTTCATTTCTACTTTGCACCAATTTACTCAGGAGTGAAGATATAGTTCTCTTAAACACATGGGATGGAAACGCTGTTTTATTTGCAAAATGTTTTTAGATATTTTGATTTTGCTCATACATTTTATTCATAACTTGGATGAAAACATAACTAGTGAACATTTGAGGAAGGACTAATTAGGACAGGTTTCTAGCATCAAACTTTTGAAAGATTTGTTTTGTTTGAGGCACTTAGCAGCAAGTAAACTAGATATTCACAAGCAGATCTGAATATTGAGCTTTATTTTCTGAGTTATGTCTGTGAAATAGTCAGGCCGAAATTCACAAATCACAAAGTTTATACACATGTCTGGTGTGAACAGCTCTCTTGAGGTCATTCCACAGTATCTCTATTGGGTTAAGGTCTGGGCTCTGACTGGGTCACTCCAAAGGATGGATTTTCTTTTTTTGAAGCCATTCTGTTGTGGATTTACTTCGATGTTTAGGGTCATTGTCCTGCTGCATCACCCAAATTCTACTGAGCTTCAGCTGGAACACAGCCACCCTGACATTATTCTGTAGGATATCTTAATAAACTTGGGAATTAATTGTTCGCTCTGGCATAAGGTCCAGGCCCCGAAGGAGCAAAGCAGCCCCAAATCATAATCCTTCCACAGTACTTCACTGTTGGGATGCTGTATTCATGTTGATATGCAGTGCTATTTTTACACCATACGTAGTGTTGCATGTTCTTCCAAACAATTCAACCTTAGTTTCATTAGTCCACAAAACAATTTCCCAGTAGCATTGTGGAGTTATGGCTTCAGGCCTGCAGCAATGTTTTTTGGTAAGCAGTGGCTTCCTTCGTGGTGTCTTGCTATGGACATCATGCCTGTTTAAATTTCTCTGTATAGTAGATTCAGAAACAGAGATGTTAACCAGTTCCATTGATACCTTCAAGTCTTTAGCTGTCACTCTGTGGTTCTTTTTGACCTCACTGAGCATTCTGTGGTGTGCCCTTTGAGTCATCTTGGCTGGACGGATACTTCTATAGAGAGTAGTCACAGTACTAAATCGTCTCAGTTTATAGACAGTTTGTCTAAATGTGGACAGATGAATATTTAAGATAACTTTGTAACCCTTTTCAGCTTAATGCAAACCAAAAAATATTGATTGTAGGTCATCTGAGATCTCTTTTTTTGTGAGCCATCGTCCACATCAGTAGGTACTTCTTATGAATAACAAACGCAAAATGTTTGAGTGCTTTTTATAAGTCAAAGTAGCTCTAACCCACACCTCCAATATTGTTTCATTAATTGAATGCCAGGTTTGCCAATTCCTGACTAATTAGCTTTGTTTATATCATTATCCTAGAGATGACCTACTCTGTGAATGTTTGAATGATGTATTCAGTGTGTACAAGAACAAAACAATAATTTGTGCTATTGTGTTAATAGTTAAAATAGATTGTGCTTGTTCATTATTGTAAGTCAGATGAATATCAAACCAGTTATTAAGACAAATGTATTCATAAATACAGGTAATTCCACAGCCTTGTCACTGTAGTCAAAAATCTAGATCTTGTCAATGGAGTTCTGTTGGAGCTTTTCCATGTCTTTATCATTTTATATTTGTCTGTCTTCTCTATAAGAATAGCTAAACTATTTGCATAAGACTTTATGCGGCCTTGACTTTCTCATTAGCAGCTTCAAATGCCATTCTGGTATACAAAGACTACACACAAATCATCTGAAGCAGTCTAACACAAGTTCTCATGAATAACCTAATGACATTCTTTTCCCTGTTTGGATTGCATCCCTTTTTTGTTGGATTAAATCCTGCTGTAACAATAAATAGTGTAGAGCATGCACTGAGATGATAATGCTTATATTTTGCATTCTTTTCTAATTTAATAAAAAAAAATTCATTAAAAATTATATTGTCAGCATAACAATTTGAGATATTGAGCATAAAAGTGTAATTTTATGAATTTCAAAATCTCTTTGAATTTGGTTTCTCCACCATTTTGCTTTAATGTTCACGATGGAACAAATGTTTGGGGAACTATCCCTTTAAAGCAATAAATTAATCATTCCAATAAATTCAGTCCTTGACCCCCTCCAGGCAGAAGAAGGTACATCTGCAGACACTGCGGGAGAGATCAGAGGTGCAGAAAATGAGCCCGAGAGAACGCATGAGACTCCGGAAACTCCAAGCTTCAGATGAGAAAGCAAGAAAGCTGAAGTGAGTGACGTTTGGAGCACTGACTGTATCACACTGAATGTTAATCAAATGTGACTCAGAGTTCATATTCCATAACAAAGTTGGCACAAGTGCCATGGCTTTTCTGTTTTCATGGTGCAAGGATTTAAGGCAGTATATCTCATGTCAGCTCTGATTCTTTGAGTAATATGTGATGTAGAATAGGAACAGTCAAACCATGGCTTATAATTCCAGTCTTACAAACAAACTGATGTGTACATTCAGATTATTATTGTGGTTTTTAAAAGGTGATATTTGTAATGTTCTCAATGATAAAATACTTGCTCCTGCTCCAGCTTAATATGCTGAGACAACTATAAACACTTTGTAGGTTCATTTCCATGAAATTTCCAAACACTGTCAAAACACAGCTCTGTTTGTTTGAACACCTCACACCTGCCCAACTTAGCAACATCGTGGCTATCTGGCCAATGGCAGACAGCGGGAGTGTTCAGGAAACCTGTTTGTCATTATTATTTTCAGTTCTGTTTATTGACACTGAAAAACTAGTAGTACTGAAATTACAAACTTTACATTTAAGTTATATATAATATATAAAATGTACTTAAGTTGTATACTATGTGTTAATACTATTTGTGTACAGTTTATGATACAATTTTTGAGTCTTGTCTCGCCCTAGGCAAATTGTGGAGGAAAAATATCAAGAAAACCATCTTCGCATGCAAGAGTATAAGTCTAAAAATTTCCAGAAAGTTAGTGTGGATGTTTTAAAGGTATGCTGATGCATTCATAATTTAACAAATTAGCTATTATCAGATCACAGTTGTGTGAAATCTGTATTTATTACTGTTTTATCCTTTTCATATCCTTCTATACTCCGTTCTTGAGCAATCTGCCATATGTTACAACTAAGTAATTGTTTGTTTTTTCATCTTTCCAAAAAGGTGAGAACTGAGGACACAGTTAACCAGACTCAACAAATTCAGAGCGAGTCATCAAATGGAAACTCAATGAGAAACATTTCTGAATTATCTGAAAAGAAGTGCATGTCTGGTGAGTGAGTGATGATGAGTTACAGTATATTTCAACCTTAATCTTAGGGCTTAGATAAACTTAAACGTAGTTCTATAAATCCAGTGATAATGCAGAAGTAAACATGAACATTAATGGAGGACCTGGAGATTTTTTGCTAACCCTTGAATTACCAAAGTTTCACATTTATTATTTTTAAAGGGGATTATGAAAGCCTTTTCTAGAGCCCCAATTGCAGTAAATTACTAACCAAGGGTAAAGTATGTGGAGTATTATTGTAAAGTGGTAACACTTTACAATAAGGTTCAGTTTGTTAACAAATAAATGCATCGATATAAACCAAGATTACGTTAACTCAGTATTAAAAATGACCCTGGGCTGACAAATGTGTGAAAAGCCCATTAGATGACCAAAGCCAGGCCTTTTTGATTGTTTATAGAGTTATTCAATCATTAAACATTCATTGTGGAGAACATGTTTTAAAGACAGCAAGAGATGTTACTGATAAAGTTAGAAAAGAGAGATTCCTTTCATTATATTTTGAGCAAGTGGATTAATTAAAACAATTTGAAACCTAGCTCCACTGATATTTTTTTCTTGCATTTTGAAGTCTATCACAAAACGTGTGTATGATGAAATTCCATCCTATAACTTCCAAATCAAGAAAGTTTTAACTATTCTTCTGAAATGACTTTCTCTTCTACATCTTCATTAGAATTAATTGTGAGATTGGCACTCCAGTGCTTCTTTCTCCATGGTTTAACAAACAACAGACCCCAGAACAGAGCGAGGTACCAGGAGTATTACATGTCACACACACACATTTAAGAGAGAGAGTGATGGAACAACATTCCATTTCCATTTGAAATTCAAATGATTCTTGGAAGTTTTAATGATGTTCAGCCGCACACATTTATCAGCGCAAAAATGAATTGCCTTTATGGACAAAAGCTAAAGAAAGTACTTCCACGTCCACACTAATTTGTTTTTGTTTGAAAACTCTGTTTTTAGTTTGTTGACGTCATTGTTATCCAAAGTGTGGGGTACTTGAGAGCGTTTTTCGACAGTCTTTCGGGTTATCCTGTTTTTGCTTCTTTTGGAATTATTTCTGTTAGCAAAGCAAAAATAGACAGAATAACTGACTGTAAAGGGAGTTATGGAAAGGAGGAAGCAAGAACTGGCTTGACAATATAAATTATATTTAATTAAGAAGTTAAATCAAAAGACACAAACACACACATATGATGGACAGCTGCACGTAAACGCTTTGTCACACCACTGTCCGCATTCAGCCTTTATCCCTCTTGGAGGCTTGATTAGCCTGATAAGGGGCCCGGTGTGTAGAATCTCGACCTGGCCCCGCCCTCCACCCTGTCACATTCCTCCCTCGTTCTCTCAGGCCAGGGAGCCCCCTGCATGACAATATTAGGCAGTGTGGTTTTAATGTTGTGGCTGACCGGTGTATGTTCCGTATCGCCAGTCAATTTATGAGACTAATTTTCGCCTCTTTTCTCAATCATATAATTGGCTTGAGTTTATGTTTGCATGGAGGACGATAACTAGATTTTTGACATGTCTGTACTGTAAATAATTGTTGTCTGTGAATATGGACAGAATCCGATCTGGCCAACCTATTGCAGGTATTTAATGACTCATTCTGTTACCACCGTCATTATCCACATCAAGGGAAAGCCGAGTTATGGCCAAAACACCTCCTTAATCGAGTTTTTGGTTACTTGATGATAAATCTCAGAGATGTGTTGTGAGGAAGTCCTGAGAGGATATCTATCAGTTCCTGTCTCTAATCACTTTAGATTATTCCGTAAATTAGATGCTTTATATGAGGGCAAAGCCACAGCTGTGCTCTTTGACGAAACGTCGAGAATCCACATAGTTTGATTTATCGATGAAGGATGCCTGTGGTGCAATCAGGGGGAATCTGCAATATATTGTAAGAAAACTTTGTATTTATTGCATGGGAATATGTGGAAAATAAAACTTTTCCGCATAAAACTCAACTGTTGTACAGTGTTCAAAAGTTTGATTCCACATCGAAAATCAGGGATTTAAAATTGAAACCTGGAGAAAACAGATCATTTTAGGATTTTTTTTTATTTGAAAAGAAACAGATTATGATATAAAATGATGAAGAACTATTTAAGATTCTGCCCTATTTCTAGGTCACTAAATATTAGCCTATCCTCCTTGGTACAAGCTGTACTAAGTTAGTTGGGGATTGGCGATAGATAGCAATTTTGAGGTCTCTCCACAGATCAGGAGGTCAGGAACCTGACTGGACCACTCATACATTTTCTTCTTTTTAAGCCTCTCCACTGTTGCTCTTCTTTTGTGCTTTGGGTCAGTGTCTTGCTTGGCTGTAGTTTCATATTTCTTCCACTTCTGCATGATGGACTGCACAGAGCTCCGAGGCATGTTCATTGCCTTAAAAATGGCAGTGTATTCTCCTATAAAATGATATCACTCACTTGTTTTGAATGCTCTTTTGGTTTTATTTCTGTTTTTTCAAATGAAAATCCAACCATACAGTTTCATCATATAGAGAGGGAAGGTATTTATGCTATATTTAAGAGAATTTTAATTCTTTTTATTTGTCATGATATAAATTACTGTATGCCATCTGGGGAAAAATAAATACTTTCATATTTTCTAGATTTGGAATCTGATGCAAAAATGATTGCACTGTGTGCTGAGTAATTTTTCAGTGCACTGTATATACAGTACTGTGCAAATGTTTTAGGCAAAAAATAATGCATTAAAATGTTTTCATTTATAATTTAACATCATACAAAGTCCAGTAAACATAAAAAAGCTAAATCAATATTTGGTGTGGCCACCTTTGCCTTTAAAACAGCCCCAGTTCTTCTAGGTACACTGGAACACAGTTTTTCTTGGTTGTTGGCAGATAGGATGCACTAAGCTTCTTGGAGAATTCACCACATTTCTTCTATCTGTTTAGGCTGTCTCAATTGCTTCTGTCTCTATATGTAATCCCAGACTGACTCGATGTTTTGTGGGGGCTCTTTTTGGGCAATGCCATCTCTTGCAAAGCACCCTGTTCTTCTATTCTAATATTTTCTATTTGCAAAAGTAATGTTTGGGAGTCTAAAATGTATTTTTCCTGCTGAAGATATAAATAACCATCTAAGACAAATGTTTTTGTGAAACATCTTATGTGCCTAAGACTTTTGCACAGTACTGTATACAGTGTATAACCAGGGTGCACCCCCCCAAAAAAGGGGCCACTATATTTGATTGTGCATATCTTAAAAATGCATAAAGGTGCTTGCACAATTTTTGGCATACTTTAAAGACTTTTTGTAAACAACAAAATTACGTCACTGTGAGGTCATCATGAGCAACAACAGAAGGACATAAGTTTGCTGCCATTGAAAGCTTGGCCAAGCGATTTACTTTTTTTATTTGTAGAAAGTTGTTACTCATGATGCAGTGACATAATTTTGTTGTTTGCAAAAAGTAATTGACGTATGCCAGAAATCGTGCAAAAGCCTTTATGCATTTTTAAGATATTAGCAATCAGATAGTGGCCCCGTTTTTTTTGGAGGGGGGGGGGCTCCCTGTATATTTAAAAAAAATATATATAATATTGTTAAACAAGCTAAATGCAGATGAAAAATGCCAAACGTAAGCATTTTCACATGTGGGCTCAACTTTAAAGTGGGCTCAACTTTTAAAGTGAAACCTACTGTTATTAAAGCTGAGTTTTGAGGCTAAAGCTCAGGTATACTTCTTTTATCTTTCCTGCGTTGCGGATTGTCTTGCACACGGACGAGTGCACAACCTTTCAAAATATACTCTGTTGACCATGAGCGAATATGAACACGTTCAATGCATGCCCTCTATGACTGCTTTTTGATACTCGTAGTACAGGCAACAACAGGCGCATGCATGCGCACAGACGAGAACCTGGGCCACATGCGGACAGTCCACACAGATGAACTTTGCATTATGCATAGCCTTGTTCAAACCAATCAGCAATGAGTTGGAAAACCAAAGTATACTTTGGCCTTAATGGTGCTGAACCTCTTTTCTTTGAATTTGACAGATGTATTTATTGTTTCGTTTCCACAAAGCCTCATATTTCTTTACATTATCTCCAAGGCAAAGAAAACAGTAAATGTATAATGCATACATAATGCTTAAACAATATTTCAGGGCACATTTCAAATAGTTTTCTGAAAGTCTCCCAACAGCAACATTTAGCAGGTTACACCCATTATATCAATGTGAATGGTACTCTGGGATGTAAAATGTATTCAGACATCATTATTTTACTGTTTTGTTATATTTCAGAATCACATGTAATTCAAATACCAAGACTGCCCTTGCTGGTGAGCTTACTCTAGATTTCTGGAAATAAATAATGCTGTCTAATTCTGCTCATGTCTTTAGTTAAACTATAATGACTACACCAGGGATGTCTGTGCCTTGACAAGATGCTGTTCAAATGAATGAGCTCTGATAATAAGTGCATTAATTGCATTATTTTGTCAACATCATTGTCTCTAGCCACTAACTTTCTTTAACTGCCTCTGTTTTTACTGACTGGCTCTCTTTAATTTGTTTACATCTCTACTGTTAGTATAATTAATTAATACTCTAGATAAAGTAGAGTTCTGAATTAAGTCAAAGATTGGTTTAATAAAGGGAGGGAGGATGGATGGATACTTTTTCAACATTTTGGGTAAATACAGTATCTCAATGTCAAAAAGTTTTCCACTTTACCTAAGATGGTCAATTCTGATTCATACAGGAAAGGCTGGCATTAGGCACAAAATTTACTAGGTCACTGTAGCACATTGGGCCACTCTTTTGAGAAATGTTGCACCTAAGTTTGAGACTAAATGCTATAGCTGTTGGTACGTATATGACTAACAGAGTGAAAATGTAATGACTAATGAAAGAACAACAGCTAATGGTTGTTTGCATTAATGATTCAGGTGTAACATTAACATTGCTAATTGAAATCAATAATGAGTTCTTTGAAAAATGCTGACTGTCATGCGAAAGGCTTTTCATTTATCTCCATTAAACCTCCTTTTTAAAAGTCATTTAGCTCAGAATCAGTACTGAACAACTTCAGAGAGTCCCACAGTACTTTACTATAGTAAGATCAGTGATTGACCAAGACTGTGAAGTGGTGTACCAATCCAGTGACCGTACATTTTTGCTAGTGTTTTACAATAATAGTATGAAAAGCCAAATGCTTTTTTTAATTTTTTAGCCTGGTATTCATTAATGTCAAAAGACATGACAATCTAAATGTGGGGAACTAATTAGTACGTCTTGTATGCTTTAAAGGGGAACACTCAAGTTTTGCTTTTGTGAGTCTTCTGTGGCGAATGTTTAACCTCTTAACGACGGGTGGGTCAGAAATGACCCTGTAACGTAGTTCAAGGGAAAGGAGGAGGCAAGAACCGGCTTGACAATATTAATAATATTTTAATCGTAACCTTAAAACAAAAGACACAAACACGCACATGGCGGACATGTTCGTTAACAATCTCTCTCGTTGCACCACCGTCTGCCATCGGCCTTTATCCCTCTCGGAGGCTTGATTAGCCTGATACGGGACCGGGTGTGTATCATTACAACCCTGTCCCGCACTCCGCCCTGTCACAGACCCACTTGCATATTTATTTCAATTGAATTTGTTTAATGCATGTTTAAACTGTTAAAATGTAAACTAATATTGACATCCAATATATCATTTGTAAGGTCTGGGTCTCAAGATTTGATATTTTGAAGGATTTTAATGATCGCAAAGTTGCAACAATAATATTTTATTAAACGTTTCAAGAGTGAAAATCAAAACACGGAAGTTCTTACCTTTTATTGTGTTCCAGCCAAACATCGATGAAAACAATCCTCCAAGCTTTGGTATGCTTTTCATTGCAAGAGTGCAATAAATAAAATCCATTAGCTATTTTAGTCCCAAAATTTAGTGTAGTGTTTTAGTAGCAAAACACCCAAGCATGATATTTGGAAGGGTCTTACGAACAAAATCAGCCCTCCCTCAAAATTTTCTGTGCTGTTGTGATTGTGTAGTCAGAATAGTCAAGTTTTGTTTGTGTGCATAAATATATATGGAATGCATTATAATATATTCCCAAATAACAAAAAAACATTTTATCTTCATGTATGTTTTTGTTTGTGTAGTATTTTTTCCATTTAAATATAAACAAATTTTGTGTTTTGAACCAATGTCAACATTTGGCTTATGTAGTTACTACAAGTGGTCTATTGGCGCCTGCAAGTGACCTTTTTTTTATACACTTAAATAATTATGAAAGAAAGAGTTTTGAACATAGAGACTTCAAACTTGTGTCAAGCCTTCATCAGACATGTGACTTTGTATCAGATGTGTTTTTGGGGCACTGCGCATAGTCTTGCATATTAATTTTTTTTAATGTATTTTCTAAATAATATTTGCAGTCACTATTAAAAATATTTGAATAGCTCTAACACATTTTTTTATACTAAAATTATAAATTTTTACTCTTGAATTACAAATGTCTAAGTGTTTACTTGCAAACAAGCCCAAGTTTGTGTTTGTAGACCAAATAGTTCAAGAACTGGAAGAGTTTTACTTTGGGTATGTCGTTGAATATGATGTTTTCAAGCTCATGCACAAAAGGAGGCCAGATACTAAGGGGTTAAACCCTGTATGCTTAGACCCCTTGTAATTTTTTCTTAATTTAAGGAATACCTGGATAACCTACTACATTTGTCAAAATATACTCAATTTCCAATGTAACAAATGAGCCAAAAGCAATGTCAATTGCGATTTTTTTTTTTTTTTTTTTTTTTTTTTTTTTTTTTTTTTTTATATATATATATGGAATATTATTTGATTGCCTAAATGTTTAAACCGAGTTTAACAATAAAAAATTAGATTTAAAGGAATAGTTGAAGTAATTATTTGCTCATCCTCATTTCATGGATGGACATTCCTTTTAAAATGCAAAAAAAATAATATATACATTTAATTTTGTTGCTGTACAACATTCTGTTTCTTGGATTTTGTCTGAATAGCTGAATTCAGTCCAATATTTAATGATTGTCTGTTAAGATGAAAGAATGTCACGTCTTATCTTTTGCTATTGTGTGAAATGATAAGTGCCTTTTGTTCTATTTGGACACGTGGGGCTTTTTATCTCAAGAAATCCGGTGTAAAATGTGCGTGATTATGCATTAATGTTCTCTTTTAGACTGTGCAGGACAGTGCTCAGGTGGAAATCCTTAAGGATAAAAATTAAACTGTAGAGTCATCGAATGGGAAATTCCACAGAGTAAACTACAGTCTAACACCCCTCTCCCCTTCAGTTGCTCCTTACCTTCATCTCTCCTGCCATCTTTGTGTCTCCTATTATGGTTGGTCCAGTTGCTGGCAGCTGTCTAACAGAATCAGAGGCATGAAACTGTGTTATCACCTTGGTCCCAACCAGGAACTGTGTGTATGTGTGTTAATTTGTTCAAATCAGTGTTCAAGTGTGGAGGTATGCTGTTGGTTATTTTTTCCTTGTCGGTACAGCCCCCTAACATTTCAGAGATGAAATGAGCACAGAACCGTTCACTTTGACTCGGTAGATGTAAATAATGTTGCTTCAAATGGTTAGTTCACCCATAAACATTTATTCACCCTCATGTTGTTCCAAACCATTTTGTCTTTATTTCTTTTGTGGAACACAAAATGAAAAGAGATGAAAAAAGATGCAATGAGTTGTGACTGAGGCTGTCAGTCTCTAACATTGCGCTTAACATCTCCTTTTCCACAATAGAAAGAAAGTCATACAGGTTTGGAACAAAAGAATACCTGCACTTTGTCATATTCAATATTTTCTTCTGTTTTTTTGTTATAATTTCAGCAATCCCAGAGGATCCTCAGGCAGCAGAGGCATTTTATTGTGTGGATGAATTTGAGTCATGCTCGGAGGAAGATTCAGATGGAGAAGAATGCTCAGAGGGTGATCTCCCCACAGAAATGTCCTGTCAGACATGTGGACAGGTGAGAAGAGAACTGCCGCTGGAGGGTAGTGCTTGTCAATCAGCTTTGTGACTGTGTGATATTGACATTTAAAGGCAAATTTATAAAGGCGGGGGGGCTGCGATTGGCGCAAACACGTGTTAAGTAAATGAACAAGTCAAAAGATTAAGAAACAGTGATGACTTTTATTTTTAAATTCTCAGCAGTGCAGTGCTTTCTACCATGCATGTACTTCAGGAGAGCATGCAATGCACGTGAACTTGATAATGTAACATACAAATCACAATGATGGTAAAAACTAAAACCAACATTTTAAGTATAAAATGAGCTCTGAATAATCACAAAAAAAGACTGTAAAGCAGGTTAAGATGGGCAAGGAGGAGGCGAGAACCGGCTTGTCAATATAAATAATAATTGTATGAGAACTTAAACCAAAACACAAACATAAACACATACAGGGCAGCCATTTGTAATTTTCTCTCTCTCTCTCTCGATCCATCGTCACCGGCTGCCTTTATCTCTCGCGCGCCCTATCAGGCCGATTGGGGACTGGACGTGCGACATTCCAGCCCGGCCCGGCCCCGCCCCCGTCCACTCCACAAAGACAAATAACTGAAAGTTACAACAAATAATGTAACAGCAGTATGTACAGTTAAGTGCAGCTAAGCAGTACACCATAACCTGCATAATTTATTCATAACGCAAAGCATTGTTGTGTCCTTGAGTGCTGCTTATAAAAGTATTATTAGACACAGATCACACATCTTGCTGAATAATGCATGCCTGACAGAAATGCAGGAACTAAGTTATAGTTGGTTTGTGGCTATTTGAGTGTTTGAGGCTTATTTTTTGTAAAGGATAGCAGAAACAGCGCTTGACAAACATTAAAGCTTTTCACATTTTCTCAAGAATAATCTGCTGGGGTAGGAATTCAGACACTGTTGATATAAAGCAAAAAACTCACATACAGTGAAAAAATTAGCAATTAATCTTGAAACTAACCAAACCAAGATCTCTGCTCTCTAAATCTGCCGGGTTTACACGATTTTAAGCCTGTTTTGCGGAGATCGCCGACAAAAGCCTGAAATCATGGGCAAATTGGATCTCGCTCCCGTGAGCAACGATCGCAATGAACTATCAAAGGCGCAATTTGAGAGAATCGCAGACACATCGCCGATGTCAGCGAGATATCTACAATGATAAATATTTGGACCTGTCTGCGACTCCAAATCGTGCAGTGTGAAATATGTTTTGACTGAATACAACAGCAGCGTTGACCTACATCCAATGAGAGAGCAAGAAACAGGGCATGGGAAGTTTCAGTAGGAGGAGTCCTGATGTACCTGCAACAGAACATCAACTAGCATGGCTGCATTGTCATGAAACTCAAATTGGACTGAAGAAATGGAGGAAAAATTTGTGGAAATTTGGCAGGAACACCAGCGCCTATTTTATGTTTCCTCTGAACTGTACCACAACCAGGTAGAGAAAGAGAATAGTTGGAGAGAAATTGCCAATTCTCTTGGACAGTCAGGTAAGCAAATAGGTAGATTTTTCAGTAGGAGCTACTTTTTCATATTGTAACCAAATAAAATATATGATGCCTTGAGGTGATTTAAAAACATACACATCAAATTCTGAAATGCATAACATATGATCATGCATTTGTTTTCGTATCTCATAACACTTCTCGTGTGTGTGACCTAACAATGAATCTTAATGAATGTTTATTTCTACATATACTATTCAATTGTTATGCCTCCCGTGAGTTTGTTGGTTTGTACAGTTTGTTTTGATTATTTCTCTCACTCATGTTTTGCAGGCGCTGCTGGTATGCATGATCAGTGTTTCCATGGGAACACTGATTGTTCCCAGGGGAAAGCTGATCATGCCACTTGTTCACTCCGCATATTCACTCCCTACTTAATCCCTTCGTGTTGTTAGATTCTTTGCTAGATTGTTGTGAAGTAACTTACCGCACTCTCTCTGCCTAGTTGGTTCTGTCTCATGTATCTATTTGATTCCTCATCTCTGCCCACATGTTAGGAGAGTGGTTGCCTTCCGGTCTGCTGTGCACTGGTTCTCTGCACCTCACTACACTTTTACGGAGATTCCTCACAAATCTGACTACCACGATGCACACACTCGCCTACAAACACACTATTCACAGAGTCCTCACAGATATGCCCACTGCGCGGCCATGGCACACACACATCCACAAGCTTCTCCCCCTGCTACTGCTGCCGATGCTGGGTTCTCCATTCTTTGCTAGCACAGTTTAAGTCGCTATTTATCCTTAATATATCCTTTGAACTGTTCCTCAGCTCTTGGGTCTTTGTCTTGCTCTCGCTCTTTGTCCTGTCAACTTAGCCAAGTATGGACCCAGCAGAGGAATCTACAGGTCGCTCCACCCGGTCTCAGCTGGGAGCTTTGCTGGGACATCAGCAGGATCAAATCTCCGCATCTAACCGGTCTCTGGAGATGATGGCGTCGCAGCTCACTGAGCTCACCTCTGTCGTTCAGCAACTCCTCCAACCTCCCAATGCTGGTCTCACTCAGGAGGCCCACTCATCGACTTCGGCAGTTCCCCACGTTTCTGGGTGCTCAGAAGCTCGTATTCCTCCTCCAACCCTGTTTTCAGGTGAGGCAGGATCCCGTAGCAGGTTCCTTTCACAATGTTCCTTGTTCTTCACGTTGCAGCCCTCTGCTTTAACATTGGATTCAATGAACGTGGCTTGCATAGTCACACAAATTGATGAATGGGGCACTGTCATATGGAACAACAGACCTGTTGCGCTTCATTTCGCGCCTTCTCCACGGAGCTCTGCCGAGTGTTTAATTGCTCAGCTTAAGGTCGGGAGGCTGCAAGTGTCTTATTAAGACTTTTCTCATGGAGATCAGCAAGTCTCAGATTATGCAATCGAGTTCCGCACCCTGGCTGCTGCTTGTGAGTGGAACGATCACGCCATGTGGGACCGTTTTTTGCATGGACTTTCTGACGACATCCAGGGCAAAATCTATCCTTTGGATCTGCCTCCAAGCTTTGACGATTTGGTGCATCTGACCATCCGAATATATCAACATCTGAATATCTCACTCTCAACCCTCCTGGGCGGCTGGCCATCCATCCCAGTCGACCGCTTTGGCCTGGTCACCAGATCACGGTCCGACTCGGAGCCCATGCAAATCGGGAGAACTCTGATCTCGGATAAGGAGAAGCAGCCTCGTTCAAGGATTATGCTTTCATCATGCCAGGTCTGGTCATTTTTCTGCTTCCTGTCCGGTAAAAGACAGGATCATCAGTTGGAAGGGGGTTACTGATGAGCGCAACACCTTTGGGCAAAGCACTCCGATTACGCACCCAGATTACGCATTCTTCTCCCGGCCTGGATGCAGGATGGATCTATCAGCCAAGGGAACTTTATGGACATCGACTTGGCTTCCAAATTCTGATCTTTGCCCAGAATATCCAGGACAATGTTCAGCACGTCAGGCAGGCTAGAGTATCAGTTGTTTGTCAAGGTGGAGATTTCTGCTTTTCATGCACAGTCTGTTCCGTTCCTGAGGTCCATCATTTCATCCGAGGGTGTGCGCATGGACCCTGCCAAGGTCAGAGCTGTCTCCAATTGGCCAACCCCAGATTCTCGTAAGGCTTTGCAGGTTTATTCGAAACCTCCACCCGCACTAATTTGTGCTGGTCCCCACGGTTTTCTACCACACCTATCCTAGTAATTCCCGACCCTGCATGTCAGTTTGTGGTGAGGTGGATGCTTCTGAGGTTGGTGTCGGAGTGGTCCTGTTGCAGCGCTCTTCCTCGGATGGAAAGATGCATCGTGTGCCTTTTTTTCGCACCACTTTACACCAGCAGAATGGAACTACGATGTAGTTTGGGGTACCTTTCATGGTCTGGACTAATCATAAGAACCTAGAGTACATTTGTTGCGCCAAATGTCTTAACCCTAGACAGTTTCACTGGGCACTATTTTTCACCCATTTTAAATTTAGTTCTCTCGTATCACCAGGGCTCTAAAAACATCAAGCCCGACTTGTTGTCTTATGTTGTCCACCATCCCACCAGATACCATTCTACCCACCACTCGAGTGGTAGGCATGGTATCCTGGGAGGTGGAGGCTAAAGTCCGTGCTGCACTATGAAACACTTTGTCCCCTGCTACGTGCCCAGCAGGTCTGTTGTTAGTTCCGTGATCAGTTCGGATGCACGTCCTAGATTGGGGTCACTCATCCAATGTCGCATGTCATCCAAGGACAACTCGCATCCAGACACTCATTATACAGCGATTCTAGTGGCCATCGTTTGCGCAGGATTTACACAAATAAGACCTCCTGTAACCCCACATCATTTAGTCTAGATCGAGTATGCCCACAACTTCTTGCAGTCATTGTCTGCAGGGTTATCACCCTTCCAGTGCTGCCTCGGTTCCCCACACAAGAGCCTGACGTAAAGGTCCCATCCGACCACCCATTTATACAGACGTGCCGGTGCACCTAGGGCCCCACAAACCCATGTGCCGTCCCTGACAGCAGGCCATGAAATAGTTGAATGGGGGTAAAATGGTAAACAACATAGTACCCAAAAGTGAACTGCCTTGCTATACTACCTATGTAGGCAGCTGCATTCCAAGGCTGCATCCTAACAAAAATGTAGCCTCATATGTGATATGCAACTGCATGAGAGATTCTCGACTCTCAATTGATTCCAGTAGGGCTTGATGTTAGCTTGTTTGCATGCAATGTTAGCTAACAATGTTACTCTTATGTTAATAAGCATAACAATAGATAGCTCACACATATATTGGGAAAAGAGCAAATTGATAATTATATTGAACAAAATTGTATCAATACTTTTAAGTATTAATATAAATATATATAGTCAACATTTAATGAATGAATTTGAATTTGTTCACCAAACTTGTAATGAAGGATATTAGCAGTGCTGCCTTAGAATTTGGCCAAAACCAGTTATTTTAGAAGGCAGCTACAGTTTGCTACAGTTACTACCTTTTGGAACAGCCTTTGGATGCCTTAATATGCTGTCTAAGTAGTCAGACACTTTATCCAAAAAGTGGAGGTACTGTAAAATCACTCAATATGGTATAACTGTTATACCATAATTGGGTTTACAGAGGTTGGATAGGCCCTGTTTGCTTCCTAAAGGACTATTCCTGGTTCAATGCAAGTTAAGCTAAATTGATAGCATTATGTGACAAAAAGTTATTCTGACTCGCCTCTTCTTTTCTTTAAAAAAAAAAAAAAAGGAGCTAAAATTGAGGATAGTGAGGCTCTTAGAAGTGAATGGGGCCAATATATGGACAGTTTGAAAGCAGAAATGTGAAGCTTTGCACTTACATTAATTCTTCTGTTAAAACATGCATTTTTTGTGTTAGAAAGTTGTTTAAATCTTATTTTTTACAGTCGTTTTAGGGTTTACAGTATTATGTCATCATGGCATCAAGTTGTGAAAAGTTGCAAACAAGTTGCAAAATAGGATATGACTTTTCACAGAAAAGGTTAGTAAACGATTTGATCAGACTAAAATCATGTTAACATGCATATGGTTTATGACTTTGACTATACTTTTGAAACCAAGAGTATTTTAATGTTTAATTAATTGGCCACATCTACTTCAATTGTAAGTGCCTCTGTGCCATAGTAAATGTAACATTGTTTTTTATGGGGGTTAAAAGAGGGACAAGTCGAATTTTTATTTTTGTGGTAATCAACATTTTGCCGCAATGTTGTCGATTTTAGCTTTAAGGAATATTTCATTCAAAAATTTTAATTCTCTCATCATTTACTCACCCTCAAGCATCCCAGATGTATATGACTTTCTTTTTTCTGCTGAACACAACCGCAGCTTTTTAGAAGAATATTTCAGCTGTACTGATCCACACAATGCAAGTGAATGGGAACCAAAATTTTAAACCTCAAAGCACATAAAGACATCATACACATAATCCATACGACTCTAGTGGATAAGTATGGGTCAGAAACAGATCAATATCAAAAGTTATTTTTACTGTGAAAATCTCTGCTTTCACTTTTACGTTCTTCTTTTTTTTGGCAATTCTTTTTTGCATATTGCCACCTACAGGGCACGGAGGAGAATTAATAGTGAAAAAGGACTTAAATATTGATCTCTTTCTCATCCACACCTATAGTTTTATGAATTATGTTTATGTTGCCTTTATTTGCTTCCAGATTTTGGTACCCATTCACTTTGTTCATTGTGAGGACCTACAGAGTGGAAATATCCTTCCAAAAATCTTTGTTTGTGTTCAAGAGAAGAAAGTCAGTCATCATCAAAGAACCACATCTGGAATGTGTTTTAATTTTTGGGTGAACAATCTCTTAACTTGTATTGAACCCGGAATATTCCTTTAACAGTAGGTTTAAAATTCTAATCCAACACCTCTAATACTAAAACTAAACTACATTCTAATAGATACATATTACCAAAATGACATAAACAAAAAACTATTTTAAACCACAAGTTAAGGCTCATAAGGGAAAATATATGCTAATATATAGCCAATTTATAAGGATTCTTCTGGATCAGTATACCTCAAGTACTAATCCTTTCCCTTCCAGTCTATCTTTGAATTATTCACACACACTCGAGTACACCCTCAAGTGTTAATAAGCTCTCATTGACAGGATCATCTGTTTATGAAGCATGACATAAGATGAATTCAATCACATTTCAGATGCTTTCAAACCCACAGGTAGCATTTAATGTGCAAGTAATATGAAAGCACTTGTCTGCAGTATAGCCTGCATTATGGAGACCCCAAAGTGGGTTTGGCAGCCTAGCAAGCTTATTTGTTGCAAATTGTAGTGCTGGAGTCACCCAAGTTCAGTGTCATGACATTAAAACACATAAAGTGCAGATCAGGCACCCTGCAGGCAAAGGGCTCATCTGGACTCCCAAGAGAACATGAATTACCTCAGCAGACTCTTAAAGCCGCAATCCAATACCAGACTTCTGCACGATTCGATCAGGCCAGCCAAGTTAGATTAAAACTATTTGTCACCATTGAGAGGGCAAAAGATACAGAGAGCCATGTTGGTAGGAGTATGAAACCAAAGGAGAGAATGGAATAGACTTCTGCCCCAGTGGATAATCCATAATTAGCTGGCTCACAGACAGAGTGAAGCTGGCGATGTTTGTGCTGCCAGCAATGGCTGTGTGAGATTCCCCGGAACAAAAGATGGAGGAATCGCATTTTGTAAATAGCTAGATAATAAATAGCAGGTCATTCTGCAACAGCATTTTTTCTCATTTCAGTGTTTTGTACAGATGGTGTGTTTGATGCCCAAAGGCCTATCTCTATCACTATGCACTTGCAGAGTCCCAATAAGCAATGATTTCTGTTCTGCTTCCTGTAAACCAATTTGATGTTGATTATGGTTTTCACAACATGCTGATGGACCTTTAGCCCTACTTCAGTTTCATTCAATCTATGTCTACCTTGAGTCTTTCATCTTAAGATGATGCCTCTTGAGATTATAGAACCCTTCAGGTTGCCTTCATCATGGTGCCAATTCCCCCTTTAGGTCATGTGATACTTTCAAAAAGGAAGTCCATTGACCTGGAATGGTGTTTATAGGGCGTTGCTCAGACGGGAAGAAAATATCAGATTTTTTTGGCATACACATCTTAAAGCTGTTTAGTTGTTGTTTACAGAAATACGATATTTGCCAAACTGATATAAACCACATCCATATGTGATTTGAAACCTGATTAAAGTCATAGGACATAAACAAGGCTTTTGCATATCATTTAAGTCTGAATGGTCAGATCAGACTGCAATAAGTTTTTTCCGTAACATACACAAATAATTTTTTGTAGTTGCGTCTGAATTTACTTTACTGGCATTCAAATTAAAGAATGGTTAATGTGTGAATGAGTAAGCGGTTTCGGACACAGCAAATGCATTTGTGTGTAAATAATGCTTTCTGCTAAATGACTAAATGTAAGTTTATACACCTTTTACTGTATGGTCGGATTTTTAATAAATTATAATAATTTATGTGCAGTGCGAACAAAGCCTAGGAGTTGTATTTTGAATTCCTTCTGTGTGTTAAGGGTGTTTTCACACTTTTGGTCCTCTTTAAAAGAACCAAACTCAGAGCCCTTTTTACCCCCTTTGTATATAGGCCAGGTGAACATATGGTGGGTGTCAACAATCCTCTTACTTACTCTGCATTTTAAGTCTCCCAGCTTCAATGTATCCCCTTAACGCATGTCCTTCTGTGTCACAGGATAGCGACCTAGAGGCCATGATCAGACACATGGAGAATGTTCTGGATGGTGACTCAGATGGTGAGTGCAGCTTATGTTCTCAGTAATATCACACAAGAACAATTATTAAAAAATAAGGTTGGTAAATTTATCCAAAATGTACCAATATTTTCATACCTTGCACAATGATTTCCTATCATTCCAGCTATGTTGACTTTGTTAAGCACAGCTTATTACAGTGCGCATTACACTGCTCCCTGGCATGCTCGATACAGGGTCAGTTGCAGAATGTCGTGATTGACAGCAACCAATTTCCTCCATAATTGTGCTAGTTTCATGTCTATTGTCTCACCTGCTTATATTGACTGTTTCAAACAGGTTTTAAGAACACACATCTTATTGGTGTGTATTAAGTTGGAATAGGAGTTCTTTCTAACATTTAAAAATTACACACATCACCTTTACATCAATATTTAACAGTATGGCTTATTTACAGGTACATTATTTATCTCATAAGTTGCCATGAAATATGCAGGATAATGTTCAGTCAGTCAGTCATTATCACAAAGTAAACACCTCCAAAATCTTTATCACCTTGTCTAATTGATTTTTTTATGTTGACCAGCTTACTTTAAATTATTCTTTACTTGTATGATGAGAAAGCCCATATATGGATTAAACCTGGCAAAACACACACACACACACACACACACACACACAAATGATTTATTTATATCCACTTGTCATAGAATTTTCAAAATGGACATACATAATTCAGATGCATGTTTGCATAAAGCAGGGGTCGTGAACCTTTTTTCTCTAAGGAGCCAATTTTAAAATTTTTGTTTTAAAGGTTTTTTTCAAAAGAGCCATAGCACAAACTAATAATTTACCATTTTCAAAAAACAAAGTTTTCAATTAAATAAAATGTTTATTATGCCCATAGCCTACTCAAAAACAAACAAATTTGCAACAATAAGTAAAATGTTGCAATATGGAATTGAGTACACGTTTGTGCCGGTCTCCATAAAATTACTTTATTTAATAATTGTTCATGAAAAAATTCACTTCCATTTTTGGGCTGGGTGATATGTAAAAAATAATTTAGTGATAATGGCCTTAAAACTTTTCTTGATATCCAGTTATATTGCCAACCCCCCTGCCGAGGGTCAGAGAAAATTTGTCAGTTGATTTTGAAACACGAAAATCTTAAACAAAAGGATTTTCAAAATTCAAATTGCACTTTAAATGAAACAAACAAAAAAAGCAATTAAAAAAACGAAATTATATATACCCTACAAATCTTATATATATATATATATATATATATACCCAGCTCCCTAAATCCAAACATGTCAACAGGTGAAAAATTACTAATAGCCTACAAATTAAGAACTAAAGACAATTACAAATCTAAAGATAATAATAATACTCATAATAAATAAACCTAATAAATTCCCATGTGTTCCCAAAACAACGCTGACAAATGTGTTCTCTTATCGAATGTGTTTGTATTGCGCTTTGGTAATACAGTTAATGATGCCAATGAACAAAGTGAATGGGTACCAAAATCTGGAAGCAAATAAAGGCAACATAAAGTAAAATAAAACTCAATTTTAGGTTCAAGGTGTCTTGTATTATATTATGACTGAATCACTTTTGACTATATTTAAACCTGCAGTGTTGCGTTCGCAATGCATGCTTACTGCAAACTTCTCTGTGGAAATAAAGTGAAACGCACTGTACCTTCTGAGATGATCTGAGATCACTTGCAGCATTCTCATAGACAACATTTTTCTTGCAAACAGTTTTCAGATAAATGAAACGGAGAAAAATTAGTGATAACTCTATACATGCATGTGTTCCACGCCTCTGATTAAACAGTGAATCCGACACAAGCAATGATGGCTTTTCTTTTGTCTGTTCTTATATGATAAAATAAAGTTTCTTCAAGTGTGTGCCACTCCGAGACGTCTTACAGGTCATCAACCTGTAGATGAGCAAAATTACTTGTGCATGAAACACCTGCATTTAGACGAGGAGCTTGCAAACTGTATTCAGCCTCGTCACATTTTGCGGGTGGCGGGCACTTATTTCACACTCTGGGCACACATAAAAAATAAACATTTGTAAATTTGCTCATAGAAAAAGCTCTTAACTGCTAAGATCAATAGTTATTGGCAAATGAGGCCCAGAAATCTATATGCATGTGCGGGTCTTGGAGAGGCACTTTCATTGCACTCGTGAATAGCAGAGCTCACTGCGCACACATATCAAATCAGACGCGCATTGGCGGCTTTTCCTTCGTCTGTTGTTCAAAATATAATCTCACGTTTTGTCAAATGTGCATCTTTGTGTTTAATTTCTTGTTATATATCACTCTGAGAAGTCTTACAGATCACCCTCCACAGTGGCTGGTACATCAGCATGAATCTGCATTTGGCAGGTGTTAATTTCAAACCTTGTTCACCAGGAGTAGACTGTATGACAATTTCAGAGAAAGGAAATAAAACAGTGTCATTGACTTCAAGCTTTGCAGTTGCACCCACTCTTTTTGCAGGAAAATTATCTCAGGAAAGTTTTATACGATCATGTGTGGGTGAATGGTGAGACACCAGGCGAGCCACTTGATTTTTAACCAAGAGCCACTTTTGGCTCTCGAGCCATAGGTTCCCAACCCCTGGCATAAATAAACAAAGTCATTAGTACACACACACACATGAACAATGTGCGATATGACTCTTCTGTTCATACATTATGTATCTTTCTTCAGAAATGTCTGGCCAATTTTATGCCTGCACACAGCTGCCTTTTGAAGGTCACAGGCCCAAAAAAGTGATACATTCTCCTAAAGACGTGTAGGCTCATTAAGCTCCATGTACAAATAATGATCCATTTGCCAGTTTCACCCATCTCAGTGTGTCATACGGAAGGTTTTTTCTTGTTCTTGATGACTCTGAGGTGAGAATGTCAGGAAGCCTGTTTTTTTTACCACTTGAAGCCATGGCCACATTGATTAGCTAATTCATGCAAGGCTATATAAAGGCTCTGAGCATATCAGATAAGTTCTGTACATTTCCTGATCGATGGAACTGGAGTATTTCTGTCCAATTCTCAGTTTCTTTCCTGGTTTGCTTTACCATCATTAGGTTTCAGATGTTTTATATAAATCATCCTCTTGGACCTCGTCTATGTTCCGTGATTTTATACGTAGTAGTTTCTAAGGCAAAGTATTAGAATTACTTATATCACACTGTTTGTGCTATAGACATACTGTACCTCTAATCATGTAGCTTGTTGAGGAGAGTTTTTTGAGGAGAGACTATTACACTATTAGTAATCAAACATATTTTTTTTGCATGGTGGACAATAAAATGACCATAAAAAAAATCTAGTAGACTGACAATGATAGACCAGGTGTAAGAATATCATACAGACTTGTGTTTTTTTTTTTTTTTTTTTTTTTTTTTTACATTTTTTTTTACTGCAACTGCATAGCGACACCCTGGTAAACTCTGTTAACATCCTAATCATGGAAGTGAATTTTGTATCAGCAAGCACCACTCTCATTTTTTTCTGAAAATGTCAAATCTGGGTGTATATTTTGGTTAATTTAATAGAAACATACCACACTGAATGTACATTGATCTATTACTGGCTATGGATGCTTAATTATTCATCAAAGAAATTAGCATCTGTATTACTGACTGATCAGATCAGATACAGATGTATGTGTATAAGAGGAAAACGCTTTGTTTTGATACAGATGGTGTTGGGTGTTATTTGGCGTTGGAGTGTATGAATTTTTTGTCTATTAGTGAGAATGCATATTTATTGGTTTGGTGCTTATTTGTGAGTTTATTCATGCATGATGTTATCTTAATTTCTCAAAATGTCTAAGCCTATTATTTGTAAAAATGGCCAGACATTGATAAATCTATATGGAAAAAACTTAATTCAACGATTCTCCTATAACCCATTAATGAAAATGCACGTTTCTCCCCAATTTTAAACTCTGCTTATCTGCAGAGTAAGATAAATTATAGCAGTGTTGGGACAATGCATGATGGGTAATATCAGCCCAGGGTTGGGTTCTTTTGCTTAGTAAGAAAGCTCCACTTTTCTAACCTTATCTCTCCCAGCCGTCTTTTCTACACAATGAGTGTCAGATTCACTTTGCCATAAGAGATAGAAAAGATAGAAAAAAGGAGAGAAAATAATACAGTTTTTGGCTCAATATTAAAGTAGCAGATTTGGTTTCAAGTGGCACATTTGTCAAACTATCTGACCAAAAAGGAATTCAAAAGATGGATTTCTGTGCACATTCAGAGTGCGATGCCAAGTTCTTTCTAACATACCAAAAAGAACACTTATTTGATAGGAATAGTTCACCCAAAATTTGAAATTCTTTAATTATCTACTCGCCCTCAAGTGATTTTTAATTCTGTGGAACACAAAAGATGAGTTTTTTTCTATTTGTTCCTCACATAATCTATATATTTTAATTCCTTACATTTATATAGTGCTTTGCTAGGCACTCAAAGCGCTTTACATGGTATAGGGGACTCTCCTCACACACCATCATTGTGCAGCATCCATCCGGATGATGCAACGGCAGCCATAGTGTGCCAGTCGGCTCACCACACACCAGCTAGTGATGTAGCCAATTAATGGATGAGAATTATTAGGAGGTCATGATTAACAAGGGCAAATGGGAGAAATGTGGCCAGGACACCGGGGTTACACCCCTACACTTTACGAAAAGTATCCTGGAATTTTTAATGACCACAGAGAGTTAGAACATTGGTTTAATATATCATCCAAAGGACAGTGTCTTTTTACAGTATAGTTTTCCCATCACTATACTGGGACATTAGGATCCACATAGACCACAGGGTGAGCACGCCCTGCTGGCCTCCCTAATACCACTTCCAACAACAGTTATCCCCAGGAGGTCTCCCATCCAGGTACTGGCCAGGCTCAACCCTGCTTAGCTTCATTGGGCAACCAGTCTTGAAGTACAGGGTGATATGGCTGCTGGCTATGGCTTCAGAATGACTGGAAAATAGCACATAGTCAAACGGGCCACTATTATTCAGGGACGCAAACTACTCAGGTTGCTCCGGAGGGATTGTCCCTGTAATAAGCGTCTGCCAAATGCATAAATGTAAATGTAAATGACATGAAGGTGAGTAAATGAATGAATGAAAGTTACATTTATATAGAGCTTTTTCTTACACTACACTCAAAGGCTTTACACTGTGAACAGGGGACTCACCTCAACCACCACCAGTATGCAGGATGATGCGACGGCAGCCATAGTGTGCCAGTATGCTCACCACACACCAGCTATTGGTGGAGAGGAGTGAGTAGAGTTAAAGAACCAGTTAATAAATGGGGATTATTAGGAGGCCGTGATTGAGAAGGGCCAATGGGGGGAATTTGGCCAGGACACTGTGGTTACACCCCTACTCTTTACGAGTAGTGCCCTGGGATTTTTAATGACCACAGAGAGTCAGAATCTCGAATTAACCACTCATCCCTCTACTTTTAAGGTGTTATTCAGTGCTTGTAACCATATGAGTACGCTGGTAAAAGACCACCAGTTTTATACACACAAACACACTTGATGTACACAACACATAAAGTGCTTTGACGGACAGTATGATTTCTGTATCACCCCTATCACCTGCTGACTTTTCAAACACACACAATCTGGCTTGGCTTGGTGAACCGTAACATACTTGTGCATCAGTGTGGCTGCCAGCTCAGATATGCTGCTTTCTGCTTGAGCTTTAAAATCTCTGACTTCACTGCACTGGCCTACATAAAAGTCTCACTAAAACTTTTACAAAGTATCTTTCTTTATGTAAATGTGCGTTAAATATTGTCCTCTAATGTTCTCTAATTGTGATGCCACTTGAGTTGTAAGCTCTGTAATATTCTGCCATAAAATGTATCAAATACAGTAATGTTGCACTTTGTCATTATCTCTAATAAACTTTTGCTGTAAAGTTAATTTAATTTGTTTATTTTCTATCCTTAAATCTTCAGAAACTGAACTTTGTAAGGACACGTAAATGTCTCCTTTTTAAAATAACTTTATCTTATGCTTTATCAAGTTTGGCGGCAAAATGTCAACCCTGTTACCATGATTTTGTATAGTAAATAGTAGGGTTCAAAAGTCTCTTGAGTTAACAACTGGTGAAAAATCTTACATTTTGCATTGTTTTTTTTAACAAAGATTATTACTTATTACTGAATATTATTAGCATAAGAATTTTAGTAAATAGTTCAATTAAATTTGAGATAACAAGGAGTTAATAAGGTCAATGTCACAAATTTGCTTCAGGGATGTCCTCAATTCGAAAATTGATTAATAGATAAAGCAATTACTTTTTTGTTAAAAAATTCCTTATGACTAGTTGTTAAATCGATGCACTCGCTATCTTAGTGAATTGCTACTCTACTACAACCCGATCTGCTCGCTCAGGTCTTCTGGGTCCGGACTCCTTTCTGTCCCTAGATTTCGCCTCTCTACTATGGGTGGCAGGTCATTCAGCGTAGTAGCACCCAATATTTGGAATTCACTCCCTCTGGCTCTTCGCAGCATCTCTTCTATCTCTTTAGAGTTTATATGTCAACTTAAAACTTGTTTGTTTTCTCAGTGCTATTGGTGTGTTTCTGTGACAGTTCGTTGTTTATGTATTATTGTGTTACTATTGTTATTTGTTGTTTAATGTTGATTTTTTTTTTTTATTGTAAGTTGTCCTTGAGTGTCATGTAAGGCACCTATAAATAAAATGTATAATAATAATAATATTGTAAAGCGTCCTTGAACTCTGGAAAAGTGTAATATAATTTAAACATATTAAAAACACAACTATTTATTTTAGGGATTGTTATTTTTGGTGTGAGTTGAGGTGTTTTATACATACTCTAAAGTAATATAGGGTTTAGGAAGTCTAGAGTTATTATAATTAACTATGGTATGTTGTCATTTAGCCAAGTGTGTGTGTGTGTGTGTGTGTGTGTGTGTGTGTGTGTGTGTGTGTATGCGTGTGCGTGCATGTTTATAATATATTGAGGGCAGAGGTGGATAGAGTAGCCAAAAACTATACTCAAGTAAAAGAATAATTTTTTTTTAATAATTACTCAAGTAGAAGTAAAAGTACTAACATAAATAATTATTGAGTAAGAGTAAGAAACTATCCAATTATCAAGTAGTGAGTAACTCATTACTCACAAATGACACAATGGACGTTAACTCCCATATATTCCATTACTTAATACACATTGAATGTTCTACAGAATTATTATATTTATTATTGAAAATGATTTCATCATTCACCATCACCATGTTGTTCCAAACCCGTATGACTTTCTTTCTTCCATGCAACACAATAAGGAGATATTAGACAGAATGTTTGCCTGAGTCACTATTTAATTTCAGTGACTGATTTTAAATGTATATCATTTTGATGCCCCAAAAAGCACATACTGTAAAGGCAGCATAAAAGTAATCCATAAGACTCCAGTGGTTTAAATCATGTCTTCAGGAGTGATATGATAGGTGTGGGTGAGAAACAGATCAATATTTGTCATTTTTTGCTTGACAGCAGGGGGTGAAATGCAGAGAAGAATGTGAATCATCAAAAACACAAGAAGAAGAATGAAAAAGTGATCTGTTTCTCTGTTTCTTAACCACACCTATCACATCACTTCTGAAAATACTGATTTAACCACTTGAGTTTTATGGATAATTTATATGCTGACTTATGTTTGTTTGTTTAGCTTTAAAATGTTGCCACACATTCACTTGCATTGTATGGACCTACAGAGCTGAGAAATTCTTCTAAAAAAATCTTCATTTGAGTTCAGCAGATGAAAGAAAGTCATACACATCTGGGATGAGGGTGAGTAAATAATGAGAATAAATTTTTTTGGGTGAACTAACATTTAAGGGCTCTTGTCCGATCTTGATGAATTTGTCAAATAAGAAGAGAGGTTTGGAAACATTTCTAGTAATTATTACAGTGAAAATGTCCCACAAGGACATTATATATAATGCAGAAATATAAACCAAAGCAAGATCAAACTTTATTAATAAATTATTTAGCTATTTCATAGCTTTTAAAGTCCTGTGTGGCTTCTTATTTCAGTGTAGTTACAGTTTTTGTGTTGTATTTAGATCATTAGTTCTGTACAGTAGTACCGCCGCTCTCTAAACGCAGAGTATGCAGCCTACGTAGGGCACCAACTCCAGTCGCGTAACTTGCTGTGTCTGAAACTGCCCCCTATCCACTATATAGTGCACTATTTCGAGTGTCTGCCATTTTGTATGAGTGTCTGAATTCTGAGTGAGCCACTCGTTCCCTACTTTTGTTCACTCATTCTTACCCACAATGCACTCTAATTTCAAGTGTACATTTGATGTACACTAGACAATGATTCATTTCCCACAATCAACCGTGGGGAAGACAGACGAGCTGGGATTTTACTGCTTCCTTCACTCCTGCAATGTTTTATTTCATGCTGAATGTAGTAGATTACTTTTTGACAAATCATTACTTGATTAAAATAACATAATATCATATAGAGAGGCAAAACATACAGATACATTTTAAAATGTACTCTTTATTTGATCAAATGTGTTTACTATTTATATCAACACACAGTATATATTAAAAATGACAAACAGAATGAAGATTTATTGTAATAATATATTATTTAATAAGAATAACTAATTAATAACCCAAGTATTTTAAAATGTAATATGTGACGTTTCTGCACCAGCCCCAGAACTCCGATACTCACGTCCGAATTCACTCATTTTGTTCACTTACTACTGAGATATAGTGCACTAATTGCCATTTACTATATAGGAAATAGTGAATGAGTGAACGATTTTGGACACAGCCACTCTCGTTGCCACGATTGTCTCGCGCCCGCACATTTCACATGCGCGCCCGGCACACAACGCTGTGTATGCGCAGAAATGCTGTCTGTTCACACTCCCCAGTTGTCGATCACGCGAATAGCAGTGATTTACACTTAACTTGGATGTTACGTGGATTTATACAGTTATGAAGAAACCTACTCTAAAAGTAATTTTTTACCCCAAAAATTCAAGTAAATGTAGCACGTTACTATCCACATCTAATGGAATGGAAGTTCTCATGGAAGTCTATAGAGAGTCCCCACAATCATATAAAAACAAGTGTGTGTGTGTTTGTGTGTTTCAGGAGCTAAAGCAGAGGAAGTGAAAGCTCAGCTGGGTTCTCTGGGAGTGAGCAGCATCAATAGTACCCTGGCTGAGGGCAGAATCCAACGTATGAGAGAGTGAGTGAAACATTCCCGATGCTGTCCTCTCATTCACCAGCCACCTCATTGTCAGAGGTTATTATCTTGCTAGGCAAGACAGTTTTATGTGTCCTCCATCACTTAAAGACAAAGAACATATGTCTTTTCACCACAGCTTGTTCATAGTAGATATTTTGCTTTACTGTTCCCATGAAAAGATTTAATCGTTCACTGCTGATAAAATCCACCTGCTACTGCAATCAGCATTATGTGTGACACAGTTCGGAAGTTTAGTTTGCTTTCCTTGCTCCAGAGACATCCAAACCCCCTTTCCCCCACTTTCAGCTGAGTCTGATTCTCACTGGGTGTGACAGATGTGTGGTTCAGAGCTAAACCCAGTTTAAGCCAGACACCAAACTCCTCTGATGATTTCTCAGAATGAGCAGGTGAATAGCTATATCCTCAGCATGCCACAAACACAGTGAAAGCACTTTATCTTGTAGTGAAATCACTGATAAATAACAAATTCAATGAAATATTAATATAAATGGTATTTTTGGCAAATTGTTTTCGCAATGATAATTTTGTATTGTAAGGGCGACGTGAAGGTTTTCTTTTCTCCACCATGCATATTAATGTTTAAATAGCATCTGCAGTTTTACAGATTCCAGTTCAAATGTCCTTTTCTTTCCTTTTATATTTATTTGAGTGTGCATAATGTGTGATATAATTTGAGCATTATATGAGCACTGTAAGAGTTCATATTAATTCAGAATTAAATGTAGGGCCCTCTGGACAGTGTTTCCTAATGTGAACAAATATTTAAAAATGTTTGAACCATGAAAGTGCCCATTTATTGGTCTTTCTGTTCACATCAATATCTGCACCATGCTGTGTGGTATCCCAATAAACTTAGTAAGTTCACCCCGTGGTGTCTATTTTTTTTAGCTTGATTTAAAAGAGCATCCCTCTTTTGTTTCTTTTTCCTTTTCTTTCCTTACCCTTTTCTTTTTCCTTTCCTTTTATTTTCTTTTTCCTTTCTTTTCCCTTACTTTTACTTTCCCTTTCATTTACTTTCCTCTTCCTTTTTCTGCCCTTCTTTTCATTTCCCTTTCCTTTTTCTTATCTTTTTCTTTTTCCTTTCCTCCAACCTTTCAAAAGGAACAGAATGGACATCCATTCCACTCCAACCCCATCCTGTCCACCCCCATCCTGTTCCATCCCCATCCTGTTCCATACTATACAACATTTACTCTCTCATTCCATACTATACAGCACATTCCATTCCACTCCATTTCATACTGTGCTGCACATTCCATTCCAATCCATACAATACCATTCCATTCCATACAGTGCTTTCAGTTCCATTCCATACTGTAAAACTATAACATTCCATTGCTTTCCATTTGTATTCTTTTTCATTTCGTACCATACGGTAATGTTCTGCAGCATACCATTTTATACCATTCTGCTCCATTCCTTACTGTACCACACCACCATATTGCATCATATATCATATAATTTACCGTACAGTACCATACCATACCATACCATATGTTTGATAGAGCCCCCAGCTTTCCTTTCAGCTTGACTGCCTCTCCTGACAACAGACTGAGACTGTGGCTCCCGTACTGAGTGTGGGCTGAAGATATTAATAACAGAAGCATTCTTTCTGTGAGGGCAGGAATTAGAGGCTGTCAGCTCCCTCGCTTGAAGTCTCATAAAGCTTAAAGATGAGAAGGAGGGAGAAGGAGAGCACAGGTAGCAATTTACCACAGCTGCATTTTCCCCACCGTTCTCAACACGGCTTCTCATCAGCTGTGCAGTGTCTGTACAGTCTTTTTGTTCCAGATGCATAATTCTGAGGAAAATTAACTAATTTGTCAGGCACTTTTAGACGCAAATGACAATACAGTACAGCTGGAAAAGTAAAGAGCTATACAAAACACTGCACACTAGCTGTCAAGTTGCAATTTTGAATCAATTGCAGTTTTTAGTTTATTAAAAAATTATACAGTACATTAAGTCCCTTTGCACCCTAAAAGAAAACTTTAACATTTAACATGAAATACTAACATGTCCTAGATTTATAAGTATAACTACTAAGATGCCAAAAGTATATCTCATGGGACTATCACTGGTGCCCTCTCAAAATAAATAAATAAATAAATAAAAGTGATACAATAGTACAATGATGATATCAGATGGTTATACCATTGTAATGTGATTATATCATGGTACTGAGTTATTTCCATATTCATATACCATGGTTTTTACATGTTATAAAGCAATGCTTCTTTCCATTATACCATTTCCATGGTACTATGTCCACAAAACCATTATAATACCTTTGCACTTCTTGGTATTTTTGTAGTGACTTCTCACTCAAAAAACTATTAGGAAACAAAGCATATTGCAATGTTCAAGGACGCATGATAAGCACAATTATGATTCAGATTCAGATTGTTCTAAATTCCTGGGTCATCATGACTTGGGGTCACCTCGGATTGACCCGTCATGTCAGCAGAGAATATCTCTAACCATTATGCTGTCACTGCTATGTGTATTTTGGGGTTACTTTATCCGAAGACTTCTCCAGTTGATGTTGTTTGAAGTGTTTGAGATGTTAAAACTGGCTTTACTCTTCCCTCACCCAGTTCACCTCTGCATAACAGGTGAGTTCTCTCCAATTTAACGTGCGATACCGTGTCTCCTGATGATCTATTATGTGGGTCTGCTTTTGTTGAATGCCTCATTAAGGCTCACTGAAATAGCTGAGCAAAACAGTAGCATACATTCACAGAGAATCAGGGCCTCTTTCATCAGAGTAAGTACAGAGCAAAGAATTTATGCTGAGAAACATTTGTGCTGAAACCGGAGCCGAAACAGCCCAGAGCAGTAGGTGTTTGTGAGTCTTTAAGCTTTTGTTGTTGAGGATGTGCCCAAGGTTTGTGGAGCTCTCTATAGAAGAACTGAGAACAGTGATTGTGGAGGAGAGAGCCTCAGTTTTCTAGCCGGCCAAGAAGTGGAGGGAAGTGCGTAGAGGTGTTTATCATGCTGGGATTGGGACTGATTGCAGCACAGCCTTGATAGCTCCAGTATCCATTTGGAAATGGACTATGTGCATGTATTTGAGTGTGAATGGGTGTTTGAAGCAGTAAGTTTGATGATTTAGAAAGGAATGCCTCTCTTATGTGAAAACCATCTGAAATTTACTTATGAAATGGCAACATTGAAGAGGGGATGGCCTTACTGATTTCAGTCTTTATTCTTGGCTTGTTTACAGAGAGTCATAATAACAGGGGGCTGATTGTTCACCCTCTACATATTAAAACTACTACATTAGCATAGTTTTTGTCTTGTTCCTTCAAAAAGAATGGACATTTTTTTTATGCTTGTTTTAATTATGTCTCAGTGCCATTTTCAGTGTATTTGCTTTGTGTTAGCATTACTTTAATTGGACTTTGATTCACTACAGCTGTTTCTTGGTTTTAAATATTAACAAACCTATTTTTGTTTTTCACAAAGTGTTCCAATCCACTTCTCTGTTTTAAGCTTTTGACATAGTTAGGCAATCACATCTTGTTGGGTCTGCATGGAAACATTTTATTTGTCACTGTCAATAGCAAATCTTCTTAATGGAAAAATAAATAGTTAGAATCACGAATCATCTCCCACTAGAAAGGTCTGTTTAGTCTGTTCCTCGCTTAAATCTATTTTAGAACTTTAGAAGACTTGAAATATATCACAAGTTGTACAGACAACTTTTTGGAGCATGACATTTCAGTTTCTATTTGTAATGTATATTCTGTAGAGAATGACAGGATTTATACATTTTTCTAAATACAGCTAATTGTTAGCACTTGCCGTTTCGGTCATAAACATTTATGTATCAGCAACCATTTGATGCATGTTGTAAATTTTTACACTGTGAAAATAGCTTGTATTTGACCAAAATTCTATTATCGTCAGCAATACATACTGTATGTATTATTGTGTCAAAATAAAAGTTCCTCAAGAAGTATGATGAACCTGCCGTCATTCATGTTTTCTGTTCTTTCCAACAACAAAGTACTTGAACACGTGTACTCATAATGACCATTTCAGTAGTAGGAAGTAGGATAATTCTGACAGCGCATGAAGGCAACAAAGTGAAGATTTAATAAAAATCAAAGTAAACACAAGAAACAAGAAAACAACACTCCAACACAAAAGCCTTACAAGATCAAGAATTGACAGAGAACACTAAACAAGAGCATTACAAACGTAAAGAATAACAAGGTTAACAAGACTAGTAAAAAGACACACATGGGACAAATCAACAAGGGAAACAGGAAACAAGTGCAGAACTTAAAAAAATAAGACATGCAAGAAACCAAGTGCCCTCCACTGGACGCTAGGGAACATCCCATTTATGAAACTATTCATGCTTGTTGTATGGAAAAGTGCATCCTGGATATTTGACTAAATAACCTTTATTTATGTTTCATGAAAAATTTTAATTCATAGAGTTTCTGGACAACTCCTCCAGGAGTCAAAGTCAAGCTCAAACTTTAATAAATTATGGCATCAGTAACCCCTTATGAGCGACATCAGGCTTTTTTAAATTCATTTATTAGTTATACTTTAATTTAGGCAACCAACATAAACATACACAAACACTGTTGAAACCCTTATTTATAGCACTGTATTGTAGTTTATTATTGCTGTTACATTACTGTATACCAACTAAATCAATAAAGTAATTAAACAAAAAATAAAGAATAAAAGATTCAGAGCAATGTTGCACTTAAATTAAACTATACAGTAGATCTAGAAGAATGACTGCGGTGATGGGGGTGTTGTCGTGTATCTGTCTGCATGAGAGAGAGAGCGGTAAGGATCATCACATGGGTTATCATTATCTCTGACACCTGTTTCTTGTTGTAGTGATGGCAGAGGGAGACATAAAAAAAGTGCACAATGCGTCAGAGTGGCAGAGAGAGACCAGAGAGATACTGTACCTGTCTGTATGCGATAAAAAGAATTTACTCATTGTGTGTGTGACTATAGTTGTACATAAACTCTGGCTTTATTGGAGGACAACGTCATCATGGAGTCTTCACCACTGGGAGAAGTTATAAAATCCCTCCCCAGCATCCAGCAAACACAACACCAGGCCCTCATGCAGTTACGCCTGGAGCAGGAGCAGTGTTTCCAACTCCTGCTCCAGGCTCAAGCGGAGGACAGACAGGCATTACGGAGCCTGATGGACCGAGAGGGGGCTGTAGCTGTGACACCAGAGCACACATCGCCGGTATCCCTCATCAAAATGGGGCCAAGCGATGATTCAGAGGCCTACATAACCTCTTTGAGAAGACCGCTGAGATGTGGAAGTGTCGTCCTAACCAGTGGGCGGCCGGCCTGTTACCGCTACTCTTCGGGGAAGCACAGCAAGCGGCCCAGCAACTTCCTGCCACCAGCCTCCTTGAGTACATAGACCTGAAGAGAGCCATAGTGCAACAGGTTGGCCATAATCCTGAACAGAACCACCAGCGTTTCAGGTATCTGAAGTTTGGGAAACATGGCTGCCCGTTTGCTTTTGCACAACAGCTCCGGGATGCCGTAAATGGTTGCTGGCTGAGGTAGTCCGCGGTGCAGTGGAGATCGTCGACCTGGTGACACTGGAGCGATTCATCTCCCTGCTTCCTTGGGGGATGGCAGAGTGGGTCCAGTGCCAATGCCTGGCATCACTGGAGGAGGCCGTCCAGCTGGCCAAGGATTACATGGTGGTGTTTCCAGGAGGCAGCGAACCAGAGGCTCTTACTTCTCTCTCTTTCCTCTTTCTCTTTCCTACATCTCAACCTCAATGGACCTCGTCATGCCATAAGAACAGACCGCACATGGGGCATCATTTTGTGTTAGTTCTGGTGGATTATGCAACATGATATCCGGAAGCAGTGCCCCTGTGCAACATTTCAGCATGTAGGCACTCTTCAGAATTATCTCCTGAGTGGGGATTCTGAAAGAAATCCTCACTGTTCAAGGCACTATATTTTTCATTGATTCACACACACAAACGAATGGATTGGAGGAAATAAAATGTTTAAACCAATTAAAATTGCAACTACCTATCAGTAGATATGTAGTTAGAACCCAGTCACAGTTTATTTTGTGATTTGATTATCTTAACCTGTTTTATAACCTGTTAGTCTTGGTCCTCGTTTTCTATATCTTGGGCTTTGTGTACTCAGATAAGAGACAAAGGCAGGCCTACACACAGTCATAAAGCCTGACTGCAGCTTGTAGGGACACTAAAAGCCTCACAAAGGTGCCAAAATCCAACAAATGGAGTCCAAAACAGAATGCAGATCCCATCAAGCCTTGCACACTTTACACCTAGGTGTGAAATTCTGAAGGATCAAATTCTCAACACCTATTGGATAAAATGCACGACAGAACCCATCCCTCCACCATGACATCATTGAGAGTATAACCTCTGAGATCTTTCTAAGCTTTGCTTCCAACGACAGTGGAAGATGTGCCTGTCTAGTTGCAGCCCTGCTACTCCCAGGTGTAGCCTCGTTGCCCAAGGAAGTAACGTATGTACTTGGCCATACAATCTCATCTCTCTGGACAAGCCAAGATTTCTCTGTGTTCCATCAAGCATGCTAACAAATCTGAAGGTGACAGCAGAGCAATCCACATCTCACCCATTTGCCTGCAGAAGTGAAGAATGAATATTTCTCTTCCCTCTTCAACCGAGTTGACGAAAATCAGCCGCCGTATCTCCTGCCGACAGAGTGAGGAAACTGCCTCCCGTCATCACCGAGCCTCAAGGAACCGAGTCAGAATGAAATGACAGACAAACATACATCTGTATGTCACTCTGTTCTCTCTCTCTTACTAACCACAAACACACACACACACACACACACACACGACCCCTCACAAACACACCCGTAAACACATTTGGCGAGCAGATAACTTTGTGATAGAGCCCGCTTTGTCCCTAAATTATTGCACCAGCGGAGACGCATATTAAACGGGCAGATGCCATTAACCCTTCTCTCTGCCCACATTCACGTGACGTACTCTCCACGAGAGTCATGTCCGCCATTTTGTGCCCTCCGTCTTTCCTTACACACACACACACACACACACAACATAGATTTGTTATCACATCTAATCATGTTACTGTTTAGTTTGTAGTTGGAAGTCGGAAGTTTATCGACTGCATTGTATTGATTATTAATTGATATTACTGCATCAATAAACTTTGTTATACTTTAAAGAGAAGTTTTTTGGTATTGTTCTGCATGCATGTCAAGGGCTGGCAGGGGATGTCAGTGCTCAGATTCAAGCCTTCATTGTTTTAGTTTTTTTTAAATATTGATGTTCTCAGGATGTTGACTTTCCTAAGAGAACAATCCTATATTGAGACTGCCATACTGTCTGGTTATAAGTCCTTGATTCCAGGGTGGTGACCCAGCAATATTAATCCTTATTAATATTTGATCATTGATAGTTATCTTTGATGATTGTTGATTTAAAGGATTAAAAAGCTAATGTTGATTCTAATCAATGTTCTATTGATTTTAATAATGAATAATTATCTTTGATAATTAATAATTATTGCTAATATCCAAACTCGCTCCTGAACGAAGTGCCCAACATTTAAAAAATAATAATAATAATCAACGTTCCTGTGAGGCACCTACAATGGAAGTGAATGGCTGTCAATGAAAGCTAATGTAGACAATTTTTGGAGGGTTTAAACACAGAAATGTGAAGCTTATAATTTTATAAAAGCACTTGCATTAATTCTTCTGTTAAAACTTGTGTATTTTTTGAGCTGTTAAGTTGTTTAAATTTTAATTTTTAGTCATTTGTGGGTTTTATGGATTGTTGACATTACATCGTCATGGTAATGAAGTTGTAAAATTGGCTATAACTCAGAAAAGGTTAGTAAGTGATTTTCTAACACTAATATTGTTTATGTCTTGTATATATTGAGTATTTTAATGTAAAAAAAAAAAAAAATAGGCGCCCATTCTCTTTCATTGTAAGTGCCTCAGTGGAACCTTGATTTTTGCTTTTTTTTTTTGCTTTTTTTTTTTTTTTTTTTTAAGAAAAGGAGGGACAAGTCAAAATACGTTTTTGTGGTACACAACGTTATGCCACAAATGCTGTCGAATGAGCTTAACTTGAACTGAACCCGGAATATTCCTTTAAGAATTCTGCATTTTTGAACACTTATGTCTTATGATATATCAAGCTGTGATCAAGCTGAGATCATTGGTGATCTTCATGATCTCCAAGTGAGATTCTCTCATACCACTGACTCACTGTAATGAAAGCACAGTATTATGGAGTTTGCCCTGATCTTTTAAGGATGTTCCACTTTAAAGTCACTGTAAGTGAACTCATAATCAGTGCATAAAAGAAAATACTTTGCTCTCTCCATTTTACCATGCTGGAGTGCTCAAACTTCCACAGTCTCAGTGAAAGTCCAGAGGAGCGTGGAGAGAAGGAGACAGCAATTACCTCAAGCTGAAATAGGCAGAGGGAGCACAATCGATTTAATCCCGGACCACACATGCTCATATCCTGGTTCCCATTACTGCAGGGGTTTGGGCAGGCAGGAGTATTGCGCTCACTGAACCCATGCTCTCTCAGCATAGCCTTGTCATTCCACAGCATCAGCACCTGTCTGCTGCTCATCAGACCTGACACTTGTATGAAATGACTGAAAATATGACTGGTGTCACCCCAGAGGCATAATGTTTCCCAGTGACAGCCAACACAGTCAGATTTCCTGTTATATTGCAAACAACTTGTGGACAGACAGCCAGAATTACTAAGAAAGAAGTATCATACAGAGAAACAGTGTTGTAGGTTGTGTTAACTTGCATTATTACATTTACTCTAATAATATAATGGTGGTAAAATGGAAATCTAAGGCAGTTTTTAATTAGCAAAATGAAATAATACTATCCTCATCAATTCATCATCGCTTAATCTTGAATTCATGCGCTAATTAGTTCAATATTTTTTCAGTGTTACAACTACATATGTAGCTTGTCTCTTAACTCAGTGGTGTAACTACCAGCAGTCCGGGCAGGGCAGCCACACTGGGGACCATGGTCTAAGGGGGCCTGTTATGACTGGGCCCTACCTTAAAATCTTAAATTGTCTGCACTTTCGTCAGCATACAACTTATGCAATTACCACAGGTTTTCAGGTGGAACTGCTTTGTATTTATTGCTGGACTACACACTATGCATCTCTTCCATGGTGACCTTTATTTTTTTTATCTAAAAACGTATAAATTATAGTTTATTCTTAACATAACATCTTACTATAAACTACTTAGAATATTTCATTAGAAATTACTCATTTTAAGTGATACATTGGACAATTCTTTGCATTTTTTGTAAGACATTGTAGGGATTCTTGGGAAATCCTACTGAGCCAGTGTGGTGCATCTGATGTCATTACTCTGTGCAAACGGAGCGTGATTCATGAGATTCACGGCTACTGCTGCATTTTTTTCTCTGCAGTACCAAACTCGTTTCTCCCGTCACAAGAAACCATCATCTCTACCCTGCATTATGCGAGTAAAGAGCTGCAGAATAACGATGATGCAGTGTCACGGTCGAAGACATAATATATTTAATGATATTACAAAGCTGAGAGAGTGGTGCTGAGAAAGATCATGAACATGCAACAGTGATACTATTATTGGGCATCTCCAGCATGAAAGTTCAGTTGATCAAGCAAATTGTGTGTGATGTCAGGTAAACTTTGAAGAGTCCTGTCGTTTTGTTCAGGAGAAAGCTGATAATAGTGTCATAATAAACTGACAGTTAATGAATCTAGTAATTCAGGTGGATTACTGGTATAATTGGTTTTATTTTAAATGTAACATTTTTAAATAAAATGCAGCCTTTCAGAATAAATAGCACAACTCATTTGTGGAATTCCATTTTAAGATAAATAAGATATTTCTCATAATTTCTGAAAAGGTGCCTTGAAAGGATCAAATCTATTGAATCAGTTAGTGACAATATTGCGCTATCAAAAAAAAGTACATTATAATCTCATATATTTTAAGTTAATTCTTGTAGGCTACGAGTGGGTGGGTGTGACAAGGGGCCCCATCAAGGTTTTTTTTGGGGTCCACAAGATCCAATTTACGCCACTGTCTAAACTACATACTATATGTAACCCCTAACTACATTTTTTGATTTTCACATGACATTTGTATTTTGATAGAGGTTTGAATAAATATTTAGCAAACTTTTGGATATTTGACTAATTTGATAACACTTCTATCTGTCAATAGAGTGCAATACATCCGTCTCCATTTAACATAACTTACTATTAATCTATTACACACAACTAGTTTTTCACTGACCATAAAAGCAGAAAATGTGGGGAAAATATTGCATCTTTATTTAAAATATATCTTTTTACAACAAACTGAAGAGCTTGCACGGCACTTTTGTGTATTGCCAGCTTGCGCAGCGACCTCATTATTGGCGCTCCCATCTGTAAGAGCAGTCTCGTCAGTAAGGGATGGGGATGGATGGCTTACATGTTGGCACCCACCATGGCTGATGGCGCTCTAGGCGGACGCATGTGCCTAGAAACAGCCCTGGTGTGTTTGTCTCCAAGCCATGTGACTGCTGTAAATCTCTATTCATGTGAAGGTGTTTACATTCAACACGAAATCATGGTAATGGGAAAAAATGTACCCATGTCGACCGGGTTATTTTTAAACTGTTTATGACCTTACACCGGCAATGAAAAGACATTTTTTGCATTTACACACACTTTGTCGCTTATCAAGCGTAATTGGTGTAAGATCGTGCATGTAAACGCATTCAGTGGTAACATTAACTATCCCTTAAAGGAAAAACTTAAATGTTGGACAGAACCAAAGTCTCAACAGAGGGTGTCTCTTTCTTTTCAAATATTTTTATCTGTCATATGAAATTACTCCTATAAAGATAGAAATTGAAAGCAGCAGGCCGCAGATTTAATCTAGGGGGGTAGAAATAAACCGTTTCTGCTCATGGGTCCAGAAACAACATTCAACATTCGCAAATTAAGTTGATTAGTTTTCATAAGGGGGGTTGCTTTGAACCTGTCAAGCCTGAAATGTTGCCATGTGCTTTTGCTTTTAAAAATAGACACAGTGGAGTCAATAAGTCTGAGAGCACTAGTGAAAATGTGTCTTTTTTGCGAATACAAAATGTTTCGTTTACAAATGATTTATTTTGTTATTATCAGCATAACACATTGAGTGAAATGTTGAATGGAATAATGCATATGAATTTCAGCATTTACATAGTATTCATTTTATCCCCCTTTTGCCATTTACCTATTTTGTAAGTGCCCATCAACTGAAACGGGCATCATTGTACTTGTTAAAATGGATCAAGCTGTAAAGAGTTTATGTTCATTACTCCAAGGCCAGATTCTTTTATACGCTTTATATTAATTTCACTGCTCTTTGTACTGTTAGAAGACATCTTTGTGAGTTTGACCTGTAGTACTGAGGAGAAATAGAGAACATTTGTAATTAACTCCTTAAAAGTACTAGGTTTAATATTCAAAAGGACTACAATAAAAAGTGATACTATTCACTAATAGTCAATTAAATGATGATGAAGTTACAGTAGCACTATGAACAAGCTATGGCCTCCTCCTCTAAAGAGGCTTCAAAACAGAGTGAACTTTCTAGAGATGGCCTTAAGATGGAATGACAAACAAAAGAAAATAGACTTGGACAGATATAAAGACACTGCATCTTCTGGACCCCTTGTGTTTCTTTTAATTAGGTCTTTAAGAGGTAGATCCATCATCTCTTCTAGATTTCTATTTCATTCCCTTTTCTGTCTCATTCTCTATATCAGGCATTTGTACCCAAAGAGATAGTTCATCCAAAAATTGCAATTCTGTCATCATTTACCCACCCCCATGTTATTTCCAGAACTGTATAACTCCATTTCTATGGCGCACAAAGTATGTTATGCAGTCTTTTATTGCATGGAAAATGGATGCAATGAAAGTGATTGGTGACTGAAAATAACATGCTGCCTAACAGTCATGGGTTGGAAACAAAATGAGAATGAGTAAACTATGTCAGAATTGTTCATTTTGGGGTGGACTATCTCTAAAAGCATGTTCCAGGAGGCACTTTAAACCTAGAACAAATAAATACAGTAGAATAACAAAGCATAAATATTTTTTTTTTCTGGTTCTTTTTAAGGAAGGAAATCTTTTTTTGCGTGGATGATGCATCTATAAGAAAATATGTGCTACTTGGTGGGTGAAATATGAGTTAAAAGGAGCACATTTATGGTTTGGTGTCGATAAAAGGGTACTCGCAACCTAGTCACATAACAAGTTGTAATAATATAAAAAGATTGAAAAATGGGGGTGGTAAGGATGGCCGCAAAGTATTTACTTTTCCCCCAACAAGCATTGTCCTTTATAAAGTCAAGGGACTGAGTAAGTCATTGTGTGGCTCTCGTTTTGCAGCCAAGTGGACCTGACTCACTGAAGGCGCTGCCTTTGTTTCTTTTTGTGCTGGCTCTGAGTTTGTGTTGTGGAATAACAGTCCTTTGGGACAGTTGTGGATGAATCTGCTCATTCTTTGTGCTTATGCCACCGATTGGATGGAATTTGTTTTGTGGAATATTTTTTTGCAGGACATTGGAAGGATTTGGTTATCTGCTGCACTTATGAAACAGCCGGCTCACTGAACATTAGTTTGACTGCCTGAGGAAAATGAAAGTTTTTTTATTAACATTTTTTATTATTTATTCATTTATTTGTACTTTAAAACAAAATTATAATTTTTTTGTGTGTGTGTGTTGGTTCCTCTACTGGCTGGAGCTTGTTTTGGGGAGGAATACACTTTCGGGACAGTATGTGGATGAATCTACACGTTCTTTGTGTTTATTCTGCCTATTGGCTGGAGTTTGTTTTAAAGATTTTCTTCAGTTATGTAATTCTGTCTCACAAAATTTGTATAGAAGCACCAGACTCAAGAAACGCATCATTCCCTGCAGGAAGCTGAAAAATTTGGGAAGATATGGGGTGGACATGTTTTCTTTAGTGCTGGCTCAAGTAAGAGCAGGGGAGTCATTACATTGATAAGTAAGCATCTACAATTCAAATGTCTCAAACAGATTAAAAATGAATTAGGAAAAGTCATTATAGATTTAGCTGAAATTCAGGGGCAAAGGTTGATTTTGGCTAATATTTACGCACCTAACATTGATGATCAATGTTGGTAGATCTTGAAGCGATGTTGCAAGCCGCTATGTTGCAAATGTTAAAGGCTGAAATTAATATATGGAGTCCAACTAGTCCTCAGTATCTTCTTTGAGCATGGCTTGGGAGGCATTTAAGGTGGTTCTTAGGGGGTCGGATCATTCATCAAAAAGTCCAATGCACGAGAACCTGTGGAGTTGGAAGGGAATATTAAAAGTGCAGAGACTGAGCTGAAGTGCCAAATGTCCATCCATCCATCCATCGTCAACCACTTATCCTGTACAGGGTCGCGGGGGGCTGGAGCCTATCCCAGCTAACATTGGGCGAAAGGCGGGGTACACCCTGGACAGGTCGCCAGTGTGCCAAATGTCATCTGATTGAAATACAGATGTAATACTATTTTGTCGCAAAAGGTGGAGTTTTGGATATTAAGGACAAGACAGTCATACTTTGAGTCAGGGGACAACACAGAGAAGCTTTAGGCTCGATATATAAAGCAGAGTCTTTTTCTACCATTGCCTCCGTGAAATCTGCTGATGGTGACATTTTTACCTCAGCCATTGATATTAATATTGCTTTTGAAGAATTCTATCTTGATCTTTATAGTTCCACATCTTCGTCTACTGATGAAGATATTTGAAACTTTGTGGAATCATTAGAACTCCCTAAACTGACGACTGAGCAAAAAAATTATCTTGATTCTGAGATAACCTTGGAGGAGGCTACAGGCAAGGCTCTGGGGCCAGATGGCTTTGCAGCTAAATTTTTTAGATCTTATGCTATAGAATTGGCTCCACTTTTGATAGAAGTTTATACGGAATCATTAAAGAATCATGAAAGAAAGCTTCTTCCAAACATGACACAAGCACGGATCTGTCTGATATTTAAAAAGGACAAAGATCCAAGCAAATTTAAAAGTTACTGTCCAATTTCCCTGATCCAGTTAGATGTTAAAATATTGTCAAAAATTCTGGCTAACCGATTGAGTAAAGTTATGACATCTCTTATATAGATCAGGTAGGTTTTATTCAGGGCCGCAGCTCTTCTGATAACATTAGGCGTTTCATCAGTATCGTGTGGTCAGTGGTGAATGATCAGTCTCCGGTCACTGCCATCTCACTTGACACCGGCAGAACATCAACATCTCACAGAAAAAGGCATTTGACATGGTAGAATGGGATTATCTTTTTAAGATTTTGGAAATATACGGTTTTCAAAATACTTTTATTGGATGGATTATATTACTTTATAGACACCCAGTAGCAGCTGTACAAACAAATGGATTAATTTCAGATTATTTTACTCTGGATAGGGTCACCCGGCACTTAATAGTTAAGGGGTTAGATTTAGGCACTAATTCGGATGAATTCGAAATGCTGCAGACAGTCGGTCAGAACTGTATGTGATGACACTTATTTGTGAGAATCACCAGGCAGTTTCCTAGTTCTTTCAATGAGTTTCCTGAAAATCACTTTGTTGGGCATAAAATTGTGGTTCTGAAACAAATTAACACATTAAATAAACTTAGTAACACATTCTTATTCACAACATAAATACCCAATTGAATATATAACAATACCTTTCATGTCTACATTGACAACCAGAACAAAAGGTAATAATAAAGTAGGTAAATGACACTGTTGGGTGGTTATTCTTCATATGCCCACAGGTTGGCGCCACTAAACCGTGAATCTGAACATCAGTAGATGTGAACATTGTGCAACTAACTGACCATTGCAAAATTACACAATCTTCAACACAACACCTTGAATTGCATGTAATCAACATTAAATAAGAAATAATAGTGTGCAATACAGATTCAAACGTACAGCAAAGCACAGTCTTCAGACATTCATAACATTCTAGATTGAATATTAATGAAGGTGGAATGTCGCTAGTTTAATACTATGATGCAGCAGATCAAACAACTGATTAAGAACAGAAAGTCCACTTGCACTTACTTTACATGCACGCACACCATATCCCATATATACCATATATATTGACATAGGGAAAACTCAAAAGTACTGCCAAAGAACAGTTATTAAACTAACTAGTTAGCGAACAGCATACACTACCGTTCAAAAGTTTGGGGTCACATTGAAATGTCCTTATTTTTGAAGGAAAAGCACTGTACTTTTCAATGAAGACAACTTTAAACTAGTCTTAACTTTGAAGAAATACACTCTATACATTGCTAATGTGGTAAATGACTATTCTAGCTGCAAATGTCTGGTTTTTGGTGCAATATGTACATAGGTGTATAGAGGCCCATTTCCAGCAACTATCACTCCAGTGTTCTAATGGTACAATGTGTTTGCTCATTGGCTCAGAAGGCTAATTGATGATTAGAAAACCCTTGTGCAATCATGTTCACACATCTGAAAACAGTTTAGGTCGTTACAGAAGCTACAAAACTGACCTTCCTTTGAGCAGATTGAGTTTCTGGAGCATCACATTTGTGGGGTCAATTAAACGCTCAAAATGGCCAGAAAAAGAGAACTTTCATCTGAAACTCGACAGTCTATTCTTGTCCTTAGAAATGAAGGCTATTCCATGCGAGACATTGCTAAGAAATTGAAGATTTCCTACAACGGTGTGTACTACTCCCTTCAGAGGACAGCACAAACAGGCTCTAACCAGAGTAGAAAAAGAAGTGGGAGGCCGCGTTGCACAACTGAGCAAGAAGATAAGTACATTAGAGTCTCTAGTTTGAGAAACAGACGCCTCACAGGTCCCCAACTGGCATCTTCATTAAATAGTACCCGCAAAACACCAGTGTCAACATGTACAGTGAAGAGGCGGCTGCGGGATTCTGGGCTTCAGGGCAGAGTGGCAAAGAAAAAGCCATATCTGAGACTGGCCAATAAAAGAAAAAGATTAAGATGGGCAAAAGAACACAGACATTGGACAGAGGAAGACTGGAAAAAAGTGTTGTGGACAGATGAATCCAAGTTTGAGGTGTTTGGATCACAAAGAAGAACGTTTGTGAGACGCAGAACAAATGAAAAGATGCTGGAAGAATGCCTGACGCCATCTGTTAAGCATGGTGGAGGTAATATAATGGTCTGGGGTTGCTTTGGTGCTGGTAAGGTGGGAGATTTGTACAGGGTAAAAGGGATTCTGAATAAGGAAGGCTATCACTCCATTTTGCAACGCCATGCCATACCCAGTGGACAGCGCTTGATTGGAGCCAATTTCATCCTACAACAGGACAATGACCCTAAACACACCTCCAAATTGTGCAAGAACTATTTAGAGCAGAGGCAGGCAGCTGGTATTCTATCGGTAATGGAGTGGCCAGCGCAGTCACCAGATCTGAACCCCATTGAGCTGTTGTGGGAGCAGCTTGACCGTATGGTATGCAAGAAGTGCCCATCCAACCAATCCAACTTGTGGGAGCTGCTTCTGGAAGCGTGGGGTGCAATTTCTCCAGATTACCTCAACAAATTAACAGCTAGAATGCCAAAGGTCTGCAATGCTGTAATTGCTGCAAATGGAGGATTCTTTGACGAAAGCAAAGTTTGATGTAAAAAAAATCTTATTTCAAATACAAATCATTATTTCTAACCTTGTCAATGTCTTGACTCTATTTTCTATTCATTTCACAACGTATGGTGGTGAATAAGTGTGACTTTTCAGGAAAACACAAAATTGTTTGGGTGACCCCAAACTTTTGAACGGTAGTGTATGCTATGTTGCATATGCTCAATGCTCACATTGTGTTTTCACTTCAGGCTTGTGAGGCTGCAGTAAAATCAAGCAATCTGTTTGGTCAGAATTCTCCATTACTTCTGAGAATACCTGGGCCTTTTGAACAGCTCTGGTCTCCGTTAATACAATCAGAGACAATGGTAACTGTCAGTAAGTCAAGTCAAGTCAAGTCAATTTTATTTGTATAGCGCCTTTCACAACACACATTGTTTCAAAGCAGCTTTACATAAGTTCAGCATTAACAGACGATAAAAATGTAATGTCTATAAAGTCGATAAATCATCATCCTTGTGCAGGGCTCCAAACTGCGACTAAAAATGGTCGCATTTGTGACCAAATAAATTTATTTGCGAGTGTAATTTCTGTCAAGGTCGCCATTGGCGACAGTAAAAATTTACTCCCTTTGATTTTAAAATTTGCATTACATTTCCCGAAATACATTACAAAAGTTTATATCAAAGAAATAGCGGGGAAAACGGAGTTCATTGCAGGAACTAACCATTTCAAAAAAGAGACTGTGAGAAAACACGGTGACAGTAACAAGCATAAAAAATGCACGTGATCACATAATTGCGAAGAATGCTCCACAGACTACACTGTTAGCACGTGCAGTTTTTCTTGCATGCGAGCTGCGGGACGAAAAGGAATTAAGTAAGAGTTTTCAGGTTCAAAATGTAAAAAAAAAACGTCATAGCTCTGGTCTCCGTGAATACAAACAGAGACGATTGTAACTTCAGCTGCATGAGCCGTGGAATCAACTAACAAGCACATTCGGAGAGACGATTTGCAAACCTTCACAAAATATAAAGTGCAATACTTACATCTTCAGGATATAAAGCTGGAACATGAACAGTTGGTACAGTCGGCTGCTTTATATTGACCCTCATTCACAAAGCAGTCCATTGTAAAATGTAATACAAACAAATTTTGGTATGTTTTGGGGCACATTTGCTTCAAAAACAAAACTGCGTCTTCAGTGGCTCTGATGCCGGGAGTACATGAAGACTCTTATTTTCACTTTTACACTTTTCTCACTGTAGCTGCTAGGTCACTCAGGGGAGAATCTGTGATAATAGGGTGGTGTCCGTCACCAGTCGTGGGCGGGGGCTGCTCTAACATGATGTCACATTTGAGCAGAAATGAAAACCAATCACTTTGAGACACTGTTTTTGATTAATAGAAATATAAGAAAGAGGAATGACTTCAACACGCATGTGGGAAATGACAAGGACACCTGGAGAGGCGTGACTGGGAGGAACGGCCTCCCCAATCTGAACCCGAGTAGATGTTTGTTGTTAGACTTCTGTGCTAGTCATGGAGTATCTATAACTAACACCATGTTCGAACATAAGGATGCTAATAAGTGTGTGTGGTACCAGAGAACCCTAAGCCGAAGGTCAATGATCGATTTTGTAATCATGTCGTCGGATCTGAGGCCATATGTTTTGGAGACTCGAGTGAAATGAGGGGCAGAGGCTTCAAGGCCTTTGGTGCCTCAAGGGGCGGCAACACTGAAAGAGGCCTTCTGGGATATGTTGTCCCAGAGGTCTCTGGAGGCAGTTGCAAGGTACCGACAGGCCCAAAGGGCTGCGGCCTCTGCCGTGAGGGAGGCAAAGCAGTGGCTGTGGGAAAAGTTCGGAGAAGCCATGGAGAAGGACTTTCAGTCTGCACCAAAGTGCTTCTGGAAAACTGTCCGGAGGGGGAAACGGGGAACCATCCAAGCTGTATACAGCAAAGATGGGATGCTGTTGACCTCAACAGAGGAGGTTATTGGGTGGTGGAAGGAACACTTTGAAGAACTCCTAAATCCCAACATGCCCTCTATGTTAGATCTTTACTCTTGCAAGGATCCTGGAGGGGGCCTGGGAGTATGCCCATCCGGTCTACATGTGTTTTGTGGATCTGGAGAAGGCGTATGACCGGGTCACCTGGGAGGTGCTGTGGGAGGTGCTGCGGGCGTACAGGGTGGGGGGTGTCCCTTCTTAGGGTGATCCAATCCCTTTATGTCCAACGCGAGGGCTGTGTCTGGGTCCTTGGCACGAAGTTGAGTTCGTTCCATGTGGGGGTTGGTCTCCGCCAGGGTTGTGTCACCAATTTGTCACCAATCCTGTTTGTGATATTCATGGACAGGATATTGAGGCGTAGTCGGGGTTGGGAAGGGGTGTGGTTCGGTGGGCTGGGGATCTCATCACTGCTTTTCGCAGATGATGTGGTCTTCATGTCATCATCGGTTCATGACCTTCAGATCTCACTGGATCGCATGACAGTCGAGTGTGAAGCGGTAGAGACGCTGCTCCTTTGCATCGAAAGTAGCCAGTTGCATCTGGTAAGGATGCCCCCCTGGGCGCCTCCCTGGGGAGGTGTTTCAGGCATGTCCAGCTGGGAGGATGCATCGGGGAAGACCCAGGAATAGGTGGAGAGATTACATCTCCACACTGGCCTGGGAACGCCTTGGGGTCCCCCAGTCAGAGCTGGTAAATGTGGGGCCCCCTGCTGGAGCTGCTGCCCCTGCAACACGACTTTGGATGAAGATGGATAAGAAAGAGGAGTAGGTGGACTTTTAACATTGTAGGGTGGTTGTGTACACACACTGCCAACTCACATTTATGTTCAAACACCATATAAGTGAATTTTGCATAATATGTCTCCTCTAATAAAATGGTTTTCGAGCGATGTAGGCAGGTGGGCTTCGTTACATTTATCTATGATTGGGAAGGTTAATACTATTCAAATTAATTTTATTGTTTGAATCCAGTGCGTGCTGAGTGACTCCATTCAGGTATCCTAAGCAACCAAATCGGCCCGGTTGCTAAGGAGGGTAGAGTAACATGGGGTAACCTCCTCGTGGTTGCTATTATGTGTGATTCTTGCTCTCAGTGGGGCACGTGGTGAGTTGTGCGTGGATGCCTTGGAGAATAGCATGAAGCCTCCACATGCAATGTTTCTACAGTAATGTACTGAACAAACCACATGATAAGATGCTTGGATTGATGGTCTCAGACGAGGAGGCAACTGAGATTCATCCTCCACCACCTGGATGTCAAGTCAATACGCCACTATGAGGACTTAGAGTGCATTGGGAATTGGGCATTCCAAATTGGGGAGAAAATAAAACAATATATAAAAAGGGGGCGGGGGGGCAATAGTGAGTGTTAAATATTGATTCTGTTTGTAGATGTTTTGCTTTTCTTTGTTTAACAGATGAATCAATAAAAAATGTTAATCACAAAAGAGATGGAAAAAGTTGTACGATTTGGCTTATACAATTTTTTTTTTATTTTACTTTGACTTTTACACTCATAGAAAAAATATTGGTGAACCAACAAATGTAATTTGTGCAATTTTTCCAACAATTGTTTACAGACAGATTGTTTCACTTTTAATTACTTTATTACAATTCAGAAGTCAGAATTTACATACACTAAGTTAACTGTGCCTTTAATTAGCTTGGAAAATTCCAGAAAACAATGTCAAGCCTTTAGGCAATTAGCCAAGTAGCTTCTGATAGGCTAATTGGAGTCAATTGGAGGTGTACCTGTGGACGTATTTTAAGGCCTATTTTCAAACCCAGTGTCTCTTTGCTTAACATTATCGGAAAATCATAAGAAATCAGCCAAAAAAAAAATGTGGACCTACACAAGTCTGGTTCATCATTGGGAGCAATTTCCAAATGGCTGAAGGTACCATGTTCATCTGTGCAAACAACAGTATGCAAGTATAATCACCAATGTTACCACACAGCCATCATAACGCTAAGGAAGGAGACATATTCTGTTTCCTAGAGATGAACATAGTTTGGTGCAAAAAGTGAAAAGGACCTTGTGAAGATGCTGGAGGAAACAGGTAGACAAGTATCTATATCCACAGTAAAACAAGTCCTATATTGACATTACCTGAAAGGCTGCTCAGCAAGGAAGAAGCCACTGCTCCAAAACCACCATAAAAAGGCAGACTACTGTTTACAAGTGCACACAGGGACAAATATCTTACTTTTTGGAGACATTTCTTCTTGTTTGATTTTTTTTTAACTTTTGGCCTTAATGACCATTGTTATGTTTGGAGGAAAAAGGGTGAGGCTTGCAAGCTGAAGAACATTATCCCAACTGTAAAGCATGGGGGTGACAGCATCATTTTGTGGGGATGTTTTGCTAAAGGAGGGACTGGTGCACTTCACAAAATAGATGGCATCATATGGAAGGAAAATTATGTGGATATCTTGAAGCAACATCTCAAGACATCAGCCAGGAAGTTAAAGTTTGACCTCAATCTGTTTTGAGGGCAGAACTGAAAACGTTTGTGTAAGCAAGGAGGCCTACAAACCTGACTCAGTTCTCTAGTTCTGTCTGGAGAAATGGGCCAAAAGCTTGTGAAAGGCTACCCAAAATGTTTGACCCAAGTTAAACAATTTAAAGGCAATGCTACCAAATATTAACAAAGTGTATGTAAACATCTGATCCAATGGGAATGTGATGAAAGAAATAAAAGCTGAAATTAACATTATCTCTACAATTATTCTGACATTTCACATTCTTAAAATAAAGTAGTAATTTATTTACTAACTGACCTAAGACTTGGAATGTTTTCTATGATTAAATGTCAGGAATGTTGACAAACTGAGTTTAAAGTATTTGGCTAAGCTGTATGTTAACTTCTGACTTCAACTGTAACCCAAACCTAAATCTAACCATGATTTTAAAGGAAAATAACTTGTTTACCACAGAAGAAAACATTGTGGTTTGGAACGAGACAAGGGAAGCGTAATACAGGTGATTGAAATACTGTACATCAATACTTTGTATTGCATAAATAAAATATGGAATGTGTAACCAAATTTGTTCACTGACGTTTTCTTTATTAAAATGAAGTGTTGTATAGGATGCTAGTAAAATTTGATGCCTGTATTGTATTGATTTAAAACTGCTTGTAAGTTTATACTCTTTCTGATTATAATCCAGTTGAAACCGTTGCGCTTGAGCAGCCAGCAATCCATCATTTAGTTGGAGGTTTACAGGCTTTGAGTCACAAATGTTACATTTTCCAGCACATTAAAGCATTTGGAGAGTGCAAATCAATTTAGATCCATAGACCAGAGGAAATCAGATTTGTGTGGCACTATCCCTCACAGGGGCGGTGCCAGGACAAACACATTACTTTTCTACAATGGCCATGGAGTGCAAAATCAATGAGTCTGAAAATACAACAGAAAATCTAAAAACAAATAACAAATCTTGTTAGAAAACACAATGGCAGGTCAAAAAATGCAACGACAAGACAGAAAACACAACAACAAGTCAGTTTAAATAAAAAGAGTATGTACCATAGCTTCTCATCTGATTGGCTGTGTGGATGGTATCTAGTCCTTTCTTCGTGATTGGTTCACTGATTATTTGTTTGAAAAATTGCTTGCTATGTTCCTCATTTGTAAGTCACTTTGGATAAAAGCATCTGCTAAATCACTAAATAGAAAAGCACATTTCAAACTCATTGCAAAAGCTTACTTACTGAAAAACTGAATAATTTGGAGGAGATTCACTCTCAGTGAAACAGCAATGGGACACTTTTGAAAACAAAAAGAGAGAGTGGACTAAAGTTAGTTTTATGTACAATATCCACCTACGGTGACAACAGTGCATAAGTTATAAAAGTCCACAAACTGTGCTAAAACATTGGTACTGTAAAAAAATTAAATCACAAAAATGTATCACAATGTTACTAATGTTTTTACATTCCAAAGGTTGTATTAGGCTGCCAGTAGAGTAAATGACTCACTTAACTGATGAAGTTTAGTGATTTTTTTTTTTAATAATTTAAAACTGTATTTGTGTAATTGCACATACTGGGAAAATCTCACCTAAAGTCAGTCAGCCTATCAATTAGTATACTAAAACAACTTTTAAAATATGAAAATAATATCTTGGTGAATGTCAGTGTTTTTTTATTTTTGTATATGCTGGGAATTCTTCATATGTAGTACGTCAGCCATCACATTGGCTGCCTACTGCAACCTTTAGAATGTGAAAATTATTTTCTAATGTTACAGCATGCAAATAAATTGAATGAATGCTTGGACATCACCAATGTTTTAGTGCAGTTTTTGGACTTTTTAGATGGTCCCTTACTCTTTAAGCATTAAGGGGATTAATGCTAACTTAATGCTAAATTAAAACTAACTTTACCCCATTTGCTTTTTTTGCTCTCTGTGTTCTAAAGTGTTATCACTCCAAATGACAATTTTTTTTTCAATCAGTGATGCTTTTGGCATGAATTTTGAAATAATTGTGCAAGTGGGCAGTGAACCAGTCATGATGAAAGGGCTACATACCATCCACACAGCCAATCAGGTAAGAAGCAATGGTACATACCCTTTCCATCTCCACTGACTTGTCATTATGTTTTGTCTTGCCATTGTGTTTTCTGACTTGATTTGTTTCCATATTTGCCATTGTGTTTTCAGATTTGTTCTTTTGTTTTGCACTTTACGGCCACTGTATTTTCATGACAATGAAGCACATTTTGCCCTACAGTTCTCATAACCGTAATGCAACTGGATGATATGATTTTAAGTTCTCATTTTCATTACCATAATGACCACCATGAGAATTACAAACAAACTCAAACATAAAATAACAAGTGCATTACAGTAATGAAAATAAGGTCAGAAGGGCAATGTGCTTAATTGTTATAAATATAATGTGACAAACCAAAAATCCTAATGGACCTAAAATAGACTTTATTTTTTCTCAATGCAAAAAATATAATTGCTTATGATTTTCTTTTGATTTTGAGGAAAAATAAGACCCATATGTGTTTTCTTGAGATTCACACTTGTACCTATTTTTAGCTCTCTTTCATTAGAGAAAAGACATGTCCTTTTCTATTAGGTATGCCAGCTGTTGATGTATTTCACCTTATATGCACGGTGTGTGTGTGTAAAAGAGTGTGTGAGAGAGGCTGCTCTCTTCTGGCTGAGGGGTCCAGAGGTGCCAGCAGAAATCACACTGGCATTGAAAAGGGGGAAGTGATTCACGGTGTCTGCTCACATATCCAACACCTGTCAGGGGGGCATTTTTACAAGACATCCCGCTTGTACACGTCCACTTCTCCCATGGTTTTAGAGACTGAATGTTGTATGATACATTTAGAACAGGAATTTCAGAACTCCCAACACTCCTGTTTTGAAAGAAAAGAAAATGAATTTTTTATTTTTTTTTTTGCATATATTTAAGGGTATTTTTTAGACTTTTGTGTGTAATTTACTTGAAACCACTGCTAATTAATTCAGTATTCAAGCAAGTCATGGTTCTTCATAGAAGTGCTCTCAGTTTTCATTGTGAAGTATGAACTGTGGGCAGTGTACAAAACTCTGCATGTATAGTATGTTTTCTTGTATGCATATGTACATTTAAATAATTTTCAATGTTTTCAACATGCCAACTCTTGGGTCCTCCCAAGGTTTATTTCTTGTCCTACATAAACATCTTAGTGAGGTTTTTTTCCTTGCCACTGTTGCTTTTGTCTTGCTCACTAGGGGGTTAATGTGTTATTGTTTGTAAAGCTGCTCTGGAACTATTTTTATTGTGAAAACTAAAATGTAAGTAGGGTCCATCACTGAAAGTGGGGAGGCCCTTTTGTTCTTCTAAGGATTATTATTATTAGGACCCAAGCACTGAAAGTGCAGAGTCCTATTGTTCTTCTAAGGATTATTATTATTATTATTATTATTATGGCTCAAGTACTGAAAGTGCGGAGTCCTATTGTTCTTCTAAGGATTATTAGGGCCCAAGCACTGAAAGTGCAGAGCCCTATTGTTCTTCTAAGGATTATTATTATTATTAGGGCCCAAGCACTGAAAGTGTCACCAAACTTTGTACACATATAGATCTCATCAAGCCAGGCAACTTTCATGCTGACAGTCATAAGTTCTGCCCAAAAGTAAGTTGGCCATGTATTGTTTGAAAAATGCATGCTCTGGAATTTGATATACTCCTCAGAGGGATTTTATGTTACAGGTACCAAATGTGGGCGACATCATGCCAAGACATTGATGCTAGTAAATTGCGAAAGGATTTTTGACATATCGAATGGTGTTGCCATGGCGTCGCGATAAAATAACATTAAATAATTGGAATAAGGAACTGTCTCATATCTTCTGCGTGCAGAAAATGAAAAACATAAATATTGAGACAAATATTTATCCTTGCAGGCTGATCACATTGATGTGACTGTTGTGGGTCACGTGACGAGCACCACCAATGGGCAGAAGGAAGTGTGTCACTTTTAACAGACTTTGAAATATCCCTATTATGTTAACCTGAATTGCTTCAAATTTTTTTAGAATAATGTCATGACAGTGCAGATTTAAAATTCTGAAGGGATTCTTGATAACTTATATACTGTTGCCTTAGCAATGCATTAAATGTCAAGTCTTATCAAGTCAAAGTTTATTGTTAATAAACATATTTTTTTATTTTTTACATGAATATAACATTGTAAAAATATCAACTGAAATATAAAAATACTAGAAAATCTTGAAATAAATGTAACCCAGTTCTGAGTGACAATTACAAGAAATGTCCAATAGAGAGCAGCCATGCTCCATGAATGATTCCCAAAATAACTTTTTTCCTGTGGTGTCAAAAGGGATCCCTCTTTCGTACATTATGTATATGAATTATGTTATTTTTAATTTATTTATTTTTGGCTGTTATCAATGTTGTTTAATGTCAGCATATTTTTCTGCAGCTCACTCTTTTCCAGGAAATAGAAAAGTGAAATATGTCCCCCGTTATGATTGCCTTCTCGGCCTTATATTTTGTGTATGTAGAGCGTGTGTTTTGTCTTTTTTTCTCTCTCTCTCTCTCTCTCTCTCTCAATCACTCTCAGATGTGGGGTAACCAGGTGATCTGATTGTTAATGTGCAGCGCCAGCACGCAGTGTGTTTTTTGCCTATATAAACCGAGTGTTTCATGGCTGGGTTGTGCCATTTTGGTCACCGGTGCTTTCACGCAAATTCTCGCCGCTGGAGTAGATTTTCCCACTATTTTTTTTATCTACACATTGTTGATATGGCAACATGTAAACAAGCAAAGTTTCGTCTCACCAGCATGTGTGGAAATGTTTAAATCACGTGTGTGACAACTAACCCCACGTTAGTTTGTGCCCCACGCTCCTCTAGGCTACGAATCCGAAAATGGCAATATATGCTGAACGTGTTCATAAATATTTTTACTGATATAAAAATGTAAATTATATAGATATATGCAATATACAGAATATGACAAAAATTACAATTTTCATATATGTATCTTGTTTTTTAAACATTTGTGGAATTTAAACGTGTACATAAATGCTCAAATATATGAGCTGTCATTATTCTTTTTACTATTAATTCTCCTCCCTGCTCAGTCAATTTCCACTTTAAATTAAGAAGAAGAAGAATTTCTAACAAAAATGGATTTAAATATTGTTCTGTTTCTCACCCACACCTGTCATATCAATTCTGAAGTCATGGATTAAACCACTGGAGTTGCATGTATTACTTTTATGTGCTTTTTGGAGCGTAAACTTTTTGGGACCCCTTCCCTTACATTGAATGGACCTACAGAGCTGAAATATTCTTCTAAAAATCTTAATTTTTCTTCTGAAGAAAGAAAGTCAGACAGATGGCATGTAAATGATAAGAGAATTTTCAGTTTTGTGTGAATTATTTTAAGTAGCACATGGGGGTCCACATTGTCCTCCTTTTCAGATACAATGTTCAACATTGATTTAGTTATTGTATCTTTTAAGCCAAGAAATAGTCGTGTTCTCATTCTAATGCATGATGCACAATTTTCTGACATTTGTGGCTGGTGGAATGTTCTGCTGAAGTATTGCTCTGCAAATGTTGATCTTTATAAAGGCTAAGCAAAATTATAAATAATTGTATCATCTCTACTTTCCTGGTAATTTATTATACAAATTAACACTTTCTGTACATCAGGGGTCAGTATTATTAATAAAACAAACAATATTTTTAAAAATATTATTATTATAAATGTCACTGTTTTATTCTGTTACATTGATACTTTTAAAGCTACTCTAGTTATTCAGCCAATAGTGAGGGGTTTTCTCGTTTCCTTGTTAATGTAGTTTGATTCATAGCCAACAATTAAAAGTCCAACATTTTGATGCAAATACGCTTTTTGTCCCACTGTTTAAATTCACTTTAGACATAAACTAAAGTACAATTACAGCACTTAAAATGTACTCAATAAAAAGTAAAAGTATAACATTTTTAAACTACTTAAAGTACAATTCTTGGGAAAAAGTAGTTAATTACAGTAATGTGAGTATTTGTAATTTGTTACTTTAGACCCCTGCTCATAATTCATCTACAAACGAATAGCAAAAAAAAAAATTAAAAAAATGTATCCAATCAGAATTTATTCCTTGATGCTTAAGTGTGAAACTGTTTCACAAGTTGCATGCCTGATGCCATGCTGGTTAGCCGAACAGCACGTGAGTTTGAGCTTCACCCCATCATGCCTTCATTTCTGAGCCTCAACAGTGGACGTGAATATGCATCTAAATTCAGATTGCCAGATCCATCAGCCAGTCAGATTGATTTATTTGTTCTTGTTGGTGTGGTCAGTGTGAACATGCAGTTTTCTAAACTAATTTCTGTCCTAATTTGCCCTACATTAATTTAGAGGATATTTAAACAGTTGTGCGTATGAATAACGAATGCAGACTCAAAATGAATGTACTTAATTTATTTTGACAGTGCACAGAGAAAAAAAATGCAACAACAGAATTGCAACGAAATTACAAGCCTAAATGACTTCTTTTAAACTTTTAAAGCCGGTTTATGGATAAATAAAAATAGTAAATAATTTCATTGCAATATAATCCTTAGGTCTAAATTTTTTTCATTAAATAATTATTAAATTATAGCAAAATGTAAAATTAATCAGTTAGCAAAAAATGTAAATTACAATAAAAAATTGATGATAGATAGATAGATAGATAGATAGACTCTCTGAATGGGGATTCATGAGACTGTCACCACATTTAGACAACATGATGCTAAATTGCAAACAGATTTTTAAATATCGAACAGTGTTGCCATGGCGATTCACTAAATTAATAGCAAAAATAGGCAAACAGGAAGTGTCTCAGATGCGTGCATTGTGTGATTTAGATCAAAATTGAGTTATGTTTTTTCTTGCAGGAAATTACTTATAACAGACTTTGAAAAAGTTCTCTTACATTTACCCAAATTGCTAGACACTGCTGATGGCAAATTTTGAAGGGATGCTTGACAGCTTTAATAATGTTGTCATGGCAATGGATTAAATCACATGAAGTTGTTGTCAAACTGGAATGGTGCCATATATCTTTTACACATTGTATGTTTAGGGTCCAAGTTTCGGAGTACTTGTGGGTCATGGACGTAGTGCCACCAACTGGCAGAAAGAAGTGTGGTCCTTTTAACAGACTTTGAAATAACCCTCTTATGTTTACCAGAATTGCTTCAAATGTCTAGACAATACAGATTTAAATTTCTGAAGGGATTCTTGATATCTTAAATAGTGTTTCCATGGCAATGCATTAAATGTAATTATTCCTTTTTATGTATATTCACATGTTTTTGAGGTACTTATAATGCTTGAATTTTTATATTTTGCACACACATCAGAGTTGTTGGCCATTAGGCTTGGGAAAAAGTTAACATGGGCGTGGCTGGGGAGCTCTGTAGTACCACCTTTTGACAAAAGTGGTGGGGTCAGTTTCTTCAACGGTCACCAAACTTGCTACATATTTTGTTCTCATCAAGCCAGACAACTTTCAAAATTAGAGCCTTTAGCTCCGCCCAACAGGAAGTCGGACATTTTAGATTTAATGTGAATTTTTTTTTTAATTGCGGCCCTGAACTTTTAAATACTCCTCCTAGGGCATTCATGTGATTCTCATGAAATTTGGTCAACATGATACCAAAACATTGTAGATGCTACATTGCTAACTGATATTTTGATATCTCAAATGGTTTAGCCATGGTGAGGCAATATATTTATGGCAAAAAAAGGGAAATAGGAAGTGTCTCAGATCTTCTGTGTTCATTAACAGATTTAGATCAGACGGGTTCAGTAGGTTTTGTTATGTCGGCTAATCACATTGATGTGGCTATTGTGGGTCACGGTCATAGTGCCACCAACTGACAACAGGAAGTGTGACACTTTGTGTGACATTTAAATTGTCCTCTTATATTTACCCTCTCAAATGCATGCACCCACCATGCTTTTTTTTCATAGAGCACCATCAGGTGGCAATGGCACCATAGTGCTTTGGCCCGTCATCGGTGGTTGCAGCTATTGTTTTGTGTCTTGTAGATCAACTGGTAGAGCATGCTGGGAACACATGCAGTGATACAATGTATAGCTAGATGTATATAATGCAATGCACTGTGGATAAAATGGTCTGCCTTATGCATAAATGGAATATAATTTTATTGAACTGAATTTAATTTAATTGTGTTTTAGGTTGGTGTGTCGGAGGCTAGGAGAGGAGGTGTTCCTGAAGGTCTATGACTACCTGAAGCAGGCTAGAAAGATACAGGATAGCGAGGAGAACATCAGACAGGCTCTGAGCAGGATGGTGGAGAAGCCCAGTGATTGCTTTGAAGTAGATCAACTGCTTTATTATGAAGAGCTGTTACAGGTTGCACAGGAAAATGCTGTAAGATAACAATGAACAAACACACATACACTCTCTCTCATGAATCAACACACACACACACACACACAATATATATATCCAGGACAATATACAGTAGATACACTACCGTTCAAAAGTTTGGGGTCACATTGAAATGTCCTTATTTTTGAAGGAAAAGCACTGTACTTTTCAATGGAGACAACTTTAAACTAGTCTTAACTTTGAAGAAATACACTCTATACATTGCTAATGTGGTAAATGACTATTCTAGCTGCAAATGTCTGGTTTTTGGTGCAATATGTACATAGGTGTATAGAGGCCCATTTCCAGCAACTATCACTCCAGTGTTCTAATGGTACAATGTGTTTGCTCATTGGCTCAGAAGGCTAATTGATGATTAGAAAACCCTTGTGCAATCATGTTCACACATCTGAAAACAGTTTAGGTCGTTACAGAAGCTACAAAACTGACCTTCCTTTGAGCAGATTGAGTTTCTGGAGCATCACATTTGTGGGGTCAATTAAACGCTCAAAATGGCCAGAAAAAGAGAACTTTCATCTGAAACTCGACAGTCTATTCTTGTCCTTAGAAATGAAGGCTATTCCATGCAAGACATTGCTAAGAAATTGAAGATTTCCTACAACGGTGTGTACTACTCCCTTCAGAGGACAGCACAAACAGGCTCTAACCAGAGTAGAAAAAGAAGTGGGAGGCCGCGTTGCACAACTGAGCAAGAAGATAAGTACATTAGAGTCTCTAGTTTGAGAAACAGACGCCTCACAGGTCCCCAACTGGCATCTTCATTAAATAGTACCCGCAAAACACCAGTGTCAACATGTACAGTGAAGAGGCGGCTGCGGGATTCTGGGCTTCAGGGCAGAGTGGCAAAGAAAAAGCCATATCTGAGACTGGCCAATAAAAGAAAAAGATTAAGATGGGCAAAAGAACACAAACATTGGACAGAGGAAGACTGGAAAAAAGTGTTGTGGACAGATGAATCCAAGTTTGAGGTGTTTGGATCACAAAGAAGAACGTTTGTGAGACGCAGAACAAATGAAAAGATGCTGGAAGAATGCCTGACGCATCTGTTAAGCATGGTGGAGGTAATATAATGGTCTGGGGTTGCTTTGGTGCTGGTAAGGTGGGAGATTTGTACAGGGTAAAAGGGATTCTGAATAAGGAAGGCTATCACTCCATTTTGCAACGCCATGCCATACCCAGTGGACAGCGCTTGATTGGAGCCAATTTCATCCTACAACAGGACAATGACCCTAAACACACCTCCAAATTGTGCAAGAACTATTTAGAGCAGAAGCAGGCAGCTGGTATTCTATCGGTAATGGAGTGGCCAGCGCAGTCACCAGATCTGAACCCCATTGAGCTGTTGTGGGAGCAGCTTGACCGTATGGTACGCAAGAAGTGCCCATCCAACCAATCCAACTTGTGGGAGCTGCTTCTGGAAGCGTGGGGTGCAATTTCTCCAGATTACCTCAACAAATTAACAGCTAGAATGCCAAAGGTCTGCAATGCTGTAATTGCTGCAAATGGAGGATTCTTTGACGAAAGAAAAGTTTGATGTAAAAAAAATCTTATTTCAAATACAAATCATTATTTCTAACCTTGTCAATGTCTTGACTCTATTTTCTATTCATTTCACAACGTATGGTGGTGAATAAGTGTGACTTTTCAGGAAAACACAAAATTGTTTGGGTGACCCCAAACTTTTGAACGGTAGTGTACATTTAGTAATAAATGTACATTTAAGATCTGCCTATAGTTTACGTAATGGCAATCCACAATCAACAAGAAATGCATTAAAATGCTTTATATTTGTGATGTGTGATAGATTTATGTCATATTGGAAGATAAGCATTATAAAGTTCCATAGCTCTAATAATTTATCTCATTCACATAATAATATACACTTAATAAATACATCTCAGGATTAATATTGAAATATTCTGTGTGGTTAAACAATGATTTGATCTGAAGGCATCGTTGGGTGTATTGTCTGTCCTAGGGATGGGAATAATAAGGAAGTAAGTCTTTTAGTACTTTTGAGAAATAATTTATGTTTACACGCAAACTAATTTAGATATTTTAGTCTCTTTTTTTATGCATCATCAGAATAGTACACAACGAAAGTAATGAACATCTTTCGGTTCCTGTATTTAAAAAAATGATGGAGCAGATTCTGAATAAGAACCGTTTCTCGGTTCTGAATTCTGCTCTGGTTTTAGCAGAACCCATAATATTATACTGTATATGGATGTTTATATGGCATATAGTTATAAAGAATTTTACATATTTGGAATGTAAATGAATGTTTGAAATGCACAATTAATGAAATTAAATAACGATATTTGCCAGTGTGATTATTAAACCGCAAAATGCTGCATTTTGCTTGAATAAATAATTAATCTATAAGTAAATATAATCTGCACGTGCTGCGTGCTTCACAGTGTGAAACTGGCAGCTCATGCACTAAAAGCACCTCATCATGGTCATCACATGTGCTCGTGTGTTTTTAGTAGATGACAGAGAGCAGAGCGCTCTGAAGCATGCAGCACATACAGAAATTATATTGATTTGATTAAATCACAGCTTTTTAGAGTTTAATAACACTGGGCTATGTAGCGAACTGCTTATCAGGAGGTGAAAACCCATTTAAACACACAGAAGCACAAACAAATAAAAGCTTGATTTAAATGGATGTGTGAAATGGCAAAAAAAAAAAAAAGACAACAATATATTACTTCTGTATAATAATGTAATGTTTACTGTAATTAAATAAGTCAATGTCTCACATCTGATGTTCTGTTGTACAGCACTTCATGTAACAAAATATCTCCAGTGTTGTTTTGTATTGCAATAATGCAATGTTAAAATAATCAAAATAATTCTGTTTTCATTTGATGAAACTTTTAATGAATTCTTTATTATAATAAAATGTTATTAAAGTGTCAAATACAGAATTCAGAAAAAATAACTATCCAATAACCACAGTATACTGTACATCATGACATCTAGTTGGCTTTTGCTTAAATATTACACCCATTGGGCTCATAAAATGTACTAGAAAATTGTAACTTGAAAAGAGTGGGAACCATGAAAAACTGACACTTTTGCTGTGTCTGCACAAGTGTATAGTCTGTACCTTTTTTATTGTTATAGCTATTGTTATTTTGTTATTTACAGAAGTGCATTTTACTGAAGTATTACTTAATTCTTTCACCATCTACCCATGCTTTTTTACCGTTTCATGATAAAGGTTATTAATCTACCTGTTTATTTGGTGCCTGTTCACAAATTATAATTGGTGTATTTCTCACAGCTCCAAAAGTTAGCAAGGCAGGGCAAAAACACAACAGTATAAGATCAATAGCAGAGAATGCTGAAGCCCAGACACTCGACCTGAGATACCAGTCTTCTTCGTTGTTCTGCTATTATCACTGAAGCAAGCCCAGCCATTCATTACAAGTTATCGACTTTTCCTTGACATATGGTAAGAATATTGTTGTTTTCCCACTTTAAAGATAGTCCAGATTCTGCTGGAATGATGGCTTTAATAATCTTGACATTTTGCCATTTGCTAGACAGACTGTTCTTCATGATATTTTCACTGATATAATCAGCTAAAAGTATGTTTCAGCAAAGAGCCGTTTGTCACAGTGACGGATTGTGTTTCAGTAATCCTCTTTATCAAACTGTTAAAATTAAAATGAAAGGTGTCATGAATTGTTTTTTTATTTTATTTTATTTTTTATAATATTCTGTGAGGTCCACTTAAAATGTTTAAATGTTTAAAACACTTAAAAAATGTTTTACATTAAAAGTATTCATAATTTAGGTATAATTGGTCATTTTCTATCCAGTTTTTGTGCCTCTGATTCAAATGCTCTGTTTTTTGGGGCGTGTTCTTGAAGACTTCAGTGTAAACGCCCACTGCTGTGATAGGGTAACATTTTTGTGTGGTGTGGCCACCAGCTGCATTACGTACTGCAGTGCATCTCCTCCTCATGGACTGCACCAGATTTGCCAGTTCTTGCTGTGATATGTTACCCCACTCTTCCACCAAGGCACTTGCAAGTTCACTGATGGGGAATGGCCCTAGCCCTCACCTTCCGATACAACAGGTCCCAGACGTGCTCAATTGGATTGTGATCTGGGCTCTTCACTGGCCATGGCAGAACACTGACATTCCTGTCTTGCAGGAAATCACGCACAGAATGTCAGGATGAGTATGAGGGAGGAGATCTTCCCTGTAATGCACAGTGTTGAGATTGGCTGCAATGACAACAAGCTCAGTCCGATGATGCTGTGACACACCGCTCCAGACCATGACGGACCCTCCACCTCCAAATCGATCCCGCTCCAGAGTACAGTCCTCAGTGTAATGCTCATTCCTTCAATGATAAACACGTGTCTGACCATCACTCCTGGTTAGACAAAACCACGACTCGTCAGTGAAGAGAACTTTTTGCCAGTCCTGTCTGGTCCAGCGAATGTGGATTTGTGCCCAATGGAGACTTTGTTGCCGTTGATGTCTAGTAATGACCTGCCTCATAACAGGCCAACAAGCCCTCAGTCCAGCCTCTCTCAGCATATTGCGGACAATCTGATCACTGATGGAGGGATTGTGCGTTCCTGGTGTAACTTGGGCAGTTGTTGTTGCCATCATGTACCTGTCCCACAGGTGTGATATTCGGATGCACCGATCCTGTGCAGGTGTTGTTACACATGGTTTGCCTCTGTGAGGATGATAAGTTGTCCTTCTTGTCACCCTGTAGCACTGTCTTAGGCGTCTCACTGTATGAACATTGCAATTTATTGCCCGGGCCACATCTGCAGTCCTCATGCCCCCATGAAGCATGCATAAGGCACGTTCATGCAGATAAGCCTGGGCATCTTTCTTTTGGTGTTTTTTTTTTAGAGTCCGTATAAAGGTCTCTTTAGTGTCTTTAAGTTTTTATGACTGTGACCTTAATTGCCTACCGTCATTAAGCTGTTAGTGTCTTAAAAACTGTTCCACAGGTGCATGTTCATTAATTGTTTATGGTTCATTGAAAAAGCATGGAAAACATTGTTTAAACCCGTTACAATAAAGATCTGTAAAGTTATTTGTTTTTTTTTACAAAATCATCTTTTCAGTGTCCTGAAAAAGGGACGTTTCTTTTTTTGCTTGGTTTCTATCAAGATATCGTGGTAAGTCAGATTTTCCAATTCATGCGCCCGAGGAATATTGTTGGACAAATTCACTAATTCGATTTCAAAGACATCGGTTTGTGGTACTGTTCATATTACACAACTGTCTGTCTTGTCACTGAAGTCGTAGCGTTTTCAAATTACACGACGAATCTGCGACAGGGGTGAAAACATTATAAAACATTTCACTATTGACGAATCCCTGACAACTCTGCCTGGACTCCGTTTGACTTCCGTTTCACAACAGAACACACGCGAGAAGTGATACGAGATGTGTATGTTTTTAATCGCCTCAAGGCATCATATATTTTATTGGTTACAATATGAATAATACCTCCTACTGTATTTGCTTACCTGACTTTCCAAGAGAATTAGCCATTTCTCTCCAAAATGTATCTTTCTCTACCTGGTTGTGGTACAGTACAGAAACATCAAATAGGCGCTGGTGCTCCTGCCAATTTTCCACTAATATTTCCTCCATTTCTTCAGTCCAATTAGACTTTCTTGATACCGCAGCCATGCTAGTTGATGTTCTGTTGCAGGTACATCAGGACTCCTCCTACTGAAACTTCCCGTGCCCCGTTTCTTGCTCTCTCATTGGCTGTAGGTCAACACTGCTGTTGTATTCAGTCAAACCATATTTCACATTGCGCGATGTGGAATCGCAGACGGGTATTAAGACAGATATTTAAGATCCTAGATATCTCACTGACATCGCGACGTGTCGACGCTTCTCTCAAACCGCGTCTTTGATAGTGCATACATTGCAATCGTCACTCACGGGAGCGAGCTCCATTTTGCCCACGATTTCAGGCTTTTGTCGGCAATCTCCACAAAACTGTCGGCGAACGAAAATCGGGCTTAAAATCGTGTAGTGTAAACTTGGCACAAGTTGTGCAAAAACCTGCGTCAAGCACAGAAGACAGTCATGGTGTCTTTGTAACTGATTTTTTATTTATTCCAAATTTCATTCCAGTTTGCCATCAAGTATGCACTGAAAGTTCATACTTTTTTTCCACATCAAGATAAACAAAGCTCTCACACACCACTCAGTTTCTATGCCAGGTGGTCCTGTGACCCTATCAACACTATCTCTTTATCATGTATTATCAAGCACGTTCTCATGTTCTGTTTGACTGGTGAGAGATGGAATATTGTCATAATGATAGATGCTGTGAGAGATTCACTGCTTATGCTTTCTCCAGTCAAACTATGCATTAAAAAGTGATGTTTATAAAACTGAATTATTGACTAATAGAGAAATAGTGAGTTATGATGTGATTTACTGTTTTCCTCTGATGCAATAAATCATTTGCATTTTCTCTCAGGCCCTTAATTTACTGCTCTTCAAAAAATACTTTTTACACTCATTAGCCCATTTTTGGAGATGCCTTCAGACACAGTGTTTGATAAAATTACCAAATATTATAAAAAATGTATAGTATAATGTAGCTTTTGCCCCGGGGCACCAAAAGAGAATGATTGCTGATTGCATTTACCCATGTGGTGATGTGGATAACGAGTATCAATTAACAATAAATATAAAAAAACTTTAGATTGAGATGCATGGGAACTTTCACAGTGTATGAATGTGTAAACTACAAATGTTCAAAATCGACTACTCGGTGGGTTGCCTGTCACTGCTGATAAAATAGCTTAAAGCCAGCCTTAAGTGGTTTTCTGTGCTTAGAGTGTTGAAGCTGGTATAACTGGTCTCCAAGCCTGGCCAGTCTGGTCTTCAGATGGTCTAGTTGGTCTCCCAGCCTAACTATCTGGTAAGTGCCCCAAACCCTCAAAAACCAGCAAAAAGTTTAGCCTAAACAACTTAGTATAGTACAGTACAGTATGGTATAGTACACTATAGAAGGCTATAGTATAGAATAGAACAGTGTAGTATAGTACTGTACAGTATAGTGTTGTATACAGTGTAGTACTCTGTATTCACTTTTATTGCATCTTTTTTTCATGCAATAAAAGAGAATGGTGACATTCTTTATAACATCTCTTTTTGTCCTCCATGGAACAAAGAACATGAGACAAGTGTGTAACAACATGAGGTTGAGTAAAGTACAGAAGTTTCATTTTTGGGCACAATCCCTTTAAACCTAGAGGCTAGCGGTCACAATGACAGATTGTGACAGAGGACTAAACCAGCAAGGAAAAACTCTAGAGAAACAATTTATTGCTTATTGCTTTGATTCCTTTCTGTTGCGTTGGGATGAAATTCAAACAACCATAAAGCCACTGATAAAACTGGACAGAAAACCTGCTTTCCATGACAACTTTAATATAGATTTTACCAGTTCAGCAAAGACAGTAAATTTAGTTTTTTGAACTGGTTATTCAACTGACAGGGAAATTGTCAACAGGAATTCTAGATTCAGTTTAGTTGTCTTTGTAGTTTATATGGCTTATTTGTAGTTCCCTACCATCCACATACATCTTGAACATGCAACCCAATTTAAGAAATTAAATTAAAAAAATCACTGATGGCACATAACTTTTGGGTTTTGTGATCTATAATTGCTGCAACTCTGTCAACACCCCTGTGTTTGCACAAAGCTCTGTATTGACCTCAGAATTACAGTGATCACTTAGGGAGGTCTCAAGCCCAAACTGAAGACTATTCCAAAGCATGCAAATGTTCGGCTCAGTAAAGAGGCACAAGGATAATAAGCACCTTGTTGCCTCCTGCTGCCCTTGGCTTCTCTGGCCATGATCAGTTCTCAGCAGGGTCCAATGGTAGAGAAACAAGCTCAAAGATGAAGACAGATACATTGGGAGGCTTTGGCCCTGTGCCCCAAAAGAGAATAGCTGTTGATTGCATTTTCCTATGCGTTGAGATGGATGAGAGGCATCAATTAAGTAAAACTATTTTTTTTAAGAAATGGCTAAAAAGAGTGCAACAGAATGGGTATTGAGATGTTTTTTTTTTTATTACATTTAGACTACTTTGCGGAATACTCAAAAAACAGTGAGAGGCGTGATTCAACTGCCAAAGACGTCAGAGTACATTTACTATAAATTCGCTACTTTCGAGAATTTGAAAAAGGAAATGAAGAAATTTAAGATAAAATCTAGGTTGACCTTATAACACATTTTGCCTGTCTCCTTTATCTAACACAACTAAAGTATTGAGTTTTTGGTTTTGACTTCAGAAAAAATCCTGTTGGGCTCAGGTGTGGGGACCTGATTAAAGATCACATTTTGAATAAGAGATGCTCCATTTAAAATCTCTAAGGAGATTCCACCTTTCGATTATGCAATCAATATACACCTGCACAGTGAATGTAGCTCTGAATACTAGCTTCAGCAACATTTTCAGCTCCTCAGTGATTCCCTGTGAAGTCTGGTGCCCCGGCTTTGCATGCCCTCCCTCTGTGGGCTATATTAGTATTCAGCACAACAGGGCTCTGGCTGTTATTGGATAAATTAATTGATATTTTGGTGGTGGAGATCTTGCGACAGTTCCAATCTTACAGAGACAGTTCTTCAAACGGCCCACTTTACCAACCACTGGAGTTTGGGGCTGTAAAATAAGGCAAGCCCGATTAAGATGAAAGATCTGAACGTATTTAAAAAGCACACAAAAAGTTTTGATGGTTGTTTTTTGTTGATAATGATGCCGATGAATAATTTAAAAGATAACTAACAGCTGGAGTTTTTGACTTCAAGAGAAACAGACAAATTATTTGTTTGTTAAATATTATTTATTTTTCAGTCTTTGTAGAGTAGTCCTCATTACTGTAGAACATCTGCTTTAGAGCTCTTTTAAACTTTTCGGTTTACTTTTTCTGTTTATATTTTTATTGATATTCATTAAACAGGTAAAACTAAAAAGTGGAGTATTTTACATTATTTTATTTTTGTTCACTTGTTCATTCACCCTCAGGCCGCATCCACACTAATCTGTTTTCATTAGAAAACGTGGTTTTCAGTTTCCTAACATCCTTTTCCAAACTACGCTGTAATGGAGAGCATATTTGGTGGAGGGAAGCACCATTCGACTGTGGATGGGAGGCATAAATGTTGCTCTTGTGGTCATGATACAATTTGGTCCTAATAAAGTGCCTGACATGGTCTTCTGCTATTGTAGCCCATCTACATCAAGGTTCGATGTGTTGTGCATTCTGAGATGCTATTCTGCTCACTACAATTGTACAGAGTGGTTATCTGAGTAACATATACTTTCTGTCGGCTCGAACCTGTCTGGCCATTCTCCGTTGACCTCTCTCATCAACAAGGCATTTCCATCCATAGAACTGCCACTCACTGGATATTTTTTGTTTGTGGCACCATTCGGAGTAAACTCTAGAGACTGTTCTAATTCTAGGAGATCAGCAATTACAGAAATAATCAAACCAGCCTATTTGGCACCAAAAATCATGCCACTTTTGAAATCACTGAGATCACATTGTAAAGGGATTGATGGAAAGGAGGAGCCGAGAACCGGCTTGACGATATAAATAATAGTTTAATGAAGAACTGAAACAAAAAGACACACAAACACACAAAGGTGTCAGACAGCTGTCTGTAAATCTCTCTCTCTCTCTCACACTGCTGCTTCCAGTCGGCCTTTATCCCTCTCTGAGGCTTGATTAGCCTGATTAGAGGCCGGGTGTGCGGAATCACGACTCGCCCCCACCCTCTGCCCTGTCACACACATTTTTTCCCCTTTCTGATGGTTGATGTGAACATTAATTGAAGTTCCTGACCCGTATCTGCATGTTTTTATGCATTGCACTCCTGCCACACATAATTGCATAAATAAATAGGTTTACACAGACATGTTCTTAATGCATTGAGGAATAATGCACTGAGGAGATGATAATGCCAGGAACACTGAAGATAATTAATGCCGCCTTTACTGAGAGTGTGTATGGCGGCAGTGTTTTTCTATTAATCTTCTTATAATCGCCTGTCTGAGGGTGCAGATACCTACACAACCCCTAATGTAAGTTTTATACAGCTATCACCTCTTACCCCAGGACTGAATGGAACACATGTACTCACCAAGATTATATTTTTGATTTAAAGTGGCATATCATTAACTGTAGTTTTGTACATGATATCGTGCTGTTTTGTTGTAATTGCCATTATTTCAGTTTTAATGTAAGACGTCTTTGTCATGTTCAATGTCTTTAGTGTGGATTATCTTATTTCGCCCTTCCTTGTCCTCCAGAATCAAGCCTAAAATCATCCACGCAAATGTTCTTTGACCAACATTGATTAGTTTGTTTGTCCTGGAACAGCATTCAAGTCAACCAGTCAAAGCCCTAAGCCTATCTACCCTTAACCACAGCCAACCCCCTTAAATTCAGAGTGAAATGATTGATGGATTTCTGAATTGAAAATTAGGTTGAAAAGTTTTAAATTAGAGCTGTCAAAATTAATGCATTAATACATGCTAATTGTATAAAATGCTAATTGTATCTTGATACAGCATAAACCAGGATAAACACTGGTTTAATTGTTTAATCTTCTTTGCGTTTAATTGCCTGAAACCTGTGAGCTCGTACAAAGTTCAGCATCTTTTGGAAATTCATGGAAACGCAAATCCACATGTTTTCTTTAAGGATTTGTGCAAACAGGAACACTTTAGTGGCACTGGTTATTACTGTTCTTCCTAATCGCCACCATAGTTGATGACTTAGGCTTTGTGCATGCGAAAGTGTGAAAAGTGTCCATTGCTTTAAAAAAGTGGATAGCCAAAGTCTACCAGCAGAATTGGTGCTATTTTACTGCATTTCTATCTTTATACTGTGGAAAGCATTGTTTGGAAAATGTCAATAAGGCTATATATTGTTACATATTGTTTTGTTTTCTTTCCTAAGAAGGAAATAAATGCATTTTGACAGGAAAATAATTATATTTATAGTCAAATTTTAGCACCTTGATGATTAATCTGTGATTAATCGCTATTAACTATAAAAAACTATGTGAATAATCACGATTAAAAATTTTAATCGACTGACAACACTAGTTTAAATTGATATTTTCAAGGTTGTCAAGCACTTAAGCCTCACCCTAACCTTAAAGCTAACTGTAAAATCTGATTGGTTGATAAAAATTTTGTTCGATGACTAACAGGGATATTGATCTTGAACCATTTTGGTGAAATCACAGTCACCTGCATCGAGTTGGTGTCTTGTGGCTTCCACCAATTATTTAAAAGGGATAAAATTATCCCCTTAAACAATCTTAAAATATTGTTTAGAAGTGCTGCAATGAGTGAAGTAATGCAAACTGCCTAGGTTAGCATGAAGCAACATACTTCAGATAACTACAATTCACTCCTATCAGGAAAATTGGTTATATTCACATCAGCTTTTTGTAAGCGGATTGTAAGAGTGAAATTATGAAGCTGGTAATCCTCCTTCTATAACTTCCCTGTCATTAGAATTTGTGCTGTGAATATGTCAGCATGTGATGGATCTAGTGAGCATACCTGCCTGTTCTTGGAGATTGAGGGGGAAATCTCTCTTCCAGTCCACATGACAAAAGTACAAGACTCTAAGCTGGCATGACACTGGAATGGAGCAGCAGGAGAGACTTCCAGGCTGTGGCATTGCCATAATTGGTTGCTATTACATGCTCTGTCTTTTCCTCAGGTGTTATGTCGGTCTTTTGGTTTCATGTGAGTAGACAAAGGGGCACCAGGGCCAATAATATCACTATTTTCTGCACTTAGTTTCTACCCCCCCCAACACATGCCTTCTCTCCAACTCTCTAACTTTTATCTAATGAGAATAAGGTCTGGAACCTTTACTATCATATTCAGGTAAAGCTGAGATGACAAGCTTAATGGCTGAATGTGGCAATAACTTATCAAATCATTTTTTCTTACTGGGCAGCAGCAGCACATCTAAATGAAGGTTAACTGGTCTAGAGGGCATTTAAGTGTTTCAGATTAGATTTATATCTTTCAATGATTAAAGGCATTGCACTAGATAGCAGACCATGCTTTTATCTGCTGTCATGCAAGGAAAGGTTTCACGCTCTCTTTGTTTTGTTGTCTTTTTATGAATTTTTCATTGACTGCTGTGTGATATAAAGCTAACAACTATTTTTGTTAACCTTACATGCAAGATGGAATTATTTTTTTTTAATTCAGAGATTTACAAACTTTTTGATGCCAAGTAGCCCTAAATTAATATGATCCACTTGCAAGGGACCCTTTCCTAAAATGTAACGGTACAGTAGCTATAAATTTTTATGTATTAAGACCCATTTACTGTATGAGGAAAAAAGGGGGATCCTTGATCATCACCGATCCTCCACCAAATGTCATAATGGTAGCAAGACACTGTGGCTTGAAGGCCTCTCCAGGTCTCCGTCTAACCATTAGACAACCAGTTGGAGGATTGGTGATGATCTGGGGGTGCTTCAGCAAGGCTGGAATCGGGCAGATTCATCTTTGGGAAGGATGCATTAATCAAGCCATGAACAAGGTTATCCTGGAAGAAAACTTGCTTCCTTCTGCTCTGACAATGTTCCCTAACTCTAAGGATTGTTTTTTCCAGCTGGCCAATCCTCCAAGCCACACAGCCAAGTCAATCAAGGTGTGGATGGAGAACTACCACATCAAGACCCTTTCATGGCCAGCCCGGTCTCTAAACCTGAACCCCATTGAAAACCCTTTGAATGTGATCAAGAGGAGGATGGATGGCCACAAGCCATCAAACGAAGACGAGCTGCTTGAATTTTTGTGCCAGGAGTGCCATTGTGAAAGACTGGTAGAGAGCATGCCTAGACGCATGAAATCTGTGATTGAAAATCATGGTTATTCCACCAAATATTGATTTCTGAACTCTTCCTAAGTTAAAACATTAGAATTGTGTTGTGTGTTAAACGTTTCCCAAAGTCTATGTGGGATTTGACTAACTGAAAGAAGTAGTCCCCACATAGGTTGCACATTCATTGCAATGGACAATCAATCTCTTAAACTCTCATCCTCCACAATATACAGTATCTCACAAATGTGAGTACACCCCTCACATTTTTGTAAATATTTGATTATATCTTTTCATGTGACAACACTGAAGAAATGACACTTTGCTACAATGCAAAGTAGTGAGTGTACAGCTTGTATAACAGTGTAAATTTGCTGTCCCCTCAAAATAACTCAACACTCAGCCATTAATGTCTAAACCCCTGGCAACAAAAGTGAGTGCACCCCAAGTGAAAATGTCCAAATTGGGCCCAATTAGCCATTTTCCTCCCCGGTTTCATGTGAGGTCATGTGTTAGTGTTACAAGGTCTCAGGTGTGAATGGGGAGCAGGTGTGTTAAATTTGGTGTCATGCTCTCACACTCCCTCATACTGGTCACTGGAAGTTCAACATGGCACCTCGTGGCAAAGAAGTCTCTGAGGATCTGAAAAAAAGAATTGTTGCTCTACATAAAGATTGTCTAGGCTATAAGAAGATTGCCAAGACCCTGATACAGAGCTGCAGCACAGTGGCCAAGACCATACACATACAGCGGTTTAACAGGACAGGTTCCACTCAGAACAGGCCTCGCAATGGTCAACCAAAGAAGTTATGTGCACATGCTCAGCGTGATATCCAGAGGTTGTCTTTGGGAAATAGACTTATGAGTGCTGCCAGCATTGCTGCAGAGGTTGGAGGGGTGGGGGGTCAGCCTGTCAGTGCTCAGACCGTACTCCGCACACTGCATCAAATTGGTCTGCATGGCTGTCGTCCTAGAAGGAAGCCTCTTCTAAAGATGATGCACAAGAAAGCCCGCAAACAGTTTGTTGAAGACAAGCAGACTAAGGACATGGATTACTGGAACCATGTCCTGTGGTCTGATGAGACCAAGATAAATTTATTTGGTTCAGATGGTGTCAAGCGGTGTCAACCATGAATGCCAACATGTACTGTGAAATATTGAAGCAGATCATGATCCCCTCCCTTTGGAGACTGGGCTGCAGGGCAGTATTCTAGCATGATAACGACCCCAAACACACCTCCAAGACGACCACTGCCTTGCTAAAGAAGCTGAGGGTGAAGGTGATGGACTGGCCAAGCATGTCTCCAGACCTAAACCCTATTGAGCATCTGTGGGGCATCCTCAAATGGAAGGTGGAGGAGCACAAGTTCTCTAACATCCACCAGCTCTGTGATGTCGTCATGGAGGAGTGGAAGAGGACTCCAGTGGCAACCTGTGAAGCTCTGGTGAACTCCATGCCCAAGAGGGTTAAAACAGTGCTGGAAAATGTTGGTGGCCACACAAAATATTGACACGTTGGGCACAATTTGGACATTTTCACTTAGGGGTGTTCTCACATTTGTGAGTACATTTTAGACTGTTATTAAATTAAAAGAATGGTACATCTCAGAATTGTATTAGAGTACCACCATTGTCACCTCACGCACCTCCAGACCAGTAAACCATCTTAAACTGTTTATGAATTGAATTTTTTTTTTTCTCTCTCTCTCAGAAGAGCTGTTCCATTAATACATTCACTTCACATTCAAACCACAGTGTTTCTACAGAATCCATTTTTTTTCTCAAAATCTCTAAGATATCTCACAAAATATGTGGGAGTGCTCTGCAAGTTATAAACACTGCAAATTAGTGCAGTAAACTTACGAAGACATTCTGAACTGGTTTCTTACACTGTGATGGCATGTTACAGCCAGGGCATCTGAGCGATACCTGACATCTCAGACACTCACTTCCGCCCTCCAGAAATCTTCATCCAGGGCATCATATTTCACTGACATGGATACACAATTTCCCACTTAGATAATCCACAGTGAGCTATCCAGTTGTGCACAGCTCAGCAATATGTATTATTTGTACTTATTTTAACCGTATACACATAAAATATCTGGGGATGGGTCTGATCCGGATGGATGATTTGGATGGATACCTTGTCATAGAACACAGAATCAGAGAGTGATCTATAACATTGTCTAACAATCTTAGAACAATGTATAACCTTGAGGCGCATCACTTATCCATAAGTCAATACTGGAAGTCATCCTCATTAAAACAGACAGTATGGAAATGTCACTTTCACAAGTTTTTAATAAGCGTAAGACCTTTAGTTCATTAACCCCGTTTCTCTTTGTGCTTGGCAGTTGCATTTTTCTTTAATCCCTCAATTTTTCAAGTTAACCAGCTCACTGCGAGCGTGGCTTATAATAATCAATTATACAACCTTACTCCCACTCTAATTCATGCTAACCCTATATAGGCTCAGTGTGTGCCTTTCTGTTAAGAGAGAAAAGGTTATTTTCAAGGGTAAAACTTGTTTAATTAACTTAGTGAAATATTCCCATGTATTGATCACAGTACACACACATCATTCTGAATGTCTAGAGCCCTCTGTTAATTTGGATTTATTGGTCTATAGTGCTAGTTTTATTTAGTTTGTGTCTCACAAACGTTGTGCATGCATCAAGCTATGCAAATTCAGCACAGCTGGATGGCTTGACTTTTGGTCATGGGCAACAGATTGGTTATATCAAGTCGTTTGTGGAGAGGGATGACATCAAACGTGATATCCAAATGTCTAATTCTGTCCTATTTAGCTCTCTGTAGCCTTTTGAGATCTCATTTAGTCATAATGGTCACACGGGAAATCAACGTGTTGCTTATGAATGTTCATGTACAACCTCATTCTGCCGAATTACTGACAAGCGCAATCTCCCATCAGACATTTTTGCATAATTTCAAAATGCGTAGATTTTTGTCCTCAACCACGAGCAACTTGTTTCCATAGAAATCAGGAAGTAATTGTGTTCTCAAAACAATGATTCGGAGGTTGCAAGTTCACTCTAAAATGAAATTTTTATTCTACTGACAGTTACAGAAGGTTTAGGTTTGGGGCTTGGGTTAGGGGGAAGGGTTAATAAAATACACATTCCTAAGGGACCTGGAGAGACAGGGGGCCCAGCAGAACCACTGACTCTTTTCCCTGTATGATTTTGTGATAAATGACCACTTGTAAGCTAAAATGAAGACTGCTCTTTCTTGATGATTACATCAGTTACAACTAAAACTGCATCTCGCTTTTAGCGCCACTCTTTGGACAAATTCACCTGGAAACTGGACCTCACAGGTGCCCCTACATTCAACAATACACTAATCAAATTTCGGTAACACAGATAAATCTCAGCAGCAGAACATTCAACCTACTGTTGCCGAATTCACAAGTTAGTTTAGGCTTGATCCACCATTGCCCAACATTTGGAGTGACCAAGGAGGTCTACAATGCCTTTAGGATTTCCATTCATATCAAAGACCATTCCTTGGCTGGCACATGCATTAAAGGGATAGTTCACACAAAAATAAAAATTATCTCATCATTTACTCACCCTCATGCCATCCCAGATGTGTAAGACTTTCTTTCTGCTGCAGGATAGTGTTACGACTCAGGTTTGGGACCAACATAAAAAGCTGTTAAAAAAAAGAAGAAAAACAAGTTGCAATGGCCATAGAAAAAAGGCAATGTTTATTACAAATGAAAATGAAGACAAACCAAAAATAAAAGCAAACCTTCAACAAGAACAGTGAGCTAGCTGAATTAAATTGTGAAGAAACGAAAAATTAAAAAAACAGAAACAAACCTTCCGAGTCCACTTTCTTACCTACTCTCAGTATGTAGGCTGCTTTAACTAAACAAAGAACAAACTCAGCGTTCTTTAAAAGTAAAAAAGAAATAAAAACAGCAAACAAACACTGGTTTCCTGTGCCAGCAGCTGCCATGAAGTGCAGCTAGCACCTCTTAAATAAGCAGGAATCCAGGTGTGGCTGGTTAGTCTCTGCCCAAAAAAATAAAAAGCAGAGGCTCGTAACAAACACATATGAAGATTTTTAGAAGAATATTTCAGCTCTATAGGTCCACACAATGCAAGTGAATGGTGACCAGACATGTCAAGCTCTAAAAGTCACATAAAGGCAGCATAAAAGTAATCAATAATGCTCCATTGCTAATATCTGTCTTCAGAAGCAATATAATGGGTGTGGGTGAGAAACAGATCAATATTTCAATCCTTTTTTTTTTTTTACTATAAATCTCCACTTTCACTTTTAGAATGTGAAAGAAAGTGAAAGTGGTGATTTATAGTAAAAAAAGGACTTACATATCAATCTGTTGTGGATCAACTGTGGGTGAGCAACAGATCAATATCAATATCAGATCAATATCAATATCCACCTGAATAAAATTTAAAGGAAGATTAATTAGAGATGTTTGCCTTGGTAATGATTCTCTAAAACAAATTTAAATGCTTGTAGTCTTTCTTGCTCACAAAGCTGAACCAGGGAACTCAATCACAATGAGTGGACAGGCCTGTGCAGTCAAACCTCCTTGGATTATTTTGGGATACAGCCCTTTGAGCATTTTATTTACAATGTAATTCAGCAGGGAAACATTTGGATTGACTCTGAGCGATGGTAGCATTAGTATAGCAGATTTATCATTATAGTGAATTGAGCCTTAGTCCACAAGTTCAATGTGGAACATTTATTGTCAACTTAACTTGGACTTTTTTCCTTAATGACTAATTTGTATTCAGTGACTTTTTTTAAAGCACCTGGAACTGCTTTGTAATGAAAGTCTGGCATTTATATCTCATTTGCTTACATATGCCAGCTATCATGGGAAAATAAGAGGTTAAGAATTTAATTGGTAGAGGATTCTTACTATTGCCCTTAATCACACCAATGATGCAAAATCATCTCAATTACCCTAGCAAAGTAGGCACGTACTCTAATTTCATTAAAAAAAAAAAAAAAAAAAAAAAAAAAAGGTTAGACTTAAATCGGGTGCACAGAATTGGAGCCCCAAGAGTTCACTTTCACTGTATGAAAAACAAGTTTTACCGTCAATAGTGACTGAGGCTAACATAATGCCTAACATCTCCTTTTGCCTTCCAAACCCATAGGACTTTATTTTTTTCAGTGGAACAACGTGGGGGTGAGTAAATGATAATGGAATTTTCATTTTTGGCTGAACTATTCCATCAACAGTCAGAATTGCCCTGTAGAGCTCATTGGTGACACATTGATGCCCTGAGTACACCCCGCTTTCACTTATCCCAGTTCTTTTTCCTCTACAATCAGAAGTGATGAGAGGTAGGAGGGGTAATGACATCCTTTTATCTCCATAAATTGGGCTTTGAGATGAATGTGTATCTCAGGATGAGGCTGACAGACCATTACTTATCTTTAATGGAGTGTCCCAAGTGCAAATTGGGACTGACTCTCATAGACATCTTGACTCAGACAGGAGTAAGAGCTACCATGGACCTCAAATCAACAGCAACGACAACAAAGAGGTTTATGCCATGCAAGACTGAGTGCTATCATGACCCCTATGTCTGAAGTGTTTGATAAGGAGAGCATATTTTCTTTCACTAATACTATTGTTCATTATTAGAGTTAGGGATTTGAACAAAAATTTTGTATTAGACTTCAGCATATAAATCATTCCACACCGTGCTGTGAACATGAATGAAACCACAAATTAAGTGATATGTTGAGGAGAGGAGTGCTATTACTTTTCTAAGCAATTGGACTAATGGTTTTCGCCTTGTATACAATAAAATAGGCAAAAAATCACTAAGTATTATGTTGAAGGAGGTATTGAAGTCATATCAATGACCAGTCACATTTTCTTCTGAAAATGTAAAAACCCATTATTCAAATAGTATAGAATTTAATGAAAATATACTGTATTTTATAGAGCTATACATGATCCACATTAGCTGCTAAAATTAAAAGAATTGTAAATCGATACACATATCAGTGGTGGAAAGAGTACTGATTTTTTTTTTTTTTTACTTAAGTAAAAGTACTGCTACTGAAGAAATAATTCACTTGAGTACAAGTAGAAGTACTGAGAAATATTATGTCTCAAATAAGAGTAAATAAATAGTTTGCCGAAAAACTACTCAAGTAATCATGCTTCAAGTTACTTTATGAAAATTATATTATGTATAGCTTCTATTTTTAGAACGCAGTCATTTTTTTTCTTGAAAGAAATTCAAGAATTCCAGTTTGAAATAATTGTTTTAATTAATATTTATTAAAAAAAAAAAATTACCCATGATGGCAAACATATTCTGTCAACTATTCCAAACAAAAGCATTCTAAAGTGCTAATTTAGTACTCAAAGTTTTCTTGTTATTAGAACAATTGAAAATGGTTGCGCTACCATGCGGAAATCACAATACAGTGGTATTTTTCCCCATTTGCTGAGGTATTGAGTTCTTACAAGTTGCTTTACACTTACAAGTCAAATTTTGATTTCAAAAATGGGCAAAAGAATAAATATATTTCTCCTGAAATCTATTTTCTCCTAAAGTCTATTCTTTTAGAAAGATGAGGGCTATTTCCATGCATTACTGTTTTGGAATAGTCTCTAACTTAAAAAATCTCTAACCAGGATAGAGAGGGAAATGGTCAGCCAGATACACAACAAAAAGACAAGTAAATCACAGTAAATCACAGTCTCTAGTTTGAGACTCCTCACAGGGACTCCTCACATGTCCTAAACCAGCAGCGTATAAATGCCAAAGACCTGCACTGCTGCAAGAGGATTCTTGGACAAACAGAACATTTTAAGAATACATCATTTATTTCAATAGAATTAGTCATTTGTAACCTTCTAAATCATCTCTAATCTACATAATGTGCAATGTGACTGAAAAACATTCCTATTTCAGGTTTATTCTCATTCATGTATGTTCTAGGATTTTGGCTATTAAGTTAACATACTGTACAAAACTAATATAATACAATATCATAGAGGGGGGAAATTTATCATCTATGATATTGCAGCAATTATCCAGATATAGAATGAGATTATTAAGCAAACTGTTAATCAACTCCTATATGCCAACTGTATTACAGTTGTAATAGTAAAGTCTTTATTAACATTATTGAGATATTATTAAGTAAATTGTAGCATTTGGTTACATTTTGTTTAGTCATTTCTCATACCTTCTCTATACACCTCTATATGGCCTAACATACATCCCTTGCACACTTTTGGCTTCTAGCGAGTGAGGCTTTTCAGACAGATAAACAGCAGCACAGGGAAGTACAGTACAGCACTCTGAGTGAGAGTGTAACCCACTAGGACGGTGTACTTTGAACAAAAGGTGCAAAGGATGGTGCGATGAACCGGACGTCGGGGAAAGAAAATGTTCAGTGAAAAGTCAAAAGAAGATTGCAGTGTAGGCTATGTAATTGTAACTATATCAGATATTATTAATAAAAACACGGGAACTCATTGTGTACGCAATTTTTGCATCCATATTTAAAATTTCATGGATAGTTTTGTTGATTTCAGTGTCATTTTTGCCCCGAGTCCCCGTTCGTTTCCGACACTATTGGCATTGCATCTTTCTGAGGTATTTAAAAGTTTGTTTTAGACAAATAGTAGCAAGTAAACAAGATATCCCCTCATATATGTCAAATTACATTGTGTTAATGTTTGACAGATTTAAAACATTGCCTAACTTATCAACAAGTGAAATTTGATCAGTGGTTAAAGGTTCAGACAGTTCCCTCATACGTGAATGAATGGCTTCTTTCCAGAATTTAATGAAATATGTAGAAAATCACCATATTGCAGTTCTTGTATAGTGACAGGGCAGAAAGTCTTGAAGAAGCTAGAGAAGAGAGGACACCGGTGGCAGTTTATGCAAGCTGCTGTGCTCATGATGCTGTGCCCTGCAGTCTTCTGTCGTGCCGCTCACAGCACATTTTCATTTATAAACAGATTTAGTGTGTTTCCTTCTTCCCCAAAATTCAGAAATATTATGGGGTTTTTTTTGTTTTTGTTTTTTGTACTTTGTAATTGTGGTGAAAAATAACTGTAGCGAAGTTGAAATACATCATTTTTTTTTTATCAACAAGTAAAAGTACTATTATTTATTTATACTTAAAAAGTAGAAACATTTGAAAAATGTACTCAAGTACTGCACCGAGACTAGTTGTAATTTGTTACTATACACCTCTGTCCCGTATACAGACTGATATAATTCTTTCTCATATTGTGGCACCTATATGTTCTGAAGTCTGTCATAACAATCTTCTCACAATGACATCTGTTTTCCTTTAATATCTTCATTGGTTTTGAGAACTTGGGAAATAGGGACAAATATCTATCACATTTTATCTCCTCTAAGCACATAAAGGCAGCATAAAAGTAATCCATAAGACTCCAGTGGTTAAATGAATGTCTTCAGAAGTGATATGATAGGTGTGGGTGAGAAACAGATCAATATGTAAGTCCTTTTTTACTATAAATTCTCCTCCCTGCCCATACAAATCGGCAAAAATAAAGAAGAATGTCAAAGTGAAAGTAAAGGTGGAGATTGATAGTAAAAAATCTTAAATATTGATGTGTTTCTCAGCCACACCTATCATATCGCTTCTGAAGATATGGATTTAACTACTGGAGACTTATAGATATACTTTTATGCTGCCTTTATGTGCTTTTTGAACCTTCAAAGTCTTGCACTGTATAGACCTACAGAGCTGAGATATTTCTCTAAAAATCTTAATTTGTGTTCTGCAGAAGAAAGATATTCATACACATCTGGGATGGCATGATTAGAGAATTTTCATTTTTGGTTATACTATTCCTTTAAGGAATATTCCCGATAACATACTTTTCAAAAACAAGTCAAATATAGGCAATGTATGGAACTGATAATATCTGGAAGCCAGTTGAGAATCACAGCTTTATTTTAAGCATTGGTTTTATCATCACCTCAGTTTCTGCTCTAGGCAAAGGACTGCTGTGGCTAATTTGAGACATTAAGACATTAGCACATCCTGCTGAGGTAAGAAGCCTCCTACCACTCCTTGAGGTATATGAGAAGTGATGAGATGGCATAATATCCAACCACATGACCCCTGGCCAAGGACCCGAGAGAGATCAAGATCAATACCTTCAATATTTACCTAGACAGCCCTATTTACATAAGTACCCCAATGGGAAGCAACAAATTTAAAATCAACATTCTGTGTGCCGGCTACAGGGTTACAAGAAGAACCTGATCTCTGTTGGAAGTTCTCTGTTGGCTACCTTGAAATTCACTAAATATTTGGAGAGCTTTGGAAAGTAAGTTTGTGTTGGTTGATACTACCAACTCTCAGCACACTTATGCCACGTTGACTGGCCACAGCTGTACTCCTGCAGATGTGGTTTGGCATTATAGTTGGATGTGATATTCTTGTAAACTAAAAAATTTATAATTAATATTTAAAAGAATATTAATCCCAAAAATTAAAATGATTATTTCTGTCTTTTTCCTTGGGACACAATAGGAGATCCCTTTAAATACTAAATTCTTTGTTATTTCATTTTGAGGAATCATATGATTATTATAATGCCAAACCACATCTCCTTGAAAACAAAGTCCTTTTTACCAAATACCAGGCTGCTACAATGAGAGCTTTGAATGGTTCAGTGGTTTAGCTCAAATTTGTGACATAAGTGGCATCAAATCCCAGTCTAAAGCATAGAGAATAATGATAATGATTTTCTTTTTTCATCCTTGAACGTGTTTTTTAGGATGCCGCTGATTATAAAATCTAGATTTTTAAACCATATTTTGTTTTGAGTTGAATTTTATGTAACTTCTGAAAACAATGGCAGCCTATGGGAAAAATCTTGATTTTAAGCACATTTTGCTCCTTTTTTTTTTTTTACTTTAGCAACTGTGACATTCAGTATGACATTTGCCCCCCCACCGAAACTGTTGCTGAGAGACTGTTTTAGAGTGTCAGCTACTGTTATGAATAAGTAATCAGTTAATGGCTTTAGATAAAGGCTGCAATTCTGCTACACTGGTTCTATGAAGGATTAGTGTGCAGTTTTTGGGCAGCTTCAGACCAGACTTTTATGCCTAGTTTAAGGCGGGGTGCCAAGGTGTTTGCATTCAAAGGACAGAGCTCCCCAGGGAGGCAAACAGCAAATGTAGAAGACATTTGAGAAAATCAGCATAGAACTTTCCACATCAAAGATACCATATCACACCCAACTGAGCAAGAATTCCTCTCAACTCAAAATCCCCTTAAAACACACTTAAATTTTGTAGGTAACAAATGTCTAATTATATGTCTAGTTGACAAGGTCTTAGTGTGACTGGGACGAATGTCTAATTACCTTAACTGTAAAATACATGATAACACAGCTTTGAGAATTTAGAGAAATTCTGACCAATTCTGGGGGTGTGCAGATAAGGTGTGAGCCCAGGACTTCCAAACTTATTCATCCCCAAATACTTATCATTCCATTTGGTTGTGGTCTGGGTATTTAAGGAAATTTAGCAGATTGTTCATTGGAATTCTCTGTAGCCAGAAATCCCAGTAGTTTCAAACTATGTACTTTGCAGAAGTCAGGTATGCATCTGTTACTCTTAAGATTCATCTTTGAGCATTAGATATTTTGTACTGATTATTTCTGAACTTATTAATTATGTAATTGATACATATTTACCTGAATTGTTAAACTTGATTCTATTCTGACGTATTCTGAAATTTTTCCCTTTAGCAGATTATGTTAAGTCCTTGTTGACACAAATCTGCGATCAGTGTTAGTACAAACTAATGGCTCAGGATTGATAGCATTGGGCATGTCTTCTTAGTCCTTAGCTTTCTGGCAAACTATTCAGCATTAACTAAGTGTACCTAGACTGTACGTTATATATTATATATATATATATATATATATATATATATATATATATAAAATCATTATTCAGAACAACAAAATGTTGGTCGTTTCACCAAAATAATGTTAGTCATTACCTCTGTTTACTGTTAACATTATTCCGGCCAAGGGTACATGGGATAATATGGAGACTTAGTATGTAGTACTTTCTGAATACGGGAGCTTTGACGGCCTATCCAGATATTATTAGTCACTCCTGGCTGAGAGTAATGTTATTTTAATTTAGCTTATGCAGATCTAGGGGGACTAAACAAAACTATTATTCAGATAAAAGTATGCAGGGAGAAACTTGTCTGAAAAGTATTTGTAAATTACCTCTGGATAATGACCCAAAACTGGCCAGTTTGTGGAAAGATCACATATAACCCGGCTGTTGCGTAGATTTTAACTGGAGTCAGATTCAGTCTTAACTAACTCAAATAGTTATGATGCTACAGCCACACCAGCACAAAATAGACAAATGCGCAGATACCTTCACCACTTCACTGGATTCCACCACTGGGTCAGCAAGGTGGCATTTTTACACTTGTAAATAATAAATGATACTAAATAATACTGTACATAATGTACTGTAAATTTATCAGAAAACAGTGGGTGAGGTCACATGCCTTTTCAAATCTCTTTCTGAAAAACACAATCTGCCTTTGACATTAGAGGTGGTAGTATTTATGAAACAAAAGTTGACAAGCAGTAGCTGGCAGTTAATAAAGAAGTGGCTGTAGTAACCACTCCATGGTATATTGACCAATGATGGTGTAAAGGCTTGGTACACAGCTACTTTGGAAATTCACTACAGAGGAGAATATAATTTTAGCTGATAGTTTCTTTTTAACTTCCCTCTACCAGTGTATAAAGTGCAGCATTAAAAATAGGTTGCTTGGCAAATTTTCGCTGGTTTCACGCGTGCTTAACATCCACCCATGGCTTCTTCAGCTGCAAAATTTTGCTGTGCAAAGGTAGATTTGACAGTGCCTGAAGAACTGATTGTATGCCCTTGCTGATTTTAGTATATGCAATTTGTTCTAGTCTAGCACGATCGCCCTTGAGAAACGTGTGGTTTCCATTTAGATCAAAGTTAGAATGTACATCAGGATAGAGCTATTATCTTACCTGCCAGTGGAAAGTGATCTGGTTTTGATGTCCAGATGAAGAACACTTCTCTCTGAACACTGCATTTCCTCATATCTGCTCTTTGCAATCTTGATCTATTGTGCTATCAGCACAATGGCTAATAGAAAGTATAAGGTCAATAACTCAAGCTTCCTTTGTATTTTATTACCCAGCCTCATATATCTGTATATAACAGATTTGTATTTGTACATATGTTATATTTTTTGTCTTATTGAGCATTCTTATATACAGTATACTTTATATTTTCACTTATTTTTATTTTTATTCTATTTTTATTATCTCTGTCTTGTTGTTGTATTATTTGTGCAGTGGAGGCTTCTGTCACCAAGACAAATTCTTTGTATGTGTAAGCATACTTTGCAATAATGCTCATTCTGATTCTCTTTTATAGGCGTGACCTTGCGTCAGAACTGAGAGAAATGTTCTCACCATTGACCTGGTGTTGATACTGTTGTCAGAAATAGAGACCACTGTTACATGTGTTGGGGTGCACTGGTTTTCATTAATTTGTCAGGATTTTTTTTTTTTTTTACAAGGTACCACGTTGCTACACTCAACAATCTTTAATACCATCAAATCTTAGAGTTATTCAGAATTGTATTTAAAGCACTTATTTGAATTGTGCATTATGCTTTGTTTTCTGAAATATGTCTAGTAGCAACTACCCACTTTCATGATGGATTGCATATGATGAAGACAGTCTCTCTATCTAACTATGTTTATATATACAGTATATATAATACTTGAGCTTACAATCAACAGCTTTAAATTAATAGTTGTATATTTTTAGTGCTGTAAAATCGTGATTAATCGCATAATTTTCATAGTTAATCGCAATTAATCGCAGATTTTGAAAATACTGACATTTTTCTCTATATATACTTCTTTTGCTGTCAAAATGCACATATTTCCTTAATTGGAAAGAAGAAAAAAAACAATATGTAGCAATAATGCTTTATTAATATTTTCCAAACAAAGCCTTCCACAGTATAAAGCTATCCACTTTGCTACAAAAATTGTGCAGCTGCATTCACGATTCGAGTTAGGGTGTCAACGACAATGTCAAGCGCTGGTTTGAACTCCGCATGAAAAGCACTTGCAAACAACGTCTCGTTCTGCATTTTCGTGATAGTGAAGACTTTACATGCTTCTTCAAAGTCCCATGTGGGCTTGTTTTGTACAGCAAATAGGGTTAAGAAGTCCTTTCCCTATCATTTGATATCTGAAACGATTGTTGTGTGTGTTTGTGGTGTGTGTGTCAGTGTAATGACTCCAGGCGGACACATGGACACACTGCAAAGTTTTTGCCCCTACTCTGACCAATGTTTATGCTGGTTTATGCTGTATTCATGGAAAATGCATTAAATGCGATGGAGAAAAATGTATGTGTTAAACTTTTTTCATTAATCACAGGCGTTAATGCGTTGACAGCTCTAATATTTTTTCATTGTTTTTAATTTTGTAACATCATTTGCAATGCTTCATGGGATCATTGTTCATTCCCTCATTAAAGACAGCAAGTACACAGTCTCATACCTTTGTCTTTTTGTCTGATTTTCAAATACTTTTTTGCTTTTAAATCAAAGTTTGTTATGTTATGATTCACCTCGTAGCTTCTAGGTTTAGTACATGGCTCAGAACTCTTATGTGAACTTAATGAAATTCCTATGGATTCAAAATAGCTGTAAAAGTGGGCGGGCACTGTTGTGCTCTATAAACTTAAAAGTGGACAAGACTTTATATTAATAGTTTTTCTTCTCTGGCTTTATGGGTCATTTGAGTATGACAGGTTATGGGGATACAGACAGAGAAAATCCTCCACTATTCCAAACGTACACAGCCAAATAGATCTCATTTGAATTCATTATTCAAAAGAATGGTCATTTTAAAGGAATATGTAAATATATGTCTTGGTAGAGCCGGAAACATGCTACCGGAGATCCTCACAGGGAAGAGACAATGGCTTATATCAGGAAGGCAGGGCTTCCTGGTCACTGCTGTGACTTGGCTTTTGTTGGACAGACGTGGTGTTATAAATTGCTTCCATGATCGGTCACACACGGGCGTTTCCCATAGTGAGATACCTCACTCCTGTCATCAGAGAACCAGGGTTACATACGTAACCTAATGTTATCTGGCAGCATTAATTAAGACTCAGCTGTGTTACACCATTATGCAGCGTATTGGAGAGGGGTATGCTATGACTTCTGCCTGGAGGATGATAAATCAGGCAAAAAAGTAAAAATCTTACATTGATGGAGGTGCCTTAGCCAAATCTAGGGACCAGAATATCACAGATCCTTGGGGGTGGGATCTTTTGACTTGGTAACCAACAAGCAACCAGAACACCCTAGCAACCGCCTAGCAATGCAGAATACCCTAGCAACCGCTCAGCATTGAAGATTAATCATAGCAATCACTCAGCAATGCCCTATACCAAACACCCAGAACAATTTAGCAACACCCTAGAAATCATTCAGAACCACTCAGGTCATTATCAGGTCATTACCCCAACCAGGAACCACTCAGAAAGCCTTAGCATTGGCCTAACAAATAATGGGAAAAATGGCAGCATATACAATATACAACCCGAACCTAGGAACCAATCATCAAGCCGCAAGGTCTCAGGGAGGACGGACATTCGGACTTCCAGTCTAACCCGACATTCGCGGCAGCCCGGGCAAACATGTCTGTCAGCTCTGTGTCTGCTTCAGGCTGCCCGGGCAGCCCAGTTGAGTCCTCGGAGTCCAAAATCGCCAGTGCACTCTCCGATGCAGTGATCAAGAACTCATCCTGCCCACGAGCCCCAAAAGAGACGTTAAGCTAGCCGTGAGGCTGGCCGGCCTCGTACCCGTAGGTTGAAGGCGCAGCACGGGGGCAGCTGGAGGGGCTTTCCCCCGGAAGAAGGAAAGCCTTGACCGCAATGTTGCCCTTGTCATGTTCTCGCAATGAGAACAAGAACCATCCACGAACGCTGCCTCAGTGTGACCTCAGACACGTGAGGCAGCACCTGTGGCCGTCGGAGGAGGAGAGATAATGACCGCATCCAGGAATCATACAAAGACGCATCAAAGACGTTCACATCAATGTGCTGCTCTAAAAGGAAAATATAATCTTTGCAGAAATATATACTCTTTTAGTAGCGCTGTCGAAGCGTCCAGGGGCGTAATCTGCACTAATCGGGCAGAAGGAGAGAAAGCCGCTGAAATGCGCCATGTATCCAACAGCATATGCTTCTTTCAGATTTCAATGGAACTGCAGTGGTTTTCAGCTCGCTGATACACAACCGCTCAGCTCCGAAGAAAAATCTGAATGAGAGTGGGCATTCCAGCTCCTTTTATACCTGTATGTCCGGGGGAGTGGCATGCAAATTTCACTCGCCAATTCTTATTGGCCTTTTCTCAAAGATCTGAGGTGTTTTGGGGTTCTCAAGAGCGACCCCTAGTGTCACTACATCGACACAATGTCGAGTGAGTAACAGAAGGGGAACTGCTGTTAGATTTGTCAGGTTACAATTATTTTATTTATTTATTTATTTAATATTTTTTATGAATTAAATATTTATAAAAAAATTTACATTGTATCAGTACATCAGTGTAACAGATCAAAGGAAGATAGGACATGGATCCATAGAGGATCAAAAAAGTACAATTTCTCTCTGTTTTCACTAGAGATGTTGCCATGGGAACTGACCAAAGACCATGAATTCACCCATCCAGAGCAAGCTAAGCCTGTGAATGGGTTTCTGGTTAAAGAATCTGTCATCTGCAAACCACAATACAGAGAGCTTGTATGACCACATCCGTTGAGCTTTGAGAAGAAAAATTCAGCTTCCCTAATATTTGTAAAGCACATACAGTATCAGTGCTCAACTACATTTTAAAAAACTTCAAAAGGTCCAACAGTATCAAAAAAATAATAGTTTTCCTTTTTTTTTTTTTTATGAAAATTTGAGTGGTGCGCACCCAAACTCAATGACATTCTAGTCCCTAGATACACTGCAAAAATCATTTTCCTCAGTATTTTTGTCTTGTTATCCAGTTAAAATATTGCTTGAAATATAAAAACTTGAAAGATATTTAGACTTTTTTCAGAAAATATATCTTGAATTAAGTGAATTATTTTTTCTTGTCTTTTGCATTAATTGCCAAAGGGGTAAGAAAAAGACTTAATTCAAATAAATTCATCTTTTTTTGACAATGTTTAGATATTTTAGATATTCTAAAAAAACAAATAGCACACATCTCTCTTTTAACAAAAAAGATTTGATTTGTTTTTTATAAATAACCCTCAGAAATGCCAATAGTGATGCTTGACTTAGCTAACACCACTAATAAAATCACCCAATTAAAAAAATCAAGAACATTAGCAGGAGATAAATGAGTTTGATTATTCAGAGAATATTTATTCTCATTCCAGCACTAAGGTGACAGTCACATTACATGCCTGGAAATAACAAAAAGGGCAAACAGTAATGTTTCACTTGAGAGTTAGGTACACAGGTGTGACACCCACACGATTGTGAAAGAAGTCACAAGTCACATCAAGGCCAGCTCAGGTTTCAAATTGAGCTGACAGTGCTGCCAATCATGTTCATCCAGCGACACTCACCCTGAGTCCAAAAAAGTCAACGCCAGTGCAAAATGTCCTCCTGCTGTGCAAGTATACAGGCAGTGGGTAAATGTCATGGGGAAATGTCAGTTGATAGTCAGAGGGTTGCAAAACACCCTAAATTTGTTTGGATTTCTCCTAAAAAAAAATTGCATCTGGTTAGCCTGGCAGATACAGAGTAATTATATTCTCGAGTTCCAAGGAATAGTGGTAATTTATACAAAACAGTAATCTCACCCAAGAACTGGCTTTCTACCACAACTTAATTAGTTTAATTCCACAGGACTCCCATTTGTGCAATTGAGCTATGCTATTGGCTTCCAATAGCCAGAGAATAAGCCCTCTTTTACCTTAACACTGTGAAGTAGTTCGTTGATAGGGAACAGGAGGAAAAGGGAAACGTGGGGTTTTAATTCAATAAACTCAAAAATGTCTTTTTAGCATAACACATATGACACAGCACTTTTCAGTCAGTCAGTCTGGTAACTCTCTCTCTCCTTTTGTCAATGGCATGGATCCTTTTATAGCACTCTCCCCAAGCTTACTGCAATTGGGAACAGGTTTTAGTTACTATCTGTCTCAGGTGTATGCACCCTTACCGCTTTCTCTCTCTCCGGACGGATGCTCAACCTCGCCCCCGCTGCCACAAACCCATTTTCTTTTTTAAATACATTAAAGGATTATGTGTACTGTATTAATTCTTCATTTTTACTTAATTTTTAAGACTGCAGTTCAACACACATTCTCTGAAACATATTTCATAACCATCATGGTCGCATAGAAACAAGTTACTATACCTACAAAATCATTTTTACCTGGCTTGTTGTAGGGATTGCAACAGTTTCCTGGTGAAATGAACACAAGAGGCACTAAAACAATCATATAATGACTTTAAATTATTTTCAAGGGTAGAATATCGGTTCATAAACAGTCACTTTTGCCCTGTTCCTCACACAATGCTATCTAATGACATCTAATCACTTTTAATAAAGTGCATGACTTGTAAGGCAATACTTTTGTAACATTTACATTAAATAACAAACTACATTTACAAAATGTTTGAATGTTATTAAAGAGGCCCTATTATGTTTTTGGGGATTTTACCTTTCCTTTAGTGTGTAACATAGCTCTTTGTGCATGTAAAAGGTCTGCAAAGCTCTAAAGCACAAAGTCCATGCGAAAGGGAATTATTCTTTCCCATAGACAAAACTGCTAATGAACTACACGAAATGGCTGGAATGTAGTCCAGTCATGTCTTCCATAAAGTATCTACATCACAGTGTAACACATTTGCATAATACCCACCTAAGGGCTACTCTGGCCCACCCTCAGACAAACGTAGTTATAGCAGAGGCCAGGATGAGTTGGGTTAATGTTGTCGCTATGTCGAGAAGACACTGTTTTCTTCAATGGAAAAGCAAAACCTCTTTGTTTGGACTTCCAAAGGCAGATGAATTGAAGTATCAGTGGTTAAAATGTATTTTTACCACAATTCCTCAGCAGTACAACCACATCCAACGCCGGATGTTCAACTCGGTTACCCCTGAAAGATGGTGCAGTTCCCATTTTGTTGAGACAATGTGACACTTCAGGATCACACTGTAAGTATGTTTGATTATTTGTGGATTTATCTGCTACCGAGAGTTCAAATGTAGGTTTTGTTTTGTAGCTATGGTGTTCACCCAGTGCACAGTTGTAGGTATCTGCTAACCTGCTAGCTAGTGTTATTGTGTTGAAATAGTTTTCCTGATCAACTGCGGGCCCACTTTTACTTACAATTGTGAATTATGCAGACTGCTTGTTGTTCTTACTATCATGAATAGTGATCAATGTGGAGATGGATATATTTTTACGAACTGTAATTTTACGTCTGCAATCCACGGTAGTCCACAGCTAACTTGCTCACTAACCTGGAGTAAGCCTCTATACCTCGGGCGAAAAAAGTTCGGCTACACCCATTCCAGTAAAAGATACTAATTTAGATGCATTACGTGTCTTTTACTTGAAGCTTTGTTAGTTTCATAATTATCAACAGTATACTTCTAAGAAAGCTACTAAATTAAAACTTGCTGTGAAATGTCCTGCTCAAGTCGTGCTTGTTCTTCCAAACTTTTATTATTGGACAAAAACTGACGCCACTGTTACCATAGTTACAATAGTGTTTACAGCTGCTCAGGAAGACTCTGGAGCTGAAACTCAGTTATGGTAAGGGGCGTTTCATTTCTTACACTCTCTATGCGGTTGACCAATCACAAAGTTATTCTTAAATGACCCAATGAAGTAGCCTTACATTGAATTTATATGGGTCTCTGACATGATTAATTTCCTCGGTTTTAAATTATATTTATGTGTCACATTACTGATTTATGTTGTAGCCTAATGTTATGCTAGTTAGCTAACTTTTAGCTAGTAATAACATACATAAGCATGCTAAATGATAAGTATAAGATGTTCTTGAGTAACGCAACATACATGTTGTTTGTGTAATCGTCCTCAACCTATTCAAAAGTTCTACTCCACCAAAATAGTAACCCAGCGCAATAGAATCAGTTCTAAAACCCAAAATAACAACATTAAACACTATTAAGACCCCTTTTGTCATCTTGCTAAAGAATCATCAACTAATATTTATTTTAACATGTTTACTCTCTGCATCAAGTACCATGCTAAGCATGCTGTGAACTACAAATCCCCTTGCCACCTTACATAAATTAATCTAGCAGGGTGCACATTTTAGAGAATTACATTAATCAAAAGTTAAGAAACATTTTTTAGAGGAGAAACATAATTTTTTTGTGTAGATCACAAATAATATTATGTAGTAAATCCGGCAACCTGCGTTTTTTAAACTAGCACAGCTATTTAGGAAATTGGTTTGATCAATTATACAGTCTAGCATCATAATACGAAAACGCCGTGATTGACCAATCAGAATGAAATATTACAGAGAGTTGTATGATGAGATTTTTTAAGATTTCCTTACTTGCATCGCTTTAAGCAAGGTTTGCCATCTTTCCAAGCCAGTGATGGACAGTTATGCTTGGACATCTACTGGACATCTATTCACATATACATACATATATGCAGGGTTGGGAGTGTTACTTTTGAAATGTATTCCACTACAGATTACAGAATACGTGCTGTAAAATGTAATTTGTAATGTATTCTAAATACTTTGGATTACTTCTTCGGTATTTCACTTGTTTTGACTATAAAAACTCTGCCAGTACAGTAAGACAAAATACACATGTTAAAAACACATTCCCTGTAAAACCTAAATATCTTATGCAGTAATATTTCTAAAACAAGATTAATCAAATTAATTAATCAAAGGATGTTTAGATATTTTTACAGGAATACAATACAAATAGTATTATCAAGAATATGATTTTTGCCCTAATATCAAAGGACTTACTAGAAAAAAAGAAATTACTGTATGTTCCGACAGGAATTTTCTTGATAAAAAAATATGACCGTGCCAGGTAACATGTGCATGTAAAATGGCTTGAAATAGCATTTTAGCTTAGCATAAAGCTGACAATTTACACAAGATTTATTTCTATTTCTTGTGCTCCAATCTTACTCCAAACATATTTCTCTCTCTGCTCATATGAATGTAACACATTATTATAAGAGTGTTTCACCACTGTTCAAATACACTTTGGATCGCATCATTTATATGTATACATTTTTCCATCTTAAAGTATTAAATATTAAATTAAACAAATGACAGTAAAATGCAAAGTAATCTTTTCAGTAATCAAAATACATTTGAATGTAACTTTATTCTAAATACCAATGATTTAAATTGTAACTGTAGTGGAATACAGTTACTTATATTTTGTACTTTAAATACATAATCCTGTTACATCTATTTCGTTACTCCCCAACCCTGCGTGTATTTGATCATGAAGTTGCCATGACAATTTAGTCGAATGCAACAGACCGCAATCATTGTCAACTTCTTGTCATACCACATATCCGTCTGAACACTATAGGTTCTAGATCTTTTAGTTTCACTGCCCCTCACTTATTGAATTCCCTTCCTCTGGACATTCATACAGTGAAAGTATTCATACTTTTAAATCTAGTCTTAAAAATCACCTTTTTAAACAGGCTTTTTATGACTGTGCATGCTTTGAGTTTATAAATTGTATCTTCCAATGTTTTATTGTCTATCATAGTATAGTAGTTTGCTTAATGTTGTTACTGTTGATGCGTTTTTGGTGGACTTTTTTTCGGTTCTGTTTGTACGCTGACCTTGAGTGTCATGAAAGGCGCCTATAAATAAAATGTATTATTATTATTATTATTATTATTATTATGGGCCTTTCACAATCAGCTGCATCTTCCAAATGCATAAATGTAAATGAAGTTCCAATGGCATTGTATCTGAAAACGTACAGCATAAAGCCATTATTTCAGTTAAATAATAAATATGTATTTTAATCTTAATTAAAGTAAAACTCTGAGAGCACATAAAAAGCATTAAAGAACCGTCTGACATTGTTAAACTACATATGCAACTGCAGACCTTCTAATCCTGTTCAACTAAACTAATCAACTCCAATCACGGATCTGTTCCTCTAGACTAGACCCTCATTAGACTAATACCTGTCTTTTAGACTTTTTATAAAACATTGCTGTAACAAAAGATATTCTTCAAAGTTTTAATGACTTGGCAAATTGGGCCAAGACAAGCTTGTTTGCTTTATAATTACAATGCGACTGCCAAATGAATCATTGTTTAAGACAGATGTTCACAGAATCAAGCGTTGATTGGAGAATTAGAGAAAAGCTTGCACACACAATGAATTGCTCAAAAACACATGCATATCAGCTTCATGTCAAATTAGTATTTGTTGTACTGTCATGAATTTTAATTAGTGTATACATCTGATTCTATCTTTCATATACAACAGTTATGCTCTTCTAATCTGATTGGCCAAGCGGTTATGCAAGAGTGCTGATGTTTAGGGCTGTTTTACTGTTTGTTTCACTCTGATTGTTTGTTTACGTAACGACACACAATGCTTGATCCAGCTTTGGCTTTGTTTGGAACTGTTTTCATTTGTGGAGCAAAAAAATTATATAAAAAAAATAACTGTCCATTTTGTTTCTAAAATGTAAGTTGCTGGCTTTGCACCTCTAAAAGACCCCAACCCTTTTTTTCAGGACAGATTTGGCTTATAAAATCAATCAAATTGCATTTATAATAAGAACCAAATTATGCTAGATATTAAACTAGGACATTGCTTTCTTTTTATATTCATACTTGTTATTTGAATTACTCATGCATTCCACTTCAAAACTGCAGCCTGTTCCACAAACCACATCTCCATTAACAAAATATATGCCTGTGACAATCAGTGACAAAATCTCCTCAGAATTGGCATAATGATGGAGGACCCTGTTGTTGTCTTTAAGTGGCAGATCAATGATGGACGCAATAAACCGCAAAAGACCTGTGAAGGCTTTTAAGGAGTCACAACATGCTCTGGTTCATTGAGAACAAATTAGATAATGAAGTACAGAGGGCACTAAAGCCTTCAGAGACCAATATGTGAATGTGGTCTGAGTCCATTTTCCTCTTGTTACACCCAATAAAAATGTGATGTTGATACATCAGTCATGAGGATTTTATTCTAAACCATCAGCACCAGAGTACTTGGACAAAGCTTTCTGATTTAACCCTCCTGTTGCCCTAAAAAATAGCACCCACGTTTTAACAATGAAAATCATTAAAAATACATAAACTCATGATTGACCAGTGTCAGAAATAAACCTTTCAGTCACTATGGTGTCTAAACCATGCAACATGATCACACAGGAAGTCAGCATGTTGTTTCCGAGAGTGCCAGTACCCTGGATCAGACACATTATGCCGACTGAAAAGAGATTAGCCACATTTTTGCATCGGCTTAAGCCTGTTTACCTTCTCCTGTGGCATGGCCGGAAGCATGACATCAGCTGTTTGGCAAACCCAGGTTTGGATCCCGCCTTGAAACCGAGAAGTAATCGCGTTTGCATAATCAGCGCCAAGCGCAATTCTGAGGTAGCATTTTTTCCTCTAACAGGGACATTATAATGAGCATGTCTAGCTAAATACTATCTTGAAATACAGTTCTCAGCTCTATGAAGCCTGAAACTAGAGAAACAGCGCAAAGACAGAAATGAAAATGTTCTCTCACTAGACAGTGCTTGTGTCATTTGTAAAATATAGGCCAACTTAAGTTAAGTTATTATTAGAGTTATTAATGCATTTCTGTTGTTGATTCCGTTACCTGCCATGTGTAGTAGTTTCGTTTTTTTATTTTGTTTTTGTAAAAAAAAAAAAAAAAAACATGAATCTTGAACATTCTGCTATATATATGTATGTATATATATATATATATATATATATATATATATATATATATATATATATAGTAAAATATATATATATATTTTTTTTTTTTTGTGTGTGTGTGTGTTCCACAGAACATCAAATTCACTGTTATACAGTATTAGGGTTTCTTTGTTTCAACATTTGTCAAATTCCACACAAAATAATTCATAACACAAACTTTATTTCCATACAGTCTGTTACATTTCACTTAAATCTACCAAAAATACTTCAAGTTCTGAAGTCTTCTTTGTGGACAGGTGTCAGAGGAGGAGCTTCACATTAAATAATACACCAGGCCCCAAAGGAACCAGTAGAAAAACAAGGCTGGTTTATTATTAACATGCAAAATACAATCATGCATCTGACCCTGCATCTGCAAAAAAGAAACATAAAATATATATAGAGAAAGAAAGATTTTCATGTCCACAGATGTATCTAATTCAAGTAACTATTCATTCTCTATAATCCAAAATGCTTTACAATATAAGAACATTACGAAATTTAGCAAAATATCAGTAAACCTTTATATAAAAGAAAACAACAGATATTCCAGATATGTATTTATTAAACTAATCCCAGTCACCATGCTCAACTCGTACATTTACATGCACGTTAAAGTTTGGTTTCAGTCTGACTAAAACAATATTTGTCTTTTTAAAATTTAATTTAAATGCTTTAGGCTGACTGAAACCGTACCAGTTGTGAAGTCGGACTAACAGACCTAATATAGCTACAGTAGCTTGGCTTCATACAGCATCCAGTAATCACTGGCCTCAGCATTGTGCGTATTCTCCAAAAGACAGAGGTTTTGCACGGCATGTATTTAACACTTCCTATGCAATGTGTCATGTATACTTGGACAAACAGATGAAGACAGATGAAGAATAGCATTCTGAGATGCTTTTTTTCTCACCACAATTGTACAGAACGGTTATTTGAGTTACCGTAGACTTTGTCAGTTCAAGCCAGTCTGGCCATTCTTTGTTGACCTCTCTTATCAACTAGGCATTTCTATCCACAGAACTGCCACTCACTGGATGTTTTTTGTTTCTGGCACCATTCTGAGTAAATTCTAGAGACTGTTGTGTGTGAAAATCCCAGGAGATCTGCAGTTACACAAATACTCAAACCAGCCCATCTGGCACCAACAATAATCCATGCAATGATCTAATAAGCCAATCATGTGGCAGCAGTGCAGTGCATAAAATCATGCAGATACGGGTCAGGAGCTTCAGTTAATGTTCACATCAGCCATTAGAATGGAGAAAGAAGATGTGATCTCAATTATTTGGACCGTGGGGTGATTGTTGGTGCCAGACAGGCTGGTTTGAGTATTTCTGTAACTGCAGATGTCCTGGGATTTTCACTCACAACAGTGTCTAGAATTTACTCAGAAAGGTGCCAAAAAAAAAAGCATCCAGTGAGTGGCAGTTTTGTTGACCGAAATGCCTTGTTGATGAGAGAAGTCAACATAGCCAGACTGGTTCGAACTGACAAAGTCTACGGTAACTCAGGTAACTGCTCTTTACAATTGTGGTGAGAAGAATAGCATCTCAGAATGCTATTCTGTGATGCGGGTCGGCGCTGTTTTGGGGGCACAAGGGGGACCTACACAATATTAGGCAGGTGGTATTAATGTTGTGGCTGATGGGTGTACATGTGCATCATGGGAACGGTAGCATTGCAACAACTATGCAAGCCTCACAGGCTACGCATGCAAACAAAATAAAGTAGAACAGATAAGTTGTAAAATTCACTGAAACATTCTAGATTTCATTAGGAGCAAAGGCTCGTGTTGGGTTCAACGCTTCAGTGACCAAACGTTCTGGAAGTCTCATACTCGCTGGGGCACTTTGGCTTGATCCCCTTGCTGTTGTAATAGTCCACCACCTGGTTCGGGACCTCAGCTAAGACACTTTTAGCCAAAGCAGCAGGTGAAGCCTATAAAAGAGCAAAAGAAAAATAACAGTGAATAAATACTTTGCAGGGCTATTTATCCATTTCACCATCTGGTCTTGTGGCAATGATTTGTGAAGAGACTGTACTTGCTTAAACTAAAGCAAAAGTGAACGCCAACCTCTATTGGCCAATTAGATAGTGGAGATTGTCAGAAAAGGAGACATAAGCAGAGGAGATGGCTGACCGTTGGTGTTGTTTGTCAGGGATTATCAATCTAATATTTCTCTGAAATTCTCGGCACATCTCCCGAGAGGATCCTAATAAATTAAGTTCCTAAAGGTAAGTTCGGGAGGAGCAAGTCCATCTTTTTTCTTTCAATTAACAGAGTATATAAGAAGTTGTTTACCCCTCTTCGGTCTCAGCAGTTTCCAGCATTTGGCCCCGCCCACCCACGACAGATCTATGGAACATCTTATTACTCTGCCTGAAAAATTCGTCCTCCTTGTCAGATTATCTATTTTATCAAAATCGTTATGTTATTCAAGGAAAGCTGCCACAGCAGCTCACTATTTGCATACATCGTGATAATGACAGTTGACACTTAACTATGGTTTTCTATCCTGCATTTTCTTTACTCGTCAAAGCTAGTTTGAGGCTACCTCCGTAAACCGGCCACTGCTTCACCATATACCAGTGCTACCGCTTCATATGGCCGTGCATAGGTCCTTTCATCTTAACTGTCTAAATTTTATTCCCACACAATTGATTATTTAAATCCTGTTCTAGCGCACAGGTGTTTCTTCTTAGCAACACTTCCAGCAACACTTCAGCGGTCTCTCTCTCTCTCTCTCTGATTTTCTGTGGGTAGTACCACATGGAGGTTGTACGGAATCTCTCACAAAACTATTGCAATGCAGTCACATCAATCATGCAAGACCTATATTGTACAGCAGGTGGTGTTGTTCACATTGTTTTTAAAGCTGTATTTCCCAGGAAGCCCTCGTTGCAGCCCTCTTTACTCTTAGATAATTGTATGCTGTTGGTCATAATTGTTTCTAAATGCCACTAATATTAATTTTCTCTTCTCTCTAGATTTATGCCCCCTTTGGCCACATGCTTTCCCCTCTGCAACCGGTGCAAGTGCAGCCCACTCTCCAACGGCCATAGATTTAACTTTTCACAGATTATTTCTTATTCACAGAGTTGTGAAATGTCTTGCTAGTATAAGTTTGTCTTTTCTACAGAAACGCCTGAAATTGCGCCTTCCGCAGGGATTCCAGCAGGTCTCTTCGAGAGCCTATTTAAATTCCTGTCACTGGATTGTACAGAGGTTTACCTCCCGCTTTATATATCTAGGTGTCTTTCCAAGACTTCACCATAACCTACCGAGGAGCCAAAGATGGAAAATATTTTAATTAAGAAAGCACAACTGCGGTGCTCCTGCCACTGGCTCAAATCATCCCTTAGTAGCACAAATGTGCTGTTCACGTGCCACAACTGCGGCATTTTTCAGGTCATGCAACAACTTCCATGACACTGCAAAGCAGCGCAACAGCGGAACCTTTTAGGACGGGTCATTAAATCTCCCACAACACAGCAACAGTGTTTCCTGCTTCCTCTTATAAAGTCTAGGGGCTGGCTCATAAATAAATACCCATCGCAAACCTCAATTCGGCAAGGTTTTTACTATGCGCCACCTGTCATTCGAATGCAGTGTGGGCTCTCTCATTCAGACGTAGTGTGAGCCTATGCAATTTGGCCACAGGTTCTCCTGTTTGAATTGCAGTTTGGGCCCTCCTGTTCGAATGCTATGCAGGCTTTCTCATCGAATTGCAGTCTGGGTTCTCCTGTTTAAATGCTGTGCAAGCCTCAGTGCATTGGTTGCATGCTCTCCCATTCATATTGCAGTGTGGGCCCTCCTGTTCGATCGCAGTGCAGGCTCTCCCATTCAAATGCAGTGTGAGATTTGACGTCATTCACTCTGTGGGCTCTCCTGTCCGAATCACTGTATGAGCTCTCCCGTTCGAGTGCAGTGGTGGTGCAGTAATCTTAGGAGCCTTTAGCATTTCTTTTGCTCATGTTTAAATGAGCCCAATACACAATAAATAGGGCCTGATATAACCTCCAAAATAACCTTGTGCTTTCCTTACAGGCGTGTGTAAATGTAATAAAGCCATGTGTGCCACACTTGATTCTGCCGCAGCAGTGCCCCACTTGGCACCACTGCAGTAGTGCCCCATTTGATACTGTACCGCAGTGCCTGACCACGCTTGATACTGCCGCAGTTGTGCACCGACATAACAAACGTAATAAAGTTATGTTTCCCTATGTGCATGGATTTATTTATATTCTCTCCACTGGCACTTTAAATGTCTAAGTTCCATACTTTTATAGCAGTGCATCTACAGCAATGGAAACAGAGGAGCACAGGAGCTCCTTCACTATGCCCCCAAATACTCAATCCACTGCTCCTGCAGGAGGCTGCCTCCGCAAGCCAGCTGCTTCAATGCAGTTTAACAAAATCTAGCTCCTGTAGACCACCCTCCTAGACAACTCCACACCCTATCTATTGGTTCAATACTAAAAGCCATCTCTCCCAGAACATAACAAACTTACTGGACAGCTTGGAGTTCCTTCAAATTTCCACAGAACATACAACTTAGTTTTCCAGAATTTACCCTCCGCTCCATATTCTCCGTCATATCCCACCTCCATAATACCAAATCAATTCAGCCATGAACAATCAAAGTCTACCTCAGCGGCATACATTTCTTCTTTAAACTCATGCACAGCCAACAATGCCCTTCCATTACAGAACCCCAGATAGCTCTCCTTATCAAGGGTTTACACAAAATGAATCCCACCCGTCCGGACACCAGACAAGCACTAACCATCGACATCCTAACCAAATTCCTTGTTACTCTTCATTTCGGTCTATTTACCCCAACAAAACATGAACCCTAGATGCCATGTTCAATTTGGCTTTCTTTGGCGTACTCAGAGTCTCAGAACTCCCCATTAACTCCACCTTCAACCCAGCCATCCACCCACCTTTTCCGACCTTCAAATCTTAAACCATGACACAATCTGTTTCTACATAAAACAGAGTAAAACTGATCAATTGAAATGTGGTCATTCAGTTTTCATTTTCAATCTGCCAACCCCCATTCAGCCATACCAGTCCCTGGTCTTTTTTTTATACTCCAGAGAAACTCCCAAATCACCTCTGCGCTCGACCCTATATTTGTTGATGACAGAAACCTTCCTGCATCTAGGAATTGTTTTCAAATTAATCTAAAAATTATCCTCAACAGGTCCAACATTCCTACCAAACATTTCCCTTCCCATTAATTCCGCATAGTGGCCGCTACTTCAGCCGCCAGAAAGGTCTATCCGAGCAACAATTTAAATGCTCGGTCTGTGGTCATCCCACACTTTCGAAACATACAGTCGATCCAACCTCCATCGCATCAGACAAGCACACCAAACACTCACATCTTTTTAGGCTCGGACCATGCCTTCCTACTATTATGTACCTTGCTGCTAACCTAGCCCCGCCATGCTAATATCCATCTGAACACAGCGAGGGCTCTCTCGTTCGAGTGCACGTGATCTACCATGCCTGGCATTGGACTCTCCCATTCTCCCGCTGTGTGGGCCGTCCTGATCAGATGCAATGTGGGCTCTTTCATTCAAATTCCAGCGTGGACTTCTCCGTTCGATCACAGTGTGAGCTTTCCCGTTTATATATCAGTAGCTCTCCCTTTTTAAGCGCACTGTGAGCTCTCCCTTCGAATCGCGGTGTGATCCATCATATTCTTGACCACGAGGGATCTTCCATTCGGATCACTGTGTGAGCCCTCCTATCTGAACAGTGGGCTGGAGGTACCAGGATTTATTTGTCCCCAAAGCACAGCGGGCCCCCTGTTCTCCTTATGCGATCCAGGCCCTTGCGTCAGAAGGATTGTAGCTCTGCATCTTATCTATATACCATAGGCTCCTTCCTTCTGATACCGGGAGGTTTTGCTTCGGATATTGTTCGGCCCATTCCACTGGGGACGAGGACCTCCTTCCCCGTCTGCGACATTTTGAGCTCATGCACTTTTGACTCATGGGCTCCATGTCATGGATGCTGCGGCAGGATGTACTCAAGCTCTACTACTTCAAACCCTCCAGTCCAAACACTGCTCCCGCAGGAGCATTTTCAGAGTGTCACTGTCGCAGAAGTGCTCACTCACGTCTCTTGGTCGAGTTTAACCTTAATAGCTTAAAGATTATATGGGCAAACGAATTTGTGAAACTGAACTGTCACTTTGGCCTGTAAGGGCACTGTGTCAAATCTACAGTGTATACAATGTACTGATACTTAAACCACAAGATCATAAAACCCAATCTTCTTCAGACAACCTCTCATTTGCGTATAAAAATCACTAGCCCTCTATATATTGCCAAAGCTGGGTTAACCACACTGTAGCTGACCCTGTCGAGATCCAACATGCCTTGCTGCATTCTGTGGTTGGTTTCCCACCAGGGACCAGCAGTAGATGTGGTAATAATTGGAGCAGTCAAGCTAAAGGTTATTAGATTGCTCTGAGTCTGGTTGGGAAATGTAAGGAAGGGAGATCAGGAGGGATGGAGGGAGTAATTAACCAGCAGAGATATTTTACTTTGCGGTACTTCAGACATAATAAAGATGCTGTATGGAAATCTCTGCATTGTTATGCACCGATTAAAAGGCAAGATCTAAAGTCTACAGAGTTCAGTTGCATGCATAATCATTTTAACTTCCAATATGAAGTAGAGGAAGCTCAGCCATGGGCTATGAATATATCCACCAAGCCCTGAAACATTAGGTACTTAGAACTAAATCGAAATCATGAACAAATTTTATGCTAGTGATACTCTTGTGTTTTGGACCACCCTCAAAACTCAAAGAATTATCAAGGACACTTCCACCACCCTATTACTGAAAATTAATTTAAAAAAAAATATGAATTGCAAAATATAGCATAATAATAATAGACTATGACATCACACTTAGTATTTTTATTACTATTTAGTATTTGTGAATACACTACCAAACAAAAAAGTTTGGACACACCTCTTTATTCTTTAATATATTAATTCTCTTATAATTTACTCACCCCCATGCCATCCCAGATTTGTATGACTTTCTTTCTTCTGCTGAACACAAAATTTTTTATAAGAATATCTCAGCTCTGTAGGTCCATACAATGCAAGTCAAGTGTCAAATAATTTGTATTTCTATAGTGCCTTTTACACACATTGTTTCAAAGCAGCTTTACAAAAGATCAGGCATTAACAGAAGATAAAACTGTAATGTCTATTATGTGAGTCATCATTGTGTAGTTTGATAAAATATGATTGTGAATTGTGTTTAAAATAAGTAATTAAATAATAATTGAATTTCTAACCCCAGTGAGCTAGCCGAAGGTGACTGTGGCCAGTGTGCAAGTGAAAGGTGGCCAGATATCTAAAGGTCCAAAAAGCAGATAAAAGCAGCATAACAGTAATCCATATGACTCCGGTAGTTAAATCCATATCTTCGAAAGCAATATAAGTCTGGGTGAGAAACAGATCAATATTTAAGCCCTTTTCACTACAAATCTCCACTTTCACTTTTACATCTTAAAGTCACATATGGAGCCTGTTTATTTTAACGTTTACATTTGAAAGTAAAAGTGGACATTGATAATAAAAAAGGACTTAAATATTGATCTGTTTCTCACCTACACCTATCAAATGGCTTCTGAAGCTATAGATTTAATCACTGGAGTCATATGGATTACTTTTATCTACTTTTATCTGCTTTAGGGACCTTCAGATTTCTTACAGAGTGGAGATATTCTTCTAAAAATCTTTGTTTGTGTTCAACAGAAGAAAGCATGTCATACACATCTGGGATGATATGAAGGTGATTAAATTAGATCATTTACATTTTTGGGTGAACTATCCCTTTCAATATAAGCCTTTAGATATTTTTTTTTAAGATCATGAGAAACGATTTCAGTCAAGTGTGTCGAGTGAGCTTAACTTGTATTGAACCTGGAACATTCCTTGAAAATAAGTCATCATTTGGATATCTTAGTGATGCTAAAATAGTAGTGCACTCACTAAAACTTGTATTTATACACATTTAGCATATGCATTGAATGCAACCTTTGAAACTCACATGTTTGAAGTTACGGAATGGTACAAACTGTACGATGTCGCGTAGCACTGGCTCTCCTTTAGGCGAACGGAGGATTCCGTCATCACCGTCTAGCATCTCCATGTCAGTGAAATCAGCACTTCCTACACCAACGATTATGACAGACATAGGCAGGTGAGAGGCGTGGACGATGGCTTCTCTTGTGTCTGACATATCTGTGATGACACCGTCCGTCAAGATGAGCAGAATGAAGTATTGCTGCATCAACGCAAGAAAGAACAATTTGAACAAGAGCAATTTAAATGGATAGTTTATCCAAAAATTACATTTCTGTCATTATTTACTAACAGGCAGAAAGTTAGGAACTGTCTGTATCAGTAACCAATCACTTTTATTGCATCTTCTTTTTCCATACATTGAAAGTGAATTTTGACTGAGGCTGTCATCCTGCTTAACTTCTCTTGAGGGTGAGTAAATCATGAAAGAATTTTCTTTTTTGGGTGAGCTATCGAGAAGAAAAGAAAGAGATAGAAACATCACTCACCATGGCCTCTTTGGTGTGCATTTCCTCTGAGGCAAAGTTGGCCACTTTCTGGATGATAGGGGCAATGTTTGTGGGACCGTACAACTGAATCTTGGGAAGGCAGTTCTGGTAGGCCTCTACCACACCTTGAATACCTGCAAATTTGAGCAGTGTTAATGCCGGCATGAAACGGATGTTGCGACCGACTTTCTTCTGTATTGTGAAATATTTCAGAATGAAACAAGAAAAAAAATGTAGGCCGGGGATTTGAGTTCATCCATTGGTTGTTGGTTAGATTGTGAACATATGGCCGATGCATAGCAGAACGGAGGCAGATCTGAATGCGAGTTTGCAGTAGACAGACACCCCGTGGTGCTCCAGTCAGAGCTGGCTATCTGTTACGTGCTCCGAAGATATGGTGTTTTTTTTTGTTGTTGTCTTTGCTTTCACTTTCTCCGCTATTATCTCTCAGGGCGGTGCTGTTGGCTGTCCATCATCATTGCGACGTACACTTGAATGGGCGTCCTTACTATAAGAGACTGACGTAGACCGGAAGCGGGAGCGAGAGAAGGAGGGAGCTGTTGGCTTTCGTTTTGGGTCACGCTGTGATGTTGGCGTGCCTTGTTTGTTTTCTTTCGTTTTTGTTATCTAAAGTTTAGATTTTGGAGTTAACAGTTTGGTAACGTTCATTTTTGATTACGTTGGAAATTTGAGTCTTTATGTTTTCTTTTGTTTCTTTTGGTATTGCTTTACAACCGGCCAGGGAGTAGTGATCAGGTAAGTATGTCACGTGACTTCCATTTATGCAACACCTAGGGAAGCACGTTGTTAATACACAAGGTAAGGAGCGGGTGCCATTCTTGTATGTTTTGAGTTTTTACGCAGTGTAGATTAGGTAGGGCGTGTTGAGCGCCGTCGATTTTGTTTTTGTTTTATTTTCTTGATGTAGTAGTTTAGTGGGGATGGGAATGTAGTTAGATTGTGGGGTTTTGTTTTGTTTATTTATATAATTTAGCCCCGCTCAGGTTCCTACTCCCTGGGCACGGTATTTGGGTTGTTGTTTTTTTTTGTCTCTCTCTCTTTTGTGCACGTTGTTGCTGTGAATAAATATATTCATTTACTTAATTTAAACCCCATTTTGTCTTCGTGTTTTGTTGCTCCAGCACCTTAATCACGTTAAGGTGGATAACTAATCTGGGAATTAATTGCATTACTTTATGTTGTGTCCCCTCATGCCCTTAGCCGTTTTAGGGACGTAACACTATCAATGAAATTGAGCAGTGATCTCAACACATTTATGTTCCAACTGACAACATAAATGCATGACCAAATAACCAAGGAAGTTTGGGTTAAGGGATGATAGTTTTGAAGGAAAACAGACAAAAATACATGTTGCCATCTTCACCAACAAGCGATTGATGTTTCGTTCAACTCTACGTAAGGTAGTGGTATTTATAAGAAAGGGGCAGGATTTAAGTGGACAAAATTATTGAAGAAGTCCTGCATACATCACCAGAGAGGTCTGTTGTTTCACCAGAAGATCGAGTTATTACATTCTGATTAAAGACTACCAGACAAAAATAAAACATATGCATAAATAAATTGTTCACAATAAGATCAATAACATGCATTTAGAAAATAGATAGGGTGAATTTTTATTTCATGCCGACTTTAAGTGACAGAGTTGTCCAAAGGTTGTCAAATACTGTACTACTACCCGACAAGATCTGCAAAACTGGTTAATAATGACACCACTCAATGTGTTAAACAATGTTAATTATATACTGTATAATGGGACTGAAATTAGACTTCATTAGGTTTAAGTTTGGAGATGGGGTAAGAGTAAGGGTTATAGTTTTTTAGGGTTTTAGATTAAGATCAGGGTTAGGATCTTAGTTTAAGATTAGGGTTAGGGTTAAAAACCCTATTCAAGTAGGTTAAATTACTTGTATGCTACAATCAAAGCCATTCCTGTAAGGATTAGACCGATATTTCTAACAATTATTCATTAACATCCCTAATTTCTTTACACCAGCACATTTACACAGGCGGTTGGCACATGTGTGAGACAACTGCTATAAGACACTGGACCATTTCTCTTCAGAAGTTTAGACCCATTCTTCAGACTCGAGTTATAAACATGCAGTTATCTCCTGACCTCACGTGATCTTGATATGCACATACAGTGTTGTTTTTTCCCCATTCATCTCCTGTTAATTACTGGTGATTACATCTTTTAGTGCTTCTTCTAGACAACAACGGCTCAACTGTGAGTGTGGCCACCTTGTGGACCCACTAATTATTGCAAATAATTCCAGGTGCACTGTGCGTTCAGAGTATGCACAGTTAGAAAACTCAATAAGGGTCTGTCTGCATCCTGAAAGACTACTACAAGGACAGCGCAATACAAGTTATGCCCTCTTCAAAAACCATTAATATGCTGGGGTCTTGCAACAGTTGGATGTCACATTCATACACTGTATTTGTTGCACTGTGTTTTATTTTGAAACACAACAAATTAACTTTAAACCCTGAAACCCTTTACCTAACCCTAACATCAGAGAATCAAACGGAACAGTTTGTAAAATGATTAAATATACCACAACTTAAAAGTTCTTTAGATGAGTTTAGAATACAGTCATACCACCTTATCACTAGGTGGCAACAGTGAGGAGAAACATGATGAAAATAAAGAGAAGAAACTATGTTAAGCTAATAGGCTAACCGGTTAGCTTGTGAGATTACTGAAGAAAACAAACATTACTTAGAGTGGGCGTGTCATGTAGTGGGTGTTCAATGTCATCTTGGAAAAATCAGCCTGCACGCATTCAGTGCTTGAACATTCTATTGATGACATGCATCCTGTAAGTAGACGCCTAGCATTCGTGTCTTACCAAAGTATACTTTGGGCTTTAATTTGACCAATGAAACTGCAACAGTAATGCTGTTTACTGACTCAGTGAGCATGATCTCCTAAGGTCAGTCTGTCTCTAGTCTGTCTCTCTTCACCATATCTCCAACCGTTTCATTTAATTAACACCTGTGAGCTTGAACGCACAAACAGGGGCTGAAAGGTGAAAGCATGCTGAGTCGTGCAGTGGCAGAATTAAGATGAGAAGACTATTAAACAGGAGGTCAATGGATGTAATCGCTTCAGTGGCTTCCCCACAAAGAGGAATCAAAGAGACGCTCTGGATGCTTTAAACACTTATAGACTCTTAAACCCTGACACCCAAACTCCACTCTCACCAATGATACTCTTTCAAACACACTGAGCTGCATGCTTAAAGGATATGTCATGCTGAAGATATTTAAGGAATGTTCTGGGTTCAAAACAGGTTAAATTCAATCGACATCTGTGGCATGCTGTTGATTACTACAGACTATAATGTACTGTATGTGTATTTAAACATTTAACACCTTTCCCTGTGTACTTTTTTGTAAGGACTTCCTGCAACTGTGTTTTTTAATTATTAAAAAAAAAAAAAAAAAAACAGTGAAAAGCCTAAAAAAAAAATTCTGTGGTAATAGACAAAAATGCTTTTAATAAAGCTTATCCTGTTTTGAGCACAGAATCTACCTTTAAATGGCTTGAATTAAACTACTGCTGATGCCCTGACGTCATAGCACCTTATATAGCATAGATCACTATCATTCATTCATACATTGTCAATCACATTTGGCCAATTCACACTGTTGCTGTGAGAATATCTCACCCTGTTTTGTGTTTGAGCCCCTGTCTCTGCCTATGATATAAGCACAGTAAATGCGACTCCATCACCTTCCACAAATAGAAACCTATAAAGGTTGTTAGATCTGATATCACATGGGGAGTTGCACCTATGGATTCCTGCCAACAAAGCACTGGAAAAAAAAAAGTGCTGTGATCCGACAGCTATTGACACAGCCATTGACAGGTGGACCATTCCCACAAACCCTCCAATAAGCCCCACAAACCTCTGATGTTTGAGAAAAGGCCAATGAAAATTGGGAAGTGGAATTTGCATATCACTTCCCCGGACATACAGGCATAAAAGAAGCTGGTGTGCAATCACTCATTCAGTTTTTTTTTCAGAGCCGAGCGGTGTTGATGTATTCCACTGCCAATCCATATGCCTCTGTAGAAAGCAAGCAACCTTTGTGGCTGTTGGATTTCATGGTGCATCACAGCGGTTTCTCCCCCTTTCGCACAGTTAAGTGCGGAGAACGCCCATTGGCACTTTGATAGCGCGCGTTGAACTCCCTAAAAGAGTATATATATTGCCTAAAAGAGTGGGCACTGACGGAAAGCGTCTTTTTAAAGATGCCTTTCCGGTTATGTGCAGGTCCCAGGTGCGGTCGTTATCTCTACGCTTCTGACGGTCATGATTGCAACTTTACGTGTCTGGGCTCCAAACACGCTGTGACAGCATTCATGGATGGTTCATGCCCGCACTGCGAGAGCATGACCATGGACATGTTGCGATCGTAGCTTTCCTTCCTCAGAGGGAAAGCCACTCCGGCCGCTCCCCACCCGACGGTTAGAGCTGGGGATGATTGGGGAACTTCAATGGAAGTAACTTCACCAGATGAATCCCCACAGACCTCCCATTCCCCAATATGCTCATGCGCCCCTGTTGAGTTCTGGGATGAGTCAGGCGGCCAGCCTCAGAGTGGGTTTGACCTCTCATTCGGTGCTCAGGAGGAGGATGAGATCTTGATGGCAGCATTGGAGAGCAAGCTGCTTCTGTCTGATGCGGAGGACTCGGCTGGGCTTTGCCTTCAAGTGTGGACACCCAGTCTGAAGCTGACACTGAGCTGACGGCCATGTTTGCCCAGAACGCCACGAGCGTCAGGCTAGAGTGGAACCCTCCACCCTGCCGTGAATCCTTGCGGCTTGATGATTGGTTCCTGAGGTCGGAGCGCCACTCCCGAAGGTGCATGAAGAACTTACAAAGTCGTGGTAGGCACCATTCACTGCCTGGATCGGGCCTTAGAGCTCTGTTGCTCTTCCCACCCTCAACGGTAGGGTGGCCAGGGGCTACACGGATGTTCCCCAGGTAGAGCAGGCAATTGCAGTGCACTTGTGCCCGCAGAGTGCCAACACCTGGTGGAACCGTCCTAGGCTCCCATCCAAGGCCTGTAAGACTACATAATCTCTGATGGTGAAGGCTTACAGTGCCGCAGGCCACTTCTGCTCTCCATGCCATGGCTCTTCTGCCAACAAGGTTCGCTTCCTTGAAGCCCTCATTTCCCAGGCTAGCCTTTTCGGACACACTTTCGAAGACTTTGCGCAGCACTTTTCGACGGTAAAGCAGTAGTCCGAGGCCATTCAACACATCTTGCCCTGGCATAGATCAAGATCATGCACCCCGTCTGCCCGTCGCCCCTCCTGCGGCAACATCGGCTCCACCGCGGTAGATCGGCCCAGTGTAGAGCTACCTGCAGGAAGTTGACTCCCCCGTCTCACGGTCCATGAACAAGAATCCTAGAAAGGCTTCTAAGCTCCCCTGAGATGGACGACACAGAGGTGAGGAGACTTGCACCACATTCAGAGTTGGTAGCCAGACCACTCCATCTCTGGTGGAGGGGCAGAGGAAGAATCCTTGGTTCCCTCACGCACTGAGCATTTGTGGCCAAGGCATTGCAGGTGTGGGTTTCCCACCTCCACGCACCAAGCCGCGACACAAACACACCCATGCACAGGCAGTTGTGGCTGGCTAAGCGGAAACTCAGTCTCCTCCCCCGTCGATGACCAGTCCTACGTTGGGTATGTTGAGCAAGGTAAGTGCCTGCAAGCGCTGCCCCGGGAGGAGGCAGACCCAGCCTTGTCATTGCTGTGTCCGGTATGCGCTTTGCGTATCTATTTGAACCACATGGCGGGCTTTAGATGCTCCGAGCAGCTCTTTGTCTGTTTCGGGGGACAGCAGAAGGGGATCACTGTTTCCAACAGAGGATTGCCCATTGGATTGTGGACGCCATCGCGTTGGCATACCAGGCCCAGGGTGATGAGTGCACACTACCAGGAGCATAGCCTCCTCCTGGGCCTTGGCCAACAGTGCCTCTTTAACAGACATCTGTAGGGCAGCGGGCTGGGCAACACCCAATACCTTCACGAGATTGTATAATCTCCGGGTTGAGCCAGATTTGTCCCATGTGTTGGTAGGTACAAACAGGTAAGGATGCGGGCAGCTGGCCAGGTGTACCACTGGCACACAAGTGCTTTTCCCCTACCAAGGGGAAGACGTGCGCTCTTTCATCCACGCAAGATCCCGGGATCTGGATTCCTCCTTCAACACCTGTGGCAAGCAAACTCCAAAATTTTCAAAGGACACATACCCCGACATGAATATGTTTTCAAGATAGTTTTTTATCCAGGAGAAGAAAGAAGAGAAAAGGCAGAACCAGCTGGCACGGCACGTTCCCATTTTGGGCATGTCTGCCCCCCCCCCCCCCCCCCCCTTTTTATATACGTCCTCCACTTGCATCGACGATCCATGTAACACTGTTTTGTATAGGGACCCCTAGTGTCACTACATCGACACAACATCGAGTGAGTGACAGATAGGGAATGTTTAGGTTACTGTTGTAACCTCCGTTCCCTGATGGAGGGAACGAGACGTTATGTCCCTCCTGCCACAACACTGAACTACCCTGTCTCGGCTCCTCAGGATAAACCTAAATGAGTGGTTTCACACCAGCTCCTTTAATACCGGGGGAGTGGTATGCAAATTCCACTCACAAATTTTCATTGGCTTTTTCTCAAACATCAGAGGTGTTTTGGGCTCTCAAGGGCGACCCCTAGTGTCACTACACTGACACAACATCTCATTCCCTCCATTAGGGAATGGGGGTTACAACAGTAACCTAGACATTAAATACTGTAAGGTTTTTGAACATTCTACTTGACTAGAGTATAAATATTTATATTCTTCAACTTTAACCACTACGTTTTGAAGAGAAAATTATTTTACTCCAATACATATGTCCAGACACTTTTTCTACTTTTACAACGAATACCAGATAAAATTACAGCTGCAAACATAAATTGCATGCACCTCATGATAGTGATGTCTGGTTAGCAAATCTTCTGATCAGTTTGATTCTTTTGAATATGTCAAATCATTTCCAACACAGACTGAACAATTTATTTAGAGGGTTGATTCATGAATCTGAATCAAATTCACAAGTGGAACCCCATATGCTTCTTGTGTCACCACTTCAGAATCTAAAGAGAAGAGACTGTTCATGCAAGTTTTAATCTTTGTTTATTGACTATAAATTAATTGATAAATTTTGTCAAATCTTTATGAATGTTGTCAAATACTGATGAAGTTATTAGTCTTTTGCCTTTTCTGGAGAACTGTTCATATGTACTGAATAATATTTAGCGGTTACCATTTACATTTAACCAAGGTACCATGTGTATGAATCAATAATGACCAGTATTTTTGAAAATCATTTAAACTGAAACAACTAACTTTAAGCAATTTATTTGTACATATACTGAAGTACATTTAATATCAGTTACATTAAAACTTTTAATTAAGTATTGTTCTCATGAACTTCTTAGACTTTTACAAGAGTCAATTCCATAAAGGTATCTTTACTTTTCCCAAAGTATAATGATTGGATACAACACTGGGGCCAAGATAAGACAAGTAGTTATTATTTTTATTGAGATTTAAACTGATATATTGTAATGTTTTTCACACTTCGAGTTATGACACAGGTATGTTAATACTGCAATTCTTTATGTTTTGTAAATTGCGAATAAAAACTGTGATATATTGCAATCTTTAAATTGAGAACTTCCTGCTACAATATATTTAATAATAGAACCATAGAATTAGTGAGGAGAGCATGGGCACATCACAGACACAATACATCAATACAACCCCCCCAAAGAGATTATCAATTGTTAGATATGTAACAATAATTATCTATTCTAATTGTACACCAACGCCATTCATACTACTCAAACATTCTCTGTTTCTATTCTATGTCCAGGTTGGTTGGAAACATAATTTTAAACACAATGCCAGAGTGGTAAGGTGTGCTTTCTGTTCTGGGAGATTGACTGGCATATGTCCTGGTGGGGCTGCAAGCCATTAGCTATTCCTGGAAGAGACAGGCCTGGCTGGCTGATCAAACCTTGAGTGGTCTGTACCCATCCTGGGCGCCACCACTGTGTGTCTGAACTGATAGAGGTGGTACAGAAATAGCAAGGGAAATCAAGTGACATCAATGCATCACATAGAATTGAAAGTGATGATCATTTTATCCTATTTGTGGCTAGAGAAAGAGATGATAGGAAAGCTAAGGGGAGAATCAAACACAAATTGGTACCAAAGGCCAAGAGAAACAAACTAAATACAAACTTCAGAATCTGTTGTAACTTTTAAGTTAAAGGTAACCCAAGGCAGAAGATTTCGCCCAACAAAAGAATTATCATTTACTTACTTTACGTTCCCATCTAATTCTCTATTCAAAACACTCATTGTTCACATATATCATTCTTACTGTCTTATAGAAACCATCCATTAGGAATCATTTTATATATATATATTATTATTTTTTTATTTAGTTTTTTTTTTTCTTCTCCAAAACATGCTCTTTTTGGACTGGGGAGGAGGTTTTGAATTCTGAATGTTACAGTATGTTTTCATAGTACAATTAACACCTTTATCTCAAGAGATAAAGGAAAATGTAATTACTTTATACGTAATATAATGACATAAGTCTGTCCTGAGAGCCCGCCTTTAAAAAAAAACAAAAAAAAAACATCTTCAGCTTGAAGTGTATATTTTCTTACACACTTTGGCAGCAGATGATGAAAAAAAAGGGAGGGTTACAACAATGCAATAATATACATATGTAAAAATGTATCCTACAATATTAATTCTTGAAACTGAGCAGTATTTTACTTTTGGCAAGAAGCACTGACCCTATGCGAACAGGCTTGTATGATATCTTATTTTCACCATGCCTCAAAACATCTGGTTTTGTGCTAACAGGCACTCGTCCCTGCTCTCTGAGCCCAGAGGGACTAATTATTGGGGAGGGGAGGGTGCTACAGCCACATCATACCAGCTTCCCTCCTTCACACATTCCCCTTAGGCTCTGTATTTTATAGCTGCATTAAACTTTAATGTGTCCACCTCTGCCAGTACGGTAACTCTGTAATTTAGCTATGCATATATTGATCTCTTTTAAATGAAATAACAACACTATACTGAAGGGCTCTTTGACTTTGCCAGTGTTATGTTGAGGTTTAAAGCAGTTCAAACTCTAGTGGGCAATGCTAATGTTCATTCATCTGGGATTGTGGGGATTAATGAAGATAATTGGTCCAGAAATCTTGAAAGTTCATACCTGCACATTCAGGGTTGTCCTCATTAAAGTTTACAGCGAAGTCATGTGAAACCTGAAAAGTAAAGAAAATAGTTACAACTTCAAACCTCATATACACAGTCCTGATTTGTGACATCATTAATGTACACTGCAAGGAACGGAATAAGTAAGATCATAAGAGTCCAAAATGTACTTTTTCCATAACAGCAATAGCAGATACATTTAGAAAATGTATACTGGCCATGAAATAATATATATATATATATATATATATATATATATATATATATATATATATATATATATATATATATATATATATATTGTCATTTAATTAATTATATTTATGAATATATGAATAAAATAATTTTACAGGTTTTTTCACAGGCAAACATGAAACATAATTTTGTCACTGAAAGCATCATATTCAGCTTCTCTGTGAAACGGCACCTCTCACAAAAGTTTAATGATGTGTGACTTTGTTCCAAATATTTCCATTTAGATGGCATAAAATCAAGAAGTTAACATAAATTAATATTAGAACTTTTGGCAACCTACTTTCACTGCAAGTGCAACAGTCACCAAGCTTTTCTTTATAGATCACTTGTATTTGTTTGATTTGATTTGCTCACATCAGATAGAAAACAGCGAGGGTCAGACTCATTCCTACATTGTGGTTGTAATACAATATTGTATTATGTTGCAGTTCCTAAATGACCAGCCAATGGCCAGTAACCAAGTTTCTATTTTTCTAAAGAAACTCTCCAAAGCCAAATACTTACATTTGGTGCTTGGTGTGGTTTAATTTTGTACCATGATTATATATTTTTCTACAGTGCATAATCATTTTCATGAAACTTCAGAGCACTATACATCATAAACATGATTTAGGATACCAATGCCTGAGCACTTTTACTTCAAATTAATAAACATAAACAAACTGTCTGGAGTAGGGGCTGGATATAAATCTTGCACTTGACCAAAACTGTTTGAGCCTAAAATAAATATGAACAAAATGCTCTCATTTCAGCATAAAGGCACTTTATCTGTAAAAAGAAAATAAGCCTGCTCTTATGAGTTCAAACATCTCTCAATACTGATATTATTAATGCAAAAATCCCACTGTCCTGGCCACCCAACATTACAAATGCTTAAGCAGTTACCTTGAAGTCTGGAGGTATCCGAGCACCAAAGCCAAATGCAGGGAACATTTTGTCACTGCAAAATTGGACAAGAGATATGAGGTTTCAGGAATTGATGATATGGGGGATTATTTACCAAATTTACTATCCTGTCTCCATGGCCCCTGATCGCAGCTTATTTTTAATGGACACAGATTTACATAATTGTAATTGTTAGTGCCTGTCAAATCAGTGTTCACTATGATTTCAGAATTCATCCTGAGTGAACTGCATGACGGATGTGCATTCATCTCAGGCTGGAGTTAACCTGGAGCTCTCCATGGTGCTGAAAATGAGTTTTTCAGAGAATGAGCTACTCATCTAGGGACAGTTTACCCAAAACTGAAAATTAGGTAATTATTTACTAAACTGGGACTAAAGCTTTCAAGCTTCAGAAAAGGAAGCAAAAGCATCATAAAAGTGGTTCATACAACTCATACACAAGTGATATTCTGAAGCCAAACAATAGCTTTATGTTAAGTAGTTATTCACTCATAATGGGTTTGAAACAAGATTAACGAAGATGACTCAACTTGGAGGTTTGTGCGTGGCCAATCAAAATAAAATAACAAACATCTATATGCAAACTCATCAGCATCTCTAGTGGTCATTCCTATGTATTACAGGTATCTGCATTACTCCCAATTCACCTATTTTTTCAGCGTAACTAGAGCTTGGCAATTTTCAACCTTGAAAGTGCACCAATTACATTATAAATCACTTCCATCTATTTAGCAATACAAAAATACTTAAGTCTCTATCTGTCACTCACTTGACGTTGTGTCGATGTTGTGACACTTGGGGTCACTCTTGGGAGCCCAAAACACCTCAGATCTTTGAGAAAATATTCTCCCCCAGACATACGGGTATAAAAGGAGCTGGCTCGCAACCACTCATTCAGATTTTTTCTTCGAGCCAAGCCGTTGATTCAGCAGACAGCTGTACATCTCTGCCAGTCCATTCACCTCGAAAGAAGCTAGTTGCTGTTGTATATAAGGCGCATTTCAGCTGCTTTCTCTCCTTCTGCAGTTGTGTCTGCAGAGTACGCACCTGGGCGCTTCGACAGCTTAAAAGTGTATATATATTCCTGCGAAAAGAGTATATATCCTTTAACTCAGCAAACACATTGACGTGAACGTCTTTCTAAAAACGCGTCTTTTTAAAGATGTCCTTCCATCTTTGTGTAGTTTCTGGGTGCGGTCGTAATCTCTCCACCTCTGACGACCACGATCGCTGCCTCAAGTGTCTGGGCCGTAATCACATTGAGGAAGCGTTTGTGAATGGTTACATTGCGGTCACGCCATTATTTCTTCCTGGGGAAAGTCACTTCAGCCGTCTCCCACGCCAGACCTTCTATGCTAGAGGTGATTTGGGGGCTCTAATGGGCTCGGTTCCGCCAGGTAATCCCCCGCGGACTGCTCATTCCCCAGCATGCTCATTCGTTCTGGTCCAGTTCTGGGATGAGACAGGCAGCTCGCCTCAGTGCTAGCCTAATGTCTCTTTTGGAGCTTGCGAGATGGATGAGCTTTCGATTGCTGCATCGGAGATCGCCTTGGTGATGTCGGACGCCGAGGACTCAACTAGGCTAGCACCCTCTGGTGTGCCTGCCCAGTCTGAGGCAGACACGGAGCTGACCGCCATGCTTACCCGGGTAAGCGAGTGTCGGGCTGAAGTGGAACCCTCCACCTGCCCCTGAGCAATCGTGGCTCAATGATATGTCCCTGGGTTCGCCAATTCTCATTGGCCTTTTCTCAAAGATCTGAGGTGTTTGGGGCTCCCAAGTGCGACCCCTAGTGTCACTACATCAACACAACATCTCGTTCCCTCCATCAAGGAACGGAGGTTACGACAGTAACCAAGACGTTTTGCTGCTTTAGACAGATATATTGCAGACAGGCAATATATATCATCATGCAATTGTCATTAATTATTATTTTTATAAACACATCTTGGCAAAATAATAAACAAACTCTCTCTTTTCTTGTCAGAAAATATTCTATTTTTCTTACTATGTATACTAAATAGACATGCAAATCTTGCATTCAGCTTGGCTTATGAAACATCACCTTAGGAGATAAATAAATAAAAGCAACATCGGAGATTATATATGCAGGTTTACATGGAGACATGAAAATACTGCATTGTTACGATGTCGGTAATGAAGCAGATTTTATTATCATCTCTGTAATACAACATGACCTTGTGCGACCCTGTGTGCACATGCATGGACATTGTATTTTGACTTCGCTTTACCCAACGCATGATTTAAATTCATTTAAACTGACTTATCTCAGTTCAGAAGACTCTGGGTTGTCAGTAAAGGGTTAAACTTTCGAAGCACAGAGTCATGTGACCAAACAACCTGGCGCTGACCAGAGTGGAGTTTGTCATTGGGAGAAATGCCAAAAAACCTATAGTACATCTGGTATGAAACCAAATACTTTTTTTTTACATTTTAACCTGTTTGAGTCAAAAGATTAGAGTCTCTAGTTTCATCCGATATGCCATTTAAATTTTTTTAGATTTATCGCAAAACACCATACTGCTAAACACAATGTACACTAAGTGTAATTTAGTGCATTTTGTCCTTAGAAATCCTCTATTTACTGTGAATTATCACATTGAGAATCTATGGGTTAATCCAAAAATGACAAAAATTGCTTTCAGAGACTTTGTATGGAATTTGGATGAAAATAAGGTGTATTTTGAACTGTTCTGAGACCAGTGCAGACAGAGAGCACACTGGAGGTTAAGTCATTCATTACATAGGGAGCAAGGGAACAAGGGAGCATCCTATTCCTAAAGCTCTCTATGGAACTAAGTGCATTCACTTCTAAAAACCAACCAAAATTCAGTTTCAGAACATGTTTGGCAGACATGGGACAATGGTAATCAGTACATAGATCCAAAATTTATAATGGATAATTTTATTTTAACATGGTTAGCAGTGATTTTGATGATACTAGCCATTACTTTTCATTTGAATTAATTATATTAATTTCGGGTGTTATGTTTGTAACATCTCAAAAACATGATTAACCAACACTCCTGGAAACAATAAATAATTTTAAAAAAATTGTTTTTTACTTTCTATAGCTTTATTTAACATTTCACAAATTAGTCCCGCTGTCCACATATGTTGCCATACATTTTTAGGAAAACAATTTGCTCTAGAAATGTATTTTTTTGGCATGTTTATTGTGCTTCTAGTTACAAATAAAAAACAAAAAAAAAATACAAAAAGGAAATGGAAAATGCACACACCATTCAGGTCTCAGGAGGATTAAGCAAAAAGGAAATAATCAACGTACTGTTTTTTTACTATAAATGCTGTCAAAAATAATCCAACATAAGCATATTATTTTGCTGTACATCCTTCAAGCCTCTGTAATATGCATTGGTAATATGTGGGACATTTTATATCCCCACACTAGTACATTCTGGTATTATTCTCATTGTAGTTATTCACATTGAGGCTAATTACAGAACTTTATAACACCTGCTGGAAATGCAACTGCTTGCTTATTTCCATGTTGCAAAATAAGGTGGATATCAAGACATGCACAATTAGAAAGAGAACTTTCGTTTGATACCATAAACAACTGTTGGGTGAAAAAGTCCAACAGCTTTTAGAGCTGATGTAGGGATTTTACTGGCTGTTCAGCCTGCTTACCTGTCATAGTCTTGGCAAATCTCCCCCACTGCGACTAAAGCTTTTAGATACTCGTTTGGCTGGTAGGGGTGGATGTAGTGTAATGAACAACTGTTCCTCGGATCCCCATTAGAAGCCGTGAAATCAATAGCTACCTGAAAAGACAAGCAGCAATCAAAGTGGAGTTTTGATGCTAATTACTCAATGTATGCACCATGTGGAGATGCTCTACAGAGCTCCTGACAACTATGACAGAGAGTAAACAGACTACAGTATAGCTGTAAAATGAGTTTAAGTAAGCATGGGACTATGTATATAAAAGATACAGTACCTGACATGATACATGGCGTTCAGTCAGAACACTTAGAAAATAAATAACACACCTATCCAAAGCATAGCAAGCATCACTAATTAAACTCAAAGGTGCCCATGAAAGTGTCAACCAGGTGAGACAAACTGAACATTTGGAACAGCAATTATTTTCATGTTCCCGTTAATATCTATATGCTAACTGAGTAACAAATTATCAATTCTCTTTTAAATAATTACAATTCATCGTGCAACACTGGCAGTATGTTAATATGAACGAAAACAAATTAATGATAATTAATTATTTGTTTTGTTGGTCTAAAAATGCTTTTTAAAATGCTTGTTTATTCACCAAGAAAACAAGAGAGGTATCTGTCTGGACTTACTGTAAACTGTATTTGGCAACCACCCATAATGTAGTCCAGAAAGGAATGCATCTTAATTATCTGTGGATTAAAAGGACAGACTATCATGAACAGATTTGAGATTATATTCAGTGTTGGGGAAGCTAAGCTGTAGTTTGTGCACTACATTGTGGCTATTTAAAGGGATAGTTCACCCGAAAAATGAAAATTCTCTCATTATTTACTCACCGTCATGCCATCCCAGATGTGTATGACTTTCTTTCTTCTGCAGAACATAAACACAGATTTTTAGAAGAATATCTCTGCTCTGTTGGTCCACACAATGCAAGTGAATGGTGGCCAGAACTTCAAAGATCACATAAAGGCAGCAAAAAAGTAATCCATACAACTCCAGTGGTTAAATCCATATCTACAGAAGCAATATGACTGATGTGGGTGAGAAACGGATCAATATTTAAGTCCTTTCTTACTTTAATCTTCACTTTCCCTTTCACATTTTTCTTCTTTTGTTTTTTTGGCATTTCGCATTCTTTATGCATATCACCACCTACAGGTCGAGACTGGTCGCAGGTGGAGATTTATAGTTAAAAAAGGACTTGAATATTGATCTGTTTCTCACCCACATCTATCATATCGCTTCAGAAGATATTTTACCACTGGAGTCTTATGGATTATTTTTATGCTGACCTTATGTGATTTTTGGAGATTCAAAATGCTGGGCACCATTCACTTACATTGAAAAAAGAAAAAAAAACAGATACAGAGCTGAACAATTCTTCATTTGTGTTCTGCTGGAGAAAAAAGTCATACAAATCTGGGATGGCAAATTATTGCAACAAACATAATATTATATTGTATATCATTGCAAAAAAACTTTCAAAGTCACAAGGGTTTGAAACAACATCAGGGTGAATACATGATGACAGAATTTTCATTTTTGGGTGAAATATCCCTTTACATTTTTAGAGTAGCTACAGTATTTACCTCCCAACACTGATTCACAATGCTGTTTTCTTCTCATCACCTCTAATTTATGTCAACTACGATCAAATTCAGTTTCCATTTACAGAGCTGGGATCTCACATTTAGCCAGGTGAAATGACTTCTAGCTGTGTGAACTTCCCACCTCCATTAACTGTAAGTATCAACGCCTCTGCTGACAGTATGACATGGACGCTTTTTCAAATACAGAGCCTACAGGGAGAAAACAAGGACCAGATGTCCTCTGGAGAGCATCATTTTATGATGAAAATATTACCTTGCATTGATTCAGAATGACGATCCCAGAGTTCTTGTAATTCTTCTTCTTGGCTTTATATTTGGGGTTTAAACATTCCCACTGGACCTGTCATTGTATTTTTTTTTTTTTATATATATATATATATACAAAAAAAAAATAATGAAAAAATTAGCTTTCCATCAGTACTGGTTGGAGTGGGAAATCACAACACTTCAGAATATATAACAGCTTCATTGGAATGTCTGGAATGTATAACTGCTTCCCATTGGAACAGTGAAGGCAAAACAAGTGCTACAGTAGACAATAGACTGAGAAACAATCATTTCACTTATGAGAAAGTATGTTGAGCCCAGAAGGGATGTTCGAGAATGATTAGCAGAGTCTGGTACCAATGCCTGCCAAATTGAGATACCAGGCCAGAAAATTAGTGACTTTTCAAGTAGAAAAGGTGTTGTCCAACTGTGGCTGTGCATTCTGGAAGAGTAACACTTAACAGACAGCTAAATAGAGAATGGTTTATTGTTTGAAAAATCATGGAACTAAGGATGCAATTAAAGCAACCATCACTTTAACGGCTCTATTTTCGTGACTGTGCTATGCACAAGTGGGCAAGGGTGGGAGTGCTTGTGTGCATATGCGCGCAAACTTTAGGTGCATTAATGAAGTGCCGTAAATTGCTATTTGTTATTTTCCTGAGAAATAAGTCATTGCGTCAAGACGTCTATTTATTCGCTGCAAAGTATAAACTCAGTTCCTGCATTTGCAGTTTTGCAATTCCAACAGCAATTGATATCAAAGTTAATCTTGGTGAAGGTGCAATTGGGACATAAACTCTCTTGCTCTATGTGCTTGTTTGCCAGACTTTTAATCGTAAAGCAAAACACAAAACATTTCAGAAAAGCAATTTAAAATTGTTATCAGATGTCTCATAAATTATTCTAATTATTCTAATTATGTTAATATTTCACTGATAATTCCATTTGAGTGCAATGATCTTTTGCCGTCATTTTGAGTTATTGTGCACTGCATCATAATTATTTGCAATAATGTGTATGTTAATTCCTTCTTAAAAGGTTTTGGTTTCTGGGAACATCTGATGAGTGTAAGGGCTCATCAAGAGATGTTTATTAGTACCCACATACCCACAGCCCCTTTAGTAACGTGCAAGTAACCCTTCATTAACACCAAACAAGAAATGTAAATTTTTGTTCAAATATTTATACTGTAAATTGCAGTGAGAATTTTTTTTACAAGGAAATGCATTTAGCTAATTTTCATGAATTAGGCTCATTATTTTCTTTATGATCCTTAAAAATATTATTTATGCGCCACAACTGCCACCAAAAGGAATTGCAAAAATAAACATGGTTTTCAAAAAGCTTTCATGAATAATGTTGCTGTGTTGGGCTGTTGAGACACTCAAACTGCTAATTATTTATATGCCACCACACAGTGTTAACAGATTCTAAGAAAATCAACTTATGAATGACTTACATACAGTTGTCATTGCATTAAACATGGATAGGTGAAAGTATTTTAAAATCAAAAAGTTAAACACTTCAGCTTTAACTGGTAATTTCTGCATTTCAGGTTGGTTGGGATTCACTTATCTAGATTAAACAACCCTATATAAGGCATTAAAAGAATACCTTAGTAGATAACGTGAAGTAGAGATGTGTAAGATAAATCAAACAGCTCTGTTAAGGGATGTGAGTGGGTATTTTTCTAAGACTACAAAATCTACAGAACATACTGTGACCCACATCAAGCCCTCCTCATACAACCTCAATTTTCTTTCATCTTTTGCTGAATTTTCATCGAGCAGAACTAGTTCCCACTTCATATATTACATAACCTGCTCTAAATATCAGTTTCAAATAAAGAAGTTTGGCTCTGTCTGGCTCACGTTCTCATTGACAGTTACAATAAAAATATACATTTTACATGGCCCACGTATAAAACTCTTACCTGTCTGCCATCCATCGCTGATCGCATCTCTTTGAACGTAGCTTGAAATTCACCAATAAAATCGTGTTTTCCGTTCGAATCCCAGTCCCACACCGTACACTGGAGAAAAAGGAAGGACAGGGCATTATAAAGGAAGGCAATAAAGAAATTAACAAAGGCAAAAATTTGATTTTGATCAGCTATTTAAAGCCCCATCTTCAAAATCAACCCCCTCTTTCCCCAGAAATATGCACGTGTTTCCACTACAGACATCTAGTTTGGATACCATTTTGAGCATTCCTCTGGAGCAGAAATAGAAAACACACTCTGAGGGTTCTCAAAGTGTCTACTCTGGTTGAACCCATCCCATGATTGGCTTCATATGGTCCACAGAGATCACAAGGCATCTTTGGAACCCAAACATACAGAGTACAGAACTGGAGCAGTCCACTGTGTCCCATGCATTCATGCATTAAACATTAAGTGACAGTACAAATTTATTAAAGTTTGATGATTTTCTGCAATATTCAGGACAACAAGGGATGCCTTATTTAAAGCAGCTAGAAAAGATGCGACCAGATCGTAGTGTGAGTGCTTTTCATGCAATGGTTTTATTTTTCGTTCACTGCTTTTGAGGTTTCAAATGTACAATAGTCCCATTACTCTCAACGGAATGATAGAACAGTTTCAATGATCAAAGTCGGGGCTATGCCCGAAACCTTCAACATGCTGCCTTATCAGGCAGTATGCTAAGGTAGGAAGGCATTAGGAAATGTCTGAATGAAGTGTTTGCTAAATCGTCTGCCACTGGCCACATCCACACTAATCCATTTAAATTTGAAATATCCATTTTCTAAAATCATAGTTTTCCAAACTCTACAGTTAAGGAAAGAAGTCTCTGTTTTCAGTGCCGTTCTGGTGCAGATGAGAGCGGTAAACATAGTGATTTCAAGCTAAAACGTATTAGTGTGGACATGCCCTTTTTTGTATGCTATTTTTAATTCAGCCTAGATGTATCTTTCGCTGTCTATGATTGCCCACAATTCTGTGTGTACGTTTTGGCAGTTGGTTGAAAGAATAAAAATGGACATTGTTGGCTGAAAGTCAGTTAATTGATAAATGCTTTTTATTTTATTATGTTGGCTTGATAAAGCCAAAATACTGTTATTCTACAGACTTGAGTTAGGGTTTTTTCAAAATCCATAAACCTACATTTCTGACTAACTTGTCCTAGAGCTTTCAAGCTACACTGGTGGCCAAAATTTTGGAATAATGTACAGATTTTGCTCTTATGGAAAGAAATTCGTACATTTATTCACCAAAGTGGCATTTAACTGATCACAATATATAGTCAGGACATTAATAACAGGCCTGCACCCCTGAGTCCTCTCTTTACTGTTGTACATGAAACTGGTGTTGAGCGGATATAATTCAATGAAGCTGTCAGTTGAGGACCTGTGAGGTGTCTATTTCTCAAACTAGAGTTTAGTTGTATATCTGGTCCTTCCACATCTCTTTCTGTCCTTGTTAGAGACAGTTATCTGTTGTCTTTGAAGACTGTAGTGTACACCTTTGTCTGAAATCTTCAGTTTTTTGGGGAAATTTCAAGCATTGTATAGCCTTCATTCCTCAAATTATTGACTGACGAGTTTCTAGAGAAAGCTGTTTCTTTTGTGCCATGTTTGACCTAATATTGATCTTAAGACATGCCAGTCTATTGCATACTGTAGCAACTCAAAAATAAACACAACGACAATGTTAAGCTTAATTTAATGAACCAATTAACTATCAACTATTTTTTATGTAATGGCAAGTGATTTTCTAGAACCAAATTAGCAATTTAGCATGATTACTCAAGGATAAGGTGTTGGAGTGATGGCTGCTGGAAATGGGGTCTGTATATTTATTTAAGTGATTTAATAAAAATTACATTTTTTCAAATAGTGATTGTGCTGTTTTTTACACCAGTAATGTCTTGATTATACTTTGTGATCAGTTGAATGCCACTTTGGTGAATTAAAGTACTAATTTTCTTCCTAAACAGCAAAATCTGTACATTATTCCAATTTTTCTGCATGTCTTTTCTAACTGATACTAAGGATTTTTTTTCCATAGTAGATTATCCAAAATTTCACATATCCCTTATACTTTGACAAAATAGACAATTTAAACTTGTGCATCTATCCATCAATCCATCTACAGTATCTATCTGAAAAGTCTTTAATAATAAGGTCATTTACTTATCTAGTTTGACATACAGTATGCTTCCAATTTTTGGCAGTCATTAAATATTTACTCGGATAAATCTAATAATCACTTAAATTGATTCTAGATCATCATAATCTATAAATCTAAAATAAAAATGTATCTCTTTCACACACACACACACACCTATCATATCGCTTCTAAAGATATGGATTTAACCACTGGAGTCTTATGGATTACTTTTATGCTGCCTTTATATGCTTTTTGGACTTTTTGGTACCCGTTCACTTGCATTGTGAAGACCTACAAAGATGAGATATTCTTCTAAAAATCTTTGTTTGTGTTCAGCAGAAGAAAGAAAGTCATACATCTGGTAAAGCATGAGGGTGAATAAATAATCAGAGAATTTTCCTTTTTGGGTTAAATATCCCTTTAAGGCGCTAGCTAACTGTGTTCCGTTTACAATACTGAGGTTAGTAATGTTACATTTAGAAATAAAATACAAATATGTCAATTATGTTAAACCATTTAAGACAGCTTTGTGAATGATGTTTTCCTATAAAATTTTATGTTTTCTTAATTTGAAATGCTAACGTCAGACAAAATATACCACAATATTGTAATATAATGCATAAAATGTTGTAAAACTATATTTCCATTTTGACTTTTGAAATATGTAAACCAATGAATGTCACCTTTTCATGCAGAAAAAGCATTTTTGATTACAATAAAGATGATTATATTAAATTTGTAGTGTTTTACAAATGGGAACAAGCGTATATCTTTTTGATAAAACCATGTTGATTTGTTTCATATAAAGGTAGGGCTCCTAAACATTAGATCTCTTTCTACCAAAGCACTAATTGTAAATTAAATTATTGCAGATTATATTTGGATGTGCTCTGTTTTGTCTGAAACCTGGCTTAAACTGGACACATATATTAGTTTAAATGAATCTACTCCCCCAGGTTTCAGTCAAACAGAGCACATCCAACTATAATCTTCGTAATGAGGACACTGCATCTCTGTAAACTTCTGCAGTTAATCCAGCATGGACTTCAAAGACATTGGTCATTAATCTTAAAGTTCATTAAAAAACTGGGCCTTACTGCTTGCAAACTGGACCTTAATGCTTACTTAATTTACACATTTTAAACCATGACTTGCACTGCACACATGTAACTAATACTGGCATATTCATGTTGTTTAGTCAACTAGGGCAACTGGCCCCCACAGTGAGTCTGGTTTCTCCCAAGGTTATTCTTCTTCATTAACAAACATCTTATGGAGTTTTGTGTTCCTTGCCACAGTTGTCTTCAGCTTATTCAGGTTATTAATACAGTTATTATTTAAATACTTATTTTTTATACTCAATTTACAATCGTATTTAATCAAACTACACAATGATCATTCTAAGACTTTATAGATATTACAGTTTCATTTGTTTGTTAATGCACAACTATAATCTATCCAAATGCTGGAATCTCAACTTCTCTTGAGACCTTTGAGGAATCCAAGACATTAAGTTTCAACTTTAACATTTGTTCCACCGCAGCTATCACCCCCCTCCCAGCTATTTAACTACATTTCAGTTTCTATAACACATCTTTCTGATCTTATCTCAAAGATGAAGTGCTCAGAGTGTAAGAAGGATGTTCTTTCTCGTCTTTTCAAAGATGTTTTTGCAACTGTAAGTACTTCTGTGACAGCCATTATCAATAGATCTTCAGCTAGTGTAGTACCAGCCAGCTTTAAATTGCAACCTTTGCTTAAAAAACCCCAACTCGATCCAGCTACACAAAATCTGCAGATCAGTTTCAAAACTGCCTTTCATTTCAAAGCTTCTGGAGAGAGTTGTGTATTCTCAGCTTTACTCATATTTTAATTCATTTGATATTTTAAATATGTTCCAGTCCAGATTCAGATCATAACATAGTACTGAATCTGCTCTGTTGAAGGTCACAAATTATATTTTTCTCTCACTCAAATCTGTTCTGGTTTTATTGGATCTCAACACTGCTTTTGATACTATTGACCACACAATTTTTTGGATCGTCCAGGGACCATGATCCATGCACTAATTACATCACGGCTGGACTACAATAACTCCCTGTATTTTGGCCTACCTCAAACTGCTTTATCTCATTTGCAGATGGTGCAAAATGTTGCGGCTGGATTTTTAACAGCATTGAAAAAGAGGGATCATATTTCTCCTGTACTGGCATCTCTTCACTGGCTTCCTGTTAAATTCAGAATTGATTTTAAAGTTCTCATCTATGTGTTTAAGGCCTTCTCTGCTATTGCACCTCAGTACATTAGTGACCTTCTTCATCCATACTCTCCCACCAGAACACGCAGCTCTTGGGATCAGGTTCTTCTGTCTGTCCCATTACTGTTGTAAAACAGAGGGTGATCAAGCCTTTTCTGTTGTTGCCCCCAAACTCTGGAACAGTCTCCCCTTTCACGTGGGGTCCGCTCCGTCTCTAGTTTTTTTTTTAAATATTCCCTAAAATCGTATTTTTACTCTTTACCTTATGACTTGTCAACTAACTTTTTACATTTTGGTTTTCATTGGGACTGAACAGCACTTTAGATCAATAGCTATTGTTTGTAAATGTGCTTTATATATCCATTTTGACTTGAATTGACTTGAGGTGTACTGGAACTCTGACGAAATGAGACCTCCACATTTTATGCGCCACTGCAGCCTTATTAACCTCCCATGGTTTCTGACTCCATGATCAGAGTTTGATGGTCACAAGATATCTGCAACTGTCTAGTGCAACATTTTAACTAACAGACCAGCTGTTAGCTAGAGGGGAAGGGGATTCCAATATATGGCACAAGAAAATGAAATTGCAGAATGTAATAATTCATCAGCCCACAACAAATACGTCCCATTGGAGTAACAATAGGACCGGTCTAATACCGGCAAGACCCAATCAATCATAACCACTAAGAGTTAATCACACAGGGCTCTGTCAAGACACCCTTTAAGTCTTCTGTTGAGATTCTAAAATAAGGACGTTTCCCACACTGATTGTAGTCGCTGTGATTGGTGACAGCAGCACTCTACTGGACTGCTAGAGGGCAGGTCTGGGAATGGGGTGAGCTCCAGCTGTGAGCTCTGGGTTATGTCCTTGAGTGATTCTGCAGATGTCATGGACTACGTCTGCCCTAAATGAGGCTGAGCAATTTGCTGTAATGAGGTCCAGTGGCGGATTTAGACATGGGCAGTGAGGCAGCACCCAAACCCACCCCCTCAGGTCAACATCTTTTGGGGCACGTTGAAGCGGGTTTCACCAAGGGCGCCAAACAAGCCAGAACTGCTACTGATGAGGTCTGTGCATGTATACTCATTAGTGGGCAGTAGGGAGGCAACACGCAGGTGTATGAGCAGAGAGACAGGTAGAACACAGGCACCCTTATTAAATGTTTAAAGGGGCCCAGAGCATCTTAACATTGAATAGGCACAGTTGATGGTGTGCTGAGCCACTCTGAAAATCACTCCAGTGTAACAGTGTTTTGAAGATGTTCGTCTACTATTTTGAAATCAGCAACCCCTAAAGTTTTTCTTTGTTGTGAGTACCAGAGTAAACCAGAGTAAATTACAAAAAAATTTGAAAGTTACAGTAAGGCTATTACAACTGAAGCAAATGGGGCAAGTTTTAAGTGTGATAAATCACTTACTAAACATTTCTGTGAAAAGATATATCCAGTACCATGTATTATAAAATTAAATTGTTATTTGTATATAACTTTACAAAAATTATATAAAACAGCTTTGCAACTGAAAAGCTACTTGATTTAAATTTTTTTATACAATTTACTCCACAATATAGAATGCCCATTTCCCACTACTTAGTAGGTCCTCGTGGTAGCGTGGTTACTCACCTCAATCCGGGTGGAGGGAGGATAAGTCTCAGTTGCCTCCGCATCTTATCATGTGGCTCGCTGTGCACGGCACCACAGAGACTCCGCACGTGGAGGCTCATGCTATTCTCCGCGATCCAAGCACAACTTACCATGTGCCCCATTGAGAGCGAGAACCACTGGTTACCCCATGTGACTCTACCCTCCCTAGCAACCGGGCTAATTTGGTTGCTTATGAGACCTGGCTGGAGTCACTCAGCACACCCTGGATTCGAACTTGTGACTCTGAAAAGCTACTTGATTTAAAAACTTACTACTGAGATATGTAGTTAAGCAAATAGCTTTGCTATTTTGAGTAATGCTACTGCCCATCACTTCGAATGAATAAATTAAGCAAGAGAGGGCCAGAGACCAGAAAGAGAGAGGAAAATTAGGAAATGCACATATTTAAGTATACACACGGGAACACCTGGTAGATCCTTTCTTAATTCTCAACCACACTCTCACCGAGTCTAATCCTCCAGAGTCAGAGAAATCAGGCCATGAGAGCTTCTGCAAGCTATCTGATCTGAACAGAGACACGGTGGCCCAGCAAAAATGATTGAATTCCAGAACAGTTTGGAAGTCAGCACTGCTCACCTGCATCCGTTAAAATGCTACCCAAAAAGCTAGCTGAAATCTACCCAACTGATCACCGAAAGTGACAAGGATGATCAAGACTGGAGTCTTGCACAAACTTGAATTAAAAAAAGTACTATCCCCTTTTGACAGAAATACTCATATGCAAATGTAGACATATAGATGCCAAATATTAAAATTGAGGCATGTTATTTCTGCACCACTAGAATAACCAAACGAAATGGCAAAAGTCATGATTGCTTTCAAACAGGTTTCCCATGCATGCAATGTTTAATAATTAATATCATTGGTATTAACACACTGCTATGTGTCTCTTTATTCAATGAGAGTTGTGATTAACCAGCGGCTATTAACTGTTTTTGCTTCAGGAGACTGTTTTTACATTGGACATCAAGTTGTTACCCAACATTTGTACAATAAACAATTTTGGTACAAAGTAAACAAAATGTCCTATGAAACACTGCATAAACCCAACAATAAACAACCTATGTGTCTGGCACCTAATTTGGCCAGTGTCTACTAGGTGACAGATGAATTTGTGCTAAAATATAATTTGATTGCATGCACTGCCTTTGATATCAACAACAATGGATGAAACGTATAAGAAGCATTTTCATCTCCCTTTTTAAAAATGTATACTGAGGGCTTTATTCTTTTTTGCTATCCTAGCCATTCATGATTATATGGTTGGTTGGATTATTTAATTTGCATTGCATGTTGTTTTACCTACTGTATGTGACCCTATCAGAACAGACCTAGCAGGGTGATATGCAAAAAATATTTTCATTATATTTTTGTTAAAATAATATTGCAATATCTGATTACATCATCAACCCCACTGCCAAACATGTTATGTAAACGTATTACCTACCTGACACAAGTAATACAAATAAATAGGATTAAAAAATATTACAAAACAAACAAAAACTTTTACAAATATGATGAAATAGTTATTCCATTCTGCAATGCTTTATGCTTGAAGAAGGTGAATATGCTTGTTTTCCTATTAGGTGAAAGTCTAATAAATTCCCTTGTGTTCCCCAATTAATGCTGCTTAAAAAATTCCACTGTGTTCTTATCAAATTTGTGTTTGTAATGCACTTAGTTAATGCAGTTAATACTGCCTAAATACAATTAAATAGAACTACATTTTAGGTTCAAGGTGAATGTATTCTTGCATTATTTTATGATTTAATCACTTCAATCTTTGCTTGATCAACTGCTTTCCCTAATCAAATCATCAGGTTCTTTAATAGGGCCTATACAAACCCCAACATTTTATTTCAAATGATGACTATAGTTTAATTCCATGCATGCAAATTTAAAACTTTTCTTTATGGAGTGCATGATTGATGTCACAAATAAATTTGTTTAAATAAAATAATGTGCAGTGAATGACTGTCTGAAGTCTGGAACCCATGGACATCCCAAAATTCTGGGTTTCCTTTGCTAGGCCTTTAATGCATCAGTCTTAATTTGTTGCTTGTTTTTGCTCTATCTGCTTTCAGTTTTGTCTTCAGCAAGTAAACTGCATGTTCATTTGGGTTGAGGTCAGGTGACTTACTCCGCCTTTGAAGAATATTCAATTTCTTTGCCTTGAAAAGCTCTTTGGTTGCTTTCACAGTATGTTTTGGGTCACAATCCTTTCTGTTTTGCAGCATTTAGCAGAAACTGAGCAGATAATATAGCCCTAAACACTTCAGAATTCATTTTGCTGCTTCTTTCAGCAGTCATATCATCAACAAACACTAGTGAACCAGTTCCATTTGGCAGCCATCCATGCCCATGCCACAACACTTCCTTCACCATGTTTTACAGGTGATGTGGTATGCTTCGATCATGAGCTGTTCCTTCCCGTCTCCATTCTCATCTCTTATCTTGAATTCTTATCTACATCTCTTATCTTATCTACATATTGAATCAGCTCCAGGCATTTAAATGCATCATTTTTAATTAAATAACCTGGGAACAGTTCACACCTGGCCATGAAACAGCTTCTCGGTCAGTTGTCCCGTTATTTCTGAGCCCCTGAAAATGGTGGTCTGTGTATACAACGTGCAGTAATTCCTAAACAGTTCTCCCAAAGCTGACAGTCTGTACTTCAATCAGATATTTATTGCTTAAATTAAATCTATTGTGGTGGACTACAGAGGCACAATTATGAAAAGTATCTCACTGTCCCAATACTTAGATAGGGCAGTGTATATGTGATGTTTTGATTTAGTTGCTAAGCCATAGCTATTTGTTATAGCTCAAATCTGAGTCTAGAGAGTAGGTTATAGCCTTCTATAGAATGTCGGCAGTATAAATGGACAAGCAACTGGCCTCTTTAACCTGTAATGTATTTAATGGTTTAATCATTTGATTAGTATCTAAAAACGTAAGTGCATGATAACCACTGCTATAAACACTTCTAATTGGGAACTTTCAGCAAGCTCTTTCACAAATTAGAAAACAAACACTATGAATTTGACAAGCTAGACTTTTGTAGATCTAATAATTACACTGTGTATTTCTAAAGTGCCTTACCTACTCAAAATCCATAAAAGTAGGCAATTCTTTTTAAACAAGCACTTCTAAATCTAATCACATAAACAATACATGCACTACAAGTGCTTTGGTGAGATGGTTTCTGCCAAGAACATAAATTGCAAATGTCACTGTAAATGTAAAAATAAATTAAAACAGATATTTGATAATGAAAGTCAAATACACATAATTACACATTTATTGATCGAGACAGCATACAGCCAACATTGACAAGTAATAAATTACCTTCAGTATTCTTTCATGGTCTCCACTACAGAGTGAGTTCAGAGACGTTTTGAAAGTCTTCCAAGCAGGGTTGAGGTTGTTCATGATGGTCTGTGTGCAGAGAGAGAGAGTGAGAGAAAGAGAGTGAGAGAGAGCACGGTTCAGTGTAGGTTGAATGCCGATACAGGGAGATCTTAGTGAAAAGCATTTACCTTCATTGCCAAATACGAGTAAAAACTTTGACAAGTGCCATTGTTTTTTCACTTTATTAGGAACTACAAAATAATACTCCAAGTCAAATTGTTAGAATGATAGTCCGGCCTTTGCACATAAATTCAAATCAAACACACAAATGTCTACTAAAGGAAACATCTGTCAACTTCTAACGATTACATTTCTAATGACTATTTCCTGAATGGAAATTTACCATCAAAAGTTCATACTGACTGAAGTTTAAATTTTTTCTCCATAACTCCCAACTTTATTGTGGAATATTCCTTGCATTAATGCTTCAAATATTAAGATACAATGTGTTCTTTGTGCTTTTGTGTCAGGTGTAGTTTTATCAAGAGACAGAGATTAGCTTGTACAAAAACAGCTAAATAATTTTATTGTCATAAGGAAAAATGATAATTTAAAAAAAAAAAAAAAAAATGCAATATACAGTTTCATGCCTGATAAGAACTTTGTTGCAAAAAGTTTGATTCTGGTTGCCTTACCTCTGTTCTGTGCACTAGCTGCTGGGTGTTGTCATCATTTACTCTGTAGATCTCCAAGAACGGATCTGATTTGCTGAAAAAATCCTAAAGGAGTGTGAGAAAAACAGATGACGGTCTAACAAAAAAAAGCTATAGTGTGTTTTTGGAGAGAAAGTTGGAACTTGTCTTCCACTGTATGCATGATGGATGTAATATGCATCAATGGGTACCATCAGCATTGTAGTCACTATATGTTTTTAGCTACTCCTAACATCTGTTTACTTACAGCAAAAAATGTATGGTTTATAATAAAAAATAATAATTTTAACAATGGTTGAGTTTATTAGCAGTTTTGGCATTTCGTTTTGACAGTGGCACATATTAAGTTTGTATTCTATAATCGGTATCTGTAACAGAAAAATAAAACTTCTCCCCTCAGCATGCTAAAGCCAATTCTGAAAAATCTGCATATGCCAAAAGCAAAGGGATAGTAGATCACCTAACCCACAAACTTTTTTCCACACCTAAGCATATTACTCTCAGCACTAATTAAAATAAATGTTAGGTAAATTACTAAAAAGTAATCCACTACAAATTACTAACTACTTCTCTAAAATGATCATCAGATTATTTGACTGATTATTTAATTACTTCAAAAAGTAATCACGTTATTAATTACTTTACTTTTATGTTATTTTCTAAAACACTAAATAATTTATATTTTCTCTTTGTTCATTGTCGCACACCCTTCAGCTGTCAAAGTACACTATGAATATTAGTTTTATTATTATTTTTGTCATATTTTCTAGTAAAATAGATAAATATTCTTAAAACAAGATATATTTTCTTGACGAGCAAAATGGCTGTAGATATAAAATATATAAAAGTCTTGTTTCCAGAGAAATCTGACAAAATATAGTAAACTTTATGCTTAATACAAGAAATAAATATGCCAATGGAGGTAAGATAAACCTGTTTTCCCTTTGAATTAAGTTTTTTATTCTAACCCCACTGACAAATAGTTGTTTCTTGTTTTATGCATATACCTCACTAAATTTAGTTAGATTTCTCTGAAAACAAGACTTTATATCTTAAGCCATTTTTCTTGTCAAGTTAATGTATCTTGTTTTAAGAAGCTTTAGATATTTTTACTAGAAAACAAGACAAAAATAATAATTAAAAAAATATTTTTTGCAGTGTATTTAAACAACTTTTTGTGCCTAAAAGTAATTAGATTTGAGTAACTAATTAATTTGTAATCCAAGTACACCCAACACTGATTAAATGTAATATACTGTAACTATACTTAAAGGGGAATCAAACTTACCATGATATCTTGACATATAAGAGTTCATAGCTGTGAGACATGTGAAATTGTACATGCTGTTCTGCTTTGTGTTTTTGCTCTGTATGTATGTGTGCTCAGTTGACCCCAGAAGCACACCCAGCGTCTCAGGGTGTGCATGGTGTTTAGCAATTCCTGTCTGTTCCTCTTTCCTCTTCTCTCTTCCTCTTTTAGGATGGTATGTGCTCCAAGGGGCATACTTGTTTTCGTGAGGTTGAATAGGTCAGCTCTATGAGTAGCAAAACTGTCTGGGTTATTTGTATCTGGTCTTGTTCCTCTATCACTTTAGTGCACCCAGTCCTTCCCCTTAATCACATGAGCCTTGTTGTCACTTTTCTATTGGCTGTTCTATGTTCCATGAACAATATAAATAACATGCTTGCTGTAATAAACATTGAGTAGATTGAATACAGACAAAGTGTGTTGTTGTTGTTCTTTCTACTTCCTTCGCGAAGTCTACAGAGACTCAGACTCCCAACTGCATTTAACTGGGCATGCACTGAAAGGGACCAAGGAATTCTTGACGGCAGAATTGTTGTATTCTAGACTACAACGAGATCCAAGTTTATTCCTAACAATAGCATTATAGAAACATATTGTAAATTTCAGAACCGAAAACTTGTAAATTTGGCAAACCAAGGTGCCAAAATGACTTTTTCTCTACTTCCTCCTCGCTAATACGTCATAGTGAGGTATTACATCAGCACAGGCCAGCCTTTATCATCGACACTGCTTAGGCCCACCAGTCTTGCAGTTAGTGTAGAGCAGTGAGATTATTTTTGGAGCAACAGGTGTCACGATGGCCATGAAGATGTCAAGAAGTTGCAGTGCCTGGTTGTGGGAAATGTCTTGGTTACTGTCGTAACCTCCGTTCCCTGATGGAGTGAACGAGATGTTGTGTAGATGTAGTGACTCTAGGGGTCACTCTTGGGAGCCCCAAACACCTCTGATTTTTGAGAAAAGGCCAATGGGATTTGGCGAGTGGAATTTGCATGCCACTCCCCTGGACATACAGGTTTAAAAGGAGCAACCATTCATTCAGGTTTTGTGCTGAGGAGCTGAGACAGGTTTGTGGCCATTTCAGCGGGTAGCTCAGCATTGTGGCAAGAGGGACACAACGTCTCGTTCCCTCCATCAGGGAATGGAGGTTACGAAAATAACCAAGACATTCCCTATCTGTCACTCACTCAACATTGTGTCGATGTAGTGAGACTAAGGGTCCCTATACAAAATTCCACAACCACCTGAACTGTGTTACTTGGACTGGCGCTGCAGGTGCAGGCATACCACTGTGTGCCTCGTAGCAAGTACACCCCGCCCCCACATAACCTCATCCAATGCCTCACGAGTGTTGTACGGCAAGACAAATTCATAGTGGGGACAGGCCGCACCAGCCATGGCCTGTGAAAATCATTCAGCTGTCACACCAGCCATGGCCTGTGAAAATCATTCAGCTGGGGCCGTTTTCATCCGCGTCTTTCCACTGTCCTTCAAAGCAGACAAAGAGCTGCTCAGAGCGTCTAAAGCTCTGCATGTGGTCCAAGTAGATGTGAAAAGCATGCACCGCACACAGCAATGACAAGGCTGGGTCTGCCTCCTCCTGAGGCAGCGCTTGCCGGCTCACCACCAGATCCCTAAAAGGGGTCATGGGAACCTTGGGCACATAGCCCCCTCGGGGTCTCAAGATCACGTGAGAGTACGCCGGACTAAACTCCAGGCAGGTATCGCTGACAGAGAACACCTGCAGGTCCCCAACCCTCTTGATGGAAGTGAGTGCAGTCAGGAGGGCAGTCTTCAATAAGAGAGCCTTTTGACTCTAGGGGCTCAAACGGGGCTCTCCACATGCCCAGCAGGATTATGGAGAGTTCCCACAAGGGAATGAGGCATTGCCTAGGATGATTTAACCTCCTTGCGCCTATAAGGAACCTGATGATCAGGTTGTGCTTCCTTACCATCCACTGTGTCATGGTGTGCCGCTATAGTGGCCACATACACCTTCAAGGTGGAAGGGGACAGCCGCACCTCCAACCTCTCCTGCAGGAAAGAAAGTACCGACCCTACTGCACACCAATTTGCAAACAAACGGCACTTCAAGGCATACAGGTGCTTCATAGAGGGAGCCCTGACCTGAGTGATCATGTCTACCACTACCGGTGGTCGGCCACTTAGGTCTTCTGTGTCTTGTTTAGGGGCCAGACATGGAGACTCCAGAGGTCTGGTCGAGAGAGGAGGTCCTCCTGCAGGAGAACGCCTGGAGGTCCCCAACGCTGAACCTGGACCGGCGCCTGGCGAACTGAATCGCATAGTCGAGTCGGATAGTCCAGGCCAGCCAGCGTGACGGATTGGAGACCTCCAAACTCTGAGCGAGTGGCACAAAGGGGACAGTCACATCTGACATACCTGCGGGTGGGGCCTCGTGGCGGGGTGAAGCAGGAGTTGCCTTGCATCCCGAGCTCATGGCTATGCTGAGAGGAATGTCAAACCACTTACCTTGCTCCGTGTGCCCACCATAGGACCAGTCAGCGAGGATGGGGAGAAGGATGAATGTTCTCGTGACTCTTCACAACCACCCAAGTTGGGGAACCCACTTCTGCAGCAACAAGCCTGCCGTGAATGTTTGGTGTCCAGCTGTCGTGATAACCCATGATTTGTGGCATACACACCGGCTGTGTTACCCAGGAAATGAGGAAACCGCTCTTACTTTGAAAATGTAGATGGGGGCGTCAGCTTTGGGGGGTCTACACTGGGGCAGAGCATTCAGCCCGGGATTCGGCAGAGCTGAGTGGTTTTGTCACCGCAGTGGGATGCCCTTTGGTGATGAGCTGACCGGGTGTGGGACCTTGAGCCATGCTGGAGCAGGATGTGTTGGATAGCCTCTGTCTGCTTCTTGAACGCCGAGAACTGTTGGGCAAAGTCCTCGACGGTGTCGCTTAACCGGCCAGCCTGGGTGATGGGGGCGTTAGGAAACGTACCTTGACAGCATCTTTTATTTCGACCAGGTTAAGCAACAGGTGGCACTCCTGGACCACCAAGGTGGACATCGCCTGCCCAAGAGCCCACACCATGACCTTTGTTTCCCGGAGGGCAAGATCGGTCTCCGAGCGCAGCTCCTGCATCACTCCCGGGTCGGGACTACCCTCGTACAGCTCTTTTAGCACCTTGGCCTGGTGCGTTTGCAGGAGGGTCATGCTGTGCAGGGTGGAGGCGGTCTGTCCAGCGACACTGTAAGCCTTGGTCGCCAAGGACATTGTGGACTTACAGGCCTTGGACGGGAGTCTCGAGCAATTCGGCCTACAGGGTTTTGCGGGCACAGGTGCACAGCAGCCGCCTTGTCTACCTGGGGAATCACTGTGTACCCCCAGGCCGCCCCACCGCCAAGGGTAGTGAGAGTGGAGAAGCTCAGATGTTGGGTCCGGGCAGTAAAAGGTGTCTGCCATGACTTTGTGAGCTCCACGTGCACCTCCAGGAAGAATGGAACCAGGGCAGGGCACGGCCGTGAGTGGTGCTCTGAGCCCAGGAACCAATCATCAAGCCCAGAGGGCTCAGTGCAGGGTGGATGGTTCCACTCAAGCCGTTGCTCACGGCAGCCTGGGCAAGCAAGCACGCCAGCTGCATGTCGGTAGTGGTGTAGTGGTATAAAGCACATAACTGGTAATCTGGTAATCAGAAGGTCGCTGGTTCGATCCCTACAGCCACCACCATTGTGTCCTTGAGCAAGGCACTTAAATCCAGGTTGCTCCATGGGGATTGTCCCTGTAATAAGGGCTCTGTAAGTCACTTTGGATAAAAGCGTCTGCCAAATGCATAAATGTAAATGTAATGTAAATGTAATGACCGCAACCAGGAACTATACACAGATGGAAAGGAATATTTAAAAAGATGCTCTCCGTCAGTGCCAGTTTGGTACTTTTATCAGAATATATACTCTCTTAGCTGTCGAAGTGCCAAGGGACGTACTCTGCACTAGTTGTGCATGAGGGGGAGAAACTGCTGTAATGCGCGGTGTATCCAACAGCATACAAATCGCGAGGTGAATGTAATGGCAGTGGAACTCACTGATTTAACACCACTTGGCTCTGAAGTCAAAATCTGAATGAGTGGTTTCGACCCAGCTCCTTTTTTTTTTTTTTTAGATTAGATTAGATTAGATTAGATTCAACTTTATTGTCATTGTGCAGAGTACAAGTACAAAGACAACGAAATGCAGTTTGCATCCAACCAGAAGTGCAAATAAGCAGAAAAGTGCAATGTGATAATCAAGTATAGACAGGTGGTGCATAGGCAGGGCAAGAAATATATTGCAGTGTTATAAGAGCAGAATAAATATGTCTATGTAATATGAACAGTGTATGAACAACATGTACAGATATGTGCAATGTAGTACCAGTGACATTTAAAAATAGTAGTAGAATAATATAGCAGTGCATTACTTTTGTTATGTATCTCGGGAAATGTAAAGCAAATTTTAAAATCAAAAGGGAGTAAACTTTTACTGTCACCAATGGCGACCTTGACAGAAATTACACTCACAAATAAATTTATTTGGTCACAAATGCGACCATTTTTAGTCGCAGTTTGGAGCCCTGCACAAGGATGATGATTTATCGACTTTATAGACATTACATTTTTATCGTCTGTTAATGCTGAACTTCTGTAAAGCTGCTTTGAAACGATGTGTGTTGTGAAAGGCGCTATACAAATAAAATTGACTTGACTTGACTTGACTTATTAGCAGAGTATATAATAAGAAAATAAGTAAATTATAATAAGTAAATATGGATATTCTGTATGAACCATATAGATAGATATGTACAGTATGTACAGCTATGTGCAGTGTGGTAACATTATAAGAGCAGTAAGAATACGTGTATGTGCAGGATGAATAGTATGAAGAGCAGTATAATATGGCTATGTATAGGTGTAATTACAGTATGTACATTTAAATAAATAAATAGAACAGAATGTGTGGGATAGGGTAGTGTCGGGGGGGGGTTGTCAATTGTCACCGGGATGCAGAGCTAGAGTTCAGTAGGGTGACAGCCGCAGGAAAGAAGCTTCCTCTGAACCTGCTGCTGCTTGGTCTAGTGACAGATTAAATATGTCAGTCCAAACCTCAGTCAGCTGCACAGCACAGGCCCTGAGTACGCGTCCGGGGATACCATCAGGATCAGCAGCCTTGCGTGCATTAATCCTGCTCAGTGCCACACACACACATCGGTGGTGGAGAGTGTGAGGGGCTGGTGAACTGCAGAGACCACAGCCTTGATGGTCACTTCTTTGTTGTCCCTATCGAAGCGGCCATAGAAGTGGTTCAGCTCATCAGGCAAGGAGGTGTCGGTGACAGGGGGGGTGGAGTTAGTAGCTTTGTAGTCTGTGATGGCCTGGATGCCTTGCCACATGCGTCGGGGGTCAGAGTTGTTTTTGAAGTGATCCTCAATCCTTAGCTTGTGGTTGTGCTTGGCCTTTTTGATGCCCCTATTCAGGTTAGCCCTGGATGAGCTATAGGCTTGAGCATCACCTGATCTGAATGCAATGTATCATGCCTTCAGCAGGAGTCTGACCTCACTGTTCATCCATGGCTTCTGATTAGGGAAAGTGATAATCCGTTTGAGGGTGGTGACACTGTTGATGTTTGAGTTGATGCAGTCCAGAACGGAGGAGGCATACGAATCACTGTCCGTGTGGGAGTCAGTGTTTCCAAAACGCAGCCGGAGTGCCGAGTTAGCTCCCTCTGGCCACACTTTGACTGAATTTATACCCGTATGTCCAGGGGAGTGGCATGCAAATTCCACTCGCATGAAATTCCACTCGCAAATTCCCATTGGCCTTTTCTCAAAGATCAGATGTGTTTGGGGCTGGAACCTAATTGTTTGCAAATCCCAATTTTTTTGATATTTTATATCTAATGCAATGGAATTAATAGATTTTTAAATGTTAAATGCTTTAGTGTCCAAATAAATTTTGGGGCCAATGAAAATGTTACAATGTAACAATAGAATGGTAACAGCTTTACATCTAGATGGTCCTTGTTGGCTAGAGTGAGACTGTATAGATCTTTAACTGTGCAAAAATATTCATCATAATGTTACTCCTGACAACACAAAACTTGTTGGTATTTCTACAGGTTTCTTAAAGTTTGCTTGCACATTGCCTTGGCAAATTATGCTTCTAAAATATTTTGACTTGGAAAACAGTGGGGATGCAAAATTTCAAAACTGCAAATTAAATGATTCCCAGTATTTCAGTCTTAATGAATCTTGGGAGCTTACTGAATGAGAACAGCAGCCTAAAATCTTTAGGATATAAAAAGATCCACATGCAAGCGAGAGTCAAAATAGACCTCCCACCGCATTGTGTTTAAAGGAGACCTATTATGCAAAATTCACTTTTACATGTTGTTTGAACATAAATGTGTGTTGGCAATGTGTGTACACAACCATCCTATGATGATAAAAATCCAACTAGTCCATTTTTTTAATCCCCATTAATCATAAGCACTGTCTCAGAACAAGCCGTTCGCAGATTCGAAAGTGATGTCACTTTGTTCAGGCCCTGCCCACGACTGTTGACGAACATTGCCGACGGACATGTTTGTTTGAGTGTGTTGATTCGTTATAGTGCATAGCGAACATTGGAACAGTATTTGTGTGTGTGTGTGTGTGTGTGTGTGTGCGCGTGCGTGCGTGCGTGTGTGTGTGTGTGCGCGCGTGTATGTGTGTGTGTGTGTGTGTGTGTGTGTGTGCTCCTCATCCATCTTGCAACGTTACAACAAATAAATAAATGTATCAAATAACCATTTGGAAACTTCCTGGTTCATTACCAAAGTTGTTACTTCTGATGGAGTCTCTCTCTCATCAATGTCTGACTCCGGTTCAAACATATAGGGCTGAAAACCACTATTTTCGCTGTCATATTGCTTATGTTGTCTAGTTATCCAAAGCAGAGATGTCAAAACTCTGTCCTACTCTGGATACGGGGTGGGGAGCCAATGGCAGAGCTAGGGAACTTGGCCACCCCATTGGCTACTGCACTCGCTATTGCTGTTTTAGTAAATTTTTTTGTTCATTTTTTTGGTACAATTTAGTTCTTTAGAGGTGAAATCATCTCTGTAAAAATATACAAACTTAACATGTGTGCACACCAAGGTCTCCATACCTCTCCAACCTTGGTGTCATTTTATTCACTCAACCCCCCCCCACAGTACGACGCAAAAAAAATGCTGCCTGAACATTTCTGTGCCATCGCGGATGGATCGCTTGCCCCAGCCTGGCCACCGCTTTGAAAAACTCCTGGCCCCACACACACACACACACACACACACACACACACACACACACACACACGTTTTTATTCCCACTCAAATATTTCCATTTTCAACATGGCATAATAAATTATCTGTAAGGTATTTTGAGCTGAAACTTCACAGACACATTCTTGGGACACCAAAGATTTAAATTGGATCTTGTGAAAAGGGGCATAATAGGTGCCCTTTAAAGATATTGTGTACCACATACTGAACTGTAGTAGTGTGCCCCTCTAATGTTCTCCTAAATTCTTCTACTAAAGTTGAATGACATCGATTGAGAATGAATCTGAAACGTATCAAAAGTTATCAGAGAATCTTGACAGATTGTGACTCATCTCCCCACATCAGGCTAGAGTCTCAATCAAAGTTTTAATTAGTTGATGTGGATATGATTCACACTGAAGGATTATGACTTGTGCAAAGAAAATAACTTTTTGATGAGAAGTGATTTAACGGGAGCTTTCCTGGTCTCATTTTTGACGTCCTGTCAAGCAACTTACAAGACTCAGTGTGAAACCCAGCTGCTCCTGTGGATCATTTGTTATGCTTGTATTAATCCCCCCTTCTTTTTTTTAGTTCCATGTAATTACCTTGCTGACTGTGTCTCCCAGAAGAACACTGTGTTCTCTCTCTCTCTTTCTCACTCTCTCTCAGTCTCTTTCTTTCTCAACTGTCTGACCAAGTGTAAAGGTCTATTTGATAAAAAATCCATAAATCAATTGAAGAATCAAAGTCTAAAACAACCATTAATGAAAAACAGCTAACAGAATAATAATAATAACATAATAATTTAATAAAAACAAATAAAGCAATTAAATATACAATATTCAAATTTGGTATTGCTGAGATAATACTAACAAATGTGATTACAAGTGATTGATAACTGCATTTTTAATTTGTCTATTTCTTTTCTATTATCTATTGCACAATTCTTATTGTCATTAAGATGTTGCAGAAGACTTATCATCAAGGCTGATTATGTTTTAAAGTCAACAAGAAATTTTCTTTGGAATAACATGCACTGATGAAATGGGTAAATAGGGTCAGTTTTGACTTCATTTTGACTAAGTTCCAGATGTTATAGAGTCTGTCATTGGTCTAGGCAATTCATGGTTCATGTTCTTACTCTATGGCAGTAATATTAGTGTTCTCCCATCAAGTTTCTAAACAACCCCTTAAAAGAATCATAAGCGTCCAATCAGAGAAAATGTATGTTTTTTGCTATAAGAGCGCATTTTATACATTGAGTAATGATGTGTACAAGCAATCCTACCTTATCATCCAGCTTTCTTGCACTGAATGAGAGTTCGACATAATCGTTATTTCCCGTCAGCTCTTCGGCAGTGATCTGGAGAGATTAAGAGTGATGAATTGTTTTGAACAGCAGAGAAAACCGAGTAAGAGCTTCCTTGTGTACAGTGATTGGTTGTTCTGTGTTTGCCAGTGTTCAATAGTGAAATTGATAATTCTAGGCACTTCTATCATATAAAGTGCAACGCTTTTAAAGGTAAGACCACAAAATGTTTATATAAGACCATTTTATGATGTTGTGTACTATTCTACTATTCTATCAAAGTAAACAATCTACAACATCAGGAAGAAAACACCCTTCTTATCTGAACATTCCCCACAACTGCTTGTTCAATCACTTGCGCTCTCTAACTAACTAACGCTCTCATTGCAGGCCTCCCTGCATGTGAAATTAGACCACTGCAAATGATCCAGAATGCAGCAGCACATCTGGTCTTTAATGAACCAAAGAGAGCACATGTTACCCCACTCCTTGTCTCTCTCCACTGGCTGCCGGTTGATGCATGTATCAAATTCAAGGCTCTGATGCTGGCATACAGAACAGTCACTGGGTCTGCTCCAGCATACCTAAAATCATTTTTGCAGAGCTACACACCCACTAGAAGCCTGCGTTCAGCTAAGGAACATCGCCTTGCCACCACAAAGAGGCACCAAAACACTTTCTTGAACTTTCAGCTTCATCATAGCACGTTGGTAGAATGACGTCCCCAACTCCATCCGTGAAGCTGACTCACTCTCTTGTCTTCAAAAAAAACGACTTAAAACGCATCTTTTCCAAGAGCACTTAACTAGTCACTAAAAAAAAAAAATACAAATGTGCACTTTAATCTGTTTTGAATACTATTCTGATGCTAATGAAACTTTGTAATATGGCACTTTTGTCCTACTGTCTCCTTAAGATGATTCGCTTATGTTTTCCTCTTTTGCAAGTCACTTTGGATAAAAGCGTCTGCCAAATGAATTAACGTAATGTAAATGTAAACAATCTGATAAATTTGGGATTTTTGAAAGTGCTCACCATAATCGATGACTTCCCAACTGTGTTGCCCTGTTTAAGAAGGGCTTTGGAGAATTTTCTCTGCGAAAGAATCTGTTTGGAGAGAAAGATACTTTAACCATTTCATGCATAGAAACCAAATTTCCTTCAAACATGACATTTTATTGGCTTGAATGTGTAACAAACCATCAAACTAACATCCATGTTGGGTTCAATTATGCAGTCTTAGTCTAAGGGCCCATTTTGAAGTGGTTTCTCAAAGTGACCTGTGTATTAAGTGGCTCTAAACATTCTTGGCTCTAAAAGGTTGGTGCATTACACATTTTACATTTCACAATATCTTCAGGAGTATGAGACACTCTTGCGTGGCATACAGATGTGTGGCATATAGAATGGTTTGATATGTATTACCACATATATCACCTCAATCCTAATGAAATTGAAATATTTTATAGCTGTAGCACTATTTGAATACATTATTATTCTGTAAATTATCTTTAATAACGCTTTCAGGAATGCAAAAATCAACTTAGTTCAGCTGGTAAGTCATTAACCATTAGAAGCTCTGTCAGTAAAGGTGTGCAGACTGTGCACCCAACTGTGTGCTACTTTTTCCCAATCATCAAATTTTCACAAAATGTAAATATTCTGACTTGAAACTCTAATGCAAAATGAGTGGTGAGAAAAGAGCAGGTGGTCTCGCACAGTAAAAACTGCACCTGAAAGGGTAAATTCTTTGACTGCCTTGTTTTGATGCAGCTGTTAAAACTGTGCTGATGGAAGGAGGGAAAGCCAAACAAATTATTGTAAAGTGCAGTACAGGTAATATCACCCAGCTGAGAATTTGGCATAGCAGCTGGTTCATATTTATACCAATAAGTCTCATCCACTTCAGATAAATACTTCATTATTAGTTGTTAAACGTTCTTAAATAATAGGGAGTACTTTTGGTTTTATTTCCCCAAGAAACTCAAAGCATCTTCTATGCAGAATGTCATCACCTCTTTTCTGCCTTTATTAAATGCAGCTCATTTCTACAATTATCGTCTCTTCGCCCTCCAACCAAAACAGACTGAACTAAAACAAATAACCTAGATCCGCTGAGACAAAAACAGCAGAGAAAGGGGCACTGATGCAAAATGATAAATACATGGATACTGAACAAAATGAATGCTGGCATCCATTGTACATTACAAGCTTATAGCAAATGCTTTACTGAGAAATTACAGATCTTAACCATCTGGCAGGAGATCATGTGTCTCATTTTCCATTTGCTTGAACTGCAGATAAGAGAGTTGAGTGGTCCATGTGGGCCAGCCATCCCACAATGAGCCGGTTACACAGACATCTCACGTTTCAAAATTCGATCAGCCAGAAAATGGCCGGAAATGGTCTTAACAGTTGTTGGTGTGATTATTTAATTAGAAGCTTTCATCTTATTTGGGCACAGTGCCTGCCCCACTCTTCCCTGCATGTACAAAATCAGTGATCCTGTTGCAAAATGAGCATTGCCAAGACTGAAATAATAACTGAATAACTGAAATAATCACACATAGCCAGCGTGAATTGCAATATATTTGTCACGATATGGGGGTGGCTGCTCACTTGGCCGAGTGTGCACTCCATGGCTCCCAGGCAGTCCGCCTCTCTCATGCCATTATGATTGCTGCTGATGTCATAGAGCTCGTAACGTAGTCTCTGGACCTCCTCAAAATAGAAGTCTAGGGTGAAGACTTTGGAGAACGTGGGGTTTATGCAGCTCCGAATCACCTCTGTCCTATCCACCTGTTAACACATTAGAAGAAAGAGTTTGTAACTTCCCATTGCAGTGAATTCTTTTAAATAGAGTTGGACGTATGCACAATGCTTTTTTAGGTTATGTATGGAAGAGCATACTGCCATACTGTACACAATGCATACAGAAAACTTGCATACACTGCACAGTATACATACTAAACTCAGCAAAAAAAGAAACGTCCCTTTTTCAGGACACTGTATTTTAAATATAATTTTGTAAAAATCCAAATAACTTTACAGATCTTTATTGTAAAATGTTTAAACTATGTTTTCCATGCTTGTTCAATGAAACATAAACAATTAATGAACATGCACCTGTGGAACGGTCATTAAGACACTAACAGCTTTCAGACAGTAGCCAATTAAGGTCACAGTTATATAAACTTAGGACATTAAACAGACCTTTCTACTGACTCTGAAAAACACCAAATGAAAGATGCCCAGATTCCCTTCTCATCTAAGTGAATGTGCCTTAGGCATGCTGCAAGGAGGCATGAGGATGGCAGATGTAGCCAGGGCAATAAATTGCAATGTTCATACTGTGAGACGCCTAAGACAGTGCTATAGGGAGACAGGAAGGACAGCTGATTGTCTGTTCATACAAATATTTACACATGTTAGGTTTTCTGAAAATAAAAGCAGTTGAAAGTGAGAGGAGTTTATATGGAGGCCCAAACCTGCAAAAATAATAAATAACTAAATGTATAAGAAAACAAATATAGGAATAAATGTCTTGATACAACAAATATAATTAGTTTTTAATTAAACTGATTCCTGAATTTATTATTGTATGACATTTTTTATTTATGTGTTCATTTATTTTTATATTTACTTATTCCCACATATATTTATTTCCATATTTATATATTCCCATATATATTTATTTATTTATACATGTATTTATTTTTACTTTTCTGTGTGCAACATGGAAATGAGGGAGGCAGTCCTTGCGTAGCTCCAGTGCATCATTGGTTGAGAGCTCAATAGTACTTATCGGAAGCAAAGAAGATAACACCCTCTGACTCGCACAGATTTTGAATATGCAGGGACACATTTTGCAGAGAGTTTTACAATTCAGGATGTGCTTCAACATTCATACCAGCATACAGCTCTCCTAAAACATCAATAAGCACCTCTACTCTAAATTAAATATAGTAATTTGATGCGTGGTTATTGACTTCATTCGCTGAGTTGCGCAACTCTCTAGATATATGTGAAGCGTCAGATATATTTGTATTTTTTATTTTTATTAAAGCTATATGAGATTTGGCTATGACCTGACATCACATCAAAACAAGTCAAGAGTAATCGGGAACACGCTTCAATCTATGATAAACCAATGGTAAGCAGGACCAGCCCACATAATTATCATACAAGAGACAGAAATGTAATAATAAATATAAAAATAAATAAATGTGGGAATATTTAAATATGGAAATAAATACATGTGGGTATAAATAAATATAAAAATAAATGAACGCATAAATAAATTACAAATAAAATAAATGAAAGATTTTTGAATGAAAAAAGTCATACAATAATAAATTCAGAAATACATTTAATTAAAAACGAATTATATTTGTTTTATCAAGACATTTATTCCTTTGTTTATTTTCTTATTATTACATTTATTTATTATTTTTTCAGGTTTCGTTTCATAAGTTTATATACTGCAGCAGCAGCACTAATAAAAAAGTATGTTACTATGTTATTCCGAACATAACCATTAACCCTTGTGTTGTATAAAATATATTGTGTTCTCTGTCAAAAATGACTGGCCCACTAAGCTTCTTAGTAAATCTCTAATGTTGCATATATTATCCCAAAATATTGCATTAAACCCTGTTTCCACCTGGTATCAGGATGTGTTTTGGGTGATCACAAAAACCACATACGAATGTGGTCAAAAACATATGTGACCAGATCGCATTTGAGGTGTAAATGCTAATCCATCCTGCATGCGTCTTGGCAGCAGTGAAGTGCTGCCCCTCACCTGTCAATCAACCACTCCGTTAAAACAAGGGTTTAAACTTTGCCTATTATAAGCATCTTTAAAATGAAATAAATGATAATAGATAATAAATGATCGTTACATTTAAAAAAGTGGATACATACACAATAACGAGAACTTCACAGATCTTCTTTAGTGTGTCTTTAGTGCTTTCTAGCAATTCTTCAGTCAATATTGCATCTTAGGTCAAGTTGCATGATTGATAAGGAACAAGTCATTTGTCAAATCTTAATATTCAGGACCAGATCAACATGGAATCAGTGACCTTGGACGAGATCTTTAAGAACTGATCAGTGAGTACAATCCCAATCAACTTCTACTGATCTTATCATTAAACAACAAAGGCAAATATAGTTCCTTTGCTTACTGTGTTTAGCCTAATGGTCATTCTGTTCTATCGTGGAGTCGTAACCTCTAAGACATTCAACAAAGTGTAGCAAGAGTCACGTTGGATTAAATCCATCTTCAATATGGCAAGCTCTAACAACAGCATTTAAATGTAAATGGTGGACAGGAATATTAAAGGAATATTCCAGATTAATTTACAAATTAAGATCTTTTGACAGCATACGTGTAACCACAAATTGTAAACAAAACAAAAAAAGTTGGTTCGCTTGCCCCATAGACTTCCATTGTAAGTGCATCACTGCAAACTCATTTTGTGCTGGTTTTTACAAAGTCTAAATTTTTTTCAGTGCTAATCCTCATTTTAACTTGGAATATTCCTTAAATAGTGATTACTACTTGCCTGCTGTTGGTTGTCAGAACGGCACTTTCTCTAAGAGGTTATAAGGCACAGCTTACTCAGGAGATACTATAATACATCTGTTTTATTACTGTGTATTTGCATTTGAGACACTAATCACCTTAACCAAAATGTTGTGCTTTAGGCTCTTTTAAATGAAACCAGTAAATGGAATAAATCTCAGAACAGAAACTGCAGATGAATCCAAGACACGTTGCTGCCAAATCCGTGCTCCTTTTCACCTCACACAAGCAAAGAAATTAGTTTGTTTTATCTGACATCCCACAGTCGCTCAGATGCAGTTTAGTCTCAGTTGTTTAACTTACTTAAGGCAGCTCAGAGACTCAGGATTTTTTTCTCTTTTTCATTAAAATCGCTCAGTGTTTCAGGCTCTTTTGCATATTACATGAACACTCCCAGACTGCTCTCTGTGAACACGAAGAGAAAAAAATTCAATTACATAAGGAAAACTTTCTTTCTTTCTTTCCTTTTTTCCTTCCGTCATATCTTTCCTTCCTCAGTTCTAAGTTCTATTCAAAGTAGGATCTGGGAAATTCCCATTTGATTCCAACTACAGTCCTCAGTATAGTTTTCTCATTAATGAGTTTCGAAAAATCAATTCTGCAATCGATTGTAATTGTAAATTATGACTTGCCGAGGAATGGAATGCAGCATAAAATGCTTACAATTTCCACAGAGGCAGAAAGAATATGGCTCCAATCAAACAAGAGCTCCCCCATTTCCATTTTTATTGTCTATTCCTTATTATCATCTTGTTTACCACAAAATATATTTTCATACATTTATCACCATTATATCTTTCTAAATGTTTACACAACCATTAAAACAGTCAGTGTGTACAACTCTGAACCAATTTCATTTGCACCAACCATTTGGAGGTGCCACCATCCCTCTTCATTAAGGTCTATAAATATTTCCCTGACTCTTCCAGGTGTTTGTTTTTTACAGGGGCTTCCTCAGGCCAGCTGGTGCTGTTTTATTGAGAAAGGTGTGCCTGACATATACTTAATCACCTGAAGGGAATAAACTTCAAATGGGCATACAAGATGGACCTCATAGCAGCTGTTTATCTCTGCAAGTGAATATGCAGATACATTTAATTTATCAGAGTGAACATAATGCTCATCTAATTGTTGAATATTCAGAAACTGCTGGCAGGAAACATCTGCTCTGTTGTAACATCATGAAACTTTTTAACCTCTCAGAATGATTCTTGACTGTTCATCATAAAGGCAGTAATTGCCTCTATTTCACGATGTCTTGTCTATTAAAAGATTGCCTTATGAAAACAAACATTTAAAGAGAACCTCAAACAAAACTTCACTTCAGGAACTAGTTGGACTCACACATTACATGAGCTATGAAAGTTGGTTGTGAGAACAAGTAATCAAGGGAAAAGTCTCAAATATGAAGTAAGAATTACTGGAGTAACCATGAGCTAGTGTCCAAAATAGTGGTTAACCAATATGGGGTTTTTGATGGCCCATGCAAATGCTGATATCTAGATGACAGGATGGCCGATGGCTCATATAACAGAGCAGAAATGACACATTTCGCCTTTAAAAAAAATTGGTAGCACTTTACAAAAGATTCCATTTATCAACATTAGTGAGTACATCTCAGCATGAAACCAATGGAGTGCGTACTCCGGGTAGGGAAGGAGGTACTGCCCCAAGTGAAGGAGTTCAAGTACCTCGGGGTCTTGTTCATGAGTGAGGGGACAATGGAGCGGGAGGTTGGCCGGAGAATCGGGGCAGTGGGGGCGGTATTGCACTCGCTCTATCGCACCTCTTTCACGAAAAGAGAGCTGAGCCAGAAGGCAAAGCTCTCGATCTACCGGTCAATTTTTGTTCCTACCCTCACCTATGGTCACGTCCAGCTGGGAGGAGGCCTCGGGGAAGACCCAGGACTAGGTGGAGAGATTACATCTCCACACTGGCCTGGGAACGCCTCGGGGTCCCCCAGTCAGAGCTGGTTAATGTGGCTCGGGATAGGGAAGTTTGGGGCCCCCTGCTGGAGCTGCTGCCCTTGCGACCTGACTTCGGATAAGCGGTTGAAGATGGATGGATGGATGGAACATTAGTACATGCATTTAGCTATTATGAATTACCAGTGAACAATGACAGAATTAATCATGGCTAATGATAATTTATTACAATTCCATTGTTTATTGTTTGTTGATGTTAGTCGATAATGCATTCAATAATCTTAATGTATATTTTTTTAATAAAAGCTGTAAAAGTAGCTTGAGCTCATGAAAATTGAGATTGTAAATGTAGAATGTAATGTAATGCAAATGTTTAAATGTAAAATGAGTTACGAGCCATACGCTACAGTGAGTGTGTTTTGATGTCATAAGTGTGAGGAACAGGGTGAAAAGTAAGTGTTTATAAACTGATAAATCTGCCATTTTACTCGTGATTTTTGTGAAAGTAAATAAAAGTTGTTGTTGTTGTAGCACCTGTAGTGTTCAATTCACCACGAAATTGCCATGATACGTGGTACAATGAGCCACGTAAAAAGTTAGAGTAATGTGATTCTATAAGACTGTGATGAAGAGAAGGGTGTGGCCGGGCTGAGAGGATGTACGCCTGGCGCTGAATTGCCCAATCAGTGGGAGAGGGATAAAGGAGGAGCTGGGGACACCAGAGAGAGAGAACAAGATGCATGTTCTCTCTCTCTCTCTCTCTCTCTCTGGTATCACCGGCTCCTCCTTTGGGCAACTCAGCACCTGGCATGTATTCTCTCAGCCTGGCCACACCCTCCTCCTCGTCTCAGAGACCAATGCCAAATCACAGGCATTCCTTTTATATGTGGATAGCCATCCATATCAACAAGTACAATAGAGCCCACTTGGCAATTCTTGGACAAGCCAGCTTTTTAAAAAGACGCATATCCACTCAGCCTGAGAAAAGTCCCTCTATGCCTCCATAAGCAAGGGTCTGTGTTCATCTCTGAGCTGGACTGACAGTCTGTTTGTTGGCTGTGAGAGGCAGAGCAGTCAACACCTAGACAGCAGAGCTCTGGAGAGATAACTACATATTGAAGACAGCATTGGTGGAGAGGCTGCTTGTCATTAAGCTGGACAGCTGTCCAAACGGTAATATATATCAGCATGTCGATAATCCAGAGGTTTAAAGGAATAGTTTTCTCAAAAATTAACATCATTTACTCACCCTCCTGTCGTTCCAAATCAAAACCAAAATATATTGCAATATGTCCGGACTGCTCTTTTCACACTGGGAACCAAGCTCTAAAAATGACTCTTAAACAAATCTTTAAAAATATCACTATTAAAGTACCATAAAAGTAGTCCATACGACTTGTGTGCTATGCACCAATCTTTCTGAAGAAATACTGTAGCTTTGTGTGAGGAACATGTCAAAATTAAAGTATTTATTTATTGATAATCTTCATCTCCTCCATAGCTTTCAAATCTCATTCACACTTTTCAAACTTGCTGTGTTGCACTCAGTTAGGAAACACGTGTCTCTGACGCTAAACTTGTCACGAAACATCTTGATATATGTTTGAATATGGGAATGAGATTTGAGAGCTGAATGACGATTTCAATTTCAGTTTGTTCCTCACTCAAAGCTTTATTTTGGCTTCAGAAGACTTGAAAAATATAGCTCAAGTCATGTTTTTCTTTTTGTTTTTTGTTTTTTCCATATTGGAGTTTGACTATCCCTGGTAACTGAAAAAACCCTTACATTTATTTGTATGGAAAAGAGCAGCTTGGAGATTCTTCAAAATATCTTATTTTCTGTTCCAAAGAAGAAAGTTTTTGGGTGAATTTTTCTATTACTAGACTATGAATGTTAACTAAGGCCTACTAAGGATAACTGTATTAGCAATTACATACTGTTGTGAAAGAATACTAGGAATGTCTGATCTATTAAAAGAGCATAGAAAAATTTCGGGACAATAAATGGTTTCACACCAGCCTTGTGCCATGGGCTTTCCATTGTTTGTGTAATATGCCCGATGAGGTTTGGCAAGCATGAACATATTTCATAAGGTTTCATCACATTTATTCTCACACATTCTCACATGCATACAACAGCACACACACACACACACACACAACTTATGAATATCACTGCCCCAAACGATGAGCCACAACATGTGAATCATCCCTCACATATAGCTCAAATGACCAATGGAAGCCACATTTACCTTGCTTTTATCACAGTGTCGCCATGTCTGCTTATAATAAGTGAGATTGGGCTTGTTTTTTCATAATTTGCTTATATACATGGGTTCAAATAGTACGATGTAACAATGTTGCAATTTTTGTTGCAATTTTTTTAGACGTAATTCCAGAATGCAGATGAGTTTTAGGGTTGGCATTTGCTTGGCACCCATAACACAATTAAGTGTAAACAAACCACTAATTGCAGCTGTCAACTCTCCCTATGTACTATTTGAACCATGATTTACATGATGTTGTTTATAATCACAGAAGTTTGCTTCTTGTTTCATCCCTCCCTACCCCAATGATGGGTTATTGTTTAATTTTGTAAATTTCCAGATGTGTATGAGAAAGACTTATTCATTAATTTAGATGGCAAGTTATATATGTGAAATATGTAATAAATAAATTATAGATTTAATTTAATTATATAAAAAATGTAATTATAAATATAATTATTAGATAATTTAATTGGATAAGGCTATACTAATTAAAAAATACATAATTTTTCAGCAATTTACATTTTAGCCTTTTTATGTCATCTACGTTTTTTTTTTTTGCTTTTAAGACTATGAGGGAAGAATTGTTTCCTTAAAATTTTAGAAGAAATGTGGCAATGAAGAGTAATAAATGTACAAATAATCTGTATAAATTACATATTAATCTTTGCGCATTTCAATATTTTAGCATATAAAAATGTAAAATATCACACATCATTATCAGTCTGTAAAAAAAAATTCTACATGAAAATGTCCATTGAAGTCAGTGGACGCATGGCCCTTAGAGCTCTACTGAAGCCATGCTTCAATGAGAGGCTATGGCAGATACTGTACCTGTAGATTTCAGAGAAGTAAAAACCAGCATTTATTCGATGAGAGGCTCTAAACATGTCATTATGGGTCCAACCCAGACAGCGTGCTTTTTTCATCCTATGAGAGCTTCATGAGCACTATTAATACTGGATCTATATTTGCTTGTTTATTGGACATTGTGCTTTCAATCAATGTATTTTTGTCACACCTGGAAGCTGGGATTCTCTATATAATAATTTGTCAAGCTTACAAATGCCCGGGACTAGTGATAGTCCCAGTGGTGCCTGCAGGATTTCATTTGATGGTACGCACAGAAATCTGCCTAATAAACCTTATATCTATGGGGGCCCGGGTGCATGCTCCACCAGGAAAAATTTTGTTTGTGCAAAAAAACAACACCAAAGTGTTCAATTCTGGTTACTTTGAAATAAGCATTTGTTTTATTTTCTTTAGTATGAGTAGCGTTCATGTAACTATCGCCTAAAGCATTTCTTCCAGTAATCGTTCAGACAGATGCATTTTTGCGCTAAAAAAAGCAAAATGCACCATAACAAATAGAGCAGAACGCAGGTGTCTTGAGACGCACTTTTATCAGTTGAAGTTATTTTTAACTAGACACAGCATCTAAAAATGCAGCGCTCCTGTGAGAGATGCTAAAAGCACAGTGAAATGTGATGCAGTTGTCAAAAGACATCCATCTAGCAAATGTTTACATGGAAAACGATTGAAAAACAGCGTGAGCGGATGCAAAAACGCAAATGTTTTTGTGAGAAACCGCTCCAAATGATTCAGTGAGAGAGTGTTCTGAACGAATCATACTGAATTACAAATTCGAGCCTGCTTGGAAAGAACTGAAAAGAACCAACTCAAAATAATTATTCATTTGCAAATTGGGCATTGCGCAAACAGATATATGGGACACATTTCATGATTGGTGAAATATTCTGAGAGTAAATCTATTTATTTCTCAGGTAAGTCAGAGTGCTCATGGTAGGCACAGTGTGTACGGCCGTACAGCTGCAGGCGCCACTGGATAGACTGATATATCGGTCAGGCTGATTAATCTGCCGATATTTGGCCATTTTCCGATTATCGCATCAGCCGATACCCTTGCTCGCTTGGCCAATTAACAAGAGTGTTAACTTTCACTTGTGTCAGTTTCAAAATCTTTAAAATCTATTTGTCAATGTATAGTCAATGCCATCTGTTTTTAAGGCTCTTTCTTTTCAAGTGTATACAAATTTGAGGAAATATTCCCTTAATTAAGTGTTCTTTTCACTTTAGAAATTGTGTGTACATCTGATTTGCTGTTGTTAAATTGTATTATGTTTATCGGCATTTATATCGGTATCGTCATCATGCTCTCTAGATGTTGGTATTGGCCATTGAAAAACCCATATCGGTCGACCATTAGCCGGGACTTCACAATAAATGGCCAATAATTGAAGTGGTGATGTAAGTGTATTGACAGTGTATGAAATGTAAAATAATGATCGGAGGCTCTGAAATGCACATGCAGTTTTTTTTCGACCTGACAAAACAAGTTTCGAGCTTAATTATCTTGGTTAAGGTTATTGGTTACCTTTGCAGACACCAAAAACCATAGTCTGTGGTTGCCTACTTTTGAAAAGCACCAGCCGCCACTGTTTTATTTGTATTTTTTCTTTGTTGATCAATGAAATTAAGCAAATCTTGCTTCATAATTCATAAAAAAAATCCCCACCAAGAAATATATATATATATATATATATATATATATATATATATACACACTCACCTAAAGGATTATTAGGAACACCATACTAATACTGTGTTTGACCCCCTTTCACCTTCAGAACTGCCTTATTTCTACGTGGCATTGATTCAACAAGGTGCGGAAAGCATTCTTTAGAAATGTTGGCCCATATTGATAGGATAGCATCTTGCAGTTGATGGAGATTTGTGGGATGCACATCCAGGGCACGAAGCTCCCGTTCCACCACATCCCAAAGATGCTCTATTGGGTTGAGATCTGGTGACTGTGGGGGCCATTTTAGTGCAGTGAACTCATTGTCATGTTCAAGAAACCAATTTGAAATGATTCGAGCTTTGTGACATGGTGCATTATCCTGCTGGAAGTAGCCATCAGAGGATGGGTACATGGTGGCCATAAAGGGATGGACATGGTCAGAAACAATGCTCAGGTAGGCCGTGGCGTTTAAACGATGCCCAATTGGCACTAAGGGGCCTAAAGTGTGCCAAGAAAACATCCCCCACACCATTACACCACCACCACCCGCCTGCACAGTGGTAACAAGGCATGATGGATCCATGTTCTCATTCTGTTTACGCCAAATTCTGACTCTACCATCTGAATGTCTCAACAGAAATCGAGACTCATCAGACCAGGCAACATTTTTCCAGTCTTAAACTGTCCGATTTTGGTGAGCTCTTGCAAATTGTAGCCTCTTTTTCCTATTTGTAGTGGAGATGAGTGGTACCCGGTGGGGTCTTCTGCTGTTGTAGCCCATCCGCCTCAAGGTTGTGTGTGTTGTGGCTTCACAAATGCTTTGCTGCATACCTCGGTTGTAACGAGTGGTTATTTCAGTCAAAGTTGCTCTTCTATCAGCTTAAATCAGTCGGCCCATTCTCCTCTGACCTCTAGCATCAACAAGGCATTTTCACCCACAGGACTGCCGCATACTGGATGTTTTTCCCTTTTCACACCATTCTTTGTAAACCCTAGAAATGGTTGTGCGTGAAAATGCCAGTAACTGAGCAGATTGTGAAATACTCAGACCGGCCCATCTGGCACCAACAACCATGCCACACTCAAAATTGCTTAAATCACCTTTCTTTCCCATTCTGACATTCAGTTTGGAGTTCAGGAGATTGTCTTGACCAGGACCACACCCCTAAATGCATTGAAGCAACTGCCATGTGATTGGTTGATTAGATAATTGCATTAATGAGAAATTGAACAGGTGTTCCTAATAATCCTTTAGGTGAGTGTATATATATATATATATATATATATATATATATTATGCTTTTTTTGGGCTTGATTTGTCAGACCAGGTCACTGTTCCTTTCAGACAGAACTGTTTCTGATTGTTCAGCCACATTCATTCTGCATAGTTAATGGGCTGCTCTTTCTTCCTCATTACCCCGTCAGAGAGAGAATGAAAGTTTTCATCAGGGCTAATCAGCATGGCACCTTCTCATCACATATTCGAACAGGGCCTGAGGTGGAGGGGCTGCTGGGTATACAACAACGAGCTATCATTAACCATCTCAACTGCATGCTGACACCCTAAATGAGATGTTTCTTCACTTTCTTGTCACAGCACGCATTGTCGCATGGCTTTAAATGAGGTCAAACCTGAGTGAAGAAAAATTTCCTTCATGTATGGATTCAGCTGTCCATTTCTAATGAGGCAAATAAGAAAAGTGACAGAACTGAGACCTCTCTCTCGGTCTTTGAACACCTGTGTAGAAGGAGAGAGAGAGACGTTAACAAAGAAGCGGTAGAAAAAATGATTTTTCAGGGAGGAAGATGAAAGGATGGAGGAAAAGAGACAGAAATGACTGTTTCCAGAAAAATGTAGTCTGTGTTCAGATTAGTATACAGGTATACTACATTTAATATTTCTGGAGTATATCGTATGCGTACTCTGCACAGTACAGTATGTACATTTTCAGTATGCATAGAATCAAGGGCATAATATATTTATTTTTAAGGTGCACCAGTGGTAGTCCTGATTTACTTGGTACCTTAATTTGAGAAATTCTTTAGCAATTTAGTAGTTTTTTAAGATATTTTTATTTAAGCTAGTTAAGATGTTTTAGTCTAGGTATTTTTTATTTATTTTTTAGTGATCACCATGCATTTTTGTTTGGAAAATAGCAAATAACTTCGACATTTTAATAATAAATACATTTGTGTTCAAGAAAAAACTATAAGGGTGGGTGGATGATTTCAGTTTAAAGCAAATCGTTTGCAGAAGTTGTGACTTAGTTGGACGGACAAAATTTAGACACTTGAATTGCATGATTTCTGCCACAGCACTTTTTTCCAACAATAAATTATGCAATTAAATAGTCAAAGATACACTCATTTTGGAAGTTGAATTCAAAATCATAATAAATAAATAAATAAATAATCTGAAGAGGCACTCACATGCAACGTCATGCGGTTATGTGACAACAATGTAGCACACTACCATTTAAAATGTTGAAATAATGCCTACTGGTTTACTATTTAAAAAAATTAGAATATGCAGTGTGCATTGCGTAATGCTCATTTATTAATAAGCTAGTATTTCATTCCGAACACAGCTATGGAGTTTTTACCAATAGACACACACTTAGTGCAGATAATTACTCCATGCAAAAGGAAGATTTAAAAATAGATAGTGAGGCAATAAGCTGCAAGAAAAAGTGCAAATACTGCAGGGAGACATTTTAAAATTCAAGTTTTGATTGTGTAAATTAATTATGGTAAAAGAGAGTTCCCAAATGCGAAACAGATGTTCAGCCGAAGTCCATCAGATTGAATCAGCAGAGGGAAAACCAGTGAGAAGACATTACATGGGCACACACAGAGGGGTGGTGGAACCTGGAACGTACAGCGAAAGGATGTTTACGTCACATCACTGGAAGGTTGCAATCATCTGTGTCCTGATGATCCATGTCTAGAGGCATAACTCTGTCAGCCTGCCATGTTTATGCTCATGCTTCATGAATATTGATATAATTTCTTAAATGTCACTAGAGTTTAGGAGTGGCACATCATAATAAGCCACAGCTCCACTTAAGGAAGGTATACACGGTGCAATTTTTCAGCTGTCTTGTTTTTTCCAGTCAGGAGAGATTGTGTGGAAATCGTTGGTGCTCATGTGGTCGCGGCTTGCATCGTGTGAGAGGAATTACAAATGTAGCCGCGTGGCTTTTGGGCAGCTTAAGACCTCCTGATATTTTTCAAAATTTTCTAAAAATGTGGCTACTGTTGGCTTGAATTTGTGAGGTGTGTGCAGTTGAATGAGCCAATCTGGCGATCTACCTGAAGTTGACCAATCAGTAAAAGGTGTAACAACTCACACAAAAAAAACATGCACTAGAAAACAATCTTTATCACTCCGATTGACAGAGTTTTAAATTTCCATCATGGACTATTTTTATTCATCCTGCTTGCATTCATTTCAGTTCTAGGGCTTCATTTAGGAGGATATAGCATCTGTTATAATTGTATAGTGGATCTGTGATTGATTTTTGAACTTCCTAAGCGATTGTCTGGTGGCACCAAGGACTTCTAGGTTGAAAGTTCTACCTGTCGGAAATACAATTTTAATCTTGAAGAAAACAATATATAACACTTGATTTAATAGATTGTTCCCACTCTAAATACTGATTTGTTGTAAAATGCCAATAACAGTACATCTGTGACACCACATTTTATCCACCTTTTTCCTGAACAGAAAAATGTTTTTTTGACACAAGGCATCACCCAGGCCCCCGTACTGAGGTAAGTGCTCCACATGCGCTGGTTGTCCCCTAGGCAACCCCTTGTGATGTATATTCCGCAAAATATTCCCTGCCGGTAAACCGCATCTTCCTTGGGCAGAGGGCCCTCTGTCCTTGGTCGCCGTGTTTGTAGTAACGCCGCTCCACACGATGTGCTTCCACTCCTAACCGGTAAGACCATGTGTTGAATTCCACCTAAACTCCCCCCCCTTGGGTCTGGGTGTGGTCTCCGCGATGTCCTCCTCTTTGGAGGGACACCCCCCCAGATTGGACCATATATTTGGCCCCAAGCCGAACGATTTCATTCATTTTGGGGGAGAACAATAGAGAGAAGGCCACGGCTGGGCCAGCCAGTCCTGAGCAGTTAGCTGTTCCCCTAGGTGCAGGGGACCGCTTCATGCCTGCCAGTGTGTTGGGGGTAGTTATGCGACGGCTTGCTGAGCTAGCTACGAGGCACACAGAGGTCTGCCCGTCTTGCACTGCCAGTCTGCGTAACTTGGTTCAGCTCTTGTGGCATTTTCCATTGGGACCTCTTGTGTCAACTCATCGACACAACGTCGAGTGAGTGACAGATAGGGAAAATCTCGGTTACTGATGTAACCTCCATTCCCTGATGGAGGGAATGAGACGTTGTGTCCCTCCTGCCACAAGACTGAACCAACCACTGAAATGGCCGGGTGTTTGGCTCAGCTCCTCAGTGCGATACCTGATGTATGTTTGCAGCATCACTCCTTTTATACCCGTACAAATTCACACTGCCAATTTTCATTGGCCTTTTCTCAAGATCAGCGATGTCTGGGCTCCGCAGGAGCGACCCCTAGTGTCAACTCATCGACACAACGTCTCGTTCCCTCCACCATGGAACGTAACATGGTTGCTATGGCAGCACGCCACTCTTTAACCAGCACGAGCACTTTGAGTGAGATGGTAACAAAGTCCCTTTGGAAGGGAATGTATGAGGTCAATTTTAGGAGAGTTATAATGATGTAAAGAGAAAAGTTTTCATCTTTATTTTAATTATATATTAATATAATTATACATATGATATAATATATGAAGCAAAGTATTGTGGGTTGTGAGTGCCTACGAAGGATACACCTCATGCATCCTCCGAATTCAAGTGAAAGGTCTCATTCGAAGGCTGCATTTGAAGTGACCTACTGGCTTATCTGAAACGAGACAGCCTTGATGACGTATGCGGCCGACAAATGTGACCTCCAGATGATGCATCCTTCCAGAGGAGACAGCCTGTGAAAGTAACATGGCACCGGTATAGGATAAGTTAACATAGATCCATCTATTGAAGCATTTCTTTTCTCGATTTACTTTTACCTAAGATTTCAGAATATGGACTGGCTAAATTTTTCATTTTTTTTTCATTTTACGCACTTCTGTTAACAGCCATGTTCTTTGCAATAAACAATAGCTACAACAAGGTGCTCCTTAGTTTACATTGATTCGTTATGCCCTCTTGTGAATGTAGGAGTCAATGTCAATTTAAAAGTCAGATGTCTTGATCTTTTCATCCCTAACTGAAATTGTAATATAATTTTCTCAGCCTGCTTTCTCATCATGGCTTTTTTTGCATTATTACACCAAACATCAATATGTAAAAATGTTGCCTGATTGCACTGATGTCATAATATGTCATTGTGATGCAAGAATAACTAGGATTACATCATCAAATCTTGCAGCTACAGATACACAGTAGCAGTAAAAGTTTTTTGATCTGTCTGAGTGAAATCTAGATTGCATGCTGAAGGCAATATGGAGATGCGTTATACTTATTAAATAGAGGAGTGCTATCGGCTTTTTTGATTGGCATTCTGGGTTGATGAAATAACAGCTCCACCTGCCAGTCATTCAGATGTGCAACTGAATGCTGTCGGTGACAGTCACACTCTCACCTTCAGTTCTGCCTTTTACCTTCTTATTGCCGAGAGCTGACAGGCAGGGCACTGGGATCTGACACGCTGGTCATTATAACAGTGTGCAATGTAACTTTGGACCTTTTTTTTTTCTTTTTATGATCAGATTGTGTTTATTTTCAGTGAAATAGAGATGGTTATGTCAGTTCAATGGGAGCACAAATTATGACGTTTTGAAATGTAAAGGTTTTTATCTTGTCTTAGTGACAAAACCTGGACATACTTAGTGACCCACCCCCGGACATACGGGTATAAAAGCGGGGAAATATGGCGTCTGACACGGATGACTCCCCTGGGCTGCTGCCTTCGGGCCAGCACGCCCAGGCTGAGGCTGACGCGCAGATGTCCGACATGCTTGCCCGGGCCGCCACCAAGCGTGGGGCTAGACTGGAACCCTCCGTCCTCCCCACAGCCATCGCGGTTGGATGACTGGTTCCTGGGGCCTGCACGCCGCTCACAGCCGTGTCCCCGATCCCGTTTTTCCAGGAAGTGCATGATGAGCTGACGTCTTCGTGGAGGGCACCGCTCTCCACTCGTCACCAAACCACCCGCTCATTCGCACTCGCTACCCTCGACGGTGGAGCGGCCCATGGGTACACAGCAATTACCCAGGTTGACAGGGCTGTTGCGCTCCACCTGTGCCCAGGGAACCCTACCACTTGGCACAGGGATGTGGCACGCTCTGGCATCCGCACCCAGACCTCTGGAAACTCCACGTCTGGCCCTTGGACGGGATGCGGAAGATCTAGCTGGTCTACCACCTGCCGTCGAAGACACGATCAATCAAGCCAGAGCCCCCTCTACCAGGCAACTTTATGCCCTGAGGTGGCGATTGTTCAAAAATTGGTGCTCTTCCCGGGCTGAAGACCCATAGAGGTGCGCAGTTAGGTCAGTGCTCCTATTTCTGCAAGTCTTTGGGTAAGCACGACTTAATCATCAGCTTCCTATGAGGCGCCCGGAGGTTAAATCCTTCCTGGCCAGGTCTGTTCCCTCCTGTGATCTCTCGGTGGTCCTTGTGGGCCTTCAAAGCCCTCCCTTCGAGCCCCTAGAATCAGTTGGACTCAGGGCCCTCTCTCTAAATACGGCCCTGCTGATCGCGCTCGCCTCCATCAAGAGGGTCAGGGACCTGCAAACGTTCTCTGTCAGCGACACTTGTCTGGAGTTCGGTCCGGCAGACACATATGTGATCCTAAGACCGCGACCGGGCTACGTGCCCAAGGTCCCTACCACGCCCTTTAGAGACCAGGTAGTGAACCTCCAAGTGCTGCCCCGGGAGGAGGCAGACCCAGCCCCTTCGTGGCTATGTCCGGTATGTGCTACTTGGACCGCACGCAGATCTTTAGACGTTCTGAGCAGCTCTTTGTCTGCTTTGGTGGACAGCGGAAAGGAAACACTGTCTCCAAACAGAGGCTTTCCCACTGGGTGGTGGACGCCATTTCATTGGCCTATCATTCCCAGGCCTCATCACATCAGAACTCGGTACATGCTGACGGACTGACCAGGTGGATCGCTTGCACCTAGCGCCCTTTCCCTCGGCCGAGATAAAACTGTGCACTTTCTCTCCCAGGAGATCCCACTCATTCGGATCCCTGGAGGACTCCTCCCTAGCTGTATTCACCACTCTTACCTCCCCCTTCCTGGGCAGGTGTGGTCTCCGCAGGGTCTTTTCCCCCTGAAAGAATAGGAAACTGGGTAAGACCCCCTTCCCTCGATGTGTGTGAGGGCCCCAGCTGTTTCTTGCTCTATGCGGAGAAACATACAGAGAAAAGAGGCCCGGCTAGGCTCGGCCTGTTCCCGGGTTGGCAAGTGTCGCCTTGTTCCCCTGTTTAGGGTAACTAGAAGGATTCCAACGACTTTTATGGGGCATTGGGGAAGGGTATGTGCAGTCTGACACAGCTGGTCGCCTTTGCATGTGAAATACCTGCCCGCTCCTGTGTCAGCAGACCACGTACACGGCTCAGCGCATGGCGTGATTTAAATTGAACTCCTAGTGTCCCTTCTTTGACAACATCGAAGTGAGCGACAGACGGGAAAAGTCTAGGTTACGTATGAAACCTCTGTTCACTGATGGAGGGAACAAGACGTTGTGTCCTCCCGGCCACATCGCTGAGCCAAGCCACTGTTGTGGCCGGACTATTTCCGGCTCCTCAGAAAAATCCTGAATGACCTTGACGTATTTCCCCGCTTTTATACCCATATGTCCGGGGGCAGGGTATGCAAATACTGTCTGCCAACTTCTTATTGGCTTTTTTTCATAGATCAGAGGCATATTCGGCACTCAAGAGATGACCAATTATTTGTGATTATTGGACAAGGATTTGAAAAAATTATTAGTAACACTTTACAATAAGGTTATATTTGTTAACGTTAGATAATATATAGTTAGTTCATTTTAAATTACTAATGTTAACTTATACAACTTTCTAAAAGTAAAAAAATTATTAGTAGAAATTAGCATTGATAAAAATAAGTAAATGCTGTAAAAGTATTTTTCATAGCTAGTTTATGTTAACTATTTTATTAACTAATGTTAAGAAATACCTTATTGTAGTGTTACCAAATACTTTTATAGAGACTGTACTCATGAAAAGCAATTTCTAGCCAATGAAATATGGTATACCAGATAATAATAATTATTTACATATTTACATAATAAATTACATATTTATTAATAAAAAAATATAAATAATTGTTGGATATGGATATGTTAACTATAAGGCCTGTTAATATGGGAAGCAAAAAATATTTGGTGTGAAACAGGATCTTATTCACAGTAGCACCATCTTTATTTTTAGACAGGAAAGACAATGAGACAGTAAGGGATAGACTTAAATGCTCCTCAATGTTTAATACTGTTGTTTAAAGTGTTTTAGATCACTCTGCTGACAAAAAATCTTTCCAAGAAATTTCAATATACAAAAAAAAAAACTTAGATTTGATCTAGGAGCTTTATACAGTACATGCCATTGAAGAGACTGTAAGTCTATCCCTCACAGCCTAATTTTCATTCACGCCAAAAATCAAATATGCTTCTATTGTGAATAAGGTCTATAAAGTTGATAGTTGTTACTGGAAGAAAATGAAAACAAGGAGAAGTGAAGAGGACAGTGAATAGGTAAAGAGGCTGATTATTGAAAAAGAGTCTGTACCGTGAATTTATATGAACTGTTACGTTATACCACAGCTGCTCAGCACCAAAAAGCGAAAGCTTTTCTCAATGGAGTTGCCATGCATAAATGTCCTTTCAGCGTATTTCCAAGGGCACAAAATGGAAATGACCCGAGAGACTGAGTGCATTAAAGGCCCTTCACCCATGAGCCCATGGGCCCATTATGTCAGCAGTTAGTATGCTGGAGTGCATCCTGTTTAAAATGTTTGCAACCATTGCTCTCTTTTTAATGGTGCTCATCCTTCGAGCAGCTGCAGCGTGGCAGTGTCAGCAGCAGGTCTTCACTCTCTCTGACTCATTCACAATTTAAAAGCTTGTTTAGGCCCACAAGTGCTGCTGTCTCCTGTACTTACACTCATTCAAGAGCCACCAGCTAAACAAACAAACACTAATCTTGGCCAAGGGTCAATAGACAGCTATTGCTGAATATGAGATTTCAAAATAGAACACTATCAACAGAAGTTACTGTAAATTATACTGTATATTAATACAGGTATTTGCTTTCAAAGGATTCCTGAAGATCTTATGCAGAACTATTAATATAACATAAACCACCATAGGTGGGGCACGTTGTAACATGACCACATAACAGCTTAAAATCCCCCTCTAACAACTGTATCTGATGTAATTAAAAAGCCTAGAAGATAAGCTAAATAAGCTTTATGTCAATAAAAGCTATTTATTAACTTTGTCATATATAATATAGCAATAATTTTGACACAACAAAGCAACAGCATTGACCAAAATAATGCATGTATTGATGACAACACACACACAAACACACACACACACACACACACATGCATTAAGGGGAATTATGTAAATTGCATATCTGACTGTATGGAATTGCATATAGTTTTTTGTAATTGGGGCACACTGTAACGCAGTGTTACAACGTGCCCGTCGGCGCAACTGGGATTTAAACCTGGCTGGTCACTTCTGCTGGCTATCTGAGAATTAAAAGTCTATAAGATGCTAACTAAAAGACCGGAGATTAAAATGATACCAAGTTTGTCTCATTTTAGTAAAAACAGAGCGAAAAATTTCATAGACCTCACACGTCACTCTTCCCACAGTTGAGAACCACTAGACTAATCTGACCACAAAATACAACAGTATTAACCTGAATGCACAAGGCAAATGTAATATAGACACGGCAGTCTACATTTCTTAATATATATTTTTCATATATTTTTTTAAACAGACACTGCGCTCTAACGTTAGAACTATAAAACAGGGACATGATTGCCAGTTCACCACTTTCAGACTAACCAGAAACAATGACAGTATCAATAACACAGATTTTTCCAATGTGAAAATCCACGTGTCTCTCCATGCGAATGAACATCTCTGTCACTTTGTTGTAAAAGTCGCCCACTTGTTGAAGTTTCGATAGCCTCACTTTCTCGATTTTTCATTGAAATTAACTTTGCCAAATCCGCGTAGGTCATCAATGCTTTCACTGCAGATATCCATTTAAGTGCTTAATAATGCATTAGTAATGTGAACTTGAATGTGTTGACACAAAACTGAAATCAGATAGCATGACTGAAGGAATGAGTTTCTGATTGGCTTACTCATTTTGGTAAGCATGCGTACCTTGGCCATTTGTAGTAGTGGGCGTGATTCAGTTTGAATGAATGTACAGTGTTGAATGAAAGGGTGGCAAACAATGGAATCAGAGAAAGCATAACATACAGTGCTTATTCCTAAGGATGGTGCCAAATGCGAATAAATGAATAACTGTCTGTGCAGCTCAAGTATGAGGAAAGATGACGAATTTGAATGAAAACTGTAGTTACGTATATTAACAATTATATTTAAATATTTAATATTGTCATTTTTCTTTACACCCTTCTTAGGGAAGCACTGCTAACCTTGCTTATATGGACAGCATGTCCTTGATTTCTGAGTACATTAACCTTTTAACCAACATGATGATTTCCCATGTAATCATTTTGAAATCATTTGGTATGTAGCTGACTGACTGTATGTAATCCCTTACACATAATCACTTGATTTGAAAGCAGTTGCGATGAAAAAGCAGTAGGCCAAGTCTATTTTAACATAATACAGCTATTTCTGTCATATTTCTTTTCCTAATCCAGTGACCTCTAAGACAGTATTTGTAGTAATCTCTTCTCACAGTGTTAGATGAATGAGGAATATTCATGATAGCGAGATACAGTATAGACACAATTTAATTAACACTGTCATACTTCAGTATAAGATTTGATAATGACTCCCAGTGAACAGTTAGAAAGTGAGATGAGATGAGATCAGAGTGGGATATTCCACTCAAATTAGATTTAGTGCAAAAAAAACTCAAGGATATAATTTTTAAGTCATGTGGGCACACAATACAATAGCATGTTCAGCTGACATTTTCAGATAAATGAGTCTGGCTTATAATAGCATTGAATACTAAGTAAATGGGTTAAGAGGTGTGAAGAGAAATGCAATTATTTCGTTTTTGTCAACACTACAATAAATCACATTGCTCTTGTTGGTTGGGTTAGAAATGCAAATCTGCTTCAGGCAGCTTGAAGAGAGGCTATGGAGAAACTAAATATCACTGATATTTGTCTCTTTATAAGACGTTTTAAATGGTAATTGGGGGTTAATAGAAACAGCTCACTTCTTGAGCTGCATTAAAAAAAACTTTTCTTTGAAAATGTCTTTGATTTATTAGCTCTATTATTTACAACTACACACTGTAAAAAAAATCAGTAGTAATCAAATTGGATGGGACAGTTTTTTGGCTAGGGGGCATTTTGAATTGGAAAATTGTAGAGAGAATGATGGAACGAGCTCAACCAGCGGCCCTCACAGAATACCTAAAAATGAAATTTGGTGTTCACCCAAAATTAAACTCCTGTCATCATTTACTCACCCTAATGTCTTTCAAAACCTGGATGACTTTCTTTCTTCCATGGAACACAAAATTAGTTATTTATTCACCTTCTGTCTTTGTCGCTTAACTTCTGTTTTTTTTTTTTTTAAGCTAGTCGAGTTGATGGTGTTAGTCTGCACCACCCCTTTACTACATGAAAATGCTAGTGAGGTGTTTTTCTGTGTCTGTAAATGTTAGTTTTTTCAACACCCACAAAGGTAAATTGGTCCTGGCAGATCACATTCAGACAGCAATGGCTCACTGCACTTTTTCATAATACAAGTGTTTAATTATTATACGTGTAATTCTGCTTAATTTTTAGGTTTCAATTTGTTAATAATTTGTCTTAAAATGTGTAGCTGGTATGAAATTTCAAACAGTGACAGCTTGTATATCTCACATGCAAGTTCATGACATTAAAGGAGATGATATTCGTACTTTTTAAAATGTATTTATTACCTTACATTTTAAAATGCTTAAATATGATTAAAAAATAAAACATACACTTTTACATGTATTTGTGTGCGTGTGTGTGTGTGTGTGTGTGTGTGTGTGTGTGTGTGTAAATGTTTAACGCTCAAAATATCTGCTCACCTTAACAAAAACATGATGGGTGAATGACAAGAGAAGATGGTCAGAGGTGTTGTACAGAGATATTTGTAATGACTTTGTGTTGTCTCACTGAGTTTCACGAGCACTGAGGCATATTAGTACATCCACAGCATGAAGGTATGAAGGTAGGATCTTGTATATTTATGAATGAAGTATTTTTTTTTTTAAATCTCCCCCATCTGCTTCCAGTCGAAAAGACATCCCCTGAACACTTTAAAATAACTTTTAGCAACTCTATAACCTGTAAATCCACTTTGCTGAGTATTACACTTTGACATCAACACCATAGACATCTATATAGAAAACGCTAGACCAGAACTTCAAAGACAAAATATTAAAGATGGCTGTGCACTAGTTTCTACGGCGCATAAGCTGAATAGCCTGCTGCCTTGAATGCCAAACCTGCTGTTATCTATATAATGAAAATGAATGGAAACCACGGCTGTTTGTCCCCATCCACTTTCATTGATTTCACTGAAGAAGAAAAAAACAGCTTGGACATTCTGCTTTGTTGTTCCACAAAAGAAAGTCATATAATGACAGAATATAAATTTTTGGGTGAATTATCCCTTTTAACAACAAACAGTGGAGCTAAATAGGAGGAAATGTTCTTCAACTGTTCCTTACAGTGGGATTTTCAGGAGGACAAAAGACGTCCTTTGAAAACAGATCTGAAACAGTCACAAAATTAAGTTTTTACAGTGTGATTTTCTTCAAAGACACACTCTCATACTTAAAGAGCATGGTGAGTTAATATATGAATGGCTAATGAGGAGTGAGAGTAGATGGAGTGGTGAGAACAGTCTCCCGCTGGTGAACTGGCAAAGCCTTCATAAACTGACAGGAAGATTTCTCAGTGAACATGTCTCATGCTTCTCTCTCTCTCCCTCTCTCACACATGCATATGCATATATATATATATACACAGTATATACGTATGTACAGTACTGTGCAAAAATGTTAGGCACATAAGATGCTTCACAAAACATTTGTCTCCAGATGGTTATTTATATTTTCAGCTTTTGTGTGTCAATAGGAAATATACATTTTAGACTCCCAAACATTTCTTTTGCAAATAGAATAGAATAGATGAACAGGGAGCCCTCCAACAGATGGCATTTTCCCCACTTAGCACCCACTGAACATCGAGTCAGTCTGGGATTACAACATCCTATCTGCCAACAACCAAGAAAAACTGTACCTAGGAGAATTGGTGCTGTTTTGAAGGCAAAGGTGGTCACACCAAATATGTGGGAAGAGTGACGTGTTCCAATGGTAATGGAATGTGTGACAAAACATGTGCGAGCAGGGTGCAAATTTAACACCCGCCAAGCACCAAATGTGAGTAAAAACGGTAAGAACGGTATTCTGATGTGCATCATAAAAATATATAATATGAAGTTTATATATGATGCCATGTGGCAACAAAAATAATATTCAAACATGAATATTCCTGGCAGTAAGCCACCAAAATAAAAATATGAGAAACAAAATCATGATTTGCAGGTAGTTTTTCCAAGAAAACGAGACTGGCTCCTCTCATATATGATATACTCAGTTAGTTATAAATATGCAATGAGAAACATAGAAATAATCCTATTGTCATGAGAATTTTTTTTTATTATTATTATTTTCTTTAATGAAAATTATGCTAAATACAGTTTCATGGCTAAGCTTTCTAAATTCACCTACCATTGGCAGCTGTGGCAGTACGTTAATCTTGGATCCTGAACAATGATACAGTCCACAAAAACAATTAGGAGACCTCATTACCTGGCAATCTTTATATTTAGTCACACAACTAGAAATTTCATGCTGTTAATTGGAATCACATATGTTAAATCCCATTCAGTTCAACCCCACCTCTAGCCACTGGCCGTGGGACTGCATTTTGATGACCACACATGGATCAGGCTTAGAGAGCGCATCCCTGTCTAAGATGCCTTTGCAGGCTACACGCAGCTCCACTTTGGTCAGGCAGGGGCTGTTGAAGAGGCCCAGAGAATTGGCTGCAGACTCGTAGATGTCACTCATGATTTAGGAGATACTTGTGCTGGAAAGAAAAAAAAAACATTTAAAAGATAAGAGATTTCCTCTTTAAAAGCCGAGATAATTTTGTATTCATGTCACAAAACAAATGGCATTAAGCTAAAACAATTTATTTGGATAGTTTGTGTGAGAATGCAAAGAAAGGTACTTTATATTCATTTTGTTGTTAAATGAAATGAAGATGCTTGGCGGCTTTTTTGCAAATATCTGGCAAAGATAAAAAATGTGCAATGTGCTATATAACATACCATCAATTTTCACTGGGAATGTATTTTAAGAATGTGTGTTTCTGGTGAAACATATGCCTTAGAGACACTATCAAGCCAATATGTAGGAAAATTCCTAATCAGATCCCCCCACCACCAATCAGCTCTTTATAGTATAGAGCAGTCTGTGCTAAACGAAATTACATAGAGTAGGTGTGGGGAGAGAGAGAGAGAGAGAGAGAGAGAGAGAGAGAGAGAGAGAGAGAGAGAGAGAGAGAGAGAGAGAGAGAGAGATTGAATATAAAGATTGGTATAGAGAAAGTAAAAATAAGGAAATAAAAACTTTGATGTGTATATTTTCTGAATATAATGAGTAGTGGTTGTCCATGCACAACTGACCACCATAAAGTTAGATTGTCCTGAGTGGTTCCCAGTGCATTACTATGCGGTTGCTAAGGTGTTCTGAGTAGTTGCTAGGATGTTGCAGGCCTAAGTGAAAAGAGCCCACCCTCAAGTCTCTATGATATTCTGGTCCATAGATATGACTTAGGTCCCTGCTTCAATGTAAGTCTATGTATTTTTTCTCTCACCATTTTTATTCTCCACCAAGCAAAAACTGTAAGTCAGGTTGCTTTGAAAAGCCATATCATCACACTCCTCAAAAACATGCACAAATTTAGATATTTAGTGGTTTATTAAAATTCCTAAACTGAAAGGTGCTGTAAGGTATGCAAAAAATGGCCCTACTCCCTGAAAGATATTAACAAAATAAGTGTTGTGAGATATCTCACTTGTCACTGTGACAGCTTTCGACTATGTAATCAGCTAACAAAATTGTGTCTGCAGGCCGAGGTCAGTCATTTTGAGTGTTCACATAGTATTGTAGTTGCAGCAAATTATTGATGCTTATTGTCATTTTTATGCCATATTGTTCATAGCAGTTGTCAGTTGAGGGCGATGTTTTACTGCTGTTGTTTTTGACAGCCAAATCTGCTCAGTGTCTGTGTCAATAAAGCTCATTTGGTATCTTGGAGTGCTGGGTTTTGGAAATAGTGTGCGTGGCTAATCGAATGGCTCAGTTTGTGGAAATTCCGGAACGGCTAAAATTGCTTACAGCACCTTTAAAGGAATCATTTACTCTCATGTTGTTCCAACCCCCTATGATATATAAAGCTCTTTCTTTCATGGAACACAAAAGGAGATGTGAAACAGAATATCTCAGTCACCATTCACTTTCATTGTATGGAAAAAATATTCTGATGACAGAATTGACATTTGTGTGTGAACTATCCCTTTAAGCGTTATTAATTGTAATAGTGATGCTTGCTTTAGAATCTTTATTATATTTCAGTCTGACCTATGAGAGCTGAACTGTGAAAGAGAACAACTCAATCAAAGAATATTTCTCAGCTATGGCAAAGTCATCCATCACTCCCACTGTATCCACTGACAGGTGACAGCCTCATACATTATAGGTCAGCAGTGATAATACAGAGATGAGCAGTTCTCTCTCTCTGTGTGCAAACATTGATGGCTGATGCCCCTCTCAATACTGTTGGCTGAGGAAAGGGACACACATACGTCAATACTCTTTCATCCTCTGGTTGCTATTTTTGCCACATGAGTGTTTTCTCTGCCAGTTTCACCTCTATTATTGTCTATGATAATAGATTTCACAGAATCTTTTCATACAGGTGCACAATCCTCAAGACCTGGAGAAATCATCAATGTGATTCCAACTAGCAGTAAAAAATAAAAGGAATAAAGGATATTGTTTTGAAATGCAAACTGTAAACATTATAAATAATATTCTAATATAGAGAGAAACATACAAATATAGTACATACAAAACACTTGTTTTGTATGTACTTAAGGCACAATGTGTGTGTGTGTGTGTGTGTGTGTGTGTGTGTGTGTGTGTGTGTGTGTGTGTGTGTGTGGCTGTGTGCTATGAATAATTGCGCCCGATCAGCATATTTTCACTGTGAGTATACGTTTTAAGCTGTTATAGTGGTGCTTTTGTGATAGTTTAGCTGTCAGTTTCAGAAAATAAACTTATTATATGCCTGAAAAGACTGTTTGAGTTGCTGTTTGGTGGATCAAAATTGACTGTGCATATAAGAGCTTTAAACTTTTTATCGTGGAACTTTGGTGACAAGTTGGATGTATGTATATAAAATATACTTATTCTGTGGTTTAAAAGACTGTATGAGTTGAAACAACACTCTTTTTTCATATTTAAATGAATATTGCACTTAAATCACTTTTCTGACACTACACTCAAAGCACTTTTAAATAGAGAACAGGGGATTCTCCTCAGCCACCACCAGTACATCTATATATGATTATTCAAGTGTTTTATCTGCTATTAATGTTTGAATTGTGATATTGCTGATATGAGTTCAAAAGAAGACTTTATAATTTTTATACTATATTGCCCAGTTACTACAATAGCATGTCTATGCATTGCACACAATAACACGTAAATTAAAAACATAAAATGAGGATTCAATAATGATGGGGATAAATAAGCAATATAACAATTACAAGAAGTACATTTCAGAAGTCATACATATTAAACATGTCACAGTAACTTCAACGGACATTGTAGATACATCGCAATTGGTTAACACACGAGTAATGTTCGATTCAGAATAGCGTGACAAGCAATATAAGCTTTTTTTTCTCACATTTTCTCCCCAATTTGGAATGGCCAATTCCCAATGTGCTCTAAGTCATCGTGGTAGCATAGTGACTCGCCTCAATCCAAGTGGCGGAGGACGAATCTCAGTTGCCTCCGCGTCTGAGACCATCAATCCACGCAAGTGTGGAGGCTTTTCGCTATTCTCCGACCACAAGGAGGTTACCCCATGTGATTGTACCCTCCCTTGCTACTGGGCCAATTTGATTAATAGATCTTAATAGACCTGGCTGGATTCATTCAGCACACCCTGGATTCGAACTCGTGACTCCAGGGGTGGTAATCAGCATCTTTGCTCGCTGAGCTACCCAGGCCCACCATTTGTTCATTTTTAACCCAAAAATCTTACAAATGTAATCCAAATGACTCCATTGGTTAAATCCATGTCTTCAGAAGTGATATAATAGGTGTGGGATTTTAAGGTTGAGTTGTACAACTAGCTTGTTTGAGTTGACAACTAAAATATCATGCCAACTTAATTTAAGTTTTGATTCTATTAAATTGACCTTAATTTGATTTAACAATCATATTTGCCATTTCAACTCACTTAACAAAGTTGTCTGAAAAAGGAAAGATTTGCCAGCTCCCAGCATGCATTGCAGAATGAATAAATAATTAGGTAAGTGTTGTAGTGCTGTTTTTGTCATAAATATTAGTTAATAGTTGTGTGATGTTAATATCTTATTTTTATTTTATTTAACATTTTTTGTTGAGTGTCACCATTACTGAGCTTTGCATTGAAAACTGCCTCTCATTCGAACTATTAGATGTCCAGCATTTGCTTGTGTTAACTTAAACATCAAAACTTTAGGTGTTGTAATGGATCCTGAGTAGCCTTGTGTGTTACAATTAGTGATGGGCATTCCAGCTCTATTCAGTGAGCCGGCTCCTTCGGCTCATCTCACCAAAAAGAGACGGATCTTTAAAAAAATATGTTTTGTATTTTTTCAACTCAAACAGTTTGTGATAGTTTGACTATAATTGGTGTTAAAATAATAATTAAATTATTTAAATTATTAAATGAAATCATACTCTGCCTACCTTAACCACAATGTATTTAAAAATGCATTGGTTTGTTATGAAAAAGAATGCTATTAAACATTTGCATTTAAAGTATAACTTTACAGGGTTCGCGGGCCTTTTCTGCATATCGCTGCGCCGTTTTGTGGTCCGTTCTGTATAACGCTGCAGCTCATTTTAGCTTATGGCCTATTCGGCCCGTTTCGCGGCCAACCCACTGGCCCGCTCGGTTCTCCTGATGGCCACTCTGCCCCTGATCGGCCCCAAAGTGCGTCGGCCCACCGGGAAAATGCCCGGTAGCCTATGCCAGATTACCAGTCCAGCCCTGATTTAAAGTAGAATTTTTTTTAATTAAAGTGCATATAAATGTAGCAATTCAAAACGAATACAATCTGAACAACATAATAAGTTGGCTCCGCTCCACCCATCCTCATGCATCTTTGGTTCATTGGTTGACATTGCGTGTCTGATTGACAGGAACAAAAGGTGAGGCTCTTAGTCTGAGCAGACAGTCAGAACGAATGTGTGTGTGCTTGAGCATTTATGCCTATATTATTTTATTTATTTTTTCAATCTTTAAATTTGTTAATTCTATTCATTTAAATCTTTTGATTATTCATATCTTTTAATTGTTTTATATTTTTTTAAATAGATTCGGCTCTTCTGATATGCGAGCCAGCTCCCAATGTTCACTTACAAGAGCTGGCTCTTAGAGCCGACTCGTACGCGAACGACCCATCACTGTCACAATATTTAAGTTATTTGAACAAAACCTGTTAAATCCAGATAATTAAAAATAAACAGTTCTGTCCATGGATTATTTATTTGTCTCGACAAAACTTCTTAATTTGAAAGAACTTTATATTTTTTGTTAATGTAACTTGACTGAGTCAAAGCAAAAAGACAACTAGCTTAAGTTAAGTTGAGTGAACATATTTTTTTTTACAGTGTGGAAACATATTGTAAAGTTTTACCAAGCATTCTACACAAGAACGCCTCAAAAATATTGTAAACATGCACAAACAAAGGCAGAAAGATATGACCTCAACTGAAGGCTTTAACCAAAGATGTCCCCTTCATCAGGCCACTGGAAACCTACTCCATTGTTGATTGTCTCATTCCTCACTGCACTCTAACTGTACACTTGGAAGCTCAGAGCCATCAAACAAAGTCCAAGTCTAATAGCAGCAGTCATTTGTTTTATTGGTTCCCTATGGATTTATTTAGACAACATGAAATGACAATTATTTTCCTTAATAAATGTCCCTAGTCTTACTGTGCACGATTAATCAGTGCACATTATTCTAAAGAAAAAAAAAAGTTTGTTTTTCATACCCTTTCATGCAAAATGCAATAACTTTGGCCTAGTGTTTAGCCCAATTTGACACATTGAGCAATTATGAGTGAGTTTGAATATTGCTTATGACATTTCCCGATACCCCTTCTTTGTTCCTGTCCTTTTACTGGGATTTCTTTCTTTTTCTTCCCCCTGAATATTCTGTTTCTATTCTGGGGGGTGTTCACGTGATATGAGCGCGAATCGATCATCTGTGTTCTGCAACTGCTTTGGGGTCTTTGAATAACGTATAACGTGCGAGTAAGGGCAGCAGGTGGACTTTCTGGTGCCCTCCTAGGGTAAGATGGGGAGTTGGTGCCCTACGCAGACTGCGTAGTCTGCTTTTAGGGAGCGGCGGTACTGTATATGAGTATATTTTTTCTTTACTTCACTGACAGAAGTATGAACAAGTGAAAAAATACACTTATATACAAAATACACTTATTCAAGGTACATTCTCTTAAAGCAAGTCTAAATAACTTATATGTTGCTTTTCAAGTAAATGTATCTTAAAGAAGACAAAATCTCTTGATTATATTAAAAAAGTTTTTTTTCCCCTTGTAATTTAGTGAATGTTATTTAGAGGTTTTTTTTAAAAGATGATTTTTTTCTTTATTGTTAGTAAGCACGTTTAATACAACCTTTTAAGTTGAGGCACAAGCTGAATAGTCCATTAAGAGCTAACAATTAATCGTTGCAATAATCGACTGAATAGTCGAATAATCGTTCTAATAATTAATAGATTAGTCGATTATCAAAATAATCTTTAGTTGCAGCCCTAGTGTAGAGTCATCAAATAAACCCCTTCAGGGTGATACAGGTTCTGATCACAAGTTAATTTTGCAGTAATGACCATCTGAATGTAGATTATCCTCCTGTGTATTATATACGAATCTAATAAAAAACCTTATGTTGGTACTTCGAAGATATACTTATTATCTAAAGACAAAAAGAGTAAAGGTATTAAAATTTGGTGTCCCTAATGACTGCTATCACATGCTGGGAATACATGTTGTGTTGAAACTCTCTTTCTGTATGCTGTAAAGTGTCAGTCTCAAGAGAACAGTCACACAGGTGGAGTGCAGAGCTGGAGCTGATGGGGCAGCACTGCTGTGATGGACTCCACTTGTAAATAAGTCTCCTCCACTGCTGGTGGGTGTGAAGGAGAATTAGAGGAACTCTCTGTGACAGCATGTAATCATAGATCCATCCTTGTTCTTTCAATAACTCTGTTTACCATAACTAGTGGATGTGTCTGTTACATATACAGTTTCCTGCTTGTTAGAGCAACTGAAGATACACATGTTCAATCATGTTCCATGTGTATATCAGGTAATAATCTTTTGAATTAAGGTATTAATATAATATGCAATGTTTTAGAGCAGAGCAAAACTAAGAACATATTAAAAATGTATATTCACTAAAGAAATTTCCATGGCTGTTTTCAGATTGATCACACTGTGAATTCGGCAACAGTAGGTCAAAAGTTAGGCTGTTGAAATCGGTCGAAATTTACAGAAATTTAGATCACTGCCCCCATTGGCCAAAACTGGAAGTGTTGTTGAATGTATGGCCATGGGTAAAATGCCTACAGGGTGACACCATAATTGAATTGGATTTTTAGTAGAAGTTGACCGATATATCGGTTTTACCTATTAAAATAGTTGCATTTAGCGATGTGCCAAGCATGGGAGCAGGCCGTGCCAGCTACGCCTTTTCTCTCTCTATGTTTCTTGCATAGAGTGTTAAAGCAGCTGGGGCTATTTAATGCTATAACACGCATCAGGGAAAGTGTTCTTTTCCAGCTCCTATTCCTTCAGGGGGAAAACACCCTGCGGAGATCACATCCTGCCCAGTCTAGGGGGAGGTTAAATGTGGCAAATAAGTCACATGGGTTTTCAGGCCACACATGGAAGTGGTGCGGTGGTAGGTCCTACCTAGCGAGGGAGGAGTTACTACAAACAGACAACTGGGGAGCAGAGGGGACTGCCCAAGGGAGACGCGGGTCTGCCTGCAGGGGGACCGTACCGGTGAAAATACAGTACAGGGGGTAATCGTATGTGCAAGAGGAACACCCAGTCAGCCGTTCCGCATTACTGAGTTCTACGTGCTCGGACATGAGAAAATACGGGACAGCCTCCCCTCCAACCTCTTCTGCAGACATGAAAGCAATGACCCGACTGCACATCTCTGCCGGTCTTTAGAGCGGGAAGAACACCAATTCATGAACAAGCGCCACTGTGGGACGTAAAGCTGGCCTGGTAGAGGGAGCTTTGGCTTGGTTGATCGTGTCTACGACAACAAGTGGTAGGCCACATGGATCTTCCGCAGCCCGTCCAAGGGCCAGACGTGGAGGTTCCAGGAGGTCTGGGCGCGGATGCCAGAGGGTGCTCCGTCCCTGAGAAAAAGGTCCCTTCTTAAGGGAATCTGCCAGGGAGGTGCTGTCACAAGGAGCATAAGACCCGAGAACCAAGTCCGAGTGGGCCAATAGGGGGCCACTAGGGTGACTTGTTCCTCGTCCTCCCTGGCCTTGCACAGCTCACTGGGGGAAATGCGCATTTGCGCAGCCCCCGGAGCCAGCTGTGTGCCAGTGCGTCTGTCCGAGGGAAGCCTCCGTTAGGGAGTACCAGAGCGGGCAGTGGGAGGTCTCTTGGGAAGCAAATAAGTCCGCCTGTGCTTTGCCGAACCTTTGGTGCTGTCTGAACGGATCAAGACGTGCTTTCCCTGGATCAGTGGGAGACACCTCTGCAGGGCAAGAAGTACAGCCAACAACTTTAGGCAGTTGACGTGCCAACGTAGACGTGGCCCTGTCCAGGTGCTAGCGGCTGCGTGCCCATTGCATATGGCACCCTATCCCAGTTTGGAGCCATCTGTGGTGACTATGACTCGTCTGGAGAGGAACTCCTGTCCCCAGAAAACAGAGGTCTGTCTAAGGGTTGAATGTCTGGTGGCAGAAAGAGGTGATGAACACACAGTATGTGCTGCCGCGCCATGCCCATCTTGGGACTCGAGTCTGAAGCCAGTGCTCATATGCATCAACCCGAGCAGCGCAGCCACCGCTGAGGATGTCATATGCCCCAGGAGCATCCTGAACAGCCGCAATGGAACCGCTGTGCCTTATCTGAGCGAACTTAGGCAGGTCAGCCACGGCAGCGTGCACTCGCTTGTAAGGTGTGCTGTCGTTAAGGCTGAGTCTAACTCCATGCCGAGAAGAGATGCGCTTAACTAGGGAGAGCTTGCTCTTTTCCCAGTTGAGGTGCCTGAGCAACTGTGGGGACTGTGGGCGCACAGAGACTCTCAAGAGTGAGCTAGAATATGCGGATGCACACTTCCCTTATCTGGGCAAGGGCAGCCTCTGCGACCTTCGTGAAGATGCGAGGGGACAAGGGAGGACCTGGTACTAGTATGTCAGCCCGTCGGACGCGAGCCATAGGAAGGGTCTGTGCCGAGGCAAAAGTTAGATGTGAAAGCATGCATCCTTCAGGTCTACCACTGTGAAACAATCTAGATGCTAGACACATGTTAGAATAAGTTTCAACATTAGCACCTTTGAACGGGACACTGTGTGAGGCACGGTTCAGAACTCACAGGTCCAAGATTGGACGTTCAACGCAATACTCTTTTAAAGGAAATATAATCTTTTACAGGTCTCAGGGGCGTGGAAAAGTTGAAAAGTTTTTCTTTTCAGTGGTGGAGGGCATTCACCTTGTTACTGTCAGGTTGTAAACATAAACATTCGATATATACATTAATCATCAGTAGTAAAACATATTTTCATGTTAATTCCAACCTTATTTTTTGCTTTTTCAATTGGCCGATTGCTTGCTTCAAAAGACAAAGCATGAGCACAGAACATTTCAAGAATGCACAGTAACAGCCCATTTTCCATTTGATAATTTTTGGACTATAAAGATTTCCAAACATTTGTCGGTTCTGACAAAATAAACTTCTGTCCAAGCTTCCCATAACATTATATTTCTGTGCAGACAAACGTCAGAGCATGGTAAAATATATACATATAATATTCATGAGAGGGCACATTGTTATATAAAATATATATATGTCCATGTCAGGGCACTTGGATGTATAATATATATAATGCCATTCTAAAATTACATTTAAAAAAGATGACTTAAGTTGATTTTATTTTTATTCCCTTTTCTCTCTCCATTTCTTGTACATCATTCATATATTTCATATGGCAATAAAATATTTAGATATATTTTTTCAGCAATGATGAAGCATATAGTCACTATTTGGTTTTGTAAGGCAATGTTTTATGTTATTGTTGAAAATTAAACACATTTGACCTGTAATGCTTTAATTAATATTTCCATTAATTTCAGATGACAAATGCTTTGAAGAAGGTACCAGTGTGGGAGTACTCCGCCAGAAAAAGCACAACATAAAATCTGTTACAAAATAATCAGCATGGGGCAGATTACTTTTTATAAAATACAGTACTATTTTACATTGAGTAGAATGTTTTCATTCATACTATAAATTTGAAAAACTAACAGCCAATTATTCTACTATCGGCACGTTAGGGTTAGGTACGTTTTTGGTATCTACAAAACCCACTATCAGTCAACCTCTAATTTTTGTAGAAAATTAATACAGTCACCAAGAATACATATTTTATAAACCAAAACGTGTAACAGTCAGTTTGTGTTCAACCTCAGAATCGCACTAACTATTGTTTTTGGAAACATGATTACTTCTTGGTTCCCATGGGATCAGAACCCGAGTCTTGGAGCTTGAGCCAGAGTAAGTTGATCATGTTGATTCAATGCAAAAATGTCTGATAGTGGATGGCACTTTTCAGTAATTAAGCAGTAGGGTTGATTTCTGTGCAAATGAACTTCCGGATGCAACATTACGATTTCCTATGTTATCATGTTGGCTTTATAGGCCTTTTTATATTTTTATGTTTCATTGCTTTTTAAGATTTATATCATTTCCATGACTCTTAACAGACCTGGAAATCACATTTTTACTTTCAGGTTATCAATGACTGTGGAAACCTTGGACAAAGAAGCAGTGCTTGAAAACTGGAAAAATTTGGTTTCTTTGGAATCCACCAAGAAATCCCTCAATTTCTAGTCATGAATCCCTCCAGTGCCCCCAGTTCTACATTCGCTTTGGCAGAACCATAGCACTATCATCTCAAACCGCTTTACCTCATGGCTCTGATCCCCCTAAGCTTCCCACATAAAGCCCACCAACAGAAGCTCACTGCATAGGTATTCAGCTTTCATTTGTAAGGTCAGAAGCAAATAAACTCCATGAAAATCATTTTAGCTCTTAAGAATATTAGCGAAACTCAGAAAGATTTAAGAATTAGTTAACCTGTACCCAAAGAACTTAAGCCATTTAGCAGATGTACTTATACGAAGCGATGTAAAAAGTGCTTTCAAGACGAGTTACAAATAAACAAACAACAACAACGTAGAAAGTTCTAGCTTGGTAATATCTATGCAGGAAGTCGATTCGGATCATTGCTGAAGTTGAATTGTTGTTCAATTTGACAGTTAATGTCTACATCCTGCCTTTTATTCTGCCATGTGTTACTAATAAAGATGTTTCCTCAAGAAACTGCCATAAATCTTGGTTATATGACAGATATACTCTACTTCCACATTCAAAATCATCTACAGTGTAAACAAAAGGCAGCTATTTGCCTGCCAAAACCTTTCCTTGTACCCTTATGTCATACAGAGTGTCTCCCCCAAAAGGCTCCAAAAGGTTCTTCTTGCAGAGCTCTTGAAGACTGCATGACTACCATCATAATATACAATGCTCTGAATATATCTGACACACGTTTAATCCAAGATCTAAAGTAAAGTGCTGAAACATTCTTTGCAATCCAACGCTGTCTTTACACCATTTTTGCTTCAGGACTTGCTTTTTAATACTTTATACACTCTAAATAAAACAACAGCCCAACCACTTCTGCATAAGCAATTTAAACCATTAATGACCTAAAAAATACTGCACATTGTCAAACAGGGAAATACTGTATTAGCATAACATTACACTTGATAATGTTTTGATTGTTGAGGAAATAACCCATCTACTCCAGGAGGAAAGTATATGATGGTACGATATTAAAGAGAAATCCATGAAAAGGTTTGAAAACTGCAATTTTCTTTCTGATTGAAATAGAACGTTAGGCCAGAACATATCAAAGCAACTGACTAGTGGCACAACTGTTTCCGCTTTCTATGTCGTGCGGCTCAGGCGTTTCCGGGTACATCGCTTGGCGCACCTACATGCAGAGATTTATTACATGCAGAAATCTGCCTCCAAATATATTTTTTCCTTTCCAAATGCACAGTAGCAACACTCAGTTCCTGAATCATACTTCAAACATATATGACCTGCAGCAGTCTGGACGTCTTGTTAATGCAAGTTTCATTGATTATTTTGTACCTGTTGAGCTTCAACAATAAATTCCACCATACAATGATTGCAAATTACTGGTTAAATGTCCTGTATAGATTGATTTATAAATACATTAGATGTTCTCAACAGAATAAATAAATTAACTGGGCTAAATTATATTATACGACACTACACATTGAATTAATTAATCTCATTGTCTTTGGCAGTTTTTCTACTTACTATATGCATTTACATTTCAACAATGAAAAATTCTACAAAAAAGAGATTAAAACATACATTTAATAAAAAGGGGGTGACGCATGTGCTTATCAAGTCTCTTTTTTTCTTTCTTCACACATGGATCAATGCAGTGTTTGAAACATGTTTGTTTTATTTAAAGAGCGCTGGTGCTGACACCCTAGTCTTCTTCAATCTTCTGTCATTTGCGGTTCAAGCTGATATGTTTGAACAGACATTTGAGATCTGCTACAGACCTCCTTGTGAGGAGAACCGGTGAAATGCGCTTGGAGTGTATACCAGTCATTGCTTTCTCAGATTGTCTTGGGCTGAAAAAAAAGCTTTAAAAACTGTTATTCCACTGAATTTTGAAGATGCTGTCTACAGAAATGTTCAGAATATTTCTTCTTCTGTCTGGACTCTGGACCTTAAAACGTTCTTCCGAACACTCATTTTAAGTGGAGATTTGAGAACTACGCAACTTTGGCACATTGTAAACACGTACTCGCATCACGTGCGAGTCGTCCATTAATCTCATATATCAATATCTCCTTTTTCAGTACAGAAAATTGTTGGTCTGTGTAGTACATATGTGTCAGATGGACACTTTTGGAGTGTCTTGTTTTTTTAACCGCATAAAAGACACATTTTCATGACTCTGTTTCAAGTTAAATCTAGGGCTGATACTCAATTTAAAAACTAATTACACCACATGCTGATTCTTTCATCGAAATTAATCACATATATCAATATTTTCTGAGAAATGCTCCGAAAATTATAATAATTAAACATACAGCACTGTGCAGAAATCTTAGGCACATAAGATGTTTCACAAGATGGTTGTTTATATCTTCAGCTTTAGTGTGTCAATAGGAAATATAAATGTTAGACTCCCAAACATTACTTTTGCAAATAGAAAATATTAGAATAGAAGAACAGGGAGCCTTGCAACAGATGTCATGGCCCCCACAGAGCCCCCCACTGAATATTGAGTCAGTCTGAGATTACATAAAGAGACAGAAGCAATTGAGACAGCCTAAATAGATAGAAAACTGTGGCATATTCCAGTGTTTCCCAACCTTTTTTCTGCCACGGCACACTTTTAACAATTAAACAAATCCCATGGCACACCTCTATCCCACTGTCCCACATAACCATTGTTGATAGTTTTCCTTTTCAAGAACTTCCATGTTTTCTGTCCATTTTAGTTGCGTTTACTCGTAATGTTTGAAATTCTGCTATGCAAAAAACGCAAGTCATGTTGGTGTGGTGTATAATGAAATCACAAGTGGCGAGAGTGCTAATTGGGTAATGAATAAAACAACAAATTTGCATTTTTTCTTATTTTTAGATTTGTTTTTGCAATTTAATTCTTGCAATGCTACAGCAAATACTTTTTTATTTATCTATTTATTACATGGCTCCAGACTAACATTTAAGAGTTGTTGCACCGGTGTTAAATTCTACAAATGGTCACACCAGCTCTTGAGTTGGTTGCACTGATTTTTTTTCATGGTTTCTTTCTTTTTATCAGGATGTTGATGACTAGAGGGCATTAGAAAAGATTTTACACTGAAGGAAAGTTCCACTGAATTTTTCCATTGTAGTATTAACTGTGGCATTTGAAATAAGATCATAGTAACCAAAAGTAAAAACCATGATTAGCAGTAACCATAAAACAAATTATGGAATTTTTTATAATAAAACATCAAGAAAATATATTGTATTCTCTCACTATTATATTGATACAAGTTCATGATAAATATATATTTTTTTAAATATCTGTGATGTGTGGATTGAAACCTTACAATTTCTGTCTGTTCATTGTGCAGATTTCTCCTTTATTCCTTTTCAATGCTGTTTAGAATGTTGCGGCCGTTTAATAGATTTTAAACTGGTTTAATCATCGACACATTATGGGCTTTCATAGGGGTTTTAAACCAAAAAACAATGCCGAATTTGCGACCCAGCCTGTGCTTCTCGCAGCTCTGTTTAGAATGATCTGCGCGCCTGAGCACTTGAGACCGGTCCAAATGTAAATACACGTCTCTGCGCTGATCTGTCCATTGAGCAGAGCTGACTGATCCGTGTAAAGCTGTATCCTTTCACGATTGGAACGTTTGCCGTTTGATATTTCTCATACAGAACAAAAAACAACAGAGCACAATCAAGAGTCAGAGTCAGCCAACTTTGTAGTTGCACCAATGCAACCTCTTTGCAAAGTTTAATCGCACTGTTAGGAAAAATGGTTGAAAAATTAGTCTCAGTCCGGAGCCCTGATTTATTTTGTGGAATCTGATCATTTTCCACGGCACACCTGACAATGTTTCAAGCGGCACAGTGGTTGGGAAACACTGGCATATTCTCCAAGAAGCTTGGTACATCCTATCAGCCAACAACCAAGAAAAACTGTCCAGGTGTACCTAGGAGACTTGGTGCTGTTTTAAAGGCAAAGGTGGTCACACCGATTATTGATTTAGCTTTTTTATGTTTACTGGACTTTGTTTGACATTATGTGATAAATGAAAACTATTTGTCATTATTTTTGAAGACATTCTCACTATGCATCATTTTTCACAAGTGCCTAAAATGCTGCACAGTACTGTATAATAATTAAATAATAATAAATAATGCTATAATTAAAGAATTAGAAAGATAACATTTAATAATTCAGATAATTAAAATACAATACATTATTGTGGCAGAAGAGAAAAGGCATCGTTTAGACTAGTGGCTGACCGATATGTTTTTTTTTTTAATGACCGATGCTGATATCCAGAGAGCAGGGTGGCCGATAGGCCAATACAATGCAGATATATCACACAATATAATATAGTAAATAACAAACATAAAATTGCAAAAAATTAAAAATAAACTCTTATTTAGTACTACATTTACTCAATGTCACCAAAAAAATATGTATTGTATTTTAAATGGTAGATAGCAGTTTCTTCAGATTTCTGTTTAATTTATTTGCACATGAAGAAATTGTTAATATATAAGAAATAAGGAAATAGTACACACACACAGTAGACCAGCAACATGGATGGCATGTCCACAATAGCAATGGCATTTACTCTATACAAAAATACAGATTCAAACCAATTGTATATATAGTGATACTGAATAAGACATTTACTTACAGCACAAGTGAAACGTTTTTACCTTGGGCTGCATTCATCTAAAAATGTTGGCAGCTGACTTGCTACCCTGCTGCCTAATCAATTAATGGCTTAACGGACATCTGTTTTGAATGAATGGAACTCTTAAGGAAACAGGTCTCCGAACAGTTTGAAAAGCACCTCCGTATACATCATCCGGATGCAACATTTCCCTGTAAGTTACACTCACACGTTCTTGCGCATCCAGCTCGAGCAACAATCTCCTGACAGTTTAAATGGCCTGGATTGCCTATTTGGAGCGTCACAGCCATGTCAGGCCGTCATCATTTGTAAATGAGAGGAACTTTTGATCCTGATCCTGAAGTTTTGATTCGGCCTCTGCGATATATCGGTCGACCACTAGTTTAGACATGTGGTTCACAACCTGGGGTCCATGCTCCCTAGGGGGTCGTCAGAGTTCACAGCGGGGGCGCAGAACCTTGTATGCTTTGAGGCAAAGATCCATAAAATGCTTGACACCAGTAAGATGGCATGTCAACATGATATTAGCAAGATCTCAATGTAAAAACTGTCCAAAATCTTGACACCCTGACAACTGAATCAAAACTTCATTAAATGTTGCTCTACCAACCAGAGCCTCTTTGCACAACTGTGTGAGGCTGAAGCGCACTAAACATGTTCTGCTTCTAATGTTGCTTTTCCTTGGATCTTAAAAAAATTATGAAATTTCAACAACATCATAACCACGCACTGCAAGACTGCAAAAACCTCTTAAAACAGCATGCCTTGTTGAGATGTTTTAGCACCTGTGTCAAGCATCTGTTCTGCCACAATGCATAGAAAGAGAAGTGATCTCACTTAAATTACCTCAGCAATTATTAAGTAACACATTTGAATATATATATATATACACACAGTATATATTAAAATGTAACAAATACATTGCACACACATCAGCCCTGATAGTCACCAGGCATAATTACATTGAAGATGGAGCAGTAATTCACACATAAATGCTGAACCAATTGCATTAGTGCAATAAAGTTAGTTTTAGTTTCAGGAATTGCTTTTGTACTCTGCTTCAAAAATTTAAATGAATACGCTTTTGTTTTTGTGACGTTGATTCACACATATAATTGGTGCATTTAGTGCATTTCTATCTTTAAACTGTGGAAGGCTTTGTTTTGAACATTTTAATAAAGCATGATATTGTTACATCTTATGTTTTCTTTCCTAAGATGGAAATAAATGCATTTTGACAGGAAAATAATTATATATAGTGTCAAATTTCAGCACTATCAAAATCGGCAATTAATAAAATAATTTAAAAAAAACTGTGATTAATCACAATTAAACATTTTAATCAACCGACAGTACTAGTAAAAACCCGTAGTTACATGTACTTTAATCTTGAATTGCTCCAATGGTAGGAAAATACTGCATGTACTTTTATTACAGAATTTCTGCAGGGGTTAGGTGCCCAATTTAATTGCGTAAATTTTTTGAATGCATTCTTATTTATATATATAATCACACTAAAATAGTTATATATATATATATTAATCACACTGATTTAATATGTTAAAACAAAAGCTTGTGTACACCCCAGTGAACAAGATGAGTTATCAATATTTTTGTCACAAATATCCAAGTTTGATTTCATGGGGACTTTAACTCTCTGTCCTGCAGAAATAATTAATGCAGTGTAATTAAATTCCTGATTCATTGATTCAGAAACAAGCAACAGTTATTTAGCCTATGCAATTCATCAAGATTGAGGAGGTTGAGTTCTGTTCCTTGTACAGTCCACAACCTGGAGACACAAAACTCAACTTCTAGAAATGTGTGTTTAAGTAACATGGCTTTTATTTCACCCCAGCCATTGTGCTGTTTGCAATGCAATTAATGCAAAACATTCTGTTTGAACCCTTCATTATGGTCTCAATGCAAAATCAGCAGTGTTGATAAATAAACCTGTATTTGTGGGGTGAAGCCCACACGGTTTGTTTCCTGCAGGTACAAACTCTGGGTACTTAATCATTTCTGTAGTGCAGGGGCCACAAGCGTTCTCCAAACCCTGGTGGCTTTGATTATTTTTAGATTATAGACAGAAAGCATTGTGGTTATATGATTTCACCAACAGGCAATAAAAAAAAAACTAAACATGCAAATCAAGCAGTGTTTGCAAGACGCCCGAAGACGACAACTTTATTTTATGTTATTTTTTATTTTGCAGACAATTTACAGTGCATTTTAACAGCAGGAGCAACCTGAGGTTAATGCAATAGTCCACACAAAAATGAAAATTCTGTCATTATTTATGCGCTCATGTAATTCCAAACCTGTATGTTGTTATTTTTCTGTGGGACACAATAGTAGAGAGTAAAAAGTAAGTAAATTTTTGAAGCATTATCATGCTACTCACTTGTAGTTGTCTCTGCATATTAAACTGAGATAGGAGAAAGTATTTTAACAACAAAAAAATACACACTGCAACTTTAATTTGATTTACAGTGTGTTCTAATGCTGACATGTTGTCAACACATTATTAAGTATTAAGCATTTCTTAACATCATCTCTCTCATGCAAAAAACAAACATATCAAGAGTGCAATGACAGACGGATGCAACCTGTGAAACTCATTATCACATTATGCCCCTCTCACGACAAGATCACTGCATCTTTCTTCTTCGTCTAATCAGATAATTTCCTCTCCTTAAAGCCATTGTGATAACTACACTTTTCCTCTCCATCTCAGGTAATTTCCTGTCCTTAAAACCAATGTGCCTAATTTAACAAACACCATTGATGACTCTCAATGGAGAATAAATGGTGCAGTCAATCAGTAACGCAGCAGAGTCCAGCATCCTGCAATCTTAGCTCATTTAGTCTTCATTTTCCAGTCATTTTCAACAAACCAATTATTTGGATGTGATCAGCTCATCAGCCTGCTCGATTGCATGCGGATGGCAACAAGAACACAGGCAGCTATTGAAAATGATAGCTCGTTATTCTTTAGGAAGCTAGCTAATTAGATGGGATGTACTATACATTCTGTAAATAGAGAAACATTAAATGCTTGTGACACAAATGGCACCAAGGAAACGGTACAGTAAGTAATGACATAACGGAAACACAGGATCCTGGTTACAGTTTCCTAAACAGATCAAGCCAAGTTTGGAACTAAAATGCTTTTTCTGTGGCTAAACTTGCATGTATATATAAAAAGGAAAGACTTAAACCCCAAAACAAAGTATATTACAAGTAAAGCAATTTGAGAGAAAGGTTTAATTGAACGGTTTTAATATGACCCACTAATGCTTTAAATGAATATTCCAAGTTCAATACAAGTTAAGCTCAATCGACAGCATTTGTGGAAAATGTGTTGATTAGCACAAAAGAAAGAAGATATTTTTGACTTAAAAATAAATAAAAATAAAAGCACAAATCTGGGTTCAAGTGAATGGGGGGCAATTTTTGGAGGGTTTAAATGCAGAAATGGGAATCTTATAAAAGCACTTTAATTCTTCTATTAATTACGCATGTATTATTTGAGCTGTAAAGTTGTTTAAATCGTAATTTTTACAGTCATTTTAGGGTTTCAGTGTTTGTTGACATTACATCATCATGGCAACGAAGTTGTAAATGTATATAACTTTACACAGAAAAGGTTAGCAACCAATTTTAATCACACTAAAATCACATTAACACGCATATTGTTTATGTCTTGTGGCTATACTTTTGAAACAGAGTTTCAACACACTTCCATTGTAAGTGCCTCACTGTACCCATATTTTTGCTTTTTATAAAGACTTTTTTTTTAAAGTCATTTTTGTGGTAATCAATATTATGCCACAAACGTTGTCGATTGAGCTAAACTTGCATAGAACCCAGAATATTTATTTAATGACAGTATGAAATGAAGCTGGGACGGACTCCACAAGTTTGTGCAAAACCTGATGATCCATGCATATTTGATTAGTGACCTAAATAGTGAAGAATCTTAAATATTTTGTATTAATTTTGCATCTTAACATTTTTTTTTCTTTTAAATTTTCTAAAAATACATGTTTTTGTTGTTGTTTATTTTCAAGTTTAAAATAGATTTTTTTTTTTTAATCCCTGTATTTCTTAGTAGTTTTTGGACCCAAAAGAATATCTGCAGCTAAACCCAGGATTTCTAGCAATGTTCTTGACCAAGTGTGCAAGCCTCAAACAAATGGACTCTTCAACACCTGAGTGTGACCATAAATCCCATATTAATTTGGGTATCTCATAATATTTATGGCTTCTACTATTACATTTCACATCATATTACAATAACTGAGAGCTGTACCCAGTTCTGGCTAAGGTGAAACACAAAGTCTGTCTCTATTCAGATTAAATTGCTTTAATAAACTTAAACAGGTCTCTTGCACATCACATGCTTTAATTGCTCACCTCCATCTGGACACTGATCAGCTGTTGCAACAACTGTGCAGAGAAAACCTCTTAACAAATGCATGCTGCATTTTAAAAGGAAAGTTCAGTGTAAAGTAATTCATAGTCTACATGGCTCCTCAAATACAAGGCTATTATATACCTCTTTCTGAATTTGACATCGTAAAAATGTATATTATACTATAAAGGCTTAAATTACTATAGTAATTTGGTTTGTATCTGCTATTTTTTACAATACATTATGTCCAGTTTTATATAGTTGCAGTTTAACAGTTAGCCAATCTCTTTAAGATTAATTGTGCTAGACAGCTGTTTATCCAAGTTTCAAACTGAATAAGTGTATTCATAATAACTTAAATGACACGTTGTGCATGTATTACATTCACAACAACACATTAACAACTTCATGGTCTTCGTCAGCCAAGTATTGCCACAGCAATGGAATGCGTTTTTTTTTTTTTTTTTTTTTAAGTTTTCTAATAACAGGTTTACAAATCGCAACTACTGTCTTCAAGTTACTACGGTTAAGATAAAAGTATCACGCGCATCTGCATATAGGCTACATCTGTAAGATAAGATGCCGCGCTCGTGCGCTCTGCAATTGGAAAGATGAGAGAGCCGTTGGACTCACCTTTAACAATCATGAAAAACAATCCCAGCCGAGAAAAGTGTTGCTTGGCTGCTTGAAATCAAACACAGTGCACTGAGCAAACATATGCTCCATACAAGAAGTCGAGCTCCATCCTCAAGCCGATGTGCAGGTGAGTGGAAGTAAAGTGCAGCGCGTGTCCCTGTCACTGAGAAATTGCATCTCGCGCGTGAACCTCCTTGATAAATTCACTCAAATGATACCCACTTGATCGTGTTTCAGCGTTGGTCTGGGGTGCTAAAGTAAAATCTAGGGGAGCAATGAACACCCCCCTCCCTCCCTCTGACAATTACCAGCTATTTTGTTTAACAAATTCGAAAATTAGGTGTCCTATTATGAAACAAAGTCTACATATTGCCAATATTTCCAATACGAGCAAAATGCCACTTAAATATCAAACTATCAGGAAAATCATAGCTGTAATTATTAGTTACGAAGCCTTCAATTTCAGGTATACGGTCAAATGCAGGTTGTTACTTTGAAAGCAGCGACCTCTAGTGTTAGTTTTCAGGATGTGCCTGTTCTGTTTTGCCTTTAAAGGAATATTCCGGGTTCAATACAAGGTAAGCTCAATTGACATCATTTGTGGCATAATGTTGGTTACCACAAAAAATTATTTTAATAAAAAAAAAATAAAAAGCTAAATTCTGGGTCACAGTGAGGCACATACAGCCGTGTCTAAAAGTATTGGCAGTGAAATAAATGCTGTGTTTCGCTAAAGTTTCTAATTCAGATGTTGTGGTGTTGATTCACATTGTTTCTAGATTATTGTGCAGAGTGAGCGGATGCATTTTAAATAATTGCAAAAAGCTTCATTGGCCCAACAAAACTTTAATTCATTACTTTTTTTTTTTTTTTTGGCTCTGGCACAAAATGGCCAGCTAACATAATACACTAATCATATCAGCAGCACCTGGGAAAGTGTCAACGAATACTAGTCAGGTGAAATCACTATCATTCGGATTATAAGAGTAGACTGATTGCTATAAAAGGAGGGAAGAAGCACTTCCAATCATTGTGTTCTCATTAGCAATGGTTACCTCTAAAGAAAGACGTGCAGCCATCATCGTGTTGCATCAAAATGGCCTCACACGCAAGAAAATTGCTGCAAAGAATATTGCACCTGAAACAACCATTTACCTGATCATCAAGAACTTCAAGGAGAGAGGTTCAACTGCAGTGATGGCAGCTTTGGGACATCCCAGAGTGTCCAGTAAGCACCAGGACCATCTCCTCCTGAGAAGTCAGCTACAGAATCGTGTCACCACCAGTGCAGAGCTTGCTCAATATTGGCAGCAGGTTGGTGTGAGTGCATCTGCATGCACAGTGAGGCAAAAACTTTTGGACAATGGCCTGGTGTCAAGAAGGGCAGCAAAGAAGCCACTTCTCTCCAAGAAAAACATCAAGTAGTACAAGGATTGGACAGCAGAAGACTGGTGCAAAGGTATTTTCTCTGATGAAGCCCCCCTTCCGATTGTTTTGGACATCTGGAAAATCGATAGTCCGGAGAAGAAAAGGTGAACGCTACCATGAGTCCTGTCTCACCAACAGTGAAGCATCCTAAGACCATCCATGTGTGGGGTTTCTTTTCATCCAAGGGAGTGGGCTCGCTCACAATTCTGCCCAAAAACACTGCCATGAATAAAGAATGGTATCAAAACATCCTACAAGAGCAACTTCTCCCAACGACCCAGGAGCAATTTGGTGATCCGTGCATTTTCCAGCATGATGGAGCACCATGTCACAAGGCAAGAGTGATAATGAAGTGGTTCGGAGATCATTACATTTAAATTTTGGATCCGTGGCCAGGTAACTCCAGGCATTGAGTTAATCACTCCAGGCAATCTTAATCCCATAGAGAACCTGTGGTCAATCCTCAAAAGGAAATTTCAGAGCACTAATAAGGCAAGAATGATCGCCATCAGTCAGGATTTGGCCCAGAAGCTGATATCCATCGAATTGTAGAGGTTATGAAGAACAAGGGTCAACACTGTAAATATTGACTTTTTGCATGTATTGAATGTTTTTGCCAATAAAAGCCTTTAAAACGTATGAAACACTTATTGTTTTCCAGTATACCATAGAAACATGTGAAAAAAATATTCTACAAGAACTGAAGCAGCAAATTTGCAAAACACAATTTATGTCACTGCCAATACTTTTGGCCATGGCTGTACAACGGAAGTGAATGGGGCCAATCTGTTAAAATAGCCACTGTTTCAACAGTATAGTTACAAGACAAACAATATGTGAGGTAATCTGTTTTAGTGTGATAAAATCACTCCCTAACCTTTTCTGCTTTAAGTTATAGCCACTTTTACAACTTTGCTGCCATGATGTCAATAAACCCTAAAATTACTAAAACAATTTAAACAACTTTACAGCTCAGATAATACAGAATTTTTAACAGAATTAAAAGCTTTTATAACTTTAGAAGTGTCACATTTCTGCCTTTAAACCCTCCAATAATTGGCCCCATTCACTTCCATTGTAAACACCTCACTGAAACCTCGATTTGTGCTTTAAGAAAATAATTCTGCCACAATTGCTGTCGATTGAGGTTTTAACTTGAATTGAACCCTGAATATTCCTTTAAACTACTGTCATTTCTCCTGCGTGTTCCAACAATTTAATCAATTAACAATGAATAGGGTTAATAAATACACATGTGGGTTATATTTAGTTAGCAATGTTGATCTTTGATATTTTTGGGCAAAATTTTGTTTAAAATGCCGAAAAATAGCATGCGACATGAAAAAAAATTGTGTCGTTTGCAGTAATGCAATGAATAGTCAAAGAACCAAGATGACAGCCACAATGAGGTCTCTCGGTAGATAGTGGGGTCATCCGTTTTGTCTATTTGTTTTTCCGAAAGTACAAACAAGTTTGGTTTAGCCAACATTAGATTTTCAATATCTAATGATCACTATTCCCAATATGAGACAAGCAATCAGTGTCTAGCCGTTTATGTGATCCCACAAGTTTGAGTTAACCACATACAAAGTGTTGTTTGCATAATAAACACTTCAGTTTGTGAAGCCTTTTCAACGTGCATGTTTCACAGGTCATACATTAAAAACAAGAGTCTAACTCAGAGAGCCCAGTATCTATTTATTGCTTAACTGGAATGGATAAATGTTTATAAAAACAGTGCTGTAAAAGTGTTCCATGTTCACAATTCAAGCAGTCTTCACATTTGGAAAAATCATGAATTCTTTATCGATTCTTAAATCTCCCATCTATGCAACTCAACCTTTTTTGGTCCATTCAACTAACTAAATGAATAAACCCATATCTTAAGAATTAAGAAGAATGTGGGTTATATCATTGCATCAACAAAATATCTGGAAGTCACAATCACATTTTTTAATTAAACACAGGAAGCAGCAGTCCATTCTATAGCATGGGGGGGGGGGGGGGGGGGGGGGGTTAAAGCGTACAGGGCAGATTAGTGTCTCAAAGTTTTGCAGTCCATTCATCTCTACGGGCATTTCAATCTACCTTACAACTGGGCCTAGATGTACATGGTTAATCCTTAGAACTACAAATATCCCATTCACAACGTACAGCTCACAAAAACCATGATAGAAACATGTCAACATCTGCATCCACTTGGAACAAGGCACAAATTAACACATACAACACTACCTGTGCCACACAATAGAAAAATGACAGATTGTTTTCAATAAAAAAAAAAATAAAAAAAAAAAAAAGCTATGACTGTACACCCCTGACATCCCTTGCACAGCAAAAATCATCACTGGGCCATTAGTGAATGTTGATAAAACGTTTTCATGCTGTCAACAAATTGAAATGTTCACTAAAATATCTGAACAATAAAAGAGATTTAATGGCATTGTCTATATCATTAATTTATAAAATATTCTATTCAAATTCCTGTGACAAAGCAATTGTCAATCAGTAATGTTTACAAGATGGAATTCTGATTTCTCAAAAATCTCCTGTATGACTCCTATATGTATTTCAAGTACAGAATAAAAACGTTCAAGGCACAAGATACAACTGGTCCATTAGCAGGCCAGAGACTATAATGAAAATATTAAGAAATCATAAAATTCAGGTAAAAACAGTTATTATGTATAAAAAAAATGTGTTTGTTAAGGGACAAAAAGCTTTTCAGCACAGCAGCAGTAAAATGCCAGTAAAATGCTGGAGAAAATGCTAATGAGACTCTTCAAGTCCATTAGCATTAAGTTTCTCTGTCTCTGGCACGGATCTGGTTGTGTTTTCTGCTGTGGGTTGATTGCTTCCCCCTCGACATGGAATACCATTCTTTTTCAAAAAGAGTATAAAGTCAAAGACGAAGGCTATTGTGGCAAGGAAGCCAAATATCTGCAATACAGAAAAGAAAAATCAACTGTCAGTTAAATGTACATTTTAAGTAGCATGATGTACAGTTGAAATCAGAAGTTTACATACACTTAGGTTGAAGTCATTAACTTAATTTTTTTAACCACTCCACAGCAAACGATAGGTTGGCAAGTCCTTTAGGACATCTACTTTGTGCACGACAGGAGTCATTTTTCCAACAATCGTTTACAGACAGATTGTTCCACTTTTAAATCGACTTTAACAATTCCAGTGGGTCAGAATTTACATACACCAAGATAAATGTGCCTTTAAGCAGCTTGAAAATTCCAGAAAATGATGTCAAGCCTTTTCAGGAAGGAGACGCATTCTGTCTCCTAGAGATGAACAGAGTTTGGTGTGAAAAGTGCAAATCAATCCCAGAACAGCAGCAAAGGACCTTGTGAAGATGCTGGAGAAAACAGGTAGAAAAGTATCTATATCCAAAGTAAAACAAGTCCTATATAGACATAACCTGAAAGGCTGCTCAGCAAGGAAGATGCCACTGCTCCAAATCAGCCTTAAAAAAGCCAGACTACAGTTTGTAAGTAATGGGGACAAAGATCTTACTTTTTGGAGAAATATTCTCTGGTCTAATGAAACAAATTTAACAGTTTGTCCAAAATGACCATCGTTAAGTTTGGTGGAAAAAGGGTGAGGCTTGCAAGCCGAAGAACACATCCCAACCGTGAAGCATGGGGGTGGCAGCATCATGTTCCGGAGGTGCTTTGCTGCTGGAGGGACTGGTGCACGTCACAAAATAGATGGCATCATGAGGAAGGAAAATTATGTGAATATATTGAAGCAACACCTCAAGACATCAGCCACGAAGTTAAATCTCGGTAGCAAATGGGTCTTCAAAATGGACAATGATCCCAAGCATACCTCCAAAGTTTTGGCAAAATGGCTTAAGGACAACAAAGTCAAGGTATTGGAGTGGCCATCACAAAGCCCTGACCTCAATCCGATAGAAAGATTGTGGGCAGAACTGAAAAAGCATGTGCGTGCAAGGAGGCCTACAAACCTGACTCCATTACACCAGTTCTGTCTGGAGGAATGGCCCAAAACTACAGCAACTTATTGTGAGAAGCTTGTGGAATGCTACCCAAAATGTTTGACCCAAGTTAAACAATTTAAAGGCAATGCTACCAAATGCTAACAAAGTGTATGTAAACGTCTGATCCAATGGAAATGTGATGAAAGTAATAAAAGCTGAAAAAAATTATTCTCTCTACTATTATTCTGACATTTCACATTCTTAAGATAAAGTGGTGACCCTAACTGACCTAACACAGGGAAAGTTCTCTGATTAAATGTCAGGAATTGTGATAAACTGAGTTTAAATGTATTTGGCTGTATGTAAATTTCTGACTTCAACTAAGCTATGCCATCATCTCAGCTAAAACACAATAATGTATCATACCACTGCGGCCCGCTCCAGACTCGTCCCACCATTGTCTGCCACAAACGCAATACTTGCAATGAAGAATAACAATGCCATGGCTGCTGTGTATCCAAAGTCCTATGGGAGCATTCAAAGAGTGTGTAAGTTAGAGACTTTTTGAATCAAAAGAAACAATTAGAAAATAAAAACGAGAAACAAATTTAAAAAAAAAAAAATTTTTATCCAAAAATAAATTACAATAATGAAAAAACAAACAAAAACATTATAAACATAAGAGCAAAATTAATTATAAATGCAATAAACAAATAAATTACAATAAATCCAAACAAAATAAAACACAATGAAATAAAATTATACATTAAAAATGAAAAAAAAAAAAAAGGGAAACAAAACTTGACTAAAAATAAAATATAATAAATAAATGACAAGTCAAAAGTCCTAGACAACTAGGGACTTACCACGGAGGGCCAACAATTGATTCCAACTCTTTGGTGCAGCTTTGTGGCGAGAAGGATTAGAAGTAACAACGTGAAGAAAAAGGCTGTGCAACTGACAAATTCAAAGAAGTAAAGCGGCCCGCAGGATGAGCAATTGGACACGACTTCCTCCAGCACAAATGCCACAAACGAAAGAAGCTGTGGGGACACAAATGAGTTCATTAACCACCAGGTAGCAGTGTTTGCTTGTTTTGTTTGGACAACTACACTGTGTTAAAGAGAAAATGAAATGGGTCACATATGACATATAATCCATGGAACTGTCACAAAGATATAAACATTAATTCAGAGAAAATGAAACAAAGCTACATTCATGTGAAATAACTCTAGAATATATATTGCTTTTTTAGAACATACACACATCCCCAAATCTAGTGAATATGTAAATACATCAGGGCCTGATTACTATCAATTAAAAGAATACGCTTAACAAATGACTCTGGGAACACAGAAATATCAAAACAATCTGTTGACTTATTTTGCTGCACTAACATCACAGTCCCTGAAGTTTTTAGAAAAGTGATCAATATTATACTAAACTGTTTTAGTCATATGTACACGTAATTACAGTTCCATCAATTTCAAGACTGCCCATTTCCATTTAGTGAACTGAAAATAGCATGTAATGACATCATATACAGTCAAACGTCTTCTCAAATGAATAAGAAAATGTGACTAATAGTTAACCACATCCTTTTCACTAAACAAGCAATGAGACGATGACAATCGTCCTGCTGTTAAACTCATTTTGGATTGATTTTTAAACCATTACGAAATATATACCAATATGTTCAGTTATACACTGCCTGGCCCAAAAAAAAAAAAAAAAAAAGTTGCTTACCCTTAATATTTAGTTGGATCGCCTTTAGCTTTGATTGCGGCGCACATACATCGTGGCATTGTTTCAACAACCTTATGCAACGTCACAACATTCATTTCTGTCCAGAGTTGGCATTCATTTTTGGCCGAGATCTTCACTTCAGATCTTGATGCAACGTCTCTCACTGTGCCTAGTGTCCTGTTCATTGTTTGCAATTTATTGTACTGTCCCGTACTTTTTGCACAAGTTTGCATGTGCACATTATATAGGTATTTTATTTAGTCTGTGTAGTCTCATGTGGTTCTGGGTTTGTCCTATGTTGTTTTATGTAGCACCATGGTCCTGGAGGAACGTTGTCTCGTTTCACTGTGTACTGTACTAACTGTATACGGTTGAAATGACAATAAAAACCACTTGACGATGGGAGAGTCGAACCACTCCATAAAGTCATCTCCAGAACACCAGAAATAATTTTATATGGTTAAGGTCAGGACACTGTGGTGGCCAGTTCATGTGTGAAAATGATTCCTAATGCTCCCTGAGCCACTCTTTCACAATTTGAGCACAATTAATCTTGACATTGTCGTCCTGGAATATGCCCGTGCCATCAGGGAAGAAACAAAATACATTGATGGCATAACCTGGTCATGCAGTACATTAAGGTAATCAGATGACTTAAATTTTATTGCCGCATAATATTGTTGAGTCTAGACCTGAAGTCTGTACCATGAAGTTTGCTGAACAAACTCCGGTTTTCAGGATTGGTTACAGGTTGACAAATTCAAACCAAATCCAAAAAGGTTTAATTGGTACCATGATGCAGATCATCAACTTTATCAACTTAGGCTTTGATTCTGACTTTAAGATTAGATTATGTGCTTGTGCAAATGAATGAGTGACGTTTGCAGCACACAACCAAGCAGATTCAGCAGGATTTACCTCTCTGCGGAAAGTGGATTATGAAAATAAGAATTTAAATTAAATTTCAACTGTGCACAAATCATTGTTTTAAAATGCATGTACACTGCTCAAGATTTCAGTATGAAATCATGAAGACTTAAATTATTTCCACAGTATAAGGGATAACTGTAAAATTCTGAAGCAATTAAAAGACATTTACGCAGGTGGCCTGGGAGCAAAGACGCTGACTTCCACCCCTGGAGTTCAGAGTTCGAATCCAGGGCATTCTTAGTGACTCCAGCCAGGTCTCCTAAGCAACCAAATTGGCCAAGTTGCTAGGGATGGTAGAGTAACATGGGGCAACCTCCTAGTGGTCGCAATAATGTGGTTCGCTAACGGTGGGGTGCGTGGCGAGTTGTGCATGGATGCCGCCAAGAATAGCGTAAAGCCTCCACATGCGCCATGTTTCCGCGGTAACGCGCTCAACCCACATGAGAAGATGCGCAGATTGTTGGTCTGACGCAACTGAGGTTCGTCCTCCACCACCCTGATTGAGGTGACTCACTATGCCACCACAAGGATTTAGAGGGTATTGGTAATTGGGCAGAAAAAAAAAAGATTTAGACAAGAAACAGTGGCTGCTACGAGAGCTCGAGGACTGCTGCAAACAAATTCTTAATGTGATCATTTATAAAAAATAAAAAAACCAGCTGGTATATCAATGCGTAAGTGAATTCATATAGGCCCACACCAAGATTAAGTGTATTTAAAATAGAAAAGCTTTAATTTATTTGAATTGAAAACATCCACAATTTCAAAGATGGAGAGAAATGATTTCAGAAATATAACAAATGGAGAAACATTTAAATTAATAATAAAGTCTGGAATGTGAATATAAATGGGATTTGCTTAATTATTAGAAATTAATTTAGATAGATTGTTTCCTTTGCATTCTTGATTTTTGAACAAAATTAGTTCAAATATGAGTTATGATGTCCTATCTCATTTAATATAAAAATTGTTATCTGCACTAACAAGTGGCATTTCTGTGGCCACACAGCTGTTTAGTCCTGTAAATTCTCTTCACACTGTGTGAGTGGAAATGCCCTTACTTTCACTATTAAACATAGCCATGATCTACTGTCGATTTTTTGCGATGTGACTTCAAGCGTTTTAGTGATCTCTGATCACAATCATTCAAGATTTTTTTTCTGACCACATTTTTCACGAAGCTGACGGTTAACCACTATCCTTCCAGGTTTTAATAATGCATTGGACAGTTAGTGATTTCAGCAATATCCTTGCTTGATGCAGGCCAATAATTTGCCCCTTCTGAAACAGAGTAACATTTTGTGTGACCACAGGATACGTCTTCCAACATGGTTGTTTAAGAAATGTGAAGCTAGGGTTAAAATAATTTTTGCCAGCTTAAACATATCAAATGGCGATTGTTTTTTGTTTTTTTTCCCATGGCCAGACAGTGTATGTCATACTACACCTACAGTATATTATATTCAGCAGAAATAAATGGTAACAAGAGTTTTAAATAAATCGCATATACATTCATAAATTATATTAAAAAAATTATACTACATCACACCTTAATTACATGCATAATGGGTGGCAAAATGATTACAGTAAAGCAGGTGAAAAGAATGCATTCTGTGTAACTGGCAAAGAAAAAAAAAAAGTAACAATGTTCCCATTTATACAAAATATATTTTTTATCAGAAACAAATGTCAAAATGAACAAAAATTATGACAAAGCAAAAACAGCCCACATGTCTGACTCACGTCATCTGTTTTGAGTCAGTGCTGTGCTTATTTTTAGAAAGGAACAGGGTAGGATCACAACACCCAAATGCTATTGCCGGTTACGCAGCAGAACGTTATCGCTACCGTACAGGACCAATTCAAAGTCCTGTGTCCAAAAAAATTAGTACAGAGCACATCTGTGGATCAATTAAATAAAAAGTCAGCTCACCACCCAATGAGCTCATTTTAGACATTTGAGTGAAATGACCCTAAAACTTTAACAAACCATGTAAGATTTTGGCCTACGTGGAATACCGTGTTAATGAAAGCAGAAATACTGCAAATAGAGCTGATTTCAGCATGTATTAGAGTATACACCCATTTTTCCCAGAAGCTTAAATGCTGTAGGCAAAGTTCAAATGCTGAGGTAGAATTACAACAGGAATCCCTTAAATGTGAATTCAGTAGTTTGGAGTCAATTAAATCATTTTTACACAAACAAATTTGTGTTTTTGTGAAGTTTGTTCTAAATGCTGTACACTCACTTGAGATGAAGACTGTACTCCCAATAGTTTTCTATAAAAAGTGCTTTATTCTACCCCCTTCAGTGTGTTTTACCATGTTGAAATCGCTTGACCCGCAGTGTTTCACTAAACGTGGAAGAGGAGAATCCTTGCACTCATTGGCTGCTGCCTGTGTAGATAGACAGGTTGGATCATTGTTGTTGTTGATGTGAAGAGCAAAAAAAATAAGAATGAGCTTTATTGCGAAGTATGCTTACACACACACACACACAAATTGTCTTGGTGACAGAACACAATGGAACATACTTATTTATCGCGCTTTAGTAGCAGAGACAACGGGATATCCAATAGCTGTACTGCCAAAGAAGCAAAAAGGTCTGAAGCAACTTGCTTCAAGCAAAAAGTCAGAAAGACCGGCAAAAATCTGTAACGGTAAGGCATCTAGATACAGCAATTATTGTGGATTTTGTGTAAACTGGAAATAAAACGAGTTTACAATACAGTATTAATGGACATGCTAAATTTGATCAAAAACAATTCTAATCTTTACTTTACCATAACATTCTGTATCGCTAGATAATTGAGGTTTATTTTACGCCAAGCAGTTCTCTAATAAAGGTAATAACTGTCTTTAGAAATAACGTTAAATGTAGACAGTCTCCAGAAATTATTGATATGAGGGACAGTAATAATATATCCTTAAGAGTAGAAGCATGTTCACTGGATTTCGGACAATTGTTTTTAGGCAAAGTAATTATATTACAGGAGTAATAAATAGCAATTACCTCAAACGTGACATTTTCTAGATGCAAATGATATTCCAAAGGTGACGGGGCAGCAGAGACGATCGAGCTGATCCATGTCATTAGATGGCACTACAACATCAAACACCACTGTAACATCGGTACTTAAAGTACACGAAGAAGAGCAATGCTAATGCAAGCTAGAGAACTACTGAATGCCCCTTTAACTTGTTTCTCAAAGACCCCGTTTACACCTGGTTTTATGATGCGTTTTTGGGGATCTGATCACATGAGGTTAGCGCTAAATACATGTCTAAACAGGGTCTAATGTTTTGTGATGAGATCACAAAAACCAAATATGGAGGTAGTCAAAAACAAATGTGAAATCGCATTTGAGTTGTAAACGCTAATCCGTCCTGAATATATCCTGGACAGCAGCGAAGCACCACCCCTCACTAACAACCGTTCAATCTGAAATTTTTAAAAAAGAGAATATATACACAAGCACGGGAACTTCACTGATCTTCTTCGGTGTGCTAACCTTAACCCTAGCAGCTACTCAGATGGGAAGCAAACACATATGATGAAATATCGGATAATTATGCACAAAATGTTCAGTTTGTGCCAAGATTACATTTCAGCTGCATCTGGGAAACACTGAAATGCTGACTTTGTTGCACTTTAATATCATGCAGAAACACACTGACAGTGATGTCATCATGAAATCAGAGACCCTCCCATCGAAATCAGAGCACAAGTGGTCAAAGGAGACACCAGGTGTAAAGAGCGATGTGTCTTGCCTGACCACATGTGATCATATCACCCGAGATGCATCTTAAAACAAGGTGTAAACTGGGTCAAAAAAAATGTTAAAGCTACCATGTATCATTTTAAATTAAATATAAAACGCATATCAATGAAAATGAATGAATTTCATTTTCCCTTTTTATTATTTTTAAATAGATTTTTAATGTCTTTAAAATATTGAATCTACTTTGATTTGGCTAAAATGGCTGTTTGGATGAAATAATGGTTCCTCTGATAAAAAAAACAACTTGAGCCATTTTAGAGCATATACATAATTATATATATTCAAAAGACTGAGATATAATTTGACATGTCGCCCGGCCCTAATTGAAAATTATCCATTTAAAGTTTCAGACTAAGTGTTACCACTAGCAGATATGCCAATTTTTGAAAGTGGAAATAGTAGCACTTGCCGTAAAAAAAAAAAACCCACAGTAGCACCTGACCAGTAAAATGATTACCTGGTGAGCACAGCGAGGCATTGCTATGTGCTCACCTAATGAAGAACCAATTCTGGACTGAAATATTCAACTTCCAAACTGTATAAAAAATAACATCAAGAATGATTGAACAATGTGTTTATTTAGAATTATTTGCAATTGTATTCTGAACTACAAGTACTTTGGATTTCAATTAATTTAAATGTCTGTTGTATGGAAAATTATTTGAAATGCAATTGAACATACCAAATGCATTTCAAATACTCTTCCATACAACAGACATTGATCTATTCCACTGGTATACACAAACATTGGAACAATTTGCATCATTAAAAAACATTTCCAACTAAATAGTCTTATTTAAAAAAAAAAAAAAAAAAAAAAGGGGTCAGGACCTCCTGATCTGTGTGTTTTGGTATTTACTGTATTAATGTAGTTCTGGTATTAAATTCCACTTATTTTTTATTGGTAGCTTTTTTTAAGCAGATCACAGCCAAACACCATCTTGTACCACACACACACACACTGCATTATCTTCGCCTTTACTCACTACGAATACATTTATGATTTCCAATAGATTTTGCAAATTGTTGATGTTTTTTTATACCTACATGAATGATGCAATTGTAACGTCCACCGTGTTTCACTAAGTCAGTCCGGCAATATTCACAGTAAGCATGCGAGTCAGAGATTTGACTTGTTTTAATAAAAGGCCATTCTGTAGTGTATTCCGGTCTATATTTCTGGCAGGATAGTTGGACTTATATATATATATATATATATATATCTGGCTGGTGATGAAACCTGAACGATTGTATTAGGCAACATTTGCGCGGCAGTTCCTCTAGGATCCCCAACACCAGTTTCTACCGCTACTAGTATGTTAGGTAAAATGCCAGCGAAATATATTATTAAGACTATTATGTATATATAAATAGACAGGAACACCACACATGGTAGCCTGTTGAAACAATGGTTTGTATGTATATTCATAGGCTATACGTATAAATTTTATATAACGCATGCATATATACTTTTTTCGTAGTATCAAACCCTTCGTCGTAGCTCTGTATTTTACCCTCCAAAATAGTAGCTGCTATGGCAAAATCGTAGCACTTTGGCATCTCTGCACTAGGGCTGGGCATTGATAAATCTTTCCCGATTCTATTTGATTCCAAATTCACAAGCTCCTGATTCGATTCATATGGTTATATTTCAGTCATAATGTCACTGTCTTTTCATATGTAAAAAATAAATAAATAAAAAAATAAAAAATTATCTCCCAGCTAATTCTGTTAAGTATACAGGGGACTTTCTAACTAGTTCCATTACAAAAATATTAATTTTACAATTTAGATTTTATTAGTTTTTCATAATTTTGGCTTTTTAAAAATGAATAAATCCATGTATTCAGCCAATCAATAAGATATTATATTTAGAATAATATTTTTGTTATACATGTTCATTGTTTAATTGCATAATTAGTACTATTTTCAAGTATTTACATTGATTAGTTGAACACATGCTAAAACTGGTACTGTCACTTTAACAAAAACTGCATTTCTATCCATAGTTTTCCTTACCAACTACTGGGTGGCGCCATGATGATTCTAATTGCCGGTTTACAGTTTCTGGTCTCAAGACGCAGTGTAAAACTAACCGAAATTCCCTGCCACAATTCAAATGGAGAACAACCACCATTTAAATCTTATTTGGAGTAAAAATTTATTTCACACTCAACTTGAGCAGATGTTGTCTGTCATAGCAACTCAAAGTATTGAATATCACCTTTGCTTCATGTCATCTTTATACTCAAGTGAGGCACTGTTTAAAAAAAACAAAACTCAAGTATCCGCACTGCAGAGCCACGTATTTTGTCAATTTCTACAAATGTTATACTTAACCAGCTAAGAATAAACACTGATGCGGGTGAAAACACTGGAGACTGGAAATTGAAAACAGGCGAATCGTGGAACAATTCCGCGTTCAGGAAAAGGTTGGATAAAGAGTGTGTCTGTAATATAAAACTCAATGCGGAGTTATAATTAAGTATTTAAATTATTACATTTTTTATATCAAAAACTGACTGTAGAGAACAGAAAAGTAATTTAAAGAGACATTATTCAAATGGCTCATGTGGATTTCGACACGCATTACACGGAACAACTTTTACTCCCAACACGCAGTAAAAGGATCACGCTAATGAATACACCACAACACCACCACTAAACTACACATTCACTGGTGAAATGTAAAACATTTGCCAGCGAGTTGCCAAATATATACACATTTTAGTTGCAAAGTGCCAAATTTGGTTGCAAATGCGAGGGATTTCCTCTCATTGCAGCGGAGGTTTGCGCATAGAGTAAAAGATTGATCTTGGAATTTAAGGATCGATATCGAGATTGTTCAAATGAAGATTGCGATGCATTGGAAAATCTATATTTTGACCCACCCCTTGATACCACTGGAAATAACTAAAGAGAATAGAGAAACAAAAGCTCCAATCTTTGAAAATGCAAACCGAGAAGCTTAAAACTTCCACTAGGTAACAACTATAATAACTAGCTTGATACTGCGTATAAAAAAAACTATGCTTTTACGTATATCTTTACCTATGCTGAGAAGAGTGCAACAAAGATTCAAACTTTGAAAACACAAACAGAGCAGCTGCAAACTTTCACTGGGAAAGTTTTCTACAGAGCACTGGCTTGATATAACAAACAACACTTTACCCAAACTTTACTTCATCCAAGTAGAAAGGAATTACTTGCAAACCATGTCTTCATAATCATGTCAATAATTTTGCACTTAGATTGACATTTGGATTTGGTCTCCACTTCCGAACTGCCGATAATCACTTTAGTTTGTGGGTGACACTTTGATAAAGTGGTTTTGAGATTCACTGCATGGTCTTTTCACAGCAGTCGCAAACAGCTTCAACATTGCAATTGATCTAGGTGAAGTTATACCTGGGAAGTACCAAGGTGTTCCCGTGTAGAGTGTTGGCAACATAAAACAGGAAATGAGTGGCAGGGAATTTCCTTCTGGCATTCTAAGAGACACCAGCTTTATATTTGATATGAACTAGAATCATCAGTATCACATAATTATACTTTAAAACTAGTTTAGATATTGTTAGATTATGTACATCAAACAGGCAAGCACAAGATTCATTGAAATCAGTTTTGGCAAATCTCCAGCATCTTTTAGCTTCCTCTCCATTTGTGCTTATTATAGGTATAAATGTAGGACCAGTATAAATTATTCTAGTCATCTTCCATATTCAAGCCTTATTCAAATAATTCAATAACTGTTGAAATATTGACCTGAGAAAAAGACCATTGCATCAAATATTGACTACAATGCAAATCAAAATTTATCAAAAAATAAAATACTGCTCAATGTACATCGCATGAGGACAACATGTTGTAAAATAGGCAAAACACCACTGGTGATTTCCCTGAATGCACTACTGGAAAAATATTAGATGAAATCTAATTTCCTCAAGGGCATGAGACCAAGAACTGGACTTCAAGGGGATTTACTGAGAGTACATTTGTCTCAATGTTGACTACTATGAGGTAATTATTCACAAATTTTCAGGTGTTCAATTTTCCTTGTACTGAAGTGCTCTTGTTTTTTGTAACTTTTCTTTAACCACAACATACTTGGAAGGTTAAGAATGCAGTAATTGAATTTAGCATCTGCCCTCTAATTGCATTTACAGTTTAAAGAATGACACATGAGCAGGTCACATGAACTGACTGGTAAAAATAAAGGCTAAATCTTTAGGAACTACAAATACTTTCAAAGTTATTATCTATCAATCATTGATACCTCTGTGAATGACAAAATAATGACCATTTTTAGCTTTGTTTCAGCTGTTAAAGGAATTGTTGACCCAAAAATGTAAATTCTTTCATCATTTACTCACCCTCATGGCATCCCAGATGTGTACGACTTTCTTAAAATGCGAATGGGAATTCCATTTAATGGAGGCCAAAATATGAAGCTTGATAAAGCATATAAAGGCAGCATAAAAGTAATCCATAAGACTCAAGTGGTTTAATGAATATCTTCTAAAGCAATCAAATAAATTTTGGTTGAGAACAGACCAAAATGTAACTCCTAATTCACTTAACATCTTGCCATTGCAGTCTCTAGGCACGATCATGATTTCAAGCTCAATTACACTTCCTAGTGCTTGACGCATACATAGAGCGCTAAGAAGTGTAATCAAGCTTGAAATCATGATTGCCAAGGAGACTGCTGATGTCAAGATTTATATTGAGTTTTATTTTAAACCACTAGAGTCTTCTGGATTACTTTTATGCTGCATATATGCTCTTTTTGGAGCTTCAAAGTTTTATTCAACATTTACTTGCATTGTATGGACCTACAGAGTGGAGATATTCTTCTAAAAATCTTTGTGTTCAGCAGATGGGAGAAAGTCATACACATCTGGGATGACATGAAGGTAAAGGAAAATTAGAGAATTTTCCTTTATGGGTGAACTATATTTTTAAGTGCTACAGCAAGGTGGCCTTTCAGTTTTGTGATTCTTAATTAAGATTAAAATGCTACTTTAAATAAAAAGACTGTTTGGTAAGTTGGGTAAGGACAGAAAGCATGCCGCAGTACTTTCACACTATTAACCCCTCCTCTAACATGAGTTGGCTACATCTATTGTTTCTTTCAAACAACAAAAAGCAAAAACAGGGTCATGCATCAAAATATACTGTTAATCAAAGAGACACTCGAACAGTTGGATAAGCCAGCACCTATCTCTTTACATACTCAAACGTATGCAGCTTCAATGGGTGCCGCACACCCTTGGCCCTACGTTAGAAAATATAGTGATAGTATTTAGAATAAAATAGTTGTAGCTAAATAAATGTCATTAACAATTTCATGGCATTGATTTCCTCTTTGCAGATATTTTACATATGCATGATCTAATTTCTCAATCTTCACCTTAACACAAGCTTTCTCACTTGCACCCAGAAACCAAAAGGGCAAGCTCTGCCACTGATAGCAAGTTCCTCTTTATAAATGTAATTACAAGCTGGTCAATTTGTTCAATTAAACAGAACTACACTTTGTCACAACAAGGAAGATACCATGGAATTGGAGGGAATTCCATAAACCTAGCAACCTAAATTATGAAATGTCCCATGAGCAACAACACAAGCAGCATATGACTGAAATGCAAAGTGGCTTGTATTATTTAAAGCAGAAAATGCTTTCCCACACTTGCACCAAAGTCTTGACATGTTCGACTTTGTTCATTACCAAGGATGTGTGAGACATGGCAGAGAAATCGGCAGCATGCTTGATTAGCACTAACATGTATCGTTTCACTAGTACATGTAAATTTCTCAACAGGCCTACTTTAATGCACTTTTAAACATTTGAATAGAACACAAGTCATGCGTGTGAACATTGAGCAGAAGCCTTTGAATACATTCAACTGGACATCAACATCTTCTAATCTGCATAACTAGACTGGATTACTGTAACGCTCTCATTGCAGGCCATCCTGCATGTGCTATTGGACCTCTGCAAATGATCCAGTATGCAGCAGCACATCTGGTCTTTAATGAACCAAAGAGAGCACATATTACCCCACTCCTTGTCTCTCTCCACTGGCTGCCGGTTCATGCACGTATTAAATTCAAGGCCCTGATGCTGGCATACAGAACAATCACTGGGTCTGCTCCAGCATACCTAAAAACATTTATGCAGAGCTACGTTCCCACCAGAAGCCTGCGGTCAGCTAAGGAGCGTCGCCTTGTTGTACCAAAACACTTTCCCGGACTCTCAGTTTCATCATACAACGTTGGTGGAATGACCTTCCCAACTCAAATCCGTGAAGCTGACTCACTCTCTATCTTCAAAAAACGGCTAAAAACACATCTTTTCCAAGAGCACTTAACTAGTCACTAAAAAAAAAACATACAAAAATAAAAAATAAAAAAAAGTTTACAATTCTTGTTGCACTTAAATCGTTTTGAATACTATTCTGATGCTAGGAAAACTTTGTAATATGGCACTTTTCATACCACTGTCTCCTTAAGATGATTTGCTTGTGTTTTTCCTCTTTTGTAAGTCGCTTTGGATAAAAGTGTCTGCCAAATGAATAAATGTAGATAAATGCCAGTGACTGTTTACAATACACCTTTAGAAACTCACACTTCAGGTTTCCTATATCCCCAGCTTACCCTGAATTGTGTGTTTTAGACTTAAGTCATTTAACCCGACCAACCACTTGGTCACTGATATGACCTCGTACTTATTCAGAAAATGTTCTGCCTAAACACGCCACTTACCACTTCAACGATTTTTAGCCCGAATCCAATTTTCCCAAGATTTTCCGATGGTACCATGAGCCATTTTTTGGATTTGGGCTCCTGCACTATAGTTGTCTCGTTGTACACCTGTTCTGTGGTGGCCATGGAGAATATCTGAAAACAAACAAAATAAATAAAACTGTTTATGAATGCAGGGTTATAGTGTGTGCATACATTTGTTCATATAAACATATCTGACCGTAGGAAAAAAATATTACAAATATCGATGTGCGTTAGCCACGCGTTGCAAACCGAAAGTAAAGTCAAGTTTAAGTACAAGTAACTAAAAACGTCGATGAACAAAACCCGATGGATATAAACAATCTGCCGGTCAAAATAGTTATTAACAACAGATTATGTGCGATGATTGTATTGGTGAATATTTAAGGATAGTATACCTTGTTTTATCGGATGGTTGTCAGCGGCGTGTCCAGACTCGTCGTTCTCGCGTCCTTTGTGAAGCGAATTTCTGTTTCACTTCCGCTCTCTCTTGGGGTTCTTTTATAAAGGAAGGACTTCCTCCTGTGACGGTAAACGTATAGAGAGACTCTAAACCTTTATGAACCCAGTTTACAATTTTTGGTTCCCAGAACGTTTTGGGAACATTCGTTTTTGGTTTCAAAAAATATAACCTAAAGAGAACGTTCTTTGGACGTTAGGAATTGGTTCCCAAAAAAATAGCAAAATGGGAACCAAATAAGGGGAACGTTCTGTGTTTCCTGGGAAGGTATTGCACATTTCTCCATGAGATATTGGTTGTGACAATTGAAAGAAACTTGAAAAGTTATGTTAAAATAAGATGGGTTTTTGAGGATGCATTAAAGGGATAGTTCACCCAAAAATGAAAATTATCTCATCATTTACTCACCCTCGTGACATCCCAGAGGTGTCTGAATTTCTTTCTTCTACAGAACACCAACAAAGATTTTTAGAAGAATATTTCAGCTCTGTAGGTTCATACAATGCAAGTGAATGGTGGCCAGAAATTTAAAGCTGCGAAAAGCATATACAGGCTAGCATAAAAGTAATCCATACAACTCCATACGATATTTAAAGGCACAGTCACACATACCTTCGCACAGCGAAATTCAGCTGGCGAAGATGGTGTCGGCAGACATTAAGTACGTGTGAAACGTAATTGTCAAGCGGCCTTTCTTTAGTTAAAAAGAAAATCACTGCTAAAATGATATCATTGTCCATTGTGAATATTCAGTTTAATTGTGTACGAAGCCCCGCCCACACAGAGGACACTGCCAAAACATGCAACTTCCTATTTGGTCAACGCAGTGAATTTGCCTGTCAAAGTTAACCAAACTTGAACTCTACATGAAATCCGCAAGGGGAAATTCTTCACGACCGGAAGTCCATCACTTGAAATTCACAATCACGTGGATTGCCATTGAGATTATTGTATTTCGCCAGTGGAATTTTCCTTCCTACCCAGTAGGTGGTGTTATGCACGAAGAATGCAAATCGCCAAAAAACAGAAGAAGAACCCTGTCCTCTCATGAATGTGCATAGGAGGGCTGGTCAAAGTGGAGATTTATAGTAAAACAAAAAAATATTTAAATATTGATCCTTTAAGTTCATAATGCACAATTGCCATGTTCAACAAGAGATGTTTACAGTGGTTCTTTATTTATTCTTAATTTTTCTCTCTGCTTAAATTAATTTACATGCTACATGCTAATTTCACTTCACATTTGTAAAGACCTTTATGAGTTATGAAGTATTATTCTGACTTTGCTTAAGCCTGAATATCTGAGTAAACTTTTTAATTGAAATACTTGTCTAGAATCCATACAGAATCTTCCCAGCAGGATTTGGCAAGAGTACCATCTGCATGTTTGTGCAGGAAGTCTGAATATACTGCGATTCCACTCTTTAAGCCTACCTTAATCCTGTGAGAAAAGGGTAAGCTTTAAGTCTACATATACATTCTGCACCTTGCCATATACACACCCAGGCACCCTCCTGAAATACTGTTTCAAGTCTGTAATAAAAGTCTTACCGACTCTGATACACCTTTATTTTATCAAGCTATTGCATCAACATTCCATAGCAATAATGTACACACCCCCACACTATAAAGTTTGGTCTCATATGGTTTCAATGTAATTTTGGGTTTGTTTTTGACTTCTTTAATATTGGAACTTTATTTACATATGCTCTACCTGACTAAGCATTACAATTGTTTTATTCTGAATGCTGAGGAGAAAGTTTGCCTGTTGTCGCTGGGCAGAATATCTGTAATAAAAGCATAAAACAGTGAAAACACATGGCTATTTGCCAAGCTAGGTGGATAAGCTTTGAAAGCAAAGAACAAAGCATCATGAGTGGTAATTGTGAATTAGTTGGAAAAAGTTTCCAAATAAATTTGGCTAACTTTTGCACTATAACAATACCAATAGTAAACACTGTACAGGTTAAGATGTCAACTGCGGACTTTTAAATGCTTTCACATAATTGCAGTGCAAATTTGCAGGCTATGAATTGAAGCTCCACAGCCAGAGGTCACCAACACCCGAATAATGATGTTAGGCGCAGTGGAAGCGAGAAGGGTCTTTTTCAGGGGGGTCAGGAATTATGGAAAGCCAATAAGGGTCAAAATTCACGTATTTTGTATCACCGTATTAAGCTTTGAAATGCCGTTTTCTAAACGCGTTAAGTAATCGCCGTACGCCATCATGCGTTAAGTTAACGCATGTTATTTTAACACCTCACATAATTAAATCTCTCCCTTGCATAACACACCTTATTTTTGCACCTGACATAACTAAATTAGCCCATTCATTTGCTCAGGTACATAATTCCTCCTCTATCGCGTTTGAGGGATTTACGGCAAGTCAGAGGATTCAAATCATTAACGGCAACGAGAACCTTTGTTTCACATTGCAAACGTACATTAACTGACTGCAGCCAGATTTTGGCTAACTAAGCTGGATATTCGCTAGCCAAGACCCTATTTACTAACTTTAATTCACAAATTGGTATTCACATAATGCAGTGTGTGTGTGTGTGTGTGTTGCTAATATTACAGACGTATTTATTTACTGTTTACAGAAATAATTGCTGTTGGCCAGTTTGTCAACTTTTCTTGTTATTATGCAAATTTATTTTTGCTTGAGATATTGTCAGATTCACATTGAAATCTTAGGAAGTTTATTTAAAAGTTTAATCCGCTGCTCTACAGACAGTCCTGGACAACTGACCATTGTTGATTTGTAGCGGATACATAGGTTGATGTCGTCTTGTGATATCTATGGCAGATATTCTATATATATTATTTCTATTAGTCTGTTTGGGGGAGGAGCTACAGTGAATAATTGATTAACCACCTTTGTTTGGCGTGTGTACCTGTAGCAAGCAGTTGAAGCTAACAGTCCTTTCCTTCTCTCTTTGAGAGCTCTTTCATGGAGTTGCTGTGTGAGTTCACTTTTCTTGTTTTTATGCTTTGTATATTGTTATTTGCTTATTTGTTATTTATTTTTTTGCTATTTTGTTTGTTTAGGTTTAACTTATGCTGAATCATTTGCGGCATTTCAGTGTTCTTAATTTGTGGAACTGTTAATGTTGAACTATTTTATTTATAAGATCTGTAATTCTTTGTGTAATGAATCTTCATGATGTTAATTGTTTATTGGATTTAATTGAAGATTATTTGTGTTTTATTGTTTCTTGATTATTGTAGAGACCATGCAACTCTGGGATTTGATTGCACCACTGCTATTGTCAAATAAAAGATAATTGGATGAGAATGGGCTTTATTGTGTTTTAATGGACACACCATCCTGGTGGCACCTTACCTGAACCAAATCTTTGAACATATCTTTCAATAATATAAATTACTTGAGCCTGATTAAAATAATTTCTTAAAGGTGCACTCTCTTGGTCTTGGACGTCATACTGACACATCCACCATCAGGCTACATACCTTCATAATATATTATAATATGTTATATTGCCCATTATTTTTTTTTCTATTTTCATGGTGGCTGAACATAAGTTTACACGACCAGCCAAGTACTGCTCACTGTTTCTTTGTAATTAAACTTTTGGTTTCAGAATAAATTAATCATTCGTAAATTTACGAGTGTGAATATTAAATTAAAGTTTAATTAAAGTATTAAACTAATACTTTATTAAGTCGAAGACCACTGTTGTATCACCTTGGACAAAATATAAATAAAGCCATGCACACTTCTGCAGATCATACAAGTTTTACATGATGCAGAAATTATGTATTAAAGTGTGTGGTCAATGAACTATCACAATATAATATAACCACAATTACCTTAAACATCTTTTGACTATAGATAATTATAGAAAAGTATAGAAATATAGAAAAAAATATATATTGTAGAATATCTGCCATATGTGTTACAGAACAATCACAAGATATCAACCTATGTATCCACTACAAATCAGCAATGGTCGATGTCCAGGACTGTCTGTAGAGCAGCAGATTAAACTTTTAAATAAATAATCTTCCTAAGATTTCAATGTGAATCTGACATTTGCATAATAACAAGAATAATTGACAAACTGACCAACAGCAATTATGTCTGTAAACAGGAAATAAATACATCTGTAATATTAGCAACACACACACACACACACACACACACACTGCATTATGTGAATACCAATTTGTGAATTAAAGTTAGTAAATAGGGTCTTGGTTAGCGAATATCCAGCTTAGTTTTTGCCAAAATTCGGCTGCAGTCAGTTAATGTACGTTTGCAATGTGAAACAAAGGTTCTCTTTGCCGTTAATGATTTGAATCCCCCGACTTGCCGTAAATCCCTCAAACACGATAGAGGAGGAGTTATGTACCTGAGCAAATGAATGGGCTAATTTAGTTATGTGAGGTGCAAAAATAAGGTGTGTTATGCAAGTCAGAGGATTCAAATCATTAACGGCAAAGTTTAAGTAACTCCTTATGCCGTTTACTTTCCATACGGCGTTTAGAAAACCTCTGACTTGCCGTAGATCCCGCAAATGTGATAGAGGAGTTATGTACATGAGCAAATGAATGGGCTAATTTAATTATGCGAGGTGCTAAATGAATGCACATTATGTGTTGCTGGTCCTTCTCGCCCCCGCTCCGAACGGGACTCAAACCGACGTCTCATGGAAGGCGGGTGCGCTAACGAGGAGGCTAAAGGCTACAGCCTCTAGCAACAGTCGCTAGTGCACCTCTTGAGGTCAGGAGAGTGAGGTTTACACACTGCACAGCTATTTACCAGCTGGCTCCCATTACACTCACCCCCCTAAACATCACTCCCATCCGGGTCACGGCACCACTGTTGCCGGTCCTACTCGCCCCTGCGCCGAACGGGACTCGAACCGACATCTCCGGCGTGGGAGGCGGGTGCGCTAACGAGGAGGCTAAAGGCTACAGCCTCTAGTGTCAGTCGCTAGTGCACCTCTTGAGGTCAGGAGAGTGAAGTTTACACACTGCACAGCTATTTACCAGCTGGCTCCCGTTACACTCACCCCCCTAAACCTCACTCCCATCCGGGTCACGGCACCACCACTGTTGCCGGTCCTACTCACCCCCCGCTCCGAACGGGACTCGAAGCGACATCTCAGGCGTGGGAGGCGGGTGCACTAACGAAGAGGCTACAGCCTCTAGTGTCAGTCGCTAGTGCACCTCTTGAGGGCAGGAGAGTGAGGTTTACACACTGCACAGCTATCTACCAGCTGGCTCCCGTTACATATGCAAGTCAGAGTATTCAAATCATTAACGGCAACGTTTAAGTAACTCCTAATGCCATTTATTTAACACCATACGGCATTTAGAAAACGGTGTTTCAAAGCTTGATACGCTGATACAAAACATGTGAATTTTGACCCATATGGCTTTCCATAAGGAATTGTCTGGTTAGCCCATCCCTGTTAGCACCTGCTGGTAGATGCTAGAACTACATCACCCGATGGCAAAAAGCATGTTTCTCCATAGAACAGTCATTCTAAAGTAGCCATGTTTTATGACGAAATAAAAACAATTCCAAGAACCATTTTAATTCAAATTAATACATCGTCATGGGCACTTAAAAGCGTGAAATTGATTGATATTTTTCCTATCTTTTCCCATTGATGAGTGATCAGTCACGTGACACCCGAGCGCCCATGAGCAAAGATGGCAGCCTCCTTCTGGGAACCCTGCGCTAGCTGAGCACAGTTATTGAGATGAATGGGTTTGATAACGGAAAGCTCTCTCCAGATATATTATAGCTTAATGGTATGTCTGCTTCCTGCAAGACTACTACAAGGCACGCCCATTTCAATTCAAATAACTGCCAAAATGCTTAAGTCTTGTAGCAACAGCTGAATGTCACGTTTTTATTTGTAATCACGGAGCAACGCTACACCTATACATGTCACTACCCCTAAACCTAACCCTAACTAAAGATTCAAAATGAAATTACGTATCGCTATGTAAAGGTTATTGAATACAATCAAATCGTCTTATCACCTGGTGGCGACAGTGAGGGGAAATGTGATGAAAAGGAGAAGATGCTAAGCTAAAATGTTAACCGGCTAGCTTGTGAGCTAACTGAGCTAAAACAGAACAGATAAATGTCAAATTTCACTATTGCTATCTACAAATTACTAAATGATATGTAAATCATTTACATAATAAGCTATTGTTTGTCATATTTACGTATCTAAGACAACATTAATCATACAGTAAAAGCAATAGAATGGCTTTGTGATCCAAGAGTTATTTGGAGTAGGAAAGTAGAAACTGAATTAACCACACATGTAAAACTACATGTATTTCACTGAGGACCGAAATACACCACAAGAGGGCAGACAGAGAACATTTATTCTAACATAAACACATGGGCAAGAATCCTCCAAGCGCTTGTTAAAGGGGTCATGACATACTTTTTTTTTTTTTTTTTTAGTATAATTATATTATCTTCCCTTAGGTCCACTTAGAATGTTAGTAAAAACATTTTATTTATTTTTTATTTGCACCAAACAAAATTGAGTCATATTTAATAATTTTCCACTCTGTCTCTGGCCCTCTGTCTGAAAACGTTAGATTTTAAGCTGCCTGGCTGTTCAATGGTGCGTTCACATACAACGTGAATAAAATTTTCGTCTCACTTTGCTCGCGTGAGTTTGACCGCTGGAGGTGTTCACATACAACGTGAAGCTTGCGCGAGACAGGAGGAGGGGCTTCTACAACATCTTCTCTTTCCTCCATCAACCATGGCCGATATCACAACGACTGCTGCTCTGTAACTGTTGTGAAAGTCCCAGATACGCTGGAAAACCAAACAGCGTCTTGTTTGGGTGCATGATATTGTCCAATTATCCAGATTTCTCAAGTTGTTGCTATTTCACCTTTTCACTTCACGCCATCCACTTCATACGTGCCACCCGCCAGGAATTCACGTCTATTCGCATCTTTGCACTGACTTTGTATGTACTGTAATTGTGCCACGCGAAAAGCTCGATTCGTGTTGTATGTGAACGCACCATAAGACTTCAATGTATATGGCCACTGCTGTGATTGGCTAACATCGTGCAGCCCTTCCAATACAGGCATAATTGAAATGCAAACTGAAGAAAATTCTCCACACAACATTAAAACTACATTTCAGGGTTAAAACAGAAGATACATCTAGGGCTGGACGATATGGCCAAACGATATATTTCTTAATTTTGGTCAATACGATATAATTCCGATATTGATATGAACATTATAAAAGCCTCAGAAAAACTGCCAAGAACTCCCACAACGGATGTCTGTACCTACAAACTTCTGAAAAATGTATTTACCAAGTCTAAAACCTCCAGAAACCTTCTCCTATAAACTATATAATATTTAAGAAATAAAAACTGTGCATATAAATTAATGTTCACCTTTTATTTACACTTACATTTACACAAGAAATGTCAAACAAACATAAAATTCTCACCTTTGTCAATATTAATATTTTTAACTTTAAACTACAACATAGGCTGATTAACTTTATAGATTGAAACAAAGGTTCTTCAGCTAGGATAAAGAATATTAAAGTGTTCAGAGTTGCTACAGAAAACAGAAAATAAAGAGTGAGCAACAACAAAACCTTTCTGGGGCATTAACAACCATGCTGTGTATTGTAAAAAATATATATATATATATATATATATATATATATATATATATATATATATATATATATATATATATATATATATAATGACATATACATAAAATAACTGTAAGTAGTAAAACAATACAAACGGGCCAAAAAATGTGTTTTAAGTTCAGAAACTTGTTGAGTCCCCCCTCCCTTGCACCACAGTGATTTGGTCCACGCCTGCTTTTCCTCTTTATGTCCCCTACACACACAAGTCTTCGTTAATTGCAGAACTCCAGCAAGTAGGCTGGCAGTGGAAAGGCTATTTTATTCACTTTAAGCATCGGATGAAGTGATTATTTTCTCTTAAATGCAGATGATGCTGAGACATTAATAAATTAGTCATGACAAAAAAAATATGTTAACCAATGTATTTTTTTATGAGTCTGCAACGCTAGCGATTATACTCTAAAAAATGATTCACAGGCTTAGTAAATATCATAGTAATAAATAGCTATACTAACTTAATAAAATCTCTGAATATCACTTAAGTGATTGTTTGAGTTGTACATATCAAAATAAATGCATAGAAATTCAACAGTTAATTTTGTGTTCAATTTACAATTATCTTTTAGGTTTATTTCACAAAATAAAATGAGTATTTGCCTAACAAATTACATTTTTTAGATATTGTTAATATGTTTGGTAAATTTCAATCAAAATATTTGAGAATTGATTAATTCTACTGATTAGTTTCAAGAACTACAATTATTACTCATTCCAACTTAATATTATTTCAACTTAATCAACTACTTAAGAAGTTGATATTGATGTCAAGTGTATTCTAGCCTTGAAGATAAAGGGTAAATATAGTTAAAAAAAAAAAGTACATGTAACATATTTATTTTGATAATTAATAGTAAAATATAATTCAGGTAAAACATTAAGTAAATGTAACACATTTATTTTGTTAACTTATAGTATTGTTTCCAGTTATATCTACTTAGAATTTTGGTATTATCTACACAATTTTATTATTATTTTTCACCAAGGATTAGCCTACTATTACATTGACTTAAGATTTTAATTAGATCTACTCAATTTTATTATTAGTTTTCACCAAGGGTTACTATTACATTGACTTAAGATTTTAATTAGATCTACTCAATTTTATCTGTCAGGATACTAAATTTAGTTATTCAGATCTACTCAATTTTTTTAACTTACATTTACTAAATTCATAAGTTATATTTACTTGATTTCACAGCTTTTAAATTTACTCAATATTTTTAAGTGTAAAAATGTTTCACCAATAAAATTAAGTTTATCCCAGTAATAGTTTTTAGAGTTATAACGTTACCTAGCTTGATTGGTAGCTTGTTTGTGAACAGATATTAGCATAAATTTGTAGATCTACCGTTGTTTTGGGTTTTGCTCAATGTGATGTTACGTGGCAGATCAGTGGGTTGGCTGCAGTTGAATATTTATGTTATGCCGAGTTTACACTACACGATTTTAAGCCGACAGTTTTGTGGTGATCGCCGACAAAAACGCGAAATTACAGGCAAATCAGAGCTCGCTCTCGTGAGCGAACGCAATGTATGAACTATCAAAGACGCGATCTCAGAGAACCGCTGACGTGTCGCCGACGTCCGCGAGATATTTAGAATGTTAAATATGTGGACCAGTCGGCGATTCCAAATCGTGCAATGTGAAATAAGATGCCTTTAAGCGATCAAAAACATGCACATCAAATTCTGAAACGCATAACATGTGATCATGCATTTGTTTTCGTATCTCGTATCACTTCTCGTGTGTACTCTTTTGGGAAATGTAATTTGGAGTCCAGGCAGAGTCGTCGGGGATTCGTCAACAGTGAAATGTCTTGAAATGTGTTCACCCATGTCGGCGATTCGTCGTGTAATTTGAAAACGCTACAACTTCAGTGACAAGACAGACAGTTGTGTAATATGAACCATGAACAGTACCACAATCCGACGTCTTTGAAAGTCATGTAGTGTGTAGGAGCCAACGAGACCCCCCTGTCCCCGACGAAACCTAAAATATTATGGAGGACGCAAGATAATATTATAATTATAATATGGCCACGTGTTGAAATGTGTCTTCTGTGTACATACATCCTATAGACGTACAATTTTGGCTCTATTATTTGTGTCCCTTTAAAAATTGCAATGTCATGCATGTAGCCAATTGTATTCTGCTATTTCTGCTTGGCTTGAATACAATGAACTAACCTTAAGTGACAAATGCTGTAATGTATAGCCTATCGAAATATCAGGAATGTGTTTAAAAATCATATCACCGTTATTGAAAAAAATTATATTGCGATACATATTGATATTGAATTATTGTCCAGCCCTAGATACACCCAACACATTCCATCTGACTGTATCAAACTGTTAACTCAAGCAGCACCATAAAGTATCAAACAGACGTTATATATTATATTTTTATTAATTAAATTTGTTACTTAAATTTTTTCATCCAATTTCAACTGCCGATCTTTCAATAACAGTTTGTTTGCAAAGTTTGAATCATATTTTGACTGATTCACAAGCAATTAACACTGAAATCTTCTGAATGCTCAAATATAATTCAATCCACGGTGATGTTGGGTGCTTCAACCGACTTCAACAGGCCAAGGCAGAAACGCTGGCCTTCACATCTCACATTTTCCTGGTTTGTTTACACACAGAAGGGCATTTGTTTCTCCCAGTCAGTGGCAGCAGCAGAATGAGACACATTTTTTGCTTTTAAATTGTGGCGCACATCGTCAGAAATGTATCAAAACGATCAAAGGCATCCATCAAGTGCATGTTTACAAAAAACAGCAATTAAAAATAGCAGATGGGTGCAAAAATGGTCCAGGATGCTTACCAAACAGCACAAGAGTAAGAGAGTACAGCTGAATGAAACACAATGGGGTCTCCATTTTAGAGTTATAACTTGACATTGCGTCTTTTAAAAGCAGCGTGAGATGTATGATAATGGTCAAAGCCGTTCATCTAGTGCACGCTTGTACAGAAAAACATTTCAATCCAGACAGGCACATGAAGCTGTCCTGTGTAAGTCCACTTTGGATTAGTCTTCCGTGACACGCCCATCTCTCTCCTCATCACCTGCTGTGTGACTTACTGAGCATTAGTGGGAGGGTCCAAGGGTGCAATGATGGAAAAATAGGCGTTGCATATGCATGCATTTGGTCCTTGTGACGTCAAGTTTCACAAATTATAAATAAGCCGTTTTTGCAGCTTGGATTAAATAAATGCACTTTTTCTATTAACAAGGATGTTTTCAGTTCTGAAACTTACAGTATGTTTTTATAGTATAATGATCAAAAATGTCAAAAGATCAAGGAAAATTGTATTCCTCACATCATGACCCCTTTAGCTTGTTTAAATAATTAAATAAGAGGCTAGGAGATTTTATGGTTATATTCTGAAGGGTAGGCTACTAACACCATGGTTTTTGCTATTTCCTAGATTTGCGAATATGGGACGTTTGAGCATAATGACACTTCATATGGGACATTGGTTTCCGATGTGGGAATGGGGGATCTTTCCCCTTTTCTTTCGTTTTCAATACGGGACATGTTGCCATCAACACAGGACGCTTTGCCATTTGAGAGGGGCATTAGGGGCCCCTCGAGCATTTGTGCCTCTTCAAGTATTTTACTGCTTAAATATGGGACACGATGCCAGGAGTTTTTCAACAGTTGGAAACCCTACTCTTTCAAGAAGTGTATAGCTGCAGGAAGAGCCCCAAAAAAGGGCGGGAGCTTCAAACCACCAGCAAAGGTATTAGGAGCCCCTAACATTAAGCGTGAGTGGAACTGATGCCCCCTTTTGGAGTTGGCACAACCCCCTTTTGGAGTAACCCTGCTCCCTTCTGGAGGATCTCCGCCCTCTTTTGGAGATTCCAACTCCATTTAGAGATCTCAACATGCAATGACATTTTGTGGGCACTGTGGGGTTTGAGTGTTATCAATATCTTATCTTTCTCCATCTCTTACAACTCAACCACTACCTCGTTTGCAGACATTTTGGACTATACATACATTTGTGATGACCTACTGTGAAGAAGTCAAAACTGACTTCTAAACACAAGTCTGCACAGTTCTACGCTGTTCTTTTTTGATCTTGTTTAGTCAAGCATATCATTGACATGCTGAACATAAGAAATCAATTACAACAACCAAGCACCTTGATAAAGTGCTATACATCAGATTTGAGCCATTGGGAAAGCTTTCACACTGTCCTTGCTGGACAATAAACAGAGCTTGAAGGAGTATTCAGGATGTGCATGAGTCATGTTTCCATATTAGCTGGAATGCTGTTCCAACAAACAGCAGCTCCAATTTCCATCTTGCACTTTCCACCAGATATTTCCTTACCTTCATATATTCGGCATGATTTTTCACTAAGGAAAGTATTACTTAATATTATACTGTCCACCTAATAGCAGTGTTATGACAACCAAAATGAAAGCATTTTCTAAATGATTTGTTACCTTAACAAAGTATACATATTAAATGTGCATTCCTTCCTTTTTGTTTTCAATGCATTTCCTTGGAAAGGGTTAGTGTTTTGCTAGTTCTAGGCTCTTTTTACTAGTTTCAAGCACTGCAACACCTACTTACCTGTAAGCACAAGCTGCTCTGGATAAATGCATTTGCTAAATGCTTTAAATGTAAATATAAATGGGTAGCATTCAAAAGTCAAATTTTTTACCATGCAACAAATAAAATTTTGGAAAATTCTTCCAAATTGGTATTTGTTACATGGTAATAAAGCATTAAATACCATTTTAAATTAATATCTAGCATATTACCACGTGATCTGAGTCCCAAATTCTTCCTTAAGCAGTGGAGGCAGTTGTAGTTTAGTTATAGTTAGTCTCTTTGGATGTTCATTTTAATTTGGAAAAATAGAAGGTAACACAATATTAGAAGTAAATACTTTTTATAGCACAGTGTACAAAACAATGTGACTTACACTCAGAAAGCCAAAAATACATTCTTTAAACTTTACAGTACTGGTGCATATTAGAATAATATATGGATTCTGTGCAAAACAAAACTACACTTCAACTCTTTTAACAATACTTTAAGTCTGCATCAAAACTTCATGAACACCTCACTTCAACCAAAACCTTCTGTAAATGCACTCGCTGAATCAAATCTAAACCAAATGATATGCTGTCAAATAAATGATGTAAACATTCTTGTGGATAAATGGCCCTGGTTAGCTACAGACATTTTTGATAAATACACCAAAATATACCAGTTTACTCTACAAATAAACCAGTTAGAGCTGCAAAATTCATGTATGCATTCATGTATGTCAAAGTATTGTCCCAGCACTGAGCAGGACAAGATAAGAGACAATTAGATTAAGCCAATTAGACATTTTAAGTTTTGATGAAAATAAATTTGCTCTTGAAAACAGCATGTACAGCGTTGTCCCTTTCAGGACCTTAAAGCATAAATCATATATCTAGAACAAACTAAGAATGTTCCTTGCTACTTCCTGCTGATAAGACTGTGTCTTCCTTCATCTTACACTGCGGCACCTTTGGAAGAATGTTGAGGAAATTAAACAAACATGCAATAAAACAAATAGTCAAATAAATAGTCTATCTACTAGTGTTCTGCCCATTTTGTTAACATTAACATTGTTTTTTATTATTTCTTTCCTCCTGCATAAAAATAATTTTTATATTACACAATTTACTTTTGTTTATGAACTATTTAAAAAAAATAGATATGTATATTTCTCAAATTATGTAAAACAGACTCACCAGTTGGTTGAGAGCCACAAGTGATCTTATAAGAGGTCCATATACTGATTGCAATGAGAAAAGTAGCCATAAAACCAAACACCTGTGAAAGTTTATGTAAAAACAGAGGCATTAGTAGCAGAAAAATAGAAACAGTACTCTGCACATATAACTGTAATTGTCTTTGATGCAAAAAAAAAAGACCTTTATAAGATTTCAAGCACCTCCCATTTACTCTTGCACCATGTGATTCAGAATTACAGATATGCACTTCCTGTTTCCTCTTCCCTACACAAGAGGGCTGTGTGTTTATCCCTGGCCAGTCAGCATCATGTACTGCACATATTGCAAACACAAATGGGCACTCACAGATCCTGCGACTAAAGCTGAGATCCCATGACTTTTCACAGCCGCAACTATAGAGGCAATAAAGACCAGGATCCCTCCCACAGCATAATGTAAAAACTCCTGTAAAAGAACGGCGTAAATATCATTGAAATGTAACAGAAAGTAGCTAAAATACACTCTCAGTCATTGAGAAAAATAATACATTTTGTTTTAAAAAGGAGAACTGTGCTGCCTTACCGTCAATGTCCAATTAATGCATGTGATTTTGCTTTGAAGTCTCATCACGTACATCAAGAAAAAGAAGAGGAAGACGATGAGGAACCACACGGTGACCACCTCAAAGTACCGAAATGCAGAGTAATCGGTCCATCGCCTTTCACAGTGCACACATAGGAAGGCAATCAGAAGGATTACCTGTTCAAACAAAATTTCATTAAACAAAATCATTTACACCTTTTGTTCTTCAGTCAAATACTAATGTGAGTACTCTGACAGAAATATAAAATATATAATACAAAATTATTTTCTCAGTATAACAGAATAGAAAATCTTTGTATAATAACATTTCCTTTTGTGTGTGTGTGTTTTAATATTATATACATTTTTTATATTTTCATTTTTGAACTATATAAACAATTTTTTTTCAGTACTAAAAGTGAGGCCATCTGATATGGTGTATATTACATTTAATGGAGTTAATTCTGTTGGGCCCTTTATTGAGGCCCCACATGCTGTAGAGTAGCAGTGCAAATCTCTCTCATGGCTGTGTTCATTTTAGCAGCCTGTTGTTCCTGCGCATCCGGGTGTGTGAGTGTTAACAACTTATTCCTGCTAGTTAGCCACCCAACCCCCGACTTCAACACACACACACACACACACACTCACACACACTCTATAAAACAAACCCTGAAATATAACAGCCATTCTAAGAAGTGAATAAAGACATACATGAGACTCTTAATTAACTTTTTTTCCTCTTTTGAGGATGTTCCCAACACAAAAAAGTAATTTGTACCAGAGTCAATGGTGCAATGATGGTATAAGATGGTAATGCCATGATACTCTGATATCAGAACCAGAATGAGCTTTATGCTTGCACATTCAAGGAATTTGTCTTTGTGACAGGAGCTTCCAGTGCACAAACATTACAACAACAAGACAGAGATAATAATAATAAAATAAAAAAGTGTGTATATATATATATATATATATATATATATATATATATATATATATATATATATATATATATATATATATATAAATAATGTAGCATGGCACTGAATATTAAATAATAATCATATTTATGTACCATGTGTAGGTACTTCATAAAATACTAAGTTATTACCGTAGCAATGTCCAAAACCATGGTGGTACTATGGTACATGGTGGTATCAAAGTACTTTTGGCACTTTTGTTAATTGTGTATTTATTATTATTAGTAGTAGTGGTATTTAGATTTATTTAAATAATAGGGACATTTTCAGCATTTCCCCAAATAAAAATACATTTGCTGTGCACACAAGCAAATATATTCAGTGGAAAGTTCCGTTAATCAGCAAATGATGACACTCTTGCAAAATAATCATTTTCATCTACGTGTAAAAAAAAAACATCTGTCTGCTTGGATTATATTCATTAACTAATGTGCAACTAATGTACAGCATGACATAAATGATGTGACGAAAGTATAACTTTCTCTTACCACTTGCCCGATTTTCAGTAATCCTTGAAATGAACGCGCATAACCGATGTTGCAAAATCCTCCATTCGATGATGATGTAGTAGTAGTTGTAGTAGTTACAACAGTGTGAGACATTGTTATTTATAAATCTTACGTGAAAGCGCACTTTAGTAATTCATAAAAAATAAAAGCTATATAAATCAGCTCAACTGGGGACAAATGTTTGAGTCAGTGTTTGAAACACCGCATCAGGGTGTGACCATTGGGTAAAGTTAATAACTCTTACAGTAACCTTTTTCCACATGGAACACAAAGTTGCCTTTGTCCACGAGGAGCGCATGGCGGCTCAAAAACCTCAATCCTCCTACGAGGGGTATTTTAAATCTCTAGACGTTTTTGTCTTAGTGTAGATATTCATAGATTAATCCTATGTTTTTTCAAATCTAATAAATACAAAGAGTGGTACCAGATAAACAAATGTAAATCTACCACAGCAATCTTTATAAAACTATTAAGTAGTCTAAAACGTAATAGCTTGTGCTGACAAACGACTGCGATTGGTCAATTTTGTTCATCGCTGAGAAAAGTAACAGATGCACGTGACAACGCCGTCCAAGTGTCAGTTCAGCAGAGGTCTGAGTAGTACTTTTCACCGTATAATTTTGACACAGCAATTGATTTGAAAATACAGTGTGAAGGGGGAAAACAGAACAATTATTTTTCAAACCAGTCGTGTCTGACCAATCATGAACAACTTAAGGGCCACCAAGGCCCGCCCATTAAAAAGCCCTGTTTGATGCTACTTGCCATGCTACTCTATTGTTATTCTCTCTCTCGCTCTCTCTCGCTCTCTCTCTCTCTCTCTCTCTCTCTCTCTCTGTGTGTGTGTGTGTGTGTGTGTGTGTGTGTGTGTGTGTGTGTGTGTGTGTGAACTCACAATAAGAGGGACTAAAACAGCAGTTAATTAAAAATTTAATTATAAACAGTAAATAGTGGACAAGATTATTTTATATCCTTAAAAGTGTATATATATATATATATATATATATATATATATATATATATATATATATATATATATATATATATATAAAATCAAATCAGATCACTTTATTGTCACACTACTGTGTACACGAGTGCAACAGTAGGTGAAAGTCTTGTGTGCAGTTCCGAGCAACATAGCAGTCATGACAGTGACGAGACATAAACCACTTTACAATAACAACATATTTACACAGCACAATTTACATAACAAATGTACACAATACACACAATGTAGAATACACATACACTAGATAAGGGTATAAATATATATATATACACTAACTGAATTGGGAGCGAGAATATATTGACAGAATGAGGATTAATAAAGTGCAGTGCTGATTGTAGATCGTGAGAGATCATGTGTTCAAAAGTCTTATTGCTTGTGGGAAGAAGTCATGTAGTCCGCTGGTGCGGGTCCTGATGCTGCGATACCGCCTGCCTGATGGAAGCAGTGAGAGCAGACCATGACTCGGGTGGCTGGAGTCTTTGATAATCCTCCGAGCTTTATTCACACACCGTCTGTTATATATATCCTGGAGGGAGGGAAGCTCACCTCCGATGATGTTTCTGGCAGTTCGCACCACCCTTTGCAGGTCTTTGCGGTTGTGGGCGGTGCTATTGCCGTACCAGGCGGTGATGCAGCCAGTCAGGATGCTCTCTACAGTGCTGGTGTAGAACCGTGTGAGGATGTGGTGGTTCATTCCAAACTTCCTCAGCCATCTCAGGAAGAAGAGGCGCTGGTGAGCCTTCTTCACAATGGCCTCAGTGTGGACGGACCATGTGAGTTCCTCAGTAATGTGGACACTGAGGAACTTGAAGCTGCTGACTCTCTCCACCGGTGATCCATTAATGGTGATGGGCCTGTGTTCTCTGTCTTTCTTCCTGAAGTCCACCACAAGCTCCTTGGTTTTACTGACGTTGAGGGAGAGGTTGTGCTCCTGACACCAGCGTGTCAGAGTGTGCACCTCCTCTCTGTAAGCTGTTTCATCATTGTCAGTGATCAGACCTACAACCGTCGTATCGTCAGCAAACTTAATGATGGCATTGGAGCTATGTGTCGCCACACAGTCATGTGTGTAAAGGGAATACAGGAGTGGGCTGAGAACACAGCCCTGCGGGGCTCCAGTGTTGAGGGTCAGTGATGAGGAGATGTTGCTGCCCATTCTAACCACCTGACGTCTGCCTGACAGGAAGTCCAGGATCCAGCTGCACAGCGAGCTGTTTAAGCCCAGAGCCCGGAGTTTCTCATCAAGCTTGGAGGGCACTATGGTGTTGAATGCTGAGCTGTAGTCTACAAACAGCATTCTCACATACGTGTTCCTTTTTTCCAGGTGGGATAGAGCAGTGTGTATTGTAGATGCAATAGCATCATCAGTGGAGCGGTTGTTACGGTAGGCAAACTGCAATGGGTCCAAAGAGGTGGGCAGAACAGAGCAGATGTGATCTCTGATCAACCTCTCAAAGCATTTGCTGATGATGGGGGTCAGGGCAACAGGACGCCAGTCATTTAAGCAAGTGATTTTTGATTGCTTCGGTACAGGCACAATGGTTGATGTTTTGAAGCATGTGGGGACTACAGACAGGGAGAGGGACAGGTTGAAAATGTCCGTAAAAACACCAGCCAGTTGGTTCGCGCATGCTCTGATGACGCGGCCCGGAATGCCGTCTGGACCTGCGGCTTTGTGGATATTCACCCGTCGAAAGGATCGGGTTACATCCCCAACAGAGACGGAGAGTGAACCATCCTCTGTAGTATCGGCCGCGAGTATATATATTACATATTTAAAGAACACGAGATAGCTTACGTCACATGCTGGAAACAGCCAGACAGCACTTAAACCGATTTATTTAAAGCTACACTATAGCCTTGTTCAAACTGCCACTAAAAATTAGATTTTTTGTATATCCAGATTGTATCCAGATTAGTTTTTGATAGCCTGGACCATCAAAAAATCACATGAAATCTGATTTTTCCAAATTTGATTCAAAACACATTGGGAGGTGGTTTCAAATGTAATTGAAATCTAATTTATTCAGATGTGTCTCGGCCCGGATGCTCTGGCTGCTCAATTCGGATTTCAAATGGTCTTTTGCATCACTCTTAATGCGACACACAATGATGACGTCAAAAATCGGTGACTGCAGCACGGAATATCACAATATTTACTCCTCCGTCGCTGAGTTTTTCTTGTGCAACAGAGGAGTTCTGCACCGCAACTGGACAGGGTGCTTTTTGGAAAGCGAGATGACGCACCTCCATTTTTCCCTCATCTGTTTTGAAAGCACTGTCATGTGGGTAAGCCTACGTTGTTACCAAACCAACCCATGCAGATAGGTTGGTTATGTCTGAATGCGCAAATCTGATTTAATCATTTGCGATTAATAGTGCAGACAGTCTGCCTGAAAAGATCTGATTTGAGAAAAATCTGATTTGCCTGCAGTCTGAACACAGCCTATGTAACTTTTGGCCCCCTAGTGGTTAAAAAATCAAACTGCATGCGTCTTGCAGAAGGACATTGTTTTGGTTGTGCCTCTGAACAAATTAATGCGGTTCAAGGCACTGGATACAGGACATCTTATCAGCGAATGGACAAATAAATAATGAAAGGAAGGAAAAGACAGATATCAGAAAACATGGCATCTGAGCAGATAAGTGCCATATCTTATGCTGTTGTTTTGACTTATTGGAAACATTGATGTTTGAAATAAATGACGCTACGAAAGTTAGGCAACATTATTTAACATTAGACATAACGATTGCTAGTCTGATAAGGTGAAACGTAAAGTTTTTATAACTGCAGGATATTCTGGCCAAACAGAAAACGGTAGTAACTAATTTATATATTGTCATTGTTACCAACCAGTGGTCAACATCATTTCATCATGAAAAGCCGTTGATGATTCAGAATTTATTATGGACTCTGTCAATTTTCCTCTTTGCTTGTAGACTTGTGACAAAAAACTTTCAGGTTCATGCTACTCCCGCACCACACATGTGCTACAGAAGCCAGATCTTATTTTCTCTGGGCACGGATATGACGTCAACACGCACGGGCGAATGACGTATGTATGCAAATTCCCGCAAAATCCATCCCGACAGCTCTAAAATATAAATCATTATTATAGGTTTATCAAACTTTATATTTTAGAGCTGTCGGGACGGATTTCACGGGAATTTGCATACATACGTCATTTGGGTATAGATTTTGCATATATACGTATTTGGGTAAAGACATGGTTTGGAAGATGGATTTTTGCTGCACTCTCTCATTAATTACATTTTGTTATTTATTGACCAAAAAAATTGTTACATAGTGTAGCTTAGCTTATTTCAACATGAATGTGTGAACATTTTCCACCACAAACAAAGATGCTATCGAAAATGAAGACTAACATTCTCATACTCTCTGGGGCCCTTGCCAAATCACAGAGGATATGTAGTAACATCATTGTGTTGAAATTGTTTTTACTCATTGTAGTTAAAGAAAGTTTAGGAAGAGAATTAAACCATTTAAGATTACAAATAAATGTATTATGGTTCCTTACGTTGATTCAAACTCTGAAAACAATCCTCAAATGAATACACATATATACATGCATGTAAAGGTCAACAAAGCTGATCCCAAAAATGAAAATCTCTCAACATTTACACACACTCATGCAATCCCAGATGTGTTTGACATTCTTTCTTCTGTTGAACACAAACAAAGATTTTTATGAGAATATCTCATCTTATAATTCAAGTGAATGGATGTATATATATACATATTCACAACTATAAAATGTTTTATTTAAATGCACTTTTTGAGTGCAATCCATAGACAATCGTTTAAAAAAAATCCATATTTACTCAACACAAACCACTGGAAAGCCTAAGTTCCCCAATACTTGTAGTTTCAAGACAGCTGACAGTGCAGATTTTTCTTATTTATTCTCATGCAGAGTAAATCTCAGTCCCTCTCTCACCAGTGATATGAAGCAATGTGCCGATCGTGTTCTGTAAACGATCATATTCCAACTCCACCCTGCAGAATTACTTTTTGGTATTATTAAATTGCAAGTTAGTGATACCCAAGGAAATGTCTCCTTTTCTGGGGTTGCCATGAAGAAAGGGATATGGAGGGTATGGCATGGAGGGGGGTGTACCTGGGACGCTGGGTACACTGTTGAGCCTTATGGAGACGTTGTGTGCGTAAATTTACGAAACGTCAATGAAGCAGGGTGCCAAACTGATGACCCCAATGACATACCTTATCCTCCTTTTCACCACTCCAAACCGACTGCTGCTGTCAAGAGTTTCCTACTAAAGGGATTGCAACATCTAGTTCTATTAGCTTTACTAAATACAAATTGCTAGTTAGTGATACCCAAGGAAATGTCTCCTTTTCTGGGGTTGCCATGAAGAAAGAATTTGGTGGCTTTGGTGGTCTGGCATCAGAGTGGTTGTTTTGTCCATTTGTGTTGTTCCAGAAAGTACACTTAAAAAAGGTGTGTTTTTATAGATATCCTGCGTCCAACTGTCATTGATGTTGCTGGTGTATTTATTTTGTTTTGGATGTGTGAAGAAGAAACAGGGGAGAAACACCCTTTGTCCCATGGCGCCATTGACCTGAGCCTGCACAGTCACCGACCAGTGTCATGAACATGTTGAACTTGCAGATGAGAAGAAAGCGTTGTCCAATACTTAAAAAAATCCTGCACTTGTTCTCAATGGTTACATTTCTTGTTTAACTTTACTTTGATTTTCGTTCTCTTAAAATCAGTTTAATTCTTGCTTTTTAAATTTGAAAAGTGCTACCTTTGAAATTACAAATTAAAGAAAGTAAAGCACGCAAAAACTCTTCAGAGGGAACATTCCAGCAGTCTCACAGACAGGCACTCTAAAATGAAAGTATGTTGACTTAAAAAGAGGGTAAGTTATGACTAAAAGAAGGAACCATGTGCTTGTGTCGTCACCAAAATAGCTATTAGTGAACTGGTAAGTTAGGTAGTTTCCGTTGAACGATCATTTGTTAAAAAAAAATAATTATTTTTCCATATTCACTGTAAAGTGGCTGGAAACGATTCCTCCATCACCAGCATTTTTTTTCATACTACTGTTAATGATGAACAGGGCCTTCTGTATACAGGTCAGTTACAAATAAGGTAATAACTCTCCAAGTTGAGAAAAATTAGAAATCTTTTAAAATCTATTCTGTTTTAAGTGTCAGGTTAAAAAAAATGAATCTTTGTGTCCATGTTGGTTTAATACATTTTTGAAAACATTTATAATAATTGCTATAAAAAAAATAATAATAATTTAATGACTTTAAAATGTCACAAGAATCAAGAAGTTTTCTTGGGCCTATATAAAAAAATAATATATTTTTTAAAAACTTTACAAACAGTTATGAGGGTCTAAAGGTGTCCTGTCTGTTTACGGTGTTCTTGTCACACGATAGCCTGCATGTTGGTTACACCACCGACATTACTATGATTTGCTGGACAAAAGAGTTTAATATTTTCAAACATTTAATTTTTATTTTTTTTAAATAATAAAAAATTATTATTCCAAAATAATTAAACCAACATTTATTTATTTTTTCAAATATTCAGAAGTGTGTTCATCATGGTAGAGGTTTAGTCAATTGATTGTTTTGTGTTGAATTGGATTTTTTAATTATTTTTGAATAATTAGCATCACGTCATCTCTTTATCAGGATTCTTGTCACTTTTATACAAAAGTACAAAAGATACAGTAATAAAAATAATATAATATAATACAATCTAAAATAATATACTAATATTGAGATTGTTACCTATTTTTGTTTTCTATTCTTATAGTTTAGAACTGTAAGAGACTTTTCATGGTTGCCCAAAAGCATGCCGATTACTTGTTTATTCCTTAAATGCATACTTTAGGTCTTTATTGACCGAGGACTTCATTTCACCTCCAGTACCTCTACCATTTTTTGGAGCTGTGCCCACCCACACCTCTTTAGTTTTCCTAATATCTCTATTATTAAAAGTGTAACACACACACAAAAATAGAAAAAATAAGAAACTATATATATATATATATATATATATATATTTGTATTTTTTTTTTTTTTTTTAATATGTAAGAGTCATTTTATTTTATCTTCTTCACTTCCATAAATTATATTTTTATGATTATTTCATATAAGTTTACTATCACAGGATAACTAATTCTTACTAATAAATAAATGCTATATTCCATATTCGTGTACACACATACATATTAGGCCATTACATTTTATTTCTTACTCAAGGTGGCACTCTTTGCAAAATGATCCACTCAATTACCAGAATCTGTCAGATATTACAGTACATGTATATTCCATAAATATCTATAACACTGAATGTTTTTGATTGTTGGCCAGACCAACAAGAGTGACAGAATGTCCACCAAAAAGATGGGAAATTGTAGTGTTACGTACTGTGAGGTATTTCTTTTGTTTTTACAGAACTAGGTCTTTTCATTGTTGTTTTTTTTTTTTTTTGCATAGATGTCATTTTGTGGCACTTTTCTGTTCACTATATATGACTTTACATGTAAGAAATGTGTAAAAATGGCAAGTGTGTATTCTCTGTTTACATGTAGCAGATTGCTACAAAAATTTATTTAATTTTTTCATTTATAGTTCTCAGTGGTTCTTATACAAATACATATACAAATGTGCATATCCTTTTTCTGTGTACTACAGTATTGTACAGTATTAACTTTTCCCAGTAAACTGTTACCTACTGTTGAAATCGGTATCTAAAATGCTCAGTGTGAAACATAATAGCATTCAGCTAGACAAAACTGATATTCTTGTACAGTACAGTAAGCAGTCAGTGTCAACAAAAAAGTAGAAAAAAAATGACATTTGGAAATAACAAACATTTCCAGGGTTGACTGCCATGGTGAAAAAAAACATCTAAACATTTTGAACAGTTCGGCTCACACGATGACAAACAAACCCATCATTTTGGTGCCATTGGACAATTTACTGACACAATAACTAGGTTTTGAAGCATGTTTTATTTGAATTAAATGTTTTGGGTGAGTTACTACATTTTGCAGAAATGTTGGAACAGAGGAACAGAGTTGTGATGTCCCATAAAACAGTTGTGACAATTGCACTTACAGTTTAGAGAATGTTAAGACTGTTTCAAAAATGAACCAAAGTGATTGAGAAAAACTGTAATAAAAAAATAAATAAAAAAGATTCTAGATTTGTCCTGATTTGTTGCATGTTATCTTTGATATATGAAAACATCAGATTATATCAAAATATATTTAATTCTATTATTTTTTAATTGTCTTGAAATATTTTGAAAATTTGACACTATCTGGGCATTTTGTAGATCTATTTGTGATAGATATAAGTGTTGGGTCTCTAAAGAGTGTTTTGTGAAATTCCCATGGATTTAAGGGTTAATAACATCTCCAAAAGACAAATATATCTTAGAGACAGACAGACAGACAAGACAGACAGATGAATTAGCCTGAAGACTGTATGAATAGTGTTTCTCCCTGTGACTCTGTGATGAGTGATGGTAAGTCAGAAATGGGCACATGTTGCTTGTGGATTTTTAACCTTTTCATACTGCATCATAAATCCAAAATATCTGCAATGGGTTCACAGCAATTCAGTGTAACTCTAGGTTTGTTGCTGCTTCTTCACCCTGCCAGTAAGCAAATTCAAATCAGAATAAAGACACTGAACAAATCTGAAAGACACATCTTATAATTGTGCTTTTGAACTGTTTAAACTGTCATTGTGACCTCTTGTGTTTCTTTCCCTAGCTATAGCCAAAGATAATGACACCAGGTCCATGAAATCCTTTACCCATTCGCAACACACCCATCTCTCCTCCGTGCATGTGGTGTGGACCCATGCCACGGACGGGCTGCCACTGTGCTCTTCCACTGTACAAGCCTACACAACAGCCAGACATGCCTACCGCCTGGAGGGTAACCACCAAGATCATGACATCTCACTCAGGATCAACAGCGCAACCTTAAAGGACAGTGGCCGCTATTACTGTTATATGGAGCAATCCGGGAACCCTCATTCTAGCTTTGAGAACACACTGGGTGTTCGAGTGGAGGCTAGGAAAACAATAGTTAACTTTCTAAAAAAAACATTTAAATAAAATCAATTTACTCATGCATGTTCCCACCCCAAGTCTTAATTTAAGCTATGATGGCTTGAAGAGCGGTCAGTGAATTTAAAAGAAAATGTTCATCCACAAATGAAAATGATGTTATATTTACTCTCCCGTTGGACACAAAATGTGTGAGGCTAGTGTTATCTTGTAGTTTCAATACAAGTTAAGCTCTGTCAACAGCATTTGTGACATAATAAACACAAAATGTGACTATAAGTGACTTATCAACTGACTTGCTATAGCTAGTAAACAGTGTTTCAACAAACATTCAGTTGACATTCAGTAGCCTGTATATAGATCTTTATCAATTTAACATTCTTTAACAATAATCACAGTAATGGTCCTCGGTTAAGAGGTAGCATGTTTTACATCTAATCTAATATAGGGGCATAACTATGTATAGATACAAGAAAGATAAATATCGAGAATGCCTTACTTGGAATTTAATGTACTCTTTTTTGGGGACTGCTGAACATACCAGTTCTCTTTGACAGATAAATAGGATATTTGCACAGAGGAGCAACCACCATACATGTCTAAATCAAACAAACTCAATTCAATCAATAATCAATGTAATTATTTTAATTTATTTAATTTGATAAAAAAAAATCCATAATAACATACACAGCTATGGCATTAATTAACAGTTCATATTCTAGATATAATCAATAAGTTGTTATATTAAGCACAAAAGCTTATTTTATCACATTGTTTGGTTCCTTTGACTAAGACGAGAAAATAACTTCAATTACCTTTCCTGAATTAAAAACCAGTGCTTGCAAGGCAGCAAAAGAATAACGTTTGGTAAAGTAAGTTTTTAATAAAACTATATACCAATAATTAATCTTTTCAAACTATAGAGGAGAGAGTTTGATTGATTGATTGATTGGTTGATTGATTGATTGATTGATTGATTGATTGATTGATTGATTGATACTCCCTACTACATCTCACTCTTCATTAATAAATCACATAACCTGGCTGCTTAAAATAGGCCAATCATTTATCAACAAGCAAATGTCACAAAAACAATTTTGAATGCCATTCTCAAGCATTCCCAAAGCTTAAATTATTTGCTAAACAAGTTTGATTAGAGGTTGTAATTTAAACGGATAGAGCCGAATTGCAGTAAAGTGAAATATGAAGGATTTCACCTTGCAGGCACTATAATAAAATGTCAGACTTAAGTTATCAGATCTGAGACATTAATAAGATATTTTGTTTGTTTATAACAGATCGGTTTCTTTTTAGAACAGCAGTGCGCGGACTTCCAACTGAAGCCCTCAGTAGCAACCAGGTTCACTGAGGCACACAAGCCTTTCTCAGGATTCTCAGGCTGTCCATTTTTCCAAAAGCTGTAGACCACATCTGATTTGTTATTGTCACGACTGCTGCTCCAGTACCACGCTGTAGTGAGCAGGTCACGGCGCAGACTGATCCACCCATCCCCTTGATCTTTGGCTGTCGAGTGCATGGTCATGTTCGTGACAAACTTAGTATTGTTCTCAGCAGAGATGAGCATGGCAAACTGATCAAAATTATTAAAGCAGTACTCATGGGACTTTGACCAGCTCATTTCATCGTCGCCAACTATATATTTCTCAGGAGTCACCATACAGCCATTGGGATCTAAAGACACACAAACAAATATTTGGTATTCACTGACTGGAACATTAAAATGTACATATTTATATAAATACAGTGAATATGCATGCTTATGGTCCATCATCAAATTTAATCCTCATGTTCTGTTTGGGGTCTGGGATACACAAAAACCCTTTTTCTATCTCAAAAACCATCCGTAACTTTGTCATATCAGGCTGATGCTTCAAGCCCTTATATAATTTATGAAAACTTTTTATTAACTGTAAATTGCAAATTTCTAAACTAAATTTGCATCTTTTTTTAACATTATTTAGGTCTAAGAAACTTCAGGTATAGAAAAGGAATAAAATCAGCGCTGTCAGTCGATAATTTTTTTAAAATTGCGATTAATCGCATAATTTTTCTTAGTTAAACGCAGATTTTGAAATTGCTGACATTTAACTCTAAAAATGCTTCTTTTTCTGTCTAAATGCATTTATTTCCTTCTTAGGAAATAAAACAAAGCAATATGTAAAATATAATGCTTTAATAACATTTTCCAAACAACGCCTTCTACAATATAAAGATGCACTTAAATAGCAACAATTCAAGTTTCATTAAATATTTCCCAAAATCTAAGTGGGAGTTTGACTAATTGAAAGAACTAGTCTCCCTGAAGGTTGCATATTTATTGCAATGGGCATTAAATCTCTTAAAATCTCAAACTCCACAATATGAATATGCTGGTAGACTGTGGCTATCTGCTTAGTTACATCAATCGTGAAGCCTCGTTCATGATTCGCTTTAGGGAGTCAGTGCCAGCGTCAGGTGGCGCTTTGTACTCCACATGTAATGCGCTTGAAGACAAAATGTCTCATTCTTTGTTTTGGTGATAGTTAAGACTTAACGTGCTTCTGTGGTAATTATAATACGCCTTTAATAGGCTGAAAAATACATAAGTTCTATAACAAGTTCCATCTAGGCTTGTTGTGTACAACAAATAGCATTAAGATGTACTCGTGATACTAACAGTGATACTAATCTGGATAAAAATCACCTTTCTAAATGATTGCATGCCAAGTTTGTGGTAAAACAAAAGGATAAAGCTTCAATAATATCTGTCTACACAAATAAGTGGAACATGGGAGCTCAAACATAAAATGGTAATGTGAGTTTCAACAGAACATGAGAGTTAACACACAAACACATACACACACACACACACACACACACACACACACTTTACCTGGATCTGCATTTATGATTATAGCTGAACCTCCATAGACAGGCATGTTTCCATCTGAATTCCAACGATCTATCATATACACAGCAATCTTTGAGGTATTATGCCAGATAGTGCTTGATTTTGTTAAATATACTAGAGTCCAAGAGAACTCTGACTCTGGGCCACCCATATCGTTCCAGTTTGAAACCAAAGGTTGATGGTTTATTCGCACACCATCTTTTTTGGATTTGTTTGCAATCACCAAGGCCCCAGTGCCCGAAGAATGTTGATGTACAAGGAAGCAGGCAGCGAACATGCTTTTTGGAATGAGGTCCAGAATGAGTCCAGAGCTAATTAACAGGAGGGAAACAGGCTTATCTATATTATATATAACACCCATACTGATATTTTGGAATAATGGCAGGATGTCCTCTGAATTTGGCCCTTGAATCTCAACACTAAACATAGAACCATTTTTGATATCGACGGTCTGATTTGTTGTTAGTAGCAGCTGTTGGATATTAAAGGTGAAGGGCACAATGAAACTCTCTTCATCATCTTGGTTCCCTATTATATTTAAGTCGCGTAGCTGAGTCAACACCATGTTGCATGAGCAGGTATTTTGGGTGATAACGCACGGATGGGTCAGCAGCACAGCCACTTTGAACGTCGCTTTTATTTCTTTCACCTCACTATTACTCTGAAGCTGGAAAACATTGTAAGCCTCAAGGGTTGTGGTATTTTCAATTTTCTCACTGCTTTCTTTTACCCACTTGAAGGTGACATTGTTGGTTTTGTTCACCGCATTGATAATGAGCAGCCTAAAATAGTTGTACCTCACCTCTGTATTTGTCACATTACTAAAGGATGCGACTAGCTTAGTATAATTGAGAGCGGGGACCTGATAAGCTGTTCCAAGATTTTGGTCAGGCTGGACAACATGAGACTGGAATCTTCCCCACTTCCCAGACACAGAAAGCACTGTGATATTTTTATCGCTGGTGATTCTGACAGACCTATTGGAAGATGTTAACCGGTATTCCTCCAAGTCCTTAGTCAAATTTAAAATCCAAGTTTTCCCAGGATCGTTGATGACTTTCGTCATTATTTCACCCATATTGACGGTGACCACAGTGTAATTATGCAGGCTAGTGATCTTGAGTTGATTGAAGGATTTTGTATAATAATAGGCAACATTCTCTGGGAATGCTGTGATGAATCTTGTCCCACGACTGTCTATTGAAATCCCTGTTAACATTTAATAACCAGTTACACATGTGTTAATAGTTGCTTTTGTTGCTTCTATATTTCTAGGTTTACTATACATATTCTGAATTGCTTGTGCATTTTAGGCAAAGGTATGGTAATAACATTCAGTTAATGCAGGACATATAGTACAAAAGGATTTGATGTATGCACAGTGGCCCCTAAACATTTTTGGACACTTACAGAGATTCACCAAAAAATGAAAATGTTCTCATCGTTTACTCACCCTCATGCCATCCCCGATATATATATAACTTTCTTTCTACCATTTACTTGCACTGAGAGGAACAACAGAGCTGAAATATTCTTCTAAAAATCTTTGTTTGTGTTCAGCAGAAAAAGTAAGTCATACACATCTGGGATGGCAAGAGGGTGATTAAATGATGAGAGAATTTTCATTTTTCGTTGAACTTTCCTTTTAAGCCACATTTTAAAATGTATGACTGTCAATGTGTTAAATAACAAAATATCAAACCAAGTTGCATTTTATTTTAAAGAAAGATAGCAAAAGAACCATTTTTAATCAAAACATTTATCAAAAATACAGTAACATTGTTAGATTTTATAAAGTGGCAAGAAAAGTATTGGGATTAGCTGCTTTTCTGCATTAATTGGTCATAAAATGTGATCTCATCTTCACCAGTCACAAGTATAGACAAACATGATGTGCTTAAGCTAATAACACACAAAACATTATAATCTTTCATGTCTTTATTGAATACATCCCATTAAGCATTCACACTATTGTGGAAAAAGTAAGTGAACCCTTGGATGTAATAACTGGTTGATCCTCCTTTGGCAGCAATAACCTTAATCAAGTGTTTCCGGTAGCTGCGGATTAGACCTACACAATGTTCAGAAGGAATTTTGGACCATGACTCCTTACAGAACTGCGCCATTTTCTTAGGATATATGGTGTGAACAGCTCTCTTGAGGTCATTCCACAGCATGTCTATTGGGTTTGGGCTCTAACTGGGTCACTCCAAAAGCTGGATTTTCCTTTTTTAAGCCATCCTGTAGTGGATTTACTTCGATGTTTAGGGTAATTTCCCTGGTCTTCTGAGATCTCCTTTTTGCAATGCATGGTCCACGACAGCAGATGAATCTTTTGAATAGCAAACTCAAACTGTTTGAATGCTTTTTATAAGTCAAAGTAGCTCTAACCCACATTATGTTGACATAATTAGCCTAGGGGTTCACATACTTTTTCAACCTACACTGTAAATGTTGAATGATGTATTAATACAGTAACTTGTATGTTATTAGTTAAAAAAGATTGTGTTTTCTTATTATAGTAACTTAGATGAAGATCAAACCAGATTCTAAGACAAATTTATGCATAAATGCAGGTATAATAACCTTAACCTTAACGAAAGGGGTCTCATACTTTTTCTTGCCGTTGTATATAAAAAGCAATAGGCTCACTGTTAAAAATAGAAAACATTTATTTGGACACTTTATGGGGCTCAAATCTTAATGGAACATCTACTTATTGGTCAAAATTAGTTACAATGCAAGGTCAAACTTTAGGGGAACTCACATCTTCCACTAAAAATGGCCTTGAGACCAGTTGCTGAAATGTGATCGCAAAAGAAGTTAGTTCTGGTCTAGAATAATTTGTTTGTAGATGAAATTTGATATTTTGTTATCTAATGCAATTAAATCCATACATTTTATGAATGACTGAAGTGTCCAAATACATTTGGGGGTCACTGTATTATGTACTATGCACATTACTTGCCTGGGCTAAACATGCAAATGGTCATCAGAACAGCCAATATGACAGCCATTCTGTTTATGCAGTTCTTCCTGCAACCCCTGAAGCTGGTTTCGGATGTCTGTGTACTAGGCTGCAAAACTTTTTCACTAAGGAGGCTCTTATCACAGTTAGTCAAATCAGTGCTGAAACAAACGTGTATTTTGTTACAAGTCATCTTACTGGAAGTTTTTCTACTATAAATATTACATTTCAGATATAAATTCAGATTTTAGTTACAACACAAATAAATTAGTATTACACATCAGAGCTATACTGTATGTAGTAAATATATATTCAGACGTGTAACTTGGTTGTGGTGGTTGTTTCATATGAAATGGTTAAATGAGTGACAGTGAATTACATTTATTTGATCCTTTGAGACCACATTCATAATCTACTGATAACAATGTTATTACAACAGATTGAGACAGTGCATCAGAATAGGAAACATTAAACAGCATGTAAAGAAGATACATTACTTCTCATATTTCTATTACTAAAAGATGATTATCTACTCATACTTCATTGGGAGGAGAATACATCAGTCTATTAAATGTGTTGAACTGCTCACTTATAAAAGACATTTTAAATGCTATTAACAAAAACTAATTTTTCAGATTACATCTAGTTGGCTATTTAAAAGGCATTGTTCATCCCTTACAGAAAATAATTAATTTACTTTAACCAGCACTAGCTATATAACATTTTCCACATCTGCCTGATTTTCTGCATAAAAACTTTCATATTCTATAAATTTTAAACCTGTCTATAATTACATTTGTAAATTTAATTGTATTGTCTTGCAATAGAGAAAATACGTTTTTTAAGACTTTGCAAAATATTGATCAACAAATTGTTTTGAATTTTGGAGATACAAAAAAACAAAATTACATATAGCTGACGTTCTGAACTGTATCTGACTGGGGAGGGGGGATGCATATTGAATGTCACAGTTTACTAAAGTCACACAAAAAAATCTAGCTTTTATAAAAAGTGGCTTCCTAAAAACCCTTTCAAGGAGGAAAAACAAAATACATCATCAGTGCCGATGCTTGGGTCTCTGAGGGATAAAGGTGCTACATCCACACAGACCAACTTTTGCATTGAGCGGATTCTGAAATATCGGTACAAATTTCCTTAACAATTAAATTAAACATATCTGGGAAAGTAAAGATGAAAAAAACTCTTTTTTTTTTTTGTTTAACTAAAAAAAAATCCTACCTTAGATCTGGACCGGAGTTCTTCCTCTATCTGAACAGAAGAAGTCGTGCATTCTCTGTAGATCAGTGAAGATTTGACATTCAAATTTCATCCTTTCCACTCCATGAGGATTTGCATAAGATGCTGGAGGGAGTTGAGTCTTCATATAACAAGTGTGGAAATGTACTAACACTATCAGAATCCATATATTTACTTAAAATTAAGTAACTTTTTGAATGTTGATGTAAAGAAATAATTCACACACACACACACACACACACAAAAAAGAAAACTGTCATCATTCACACAACCTCATGTTGTTCCAAACCTGTTTGACTTTCTTCTGTGGAACACAAAATATTTTAGGGAGAATTCACATCTCACTGCCATCTTTTTTTCTATAAAATGAAAGTGAATGATGACGGAAACTAACATACTACCTAAAATCTCCTTTTTGTGTTCTGTGGAACAGGATGGTGGTAAGTAAACGATGACAAAATATTCATTTTTGAGTGAGCTAACCTTTAAGCAGTAATTTTTTTCTCAAAGGAAAAATTGGGATACATGTTTCTTCTCTTCCCTGCAATGGAATTTACCTTTTTATACATCTGGTATACAGATAGGTAAGTCTAAAATGCGTTTCCTTTAAGAACATGTGGCATTTTATCAAGAACATCTTATTTCTCTAATTACAGGGTTCAAAGTTTTTGTAATTACTTCCAGCAAATGGTCTGTGCTTGCTGACATGCTAAAATTGAGTTCAAGCATGGACTGGAAAGTTCTCCAAAGCTGATATGCCCAACATTTTGAGAAAGCACTATATATGATTTGTAAATAAACTATATATAAACATGGCTCACAGTTCTGTTTAGCTTTCACAACAATGTCAGCCACACAACATCCATATTTGTCCATATACCCAGGGCCGGCCCTAGGGTTTTGGGGGCCCTACAGGTTTCTGAACCAGCCAAAAAGAAGAGAAATTATATATTTTCTTAATAGAAAAGCTCTCATTTCAGAGAGGGATTTTTACCAATAAGTTACCAGAACAGTAGGGCCATTCACTAGCAGTGTCATCGGTGGAGGTGGTTTGTGGTCCTGTCCCGAAATACTTTAATAGTGCTCCTGAGGAGGAAGAAATTATACATACAAAAAAATGGATGGAAGGAGCATTACAATTAACCTTCTGGGGTCTGAGGGTGTTTTGGGCCCTGGAGAAGTTTTGACATGCCTTGACATTTGTGCTTTTTTCAGTTGCTTAAAAACACATTAATGGCTAAAGTGTGATAACAGTATTCAGCACAAACTGGGCTACAATAATATGTGAGCAACATGTGTGTACATGTTTTTATTTTTTTGAAAATACCTTGTGCATGGTTTTTGAAAAAAAAAAAATTAAATGTAATTCATTGAAATAAGGCCATATAACACATACTAAACATTTGTTCATGAGACTTTTGAGATCTGGATCTTGTAGCCTTGAGATTTTGCTACAAAATGATGTGAAAACCATCCTGATCACTCATTCATACAGTCATTAGTAAGATGTTTTAATGTTTTTAAAAGAAGTCTCTTCTGCTCACCAAGGCTGGGGGCCCTAAACAAATGTTTAGTTTGTTTATTGGGTCGGGCCGGCCCTGCATATACCTTCCTATTTCTAAACTAAATGTTGTGTATTTTCTGCACAGCCATTTGGCATTCAAAACACACATTTTCCTTTCCTTTGCATAAAGTAATGAAGGGCGAAAAGATTAAAATTTTTGTCTTCAGACACGGAAAACCCATGCATAGTGCTGTTTGTAAAAAAAAAAAAAAAAAAAAAAAAAAAAAAATCACAGTGTTGGTTTACTTAATGGTCTGAAATACTTCCTGACAAGGTAAAATGACAGTGGTTTCACTGTCTGCTATACTCCAGAGGAACCTAATTTTGCATCCTAAATTAATATTTAAATGCTGATGAATTAGAAGACCAAGGTGTATTAACTCTGTTGGCTGATACCATCTGTAACACTCAACTTCTCTTTTTCTTTTTTTAATAAAAATGTACATCCTTTAAAAAAAATCCAGCCAAATCAATAATCAGTGTGACCACCTTTGCAGCCCCAATTCTCCTACTTAGAACTGGACACAGTTTTTCTTGTTTGTTGGCAGATAGGATGCACTAAGCTCCTTGGAGAAGTTCTTCCACAGTTCTTCTATCTATTTAGGCTGTCTCAATCACGTCCGTCTCTTTATGTAATCTCAGACTGACACGATGTTCAGTGGGGGGCTCTGTGGGGTCCATGCCATCTGTTGGAGGGCTCCCTGTTCTTCTAATCTTTTCTATTTGCAAAAGTAATGTTTGGGAGTCTAACATTTATATTTCCCATTGACACACTAAATGTGTGTGATACTGAAAATATAAATAACCATCTTAAGACAAATGTTTTTGTGAAACATCTTAAGTGCCTAAGATTTCTGCATAGTACTGTGTGGGTATATATATAAAATAAACATTCAACACTTTTGGGGGCATTTCTGAGGCCAATCTTAGGGCCACTGCTTTTAAAAGAATAATAATAATAATTCTGGTACCTCCAAATACTTCAGAAAATAATTTAATCTCTTCCTTAAAGTAAAAAAAAAAAGAAGGACATTCAGAAATGTTCACATTAATTTAGCCTACTTATGTAAATGTCTATCAGACATGACATGAAATAACATTATATTCAAACTTGAGTCCTTTCGAAAATCTAACATTAGTCAGTATGAGCGATGCTTCAATGAAACATTTAATTCTGCCCTCCACCTGCACGACCAAGAGGTTTACGCGCCTTCCCACGTGGGCCCTTTCCTCTGCCAGCCCCTTCACCCCTTCCAACCCCTGTATTTTCTCTCTTCCTCCTCTGTCCATGTTTCTGGCCTGCAGCTTCCTCTTTGAGAGCCTGTGCCCACAAGGCATCAAATGAACCTGGTGCTTGGTAGCCTGGCTGGTTCCTGTCAAGAGAATCTCTGGACAGCAGTACCCATACACTGGGTATATTTCTGCTGACGGTGAGACTGTCCAAACCTGCCTCAGGCTCCAGGGGCTCCCAAACCTCCTGGACTGTACGGTAGGCCAGCTTGGTGTGCTGATGTAGTCCATGTACACGCCGTTTCATGATCTCCACGCACGTGATGGCTTTGGCTACACTTTGTCCCACACCAGTGAACATGATCTGCCGGCTCAGCTTTTCACCTGAACCAGTGGTTGTCTCTGAACCTTCTTGAGTGTCTGTGTGTTCTGCTGAAGCACCCTTCTCCTCCATTCGGCTTAAAGCAAACCTCATCAGGTTGCGAATTTTGCTGCCGTCTTTCACGCGAACTTCAGGGGTGTCACTGGGCAGGTCGGGGAATGGAGACAAGCAGGGCTGCTCTACAGTGCGTGCTTTTCTGTAGTTCTCCATATCATCGAGTCTTCACCTGTGCATATTAAAGCACCAGAAAAAGCCTTTAGAATGACTGTATATAAATCAGAAAACAAGGAATCATCTGCGATCATGTAAATTCAAAACATGCAGTGCATACAGCATAAGGACCATGTTGTGGTCCGTGTGTATGATCCTTACTGTTTAAGCCTATTTGTGCAAGCTGTTTGATGTTGCTGGTGCTTGGTTTTGTGATAAATCCCAGAGAATCCATCAAGTATATCTATTTAAATTATGGTCAAATGTTTGGACACACACTTGACAGAATGTATGTCTCTCATGATCTTCAAAACATTTTCACATAGAGGCTTAATGTTTGACAATTGTTTTGTAGACACATAAAAATTCGGTGCAAGCATTATTTAAATTATATTAAAAAAAAAAAAAAAGATATATTCTTCTATGTCATAACCAAGCATCAAACCTTCAATGGACAAGAACAAACATTAAGTTCACGTGGCACAGAGAGAGTAAAAATAACATCAGTACAAGTTAATCGAACTGCATAAGCATTGTAAATACTGTCCTCGAAATCTTTAAATACATGGACACATCACCACAATTCACTGTGGCATATATTAGCACAAACTTACTTTCCCTTCCTTTGCTAAAGTAGCACGCTGGCTAGCGAGTTCAGGTGGCTGCGGGAGTTTCTCTAAATAACTGTGGACTTGTGTGATGCTCTAAGAGTGAGCTTTGGTGGCAAAGGGTACAAAATACTTTTTTTTACAGTTGAGTTAACTAGAACTAGACAACAGAGTTGAAGAAATTAAACCATTATTTTCCCCCCGCGTGTGCCATCGTATGACGTCAGCTCAATTTTGCCGGTTTATACAAAACGCTGCCGTAAAATGTAGCAAGTGTTTATGGGAAGAGTAGTTTTTTTATTATTTTTTGAAGAAGAATCTTAATTATTATTATTATTATTATTATTATTATTATTATTATTATTATTCAGTCATTCTTTTTTCTTTCTTTAATAATTTTTTAGTAAAAACGTTAATAAGAACATAATATGTATGATCAATAAACTGCTCATTAGCACAAAAGATTGAACATTATAAGATCACATTCACAGAGTGTAATAAATGCAAGGAAGGGAATAAAACATAAGAAAAGATAAAGAAGGTATGTCATTAGTATATGGCTCAGCAAATACCCCATTACAGCTAATAAGAAATATTTTTTGTATTATTTATTGGGCTAATCTAAGTACAATCATCAAATTATCGACACAGCAAGAAATCAGAATTTCCGTTTATGAAAATAAAATGTGTATACTAATGTAAAATTCATTCTGTAAAGTATTTTGTGACATAGTCAAGCAATGACCATATATGGTATGAGGACGACGTCGTCTCTTCTCTTTCAGGAAAGTCATTACCACTTTTACCAAACAAATTTACCAGTGCAACCACATGGTCCTGTCTCTTGTGGATTCATTACACAAATTAAGGTCTCAAATGACAGAGAACCCAGTCACGACATACGAGACAGTATTATTAGACCACATTATTTGTCTTTTTCATCTTAACTAAGCTGTAGCTGGCAAATTAGGAACACTGGAAGCCAATGCTATCCTGGTAATATATATATCAATAAATTAAGAACATCTGCTTCCTCAATCATTATTTCTTTAAACATTGAATTCCCAAGAATGTCAGTGACCATTAAAGGAAGCAATTAGAAAGATGATCTCAAGCTCCTACTGAAATCATGTCACCACAAGTTCAAGCAAGTAGGCTAAGATGGGAGATATGGTCCATTTCTTCGTGTGAAATTACAGTTCTACAGAATGTGATTTTATTTTATTTTATGCATTTATTTATTTACAAAACAATAACTAGGAACAGAATTGAGGCGTTTTCTTGCTATTTACTATATCTGAAATTTGCAATCTTCAACATTCAAAAGTTACACTTTGATCAAATCGTGGGTATAAGTAAAATTTAATTTTAATACAATTAATTGAGCAGCATTTCTGTATGGCAGAATCTATAGGCCTTATTCCTGATGTCTTGATGCAAAATTTAAAATGAAGAGAAGTGAAACGTGTCTTTTACCAAACCCCTAACACCATATGTTAACTGTCAAATTTAAAGAAATTACAATACACAAAAAACATTAAAAAAAAACAAACTACATGCTCAAAAATTAGACGTTTTCTCCTGTTTGTTATGATTCAATGCTTGATAAGTGACACTTTCCTATTCAATTAACCTAATCCCCCCACTAATACATGAATAAATCACAAAATAAAAAAAAAGATTGTATTAATCAACTACCAACGCATTTTTACATATCTTCTCCGTCTAGTAAAGTTGACGTGTTTCTCTCTATGGTGTTTCTGAGCAAGTGCTGAGAAGAGTCATTTATAAGAGCAAAGCCCCACCAAGCGTTTAGAATCAGGAACTGATTCACAATTCCAAAGCAGAGCCTGTACTGTAGATGGTGAATAAACCACGAAATGACAAACTATATATTACTTTTAATCCTTTATTACATTATATTAATGAATAATATGGTTAAAGGAAAGTTTGACCAATCATACCGTAATTCATTAAAGTTTTTTGTTGCATTTCTTCGGAGATTATTTAGCAGAGACGGGCCACTTCTATTAAAATTGATGGGAGAAATTGGAACGCCATACGAAGTCCCGCCTTACAGGTAAAAGAGCCAATCAACTTTTAGATACAGGCAGCGCTTGTCAATCAATGTGAGAATGCGCATGCGCATTGGCTATACAAACCGGGAAATTTAGTTTTGTAGCGTAATCTGAGGTAAAGACGCACAATTTATGATTCCAGTGTTGTTAGATTTTACTGCTGATTTTGAAATATTTGCTTCACCAACCGTTTTTTGAAATTTCAGTGTTCCCCCATTTAAGTAGTTAGTAACTGTACTTTCATGACTGCAAATAGCCTCTCGAGAGCGTTTCAAAAATTGCCGACAGTGGACTGACTTGCTAAATTTCACGGAAATCTTCCAATGTAAATCAATATCCTTTGTAACACTTCAGAATTCAGAATTCAGAAATACAACCAAAACATATAATATAACCATGTTATATTGGCTAAAGTACACAATCTATCTGTGTAAATAAAGTTTGTTTTTCTTTTTTTAAATAGTGTACAAAATAAAGAATAGCCTAAAATAATAAGTGGGAAAGTTTTGATCAAATGCAGAACTGCAAACGGTATTTTTGAGCTCCTTGGTTGCAACCGCTAAATCACACATCAGTCGTAAACAATTTGTTTTTTTGCTGTTCATTTATGATACTTGGCATGGTTGAATAAATACAAGACTTAAGTTTTATAAGTAGCCTGATCGCAATCATATTTTATGCCTGATGATGACTAAATGGGCAAACTTCTAGTGGTAAATAATATGTGTATGTAGCTCTCAGCAAATATGATAAAAATCAGGGAAATTTGTTAGACAAGAGCACACAGAGTGATCATAGTTCGGGCTGATTACAGTTACTAATGTCATAAATAGGTTGATTAATGATCCAACACTCCACAGGGAGTTATTAAGTTCCTTAAGGAATACAGTTGATCCATGCAGTCTGCCAGTGGTGTCCAAAGGCGGGCCAGCTCCGATGGGGGAGAAATTATATTAAATATTCAGGTCATTGGATGTCTTTATCGCACTATACACCATATTACGTTAAACTATTCTTTCATCCTTTTTATCTTATTTTTTAAACAAACAGATGTTACCATGGATAGTGGCATCATGTTTTTTTGTATAATAAATGGCTATAACTAACAATAAATATATGTATTTAAATGGTAAAATTAAAATGTTCGGGCCCCCTGGTGGCTCGGGGGCCCTATGTGGTTGTTTATACCTCTTATAGCTAGAAACGGCCCTGAGTATAATGCATTGTAATTAAAACTCAAGATCAACAACATATTTTATCTTTTATATCATATAACATTTATATCATACAATTTTAATGTGTTAAAATACACCAAGATGTAACCATAGATAAGTATCTTGTTACAATTATTCATGAAAACATATGACAGATTACAATGTATTTTGTAAGGAATTATGAATAGCTTTAAATGCTTTAAGAACATACATGTATGTATAATGGATTTTTCATAGAAAGTGTAATCTGTTAATTTCAAGTACCTCCCACCAAACTAAAAAGGCTGTTGCTATTGTTAAGCACTAAGTCAAAATCAAAAATCATGAGATGATGTAAAGTTTTAATGTTGGTAATAAGGAAAGCACAGATGCATGACACCAAAACTATTTTAATGTTACTTATAATATTACCATCTAAAGTGGTTGAATGGAATATTTCAAATACATTTTTAATGTATATAATTTACTTAATAAAAGGTTATTGTAGCTAAAATGTTATTGTTGATTTTGTATGTGCGATACTAAATTATATAGTCTGCAGTTGGAGATTAATTCAGCATCTGTTTTAAGTCTCCTCCATACATTCATATCAATATACATATACAGTACTGTGCCAAAGTTTTAGACACTTGTGAAAAATTTTGCATAGTGAGGATGTCTTCAAAAATAATGCCATAAATATTTTTCATTCGTCACTTAATGTCAAACAAAGTTCAGTAAACATAAAAAAGCTAAATAAATATTCAGTGTGACAACCTATGTGAGCGCAGCGTAGTTCTAGCGGGAAGACTAGCAGCTGTACATCATCACACCATTAGCTGGGTAATTCCTAGGCAATCGCAGGTAAGCCATTACTTTATAAGTCTGCTCACAATCTATCACATTGCTGTTTCAGTGTGCTAACACGGCAACCTCCACCACCCCACCACCACCAGTTGAGCCCCATCCCACACGGGGGTAGGCTCCTCGCCCCTGCCTCCTATCTCCGGCAGGATATGATGGTTCCGAGTACAACTCCCTCGGACCGCCAGACGGGGCCTACGCCAAAGAGAGACATTACTTTTCTGTTCTACATTCATCAAATAAATGGCATCTTAAACCTCACTCAAGCCTGCGTGTCTTCCCGATAGAATTGCCTTTAAAACAGCCCCAATACTCCAGGGACACCTAGACACAGATGGGATGTTCCAAGCTTTTTGAGAATTCGCCACAGTTCTTCTATCTATTTGATAGCTATTGACACACTAAAGCTGAAAATATAAATAACCATCTTAAGACAATGCTTTTGTGAAACACCTTATAAAGCCTTTTGTACAGTACTGTATATATTACATTTAGCAAAATGACAAAAACAAGGTGTATGTTGGCTGGTGTGGATGACCTCATTACATAGACCATCTGTGTCATCATTTTCCATTTTAAACTCATGAAAAGGCATTATGCATTCTAGAACTAAATATATATTGGTGGTCATAAAACTGAGAACTAGAAGTAGTAGTAGTAGTTTATTATTTGTGACGGAGTTAAATAGTTAGGCCTACTGTAGCATACAGGCTTCTTTTTATTACAGCAGCGAGCATTGTTCCATTTGAATTCATTTTCTGGATTCATGAACATACACATGCCCCTCCAAAATTTCTGTGGTGTATCGTTGGCCCAGTTCGCATATTTCACAGGGGGTGAGTTTTGACTCTCATCCTGCCAATACAACTCTGTAGTGAGAAGACTCCGGCGTAGACCGATCCAGACTTGCTCCTGCTGTGAGCTCAGGTAATTGGCCATATCCTTCAGCATATCCTCATTTATGGGGCAAGCGAACTGACCTGTGGTAGACCTGCAGTGCTCACGGGACTCAAGCCAAGTCATTTTGTTATTTCCAACTTGGAACTGTCCAGGAATCACCACACAGCCATAAAAATCTGAATGTACGAAACAGTGATATTTAATCATGTGCTTTGCAACCATTTATATATTTTTATATGCACAAAAAGGGATTTCTTACACAGCAAAAAGTGGTCACCTGCAATTGTTGCCCTAATGGCAAAGTTTACCAAAAAATGAAAATTCTGTCATCATTTACTCACCCTAATGTTATTCCAAACCTGAATGACTTTCTCTCTTATGTGGAACACAAAAGGAGATGTTATGCCAAATATTAGGGACTGACCGTCTTAGTTACTGGCAGATCAAGCTTGTATGGCCCCTGGGCGAACCCCCAAGCCCCCAAAAATGTGTTACCTGGGATGGGGGGTTGCTGAAGTTGGTGTCCTTGCTGCCCCCTTATTGCTGCCCCCTTATTCATTGATACACACAAGTCTTACACTCAGCTCTTCACATTTCTCGTTCACAATGACTCGTTGCAGGACCGTAATAATGTAATTAGTTACACTACTCTTTGGACTAAAAAGTAATTAGATTACAGTTACACTGGGAGAAACTGATGTGTTCCAGTTTGATTAAGTGATGTTAAATTATATTTTTGACTTGAATAAAAGCCGTTAATTTAGATGTAATCAAATTAAGCTAATTTTTTAGGTTAGCATCTTAATTAACTGGTGTGTTTCAAGTCAAAATTATTATTTAGCATGTCTAAATCAACCTGACTACACTGGGTTACACCAGCAAAATTAATTTAAGGGTTAGATCAAGTAGAAATTGCTCATTAAGCTAACAATTACAAGTTACCACTTTATACAGTGTTTATAGGATTGTTCCAGGTTCAATACCAGGTTTAGTATTTAAGCTCAATCTAAAGAATTTATGGCATAAAATGTATTACCTCTAAAAAAGAATTATGACTCTTTTAATTAAAAGTATTTAGCCAAATTTGTGATTACAGAAAGGCACTTACAATGGAAGTGAATGGGGCCAGTAATAAATGTTAAAATGCACACCGTTTCAAAAGTATAGCCACAAGATGTAAACAATATATGTGTTTACATTATTTTAGTGCAATAATATCAGGGTTTTACCTGGGTTTTGGCATTTACCAGATTATAGGGTTTATCTATTTGATGTAGTCATGACAACAAAGTTGTAATATTGGATGTAACCAGGGGCGGAGCCAGGAGTTTTTCAAAGGTGTGGCCAGGCAGGGGCAAGCGATCAGTCTGTGATGGCACAGAAATATTCAGGCAGCGTTGAGTGGATACAATGACACCCGGGACGGAGAGGTGCGGTGACCTTGGTGTGTGCAAATGTTACGTTTGTGCATTTGTACAGAGATGATTTCACCACTAAAGAACTAAATTGTGCCAAAAAATGACCATAAGAATGACTAAAACAGCAATTGCGAGTGAGGTGGCCTATTATCTGTGTGAAGTTATATCCAGTGGCGGAGCTAGGGGGTAGACAGAGGTGTCCGTGGCCACCATGGACCGAAGCCTGGCCACCCCATAGCTCCGCCACTGTATATAACTTCACACAGATAAGGTTCGTAAGCAATTATATCACACTAAAATCATGTTAACACATGTAATGTTTACATCTTGTGGCCATACTTTTGAAACAGTGGGTATTTTAATGTTTATGGACTGGCCCCATTCCATTGTTAGTGCCTTAAGGTAAGCACGATTTTTGCTCTTTTTTTAAATATATGAATATTTTTGTGGTAATCAATTTTGTCACAAATGCTGTCCAATGATCTTAACTTGTACTAAACCTGGAACATTGCTTTAAAAGTGTATTCCTTACAGTGTAATGATAATGAGATGTTTTACCTGGTCTTTCATTTATAGATATAGCTGGACCTCCAAAAACGATTGTGTTTTGACTGTCCAGCATATAAACGGCAATCCTTGATGTTCGATGCCAGATGACAGCTGTTTGGTAGTTTATACTTACTATAGCCGAAGAGTACTTTGTGCCTGCAATTTCGGTCCATTGAGCCGAAAGTGGATCATCCTGTAAATAAACATCATCTTTGCTGTCTGTTTCAGCTATCACAAAGGCCTGACCTGTATTTGAGAAGAACTGCAGCAGGTAGCAAGCAGAGAACATGTTTTCTGGGATCAATTCCATGATGAGGCCTGGACTGAGAAGTCTGAGGGACACGTTTTCTGAAGCAGTAACGTATTGAGATTCAGTATATGGAAATGGCAGGAGCATTGAGGAATTACTGATAGGCTGTAATTGTTTGCTGTTATAAAATAGTGAGGATGTGTTTTCATCCATTGCCACAAGTAACTTGGTCAGATCTATGTTCAAGATGGAGGGCACAACAAAATTTTGACCTTGAAATTTTGTAGGAAGAATCTGATTCACTACCATGTTACATGCACAGACTGCAGACTCTGCACAGGGGTGGGTCAGTATCACAGCTATTTCATGGCTTGATTCAACCCTCACCACAGAACCAGTGGTAAAAACCTGGAAATGCTGGTAGGCCTGAAGCATCAATGTCTCTTCTTCAATGTCCGTCTCTGTTTTCTTGAATAATGTGATATTGTTTTCATTGTCCACTGCATTGATAATGAGCAACTTGAATGTGCTGTATTTCATGGATCCACTGGCTGACTTAAATTGGGTGAATGATGCAAGCCACTCTGTGTAGTTCAGGGAAGGGATCAAATAGTTTGTACCGAGATTTGTAGTGGGCTGAACAACATTTGTCTGGACACTGTTTTCCCGACAACTATAAGAAACCACTGTGATATTTTTATCACTGGTAATTCGGACAGCTCTATTGTACTGATTTAGTTGATTTACTTCAAAATTTCCTTGAATTGTCACAGCGCTGGTCTCCCCTGACTGTCCGATAGTTATTGTCTTCTCTGTGCCTCTGTAGATGACTTTAAACTTTGTGTTATCATGAAGGGCAGTGACTCTTATAATTTCCGTGGAATTGCGTGGATAGAAGTAACCTATATTTTCTGGAAATGCAGTGATGAAGTTGTCTCCGTAGCTCACTATTGTCAGACCTTGCAAATCAAAATAGTATAAAAAAATTATTTATTTAATTTTAATTTAAGATCACTCATGCATCATTACGAAAGTAGCAAAGCTAAAAAACGTTAACCTTAAAAAATGTGCTTCAAGTGGCAGCATATAAATGCAATTGTACCATAATGAGCTATTTCTACCTGATCTTACCAATAAAATGAGTTTTGTTGGTGTCACCTTTTGTAATCAGGTTGAGTCAGTAATGTTAAATAATAATATGACTGAAATAAAACTAGTTAATTTAGACATATCACATGAAGCACTTATTTTAGGTTAACATTTTTTTTGGTGTGACTGGTTTTATTCAAGTCATACATTTTATTTTTCATTACTGAATTAACCCGTAAACATTAGGTTACACTAACAAAGGTTATTATTAAGGGTTAGCTCAAGCACAAATAACTCTGCAAGCAATTTTCGCAGTGTAAGCACTAAAAAATGTATTTCCAAGTGGTAAAATCTAAATGAACTGCTTTTAATCAAGTAAAACATTTATTTAATATAACTAAACCAACAAAAGTAATGTTTATGGTTTAGATCAAGTAGAAATAGATCTGTGAGTTAACAATTTTTTTTAACCACTTTCATAGTGTAGGTTAAAAAATTTAAAATAAACTTATGGAGGATGATAAAAGTTTCTTACCTTGACAAAACATTGATGCAATCAGCAAAATAGCAAACATGACTGTACCTTATACTTCAGTTAAGTCGAATGCTGTGTACTACTGTTAGGAGAAGACAGATGCCATATATGTTAGTCTACTGAAAAAGAACTGCTCATGATTTTGGATAACAAAATTTCATATATTTTAAGTATATCAGATTAGCATGATTTGTGTGCCATATAGGGATAAAATATTATCACACTGTCAAATAACATCACATTCCTGTAAAAGCTGATCATAGTTATTCTGGTCTTTAAGACTTCTATAATGAAAGATAAAAATTATAAGATCATTATTTAATAAAGCGTTGAGTTAAATTTATTGAGGCAGTTGTATAGTGTCACATTTAGCCAACATCATAAATGTCTCAGTATGTTCATTTGGCACACATCAAAGATGCATCTGTTTTTAAAAAAATCTAATTTGGAATGCATTTATAATTATATGAATAGAATGTTTGTAATTACGCACAAAATATTGTCACAAAGTACCTCAAAAATGAAGTCTCCGAAACAACATATGATTCAAATTTTTTAACAACAATATTCAGAACAGAATTAAACAATTGAAAATGAACCACGTAAAAGGCAGTAATGTACCTATGTGTCTGAGAAATAATTTCTCAGCAACAAAAACTGCAGCATTTCATGATAAACATGGTTTTATTAACAGTGCATAACAATTTCTTCTTTAAAAATCTCTAAAACTCAGGAAAACTTAAGGTTTCCCTGTATTTCTCACAGGGCAAATGCTGATGCATTTCATTTGAGAAATTCTATCCTATTTAAAGGACTTAGTATAAAGCCATCTAAATCAAAACATCTCACCTGATATCTTTGGCCAGTGCTTTTCTTCTGTCTAAAATCCACCCAGTGCTGGATTCTTATTTCAGTTTAGATACATTTGACTTTCAAAATATTTAACTTTCTCTGAGATTTGCATATGATCCTGACTACACAAAATACTTTACAACATCCGTCCTTTGGCAGAGTGATCTATTTTGACATTTTACGTCTTGTCTTCTAATAATAATTCAGGCTTATAAATTGCCATATTATACATTTACTAAATGTGATCAAGTGCATTTAAAAACATACGTTTTTGAATAATTATTTCAACTGTTTAGCCTAAGTTATGCAGTGTATAAACACATCCAAATGTGGTATTCCCAGTTGTCTACAGGCCACTGATGAGCTTTGAAGTGCAAATAGAGTAGGCCATACTTTTGATAGAAAAATTGTTTCTCATAAAAAATTACCTTCTATTTAGTTTTTATTTAAATTTGTATTTCAAGCATGCATGTGTGTATGTATGGAGGGTTGGAAGGGTTAATTCCACTACAGATTACAAAATACATGCTGTAAAATGTCATTTGCAACGTATTCTGTTAGATTACTTAAAGTCAGTAATCTGAATACTTTGGATTACTTTTTCAGCACTGGCAGATTCTTTTCACTTGTTTTGACACTAAACATGTTAATAGCAAGTGAAAAAACATCTGCCAGTACAGCGACAAAATACACTTATATTAAAAATACATTTTCTGAAAAAGCCCAAATATCTAATGCAAATGTAATGTACATTTTTCTTGATTTAACCTTTGTTTTTATAGATATTTCTTTACAGGAAAGCAATAAAAAAAATGATCATCAAGAACAAGATTTTTACAGTATATATTTGCCCTAATATCAAAGATCTTACTAGAGAGAGAGAGAGAGAGAGAGAGAGAGAGAGAGAGAGAGAGAGAGAGAGAGAGAGAGAGAGAGAAAAAAAAAAACATTTCAGGATGATTCTGTAAATATGGGCTCTTGTGACTTCTATCTGCAGAAATATATCAGTATGCTTTGTGCCCCATGTCCTGAGCAGTACTTACGCATTTAACCTGCTCCCTCGTGGGGTACTGGAAACCATGGCAGCTACGGGCTGATTAACTGTATAAATCCATGTAAACATCCAAGTTAAGTGTAAATGCCTTTTGCGCTGCCATTCGTGTGATTGACAACTGGAGCGTGAACAGACAGCATTTCTGCAAGTGCACAGCGAGTCATGCATGTGAGAGATGTGCGGGAGTGAGGTGATCGTATTGTGAAGTGAGTGTTGCGCGACTGGGGTTACATCATGATCTTGTTTTGGTTTACATTTCAGCATTATATACTGTATAATGTCATAGTTCAGGTTTCACTGTAATAATTACTAGAAACGCTTCCAAACCTATCTTCTTATCGACAAATTAATCCAGATCTGACAAGAACCCTTAAAGGGATAGTTTACCCAAAAATGTTCATTACCTTATCATGTACTCACCCTCATGACAGATGTGTATGACTTTCTTTCATCTGCTGAAGAATTTCTCAGCTTTTTTTGGTCCATACAATGCACATGAACGGGTACCAACATTTTAAAGCTAAAAAATAAATAATCAAATAAGTCATCATAAAAGTAATCCATAAGACTCCAGTGGTTAAACCCATATCTTCAGAAGCAATATGATAGGTGTGGATTAAAACAGATCACTTTCACGTTCTTCTTGTGTTTTTGGTGATTTACATTGTTCTCCGCATATCGGTCCCTGCTGGGCTGGGAGAAGAATGTCTAGCAAAATGGATAGAGGTGGGTAGAGTAGCCAAAAACTGTACAATTACAAATACAATTACTTCAAAAACATAATTACTCAAGTAGAAGTAAATGCACTAACATAAATAATTACATGAGTATCCAGAAGTAACCAATTAAAAGAGTACTCAAGTAGTGAGTAACTCGTTACTTTCACAACTAACATAATATATGTTTACTCCCCTATATTCCATTACATAATACACATTGAAAATGTACTACAGAATTATTATTATTATTAATGGAAATTCTGTGATCATTCACCATCATGTTGTTCCAAACCTGTATGGCTTTCTTTCTTCCATGCAACACAATAAGGAGATATTAAACAGAATGTTTGCCTGAGTCACTATTTACTTTCAGTGAATGTTTTTTATATATATATATTGAAAGTGAATGGTGAGCGAGACTGTCAGTCCCTAACATTCTGTCTAACATATTTTGTGTTCCATAAAATACAAAGCCTCACACTGGTTTGGAACTACATGAGGGTAGAGAAATTATGACAGAATATAAAATTCTGGCTGAGCTATCACTTTAAAGAGATAGTTTACTCAAAAATGAAAATTCTCTTATCATTTACTCACCCTCATGCCATCCCAGATGTGTATGACTTCCTTTCTTCTGCAGAACACAAATTCAGATTTTGAAAAGTATATTTTAGCTCTATAAATGCAGAGTACACAACCTAAGTAGGGCACCAACCCTGATCGTGGAACACTCGCTGTGTCTGAAACCGCCCCTTATCCACTATATAGGGCACTATTTCAAATTTTCGCTATTTTGTAGGAGTGTCTGAATTCTGAGTGAGCCACTTGTTCCCTACTATTGTTTTCTCGTTCTTACCTACAATGCACTCTAATTTCAAGTGTACATTTCAAGTAACCTCGATGGTTCATTTCCCACAATCCACCATGGGGAAGACGTACGAGCTAGGAATTTATGGTATCCTTCATTCCTGCAGTGTTTTATTTTATTCTGAATGTAGTAGATTACTTTTTGACAAATCATTACTTGATTAAAATAACATAATAACATATAGTGAGACAAAACATACAGATACATTTTAAAATGTACTATTTATTTGATCAAATGTGTTTACTCTTAATATTAACACACAGTATATATTAAAAATGACAAACAGAATGAAGATGTATTGTATTAATATATTATTTAATAAGTAACTAATTAATAACCGAAGTATTTTAAAATGTAATATGTGACGTTTCTGCACCAGCCCCAGAACTCCGATACTCACGTCCGAATTCACTCATTTCGTTCACTTACTGCTGAGATATAGTGCACTAATTGCCATTTACTATATAGGAAATAGTGAATGAGTTAACGATAGCGGGCACAGCCACTCTCATTGCCACGATCGCCTCATGCCCGCACATCTCACACGTGCGCGCCCGGCACACAACGCTGTGCACGTGCAGAAATGCTGTCTGTTCGCGCTCCAGTTGTCGATCACGCGAATGGCAGCGATTAATTTGGATGTTTATATGGATTTATATGGACGGTTAATCCGCCTGATGTAGCTGTGATTGTTTCCAGTAACCCCGCGAGTGTGCGGAGTAATGCATAAATACTGCTTATGACATGCTGGACAAAACGCACTGATATAATGCTGCACTAATTTAAAAATGTACACTTAAAAACTGATGCTAGAAGAGCCCAGTTACAGAATCACCCTGAAAATTACCAACTCATTACACAGAAAAGCCTGCGTTAGAATTGGAGCCAAAATTAACATGTGCAACTGTCAACTTCCGCTCTCATAAAAGTCCCATTCAACATTAGAAATATAGAATATAGAAACCATATTAGCACAATTGGACTTTGGATTCAAAATGTTGCATTCAACTTCCTACCTGGAAAAGTCTCATGGAAAGTCAGACTTCTAAATTAGAAACTTAAATTGTGGAGATGCAGGTGCATGATGTCACACAAATGTCCATAGCCAAGGAGATGTACAAAGTTAATGAGAAACATGGACTTTAATGAAGTAATTCCCATCAATGAGCCAAAATTCTTTCATTACATGTAATAAAACATTTTAGCAAACGTTTGCTGAGACAGGTGTTTAAATCACTGTAAATTTTATTCGCTTTTGATAATCATACACCTTTGGAACAAGTGCTAGCATTGCAGCATTGTGTATCAGTTTGATTGCTAGAAGTTTATTTTCAGTTATTTCTGATGATATGTTTAATAAATATGCAGTAAATAATGTTCCGTACACATAGCAACATGAAACTGAAAGATTTGCCTAAAGAACATCATAGCATGGAGGTGATAGTGAGCTTAAAGATATCATGAGGACAATCTAAACTGTGGAGACCCATGCAAATCCAAGAGTATAAGGATTGAGCCAGAACAGAGGGAAGGTTTTAAACACATACAAACAAAGGTAGCATCCAAAACCAAGCCAAATAGACCTCCAAGTCTTGTTATAGGGCCTATAGATCTTTTATTGCACTGTCTATATTCTCATAAGAGCCAACAGTTGTCATAATTGTCATATCTATGAGGATTCAGTTTTGTTTTGAGCAATATCAAATAGTTAGGCTATACATTTTTATTTATTAGTTTAGCAGACAAATTGTTCCAAATTAATATGCAAATTCTAAAAGAAATTACAGGCTTATAAAATGACAGTATAAGAAGTGCCGCAAACTAGGGCTATAAACAGATCCACATATTTGTAATGTTGTGTGTGTGTGTGTGTGTATATATATATATATATATATATATATATATATATACTTTATTTTATGCAATTTTCTATTAGATCCTACTGAGCGACTGAGCAAAATGACTGTCACACACCTAGTCTGTATTTTCCCACTGGTTACAATTGTGACCAACAATAAACCTCACACTTTCACTAACTAAAAAAAAGCATACATTTTCTTTAATTTGGCTTTCCAAGGAGTAAAATACGTGTGCCTCTCAGTTGGAAAAAAAAAATTATTAAACAGATTAAATGTTAAAATCAGTCATTTCAAAGGTAATTTCATTTAAGTATGTGGCACTTTTGAAGCAGACAGGCCTTAATTTAAAGCAACAGCGCACACTCTTCCAGAAGAAATTCCTGCTGGCATTGGGTGATACAGAAGCACACAAAGCATTTTGAGGCTCCAATGGGTGCCCATCGTCCCACAGTGTATAGTTCACATTGCAAACGCTCTCATTGCCAATTTGCCAGTACCAATCTACTGTGAACAGACTGCGCCGCAGTCCTATCCAGATATCCCCCTGAATTGCGTTTTTTTGGAGCCACGTGGTCATCTTATCCTGGGCCTTCTTGTTGGTTGGGCTGACCATTTGGTAACCTCCATTCAAGCAGTATTGATGGGACTCAGGCCATGTCATGAGATCAGTAGTGGTTGTAAACTCTACACCTTCTGCCACACAGCCATCAAGGTCTATAAGCACACAAATATACGTTGACACATTTATTCACAATAAATTTTACTTAATTTATATTTTCCTCTAACTCATTGTAGTATGATAGGCTTATACAGTGGCCCTAAATAGTATTTGGACACTTAAAGAAAAATAGCACAACACACTTTTCAAACAAAACATTTAACAAAAAGAAGTTTGTTATCTTATACAGCGAGGAAAATAAGTATTTGAACACCCTGCTATTTTGCAAGTTCTCCCACTTAGAAATCATGGAGGGGTCTGAAATTGTCATCGTAGGTGCATGTCCACTGTGAGAGACATAATCTAAAAAAAAAAAATCCAGAAATCACAATGTATGATTTTTTAACTATTTATTTGTATGATACAGCTGCAAATAAGTATTTGAACACCTGAGAAAATCAATGTTAATATTTGGTACAGTAGCCTTTGTTTGCAATTACAGAGGTCAAACGTTTCCTGTAGTTTTTCACCAGGTTTGCACACACTGCAGGAGGGATTTTGGCCCACTCCTCCACACAGATCTTCTCTAGATCAGTCACGTTTCTGGGCTGTCGCTGAGAAACACGGAGTTTGAGCTCCCTCCAAAGATTCTCTATTGGGTTTAGGTCTGGAGACTGGCTAGGACACGCCAGAACCTTGATATGCTTCTTACAGAGCCACTCCTTGGTTATCCTGGCTGTGTGCTTCGGGTCATTGTCATGTTGGAAGACCAGCCTCGACCCATCTTCAATGCTCTAACTGAGGGAAGGAGGTTGTTCCCCAAAATCTCGCAATACATGGCCCCGGTCATCCTCTCCTCAATACAGTGCAGTCGCCCTGTCCCATGTGCAGAAAAACACCCCCAAAGCATGATGCTACCACCCCCATGCTTCACAGTAGGGATGGTGTTCTTGGGATGGTACTCATCATTCTTCTTCCTCCAAACACGGTTAGTGGAATTATGACCAAAAAGTTCTATTTTGGTCTCATCTGACCACATGACTTTCTCCCATGACTCCTCTGGATCATCCAAATGGTCATTGGCAAACTTAATACGGGCCTTGACATGTGCTGGTTTAAGCAGGGGAACCTTCCGTGCCATGCATGATTTCAAACCATGACGTCTTAGTGTATTACCAACAGTAACCTTGGAAACGGTGGTCCCAGCTCTTTTCAGGTAATTGACCAGCTCCTCCCGTGTAGTTCTGGGCTGATTTCTCACCTTTCTTAGGATCATTGAGACCCCACGAGGTGAGATCTTGCATGGAGCCCCAGTCCGAGGGAGATTGACAGTCATGTTTAGCTTCTTCCATTTTCTAATGATTACTCCAACAGTGGACCTTTTTTCACCAAGCTGCTTGGCAATTTCCCCGTAGCCCTTTCCAGCCTTGTGGAGGTGTACAATTTTGTCTCTAGTGTCTTTGGACAGCTCTTTGGTCTTGGCCATGTTAGTAGTTGGATTCTTACTGATTGTATGGGGTGGACAGGTGTCTTTATGCAGCTAACGACCTCAAACAGGTGCTTCTAATTTAGGATAATAAATGGAGTGGAGGTGGACATTTTAAAGGCAGACTAACAGGTCTTTGAGGGTCAGAATTCTAGCTGATAGACAGGTGTTCAAATACTTATTTGCAGCTGTATCATACAAATAAATAGTTAAAAAATCATATATTGTGATTTCTGGATTTTTTTTTTTTAGATTATGTCTCTCACAGTGGACATGCACCTACGATGACAATTTCAGACCCCTCCATGATTTCTAAGTGGGAGAACTTGCAAAATAGCAGGATGTTCAAATACTTATTTTCCTCACTGTACTTTAAGAACCTTTCACGGAAATGTCTTTAGGGAACCAAAAATGGTTCTTCTATGACATCGCTGCAAAAAAACCTTTTTTGAACTTTTATTTTTAAGAGTATACTACCTGTGTGAATTTAAGGGGAACTAAATTCATATATCGTCAGCATCCGAAAGCTTAAAATTGCTGCCTTTGGAGGCTATATATTGAGTTAGATTGACATTGAAGCTAGGACTTCGCAATTAATCATAAAATCGAAATCACATTATGACCTTTATTATGACGATTATTAAATCACAAAAGGCAGCGATTTAATTAAATAAATAAATAGTCTGCTCACTTCAAAGTTTATTTGTGTTGGTCTATCTTGTATATATTAAGTTAGAGCATTAGTACAGTGTTTTCAGAGCAGTTCAATGGGTAAGGGCAGCCGGTGGACTTTCTGGTGCCCTCCTAGGTTAAGATGGTGCCCCCTAGAGAGTTGGTGCCCTACACAGACTCCGTAGTCTGCTTATAGGTTGCGGCGGTACTGCCCTTATTACAATCCCAGCAGCAACAAGTGAAAGCGGAACTAATATAACCAACATCCAACAAAATGAAAAGAAAGGAATGTACAAATATTAAATCTATAGAAAATATTTAGATGCTATAATGTAATGCATTGTTAAATGAAATAATGAATAAAAATAATTAAATGAAATGGTTACAAACTAACCAAAACTTTCACTTTTTTAATTACACCAATGGGTTAATTACACCAATGAGTTATCAGATACTTCAGTTTGAGATTAGGACTCATTATATACAGCAGATAATAGTTTGTATAGGCCTACTTGTTTTAAATGCCTAGAGTAAAGAGTGAAATTGAATATTTTGCCTATTTAATTATTCAACCAACCAACCAACAGTATTTTTGATAACAAAAACTAGGCAACAACTATGGCATTACCAATGGGGAAATTCAGTTATCAGTGACATTGAGCAGAAAGCTTACATAAAACCAGTTTTGACAGAGCTGCTGATAAAAATTTAAATGATCAGCATCAGATGATTCGATAAAAAGAAAATTAGAGATGGGTATTTGATGTTAAAATTCTGATTTGAGCATCTGTAAAATCCTGTTGACTGGGTTTCAAAAACAAATGATGATGATTAGTGGGCACAAAATGGTCAAAAACAGGTACACGGTGGATGGGTACAAGTTTCACTGTTTATCTATTTATTTGTTTGTGGGTGAATGGAAAAATTGTCTCAGTTTGGCTCTTTTTAAGAGTACTCAAGTGTGAAAATCACTGTGGCCTTTTGGCAGTTGAACATGTGAAAAACATTACCATTTTAAAAAAATGTGTTTGTCTATTATAATCACAGTTCAAATCGCAATATATTTCAAAATAATTGTGACATGACTTTTTGTCTAAATCGTGCAGCCCTAATCTAGGCACATCCAAGTGTCATTTGTGCATCCTGTCTATTGAGAAGCCTTCATACGGTCAATTTTTAAAAGTAGCATAAATTCTGCCTCCAAACGTAGCATAGCTCCTTGCAGAATCACTGCCTTGTGCAGTCATTGACTAACTGGGCCTTAGATGCCTTAGCTTTCGGATGCAACCATCCACTAAAAATCACCTTGGGACAAAATGATAGTCGTAATACTAATAAGAAAAAATGTTCTGTTAGTGAGTTCTAAGAAGTGGAAGCCTCATTTGTTTGCAGATGCAACTTGGTTTGATTTTTTGTTATTAATACATTAAAATTCATAGATTTGAATGTGGCATAAGCATCCAAATACATTTTGAGGCCACTGTTCTGTATATTAAAGTCAACATGAAATTTAAAAAAATTCCATTAAAATAATATTCTGGGTACAATACAAGTTAAGCTCAATCGACAGCATTTGTGGCATAATGTTGATTACCAAACAAAATTATTTCGACTTGTTCCTCCTTTTCTGTAAAAAACAGTGAGGCACTTATGATGTAAGTGAATGGGGCAATTTTCTGAGGGTTTAAAAGGCAGAAATGTGCAGCTTCTAATTTTATTGGAAAACCTTTACACAGAAAAGCAATTTTATCACACTAAAATCATGTTACCAAAAATATTGTTTATGTCTTGTGTCTATACTTTTGAAACAATGAGTATTTGAACATTTATGGATTTGCCCCATTCACCTCCATTGTAAGTACCTCACTGTCAACAGATTTTTGCTTTTAATTATTTTTATTGCATTTTTTATCCCCTTTTTATCCCTAATTTGGAATGCCCAATTCCCACTACATTGTAGGTCCTCCACTTCTGAGACGTTAATCCACGCATTTTATTGTGTGGCTCGTTGTGCATGACACCGTGGAGACTCACAGCATGTGGAGGCTCATGCTGCTCTCCGCGATCCACACACAACTTTCCAAGCGCACCATTGAGAGCGAGAAACATTAATCGTGACCATGAGAATGTTATACCATGTGACTCTACCCTCCCTAGCAACTGGGACAATTTGGTTGCTTAGGAGACCTGGCTGGAGTCACTCAGCATGCCCTAGATTCAAGCTTGCAACTCCGGGGGTGGTAGTCAGCGTCAATATTCACTTTTTTTTTAAAGAAAAGGATGGACAAGTCGAAATTAATTTAGAGGTAATTCCTAAAGGAAACATTTAATTACTCGCTCTGCAATGAAATCATGACTTGAATTATTGATTGAAATAAATAAGCCCTATATATTATTATTTATTGTTATTTTTTAAAATAACATAGACATTTAGAGACATTTTGTTTCTCATTGGATATCATGTTTCACTGCAGCGTGTCACATGGTGGAAGTAAAATAGTTAGCAAACACTGCTTCATGTTGACTTTAATCAATGTCATGATCACAGTCATAGAATAAAAGTATCATTTTACCTGGCTGTTCATTTAAAAGTATAGCTGGGCTTCCATAAACAATTCCGCTCGCCATCCTCTCAAACATGTACACTCCAATCTTTGAGGTTGGATGCCAGATGATATGTGTGCCATCAAGGGGCACTGATATTGTGGAGTAATTTGATTTGGGAATGTTTCTCCAGACAGATGTTGAAAGTAAGCCATTGTCGATATGCACATCATGCTTATCTCTGTCTTCAGCAATCACAAAAGCCTCACCTTGTGTGGAGTTGAACTGCACCAGGAAGCAGGCACCAAACATGGTAACTGGGATCAGTTCAATGATGATGCCTGGACTGATAAGCCTGAGGGACACCTTGTTTGATGCAGTAATGTACTGGGATTCCATATAAAGGTCTGGGAAGGGTATTAGCGCTGAAGGATTAGACTGAATAAGTGTTTGAATCAGATTTGTGACAGTATCTTTGGTTGTGGATGAAACATGTAGCCAAGCTGTGCTCATGTTCCTCACTGATGGCACAACAAATTCATTACCCCACATATGCATAGGTAGAATCTGGCTCACCACCATGTTGCATCCACATGTTGTTGTTTCTGCACATGGGTGCGTCAGCAGTAAAGCCACTTTATCACTACAGTTTACCATTATCGCTGATCCACTGCTAGAAAACTGGTAAAGTTCGTAAGGTCTGAGTGTAAAGTTATTATTTTTCTGACCATTCGTGCTGACACTTTGGACAGAGATGGTGTTTTCTATGTTCATTGCATTGATAATGATCAGCCTGACTGAACCATATCTCAAGCTGTTCTGCTCAAACAGAACTGAATCCTCAATCGAAGATGCAGCCATTGCATTGTAATTCAAAGCATCGATAGAATAACGTGTACCCAGATTTTGTGTAGGCTGAACAACATTAGTCTGCACGCTATCTCCTCGTTGACTGATCCAAAGCACCACAATGATTTTATTGCTGACAATTTTTACAGACTTTTGGGATGACGTGACAAAACATATCTCAACATCCTTTGTAAAATTTAAAATATCAGTCTGCCCTGAATGCAGTGTAATCATTCTATCTGTGAAGTTGAAGGTGACCGTGACGATGGTGTCATTATCGAAAGCAGTGATTTTGAGAGCATTCCTGGAGTCTTTTGGAAAGTAGCAGGCAATGTTCTCAGGAAATGCCGTGATGAATTCTTTCCCAAAACTCCCCACTGACAGCCCTGTCAAATACAAGTCTATTATTAAAGGCATAGTTCAACCAAAAATGTACAATTCTATCAGTACAGTCTATATAAAGGTGAATAAATAGTGCCAGGGGGGGGGGGGGTTGGGGTGTTACCTTTTAATGCTTTTTCTTTAAGGTGCTGTAAGTAATTTGTGTGTGTGTGTGTGTGTGTGTGTGTGTAAAATAACAAGCAGAAAATCTCCCTATTATCTGTCAGATATCACTGAAATAGGGACAGTGAAATATTACACCTGTCTCTCTGACTGTCGCTCTGAGATCTGTTAACAGATAGGAAAAAACATCCACACACCTTGGTCAGATTGTTTGTTTAGCCAATCAGAAGATTTGAGGCATTTTCTGTAAAGAGGGGCCGTTTCTAATTCAACGACAAAGTCTAGTGGAAGTTCCAGAACATCTAACATTGCTTACAGCACCTTTAAAAATTTAACTAATATTTGTTATTGCATAATTAACTGTATTTGATTTGTCTTTCTTTTTTTCTCCCATCATAAAATCATTTAAACTCAAATCAATATTTGCATGTTCAATTCTGTAAATTGTGTTGTGTATGTTGTTTATTGTAATTGGTTTATGTCTCGTCACTGTCATGACTGCTATGTTGCTCGGAACTGCACACAAGACTTTCACCTACTGTTGCACTCGTGTACATGGTAGTGTGACAATAAAGTGATTTGATTTGATTTGATGTCCATTCTCTTATTTATTTTGTAAGTAGTCATGTAACATGTGGAATATTGTATAGTCAGTCAGTCATTAATACAAATTATATAACTTCATGTCAGGGTCCTGGTCACCCTGTCAGGGTTAATTTTGTAATAATGACCACATGATTATATACTTGTTTCCATACTCATTCATTACTGTCAGCTGTGGTAATATCAAAAAATAAATGATTAATTTTGTTCAAAAATAAATCCCATGCACCTGGAAACTGCTTATATTTTGTAGTTAAAACACATAATGAGCACTTTATATCTCATGTATTGTTGTAAATGAATATTTGTGTAAATAAATCTGAAAAAAATCACTTAAAATGTATGTAAATTAATAGATTACTTACCCTGACAAATCAATGACATGAAAAATACAACAGACAGCATCTCTATTTTAGTCATTGGTTTTATGAGTCCAGTGCAGTTGATTTGAGCAGTGACAGCTATTAGTTTTGTATCAGTCAAGCTGGAAAAAAATAGACAGAGACAATTTGTAACCTAAAGACTGATGGAAAAGTTTGCAAATGAAATTCTTATGCATAATGACAAATTCAAATGTTTTGTGTTTTTCCATGGCATAATCTTTGAGTCCAATAGAACTTGACAGCAATTGTGATATAATGGAATTACTTTACCACAAAAATGTATTTTGACTTGTCACTAATTTTCTCTCAAAAAAAAAAGAAAAAGTTACAGTGAGGCACTTACAATGGAAGTGAATGGGGCCAATCAGTAAACATTTAAATACATCGAAAGTATAGCCACAACATGCTTGCTAATATGATTTGTGATTAAATCGCTAAACCTTTAACGACGTAATGCTGTAAACTGTGAGTGGTGGCGTAGTGGGCTAAAGCACATAACTTGTAATCAGAAGGTTGCTGGTTTGATCCCCACGGCCACCACCATTGAGTCCTTGAGGAAGGCACTTAACTCCAGGTTGCTCCAGAGGGATTGTCCCTGTAATAAGTGCTCTGTAAGTCGCTTTGGATAAAAGCGTCTGCCAAATGCGTAAATGTAACTGTGTGATCCTGGTAATTTAGTGGTCCACTGCAAAAACTTTAAAGCTCTTTCAAATCTATATCAACTCTATTTTTGCCTTTAAACCTTTTAAAGAAATGGAGGGACAAGACAAAATTATTTTTGTGGTAATCAACATTCTGCCAAAAATGCTGTCGATTGAGCTTAACTTAAATTCAACCTGGAATTTTTCTTTAGTAAAGATTGGAGTGATACGTGTAACACAACTTACACATTTGTACATGTCAACATGCTCAGCACAGGCAGTCTACTTAATGTAGGTACATACAGGCAACATAGTCTGTGCTTGGACAATTAAAAAAAATAAATTGAGGTAATTTTGTTTTTGATATGTCAAAAAGAAGAATGATTCAATGAGTAAAAACGGACTTCAGTGATTTTACATTTTTTATCATTTTTAAAACAGAAATTTCTGCTCTGCCATCAATTGTGATTTTGAATATAAATATAGATATTATAGAATATAGAAATATTTCAATTCCTATAAAGACATGGGGGGAAATTTCAATGGATTTTCAACAGTTGAAAAAAATACATTTCTACCTTTGAGGAAATATTCCAAAACACTGCAGACATGAATTTTTCTCTTGTATCTATGTTTTTCTATAAATATCTTACAGATGTGATAGGCATATGAAAATGTCATAAGCACATTTATTTCATTACTCTAATCTTCATATCTGAATGCACATTGACACTTTTGATCTGAAACCAACACTTGGAGCCTCAGACTTGAATTAAAATCCTATTCCTATCCATCTTTACCATTCAGATTTTCTTATCATGCAAGTTCATAAACATTCTGCTCAAGTATTTATGTTAATATCTAACATTCAGTAATATTGAACACTACCAAAAAGACTTACCTGATGTGACAAGGCCACAGTTCTTTACCTCTCTGAACAATTTATTTTCATGTGTGTGTTTTTCATGCAGTACAAGCCCATTTTGCATTGGAAACACATTATCACCATAGAGCTTTGAATAATCAGATGTTGATGCAATGGCAATTTGTCATTTATCACATGCTTCAAATCACAAAACCTCAGCAATAGTATGCACACACTAGGCATGAAAGCTGAAAGTTTATTAACAGTAAGCAATTCATATTCAGTGGCCCTCAAAAGTATTTAGACACTTTAGCCACATTTAAAATGTACAAATATCTTTGCATTACATATATATATATATATAACCAAGAGGCATTTATTTTAAAGAAATATAGTACAAACATATATTTCAAGTTAGACTGTATGAACATCAAAAACAATAGATTCAAAATCAAGTGTGTGGACACTTTCTGGTTGTCAAATTTGTGGAACATGTCCATAGTTAAAGGGTTGGTTCACTCACTCTGTCGTCATTTACTCACTCTCATGTCAAACCAATTTTGATTATATAAACACAGCTTAATAGGCACATATCCATCAAATAAAATAAAGTAATCTAAATGAATAGAACATTTTAGAGGTACTTTAATATGCCAAGAATGTTATGTTTATAAATGTCCAGTTGCTTTTTCCAAGTAATTTCCTTAAATAAATTAACTAAATTAAATGATGAAACTAACAAATAATGAAATGTATTATTATTATTATTGCTTTTGTTATTATTTTGTAAAGATAAAGTGCTAATAACTGCATAGAAATACATATCTCCAGATTATCAGTGTGAGCATTGTGAATAAGATATACATGTAACAAGATATAGGCCTACATACATTATATATGGTAATAGCAATTTCTTGAGATACATAAAGCCATTATGAACTTCCAGAAGGTACTTGTGAAATAAGCTGAAATCATTCATTTATCCATAGATCATAAACAACTCCACATCTATGTGTCTATATATTTACTACAACTAGAACTACTACTTTGGTAGCTCAATTAGGTTGGTATATTAACATTAGATTATTTTAATGATGTATACATTTTACACAATTTATACAAAATGCTATCTTGTAATGTCATTGTATTTTTTTTTTACCCTAAGGTTTTAGCAACCACTGTGGCTAGTTCTTACAGACTGAAGTACTTAGCTGTCCTGTAGCAGACGGACTTCAAATTAGTACAGCATTGCACACTTTTCCAAGGGAAATCTATGTTGGAATTTGATAAATTTTGGGATGTTGAAGCACACATGCCCTTCACATGATCACCGGGCTCCCCAGTTGCCCAATGTGTGTAGCTCAAGTTGTATGTTCTCATGTTACCCATCTGCCAGTACCAGTCCAATGAGAACAGACTGCACCGCAGTCCAATCCAGAGGTCCTCTTTTATTGCTTGATTATACAGAAAGTTGCTGATCTGCATTTGGTCCTCCGCGGAGGTTGGACTGAACAGGTCCCCATTTGTTAACATACAGTTTTGATAGGATTGAACCCAGGTCATGGGTGTTTGAATGATTTCAAACCCAGCAGAGTGCAATAAACAGCCAAGGGGGTCTACAAGCACACAAACATAATGCTCAGTTTTTAAGTGGATCAGTTGGATATCCAGTAGTACGAAACAATTAAAGGGAAAGTTAACTTAGAAATTAAGAGTCTGTCATCACTTACTCACACTCATGTTGTTTTAAACCAGCATGATTTTCTTTCTTATATGGAACACAAAAGGTTTTTAATGAATCAATATTTTCAATACAGTGGCAAGACCCAAAAGTATCATAAAATAAGCCGAATGGTCTCGTGCTTCATATTCCACATCTTGATGTCCATTGCGGGTTTATGAGCGCTGTGAAAGAAGTTTGTTACAGGAGAACTTTCACAAAGCACTAAAAAACGACTCAAATTCTCACAGAATATGTGTGCCATGTGTACGAGCTTCTCTCATAGCGCTCATGATCGTGCAAAAGAATTTGACGCACGAGGCCCATTAAATACTTTAATGATACTTTTGTGTCCCTTTTTAACATGATCGCACAGGAAGTTAGAATGTTGCTTCCAAATATCCCAGTACCCTGACATCGGCCCCAAAAGCAGAGTTACTGATAAGCGCCATCTACCATCAGCTATCTGTGCATCAATTGAAGTGTATTTACCTTTTGCTGTGGCATGACTGGAAGCATATCTCATCAGCCATGTGAGACGCACGCAGGTTCTTGTCTCGTGAGGAAACCAGAACGTAATTGCATTTTCATAATCACAAGTGTGATTTGAAAAGTAGTGTAGTCTAGCCCAGTGGTTCTCAACTGGTTTTGCTTCGGGACCCAGATTTTACATTGGACATCAAGTGGCAACCCAGCATAGTAAAAAACATGACCTGTATTTAATGTCTCCTGTGCCGCATTTTATTTATCTTGCATAGATTTGTTAATGGTTTTCAAGTATTAGGGCATGTATAAAGTGACATTTTTGTTGTTGATGTCAAAAATGATTAGGGGGGGTATATTAGCCTTTTATATTTATTATCCAGTTTTTTTTCCTCATTTTAAAAATCATTGAAACAGAACATACATCACACAGGAGGAAAACTGTCTGCAATTTTTCCACAAGTCTTGGAGTTCCAAAGCCCTTCGTGAACTTTATATACTCTTATATTTACCGTGCAATGAGCACAGGTAAGACCATAGATGGCTCCTTATTACTGTGATTAGGCCATGCTGCTAGTCTCTCAGATAATAATATAAACCATAAAAAATGGTGAAAAAATAGAACCCGAAACACATTTAGAAAATTGTTCAACAAATGCCACTGATGTAATAAAAATGAGGTAGTTACCAAATAGATTAATTAATTTAAATGATAACATTTTTGTAAAATATCAGTTACTGTTTACTAATGTAAAATCGTGAAACAGTTTTGTAAGTGTGATGATGTGTTATTAAAAAATTTGTTTTGCTCTTTTCCTCAGTGCTGTTTAGCATTTCGGGGCTGCCTACTGTTTGAGAGGTTTCAGCTGAATTTCTCAATAGGGCTCTAAATGAGAAAATACTCTCTAGGATTCAAATGAGTCACGTCAGTTTTGAGGTAGATCGAGAGAAGCCTGGTTGGATCAGAGAGCAGAGCAGATCTTTAGCACGAGTGGTTCGGTTACACTCACACAAAACATCTCGGTTCCCTGAGACGAAGGGAACGAGTCATTGCGTAGTAACGCATTTGAGAGTGCCTACTTACACTACCTAGTTGAACCTCTCTACAATAAGGCCAATATTCTAATATTGGCTATGGTGTTTGAGCCCCACCTGTTTTGGCCCAAAAATGTCCACACCCTCCTCGCAACTGTCCAGGTAACAAAAGTCTATTGCGCAACGCCACCCAACCTGTGTTGCAAGAATCTATGATCACCAATTTCCACCTGAGAACTTGCCCCAGCACAACACCTTGCTGGAAAAATGCAGAAGCTTTCTATGGTGCTAAAGCAGCTATACAGTGGCGGGATAAAGTGATGCGCATGCGCCCTCTGTGCCAAGCATGTTGTAGCATGCAGCGCTTCAGCCAGCACTGAAGATGTCTCATGTGCAAGAGATCTAATGGATGCCGCCACCATAAATCAAAATGCTTTCTGAAACAGCTTCAGTGGAAGTGTTCCCCCCCTGTTTGAAACTGAGACAGATACTGTAGAATGGCCTGAACACGCACACTCATGAGGTGCACGCACCCGCAGAGTCGAGGCGGACTCCCAAAAAGGAGATTTTTTGGCTGGGGGAGAGTGTGCTCTTAACCCAGTTTACATTTAGGTCTATGCTGTTTAGATGCTGAAGCAGTAAGTCTCTGTGCTGGCATAACAGAGCCTCTGATTGTGGCAGCAACAGCCAATTGTAGAGGTAGTTCAAGATGCATACGCCGCTCAGTCTCAGAGGGGCGAGAACCGTATCAATGCACTTCGTGAACGTGCGAGGAGCCAGAGACAATCCGAAGGGCAGGACTTTGAATTTATATGCTGTTCCCTCGAACGCAAATCTCAAAAATATTCTGTTATGTTGTACAATTTGGACATGAAAGTGCGCATCTTTCAGATACTGTTCTTTTATCGACGCAAACCAATTGTGTGGGTGTACATGCGATAAGATCCATTTCTGAGTAATCATTTTGAATGGGCGCAATTTAAATGTTTCAAATCCATGATTGGCCGAAGTCCGCCATCTTTCTTTGGAACAAGAAAATAGCAGCTGTTAAAGCCTTTTTGTGCTTGACAATTTGGAACAAATCCTATCGTGTTTTTTATGAGATTGTGTATTTTGGCTCGTAATACTGGTGCGCCTTCGGGTGAAACCGTGTAAGACAGAACGCCATTGAAACGGGATGGTCAGCATGCATTTTGTATAGCATTTTTTATTGCATAGGACACAGCAATACTCCTTTCCCAACGAACAGCAGTGGGCAGATGGGAAACTGTGTTCTGTGTCTCTAATCGAGCCTTCTTTGGAGCATCGGAGGGAGCCACGTGCTCCGTTTTCCACTTCAAAGTGTTACGCCCATCAGGAGTGCTTCTGCTGGGTGGGGGTGTTCCTCCTGTCAGTGCGAGGCAGTTGCTGATATGGCTACTTACTTCTGGGCTTGCGTGGCCTCACTGGTGGCTCGGTGGTGGCAGGTGCTGGCACTGAGGTAGCGAGCATGGGTCTTTTAGCCGGGCACTGGCTTGAAAAGGAGTGAGTGTAAGCCGTCTGTGCTATACTCCGTTTTGACATAAAGTGTCTTATAGCTTGTGACTGCTGCTGATTCCCTATGTAATGCTCAGCAAATGTACTCACCACGCCACCAAAGAGGCCGGCTGGAGACACTGGAGCATCCAACAGAGAGGTTTTCTCTCTGTCACTCATCTCCATGAGGGTCAGCCATATATGCCAATCTAGAACGACTAGGTTACCCATGGACTTGCCAATGTGGAAGTCCATCTACACAGCTTAGAAGGATGTATGGTGCGTGATTTCCATGCCCTGTTACTCATAAGGCAGAGGTGTGCTGCTACCACCTCCACAGGGGGTAGTTGAGCATAACTGTTCTTTTCCCCATGGTCCACGTTCGTGAGAATGGTGTCACTGCATGTACATGCTGAGAGGGGCACATGCCAGGACTCATCAAGGCGAGACTTGGTTCCTCTGTGGGAGACCAATCAATGTTGAGTTCTTCGACCTCCCTTGTAACGATGCAAAGCATCTCCCTGTCAGTGCCACATACACGGTCCATGCCCTCACTGGGGGAGGGGCGGTAGCATCATCCACTGACCACTCGCCTGATGCAGCGAGAGACATGACATAATCATTATCCTTCTTATCATCCCCAGAGTCAGATCCACAGAACGAGACGAGGCCACAAGCTCTTTTAGAGGGCCGGAGTTCGTCTCGCTATAGCGCATTGGGAAACATGCACTTTGTGGAGATTGAGGGGCTCATGGGTCATGTGCCGGCACGAGAACCACCTCAGATTTATTCTACTCAACCTCATGGCCCCACCATGCCTCCTCGTGTGAATCCCCGGGTATCACAGAATGGGAGATGGGAGGGAGCAAGAGATTGAATCGTGCTTCAGAACGAGGGCGATTCATGAGCAAAGCGACTTGAGACTCATGTCCTCACAGTGAGGACAGTCTGTCTCCATGAGAGCTGACTCTGCGTGGGCGCGGCCCTGACAGAAACCGCAGCTCTCATGCTGGTCTGACGGCGGGATGCATCTCTCGCACAATTAACACTTATGGAACGACATCTTGAAAAAGATACAAACACACAAGTGGCACTTTTAGATATATAAATATATAAATAAATATATATTTACATTTATATCACACAAATTACAATTGCTTTTAAAGGATACTCTACACCTGCCGATGTGCTGCAGAGAATGCTGAGGCCTGTTCACCAGTGAAGCGGCGAGGCGGAGAGATATTCGCCGGAGCACTGCAGGGGAGCGGAGAGTCTTCTCGCTGCTGTGAAGATTCTGCCTGCTGACTGGTGTGAATCAACGGCAAAGGTAGAGGGCTTCGAGACAAGTGATGATCGCTGTCTTGAAGGAAGAATTTCTGAGGAAATGGTGTTTGTGCACCTGTTTTTATAGCGGACAGTTTCGTGCCAAAACAGGCAGGGCTCAAACACCATAGCCAATATTAGAATATTGGTGTTATTGTAGAGAGGTTTCAACAAGGTTGTGTAAGAAGGCACTCCCATATGTGTTACTATGAATAGTTGAGTGTACTGAGTCATAAAGGAACCAAAATTTGTCTCATCACGTTGCAGATGAGAAGCCTTTATCGCATATAAAGCGCTGAAAACTAGATTATCGTTAAATTTGCCTAGGCAGCTCTAAATTTCACTGGACGGCCACCAAAAGTGTTCAGTGGGAGAACCATGGCATGTTCTTTCCCTGCTATCCACAACCCAGTCTGAACAGACCTGCAACCCACTTTTGGTTTCTAAACCCACCAGTTGAGAAACCTTGGTCTAGCGCTCACAGCGTATGCCTACATATCTTTCTAATGAGTTTGCGTATGCTCACCTAAAATCAATGAAGGCACCTATGGCCGTCATAACAAACGAATAGTCCTGTAACCAATCAGAACATTTGTTTCAGCCATGACAGGGAATTTGTCATCAAATCCTACTTTCCGTTTCAGTATAGGGTGGGACATTTCTAGCACCTATAGTGAAATGCTAAGAAGTTTACAGAATGCCCAGATCTTAAGTCACCACTTCACCACTGGGTTCCATTTTCCCTCTAAAATTACATTTGTACTAAACTGATGGAAATGGTTATGGTTGGAGTTTTGGTTTGGGGGTAGAGTTCATAAATTTGCACTGTATTACATCCTTAACAGCTAAAAACAACGTGCTTTACAACTCAATCTTGACGACCATCTGTGGGCAATTTGTAGAAACGCTTTCCACTTTTTTTTTCTCTCGTTTATGTGTTTGTGTATGTCTCATTGGTCTCTTACTTTGTATAAGCTGCCATGACTTGTTAATTTGATCAATAATAAAAATTAAAAAAAACACTTCACACTTCGTCCACTGGGGTCAGTGCTTTGAATTTCCGTGAGCACAGATTGAGTTAAGATCAAGAAAAGTCAACTTGCTGTTTCCAAATTCACTGTGTGATCAGTCCGCTTTAAGCACTATCCAATGCCGTTTGCCTTATTCACGGTAGCACCATCTTTAATTTTTGTTGGGAATGACAACAAGGCATATCTTCAATGGGTTGTGCTGTTTTGGATCATTCAACTGACAGAAAAAAGTATTGAAAATCTTTTTTTTAAAAAAATTGGTAGACATAAAACTTTAAAAAACACAAGCTTTGGAAAATGTGAAGAAATCTAGGAGCTTTATGCAGCTTTATACAGTCCATTTCATTGAAGAGATGGTAAGTCCCGCACAGCCTCATTTCCATTACTGTCAAAAATCAGATATGGCGCTAATACGTATAAAATCTATTGTACTGAAAAGACAGACGAGATATTAATTAAAATGTCTACTTTTGTGTTCCGCTTAAGAAAGTAAGTCATACAGGTTTGGAACAATATTAGATTTAGTATACTGTATTTTGACCTAATTTTATTTTATGTGAACTACTTTAATACCCAGTGGCCCCAAAACTTATGTGCACACTTTCAACAAAATATATGAATATCTTGCATTATATAACAAACTGTCAAATCAAGTGGCACACACACACTTTTCAAGCAAAACATTTCACTAAAATAAGTGTGAAATCATAACACAACAGATAATCTATTCAAAATTAAGTATTTGTAGAATTACAGTTCGCCAAACTTTTGTGGAATTTGAGGAAAAATAAAACATTTTGAAAATTACTTTTGGACCAGTTGGTTAAAATTGATTGCAAAAATGGCACAGAAATGTGAAGTTAGTTCAAAGAATACAAGTTCAGCTCAATCGACAGCAAGTGTGGCATAATGTTGACTACCACAAAAATGAATTTTGACTTGTCCCTCGTTTTCTTTAAAAACAAAAGCAAAAATCAACGTTGGTGAGACACTTACACTGGAAGTGAATGAGGCCAATATTTGGAGGGTTTAAAGGCAGAAATGTGAATATTCATATTCTATAAAAGCACTTACAGTAATTAATTTGTTAAAAAATATATAATAATATGTAATATATATTATTTAAACTGTATCGTTGTTTAAATCTTCATTTTTACAATGGTTTTAGTGTTTATGCCGTTAAGTTGTTATGGCAACAAATTTGTAAAATTGGATATAACTTCACACAGAAAAGGTTAGTAAGTAATCTTATCATACTAAAATCATGTTAACATGCATATTTTTACATCTTATGAATACTTTTGAATAGTAACTCAAGGATTGGCCCAATTCACATCCATTGCAAGTCTTTCACTGTAACCCAGATTTTGCTTTTCTTGAAAGAAAAGGAGGGACATGTCCAAATAAATGTTTGTGGTAATCAACATTATGCAACAATAATGCAGTCCATTGAGCTTAACTTGTATTGAACCCCAAATATTAGTTTATTGAAAATGTCCAACAGTATCTCAAAGGTTTTTGGGGCCACTGTATTTGTGTTGATGTAAGAATAATAAAGTAAACAATTAAAAATGAGCAATAATGAGAACATGGCTGTAATCACCATTATCATGTGATTAATAAACATACAAAGCAACAAAAATATGTTGTTTACCTGGCTGCACCTTCAAAGCTATTGCTGGGCCTCCATAAAGAATTCCACTCTTCATCCTCTCAAACATGTACACTCCAATTCTTGAGGATGGATGCCAGATGACGTGATCACCATTAACGGTCACGTAGACAGAGGAGTACTGTGATTTGGCAATGGGGCTCCAATCAGTGGACGAAAGCAAACTGTTATCTATGTACACATTATCCTTGTAGGCTGTTTCAGCTATCACCAAGACCTCACCTTGTGTCAACTTGAACTGGACCAGGTAACAAGCATGAAACCTGTATTGTGGGATCAGTTCAATGAAGAGGCCTGGACTGATAATTCGAAGGGAAACAGCACTAGAGGCGAGGATGTATTGGGAATTTGACTGTAGAGATGGTATGGACAGGAGTTTTGAGGAATAGGCTTCAAAATTAGTGGGTACTAGATTCGGACCACTCAATTGAATGTTCATTTCTGATGTCACATGTAAAAAAGTTTTGTTCATGTTCACTACTGAGGGCACCAAAAACGTATGACCCAACTTGAAATCTGGACGAAGTTGGTTCACCACCATGTTGCACATGCAACTTGCTGTTTCTACACATGGGTGGGTAAGCAGTACAGCCACTCTATAATCAGCTACTATGGCGATTTCCGAACCATTGATAGGAAGTTGCACAATGCCATTAGGAACAAGTGTGATTTCAGTGTACGGATACTGTTGTCGTTTAATTGTTACATGGTTACTTACATATTCTGAGTTTATAATGACCAGCCTGAATAATCTGTTTTGGTTGCTGATGTTTTTACCCATTTGATTGAAGGTAGAAATCATCTCACTGTAATTCAGGGAAGGGATAGTGTAAAATGTATCAAGATTTTGTAAAGGCTGAACAACATGTGTCTGCACACTATCTCTTTGCTGACTGACTGACAGCACTACAATGTAATTGGAACTGTTTATTATGAAGGATCTACTGGATTGACTGAAATTATATAGCTGAACATTTAGGCTCAAAATTTCAGTGTCTCCTGATTGCAGTGTGCTATTGAACATCAATGTGCGATCCCAGTAAACATCCACTGAAGTGTCATTATAGAGGGCGGTGATTTTTAGATAATTTGATGGAATATATGGATAGAAGGCGGCGATGTTCTCTGGGAATGCCGTGATGAAGTAATTCCCATAGTCGCATGACTGTCCTGTCAATTCAAAGGTTATTAATATCATCAATGATTTAACTACACACATTGTTACTTTCCCAGCCAACTGAACATTAGGCCTTATTAGCCTGAAAACACTTATTCCATGTAACACATACAGTGACCCCAAAAGTATTTGGATACTTAAGCTTCATGTAAAGGTTAATTTCTTTTTTCATTATATAAAAATATCTAACCAAGTGGGATTTATTTGTAACATAGCACAAACACAATTTTCAGCAAAACATTTCACACACAAAAAAAAGATTGTAAAAAGTTCAAATAGTAATAAAAGAACAATTAATATACTGTTCAAAATAAAGACTTTCTTTCTTCTGTAGAAGATAAACAAAGATTTGTAGAAGCATATCTAAGCTCTTTAGGTCAATAAAAAAGCAAGTGAATGGTGGCCAGAATTCCAAAAGCTCCAAAAAATAGTCAGCATCAAAGTAATCCATTGGTTTAATCAACGTCTTCTGAAGTGATCCAGTTAGTTTGTGTGAGAACAGACTAAAACAGAACTCCTTTTTCACTGTACGTCTTGACATTGCAACCTCTAGGCATGATCATGATTTCAAGCTTGATTAAACTTGCGCTTGAGGCATGCGCAAAGCTCTAGATGACGCTTTAGGAAGTGTAATCTAGCTTGGAAACTTGAAATGACACTTCCTAAAGTGCCATCTAGCGCTCTGCACATGCATCAAGCACAAGTGTAATCAAGCTTGAAATCATGATCGTGCCTAGAGGTTGCAATGTCATGATGTATAGTGAAAAAGGAGTTATAATTTAGTCTGTTCTCACCCAAAACCAACTGGATTGGTTAAGAAGACCACATTGATTTTGTGCTGCCTTTATCTCCTTTTTGGAGCTTTTGGAGTTCTGGTCACCATTTACTTGCATTATATGGACCTACAGCGATGAGATATTCTTCTAAAAATGTTTGTTGTTTAGCAGAAGAAAGAAAGTCATACACATCTGCACTGAAATTATTATAATTTTTTGTGGTGTAGTAAATATAGCAGAAAAGATGAAGTACTTTCTACATTTAATAAGTTAGTGTTAGCATGAACTTGAAAATATCAAGTAAATTCTACATTCAAATATTTACAAATGAATGCTCTAGCTTATATGTAAATATTGTTTATGATTCAATGTTATTTGTATAATGTGTCATATGTAAAGTAGAAAACCTTTACATATGTATTTGCAATTTGAGTAAATTTCACTGGTATATTTTACTTAACATTTCAAAACTGGTGTTCCCAGCATGTACGGAGCTTGAATAATAAATGTGTTGCATGGTTTCACTGATTGCAAGTTAATTTACCCCGTTTTTGTTGTTACGATTTGTAACGTCATGTTTTGTGTTGTCTTAAGTTAATTTTCTACTCAAAATTACCCATTAATGATCAAATAAATTATCTGTTGATTGTCACCGTCATGGTGTTTTTTTGTACCAAGTGTTGAAGTCTGTGTGTGCAACTTTATATCTTGTTTCTATTGCCAGTACTGCAAGGTGACTCCCATATCTCATGTGTTACATGTTTAAATACAATTCCAATATAAATAAATAAACATGGACCAGGTGGAACTTTTTGTTGTGGTAATCAACATTGTCACAACGGCTGTCAAATGAGCTTAAGTATATATATTTATAAATAAATAGTTGGCTTATATATACTCTACAGTTGGCACTTGCCATGATGTTTTTATTTAATGCAATGAAATTCATTTAAAAAGTGTCCTAATACTTTTTGGGACCACTGTATGCGTGAAATGGCTCAATCTATTAATACAGTTAATAAAACGCATGCTTACCTTGGCCAAATATTACTGCAACCAACAGAATAGTCAACATGACTTCTTATCCTTGTGACACCAATATATTATTCTGTGTTGCTGAATAAAGTCACCAAGCTGGTGATTATATGGTCATCTGTAAAGCAAATGACTATTAAGGATTAAGACAATCTGGAATGTGTTGTTTATTTACAACAACAACAAAAATGATATATATATACAGTACTGTGCAAACGTTTTAGGCACTTAAGATGTTTCACAAAAATATTAGTCTTAAGATGGTTATTTATATTTACAGCTTCAGTGTCAATAGGAAATATAAATGTTAGACTCCCAAACATTACTTTTGCAAATAGAAAAGATAAGAAGAACAGGGAGCCCTCCAACAGATGGCATGGACCCCACAGAGCCCCCCACTGAACATCGTGTCAGTCTGAGATTACATAAAGAGACGGACGTGATTGAGACAGCCTAAATAGATAGAAGAACTGTGGAAGAACTTCTCCAAGAAGCTTAGTGCATCCTATCTGCCAACAAACAAGAAAAACTGTATCCAGGTGTACCTAGGAGAAATGGTGCTGTTTTAAAAGCAAATGCGGTCACATCAAATATTGATTTAGATTTTTATGTTTACTGGACTTTGTTTGACATTAAGTGATAAATGAAAACTATTTGTCATTATATTTGAAGACATCTTCACTATGCAACATCTTTCACAAGTGCCTAAAACTTTTGCACAGCACTGATTATATTATTATACTCTGTCTTGGACACATTTATTCTGATTCAATTGAAACTTTGTACCACTGTCTCCTTAAGATGAATCACTTATGTTGTATTATTCCTCTTTTGTACGTTGCTTTGGATAAAAGCATCTGCCAAATGAATAAATGTAAATGTAATGTACACTTATGAATGGTTTGCATTTACACCATAGTGGTGTGGACATTTTACGATCTCTGTCTCCACAAAAAAAAAAAAAAAAAATTCTACTTTTTAACTCAATAGTCAGTGACATGTGTATCTGTTTTCATATCAGTAAAACTGTAGTAACATACTAGAGGTTGAAGTAGAATTCTGTAATAACAAATTTAGTGTTGAACCTTTCTGGTTATTTTTTTCTTCGTTTGTTTTGTTTTACTTTCTCATCAGGATCTACGTAGAAAACCTAAGATACAAGGCTCAGTAAGGATTCGGTTTCCAAGTTACTTGTAAAGTCAGGCTAAATGTGAAGATTATGAACACATGAGCAAAGAACATGAGTCATATTGTGAAGCTGAAGTCCAGTCTCATTTAAAGCTGTTAGTTATGGGCCCAATAAAATAGAAGGGCCCTGTATTAAGATAAAAAATAAGAATAATGTAAACATTTTGTGAACAGTTTCAAATATTACACATTATACTTTTTTGATTAATATAATACATACTACTGGGAAACTTGTTAAATAATGATTCATATAGAATAGTCACATTATCATTCACTGTTGGACTCAAATCTAAATAAACTAAGACAAGGAGCTATCTATTGATTATTTTCAGCTGTGCAACTTGTTTCCAGTGTTCAGGAATAGAAAGACTCTTATACAATGTATTTCATCAATATAATTCAAGAATTATTGTAAATCCTTACAGGGTTTTAACTAATTCTTAGTTCCAAGTGCTTAGGTATACTTGAAATTTCACCACACAATTTTGACTAGCAAAACACAGATTACACCATGATAACATTTCAAACATAATGCAAAAGCATCATTTAGCTGCAATTTATATTTCCAAAGTTATTTTTCAAAATGTAGTACTTTTAAAATTGGATCATTTATGTTTTTTTTATTATTATTATTTACTTAAAATGTTTTTTTTTTATTTAAATATAATTCAGTTAAATCTTGATGTATTAATAGTAAATCATGCTCTCAAAAAATAGTATATATAAATAAGTAGTAACACATAATATATATTCTTACCTTATCAGTGTAATCACAACCCTCCTTCTCACTGAAGCAAATCGGCTCTATGTCGTTGTTTTATTAACAGCAAAGTATATTTGTCATTCAAAATGCATGCTTATTACACAACTTTGCATATGATGCTTTAGACAAGCTTTTAAAAATAAAACATTACATGAGCCAATTTTGTTTTCCATGGTGGCAAACAGGGCTTGAAAATGAAGGAGAGCGCTCTGCATCAACAACTATATAACTATAATTAGTTTATAATTAGTCCATTTAAGATTTAAACTCTAGTTTAATTATCTGAGCTCAAGTCAACCATCATGCCATAGTTAACTAACCCACTCATATCCAAATGTGCTAACGTTATTTTAAATCTTGCAAGACACTGATGAGATGTCTTTGCAAAGGTGGGAAATGATAGCAGAGATGAAAATTATGGAGTGTAATGCAAATGAATTAAATCAACTTCATATAAATCTGCCCAGTGGTGGCTCAGCGGTTAAGGATCTGGGTTACTAACCGAAAGGTTGGAGGTTCAAGCCCCAGCACAGTCAAGATACCACTGTTGGGCCCTTGAGCAAGGCCCTTGACCCTTTCTGCTCCAGGGGTGCTGTTTCATGGCTGACCCCAGCTTAGTTGGGATATGTGAAAAAACTGCATTTCATTGGCTCTGTATCTGCACAATGACAATAAAGTTGAATCTTAATTACTGTGCTAATGTTGTTACTCTTTATCAGTTTATTTTTTCAGTTTTTTTCTCTTCTAAAGGTGAATGACCATAGTTGACTTAAGCATTAGACAAACTATGTAATGATTGACTAGTAAAATAAGGGTAGAGCAGGTATAAAGGCACACCTTAAGTAAAATTAGATTTTTCTGGTCACAAGATCAAGATTGAAAGAATGTATTTTTTTTTATTGAATACTGATACAGCAACATCATTTGTGTGAAAATAAATAATAACAGATTCAAAAAAAAATAAAAAGGTGGTGAGGGAGCCTTTCACCCCATACTTGGAGTGTTTTATTGATTATGTATATATACACAGTAAGGGCAATAGTTAAAGGGTAGAATTTTTCAACTAATGCAAATAATTTTGAGACAGATAGATGCTTTTTTTGAGTGTCCAATTTTGATAATACTCAAAATAAAACCATAATTTTCTGTTAATTTCAAACACATTTGTATCATCTGTATTTTTTAAACAAAATCAATCTCCATTGTGATTGGATCAGTTAATTTGAGTCCACTTTGAAAATTTGTAAAGAACAAATCTAGCCCGCCCCACCCACTCCCCAACTTTAAAAAAAAAAAAAGTGTTTTATGGGTCCTTTAGCCTCTGCAACAGGGCTTTTTACCCCAAATACTATAATTTCACTTATTGGACAGTAATTAAAAAACTTTTGATTTAATGACCTTGAACAAAATGGTAAATTTGTATTTTGTCTCAAAATAAATGTTAGAATTTCAGGGATTCTTATTAGCTACATAAATTTTATCAAATTGCCTCAAAATCAAACTTTATCAGGAAACCGGATTTTTATTTGCAGTGCATAGTGACAAACAGATGTTTAGGATATTGAAGTGAAATTGAAGATCGACGTTGTTTCAATCAAGTGACATTTTCAATTTGTTGAGAAAAAGCCAATGAAAATTGCCGAGTGGAATTTGCATGCACTCCCCTGGACATACAGGTATAAAAGGGAGCTGGAATGAGGATTCATTCAGATTTCATCATCGGAGCCGAGCGGTTGTGTATCAGTGAGCTGAATCCACTGTTGTTCCAATTTACCTCTAAAGAAGCTTTTGCTGTTGGATATACAGTGCGTTCCAGCGGCTTTCTCTCCATCTGCACACGCTTAGTGCAGAGCAACACCCCTGGGCACTTCGACAGCGCTAAAAGAGTGTATTTCCACTATTAGAGCAAACACATTGATTTGAACGTCTTTTTAAAGATGCCTTTCCGTCTCTAAGTAGTTTCTGGGTGCGGCCGTTACCTCTCAGCCTCTGATGGCCACGATCACTGCCTTAAGTGTATGGGCCATAATCACGTTGAGGAAGCGTTCGTGGATGGTTCATGTTCTCACTGCAAGAACATGACCGTGGCAAAGTTGCAGTCATGTCTTTCCTTCTTCCGGGGGGAAAGCCACTTCAGCTGTCCCCTCTGCTGGTCCTTCTACCTCGGGTATGAGGCCACCCCAGTTTATGCTGAATCAGGGGCTTCTATGGGTTCAGTTCCTCCGGGTAATCCCCCACGGACCGCTCATTCTCCGATACGCTCGTTTGCTCCCATCCAGTTCTGGAATGAGACAGGTGGCTCGCCTCAGTGCCAGCCTAATGTCTCTTTCGGAGCTCGCAGGTTGGATGAGATGTCAATCGCTGCATCGGAGAGCGCCTTGGTGATGTCAGACACGGAGGACTCGACCTGGCTGGCACCTTCGCGTGTGCCGGCCCAGTCTGAGGACAACACAGAGCTGACTGCCATGCTTGCCCGGGCCATCACAAGTGTCGGGCTGGACTGGAACCCTCCACCCACCCGTGAGCACACACGGCTTGATGACTGGTTCTGGTTCTCTGATCCCAACGTGCTAAAAGAACTGCGCTCAGTGACCAACCTCGCCCTCCGCACAACAAAGGTCACGGTGCGGGCACTCGGCAAGACGATGTCCACACTCGTGGTCCAGGAGCGCCACCTGTGGCTGAACTTGGTCGAGATTAGGGACGCAGACAAGGCACGAGGCCATCTCCTAGGTCTGCCTTTTCGGCGACACCGTCGAGGATAGCATAGCTGTTCTCGGCGGTGAAGCAACAGACAAAGGCCATACAGCGCATCTTGCCCCAGTGCAGCTGTGTGCGCAACCCATCTGTTCGCTGAGGGCATACCCCTGCAGCGACACAAGCCCAAGAAGCTCCGCCTCAGTCCGAACCGAGCTCTCGGTCATGGTGTATAGCCCCCTGCAGAAGGTCGACACCCCCTGCCAAGACCCCCAAGAGGTCCCCGGTGGAGGGCTGGAAGGAGAATCTTTTGTTTCCCTTTTCGTTCTCTGCACCCCGGTCAGCCGGTGGTGATGAGTTTCGAGGACGCCCAATAGGCCCTCCTCCTCAGTCCCCGACCCATTTTACGCCGGGTATGCAGAGCAAGGTAAGTGCTTTGAGGACTTCCTCAGCGCAGCCACCTCAGATCGGAGTGTCGCCCCTCGACGCGCCATTTCCTAACCCCCCCGACGTGAGGACACACCCCCAGGTACGTTGGATTCAGTCCTTCCGTTAGTGCCCCTTGCACGGAATTTGGACATGTGGCTAACACTCTCAGACCCGTCGCGCTGGTTGGCCAAAACCATCCGACTCAGCTATGTGATTCATTTCGCCAGTTGACCACCCTGGTCCCGCGGCGTACACTTCACATCAGTGAAAGGCAAGAGTGCCGCTGTCCTACATGCGGAGATCACAGCCCTTCTACAGAAAAACATCTGTTCTTAAGCTCGCAGTATCCTGCTTACACCTGCATCTGCAGTTCACGTAACATAGTTCAGCTGTTGTGCCGTTTCATATAGAGACCCCTAGTGTCACTACATCGATACAACATCGAGTGAGTGATAGAAGGGGAACGTCTCGGTTACTGTCGTAATCTCCGTTCCCTGATGGACGCAACAAGAGTGTCCCTCTTGCCACAATGCTGTACTACCCACTGAAATGTCAAAGACTTTGTCTCTGCTCCTTAGCACAAAACCTGAATGAATCCTGAATTCCAGCTCCCTTTTATACACATGTGTCCGGAGAAGTGGCATGCAAATTCCACTCGCCAATTTTCATTGGCCTTTTCACAAAGATTTTAAGGTGTTTTGGGGCTCCCAAGAGCGACCCATAGTCTTACTACATCGACACAACGTCTTGTTCCCTACATCAGGTAGGAACAGTAACCGGGATGTTTTTGTTGCTATTTAGTGTTTTGGGAAAAATTAAATCAAAGGAGCATTTTACCACTTAGATCCACTTAAACGGAGAGTTAAGTAGGTCTATTATGTATATATATATATATAGAGCTCTAGAAGAAATTAAGAGATCAAGGCAAAATTATCAGTTTCTCTGAACTAACTATTTATAGGTGTAAAATGAACATTTTTGTTTTATTCTAATAAGTACTTACAACATTTCTCCCAAATTCCAAATAAAAATATTGTAATTTAGAGCATTTATTAGCAGAAAATCTTGGCATGCTCTCTAGCAGTCTGCTTGAATTTTTGCATCAGGAGTGGCATAATGTCACCCAACAGCATTGTGGAAGACTAGAGAACATGCCAAGATGCATGAAAACTGTGATTGAAAATCAGGGTTATTCCACCAAATATTGATTTTTGAACTCTTCCTAAGTTAAAACATTAGTATTGTATTGTTTAAAAATGAATATGAACTTGTTTTCTTTGCATTATTCGAGGTCTGAAAACATATATACATATATTAATGAATTATATTAATAAATAAAAGCAATGCTAGGCTAACTATATTTAAAGGAATGGATTATAGCCTTAAAACAATATTTTTAAAAGGCAGTGGACAAAAGGATCACGTAAGAAAACGGGGTTATTGCAATATTTTGTTTCCATGACACTCGTGTTGATTCCGAGGTTTCTGTTTTGGGGAAAAGTTTTACGTCATCTAAGTTTCGCTTTCCCATCTGGTTTATATAACAATCCAGAAATGCAAATCGAATGCAAATACAGTACTTGCAGCTCCGAGGTGCTTCAAGGTGCAAAGACGCTCATCGATTTGGTAAGTTTTTTTATATTTGTGTGTGTGTGTATGTGTGTGTGTTTATGTATGTATGTATATATATATATATATATATATATATATATATATATATATATATATATATATATATATATATATTAGTTTTTTTAATATTGTATATTAATATTTTAAATAATAGTAAAGTCGTTAACATATTTTCATTTAATATCGTAAATAAGTATAAATGTATTTCAATTTATTTGAAGTAATTTAGGGGGTCTTGTTGTCAGTTTTTACTACAGTGAATATTTCACAAGCTAGGTTTATTTATTGATTTTATGTCAATTTCTGTACAGCCGCATAGCATAAAATAATGGCTACCAAAAAGCTGTGAATTTTTTCAACATTTATTGTCCAGGGAAACGATACAGTTCATTGCAAACACGATGACGTTTTGTGACAACATGCCCCAATAGCAGGGAATGTTGTCACGCTACATGGGGTAAATTGTCACAATGAAAACTGCCATTAAACAACAAATTATGCTTTTCTGCTAAATAAAACCGTTAGGAAACAAAACACTTCATGAGATGGCAAAAAGTTTTAAGATACAATATCTCTTTTTGCCAACACATATGAGAATTAATAAAATTGTATAAACATAAAATTTTAAACAAATGTGAGAACTTGCCACAATCTGACATTTATCAAAAATGATCTTGCCCATGAGAACACTATTCAACCTTTTGGTAAAAAATACCTTAATTATACTGCTGACCCTTGCTGGCCCTTGTGACAACTTTCCTGTGTGACAAATTGCCCCAGTATCTTCAGTCAGTCAGTCGATTGATAGATGGATATATTTTTCTTTTTTATATAGCAACTAATATACCTTTCATTTAGAGACTACTCAACATGGGAGTCCAAGGACTGAAGAGCTACATTGAGAACAGCAGTAATGTTTTGAGGGACCATCCATTCAGAGGCAGCCAACTAATAATTGATGGATGTAACTTTTACTATAGCTTGTACTTTCAGTGTAAATTGGATCAGATGCTTGGAGGAGATTATGACGCCTTTGAAGAAATTATCAGACAATTTTTCAAGAACCTCACAGACTGTGACATTAAACCTTTTGTTGTACTTGATGGTGGGGCCGATCACACTAACAAAAAATTTGACACTCTCATTGAACGAAGTCAGAGCAAAATAGAACAAGCCTATGCCCTGTCTATGGGATCACATGATTCAGTCCTCCCTATTCTCATTAAAGATGTGTTCAAACAGGTCCTTCATAAGCTAAAGGTTCCACTTGTTGAGTGCCTTCAAGAGGCCGATTGGGAGATTGCTGCTTTGGCTGAAGAGTGGAATTGTCCAATTCTCTCCAATGACAGTGATTTTTATATATTCAATGTCAAGGCTGGAATCTTGCCAATCACACATTTTCTGTGGAGAAAAGTAAGAGTGGACATAAAGTCAAACAAAAAATTCATCCAAACCCAACATTTTTCTGTGGAAAATTTATGTGCATCTTTTAACCATATGAACAAGGATCTTCTCCCAGTCGTCGCCCCCATCTTAGGCAATGATTATACGAAGCTGCAAAATATCCGATATCTGAGATGGGAGCAGCACTCAGTAGGCCTACATGATGGGAAGTTTGCCCATATTGATGGCTTGCTTCACTGGTTATCCAAGTTTGCAGGTCCAGAAGAGGCCATAGTTGGTTTGCTTAAGCTAACTACAGACAAAGAAAAGGACTTTGTCGCTAAAGCACTGTTTGATGCCATCAAGGAGTATAAGCTAATCTCCGGTTCTCTTGCCCAGTTCTTCATCTCAAAGACAGTTCCACAAACATCCGGTCCACTGCAAGTCCTACCTAAGTGGACTCTGTGTCCCCTGCTAGAAGGAAGAATGAGCTCCTACATTATTGATGTTCTGGTATTGCAAAGGAATATTTTGAGATCCCAGGTTGAAGATTTTGAGCTCCCCAGTAGCAATGAAACCTCTCGTCTCATACGACAAGTGCTTTATGGTTTACTCTTGTTGGGAGAACAGAAAACAGAAGACAAAAGCATGGCAGCTGCTAAAGAGTCTACTGGCACAAGCAAGTGTTATGTAGAGGAGTACGACAGGGAAAAATTAAAACTAACCTGTTCAAAAGTGGAAGTCATAGAGACGAGGGTAAATGCAGGACTTCAACTGGAAACATTATGGAGGGTAAAGATGTCTCAGCACTTTTGTTACACTAATTTTATTCATACAAGCTGCATTGTATTTGATTCAATCTGTAAATAAATTGATTTCTATCTTTCTGGCATCTCTAGGAACCACACAATGTGCGGCTTCAGGTTCTCTTGGACACTTTGGGTGTGCCGATAGATAAATTAAAAGCGATCCCCCTTGATCTCCAGCTGCAAGTGTTTGTGACACACTACTGGATGGCAAACGCACAACCTCAGCCGAGCCAAGTGCATCTTTGGAGCCTGCTATTGGGCATGGTCTATGGAAAGCTCTGCAGTTTGCCCAACAAACAAAAAGGTACTGAAGTCAAAATATAATTACAGAAAGATGTACTTCTATCATGTCAAAAATAAAGCATAGGTTTTCCCTTCAACCTGGTGAGATACTGCCTGGTGTGTGCACCATCAAACCAGTATTCCAAACACAACAAATCTTACACTATCAAAAATATTCTTGAGACATTATGTGGGGTATCTCTCTTATCTATTTGTCAGTGTAAATAACCCCTTTGGAAAGCCTTTAAAAGGGGTAGTTCTCTAAGGCACTCAGAACCAATAAGTTCCTGCAAGAACTCTAAAGACTGCCAATGGTTCCACCAGTAATATCATAAAGGAAAGTCTTTGAAAGACTTGATATATATATTGAAGTTTGTTGAGTAACCTATGGGATAGGTGAGGCACCTTCAACGGGTTACCTAGAGGTTCTCCTGAGAGTTCTGCACTGTTAAAATGAAAAGATACTCCTGGTCCCATTTGGGGTTCCTCAGCTGCCACACCAGCCGAACCCACTGGAAATCCTCCAGGCACCCTTTCAGTTCTCTGTGAAACTCGAGACTAATTAATGTTACGAAGGAAGACAACTTTTTTTTTTTGTCCTAGACTAACTAAAACAACATCGTTTATGCAAAGCGTGGCACCATTTTAAAATTAGTTTTATTGAGGGTGGCATTCCATGTTTAACGTACTGTTCCAGCCATGGAAGTAATGCCAAAAAAAACAGGTCTTTCTGTGGATCGCAGCTTTTAGTGCAGCATAGCTTCTTTGCCTTATTAAACTTGTCACGGCTCACTTTTGACGACAAGTGATCTAATCTGATTTCATCAAAACTGCAATCTCTCTCCATGCATTTGTCATGGCAATTCTGTCTTCAAGAAGTTTGTGTATTTAATCATTATATAAAAACGTGTGTACTTGTGCACAAAATCTGAGACAGGCCTCATAGTTATACATGAGTTATACATAGTTAACAATAGTAACCAAGGAAACTACTCAGCTGGCACATGCAATTGTAAATAAACCACACCCACAATTAGTTTTAACCAATCATAAACACTCTTTGACTAGCCAAGTACTCCTAAGTCAAGAATTTCAGAGATGTGCATGAACAAGAGAAATATCACCAAACACACACCTTGGCAATACAGAAAACTCGCTGCATATTGTGAAATTTGTTAGGTGAACTAAAAGGAGCCTGTTCGCCCAGTAAATGTAATTTAGCCTTTATTTTTGATACTGCAAGAACTCCAAGTACTGTCAACAGTTCTTTCAGTAACCCCTTCAAATGGTGTCTCAAGAATCTTTTTGTCAGCTATATATATATAATTCTGAAATAATGAAGATTTTTTTTTTGTTTTATTGTTTGTTGCATAAAAAGGTTTTATGTTGATATTTTGGGGGGTTTGGTTTTAGACACGCTGTTGAGCCTCAAAAAACTGCAAATTCGCCAGGAAAGCTTCCGTTTGGACCACGAAGTAGCTCATCTATACAGCCAGTGGCAATCCTGCCTATTATGGAGTCTCCATCTCAATCGTTTACTGTGTCTTCCACTACAAGAACCAGAGTGTGCATGGTACAACATTATTTTATTTCTCAAAAACCATTATTATATATATATATATATATTTTAACCATACTTCCGTATCATTTGACACAATGTAAATGGAACATCAAGCATACTGTAGATAATAGTATGGCAGTATAATATTCTGCTGTTTTTTACTCAGTCACTACTACAACTAAATGTTTTCCTCTCTCCGGTGTTTAGGCTGTACCGTGGAACACTGGTGCACAAGATTGTTCAAGAGCTCAGCAGAGGCATCACTCCAGATTCTCTGCTGGAGAGCGGTTCCTATGCTGAGCAGCTGTTCAGACAGTTGAAGGATGCAGTGCTGAGCTTGATGGATAAGGATGGCATTATGAAAATGAGTAACAGGAATGGGCATAGAACTGCTGGCAAAACTCCTAATGGCTACAGACATCAAAATAAGCCCATAGATGAACTGAGCAGCAGCTTTGAACATTTCATGCATGAGGACATTGAGGACTATGATGATGATGATCTTAATGGAAAAGGCAGAAGTAAGGTCAAGAACGAGATGCTTGAATGTCCTTTTACCATCCGTACCAGATACAAGGCCAAATCACGCAATTATACTTATCCCTCTAAGAAATATGATAGGAGATGCTTTGAGTAAATGGCATAGATATCTCCCAAAAGCAATTCAAAGTTGTTGGAACAATCTGGGAAGATGGGGTTTTGACTCTTCCCTCAGTTTGTAAAAAACAAACAAAATAGCATTTACAGTAATGCACTTATGCATAGTGCTAATATGAGATTAACCTAGTCATTAATTAAATTAATGTATTTACAATCTTTTACCTCCTTTCAATGCCATGTAAAGGCAGTAAAGCAGCTAACTTTTGCTTGATGTGCTCAGGTTACCAGAAATGGACAAGTAACTATATGAAAAATACTGTATACGTAGAGCAAACAGAAATTACATATTAATTATTTTGATGAAGCATAACTACAGTAAAGCAAACAACACACATTTATACAGGAGAACTGGTGCAAGAGCTTTAACAATTTTGATCTTTGCATTTCTGATTTTAAATTCTCAAAAGATGTCCACTGTACTTACAGCATGCATGATTTTATACACAATCTCAGTTTATTTTTACAAACTGAATGAGTCAGAATACTCTGGTTCTTATTTCCTCATTATGAGAAGTTTTTACAATGCACTTTATTATGTATTATAATTGAACTGAAAGTTTATGTTTGCCAACAGAACACTCTGAATCACTTTATGCTTATAACACTCTTGAAAATCACTAAGCTCTTGTAGTCCTTAAATGTACAGTTGTGTTATTAATAATTTATGAAATGTAGAGCATGTATTAAATGATTCTGCAAAATGTGCGAAATTGTTAAATCTTTTGATTTTTGATTCTTGCAAAAGGCATGTTTAATCGATGTATGCACACTACACAAAGATCGACAACATCAAATACACAGTATTTCTTAAATTTGTAAAAATTTTATTGTACAATTGTGTTTTGAAATAACCACAACAGATTTCTGGTTTTGGCTGTGCAAACCACAATAAAATAAATATAATCTTAAAAATAGAGAAAACCAAAAATGCCAAATAAAATAATCTTTAACCTGTCACCCTTCATGTAATGTATTTAATCTTTACTATACAAGTATGTTGCTGTGATTTCACACAGCAAGAACTGTGCTTGAAAACAGAATGCGCGAACACTACTTTCCACTAATTAATAAATATGGACAAAGTGGCCATCAATACCAGAGAAGTAATATAATTACATACTGCAAAAACACATTTTTAGCTGTCCCTCAGTAACAAGACTGTGCTGGCAAAAGAAAATGAAGTAATATGATGGGCTGCAATGAGGGTTTTCAGCATGGGGGGTTAAGGAGAGGTCTATTCAATAATTCTGCATTTCAACATTTAATAAAATTATCAACCATTTAACCAATAAATATATCAGTATAATTTAAATGTACTACAAACTGTTCACCTAAGATGGCAAGAAATTAAATAACAGGATAGGAAATGCCAAATTTTATCCAACTTCATTTTAGATGTCCCTGATAGAAATATAGGGGGGCCAGGGTAGCTCAGCGAGTAAAGGCGCTGACTTCCACCCCTGGTGTTGTGAGTTCGAATCCAGGGCATTCTGAGTGACTCCAGCCAGGTCTCCTAAGCAACCAAATTGGCCCGGTTGCTAGGGAGGGTGGAGTCACATGGGGTTACCTCCTAGTGTCACTATAATGTGGTTCTCGATCTCGGTGGGGGGCGTGGTGAGTTGTGCGTGGATGCCGCGGAGAATAGCATGAAGCCTACACACGCGCTATGTCTCTGCGGTAATGCACTCAACAAGCCACGTGATAAGATGTGCGGATTGACGGTCTCCGACACAGAGGCAACTGAGATTCGTCCTCAGTCACCCGTAGGATTTCGAGCACATTGGGAATTGGGCATTCCAAATTGGGGGAAAAGGTGCAAGTACTATTGAACTGAGAATTGTGTATTTGTACATTTTAAAGGCTTCAAACTTGTAGTGCATGTGCCTAGGAAGCAATCATAAAATGGAACCCTGTATTCTCAATACCATCATTAAGGGGGCTCCTATAATCTTCCAAAACAAGTAATCCAGATGCAGATTATAAAATCTGATTTTTGCAGTGTATAGTCCAGTCTCTACAGTCTGGCTGTTTCATGAATGTATACCATGTATGTAAAATGATGCTTATCCAGTTGTCAGTGTAAAGAAACTTGTATCACCACACAAGTTTTAGGGGTACCTAAAACATGATTTTAAGTGGTCCCTTCCATCATACACTGAAATAATCATCTACTCATGAACACAGATTTACAGCATTCTCCAATCCAAAGAAAATAAATGATTATTAAAGCATTATTTAGAATTTTAATTCATAAAAGGTATTTTCCATATTGTTCCACAAACCTCTAACCAAAAATGCTCAAAAGAAAGATTTTAAAAAGACCAAATACTGTTAATAATAATTGTGTGTGTGTGTATATATATATATATATATATATATATATATATATATATATATATATATAAATAAATAAACACACACACGGCCATAAGTTTGGAATAATGTACATATTTTGCTCTTATGGAAAGAAATGGGTACTTTTATTCACCAAAGTGGCATTCAAATGATCACAATATATATTTTACAATTTGGGGGGCAAAAAAAAACCTTCTTAAACTACTTCAAGTTCTCATCAAAAAAATCCTCCACGTGACAGCTTTGCAGATCCTTGTCATTTTAGCTGTCAGTTTGTCCAGATACTCAGGTGACATTTCACCCCACACTTCCTGTAGCACTTGCCATAGATGTGACTATCTTGTGGGGCACTTCTCACGCACCTTACAGTCTAGCTGATCCCACAAAAGCTCAATGGGGTTAAGATCCATAACACACTTTTCACATCTGTGTCTTCTCTTTACTGTTGTACATGAAATTGGTGTTGAGTGGAAGAATTCAATAGAGCTGCCAGTTGAGGACATGTGAGGCGTCTATTTCTCAAACTACAGACTCTGATGTACTTATCCTCTTGTTTAGTTGTAAATCTGGTCCTTCCACATCTCTTTCTGTCCTTGTCTAGATTAGATCAAAATAGTGATTGTGCTGTTTTTTGCATCAGTAATGTCCTGACTATACTTTGTGATCAGTTGAATGTCACTTTGATGAATTAAAGTACCAATTTCCTTCCAAAACAGCAAAATCTGTACATTATTCCAAACCTTTGGCCGCCAGCGTGCGCATATATATACACACACATTATATATATATATATATATATATATATATATATATATATATATATATATATATATATATATATATATATAAAAACATAATTCATCGTTTAAATCATGAAATCAAGACAGCCACTGTATGGACAGATACAGTATCTTATGAATTAATTATGTCCAGATCCCACAGGTAGTAGTACAGCCATAAAGCAGCACTCCAAAGCATCTCCAAGGGCACAGGCCAGTGCATTCTTCCACAATCAGCTCCATATTTGCTGGTCATGATGACCCTAAAAAAGGAACTGTACATACAGGTTGGATTCGACGGCTCACTCCTATTTGTATCGTATGGTATGAGACCAGCCCAGACGACATTACAAATAACACCCAGTCACCCTTCAAGCCCCTCCCAACATTCTCTGCATGTGACACAATATGCGTCATACATCATGGAAATCATCATTGTCAGTAGTTTTCTCTCCACCTTTGAGTCTCTCTAATTTCTTTATAACCTCAGACACCACGCACACAGAGGACGTGAGGCCCACCAAGAACAGCAGATCTGTGGGGATATGGTACTTAAATCAGTGAACACATAAAATTCAATCATTTTAATTATGTTTGGCTGCCAATTATACAAGTAAAGAGATGCTTGAAACTTTGTGAACCCTTCAGAATTGTCTATATTTCTGCATAAATATGATGCAAAACATCAGATTTTCACGCAAGTCCTAAAAGTAGATAAAGAGAACCCAATTAAACAAATGAGACAAAAATATTATACTTTTATACATGTAATTATTGATGAAAACTAATAAAGTATGTGAACCTTTGCTTTCAGTAACTGGTGTGACCCACTTGTGCAGCAATAACTGCAACTAAATGTTTCCAGTAATTTTTGAGTCCTGCCAATCGGCTTGGAGGAATTTTAGCACATTCCTCCATACAGAACAGCTTTATCGCTGGGATGTTGTGGGTTTCCTAACATGAACTACTCGCTTCATGACCTTGCACAATATTTCTATTGGATTAAGGTCAGGACTTTGGCTTAGCCATTCCAAAATGTAAACTTTATTCTTCTTTAACCAATGTTACGGTAGGTGTTTTTTTCTGTCTTACGTAAAAACCAAAAAAATGGTTGCCCCTCCCTTGTTTACTCTGGCATTACTCTATATCTCAGTGCGCATGATCCTTTTCTCTTAGGTTGACAAACCTGTTGCGAGTTAGCTGATTGAAATCGGCATATAAAAGACGACAATGAGGAGGAGAAAAGTGAGATGACAGACTTGAGCCAGCCAGCAAAGCAGCGTCTTTATGTGTTATTGTCTTACTATACAGTGCATCCGGAAAGTATTCACAGCGCTTCACTTTTTCCACATTTTGTTATGTTACAGCCTTATTCCAAAATTTATTAAATTAATTATTTTCCTCAAAATTCTACACACAATACCCCATAATGACAACATGAAAGAAGTTTGTTTGAAATCTTTGCAAATTTATTTAAAAAATAAAATAAATAAATAAAAATCACATGTACTTAAGTATTCACAGCCTTTGCCATGACACTAAAAATTGAGCTCAGGTGCATCCAGTTTCCACTGACCATCCTTGAGATGTACCTACAACTTGATTGGAGTCAAGAACAGTGCATGTCAGAGCACAAACCAAGCCATGAAGTCCAAGGAATTGTCTATAGACCTCCGAGACAGGATTGTAACGACGCACAGATCTGGGGAAGGGTACAGAAAAATTCTGCAGCATTGAAGGTCCCGATGAGCACAGTGGCCTCCATCATCTGTAAATGGAATAAGTTTGGAACCACCGGGACTCTTCTTAGAGCTGGCCGCCCGGCCAAACTGAGCAATCTGGGGAGAAGGGCATTAGTGAGGGAGGTGACCAAGAACCCGATGGTCACTCTGACAGAGCTCCAGCATTTCTCTGTGGAGAGAGGAGAACCTTCCAGAAGAACAACCATCTCTGCACCACTCCACCAATCAGGCCTGTATGGTAGAGTGGCCAGACGGAAGCCACTCCTCAGTAAAAGGCACATGACAGCCCACCTGAGTTTGTCAAAAGGCACCTGAAGGACTCTCAGACCATGAGAAACAAAATTCTCTGGTCTGATGAAACAAAGATTGAACTCTTTGGCCTGAAAGACAAGCTTCATGTTTGGAGGAAACCAGGCACTGCTCATCACCTGGCCAATACCATCCCTACAGTGAAGCATGGTGGCAGCAGCATCATGCTGTGGGGATGTTTTTCAGTGGCAGGAACTGGGAGACTAGTCAGGATCGAGGGAAAGATGAACGCAGCAATGTACAGAGACATCCTTGATGAAAACCAGGTCCAGAGCGCACTGGACCTCAGACTGGAGCGAAGGTTCATCTTCCTACAGGACAACGACCCTAAGCACACAGCCAAGATAACAAAGGCTACGGGACAACTCTGTGAATGTTTTTGAGTGGCCCAGCCAGAGCCCAGACTTGAACCCGAGTGAACATCTCTTGAGATCTGAAAATGGCTGTGCACAAACTCCCCATCCAACCTGATGGAGCTTGAGAGGTCCTGCGAAGAAGAATGGGAGAAACTGCCCAAAAATAGGTGTGCCAAGCTTGTAGCATCATACTCAAAAAGACTTGAGGCTGTAATTGGTACTAATGGTGCAATCAACAAGGTATTGAGCAAAGGCTGTGAATACTTATGTACATGTGATTTTTTTCGTTTTTTTTTATTTTTAATAAATTTGCAAAGATTTCAAACAAACTTCTTTCATATTGTCATTATGGGGTATTGTTTGTAGAATTTTGAGAAAAATAATGAATTTAATACATATTGGAATAAGACTGTAACATAACAAAATGTGGAAAAAGTGAAGCGCTGTGAATACTTTCCGGATGCACTGTATATTACGTTTTCGTATCTCTTATTAATTGTCATTTTTCATGTTAAATACATTGGTTGGTACATCGTTTGATTTTGTTTATACATTGTTCTGAGTGAATTAATACCTTGTTCACTCATTTTTAATTATGTACGTTACCTTTCCCATTTCAAATTTCTTGAGGTTGTAACAAAGTGGGGGCTCGTCCCGGATTTGTGAATTAGAAATAAGACGGCGATATAGGGACTAAAAAACTTTGTAAGCTTAACTTTCCAGGTAGTTGGAGTAATCCAGCTGGGCTGTGCTTAGTGCCAGGTTTGCAGAAAAAGATGCACTCTCTCTTTCACAAGAGAAAATGTAACGGTAATACGACAAGCGTGCAATTCTGCAAAGTTTTATACCAGGGGAAAAGGTTTTGGTATTGCTTTCCTTGCCTCTTGCAGCACGTTTTTCAGGGCCTTACATTGTAAAGAGTAAATTGAGTAAATCCTTTTCTAACGCTCAGATTAGCGATGATGGTTTGGAAGTATATTGTGAGATGTTCGCTGGAAGTTGTTTGAATAACTCTGAGATTTTGAATTCTTTACAGGATAAATTGTCTTACCTAGAGGCTGATCCGAAGCCCAATATTATTGTATTGATTAAAAGTTATCTTGCTCTGTTTAATGATGTTCCTTCGTGTACTTCAGTCCTTCAGCATTATACCATAGCAATATACAAGAATGGCTTTCGGTGTGCGTAATGCGCCGGCGACTTTCCAGTGTTTAATGGAGTTGGTTTTAAGAGACGTGGGACAGTGTAACGTGTATCTGGATGATGTGGTGATTTATTTGTCCACCTGGGAGGACTATATGGAAACATTATACACTGTTTTTAGTCGACTCTCTACCCTCACGCTTAATTTGAAAAATTGAGTTTGCGAAAGTAACTGTTACTTACTTTCGCTGAAAAGTACGAGCACTAGAAGCAAAAGTAACTACAATTTTGTCTTATCCTGCTCCCACTACTCGGCCGGAACTATGGCAATTTTTGGGAATGGCTGGGTACTATAGGTGTTTTTGTAAAAACTTCACTATAGTTGTTGCACCTTTGACAGCTTTATGCAGTCCTAAAATGCCTTTCTATTGGTCTGATGAATGTCAACATACTTTTACTTGTGTTAAGTCTCTTCTTTGTTTTGCTCCAGTGTTGTTGTCCCCTGATCTGTTACAGCCATTCAAACTAGAGGTGGATGCGAGCATGACAGGAGCGGGAGCTGTCCTCTTGCAGGATAGTGCTGATGGGCTTTCTCATCCTGTGTCTTCTCCACTAAGTTCAATCGGCATCAATTGAACCATTCAACAATCGAGGAGACAACACTGCCAATGTTTTTTGCTCTACAGCACGTTGATGTGTATCTGGGGTCTGTATCTGTACCAGTTGTGTTTTTTACTGACCACAATACGTTGGTTTTCTTGTCACGCTTATACAACCATAACAGCGCTTAATGCGTTGGGCATTGATGGCTCAAGAGATATAATTTAGAGATTAAGCATAAGAAGGGGAGTGATAATATTGTGGCAGATGCTCTCGCTCTCTCTCAAGGGTAATTGTTTATGTGCGTGTTGTAATTGTTTTCACTGTTTTGCTTTACGTGCACTCTACCCAGAACTCAGTTTCTTATGTAGAGGAGTATTATGTTAGGTGGTTTTGTCTGTCTAATGTTTATCTTTTTTGTCACCCCTCCCTTGTTTACTCTGGCGTTACTCTGAGTGCACATGATCTTTTCCTCTTAGGTTGATGCACCGGTTGAGTTAGCTGATTGAAATCGGCAGATAAAAGGGTAACACTGGTCTTGAATTTCCTCCATTTGTACACAATCTGTCTGACTGTGGATTGGAAGAGTCCAAACTCTTTAGAGATGGTTTTGTAATCTTTTCCAGCCTGATGAGCATCAACAACTCTTTTTCTGAAGTCCTCAGAAATCTCCTTACGTTTGTGGAAGTATATTATGGCACAAACAGTGTTGTGAAATCAGACTTTGGGTGCCCTGTTTTATTTAAAGAACAGGGATCTATCAGTCACACTTGATCGTAATCCCACTGTTTAAAAACACCTCTAATTTCACCTTCAAATTAACTGCCAATCCTAGAGGTTCACATACTTTTGCCACTGACTGATATGTAATATAGGATACTTTTCCTCAACAAGTAAAAGACCAAGTATAATATTTTTGTCTCGTTTGTTTAATTGGGTTTTCTTTATCTACTTTTAGGACATGTGTGAAAATCTGATAATGTTTTAGGTCACATTTATACAGAAAATTCTGAAGTGTTCACAAACTTTCTAGCACCACTGTGTGGTGTTACCAGAGAGCTGATATTTCACTAGCAATTCAATAACAGTACAGCTGTGATTCAGCAATCTTGCTTGTGTGATATTGCTTTAATACAAAGTATTTCGATGTGCCAATATACATGATATGCTAAAAGAAAAATTGTGTACAGTGGACGTTGCATACCTAAAATGCTGAGGCTCTCAGTTTGAAAGACCTTCTGCAGAGGAGGGAAATAGATGACCAGGAGTTGGCCCATGATAGAGCCCAGCACAGCGTAGCAGAACATCCTGTTACTGCATAAGCCCATCTCATGCACCATCCGCGTCTGCAGGATGGGAAAAACAGTGGCCTCTGATGATTTACTGACATTAAAGGAGCGCCTTAAAGGCAAAGTGTGCAATTGCAAAAATAATGACCATCTTCCAAAGCCCCTGATGCTCAAACAGAGAAATGTTTTGTACCAGAGCCCCGGTTGTAACACTTTTTGGGGGAAGAATTCTTCAACCTAAGGTTTACTTACAGCTGTCTCTGCACAGGTGTTTCTAATGATTTCCTGTTTTAGTGTCATGCCCAAAATTAAAGGCTTATAGCGCTACAAAAATGCAATGATGAACAATTGTTTGGTATCATTCAAAATAAACCTTTTTTTTTAAACATGTATGATAAATTATGAGAATCTCGGTCTAAGAGTAAAATCAGAACAAAAAAGTTAATTTGACTTTTTCTTTTTCAGGTAGCTCTGAAAAACTGCTTTTGTTTTTTCCCAATCATCACCTTCAACTGAGTAAAATGTTGTATTGATAAGACAAAGCAATCAAAAAATACAGCATTACAAATATTATTAATCCTAGTGTCCAAAAATGTCTCCAAATGTCCAAAAGCCTCTACAAAACAAATAAAACACAATAAATGTACATAAGAACTAATTACACATGGACATACAACAATGCACTCTCTCCAAAGCATGCAGGCATGAGTCCACCTCTGGTTGAAGCGATCTGAATCCGAATACGTTTGGTTTGGTATTCCATGACGCTCGACAACATACTATATTTCCAATTAAGTCATCTGATCCAGAAAAGCTAACGGGTTCTTAGCCAGATAGCACATTATGTGCGGTGTACACATTGTGCTTGATGTGGATTATGCATCTCATTATATTGTGTGTGGGCTCGTTTTAACGGGAATCCCCAGTATGATATGGGGCATTTTATGTTCTGTTTATTTTTTGTGAAGTTATAAGCGAAAACACTGCTTATATGCAACACCTGTACACATGTAACGTGATTATACCAATCAGGCTGGTTGCATTCTACTCTTTGAGAGCTTTCCATTGACATGACACATGGCTATTTGATCCGTTTGATGTTTTTATCGATTACAATAAAATGTGCAGTGCAAATTATTAATAAATTATAAAAATGGAATACTTCTGAATTCTCTACAAATTTCAAAACAACTTGTTCAGTTTTGGTTAAAATTCCTACATGTATTATAAAGAACAGCTTGAAAGCTTTATTTTCCAAGCTTCCTAATTTGTGGTGGTCAAGATTGCACTTGTTAATTTTTTGATAACTTTTTTCCCTCCGTGGGCCAAATCAGAGCTTAAAGGATTGATAACGAATTAAAAATTATGAAAGGGACTCTGCACTTTTGATCTTTTGAAACTAGAAGATTCTAACTTCTTACAGCAGATGGCAATGTTTAAGATGCTGCTCACCCAAAGTTCTTCAGGGTACCCTAATCTGCCCCAGTATAAAAGTAAACAGGAAATATACTTGTGGTTCTTATGCAGTATCTTCTGCAGAAGTGTTTAAAGGAGCAATGAAGTGCTTATACCTGTGATCTGGAACTGAGAGCATTGAACATATCGAAGAACACGAAACAAGTAAACGTCATAGTGGTGTCCCGTGGTGTGATCTCATTGTCCCGCAGCTGAAAAAAATAAATAAAAAAATACACAAAAATAAAACTAGTAAATTTATATCATACAGCCATCAAGACAAGACTGTGATAATCGAAATGTACTGCTCTACTCCATTAAACTACAGGCCCCTGAAGTGAAGTGGTAAAAAAAAAAAAAAAAAAAAAAAAAAAAAGAATCAAGGACATGCTTTGTGGTTTCTTGCAAAGCTTTTGCCATTGTGCCTGTAGCTTTAGGGAGGCAATTATTGTAGCAGATTTAATGTAATTTATCACCTAATCTATTTTCCAGAATGGTTTCGATGCTACTTTCCCCAGAGGAAAAACAACATTGGAAAAGTTTACAACACTTCCTTAAAGTGTTTCTAACCAATTAAATGGAATTAAGTCATCATGGTAGCAAAATTTATAACATATTTGCTTGCTTGGTCTTTCCTTCAGAAAAGTGTAATTTTTCAGCATTTATAAATTAATGTAATTAGTACTTAGCATTGTGCAATAATAGATGAAAAATTAAAAGGCTTAACATAGCTGCATGCAGCAATCTTTGGGGTTCAAAGGGCATAGGACCATTAAGTGCATGTGTAAAGCATTTTTCAAATAGCCTGTTAGCACCTAAATTGAAATAAATCACCATCATTTTCAGCAACATAAGATAAATTATCTTCAAGAATTTGACTGCACTCGTTTTGTTTGGTGCGAGTGAAAAACCTAGGACTAATTATCAAAAGTAGATTTTTTTAAATAATCTCAAATATTTAACAAACTACTTGATTGAGATGAATGGTTCTTAGAGGCAGTATTGTTCAGAATGAACTGTAACCCATGCTATCAATTATTTTTCAGGAGTTCAGGAGTTATAGCCCAAAATGCATTTGCCTTTGTTATAGCACCACCGATTGGCAGATCAGGGCAAGTTCTTGCCGCTGAGTAGCGAGCATGGTACTACCATGCCACCAAGATTCAGGTCTCCACGATCAGTTTTAGCATAAAATAATAATAATAAAAGTTAAATCCTACAACAATAATAGGGTTTCAGCACTTCATGCTTCAACCCCTAAAAATAATTTTGTAAAGGAATGCCACTTTGCAAAGGAGTACCAGCACTCTGTATTATTTCTCAAACAGACATGCAAAGAACAATTACACAGCTAACATATAAAACAAAGTTGTGTGATGCCTCCGAAAACAAAATGGCAGTGTAAACAAAACAACACAATCTCTCATGTGCAACATGTAAATAGAAGTCATTTACCTATTGACCTTCTCTTTTGAATATAAAATAGAACACAAATGGAAAAACAAAACAGAACACAAATTTTCACAAATGTGCCTTCATCACGAGAATATTACCTCTCTCCAGAACACAAACAAAGTTCCGCACACGATAATGAAGGATGACACGAGGACTTTGACTATCAGACTGCGCGTGATGATGCTGTCTCGAACATTCCGCGGGGGTTTCCTGATCACATCCCGATCGACAGGCTCCACACCCAAACTAGGAATAATTCATATAATTTAAATGTAATAATTCAAGAATAAACTATTGACAAAACCCTATTAGCTGACAAATAATCAGAATATTTTGGGGGGACGATGGAGGAAGTCCCCTCCATGTCTATGGTTGTTACTGCCTTGGATAAATCTGTTTGTGAACAGTTACCTCTGAGCTGGAGGTCCATCCATGATGATGTTAATCCAGAGGATTTGCATGGCATTCAGAGGGTTGGGGAAGTTCATGAGCGTTGCTAAGGAGATGAGGGTGAGAGCAGCAATGCTCCTGAGGAAGCAAGCAGAAATATTCAGTGATCATTTCAATACTATTCATAACCTCGTCTACAAGGTCTGAGAAGGTGTCTTGTGAAGAGCAAGTAGTGTGTTCATGTACACATCAAAAAGATAAAAGTTTTTGGCCCAAAATATGATATCAGCCCAAAATATTGCAATCATATTGATGGATTATTGGGGTCATTTTACAATTGGTCCAAGAAGAGAGATATTACATTTAAAATGAATACATCTACTTGAGTTAGTCAACTTTAAGCACATTAGATCAAAAAATCAAAACAAAAAAACAACCATCCAGGCTAAATATTCCAAAAATAACAGAGCAAGAGAGCTTTTCTGATCAGAGTGACAAGAGAGCTTGGTAACTCACGTGCTCAGCTGAAAGCGCACAAAGTTTTTAATGTTGTTGTAAATGCCTTTCCCCTCTTCAATGGCAGACCTACAATAAGAAACAAAGGCTTGAGGACATTTGCCAACTCAAACGTCACATTAACAGAAGTAAGCTCATATCTTAGTTTCAGAACAGAAACCATAAGCTCACAGGATGGTTTGAAAATCATCATCCACAAGGATCATGTCTGCTGCCTCCTTGCAGACATCAGTGCCGGTCTGACCCATAGCCACGCCAATGTCCGCTGCCTTCAGTGCCACTGCATCATTAACACCGTCTCCCGTCATGGCAACAACTGCACCAATATTCTGTAAGGACTGAAGTCAAGAAAAAAGCACAGAAAATTGACAGCTCTGCAAAATGAAGAATGCAATGCAAAACAGCAGGTGTCAGGTGACCATTTCTGGATCAATATCTTTTGTTGGTCAAGGAACAGGATTCCAGTCAAACAAACAGTCCTAACCCTAGCCTAAAAATAAGAGGAAAATGATTCCGTAGGTTGATAAGTATATTGTTCCTAGTCTAATCCCTGAAATCTGTTTGGCTGAAAGTGATATTATATCAGGATCAACAGGGATGCCATTCCAAGAACATATCCTACTTGGCTAAATAATGCCAAGTGCAGATTCTACCGTATTTGGTACACTTACCTTTACTATTTTTAACTTGTGTCTTGGGCTGGCTCTGTAGAATACCACAATCTGTGGAGACAAATCACGCATCACAGTGCCACTCATTTTAATGTCCAGTGCACAATTTAATGCTCAATAAAATGTTTCTGATTTATATCATTTATACTTGCTAATGCATTCAATCGAGGTATTTTAAGTATTTTGTACCAAAAGCATAAGACTCCCTACATGTAGGAGAACATGGGGCAAGACAGCCCTTGGGTAAGATATAACTAAATCTCATTTAATTTAAGCTCTGAAGGCGTTTTTATAGATTTCTTGTTTTTGTGGCATACCCCAAATTTAAAGGCAATTAAAACATTCATATTTATTTCCCCATATAATATATTGGATGATGCATCATATGCCTGTACATAATCAATGTGTTACAATTTGTCAGCAAATGCACACTGATCTTATGGGGATGTCTTGCCCATCATCTTCTGCTTGAAATCGGTCCACTATCCGACTGTGGGCCTTTTGGACTACAGTGACTCAAAAGCTGAGAGTGTATGAATGCTTGTCCATACCCTAGACACTATCTGAGAGAGCTGCTGGAGGTCCATATGGTCGACTTCATCTCCAGACAGAGATTGGGAACCTTTGGTGTAGAGCCCCAGCCGACTCGCTGTGGTGGGAAAAAGAGATTAAACGAGTGAGTGAACACAGAGACACAGCAAAAAATAATGTCTAGAAATGATAGAGGAAAATACTAAATTAAAAATACAAATAAAATGGGACTCTGGTTGAACAAATATTCCAATGAACTAAACATTTTGCAAATGAAAGGTACTCAATTTCCTTTTATTATTTTCTCTTTTTAATTGAAACTTGATAGACTGCTGGTCATGGAGCGCATCTACTGTGCACTCATTTTCTGTTCTCACAGTGTCTACCCGGCAAGCGAGTGGCTCGGCACAGTGTGACACAACAAAACAAGGCGTGCAACACAATTTGTAGGGTATAGATTTCTGCTTGGTGCCAGTTTTTTTTAAACCACATGATAGCAGTCGTGTCCATTTATATAATAATTTCTTCCTTGTTTTGACTTGTTTGGTACACCTTCCACTCTGTATTTTATTCCATATTTCTTTGTTGCTTTTGTGTTAATTATGTAGAACAGTCTTGAATACAGCTTGAATACATCAATACAGCTCTGGAAAAAATTAAGAGACCACTGCAAAATTATCCATTTCTCTGGATTTACTACGTATAATGTATGTGTTTGAGTAAAATGAACATTTTTGTTTTATTCTAAAGTACTGACAACTTTTATCCCAAATAAACATAGTCGTTTAGAGCATTTATGTGCAGAAAATGACAACTGGTCAAAATCACAAAGATGCAGTGTTTTCAGATCTCAAATAATGCAAAGAAAATCAGTTCATATTAATTTTTAAACAACACAATACTAATGTTTTAACTTAAGAAGAGTTCAGAAATCAATATTTGGTAGAATGACCCTGATTTTCAGACCCTGCCATGGCCTGCTCAATCAACACCTGAACCCAATTAAAAACCTCTGGAATTTGATCAAATGGAAAATGGATGGCCACAAGCCAACAAACAAAGCCGAGCTGCTTGAATTTTTGCATCAGAAGTGCCATAAAGTCACCCAACAGCGATGTGAATGACTGATAGAGAACATGCCAAGACGCATGAAAACTGTGATTGAAAACCACCAAATATTGATTTCCGAACTCTTCCTAAATTGAAACATTGGGTATTGTGATTAATATGAACTTGTTTTCTTTGCATTATTTAAGATCTGAAAACAAATCTAAAAAGACAATATTTTTATTTGGAATTTGGAAGAAAAGTTGTCAGTACTTTATAGAATAAAACCAAAATGTTTATTTTACTCAAAACACATACCTATAATAGTAAATCCAGAGAAACCAATAATATTGCACTGGTCTAGAGATGACTATCTATATTATTTAAAGGTTTCTATAGATAGTTTATGTATACATGAATGCCGTTGATTTAACACGCATTAATTCAGCGCGATTAATTTTTTATATATATATATATATATATATATATATATATATTAATTATACAAAATGTAAAAAAAAAAAAAAACAATTAATCATGTCTCCAGACTATAATAAGGAATATTCCTTCCATATAAGCAATTCAAGCATGGAGTGCCACTGCTACAGGGCGCAGTAAGCAAAACTCGCTGTATAGGCAACGCGCAGCTCAAACAGACAGAAAAACAAACCACACTGACCGAGATCTAGAGATGGGAAGATCGGATAATTTTACTGAGTCTTGTTCTGCAAAATTAACGAATCTTTAATCAAGTCATTTAGTTAATTTGAGCAGAATTGAATTAAAATGTTACATTTTCAATAGCCAATTCTCCCCCAACACGTCCACTTACGCAAACTTTGATTATAGAAAAATTGATAATGCAGTCAAGGACAAATTATGAGAAACAGAAATGATTAGTTCACTTCTGGAATCCTGTCCAAATCGTTCGTTCTTTTGTCATGTGACAGCTGTATGTGCATAGCGTATAAGGCTGTCACGTGACAAAAGAAACGACTCAGACCAGATGACTCGAGAGGTGACCCAATCATTTCTGTTTCCTGTGCGAGCAATGCATAGTGTTTATGGCTATCACATGACAAAAGAACAAACGTCTCGGACCAAAAGACTTGAAAGGTGAACTGATCATTCTGCTTCCTGTACAGCGCCTATGCGGTTTTCATGTAACAAAAGAACGGAGGTTGTGCAATGCACATGCACGGCCAACACAAAATGAACGAATCACTCTCTGAGATTACTCGTTCTTCTGAGTCACATAAAAGACTGGTTCAAAATGAACTAATTGTTTATGAACGACCCATCACTACCGAGAACAGAAAACACAAGATGAAAACACGTTCATGCATACAAACACAGCTTAATAAAGCGCAAATTTGAACGCAGGGATCACAAGACGTGTTTTTCTACGTTTCAAACTTTGTTTAACTTGACAGTGACCTAAAAACGGTATGTTCATGACTCCAAAAGCATCTATCTGACGCAGCTATACATTGACGGGTCCTTAGAAAAGCCCTCATAATAAATCTTGAAATGATTGATGAATTTAATTGTAAAAAGAAAAAAATGATTGCTGTGAACCATAGGCCAATGATAGGCTTATGTTCAACAATAATTACATTTTCTGTATTTTTTTTTTTTACATATATATTTTTTATTTATAAATATTTCAATAGAACTATTTATAATTATTTAATCATTATATATTGAATTGTTATTTGAGGAGCTTTCCAAGTAAATATTTATGCGATTAATTAATCAAATTATTTGCATACATAAATATTTGCTGAGAAACACTCTTGCTTCCCATTTAATTAATTCGATTACAAATTTTAATCAATTGACAGCCCTAATATAAATAAACATAAATACACATATTAAAATATATATATAAATATAAAATGTAATATTTATATATAAATATTTGAATACTGAGGTATAAAATGTATGCAGTGTTAACCTAGTCAAGAAAATGCTCATGACTAAGGGTTTTTTGATTTCGACAACGATAACGAGGCGCATCATGACGATAATCAAAAATGTTATTAAAGCATACCGTTTCTGTAAGATATTAACAGTGCAAGACAGGAAAAGAAGAAACTTCTATAGGATCTGTATATAAAAGATATTAGATATAGATTCATCTAACCCATTAATAATTGGGGATTTCTCCACTTGAGCTGCACGAGTTGAACACAGATAAAATAAACCGCTTCATAATGGGTTAAAATACCATTTATACATGATTTTAATCACTATAGTAGCCCATATGCACAACGTATATGTAATAGAACATCTGCACAGTGAAGTGAATGAACAGGTGAACTTGAACTATTATGATGCAGTCGTCAGAATATGCATAATTTGCATTGCGTAACTTGCATGTAAATACACTGTTTCGTTAAGAAACACACTACATGCAATATACTATCCTTTCATGGAAACTTTATATAGAATTCACAGAACAGAAGTCTAATTTTAAAGGACATTTTCGTCAAAAGACTAAACTATGACTACAAACTAAAAAACTCTGGAACAAATGAACACTGAAGGTATGGCAGAATCTCGATTGACACATTCTGTATACCATTGAATGGTAAATACAGTCATACTGCTGCTAGTCCTAGATTAACTTCGTACCAATTGATACTGCAGTCTCTTGAGAATCGCCTGTGATCATTTTCACCGCCACCCCAGAGCTGATCAGTGTCGTAATGGCATCTTTCACTCCCGCTCTGGGAGGATCAATGATTCCCACCAGCCCAAGAAAAGTGAGAGCACCCATCTCAGATCCAGAGGCAAACGCCAACACTGGCAGAAAAAAAGGACATAAGAATCAGCTACTGCCAAAGCATGTTTCATCTCAATATTATTGTGTCCTCCGTGAAATGCCTTTAATGAATGAAAGCAAAGACAAAGGGATGTCAAAATGATACAGCACTTCCTCAATGTCCTCTGAGACAACTTAATCTTATCAACACAAACCCATTAATATTCTGGTGAGCTGCAAGCCCCCCCCCCCCCCATACAATAACCGTGAATAGTGACTTGAGTGTATAGTGGCTTTTGTAAATCTCCTTTTGTGATCCATGAAAAAAATTAAGTAATAAGTGATACATACATAATTCAACTTATAATTTTTCAGTGAACTATCTATTTAAGCCACAATTTGGTGGTAAAGTGAGGTGACCTAAAAATGTATAGTAAAGGAGAGCCACGAAATCAGTGCCGTTCTTTACCTCTGAGACCCGCAGTGCCCATGTAGCTCTTTTGTTGCTGGTAGAGATCTCTCTGCTGATTGTTCAGAGGCAGACTGACTCCTTTACTGTTGTAGGAAGTACAGAAGCGAATGACCTGCTCGTATGCGCCCTTCACGTAGAAAACACCAGGCTTGTCCTATACATCCAGATAGATTGGAAATGAAAGGTATAGGCTAATCAGTTAGTCTCACAGAGCCGTAGCATAATGTCTGGTCAACACTATACAGATTATTACGAACAACAACCAGCCAATTAGACAGGAAGTGGCTGTATGATTGATATGTAAAAGTGACTAACTGCAGTTTATATTGACATATATGGAGCAACTGAATCTGACATTGATTCACCACAATATTAGACTGGCATCCTAAGAAACTGGCATCCATCCAAAAAAACATGTCTTTAAAAATGGGTAGGCTGTGCCCATACATTTCCCCACACAATCAGTCACCGTGCTGGCTGTTTATTATTAGTCTAAGTCTCAGGTGGAGCATTCATGACCTTGTGTGTATTGGACACAAAAATGGCAATTACTTTATTAAAATAAGCTCCAAACTCGTTGACTGACTTTAGCATCAAATACACAGGCGAAATCACAACCTCTGCAAAAGCACCTGTATGGCTCTGTAGGTGGATACGACTCAAATGGACAGAGCAGCGCAAGTGCAGACGCATTCTGACCAGTGAGAAGCAAAGCGCAAGATGCGGAAGCCATATGAATTCGCCATTGAAACCACCCTTGAATTTACTATAGTAATACTTACTGTACTTTAGGCAGAAATAGATTCATAACACATTATCATATCACTACTTCAGCTCTATTAATTTTGTCATAGGCTACATTAGGGGAGGGGATAGGAATATAATTATTTTTTTTACAACCTTAAATTGTTTTTACATGTGTTTAGAGTAGGTCTACTGTTTGAAATTACAACAATTACATAATTTGTTTTATAGGAATCATGTTATATCTAACCACGGAAGTGAAGATTCATGCTTCCATATGCTTACTATGGTCTTGTAACAAATACTACTGTTAAAACTATTCAATAAATACATTTTCATAAGGGCAAACACAAAATGCATAAATCCTAAAAAGATAGGCTAAAATATTTTGTTTGTGTGTAAGAAAATATAACTGATTTTATTTGCCTTCAGAAATTCCAAGAGATGGCTCATTTGTATCAATAAGAACCTGATGAAAGGAGTTCCAACTCGGTCACAAATTAGGTGTTAACTTTTTACTTTTTACAGATGTTACAGATAACCTTACTCTTGTTGATACCAATAAATGTACATCTGCATCCAACTCAAAAATCAATGCTGTAATGTAGAATGAGCATTTCATTTTTCAGTCCTTTCTGTCCAAAATATGCAATATTATTGGTCTTTTCACTTATTTTTTTAAATATAATAACAAAACCACTTTTATTATTAGCTTCTGTCTTCGCATTTTCATTTTATAGGCCCCAGATATAGCCCTCCATCTGCTCAAATTTAAGAAATGCAAGGTTTGGTCTGACATTCATGAGGTGTAAACATTCTGAATTTCTTAACAAAATTTAAAATTATGCAATGCATCGCGGCGGCAGCTGGGGTAAGGGAATGAAGTTCATCGAAAAAGGTAGAGAACAACTGGCTTACCTGCTGAGTGCGATGGATGACACGGACTGCCATCCATTTCTGCTCTGAGGAGAAGGGAATCTCTTCCAATCGCACAAACTCCTGCTGCAAACCCTCCAAACCCATCTGTGGATAACAGAAAACAATTGCACAAGTGCTCCGTTAGAATGAACACAGTGATAATAAACATTCTCTGCCCTCTCGAACACAGTAAAAAAAATAAAGAAAATCCAATCTTTACAAGAGACCGATCAGATCTGGCCCCATAATGGAACTCTGAGTGGTCAAAGTAGGTCAAACCATGTGGTTTCTTGAGAAAATGTGTACTATCCCTTCCCTAAGCATTAGATGGATGATTTTTTTTGCCTGGTGGATGATAAAATGAGGAAATTAAACCTGCAGACAGACTCAATAAAGGATCCATGCCACAACTGGTACCAGAACATCACAGAAACTGAGCTCCTTTGTAAGCAAATACCTAGTAAACACACAAAAGACCTTGGCAAACACTTAATATGCCCCAGCAACCCAACAGCATTGTGGAAGTGCGTTATGCATGGGCTCGCACCACTCATTTTCTTCAGAAATTGTAAAAATCTAGTTAGGGACTTTAAATCAGTTTAATCCCCATGTCCCTGGTGGTGACAACAACATTGTTAGTGTACCAGACATTTACACAACCGGGACTCTCGAGGGAGATGCTGTTGCTACAGTAACCTGTTCTATGGTGTGTGGAAGCATGTTTGTTCATCTTAATTAGCATGTAAAACCAATTCAGTCTGTTTGCCAAAATGAGGTGACATAAGGTTGACAGACAGCACCACACAGGCAATTATCCCAGAGGCTGCGTTTCTCATGTTTGCACAAGTGGGCAGAGGCAACATGTGCATCCAACCGGAATGTTACATTAGAGAGAACAATTAATAGCATGTCATGCAGAATGGCGACATTAAATAAAAACGTATTGGAAAACTGAAACTAAACTAAAATATATTCAAATACACAGTATATTTATTTAATATAATTTACTGCAAAATTAAAATAAAAAAATGGCCTCAAAATAATTCTGATTTTGACACAAAGTATATTAGAAAATTTGAAACCTACTGAAAACTAAAAATATATACTGAAAAACAAACAAAAAAAACCTTAAAAAAAAAAAAAAAAAACACTGAAAAGACTCTAAATAAACTTAAATCAAAGTCAGATGTGAACATTAAACTAAATTGAAAATTAAAAAAAATGGAATTCAAATCTATAATAATCTAGCAGAGGCTAGAGACAGTTATTAGCAGGTCATGCAATACCTTCATCGCAAGGGCAATGAGGGCACCCTCGGTGGGACGTCCCATCAGGGTGTTGTTCCTGATCACTGCATCATTGCACACACAGCCAGCCTGTGAGATTTTAAAAGGCACACTGTGAATATGTCACTGCAATTTAAGTACCCTTCCAGCTCCGTGTTTTCCACAATAGTCTGCTCAACCTCACCTCTACAATCTTGCTGATGGAAGTGTTGTAGAAGCCATGCACCAACTCACCATCCAGCAACACCTCACCGGCATTGTTGTACCCGACACCGGTGACCTGTGAAAGAAGCAAATCAGGTCAAGGGCACTGCCATACATAAACACACTATACCAGTGATTTGTGAACCAAAATGGCTTGTAGGTCTGTTTCGACAGGGTTGCAGACAGCAGGGGAAAAAAATGCTACATGCAAAAATATAAACTGCAACTAACTACAGTATATATTCTATATAGTATATAGTTAAGATGGGTTGTAGATCTGTTCTGATTGGGACGTGGACAGCAAGCTAAAAAAAAACAAAAAACACCTGCAATTAATTAAATGCTAAATTTCTAAAAGCTTAAATAACCATACAGATAATAGTGCTTAGTTAGGGTAGCAAAATATACTAAAATCAAATCAAACTTTTCCTACATATTTTGTTATTGACATGAAGAGGCATCAAATCAAACTACTACATTTTAGCGCAGAAATACAGATTCATTCACAACGAGGGCAAACATGGTTTATGGTGATCACAATGTGTTTTGTGCAGTAAATTAATGGATGCTGGGAGCATGAAACCATCAAATGTTTGATTTTAAGGCTGCCACTTTAAGATTCAACTAGGTTTAAAATCTGAGTCCTGAAGCAAAACCAGCTAAGAATCACTTAACCACACAACACAGCTGCTTGATGACTTTTTAGCAGTCTTTTGGCATCATTTTGTTAGAAGCAGCCCACGGGGATGTGAAATAAAGCATGATGTAATAGACCAAGGTAGAAGTGTCCTAATAGCCAAGTTAAAATAGTGAGAGACTCAATCTATGATTTATTAGAGCAGGCCGACAGCACGGCAATGAATTCAGGACAATGCACTGATATCATCAGGCCACTGAGACACTCCTGTTCCTCAGAGAGAAAACAACAAGCATTCTCTTCAGATACTCAGGACTGATGATAGAGATGGCTTAAAGAAAAATGAGCTTTGATTCATATTTTGACATATTTTAAGCAGAGGTATGATGGCATTTGGGCTGAAATATTTCCTCAAAATGAGTAAGTGGTCATCTGCATGTCTCCTAATGGTTTCGGGGCCCTTACCTCAGCGTGCTGTCCATCCGAAGTAAACAGGTGAGTGACTGTCATCTCATTCTTAGTAAGAGTGCCTGTCTTATCGGAGCAGATGACATTACAGCAGCCTGGGGAGGGGAAAAAGGTTTTCAGGTTATTATAAACAACCAAGAGATTCTTTGTACATTCCATGAAATTAGTGACATTTCTCAAGAATGCAAGTATGAATAGAGAGAAAAGCTTTGAGAAAAGTACCAGCACAGTTTGTGTATATGTATTTATACAGTATATTTTAGGGCTATGAATCGCAAAAAAAAAAAAAAAAACGTTTCCTGTGATTGATCAAGATTATTATTGGTAAAGAAAAATGGACACTGCATTAATTGTCAACTATTAACCACAGAAATTAATGTGTTAAATTTCCCAGCCCTAATATATCTATCTATCTATCTATCTATCTATCTATCTATCTATCCACACACGGCCAAAAGTTTGGAATAATGTACAGATCTTTATTTGCTCTATTGGTACTTTTATTGACGAAAGTGCCATTCAACTGATCACAATGTGTAGTCAGAACATTAATAAAGTGAAAAAATATTATTACAATTTTTCTTAAACTACTTCAAAGTGTTCTCATCAAAAAATCCTCCACGTGCAGCAATGACAGCTTTGCAGATCCTTGGCTTTCTAGCTGTCAGTTTGTCCAGATACTCAGGTGACATTTCACCCCACACTTCCTGTAGCACTTGCCATAGATGTGACTGTCTTGTCGGGCACTTCTCACACACCTTACAGTCTAGCTGATCCCACAAAAGCTCAATGGGGTTAAGATCCATAACACTCTTTTCCAATTATCTGTTGTACAATGTGTTTCTTTGCCCACTCTAACCTTTTCTTTTTCTGTTTCAAAAGTGGCTTTTTCTTCTCTTTATTGTTGTACATGAAACTGATGTTGAGCGGGTAGAATTCAATGAAGCTGTCAGCTGAGGACATGTGAGGCGTCTATTTCTCAAACTAGAGACTCTGATGTACTTATCCTCTTGTTTAGTTGTACATCTGGCCTTCCACATCTCTTTATGTCCATGTTAGAGCCAGTTGTCCTTGGTCTTTGAAGATTGTAGTGTACACCTTTGTATGGAATCTTTAGTTTTTTGGCAATTTCAAGCATTGAATAACCTTCATTCCTCAAAACCATGATTGACTGACGAGTTTCTAGAGAAAGCTGTTTCTTTTGTGCCATGTTTGACCTAATATTGACCTTAAGACATGCCAGTCTATTGCATACTGTAGCAACTCAAAAATAAACACGAAGACAATGATAAGCTTCATTTAATGAACCAAATAGCTTTCAACTGTGTTTGATATAATGGCAAGTGATTTTCTAGATTTCCAAATTAGCAATTTAGCATGATTACGCAAAGATAAGGTGTTGGAGTGATGATGCTGTTTTTTACATCAGTAATGTCGTGACTATACTTTGTGATCAGTTGAATGACACTTTGGTGAATTAAAATACCAATTTCCTTCTGAAACAGCAAAATCTGTACATTATTCCAAACTTTGTATTTATTTTATATATATATATATATATATATATATATATATATATATATATATTTCAAATTGCGATTGTTATCATGGCTGAACTGGTAGCACATTAGCAGTGACTACATTCACAATATAACAAAGCTTCTTGTAAATCAAATTCCTCTGTCTGAATTAATGCCTCTACTCTGCATTTATATTATGCATGTTCAGTGTGACTGTGGCTGGTCATTTGACTCTGTGGGCGGACTGATTCTCACATGACTGATGATTATGTAATGCCACTGATGAGAGAAAACATTTCTGCTCTCCTTTGAGTTGACAAACAAGAGGGAATTTCACAAGGTCTTTGAACCTAAGTCTGTTCAGTTTCCTGAAACTTTAAGCCAATGTGGAGACAATGCAAAGACCATTTACTGCTTGTATTTGTTTTTAGTTGATTACAGTGTGTTTTGCCAAAAAAAAATCCAAGTGGCGACGGTGATGTCTGGTAAATTGCCACTTCTTTTGAAAAAAAAGAAGGTCTGGTAAATTGCTCTCTTAAGCAACGAGAACACAAAAAATAAAAATGTATCCCGTTCTGCACAAACAAGTACAAAACAACTACAAGTGCTTCCACCACGTTCTTAAGAATCAACTTCTTGAGTTGCTATGTGTTTGAGAACGAAGCATCAGGATCGTAGCTACAGTTGCCAAGAAGAATGATCTTATAATTGAGTGATTGTCAATAGGCACAACCAACTAAACAAACAAACAAACAGATTTGACAACGACGAGGGGAGGCGTACCCAGTGTCTCCACTATGGGCAGCTTCTTTATAATCGCCCGTTTCTTTACCATCCTCATCACTCCCAGGGCTAGAGTGACTGTCACCACGATGGGGAGGCCCTCTGGGATAGCTGCCACGGCCAAGCTGAGGAGAGAGACAATGATGCAAGACTTAAGACCAAAAACTACACCTCAAGTCACATACCTCTCAGAATCATCTGTCTCTGTGCTGGACTGATTGTATTACGACATACCTAACACCTATTGTGAACATGTCTAGTATGTTCTTCCCCTGAAGCCATCCAACCATCATGATCACCCCTGAAAATTGGAAGTATGTTAGTGCCATCATAGTAGAAAAGATGAAATCAGGGTTTGCATATTTAATCAGATGCTATGCATCAGTAACTCATGAAAGTATGATGAATGTTAATTAGACAATCATATAATGTCTACCAATAATCCCAAAGGAATAGAGGGAGAGTTGTTTCCCCAGCAAATCCATGCTTTTCTGTAAGGGGGTTTTCGGAGCCTGTTTGAAAAACAAAAAGAAGACTTGTATATGAAACTAAGACATTTTCATTGCAACATCAATCTTTTGTATTTTAAATGTGTCCGTTTTACAATTTATGCTTGATTACCTCCTCTGCTTGCATCATCTTGAAAACCTCACCAAATTCAGAATTTTCTCCAGTACCGATGACAATGCCCTGCAATTTAAAAGCAAGCTTATTAAAAATGTGGTGAAACCATTTATTTTTTCTCTTTTTTAAATTAAAAAAAATAAGAAAAAAAATAAGCAAGGTGTGTGGGATGTGTAGAATTTTGTGAATGAAGGATGATTTTAATGATTTTAATCGTGGAAGTACAAATATTCCATGTAGTCTCTCAAGTAATACGTTCATTAAAGTTTGACACACACTAACAATACAAAATAAAACTTTTGATGTTTGCAAAATTTTATTCTAACTTCAGTTAAAGTGGTTTCAGCACGATAATTGACCTGAAATGTCAATTATAATTTTTTTTAACCCCTAAATCTAGAAATTCTTAAGTATCAGATCGTAGCAGTACCTTGGCCTTTCCACATCGCACCAGTGTACCCATGAAGGAGATGTTACTTCGTGATGTGATATCGCCATTGGTGGCAGCTGGCTGTGGGGCGGAGGTCTTGGTGCAGGGGGCGGTTTCTCCTGTCAGGCTGGACTCGTCAACCGTCAGATCCACCGCCTGAAGGGCAGAGAGAGGTTATCTTCACTTAAAGGTCATTAGAATGTTGCTGCTATTTCAGGATACAGGCACAAGAACCTCTGCCATTTAAGACTAATGTGTAATCTTCACCAGCACATATTGTTCTTTAATGTGAGTTTGGCTGTCACTATAGCATGTGTACATGCACCATAATCCAGTAATAATCCGATAGCTCAACTGGAATGAAAAGCTTTCATGTAAACACCTCAATTGGAAAACAATCTGAATGGCCTCGGCTTAAATGAATTTACTATCCAATTGAAAGTGTTAGTGCAGATCTCAAGTAATTCATTTTCATACATTTTTCATAAACAGATTTAAAAAATACAGTACTGTGCACAGGCACAGAAAAGGTTTCAGGCACAGAAAAATGTTGCATAGTGAGGATGTCTTAAAAAAATAATGCCATAATTCATTTACATTTTTCAGTTAACATCATCCAAACTCTAGTAAACATCAAAAAGCTAAATCAATATTTGGTGTGACCAACTTTGCCTTCAAAACAGCACCAATTATCCTAGGTACACCTGAACACCGTTTTTCTTGGTTGTTGGTAGATAGGCTGTTCCAAGCTTCTTGGATAATTCACCACAGTTCTTCTATCTATTTAGTCTCAATTGCTTCTGCCTCTTCATGTAATCCCAGACTGACTCGATATTCTGTGGGGGTTATGCCATCTCTTGCAGAGTGCCCTGTTCTTATATTCTAATCTTTTTTTATTTGCAAAAGTAATGTTTGTGAATCTAAAATGCATTATTTCTATTGACACACTAAAGCTGAAGATATAAATAACCATCTTAAGACAAAATTTTTGTGAAACACATGCCTAAAACTTTTCCACAGTACTGTACCTTCTGTAACTATCCAACCAATCTTTCCTACCTACTCTCTTTCAGAGGTGAATAGCTATTGGAAGAGGAATCGTGTGAGCTTCTTGGCATATTTTTGATATGCTACAAACACGCCAGAACACACTGAGGTGGTATGAGTTACATAACTTTTATGGGGGATCTCACACAGGATGTATTCTTGCAGTCAGTCTGCACAATTTTTTAATTAGTTGGTCTATGACTATGTATTCATGCCTTAGATGGATGCCTTCTGCCACTGTGTCACCTTTCTCTGAATTTTACAGCATCATACATCATGAGCATCATAAGTAAAAAAAATAAAAACAAATTAAAAAAAGCTTTTAAAACTGAATCTCGAGACCCCTGTGGTCAGTTCCATTCTGTTGCACTCAATCTAGCAATTTTGAACTCAAGAACATGTCCCATTTGATTCAGTCACTCTCTGTCTATAAAATTCATTGGAATGCAAAGTTTAGGACAAATGGAGAGAGATTTTACTATGCATCAGTATCAGTTCACACCTCAAACAGGCGCAGGTCGGCCGGGACTCTCTCTCCCACAGACAGACAGACGGTGTCTCCAGGGACAAGCTCTCGTGCCAGAAGGTGTTCCAGACGTCCTTCTCGAACGCTGGAGGGAGACGGACAGGAGATGGAGAGACGGATGGAAAGTGCGACAAAAGGAAAAAAAAGACTGAGCATTGAGTGATTAGAATTAGGCCAGTGGAGCCATGTGAACAGACAGACCTTGAGATTCATGGCCTGTGGACTGGACAAAGGTCAAACAGTTTAGTGAATGTACCTAAAACAGTCTTGGCATCATTTAACTTGAAAACATTCACACACCAACCTAATACCAACAGAAAATTATTGGTGTGTGAAATGCTTTATTGATTACAGAAATAAGCCATGAGTGGCTGTGCACCAAAGTGGCTTTAAACATTTAAACGATGTAATCTAAAATGGCAGGAAAAGTTTTAGAATGAAAGCTCTTATAAAATGCTTTGCCTACCACAATGCAACAGATAGTGGACAATGCCGATAACAATAACTAAGGTGGTGGAAAAGGCAGAGAACCGATAAATCGGCCGATAAATCGAAAATTAAGATGTTGTGCATAATTGCAGGACTTTTAACAAAAAACAAGGCATAGGACTCTTATTTTGAAATGAATGTGTCAGTGATTCTTTTTTTTTTTTTTTACCTCTGGAGGCAGCTGTTTTGCTGTAAACTGACAATAACTGTTCCAAAATGCCATTATCAACGTAGATTAATCGGTAAACCCGATATATCTGTCTAGAAAAGCAGGGGAACAGACGGTGGTATGAGCTGAGGGTGCTCTACAGGTGTTTGGGGGACAGGGCACATGGCCGTGGCACGGTCTGGTTTTGAAGTGCAAATATTAGGTTTTATGTGTTTGAAGTGGTAATCAAGCCTCTCATTCTCAATCCTTCCATATATGATCTGAAAGTCTGTCTTTTATGCATTTGGTGGGTGTAAAGCTTTAGAGGATACACCTCGGACATCAAAACCTCACACCCACATGCAGATGGCTTCTAAAATTACACATTATTAATGTAGCAGACAAAGAAAAGAAGAGAGAAAGAGAATATTAATTAAATAAAAGCAAGAATGAAAAAAGGAATGAAAGCTCACCAGTGGCATTCTGGAGGCACAAGTTTTCCCAGCTCCTCTAGGGATTTTTCAGAGCGGTATTCCTGAAATGAAACAAAGGAATTCATAGTAAATGTCCACCATACTTAAATACACTCAATACATCCCATTAATCAAAGGGACTTTTCCAAAAACCGAAAAATCACCTCTAGGTCCCTCTGACCATCAGGAGCACAACTAGAGTCGCAATGGTATAAGAGTTTTACGGTATGATTAAGAGTTTAACAGTCTCAGAAAATATCACTGTTTTACTGTATAACAATAATTATTATCAGTTACAATGACCCTTAAAAGGAGTGAAAACAGATGTTTTTTTTTGTTTTTTGTTGTTGAACAAATGCTTTATTATAATTGAACCTAGAAACAATTTTAGTGTAAAAAAGAGGTATGTGCATAAAAAAAAAAAAGTCTCCCTTTTGAAAATGAAATATATAGAATAAAAAAGAAAGCTAACAGAATTATAATAAACATGATTAAAAAAAATAGCGTGTAACTATAACATGTTATATAGCTAAAGCATGTTAGTTTAAATGTTACCATATCAGGCTAAATTAACTACTAAATGAAAAATAACATCAGCTGTGTGTGCTTTTAAAGTAATGTCCTATGATTATTAACAATTAACATTTACTGCTCCTGTCTGTACCTTTAACTCAGTGCTTCTCAACTGGTTTTGCTTCAGTACAGATTTTACTTCAAGTGGCGACACACCATAGTAAAAACGTAACCTGTATGTAATGGATCCTGGGTTGCATTTCCTTTTACGTTGCATAGTTTTGTGACATTATTTTTGTTGTTGACATCAACAACAAAATGACAGGAAGTTTTTTCTCCCCCCTTTTAAAAATTTAAGAGCATATTAACTAATAAGAGCCCATTATTATCCTGTTTGGTTCCTCATTTCAAACATCTTTCAAACAGAACTTACTGTACAAATTACACAAGAGGAAAGGCTCCTCGTTACCATGGTTATGTCAGTGTGGCTAGACTTAAATAGTAATATTAATAACAAATTATAGTATTTAACTAAATAAATACTAGCTGATACACATCTTGAAACTTTAACAACAACTGCCACTGTTGATAGAAAATGAGGTCTAATAGAATTTACCTTTAGATTATTTCATATGAAACTATAACAGTTTATCAAAATATAACAGTTACTTTTACTCATGTAAAATCGTGAAACAATTTTGTAAAGGTGATGTATAATAAAAAATTAAAAAAAAAATAGTGCACAGCACAGTGTTGCTCTTTTCCTCAGTGCTGTTTGGCATGTCAGGGCTGTTACTGTTTGAGAGGTTTGACTTGACTTCCTCTGTAAAGCTTTAAACTAGAAGTCTCACTAGAATTGAAATTGGTTACATCAGTTTTGAGGTCTGCATGCCACAATATGGAGGGATGCCCAGTTGTTGCACACGCCAGAGAGAAGAGCAAATCATGATAGTGAGCTGGTTCAGATACACTTGTGCGAAAGTGAAGATAAGTCTTTATCTGATTGCAAGATTATCATTAAATCTGCCTTGGCAGTCCTAAAGAGGCTATCACTTGGGCGGCCACCAAAATATCTTCAATGGGAGAACCGTGGCACTGTTCTTTCTCTGCTGTCCGCAACCCAGTCCGAATAGACCTGCGACCCACCAGTTGAGAAACACTCACTTATGTCAGACCCCCTCGTATCTCTCTGACATATTCTCCACTGCATGCGTGTGTGTGTGGAGCTAGTTGACGAGTTTGACAGGCAATCGAGGAGGAAAGGAGATGGGCATACAAAAGTGAAATTTTCCGTCCGGTTGCATTTTTTTTCTCCAATACCCGTAGATAAGCAAATGTACATTGTATGAAAACCGTACATTTTTATACCGTGGTATATGGTGAAACCAGTATACCGCTGCATCCCTAAACACAGCTATAAACTTTTGTCAGAATAGATGCCATATTTAGCACAGGTCCACAATAAAATGCTTTTCCACAAAGCATGTGGTACTAGAGACTAGTTTGTGGTTTTTAGTGGAGAAAAAAGCTGTTCCAGTGTGGATAAGAAAAAGTGGACATGGCCTGCAAACATTAGTAATAGCAAACAAAGCCAAGGTCAATATGACTTCATTGTAAGTGACATCTAATTTTCAAAATCCACGTTTTCTAGAGGTTGGAATCACAAGGTAACTGGTGATATGATGTTATATTGATATCTAGGTCGCAGTACGATATAATTGCGATTCTTTATTTTTGGTATTCAAACCTATGATATACCCTCACTAAGCACTTTATTAGGACCACTATACTTATACTGGGTAGGGCATCCATTTGCTCTTAAAACAGCCTCAATTCTTCCTGGCATGGATTCCACAAGGTGGAAACATTCCTTTGAGACTCTGGTCCATGTTGACATAAGTGCATCATGCAATTTCTGCAGATTTAACAGCAGCACATTCATACTGCAAATATACTGTTCTGTTACATTCCAAAGTGTTCTATTGGATTCAGATCCAGCAACTGGGAAGGCCACTGAAGAACAGTGAACTCATTGTCATATTCATGAAACCAGTTTGAGATGACTTTTACTTTGTGACATGGTGTATTATCATGCTGGAAGTAGCCATTAGAAGATGGTTACATTGTGGCCATGAAGGGATGCACAATACTCAAATAGTCTGTGGCATTCAAGCAATGATTGATGGGTATAAACGGGCCCAAAGTGTGCCAAGAATACATTCCCCACACCAATAAACCACAACCACCAGACTGGACTGTTGACACAAGGCAGGTTGGGTCCATGGATTCATGCCGTTGGCTCCAAATTCTGAACCCATCATCTGTGTGCCTCACCAGAAATCGAGATTCATCAGACCAGGCAATGTTTTTCCAGTCTTCAACGGTCCAGATTTGGGTAAGCCCCGTGCCCAATGCAGCCTTAGCTTTCAGTTCTTGGCTGCCAGAAGTGGAACCTGACATGGTCTTCAGCCGCTGTAGCCCATCCGCCTCAAGGTTCGATGTGTTGTGCATTCTGAGTCGTTTTTCTGCTCACTATAATTATACAAAAGTGGTTATCTGAGTTACCACAGCCGTTGTCAGCTTAAATCAGTCTGGCCATTCTCCGATGACCTCTCACGTCAACAAAGCGTTTCCATCCGCAGAACTGCCACTCGCTGGATGTTTTCTGTTTTTGCCACCATTCTGAGTAAAGTCTAGACACTGTTGTGCATGAAAATCCCAGGAGATCAGCAATTACAGAAATACTCAAACCAGCCCGCCTGGCACCAACAATCATGCCACTGTCTAAATTTTTTTTCCCCCATTCTGATGGTTAGTGTTAACTGAGGCTCCTGACCCGTATCTGCGTGATTTTACGCATTGCACTGCTGCCTCATGATTGGCTGATTAGATAATCGCATGTTTAAGTAGGTGTAAACTCACTGCTTCTCATTTTACTTCACAGACTTCAGAGAATTGTTACCATATCACCAAATGCATTGTTAAATTAATATAAAAGTGCCTGAAATCATTTCTATGTGAACATTTATTTGTGAACATAAACACTGACCATAAAATAAGTATTTTTACATTTGACATAAAGGGATAGTTTGCATGCAGCCTTCTGAGAGACAATGTTTTTTTTATGTTAACTGAATATACAGTATATAGTAATATCAAGTCTTTGCAACTTAAAATCAACTTATTTCTAAATTTAAAAGTACATAAACAAAGAACACTGCAACAATAACAATACTTTGTATATACCAAAGCCTTGTTGTTGTTCATGTCAACTTAAATTAGCTATCTATTCTGACTAAGGGTCTACAGCTACATTTGTGTGATTTGTTCAGTGTAATCTGTTGGTCTTACCTGTACGAAGGCAACTGTAACAACAATAATAATGGCCTGCAAAAAATAAAGAAAGATATTAAAAAAAAAAAAGAAAAAAAAAAAAAAAAAAAAAAAAGGAGTTAAGCAAACTGATCCACGGGTTTACGTAAGCAAAAATGTGACTGAGGAGATGATCAGGAGAAACTTACCACGGTGATACTGACAGCATCATCAAACTGTCGCATCAACACACTGATTACAGCGGAAGCCAGCAGCAACAAGATGAGAGGGTCTTTAAACTAGAAAACAAGAGCAAGAAAGTGGAAATCTCAGAGAGACAAAGACTGCATGAGGGAGCTTAATGTTTCTTGGACTAGAGTGCATTGTGGCCAACATCACAAGGTGAAGGACTTGTTTTGTTCTGCCTCTGGAGTTGAAGTAGACTAATCACTATTAGCAATACACAATAGCCTTACCATGCGATAAGAGTTATCGATCTTTGTGTTATAGTGTGCTCTTCAAATGTCAAGGAGCCAAAGCCAAAATGTATATGTGGTATCAGCCCACAATACTCAGAAGTAATGGCCTGTTACAAGAAATCTATGTTTTGATAGCTAGGGCTGGGTGATATCAAATATTTACACTAGATTTAAGCTAAATCATACACGCAGGAGAGTAACAGCAGGACAGAGAGTGTTTTATTCCTTTTATATAACAGTTCTATAAACAAGAAAATAAATGTAGAGTAACTAACATTTTAGACAATTTGACCAACAAAAATCTTTACAATGTTGCAAACCATAGAATTACAACTCGTGGAAAACTGCATGACTCAAATTAGTGAAACAGAACTGTTATCAATGTTATTAGCAGTGTAATCAAATCAGCATAATGAATGACGTGACAACTTTAAAGCGATTTTTTTTAGCCATGAAGTTTCCCAAAGGCTGTAAAAGCAGGCCAGTTTAGTGCCCAATCCGAGTCGAGAAGCATCTCTTTAACCTCAGTTGCAAAAAAGACTAGAGTTAGGAAATTCAATTCATTACATTAATCAGTTTTTATGAACTGTATGATTCCATGAACTGGTTCTAAACACTGATTCAACGGTTTATTTGCGTCATCACACATTTTTAAAATGTATGTAGGTAAATATTTCTGTTTATTAATATGACTTGTTTCATTGGTGTATATAAAAACATTCTTGCGTTCATTTAGTGACAAACTGTGTAAAATTCACTAATATTCACAGTATTTTACTTTTTGCATTAGATATTTTAAATCTACTTGGAAACAATAATTGTTTACATGCATACCATTATGCTGATACACACAAAAAAAAGCTAAAAAAAAAAAAAAAAAAAAAAAAAAAAACCTCATTTACATGAGATTTTAAATCATCGGATTATTTTCTGCTTTTAATATCAAAACAAACAGTCATGTGCACACATTGGATAAGATAGTAAAGGGGTTTACATTAGAGGTCGAGCCACAATTAAATTTTGCCGATACTGCCAACCAAGCTGGTGGAAAAAGCAAATAGCCGATTAATTAACCGATAGTTTTTTCTAAAATTGATTTACAGAATTATGAAACATCTCTTATTCTTTCCTTACTATGACCGGCACAGACAGCTACATGAGTCCAAAATGAATAAAATCCTAACAGCAGTTTAGTGTGAAACTAACGTCCCAATAACAAATTGTGCATGACAAAGGACTATAACCAAGCCCGAAGTACACTGGGGACTTGGCTCCGTAACAATGCTCTATATGTTATTAATTAATAAGTTAGGCTTTTTATAGCATATATATATATATATATATATATATATATATATATATATATATATATATATATATATATATATATATATATATTTTTTCACCAGATGAAAAGTTTTTGTATATAAATATTTGGTGTAAAAACGTGCATGTAAAACGCTGACCGGCTTTTTAGTTGAGTTTTAAATATTGTCAAAATGAGGCATGTGGAATGTTCTGGAAATATCTTAACCTACAAACAACAGTTTCTAAGTCTATTTAAATACTTAAATAGACCGACAGAACATCAATAATGCAATGCTTTCTGTGGAGTGACACTACACAGATGGGAAAATTAGCCAAGCATGATTATTTATCATATTTCAAGGTTCCAATAAGGTCATCTGATCGTCAGTGGCACCAGAAATTAATAAAGACATACTGACATAGCGCGAGAAAGCAAAGATAAAAAGAAAACTGGTAGTGGAAGTTACTTTCTTTGATTGGCCACAGACTGTGTGAGCAGCTCTAATCTACAGCAGGATCTGACAACTGCAAATTAGCAATAAACAGCACTGCACAGGATGAGTTTATAATTTCTTTGGAGCGAGAAATACGGCTGCCTTTTCAAAACCAAACCCCTCAAACTCTGAACAGTGGGTGTGCGGCAAAGATAAAACTAGAAAAGCTTTGGCTGCATCCGAATGTTTCAGCAGATTCTAGGAGTGTGATCTATGGGTGTTAATTAGGGCTACTGTAGGTGATATATTGAATATTCATTGCGATATAAAATTAAGGAACAATAAAACTTTTTTATTTGGCCATTATTTGGTTGAGTTTAACAAACTTTCCTTGTCTTGTGACTTGAGTGTTAAGATCGAACATCTTTGATTTAAACATCGGTGTTTGCGATGTCCCACCGTAAAAGAATTTGACCAATCCTGTCTTAGCAACTGTTGCTGGGGAATCCATTTTTGCCATTTTCAATGAGAACCTATGGGAGTGATAATGTGTGTTTGAGTAGTTAAGCGGGATTTTCTAAAAAAAATTATCCAAAAAATGTAAAACACGATGTTGCCGTGTAACTTGTAATAGTGACACGAGTTACCCAGAGAGGACACGCTCTGTTTTTATAGTAAATTAACAGTTCAAAGTATAAAAATTAATGTGTGAGAAAACGTTAAAAGCAGTTTGGTTGACTTACATTAATGTTATTAGGTGTGCAATTGCTATTCAATGGCTCTTTTCTCTTTTCAAAGAGCCTGTGATAATCGTTTTTCTTTGTTCTTATTCACAATCTCTCATTCATTCCTATGGGGAGTTCTGCAGAGCTTATCAGAGCGAGCAACCGTAGCCAAGGGGGCGGACCTTAGTGATGGTTCTGACAAGTTTTGCTTGTGTTTTTTTTTGCTGGATTTTGCAGTTTTAGAGCAATGGGTATGTAAAATATCACACGCTGCAGGGGAACCCACAAAGGACAAAGACAACAAACTGAAGATAAAATACAAATCACCCCAGTTACAGCACTATATTTAGCCGATAAGCACTGTTTCTGTCTAGGGTGGATGGAATATTTTCACAGAGGACAGCAGCCTTACAGCTCCATATTGAACGAGAGAGGGTGATGAACTGGGTCATTTTACAGCTTTCAGGCTTGTTCACAATGAACAAATATTTTTGCCACAACATGCCTTTCAAAAATCATCAAAATATTAAAAACTACAGTCTTGACCAACAGAAAATATGTATTGTTTTAAAGCTTAGAAGTTTTTCTTTACAATTGTTGTAGGCATTATGCCCAAAACTAAAATTTGCAGACAAATCAGAGTGTTATGTTTTAATAATGTATTAATAATTTTGCACTGTACATATTTGTGTAATCTGTAAAAACATGAAACTGATCAAATAGTCATGTGTCATATGTTGTTGGAAAGCTCTCAAAGAGTAGAACACAACCAGTCTATTTGTTTTACTCAAAGACAAAAATATAGCGAGTAAGAGCTAAGTACATTTCTTTGATATAATTGTTACATCTATGTAACATGTTGCTCATAAGCTGCGTTTTCGCTTATTACTTCACAAAAAATAAACAGAAGATAAAAATATAATATTCCATTAAAAGAGTCCACACACAATGTAAACGGATGCACAGATCATTAAATAATCCACACGAAGCACAATGTGCACACAAAATGTGCTAACTGGCTAAAACATGATTGCTTTCCTGGATCTGATGACTTCATCTGAGATTATACAGTACGTTGTCCATCATCATGAAACGCTAAACCAATTGTAATAGGGTCACTTCAAGCAGATGTGGAAGTCATCCAAATATGGGCAGAGAGGATTGTTCACTCTTATTACATCCACCAGGTGGGTAAGGCCACCAGAAGATAGCATCAAGTACATGACACAACTCAATGGCTCAAATGACACAGAATGGAACTGAATGAGATCCGTTACTCATGCGTGCAGGCTTGGAGAAAGAGCACACCTTTAGTCATTGTTGCATTGCATATATAATTAGTTCTCATGTACAATTATTATTTTCAGTAGTTTCATTTGTTTGGAGAGACTTTTGCATGCAAGGATAATTATATTTGCAATGCTGGCTTTTGATTGATATCGCATTGACATAACTTGACATATTCAGAAGAGTAACACCATACAGTATTGTGACAATACATTGTCACATTTTAGTGATTTTAGCAGTCGTATTATGCATAAAAACCTGTGAATGACTGGACAGTGTTTTGGTTTCATACAGTATACAAACTTTTTTCAACATATTTTACATATTTTTCACCAGAGATTTTTATCCTGAAATCTGGATCACTTTGTTATGTTGCTTTTGATTTTAATAGGCCTTTTATGCATCATTTACTGAAGCTAAAATGCTTGCGAAAAACGTATTACACAGTGCTTTAGTTTAATCCCTTGGGGTGCAAATAATTAGTGACAGACTGCTGTTTTTTTTGTTGGTTATGTCTTTATTTTTTCAGCCAGTCAATATCCTACCTGCAAGATGTATTTTTTCCAGAGTGGTTCATCTTCACTGATATCAAACTCGTTCCATCCGTGGTAAGCGCGCCGTCGTGCTACCTCCTCCTGGGTGAGACCAAACTGCAGGTCAGCCTAACAGTGAGAAAAAGGATGAGAATTAAATGCAGAAAAATGCAGCCTTCCCAAAATAACACTCATAGTATGCGTAACCATGACAACTGACATTAACTGCTAACAAATAACAATGCTGAAGCCAGAGAAACAACTAATAAATCCAGTGTCCTGGAACTTCGGCTTCATAAAGTGAACTGTAAGACACCAACAACAAAACATTTCTGTTTGGAGAAAGACCTCGAGACTCTCAGTGCATTCTATTCAGAAATGATCTTCCCTATGCCCTATTCCCTCCAAAGGCTTCATTCTCCCCAGTGGGTGTAGGGTTAAAAAAAATAATGGCCATTTGGAATGTACTTTTAAGTAACTGTTTGGAAACTTTTGTTTAGAACCACCCTACATCTGCCATCATTGACATGAAGTCATCAATTATGCCATTTGGAACGCATAATTTATAGCAGAGAGAGCAAAAAGCTCTGGCTGCACTTATCTGCTGGCTGTGCAAAACTAAAAACAAAGGATGAGTACAACCAAATTTGACCACATAGCATCACTTTACTCCTTCCCTTTTCTTGTTCTGTTTGCACTTACAAAACATGGCAGCTTCTGATGGCACACAAATGAAAAACATGTTCTATTTATATATATATATATATATATATATATATATATATATAGTAATAACCAAGGTGTATTATTCATGGCTTGAGTGCTTCTCTGAGACTGTGGATAAATGTTGATGATAGTGGATGAATAAAGATCTTCAGGGATCAGATGGTCATGTCTGTGGGGTGATTGAGAATAGAGACACGGCACAACACACTATCATCCATGCAGAGTCTGTAAGAGCATCCCTGCACTCTTATCATCCTGCGTTGATTCATTAAGGGACACAGTGTGATAGTAGCGAAGATGAATTTCTTAGCGTCAAGGATTTTTCAGCTCTGTATGGGAGAGATCTGAGTGGTCAATCATCACCCTCATATGGTCATACCTGCAGTAAACAGGCCACCTCGTTCACAGGTAGTTCACTGGCTTTTTTTGAAGTCACAACCGGAACCATGGTCTCATCTTCACAGAGGGGTTGACACTCAGCAAGCTGGGAGGGAAAAAAAAAACATTTAAATAAAACATCAGAGGAAGTATGCATGATAGCCCAGATGATCACACTATTAATTGGTTTTGAACTTTAGAGATAATTCACATCAAATCATTAAGTTAATGCTATCATAACCAAATCTCTCCTCTGAAAAAACGTGAGTATAGCGTACAAAGGGATTACAGGCCCGAACTTGGACCTCTTATGCTGCACATGGAAACAACAAACATATCAAGGAAGAGCACTTTAAGACTAACCAGTTTAAGGAAATAACTCTTGTTTCATCAATTTCATCATCTGAAACTTCACCCAACCCAAACTGTAGACTCGCAGTTACAGAAAAAAAGCTCCATTTACACAGAGCTGCTGCTGGAGGAAGGGCAATCTGACAGCAATCGTGAAATTCATCAATTGAATTAATGGAACACATTAGGGCGCAAAAGGACATTTGAAGCACTCCAAACAGAATAAAACTACCATTACGATGATGCTTCTAAATGGCAAACATCCATGTTCAGGCAATATAAAGAACATTACATGAACAACTTTATAATGTCTTGTCTTACATATGGCCAGCTAGCCTGCTCAATGTTTCTAGCTCAATGATTTTTGTACTGAAAACTCATAGTGAACCAGATACTTTAAACCAGATACAGTTGATCCTGTACCATAATATACACAAATTCCATGTTAAAGTTTCTATTTAATAGAAAGAAACCTATATTTTTACTAGAGCTGTCAAAATGAAAGCGGTAATGCATGCGATTAATTTAATAAGTATAACGCATTGATTTTTCTTATTCGCGATTTGACGCATTTATCATTAAAACAACAAACCAGCTTGGAAGGGTGGAACCTTTGCTATGTGTCCACCCGGACTCATTACACTGACGCACACACAGCAGTGATTCAGTGTCAGTGTAAAGTGATGGGGAAAATAGTTCTTAACGCTATTTGTCATACAAAACAAGCTTAGATGGACGTTGTGACAGAAATCAAGTATTTTTCAGCCTATGTAATGTGCATTTAAATTACCGCAGATGCATGTCAAGTCTTAACTATCACCAAAACGCAGAATGTGACGTTTTTGTTTGCTTGCAATTTTCATGTGATGTATCAAAGTTTAAGTTCAAAGCAGCCCTTGACACTGAAGCAAATCGTGAATGCAGCTTTACAATTGCTGCAACAAAGCAGATAGCCACAGTCTGCCGGCTGATTAATATTGTATAGAGAATATAGAGGATGAAAGTTTAAGAAACGTAATGCCCATTGCAATGAATATGCAACGTATAGTTCTTTCAATTAGTCAAACTCCCACTTTAACATTTAATGTTACCTGAATTGATGGTATTTTAGTTCATTTCTATCTTTATACTGTGGAAGTCTTTGTTTGGAAAATTTTAATAAAGCATTATATTGTATCATATTGTTTTGTTTCCTTTCCTAAGACGGAAATACATGCAATTTGACCGGAAAAGAAGTATATCTTGAGTCCAATTTCAGCACTTTGAAAATCTGTGATTAAATGTGAATAACTACAAAACATTATGCACTTAATCACGATTCAAAAAAATGTAATCGACTGACAGCACTAATTAACACTTTCTAAAGTAAATGCAAGTGATGCTTGCCCATGCAAAATACTGCTATGTTGCCAAGGTGTTTTATATGGCATTGCTATGGGTGGTTGCTAGGTGGTTTCCTTCAAGTCCTAGTCAAAATAACCCACCTCCAAGTCTCTGATATTCTGGTCACTAGATGATCCAACAATGAGCAATAGTAATAGTCAAGTCATGAATTTACCAATAAGTAAGACTCATGATACATTCCGACCTTGAAGGCGGAGTTAAAAAATGAGTATATAGCCCAGTGATTTAAGTTTAACCTGTGGATGGCAGTTGAACATAAGTAAGTTTATTAAGATGTAGATTTATTCTTGGGTCTTTCGGAATTACCAGAGGTTAAATGTAACCTTGCACCAGAGAGGCTTACTTTAAACAAAATAGGTTACAATGGGGGGGGGGGGAAAAAAAATAAATAAATCACATAACATGCAAATCTAAACAAAATCCTGTTGGGATTAGATTTCAGGACACAACTGAAAAAAAGGCCAGACAAACAATATGCTCAGAGCATATTCTAAACATAGATTTTAAGATGCTTTACAAAATGAGAGTGAAAGAGAATTAGGGCTACCTCAAATATCCATAATGTTGTGTTGGATCCAGCACAAATCTTTATAAAAACTCCCTATTCAATGTCTCAGCATCTAGAAGTGTTACAAGCCATTCTTCCAGCACCATCATTCAGCAGGTACAGCGTAAAGATAAAAGCATCTTACTGAAGAGCCAGCAAGTCTCATCCTGAGCGGATTCCCATAATTAAGAGTGGCAAGAGATTAAACCCGAATCAACCAATCCATCTTTCTCCTTCAACTCTCTCTGAACGGTCCTCTCTTTACATTAAAGAAAGAGTGCTATTGGTAACAGGACACAGCTATGGGATGGGTGCCCTTTAAAGGAATGAGGCCATTTCTCTGCATTTTCCTCTCTGGTTTTCTAACACCCAGTATAACAAGCCATGTGGCTTGAACGTATGTGGACACTGACGTCTCACCTTTATGTGCTTGTTTTAATTTAATTTCAAACCTATTGGCAAAATAGGGAGTTGGACAGCCCTATTAGCTTCCATTCTACAGGGAAGGTTTTCCACTAGATGTTAAAACATGACGGTGAGAATTTGTGACCTCGAGAGTAAAAATGTAATTTTGTTTCCGCTATCAGTTAGGTTTAGGGTTAAGGTTTGGGTAAGGCAGTAGAGTTAATAAAATATGCATTCCTGTTGACTCGTGGTCGACCGATGAGTTTTTAATGTCCGATACCATATCGAGATAGCAGGGTGGCCGATAGGCCAATGCAAAGCAGATATATCAAACGTCTTGCTGTTATGATTTGTGAAACAGAGGAACTTTTGATCCTGATCTTCAAATTTTGATTTTGGCTGATAGAATAAGCACTTCAGAGGAAGATATTATTAGATGAGTGCTCGACAGTACAAAACAGTTTTCAGGGAACTGTTAAGGAGACAGAGCGAGAATTAAACATGTGAGCACTTTAACATTATGAGCTCAGAAGCGTCTGTCGTGGTTCTGACATGTGGACCGTTTAAATGAGACTGAATATTATTGTAACACGAGGCACGTAACAAAAAAACGAACAGTGATTGGCCATTTATATATGTCACAGACGCTTAACATGCAAGCAGGCCATTCTCTGCGGCCTCACGGTCTTAAGGAAAAAGTGGGAAAATTTATCGGCCGATTTATCGGGATCTGTGATATATCGGTTGACCACTATTTACGACAAAAATACAACTTTCTTTTTCGCCACTCTGTGGACATTTAACTCTGAAACTAAAGATCACAAAAGCGCATACGTTCAACAAGACTTCCAGTTTGGGTCACGGAGGGGAAGTGATTAAAATTTCGGTGAGCACAGACTGGTTTCAGCATCAAAACTTTCAACCTAATGTCGCGGTAGGGCTGGGCGATATGATGATATAGATTGTGGCAATGATATAATGTGTCAATCGATAGAGATTTTGCTCTATCATGTATACTGCAATATGTAAATATCTATGTGCGCAGCATAGGCTTATCTATCAGTAGACAGGGCATCACATGAGACTGAGAGAATTAAAGAAACATGAAGAGTTTTTATGCCATTAAAAAAAAAAATTTGACAGCTGCCAAAGAAAATTCAGTGGCTTTCATCTTATGTTTGTTGATTCAGAAGCACTGATATGCTTCTCATGTGACACGCGCAACTGTTTTATGTGTTTGTCGCGCGCACTATCTCCGTAGCATGCAACAAATTCCTGATATTTAGAGAGGGATCACTCGCGCAACGCAATCATTTTTGACTCAGGAAAAGCCAAGAAAAACATCTACAAAATGGGATGACTCCCAAACAAGTCATGAAAATGAAGAGGAGCTTGTTATTAAAACAGGTGTGGCATCTATGGTGTGGGTTCACAAATCTGCAAACTGTGTCGCACAACGATAATCACTCATAATACAAGCACTTTGTTTACCTCCTTAAATGAAGCACATAAAATATTAGATATAAAATATTGTTATAATATAACAATATGCTAAAATATGCGCTCCACAGGATATTGAATATATTTTGTCATTTTGAAAGTCGCTTTGGATAAAAGCATCTGCTAAATGCATGTAATGTAAATGCATTAATTCAGACATAATATTTTTTGCGAGACGTGTTTGTATTTCTTAAATATTTACTTTCAGCAAGAAGTGTTTACATAATTTTGAGTATTTTCTGCAGGTGTTTAATTTTGTTGGATTTTTCAAATATATAAAATAAATATTCTATTGAAGATATCTTTGTTGTTGGAACAAAGGGTGCAGGAAAAGGAGCCATTAAATGCCTAGCATCTATTCAGGAAATCCTTCAATACTGTTTAAAAAACATCCCAGGTAGCTATTGGTTGAGATAATGGCAAAAGTGTGTAAAGCACACAAAGTACGTTATCAAGGCATAGGGTGGCACGGCAAGAATCTAAAAGATAAGAGCTTTGATGTGCATAAAATTCTCATGGAATCCAATAAGTGCTCAACCTGTCTTCGGCATCTATTTCCTTTAACCTGTATCAGGAATATCACATGGCAATAATAATTATTACTGTTATATGCTTTTTAATTGACAGTCTTTTTCTAGTTTTAAGTCACGTTTTTTATGGTGAAATTCTAATTTTAACATTCTAAACCAAACGAGACATTTGTCTTCACAATAAGCCAGCATAAAATAAATAAATAAATCAAGCTTTAATTGTTTTTCATATCTCCCGGGCCCCCCTATCTGGGTCTCAATTCCAAACTGTGGCTCGATCTCCCACTGACAGAACTGGGACAAGTGCAGTTTCAAGGCCATACACACGAAGAGAACAAACTACTCTCTCAGCGCTCTCCATTGGATGATCGAGACTGATTGTCAGAAGTCTGCTGCAAGACACCGAATGTCATGTTCACCCTAACTGAGTTTCCACAGAGTTCAAACTGCACACTCTTTCATCAGACTCTCCTTTTCAACAGCTCCTCACAAATAGCAAACTTACGTATCAATAGATCAAAGCACACAGAGGAAAAACGCAGTTCACTAAAAAAACAAGTAATAAGTGTCCTTAACACACCTCAGTTTCCACTGAGACACAGGACAAGCTGAACATTACGCAACACTCCTAAACAAACCAGACCACAAATGTGTACAAAGAGAAATGTTTTTGACTGGTCACACTGGAGGTTTTGAATTTCATCTTTGTCTATGGAAATCTTTGGACTTTTGATAGTCAAAATTTTAAATGAGGGGAGTAGAGAATCCCTTGCCTTGTGTTGAAGGTCAGTCCAGATTTTTCCTTTGTTTATTTCAACAATTACGAGGCCTCCTGTTTCCGTCTCAGACTTTTTGATGTGTTATACATGCTGTACAAGGAAACTAATTTCATTTTTCCAAAATGGCATACAATACAAAAATGAAAAGTGAACAGAAGAATCACATTAATAGTGGTGTAAACTTGGCATAATGCCATAGTTTAATCTATTTAACCATAATTAAAACTATCTCTGTGAAGGGTACATTTTTTGGCATGTATTTGGAAAACGGTCCTCCTAACAGATGTTCATATTTACAGCAGAGGAGAACACAGCTACATTTTTTAATTTCTATATGCTACAAAAGCTGTCGATTGAGCATAACATGTACTGAACTTGGAATATTCCTTTAAGTATGAGCAAAAATAAATGTGATGCCTGCCTTAGTAATCACCACAAAGGAGAATACAAAGCTTTCAAAATTTCTTAGAAAGATGATAGTGACCATATAAGATGTGAACACCTTTATAAAGCACAAGAAAAAAGCTAAGATTACCATTAACAATAGAAACAGCCCGGACTCAGAGGTCATATGATAAATACAAAGAAGTAATTTTAAGTTTGAAAAACATTTCTGAGAATCAATGTTGTTGGAAAAAGAGCAGACCTTCCCATAGAGAAAGAAAATCCTTTTTTTCTTTCATTCTCCAAGGTAAACAAGAACCCAAATATCCAAACATTTGCTGCTCAAGTGGTGGGAAATCGAAAGATTGATTCCACTTGTGAAAATTTCAAACTAACCTTCAGGAATGCATCACAAGTTACACTACTTCAAAACATGTTTCCAAACCTTTACTTCTTCATTCAGCAAAGATTTGTATTCAGCATTTCTACTAATAGTTGATTTTGCGATACCAATAACGAAGTTGGTGGAAAAGGCTGATAAATGATTAATGAGTCAATAGTTTTAAAATCAATTTGTAGACTGTTAACCAAATTCTGGCATTGAGGCTACACAAGTCCAAAATGAATAAAATCCAAGGTGCAGTTCAACTAAAATCCCAATTACAACAAGAACAAAAATTTGGTGCATAATGTGGGACTTTTATATAAAACTAAGCTATTCTAATGATAGAATCCTCCAGCAGTGGCCACAGAGCAAAAAGAGAAAAAAAACTATCTGCATAGATTTTGCCAAGAAACGATAGCTCCAAAAATAAACTATCGGCACCGATTAATAGGTAAAACCAATATATCGTTCTACCTCTGGTATGAAACCACTAAAAACAAAATGAAACACTTTAGCTAGTTCTCAATCTTCAATCTCTCAAGCAAAGCTAATGCGAGCTTCACAGGGCATTAGATGCTCCGTTATATATAGATGGAGCAGGGGTTGTTGGGACAGAGGGTGGTTAATAATTTTCCTCCTAGCTGTCTTGACAGGGCATGTAGGCTCCCTGGAACGGTTAAGATAGCAGAAGGATGTCAGTCTACAAGTGCACCTGACGGTGGAAAAAAAAAGAGAACGGGACAGCGGGATAGGAGGAAATCCATTGGAATGAGGTAGCCGGCATCACACACACATGGAAAGAATAAATACAGCATCCTCATCATCCATGGACTGAACGGACAGTCACACACCCACTAAACACTCCCTTTCCTCCTTTATCAGACACAAACACGATAACAACAAGATAAGAGAAGCATTGCACACTACTATGTCTATTAATTAGGACTATTTTTGTTGACAAGGCCCTCTGGAAAATTGATCTGTCAATTGCGGTATTATGCATTTATAAAACTACATAATCGACCATTGTCTCATGTAAACGAGTCTCTCTCGAATCTTCTCAACTAATTAATGACTAAATCAATATTTCATGTCCATTGAACAGTCAGCTAGTCATTATGGCAAAACAAACCGCTTACAAGAGCTCTCTACTTCGCATCAGTATCCATTTTTTGTAAGTTTATTTTCACTAGCGGCTAACTTTTAACCAGCAACTCTCTCGGTACGTGGCTGTTGTGCTTGATGGGCCACTCTCTCCCTCTCTGAGGTCTCTCTCTCTGATTCACTATAACGAGAGGCAGGTGTTAGGGGTAACTGTGAACCAGGTGACGAGGCTTACCGCTCTCTCTCTCTCCCGCAGACCGACACATGACCACGCCCCCCCATGCACAGCAGAAACATCTGGTGGACGACATGGCACATTCTAAAATTCAAAACAATTGTTTTCTATGAATGTATACACACTGCTGCTGACATACGGCGAGCGGCAGCGGCGGTGTGCGTACATTCAGCTACGACTCCGGAGGCTGATCAAATTTCTGCCGTGCCACAGAGCACGCAACTTGTATGGTTTTCCATTAGGGATGAGTACGAGTTGTCGAATATTAGTTCTGCAATAATTATTCAATTTTCGCAAAGTTTTGCTTTGCTGGCCATATATACAGTGAGATGCATGTTAAATACTGAACACACAAACTAAAACTGCAGTTATAACAGAATGCACTGGGTGGCGCTGTTGAGTGTGGACACAAGTTGATCACATTTGTTGAGCAAACGGTTCTGCCAGTACGTTCAGATGGACATCAGAAAAGCGGGTTATTGTGAGAATGTGGCTTACTGTGAGAAAGTTGGGTTCCTGTTTAAATGTACTGGATAAGGGGTGTAAACTTTACTCTCGTATATGTGCAGCACGTCAGAAAGCAGCGTCCCCTTAGCAACGTAATCAATGCGATGCTTCAGTAAACAACAAACATGGCATCGGAGAAAGACTTTGCTAGCTGAGGTAAGGGACATTCCATCATATAAACTGGTGTGTATAAATGAGTATAGTTTACTGAACACGTGGATATGCTTGTTTTTTTTCAACAAAAACATGACATGAGATACAATATAAACATAATAACTACAATATGGCGAGTGTTTATAGTCGTCCAGTACGTTAACTGCGTCAGTCTACTTCATTAGCGGTTTCTTTTTCTTTGCGTGAGCTTAAATGCTTCCATTTTATTTATTTTTTTGTTTTCACGCATTGCTTGTTTAAATATAAAAAAACACAGGACATGATATAAGCTTGTTTAGATTATAATTAGAAGCTTGTTTTTTTAATGGTGATGCAACCTTTATGACAAAAAAAAATATTTTACAACGTCTCTTTCTCATTAATCACCTTCATATAAATAATAGAATATTCTTTTTTTTTTCCAGCTTAAATATTTGAATACCAAATTATTGATCAATGCCCATCCCTATTTTCCATTAAATTTGACCCAAGCCATTACCAAAGGACAAATATTATTTACTCTAGTCACTACTACAGGATGATATATTGTGTGTTTCTTTCATCTAGCCTAAACTATATTTTTTCTGTCTTTTGTTGTTTGACAGCTTGAATGAAGCCCATTTAATGCTACAGAGAAATTGCATAATTACCATTGCCATTTCAAATCGTTCAGTTTGTGCAGTTACACCAGTTTCACGCACTAACCTGCAAACTCAAATGTCACTTTGTTCATTACTGAAGAAAGGAAAAAACCTTGGTAACTTGTGTAATGTCGCCCACATGAACCGCACCAACGTGCCCCGTGTTTGGCGCTTGTTGTCCGGTGTGCGACTGCTTTAAGAGACAACTAATGTGACAAAGTGAACTTTTGTTGCCATTTGCAGAGCATGTGTAGCTTGCTTTCAAGTGGTATTTAGCTAAAACTCCGCTAGCTAACCAAAAATGTGTGTGTCTTTTTTATTGTATATTATTTTATTGCGTGATTATTTAAAATGTTCAATTCGTTTTTTTTTAAATGTTATGGGCTCTTTTCAAAGTTCTTTGTTATTTGTTCATTTAAATGGCCAGTTAGGAATTGAATAAAAGTAATTTAACTTGTTTTTAAGAGAACAACAATAAAGTTTATCTTTCAAACATTTTTTGTATTATAATTCAATACCGCGATGAAAGCTTCAACAAATATTGTGATGTGAAAATGTTATACTGTCACACGTCTATTTTGCAACAAGCATACTTGCAAACAACAATTACACTGACAAGAGTGACTTAGCATTCTGAAACTAGTGGCTTGCGATAACCCCACTTGACTTCCTGCCATTGTATCTGATCAAGACTGATGGCTGTGTCAGAAAACCTAGTGATCTACCTAGCTAGACAGCATTTTGAGGCATAAGATTTGGGGGTTTGAGACAGTACATGTGCTCAACTTCTAAAATAAATGCCGGTCCCACTGTTCAAGCATGATGAACTAGACTGCCACTCGCAGCAGGTTTGTTGTCACAGTTGTTGTCACCTCTTGTCAACTACACCACACAGTGGCAGTGAACTTTAAACGGAGTATTAGTGAACGACAGCAGGTTGGCTCAGGTGCTTTAACTACCTCTCATGTAATGCTTATATGACTGCTCAGTGGTCTGTTTTACGAAAAAAAAATACAACCGTTCCTCTTCTGTGCTGTTTGTTTAGCTGGTGATAACAGATGGAGAACAATTGAAATGTTTGGCAAAACCCGGACATTACTATAAAAATAATGTGGATCAAATAAAACAGGAGAACCTTTAGTAAAAACGCATTTTAGGCGAATTTGCTCAATCGACAACAAACCAATTTACTACAAACGTGGGTTGTATTACTCTCACCTCTCAATTCAAGTTATAAGCTTCTCCAGGCGCCCAGATAAGCAAATGCATGCAAATAAACCTAATACAGCCATCGACCAAACTAAACACATGCCACCGTAGGACCAGATATGGATCTGTCCGTTTAAACACGGTTGACTGGTTATCTTAGAGAGGACAATTCACAGCACAGCGTCGCTTTATTAGCCGGAGTGTCCCGGTCCCGCGCCGAGCCGCGACAACACGCGTTCGGCTAATGTTTCAATCACATCACCGGTTTTTATAATTATGTTTTCGCTGTGTTTCGTGGTATAGGTTCACACAACACGCATTTTAGAACAACGCCTAAACAACTGGGGCTTTGTCTGAGGTTAGCAGTGGGGCTTTTAAAGCCATATAAAGCATTTGATTGGTGTCGGAAAACGGATAATTGTGTTTCCTTGAAACTTACCAGAGGGTCCTTTTTCTTTTGCATCTTCCGTGAGCGTTCGTCGATTCTGTCTGACGGCTGTTGATGGCGTCATCACGCAGGGAACGTGTAAGGGGGCGGGGCGACGAAAAGAGACATGTTGTTAAACCTTACATGCTGATTGTATTTCATACAATTGTTGAGCAAACAGGTGGTTGATGCAGTGACATCGATGTATCTTTAGCAATAGATTATAATGCAATTATATGTCAGATTATTTGTCTTTCTCTCTGTCTAACTTTTCTATTTATAAACAATTATACGTTTTAGCCTAGAGACACTACCTGTAAATAGTAGTGTTTATAGTGAAGTGTAGTATAAGAACACACCTACTCATTACTCATGCTTAATTTTTAATATTTTCCACAATTTAGAATAATTTTAATGTGCTCATAACTACACAAAAATATAAATATGATGATTATTATTATATTTAATCATATAAATAGTATAATATTATATGCCGGGCACTTGTTAGTTGCTTGTCCCTTAATATCTCCTCCATCTACTCCATTTTTATTATTAATATTATTATAATTGTTATTATTATTATTAAAACTTTTTTTAAGCAATTCGTAGGCACCCTTTTTTTATATCTATGAAACTAATGAGCATTTAAGCAAAGGCCTTTGGTTCAAAATGTTCAGTCCTGTAGCTATGAAATCAGACTTCAGAAGACTATTGAGTTGCCCCTTGCACTCCCTTCAAGAACTGTACACTTCCAGAGTGTGGGAAAGGGTCAAATCACTCTGGACCCCACTCACCCAGCCCATTACCTTTTTGAACTGATGAGCACCAGAGCCATCAGGCTATCCATCTCAAGAACAGTTAAAACTATACTATATTTACATGCAGTACACAGCCTAGTCAATTATATTATATAACACATCCTTCCTCTTCTGCATTACATTCCCTTGCACTGTATATAACAGATTTGTATTTGTAAATACTATATATTTTTATCTTATTGTGTAGTTCTATATATACTTATGTTTCTATTTGCTTTTTATTTTTATTCTATTTTTTATTATTATTATTATTATTATTATTTCTATTGTTATCTCTGTCTTGTTGTATTGTTTGTGCACTGTACGCTTCTGTCACCAAGAAAAACTCCTTGTATGTGGAAGCATACATGGCAATAAAGCTCATTCTGATTCTGTATGTCTACAATTTTAACTGGCAATATTGTGTATTCAACATGATAAGAGCCTCAACAAAAGAAATTGTGAACCGCAGCGTCCTCTAGTGGGATAATGACAGCTAGTGGCAGTTTACCACTGAAAACTCTTCAAACAAAACATCCCAGCACTGCAAGCAAACGTAATGATAATTATACGATTATGCAAATGCATTGTCATAAGCATGTCAATATGCACTGATCTCACAGGCATTCGTTGGTTGTTAAAGGAACAGTTCACCCAAAAATGAAAATTCTCTCATCGTTTACTCACCCTCTTATCATCCCAGATGTGTATGACTTATTTCTTCTGTTGAACACAAAGAAAGATTTTTAGAAGAATATTTCAGCTCTGTAGGTCCATACAATGCAAGTGAATGGTGGCCAGAACTTTGAAGGTCAAAAAAGCATATAAAGGCAGCATGAAAGTAGGGCTGCCCCCTAATATTCGACCAAACGTTAGTCGATGAGAAGAGTCTTGGTCGACCAAGTTTTGATTGATCAGTTGGTCGCAGAATAAAAAAACTTAGCAGAAAGTGGCGAAGTCACGCAGTCAGTGACGGACAGACATGATCATTTACATGGTTGGTCCATGCGGTAATTAATTATGTCGAGCAGGTAATCCAAAGTGTGGGATCATTTAGAGTGGGTAAAAGATGACTCTAAGAAGACTCGTTCGCCTATCATTCATCGACCTCAAACATGGCTTATCATGTTTCTATGATAAGTTTCTTGCTCTAACATTAGATAACCTATATAAACATGCGCTATTAGGCTTATCCAAGCGTTCGCAGGGAGTGGGGAAGCTAAATTAGTACCTCGCTTACTGCATGTTTAACTTATTGTGCATTTCCTCTGTAAATTAACAAAATGTTCAGACAGTCTTCTTACTGGTTTTTCTGACACATTTTGGATCATTACAGCTTTCAGCTATCCCTTTAACAACTTTGCAAGTTTTAATTGGTTGAGTAACACTCACACATCTTGTTTTTTTTTCTTCTTGATATGCATGTTCATGACTCATAATACACCCTTGATAAGATTTCCCCATTTTTATTTACTTTGTTTAAATAACCACATAAAAAAGATATATAAATTGATGTCTCATTAGCTTGGTAATTTAAAGAACTTGTCAGAAATATTGATACATATAAACACAATTTTTGAAATAATCAAAAAGTATGTCTGTGTTTGTAATCTAGGGAGAGGAAGCCTTATAAAGAAAGGCCAGAAACTTGTAAGGTTTATATTTCACAGTTTTCACATCACAGTCTTAAGCAAAATACATTTGATGCTCAAATCAAATTTGATGTTCCAGACTATGAAACAACATTATTCAGAGATATGTTCCCAGAAACCAGGCAGTTTCACGTATAATCATTTTTCCACATTAAGATCAAAGGTCATGCAAATGAAGAACATCAAAGAAGGTTACTTGAATGCCAATTAACTTTTAAAGCATTTTGCAATTAAGCCAAGTTTGACAATTTATAAAAACTCTACATATGTGTTTTTTCTCAAATCGTCCTTCACAGCGAGTGATTTTGAATCGATGTCGAGTATGATGCAGAAGATCTGTTAGCTTGAGAGAAAGGTGAAAACTCATCTTTACAGAGTACAAAGTAAGACACTCCTTTAAGTAAGTTTGCTCCTTTATATTCCTCATCCAACTCTGATTTGCCATTAGTTTCAATGTGAGTTTTAATGAATAAGTAATATTTCTATTAACATTATTGACAAATAAAGGAGTGTTCAAGTATGAGTGTTCACACTCAGTGTTATGTTAGAGGTCTTCACCTGTGCAGTTGATGATATTGATCAGGTCTCTTGTTCACCTTGCGTTTAATTTCCCTATATTTTCGGTTCTAAAGGCACAGAGAATTGCTATTCAAGAAGAGAGTCTTTTGCAAGAAGAAAAAGTTCATGATTACATGTTAAACTAACAGTTGTCAGAACTGCAACAGGGATTATCCAGCGCAATAGGGACTACAGTTAGAATCCATAATGACAAAACCAATATTATTACCATTAGATATTAAGACTTCCTTCCTTTAGTCTTAAATCAACAAACTATATTAGCCATTAATTTTGAGGCTTAACAACTATAGGCATTTTAAAATATTTCCCTATAATAATATTAATTTATACAGTATTTATAAACATTACATTCTACAGTATATTCTATATACGTACAAGTATTATATTTGCATTGAAAGCCTTTTTTAACATCCAGACACTCCTGTTAAGTTTTCAGACTCCACATGCCCCACAACAGCCCATCTGTGCCATTTAGTTCTGAAAAAGTGGGAAAAGCCTTATCTGAAAAACCAATGAGAAATCTTTGTAAAATGTTTTTCACATCAATCTACACCCCATACCACATAATGACAAAGATTTTTGATAACTTAAAAAGAAAAAACTGAAATATCACATTGCCATAAGTATTCAGACCCTTAACTCAGTACTTAGTTGAAGCATGTTTGGCAGCAATTACAGCCTCAAGTCTTTTGGGATATGATGCGACAAGCTTTGCACACCTAGATTTGGGGATTTTCTGCCATTCTTCTCTGCAGATCCTCTCAAGCTCTGTCAGGTTGGATGGGGACTGTTGGTGGTCAGCCATTTTCAGGCCTCTCCAGAGATGTTCGAATGGGTTCAAGTCCAGGCTCTGGCTGGGCTGTTGTCCCTAAGCCACTCTTGCATTGTCTTGGCTGTGTGCTTAGAGCTGTTGTCCTGTTGGAAGGTGAACCTTCACTCAGGACCTCAGTCTGAGACCAGATTTTCAATAACAATATCTCTGTATTTTGCTGCGTTGAGCTTTCCTTCAACCCTGACCAGTCCTCCAGTCCCTGCTGCTGAAAAACTTGTTGCAGTGATGGTTGTCCTTCTGCAAGTTTCTCCCATCTCCACACATGATCTCTGGAGCTAAACCAGAGTGACCATTGGGTTCTTGGTCACCTCTCTTACCAAGGCTCTTCTCACCAGATTGATCAGTTGGCCGGGTCAAATAGAAATCGAAATTTTCCAAAACTTTGAAGTATTAAGTATTATGAAGGCCACTGTGCTCTTAGGACACTTGCAGCCAAAAAAAATTGTAGCCTTCCCCAAATCTGTGCCTCAACACAATCCTTTCTCTGAACTCTGCAGGCAGTTCCTTTAACCTCATACCTCGGTTTTTGCTCTGATATACATTTTCAGCTGTGAGACGTTATATTGACAGGTGTGTGCCTTTCCAAACAATTTCCAGTCAATTGAATTTGCCACAGGTTGACTCCAATCAAAGTGTAGAAACATCTCAAAGATGATCCAGAGAAATGGGATGCATCTGTGCTAAATTTCAAGAGTCATAGCAAAGGGTCTGAATACTTATGACAATGTGATATTTCCTTTTTTCTTTTTAATAAATTTGTAAAGTTATAAAAAAAAACAAACATTTTTTTGCGTTGTCACTATGGGGTGTGGAGTGTAGCTTGATGTGAAAAAAAAACAAAACATAATAATTTAAAGCAGTTTGGCATAAGGCTGCAACATAAAATGTGGACAAACAATGAAGGGATGTGTAAATGGTCATCTTTTAAATTTGAGTGTGAAAAATTGCAGATGGCAGCCCAAAAATGCCCCAGAGTTGAAGTGGTTAATATTAATGCAATAGCTTTCATGAACTAATAATGAACGATATATTTTCACTGCAATTATTAATCGGTGTTAATATTATTTAATAAAGTTTAATATAGTTCATGATAGTTCATAATGTATTAACTAATGTTAATATATAAAACTTTTGATTTAAAAAAAACAATTATTACTACATATTCAAATTAACATTAACCAAGATTAATAAATGCTATTTTGTTCATTGTTAATAACATACGTTAAATGTTATCAAATGTAACGTTATTGTAAATTGTTAAAAATCAGGCGTAATTCATGAAACACCAGCAGAGAAAAATAGTTTGTAAATTGTTCATAAATCCATTCTTCCGTAATTTGTTCCATTGAATGATTTTTCTTAGAAAGAGCTTAAGCTAACATTGAGGACATGTAGATATTGCACATGAAATTAACTGCTCGCTTCACGGAGCAAATGCTGTGCTAACCATAGCATAGTTACTAAACTACACTCATTAGTGCTTCAAATCAGCATGTATTTAGCATGCTAACATTACCTTCATATAATTAGTACATATAAAAATAAGAGAGGAGTTAAATTAACATTTAATTTTGATGGGTTTAACCAATTCAACTAGGTTCTTTCTACACAGTGTTAGTTAAGATAACAGTCATTTTAAGTTAAGAAAACTCATTTCAAACACATGTAAACAACGTCCACGATTGAATCAATTCTAGCCAAAGAGCTAATTTTTTTTTAGCATAGAAAGAAGATTGTATGTACATCTTGGATTTTATTGACCTCTTTTATTGATCTCTGTATGGCATTTAGGCCAAAAAAAAAAAAAGTATATGGATCAGTTCTTCAGAAAGCACCCAGAGACTGTGAAGGCAGGCAATGTGATTAACATTCAGGACTCAGTGAAGGCTCATTTACAGGTGAGAAAGTACAGACTGTCTCAGCTTGTTCAATCCCAGTTCCCATTCAACTAAATCTTCACTTTTTAAGGGCTTCCCTGACGGTGCCAAGAAATAATTTGGTGACCATTGTAGAAACACACACCCTGCAGGCCCAGAGAGAAAGGTACCATATGACAAAGATACCATTTAAGTTGTAAATCATGTTTCCAACCAATGTTATGTGATTCAGTGAGGCAGGCTCTTCGCTAGCAGCAAAAGACATCACCACTATGGGTGAAGTCAGGTGGTGAACAGATTGAGAATTTGGTGGTTGTTGTTGATCAAATTATCATTTGCTTGATTACACCTCTCAGCATTTTTATTGCATTCCAATACACTGCCAGACAATAATTTGAGCCCATCTATTATTAGAGGACCAGGTGCTGCGCCATGTCATCATTAGCGCATTTCCACAGTGGTGCCACAGGGATCACACCCAAACGCTCCCGTCCTGTAGTCTGACTCCAAATGCGGCATTGGTCCTGCACCCACAAGCTTCAACTCACAGACAGCATGGAGAGGGTGACCCTTAATTAAAGTAGAGAGCATGTTGATAAGTGAGGATCAGGTGCTTTGACACCCAGAAACCCCTGTTCAGTTTTCAGACTCCAAATGCACCACAACAGCCCATGTGTGTCATTAGGTGTGAAAAGAGAAAAAAAATAAAATATATATATATATATATATATATATATATATATATATATATATATATATATATATATATATATATATATATATATATATATATATATATATATATATATATATATATATATATATATATATATATATATATATTCATAAATTTCAGTGAAAATCATTACAGAAAACAATATTAAGACAAATCTAAATAATTACTATATAATGAAGATTTAAATTATCAAATTGTTTATTCTTTTATCTATTTATCCATGTTTAGACTTCAGAATTGATTAATAGGGTTATTAACATTTACTGATTTCTCAAATTAATATCAAGAGGCACAAACTTCTCACAGAGAGCAAAGAAACAAAGAATGGCCTTCATCAAATAAAGATGTAGAAACACTCTTACATGACTGGCCGGGATAAAACTTTTTTTTTTTTTTTTTGGTGGACTATCAGAATTGTACATACTAAAAACAAATATTCAGCATAAGGTTATGAAATTACAAATCTTTATTTCTAAAAAGGGAGACAAACATAAGACCAATAAGTCTATATATACATAAACATTTAGTGTCATTATAAAGTTTTGGCATATGATGCTTGCCTGGCTGGTTTTGTGTTAAATCTGAAAGAAATACAATAATTAAAAAAAAAAAGTAAAAGCATCATCACATTACGATCACACTGGTTAGAGATGATTCTGGACCAAAGATGACTATTTACCTGGCAATACTCAATCACAATACATATGCGCCCATTTTACAATCCAAAAATCTTGGCAGTAGCACATTATATTAGACAGAGTCACTTAGTGTTTACATTGGTATGTTGTGCTGTAAAGCTATTAGAAATTCAGCAATTACAGATAATTCACAGATCTTAAGGCACCAGGTGTAACGTTTAACAGTGCACTCACGAATAACATTTTTGCTCATACGTTTACTTTGTCTGGTGTATTGATTTAATGCCATTATTTTCAGTTGATCAAACAAACGAGCCAGACAGCTAATGTAATATGGATTACAACAAAGCACATCACATCCCGTGTGCGTTTACTGGCAAGACCTCTCAAAGGAAACTAACCATTCAAACAATTACCATTTTTATTTGACAGCAATACAGAGACTGTAAATACTGTGAGGTACTTGGATCAAAGTAAAATATGAGTGACTTTGAAAATACTGAAACAGATCGAAAGTGCCGCGTTTAAGCCCATCTCTCCTTTGTGGAACAAACTATATTAAACAGAACATGACTTATATGCAATTGATTTTTGGGCTGTTTAAGGAAGCAGTCTGCTTACCTTGCATCATTCTGCTTAAAATTGTGTCACTATTTATTGGTCTGCATAATACTGTTTACAACACGACTCCTTACAGTATTAGTGAAATGGTTTGGACATATCTTTAACATATACGTAGGTTAAACACAAAATGTTTAAATTAATATCTCAAACAACTAGAGGTTTCGCCCAAGTATTTTCTCAGCCTTAAATGCCATGTTTGGTGTGGCATGTTCTGTTTTCTTTGAGAAGATAGATGACTCATTAAATGTGACCTGTCATTACATGTGACGAAGCAATGCTCTATAGTAGACACTATCATTGTAAAAAAAAAAAAATGGCATGTTATTTCTTAACACAAAAATAATTTATCAGTTGATTGTCAACATCTCAGGCATTCCCAAATACATGGAAAGGTTAATATTAAATAACAATTATCTTTCCACTGCACAAAAAGACATTTTGGTAAAATATCTTATGAAAGCTTTGTATAAAAATATCCCTCTGATTTAGTAGATTATTTTGTCATTAGTGTTGTTAGCCCGTCGTGGAGAAGACTTGTTTTCGTAGAGCTTCTAACGTCTCAAAATCTCTGAAAGGCACCAAACAATGATGTCAAACTGTTCACTTGTTTCAAAGTTACCATCACTGAGCACAAGCTGCTTTGTCCAAGCTCACTGAGTGATGCAGTTTTCTCCCATGTCTTGAGCATAACGGTCAGAGATGGTGGTTCTCAGTTCCTCAACTTCTCGTCGGAGCTGCTGAGCTTCTAGTATCTTCTTCTGCAGGCCCTCAGGGCTGAGCCAGTCCTCCCACTGCTCTGTTACTGGAGGGGGAGCTGCAGGAGACAAGTTAAAACACATTCAGAGTTGCAACAGATGACAACGCCCACAACACAGATGATATACAGTATGGTCATTAAACTAGAGTTGTAACAGCGCAGAAAACACAGTTTCCATGATAGGATGTTAGCAAACTGTCAACATGAGTCTTGATTATTTTAGTTTGGCATCAACGACTACAAAAGAATTACATAGAAACAGTCCTACAGCCAACCATTTAATTCTTCCACCTGATGGAATTTGCTTGTTAAAAGATTAACAGGGAGTATCTCACAAAACCTGCCAAGTCCGGGTCATATTTCACTTCTAAATCAAACATAATTAAAGAAATCATATTTTGCTACAACAAAGACTTTTAGGATCATTTAGATATTTCACATTATGAATTTTTTTTCACTACAATTAATTTGAATTACAGTAAAACAAACAAAAAAAAATAAAATCTCATTATTTTAATGAGTAAATTATTTAAAGGCCATTTCACACCAAATCAGAGACCCAAGATATATTCACAGGAGTCCGTAAAAAAATAAACAAAAAACTATTTCACCCCTATAGAGTAGGCAGCGCTGTTATCTCCTATCCGCACCTTCAGCTGTTAGAGATCAATACATTGAACACTGTTAAAGAATTTATTTACCTAATTTGACATAACTGTTTCATTATGTTCCTTCCATGGTGTTGATGCATTTTGAGGAGTATAAAATGAGTATTACATATAATCTGTTTTTTTTTTTATGAGGGATGAGTAAAGATCCTTGTTGCATATTTATTTGCTCATTTATTTTGAATAGAGTACATTCCAAAAAGACTCCCGAACACAACTTCTCTTTTTATAATGCCTGGATAATAGGTATATCCATATAAATACACATGGAATCATTTACATTTAAGAATAACAAGTAGGCTATACTATAGTATAAAATAGGATGCATAACACACACACACACACACACACACACACCTTTTGATTTACAGATTAAATTTGACCAACATGTTTTTAATGAGATTCACCCTATCAGCAGGTGAAGGTAGCAGATTATGCTACAACCAACAAAATCTGCATTATGTATTATATATTTGTGGACAGCAGAGGGCAAACTCACATGCAATGCCAAGCAGCATGGAGAGGTTTGGGTCTCTGCCCTGTGCTCGCTGGGTGAGGACGTTGCAGAGGAAGCGGAGGTCACACAGACAGGAGGCCATCTCTCCGTACAGCCTCTGGGTGAGCCGGGCACCTGCAGGGATCATTGGAGCACTTCTATCAGACAGATCAAGACCACTTGATGACGACTCACCCTGAAGACGCTCCTGCAGGGTGAGTTTGTGCTCCATCAGCTCCTGGTTCTGCACTGAGAGCTGAAATACAAACAAATACAGATCTACTTTGTGTGCTATAAAAACACAAAAGCATGAATGAACACAATGGTCTTCAAAAGATCCAGCAGGCCAATACATAAGTGTTGCTGTGCAAATAGATTTTTGAACTACTAGCCTCCTTCATAACGGTGCGTAACTGCTGCAGACCCTCCTCTTTCTCGGCAACCTCCTCTCGCAGGGCCTGACTACTGCACTCTTCCTGAGAAAGCTGCTCCTCTAGAGTCTGGCTCAACATATACACACAATATTATTGGTGCAACCAATTTGCAATAGAACATAATATGTCATCATACTCTAACATTCAGAATGCAAAGCTATAAAAACTATCAAATCAGAAACTATTAAACCATTGTGTGATGTCACAACTAAACTCCGCAAAAAAGAACAATCCTCTCACTTTCAACTGCTTTTATTTTCAGCAAACTTAATGTGTAAATATTTGTATGAACAAAGATTCAACAACTAAGACATAAACTGAACAAATTTCACAGACATGTGACTATTGGTCCGAGTCTAAACGGGTCTCTCAAAACAAAGAGAGGAATTTTCAAAGTGCCACAGAGACAATGTTTACGGTTTTCAAGAAAATCAACCTCTGAATGGCTTACTTCTATTGGTCTCTGCATATTAAGCTGGGATAGAAGAAAGTTTTCACAGACATACTTCAGCTTTAAGGCAGTTATTCCTTGCCAGTCATCTCTGGCTTGCTCATTGCAGATATCAAGTTACTTTTCTTTGTTAAGATGCTCTGAAAAAACATGTATTGTGAAAAGTGCTATACAACATGAATTGAACTAAATTGAGCCTTTACCCTGATCTTTGAGCCCAGCTGCTCCATTATTCTGAGTTGCTTCTCAATGACCTATAAAAGAAAGATGAATTCAGACTGTACCTTCATATATTAGCACAGAACAAATAAATACTGATCAAGACAAGAGTTATGTTTTTGCTCTATTAACAACAAAACCTTTGCTGAATAAAGTATTACTGTTATCATGTCCTCTGAAAATACAGTGAGGGATTCAAACCTTTTTGAGCCGTTGTTGCTCTTCTTTCAAGGTTGTGTTTTCTTCTCGTAGCTTCTCTACATCAAGAGAGGGTAATCTCACCCCATCCTCAAGGCTTTCCTTCACTCTGTTCTGGAGACTAAACACAACAGCAAATCAAACAATATTAGGACCAACATCTATATCAACTAAGGTTGTCAAATTTAAATTTTCACCTAATTTAATCAATGAAATAAGTGTCCTGAGATATCTTACTGGTCTCTGTGACAGCCCTAGATTCTGTAAACAGCAAACAACAATGTGTCTGCGAACCTCGGACCATGACGATTTCTGCCCGTCAATCATTTTGCACGTTCTCAGAGTCTTGTAGATGCAGCGAATTGAGACTTACTGCCATTTTTATGCCATGTTGCACATAACAGTCATCAGATGAGAGCGCTATTTTGCTGCTGTTGTTTCGGACAACTGTTTCAGCTCTTGTCAGTCTAAATAAAGCTCATGGTATCTTTGGAGTGTGGGGTTTTGGGGAAAAAGGGTGTGGCTAATCCAACGGCTCAGTTTGGGGACATTTTAAAGTGCCTAAAAACGCTTAAGGCATCTTCAAGAAAAAAAAAGAACATTCAAATGCTAAAACTGTGCATTCATTTGGATGTTAGCCAAGCACTAACGCTTCAGACTGATCACATTCTTTGCAACAAATACAGTTTAACAGAACACGGGTGTCTCGAGTTAAAAAAAAAAAAAACAACCTTGACAAGGCATCTAAAAAAACACCAAAAAAACAATGACAACCAAAAGTAGCAAAACAATCATAGACATTCATCTAATTCATGTTTACATAGAAAATCAAATGGTAAACTGGATAGTTGTGAAAAGCGTTTGGTGTCAACAGCACCTAAGGTGGAGGTCTTGCTCTCTTAACAGCAATTCTCAGATTACACAACAGGTTTTAAAATATTAAGTCAGGAAAAGGAATTCAATTTGGAAATGTGTCTCAATAATTCCACTGTATGGTCTATACTTGCCGACTTTAAAATTCACATTTATTTCAAATTTTAGTCATATTTAAGATAAAAATGTGAATTTAGTTTTTCAGCCCTAATGTTAACTAAAAAATTTTACTAAGCTGCCAGACTAGACAGGAAGCTGACTTTTATGTAATTTTGTTTAAATGTTTTGGCTTATTTGTTTTCTACTACCTGGTGACTGTTGTAAGTAGTTCTCTCTCCTTGCGTCTTTGTTCTTCCAGTTGGGTCTCTTTATTGCGTACAGCACTGCAGGACTCCGCCAGTTGGACCTCCAGATCTTTGACAGTGGCCTGCAACTGAGCTGCCCTCTCCTCTATCTCCTCCAGCTACATCACAATGCAACAGGTGTAATGTTAGTATATACACATAAGATTGGTGCAAAATAGTGGTTGACTGATATGGGTGATGGCAAAATAATACCAAATATATTCTGTGCTCCAAACAATGTAGTAAATAAAAATGTACATAAAATTGCTGAAATAAAATTCACACTTTCACAACTTTTATCCAAAATTCACTAAATAACACGCATGCGCACACACACAATGCTGTTGGTAGGTTTTGGAACTGTTACATGATCAAAATTCTAAAACATGTTTTATGAGGACTTTCCATAGATATAACGGTTTTTATACTGTACAAACTTTATATTATATCCCCTAACCCTACCCCTAAACCTAACCCTCACAGATAACTTTCTGCGTTTTCACATTTTCAAAAATCATAATTTAGTATGATGTACAAGCTGTTTTCCTTTTGGGGACTGACTGATTGTCCCCACAATGTCAAAAATTTCAGGTTTACTATCCTTGTGGGATATTTGGTACCCACAACGTAGGGAATACCAGCATACAATTTCTGTATATCTTGTCCATTACAAACCAAGTACAGATCAGAAATATGGATGCAACGATATGACATTTTTTGGCAGATATCTATTTTAACCAAAAACTGTTGGAAAATACGGATAGCAATATTTTTGCCAATAATGTTATTTTGTCATTAGATGTACAAAGAAAAGTATCTTGTAATACATTTCTATTTAAAATGGATTGGATCCATTAAACACAAGACAGGCTAATATATTAAAGAGAGCCACAATGAAAGAAATAAAAGATAAAAAGATTGTTTTTTTTTGGACAAATTCCAAATACCAGGGGATGATGATTGATGCAAAAAAAAAAAAGAAAAAAAAAAAAGTTCAGTTCAATACATGACATGTACAATGACATGTTTGTACTGTATATGATAGAACATCACAAAATCATATTATGCATATGTTTGGCAATTCCACGGAAATGTCAACCAGATCATGAAAAAGTTACGAAATGAACAAAACTCCTTTCAATTTCTATTGTGTTATAATGGATAATGCAATCCAGACTGCTAGAGGGCACCACTTGTTTACACGATGCTGACTGAAATCGCTGCATGCAGCCCATTTTTAAGCTTTGAAGGTTTGTGATTGCACGAGAACATATTGCAATTTTAATCTTATCTCAATCAATCGTGTAGCCTTCATGGACACCATTCCAATGTCTCAGAAGTGGTGGTGGCGTAGTGGCTAGAGCACAGGGCTGCTAAACAGAAGGTCGCTGGTTCAAACCCCACAGCCACCACCATTGTGCCCTTGAGCAAGGCACTTAACTCCAGGTTGCTCCGGGGGGAATTGTCCCTGTAATAAGGGCTCTGTAAGTCGGATAAAAGCGTCTGCCAAATGCATAAATGTAAATAAATGTAAATGCAAAATTGGTTTCAAAGCATTTTGGATGCTTTTCCTCATGTATAGGCAAGTGCCGCCTTAACAACAGTTACGTAGGTAACAAAGGTTTATTGTCATTAATGTGAGATAGAGAATGATTAAAACTTAACCCTTCTATATTCTGTGGCTATCATTATTTCTGGATTGTGCAAGTGAACTGATAGAGATTTTACAAAAAAAATTTTGATAATTAATCAAATTAACCATCAGTTTTTTATATCAGCGTTGTCATGTTTAAATCTGATTAGACGATGGTTTTAACTTGGTCAATATTTGGCAGATAAATTTCCCTAATTAGAAACAATAACCTCCTGGGGAATAGGCAGAGGGAGCCTGAGATTTTGAGAGACGACACGGAAAGAGGGACATTCCTTTACTTAGATAAACAATACAATAGGTCTAGATGTATGATCTACGGGTCCTGTGGATATTGAAATGGTATCTGGAAACACAACAAAAGAAAACATCAAGCGGTGTTGGCTGACCATCAGTGCTGTACCTTTTTGTGCTGGGCCTGATAGTCTTCCATTGTGGGGAGGTCAGCTAGATATCTCTCAAGCGTCTCAATACGTTGCTGCTTTTCTCTGTTCTGCTCAGACTCCTTCTGGCACTTCTTTTTCAAGCTGTTGATGTGCTTGTCCCGACTGCGGATCTTTATAATAAAGAGCAAATACTACAACATGAGAATTTAAATACAAGCTTAAATTTTGGTTTTTAGGGTGTTTTAAAGTCATAATTGCATTATAGATGGGGTACCACACCTTTTGACCATTAAACTGACACCTTGTCTATACCTGACGTGAGCAACGTCATGGCGTTACATGACTTTATGTCATTCATGATAACAGAATTAAAAAAAAAAAAAGCATTTGAAAAGAGAATGGTATTTGTGGGTGCAATTTCTACTCCATTAATTCATTTAGAGCAGTGTAGAGCTAGAAAAACTTTAATTTAATATAGAAATTTCAATGAATCTTAAAAGGAAGAGGACTCTTCCTGCCCTGAAAGCACAATTTTCTAATTCCATTATTTTCCACATTCACCATGACCATAGGAACCTGGATAGAGGACTCATCTAGGGTATGTAGAGGTGGTTCATATAAGTGGATCAATCTTCGGATATACTCACCCTCTCCTCTTGTTTCTTGAGCTCCTCTGCGTGTTTTTCACTGCTTTCTTTCAAGATCTCATTCAAACGCTGCATCTCGGCTTCCACAGCACCCAGTCTCCGGTCAGCTTCAAGCTTCTCCTTGGAAAAGCAGTCGTTGCGTTCAGCAAACTGGGCTCGCAAAAAGGCATTTTCCCGCTGGGCTTCCTGTTAAACACACAGAGAAGAGGTTTTGAAAAAGTGTCAACTCAGTTTTGATGCAGAGTAAGAAAAAGGTGTATGCTAACCTGTAGTCTCAAAAGACACATGTCTGTGTAAGGGGCTCCATGTCCCATGAGGGCACTGTGCACCTGCAGTTCACTCTCTCGAAGACGTTGCTCCAACAGAGACATTTGCTGTTTCTGCCTGCAATGCAACAGTTACTACATTTATCTCAGAATCAAGAAATCTCAGGCTCTAATGTAAATTATTTAAAATAAAATAAAAAAATCACAATCTTCAGAATTAGATGTTAATCTACACTGAAAGCTTGGCATTACCTTTCAATGGTAAATTCTTTGTCTTTCAGCAAGTTTTCATTGGCTTTGATGACAGCATCCCACTTACTGTTTTCTGTGTGAGTTGTTGTTGGATAGAGAGAAGCATATTGTGCACCCCCTCCTGTCATTAACTGCAATAGAGAGAAATTTGCATTTGAAAATGGCATTTCCAAAAATATTTAGGACTACAATGATAACCACAGAAATTTCCACAGATTTCATAGACGTTAATCTATTAACTATCAAATATATATTTGGCTAATCTGATAATGGTTTTAACAACCAATAAGTGTGTTGTATTTTCAGCTATTCAATCAATTCCACAGAGTTCCACAAACTTTCTTCATAATCAGCATTTCAGATTCAATGAGTGCCTATTGATATACTTGTAAGGGGATTGGTTAAGTTTAAAGATACAAGTTTTTTGTTCAATAAAAGTTAAGCTTCATTGACCGCATTTGTGGCATAATATTGATTAACACAAATTATTTAGACTCGTCCCTCCTTTTCTTTAAAACAAGCAGCAGCAAAAATCAAGGTTACAGTGCGATTCTTGGATGGTTTAAAGGTTGAAACGTGAAGTTATAATTTTATAAAAGCACTTACTTTGATTCTTCTGTTAAAACTTGTGTATTATTTGAGTTGTAAAGTTGTATAAATGGTTGTTTTAGAGTTTGACATTGTGTCGTCACAGCAATGAAGTTGTAAACCTGGCTATAACTTTACGCAGAAAAAGTTAGTAAGCGATTTTAATCACACAAAAATTCTGTAAGCATGTATAATGTTTACATCTCGTTGCTATACTTTTGAAACAGAGTATTTTAACATTTAAAGTTTGACCTGCTTAATTTCCACTGTAAGCGCTTCACTGCAACCCAGATTTTTGCATTTTATTTAATTTTTAAAGGAGTAACAAGTCGATAATAATTTTTGTAGTAATCAACTTTACACCACAAATTCTGTCAACCGAGCTTAAAGATGCTGCAAGCAATTTTAGCCGCTCTGGAACACCCAAGAGACTAAGCCGTTGAATTAGACATGCCCAATCTTTCCAAACCAAAAAGATAGCATTGAGACCATCCCCGCAGTGTCTTCTCACAGTTGTCAAACACACCAGTAGCAAAATAGTCCCCTCAGCTGACAACAGTTGTGAATATATATGACATTAAACCTGAAAGATCCACTTCAAATACTACACTATGTGCAAAATGATTGACAGGCAGAAAGAACACCAAAGTCTTCTGATTGGCTGATCAAAGGATGGATCCGTGATAAAATGTTTGTTTTCGGTTTACAAAGTCTATTGCTGTTATAGAGACCCATGAGATATCGCAGGACAATAATTTCTGTGATATAAGGAACATTTTCTGCATACCATTGCATAAAAAAAATTTATTAAAAAAAGCTTACAGTAACTTTAACTTGAATTAAACCTAGAATAATCCTTTAAATGTTACATAGCTATTCCATTTTCCTTTCATGTAAGCAGCAGGACTCTAACCTGCATTTGTTCCACCTGCAGCCGCAGACTCTCAAGTTTCTGCTTCTGCTGCTGCCAGCTGGCCAGTTCACTACAGCGTTCCTGCAGTAAGGGATCATAAGCTCCAGTGTTGGGCTGGTCCCTCAAGAGAGCCTGAGTGTGCAGGCCCTGAGGTACAGAAAACATCCTGGCACTAGACCCAGAATGAATGTTCCTTTGGCCATAGTGGTCTGCGGCACAGGCAAGACCTGCCCTGGTCTCTGGTAATACTTTATAGGTCTGTTCAAGCAAGCCAGTATTTTCCGCAAGCCCGGTCATTTGCAGCTGTTGCCGCACATCCAGGCAAAGGCCCCCGAGCAGAGCCGACTGATTAAGTGTGGGCTCCATTGCGGGTACATCAAACTTCTGGTATTCATCGAGTCTTGTTTGATCTCCAGAGGGGAAAAGCGAGTGGTCGAGTCCATTTACTAGACTGCGATATCTGCTCAGACAATCCGGTTTGACTGAAGTTGCATCTAAATTTCCTTCATGCGGCACATCCAGGTTGGGCGAGGACACAGATTTAGGGAGGGATGACTTGGAGCTGGATGAGCTAGAGGACGCCCGAGTCTCATCAGCTGCATGTGGCTTAGGCTTGGAGGCCAGAGCTCCAGCCGTGGAGGGCATGACATGTGCGGTGGGGATGGGGATCTGGCTGCGAATTGGCTGGAAGGATGGGCTGCTGCCAATGCTGCTGAAATCTAGAACGGAAACAGAGTGAGACATTTTAGAGCATGCATGAAACGAAAACCAAGTTATGTCTTAGAGGAGCTATGTGATCCAATGCCAGATTGGCAGTTTTTTAACATAACAATAATAAAAAGCGGTCTTAAAGGATTTTTTTCCCAACGTAGTATCTAGTATTATATTTTGAGTGACAGTTGCATATTTTAGACATTTATTTTTGGTTTAGTCATCTTGGCTTACATAGTTTTTAAACACCATGCCAGCTTCTATGCATATTTTCGTGGAAAAATCCATGTTAAAATATTAATTAAAAAAAGGGTGTCAAAAGAATAAAGCAACTTTCTCAAAAGACTAGAAATACCACAGTCCAAATGTAATAGGTTTATGGCTTCCCTTATAAGCTAAATATATTACTGTTTTCCATGTTAATTTTTAAAAACTGAGGGATAGGTTGCAATTATTGTCTGTGGTAATCGAAAGAATGCCACTGATATGCTGATCCATTAGACATTAAATTCATTAAGTATGAAAATAACCTGGACAACTTAAGGCTAACTTAAAAATCAAGTAGTCAAAAAAGTGATCAAAAACTTTCTCTTCTCAAATTTTACAATGCTGTTATTCCTAAATTCTTACCACATTCTGGAAGACATTGTAAAATCTATTTTGGCATCAACCTCAATAAAAAGTATCAGAAATATTGCATACATTACTCACCTTGCTAGCAGTAAAAGAGATAACAACAAATGAAAACATTTTCATCCACCAAAGAAAGGTGAGCCATTTATGTCTTTATGCTAACTCCAACGTTCTTCCACTGCATCTCCGAGATTCACTAAATGTTTTGAGCAAACTGTGGGCCTGCAATTGAACTTAAACACACCCACTATTGTCTGGCAGAACACAGTCCTTTCAGAAAACTAACATCAAGGTGAGTCTACCTGCTTTGAGAGTTTGTTCTCTCTCTAATGGCTCTGTTAACCCAGGAACGTGTACACACAGAAAGGTTAGCAGTATTTATAGAACACTCTCATGTTACACTGAGGTATCTATGTGTGGGCCTCCTACTTTACACATGCAGATCACCTCTTTACCCCCCCCCCCCCCACACACACACACACACACACACACACACACACACACAAACACACAAACACACACACCTGAAGAGCCTTTAAACTGTTTTCCCAATACAACAATTAAATTAGCACACACAAATCAAGTGGAGATTTCAAGAGGAAGCCAGTTGTAGAAGGGTCTGACAATGTGCCCTGCGGGTGCACGGTTTTAAACATCTACAGTACTGTAGACAGGTTTAAACAATTCCTTAGCCAACCAAAGATTATTGGAGTTACAAGAAACACACAGAACAAAACCCAGCCATCACCATCTCAACATCAAGACCACAGATACCCAGCTACATATTTATAACCCCTGAAATGTTCTCTAACACTGCCAAGAAGTTTAGTGTCGCAACTAATTTGGCTGTTTAAAAGCAAATAAAACCAGACTCTTGTTAGCATGAGTCTGATGTAGTTTCACCAGTTTACAAAAGTAATAGTTGCTAGGCACCACATTCTGGTAGAAAACTCAACAGATATAGCTCTTAGTAATTACTGTTACCATGGGCACTTATCTCAAGAGTACAAAAAACAACAACAGTGGTCAACTGATATGGGTTTTCAATGGTTAAAGCTAATACCTAGAGAGCCATCATCTAGAGAGCAGGGTGGAAAATGGACGCCAAATATACAGCATATAATCAAATATATAACAAATGAGACACAAAATTGCATTAAAAAAAAGAAAAAAAAAGTAATTTGTCGTTATTCTACACATAAAATAGAGGTCTGCAAACCAATCAGAGTCTGATGGGTCAGTTTTTCAAGCATAGGGCGAATTAGGGACTGTTCACATGCATTTTGCATGCGTCTGCACTGTTTATCAATTGTATTTTCTATATATTTTATTTATTTATATATTTATGTATTTTCTATTTTTTAGACACTGTGTCAAGCTAAAAAGAATGTAAATTTTTATAAAAGCATCTGAAGAAACCGGTGTCCTGTTTCATGCGTTATGCTGCGTCCAGCTGCAAAAATATTTTTGTTATTCCTGAGTCTCAACTCCTGATGACTAACCAATCGTGAACCCTCGCGGTTATCCGAAATTTACAAGTGGTTAACATGCACATCCCTATTTTCATTTTAGTCACTAAACAAATTTGAACAAGGCTAGATTCTGGAACTGATACTTTTTAACAAGGCACTGTTATGATAATAATCTCAAAAAGGACAAATATCAGATAATTAATCAGCCTGCCCTGTTTTTTATGCCGATAACCTAAAACTGGACAAATATCAACTTAATTTTCCTGGCCAGTCCATTATGCAGAGCATCTTTTGCTAGACATTTTAGTCAGAGGTGCAGCTGTGTTTAAGCACAGCATGAAATGCAGGCGAGGGAAGCAAGACAGCGCACTCGTCATCCTTCGACAGAGTGGCTTTCGAACAGCGCTGCAGAGTATTCATCTAGCGAATCTCCACTCTCTTCCTAACAAAATGGAGTAACTACATCTCACCCGTACAAACAAGGACTTTTCAAACTGTGCTGCCTTGTGGTTCACAGAAACCTGGCTGAGTGAAGCCATTCTAACAGCGCTTCACATCTGCCGGGCTTTCAGCTGTTCAGAGTGGATCACATCGTAGAGTTATCGGGGAAAACGGCCTTTCTACTCACGCAAGAGTTTTCCTTGTTTATTCTGGTGAGTGTTTATAGTCCTCCATACGCGTGTGTGAATGCAGCACTGCAACAGCTGGCTGATCAGATCACAGACATGGAACAACAATACCCGGACTCACTTATTATTATTCTGGGAGAATTTAATAAAGCTAACCTCAACCATGAACTGCCAAAATAAAGATAGCACATTACATGCCCCACCAAAGACAGAAAAACATTGGATCACTGCTACGCAACAATAAAGGATGCATATCGCTCTGTCCCTAGCGCAGCTTTGGGACTCTCTGATCACTGTCTGCTTCATCTTCTTCCAACCTACATGCAGAAACTAAAATAGCTAAAACCTGTAGTAAAGACTGTAAATAGAGGACTTGCAGAGATGGAACCACAAGCCTGCTTTGACTGCACTGATTGGAGTGTAATTGAGGCTGCAATCTGGACAAACTGATATATGATGTCACAGCTACTGTGACATCATATATCAGTTTCTTATTTAACTTACAACAATAACAAACCATGGTTTACAGCAAAACTCAGGCAGCTTCGTCAGGCCAAAGAGGATGCTTACAGAAGTGGGGATAAAATATTGTACAATAAGAAACACACTGAAAAAGGAAATCAGAGTGGCTAAAAGAAGCTACTCCGATTAACCCTGCATCAGTGTGGAGAGGCCTAAAAGACTTCAAGACACCACCCCCCAACACTGTAGGAAAAACAGCAACTGGCTGACTTGAATGTGCTTTACTGTAGATTTGAAAAGGCCCAGTCTCACGCCCCACACCTGCTCTGACCTTCATTGCACACAAACATCAACACCTCCTGCAACCCCTCTCCTCCCCCTCCTGCTACTCAACCTGCTCTTAAGATCTGAAGAGGTGTGCCGTGTCTTCTGGAAAAAAAAGAGACAAGGAAAGCACATGGCCCAGACGATGTTTCACCCAGTTTTCTAAAATCCTGTGCTGACCAGCTGGCCCCCAGTTTCACACAGATCTTCAATAGATCACTGGAGCAGTGTGAAGTTCCCTGCTGCCTCAAATGCTCCACCATCATTCTGGTCACAAAAAAACCCAAAGCACAGGAATTAATGACTACAGATCTGTCACTCTGACGTCTGTGGTCATGAAGTCATTTGAGAGACTGGTGTTGGCCCAACTGAAGGACATGTCAAGTCAAGTAATTTTTATTGGTATAGCACTTTTCACAACACATTGTTTCAAAGCAGCTTTACATAAAATCATGCATTAACAGAAAATGAAACTAATATCTATAAAGTCTTAGTCAACATTGTGTACTTTGATAAGATACGATTGTGAATTGTGTTTAAAAATGAGTAATTAAATAATAAATTGTAATAATAACCCCAGTGAGCAAGCTGAAGGTGACTGTGGCAAGGAACACAAAACTCCATAAGATGTTGGTTAATGGAGAAAAATAACCTTGGGAGAAATCAGGCTCTCTGAAAATTGGCCCGGGGCCCTTGCCAGACATAATCCATCCCTGGTCATGAACGGCAACATGCACCTCATTACAATGTAGTCTAACAAATAAGTAACTTTGCTTACTGGGCTGTCATCACTGGACTGTTTCTAGATCTCCTTCAATTTGCTTATCAAGCAAATAGGTCTGTGGATGATGCAGTCAACATGGGATTGCATCATATCCTGCAACATCTGGAAAGGACCAGGGACATATGCAAGGAAACTTTTTGTGGACTTCAGTTCGGCTTTCAACACCATCATCCCAGCTATTCTCCGGACTAAATAACACCAACTCTCTGTTCCCATGTCTATCTGTCAGTGGATCACCAGCTTTCTGACGGACAGGCAGCAGCTAGCGAGAAGGGGGAAATTCAATTCCAGTACATGTACGATCAGAACTGGTGCCCCCCAGGGATGTGCACTCTGCCCACTACTCTTATCCCTGTATGCCAATGACAGCACCGCCTAGGACCCCTCTGTCAAGCTCCTGACATTTGCAGACAACACTAGTCATCGGCCATTCTGTATACAGAAGGGAGGTTGAACAGCTGGCTCACTGGTGCAGTCAAAACAACTCTGGACCCCACTCACCCAGCCCACTACCTTTCTGAACAGCTGCCTTCTGTACAGCTCTACAGAGCAATAAGCACAAGGCTATCCATCTCATAAATGGTTAAAACTGCTTAGTCTGTTTATATTTATCCAACATACCCTACCTGCCATTAATCTCAAAATGGATTATTGGCACATTAATTTACCTGGCCAGTCCGCTATGCCGATAATCTCAAAATGGACAGATTTTGTTTTATTAAATCGGAATGGCCAGTCGATCACACTGATAATCTAAAAAAATGGACAAATATGTGCGATTTAAATCAATCTGGCCAATCCATTATGCCGATCTTCTCAAAATTGACAAAAATCAGCTGATTAATCGGCCTGGCCAACTAATTTGTGGATCACCAATAAGCAACCAACCATAACAGATCAAATAGCTTTAACACAATGACATCAACATAAGTTATATGTTGGCAAATTGAACATAGCAATGTTTTTGAACTCACCACACATTTTATACAGATCTTAATCCCCTAGTAACAGATATAATCTAGCTCTCGAGTACAGTTTATCTCTGTGTAATACAATGTTTAAAACATCAGAGAAGAGGAAACAAGGCCATCATCAGACTATCCATTCAGCACTCCAGGTCAGGCCCTCCTAATGAGACCTCCCATCAGATGAAGTGCAACACCACCTCAAGGAATTTAAAGCATGGAGTATAATATCCTAATCCAAATATCATAGGAATCCCAGAACTATGACCAAACTCTATAGGTATAAATACAACAGCTTAGTCTATTAACAACCAACAGGAGGTTACTCTATTGTACATAATTTTTTTTAAAAAAGGATTCTCCCTGCTGTTTGTTTTGTCAAAGTCAAAACCTGGCCACATAATAGTATAATTTCTTTCTACCTATAATGTAGGAAATTTAATTAAAGGCTTGGGTTAAAGGCTGATACATGCATAGAATTTTAATCTACACAGATTGATCTCTTGGTTGAAAAACTTAAAAATGGAGGAAGCTCTCACTTCGGCAGTTTTGCATCAATTAAAGTTTAAATTAATGCAAACATCAATGAAGTGATGCTTCAGGGTTTGCAAAGTTACTGGAGATTGTATATTTTATCATTTTGAAAATGTGTATTATTTATAATTTTTTTTAAATTCCAAACATAAGCCCTAGAGTTTGACATCAGGTCCATTCTGATTTGCCTACTTTCATTGCAGGGTCAAATATAATATTGCATGCTTTAAATCTAGTATTCCTTTTGCCCATTCTTGAAAACATTTCATATTCTAATGTGAAATATTAATTTCGGTTTATTTTGCATATAACAACAATGCTGATAATTAAAAGGAACTGATGATGTCTTGCCCATGAATTCAGGTCTGTTATACAACAGACATATAAAGAAGCAAATGGGCATGGAAATATCTGAATGCTAGCAAAGTTCTCACCTTCTGTGTTGTCAGAGGCCCCTAGCCCCATGTCCCCATTTTCTCCAGTGCTGGACCGCCATCCTAAACGGCTCTGGAACTTTTCAGACACAGCAGGTGTCAGCCACTCAGTGTCGGAGTGCCCCACTGAAAAATAAAAATAACACCGGTTGTGACAATCTATTATTGTTCATGTTCGTCATGATGTACATAACAGATGTTACTCCTCTATTGGACATGTACCTGAAAGTTTGGGGTTCTGGTATTTCTGTGTCATTCCTACGGCAGTCAACTGTGGAGTCCAAGAAAATAAAAATAAAACATCTTGGAGTCAGACAACACATGAGAAGTGGAGGACTCATTATGCCCATTAACAAAGTTATAAATCCTATTCTTTTAACGCAGCAATTTTGATATTAAAATGGGTATATAAATATACCGATCAGCCACAACATTAAAACCACCTGCCTAATATTGTGTAGGTCCCCCTCGTGCTACCAAAACTGGCATCTCAGAATAGCATTCTGAGATTATATTCTTCTCACCACAAATGTACAGACCAGTTATCTGAGTTACTGTAGACTTTGTCAGTTCGAACCAGTCTGGGCATTGTCTTTTGACCACTCTTATCAACAATCCATCAGCATAACTGCCCCTCACTGGATATTTTTTGTTTTTGGACTCACCACACATTTTATACAGATCTTACTCCCCTTGTAACAGATATACTCTAGCTCTCGAGTAGTTTATCTCTGTGTAATACAATGTTTAAAACAGCAGAGAATGTATTCTTCTCACCACAAATGTACAGAGCAGTTATCTGAGTTCCTGTAGACTTTGTCAGTACATTGTACAGTACTGCTCTGTACATTTTTGGCACCAGAGTAAATTCTAGAGACTGTTGTGTGAGAAAATCCCTGGAGATCAGCAGTTACAGAAATACTCAAACCAGCCTGTCTGGGACCAACATCCATGCAAATATCTAATTAGCCTGTCCCGTGGCAGCAGTGTAGAGCATAAAATTAGCAGATACAGGTCAGGAGCTTCAGTTAATGTTCACATCAACCATCGGAATGGGGAAAAAATATGATTGTGATTTGGATCATGGCATGATTGTTGGTGCCAGATGGACTAGGTTGAGTATTTTTGTTTTATTCTAAAGTACTGACAACATTTCTCCTAAATTCAAAAATAAAACTATTGTCATTTAGAGCATTTATTTGCAGAAAATGGCAACTGGTCAAGATAACAATGATGCAGTGTTTTCAGACCTAGAATAATGTAAAGAAAACAAGAGTCACTTTTAAAAAACACAATACCAATTTTTTAACTTAGGAAGAGTTCAGAAATCAATATTTTGTGGAATAACTGTGATTTTCAAAAACAACTTTCATGCGTCTTGGCATGTTCTCCGTCAGTCTTTCACATCGCTGTTGGGTGACTTTATGAAAAATTCAAGCAGATCAGCTTTCTTTGATGACTTGTGACAATTCATCTTCCATTTGATCAAATTCCATCCAGAAGCTTTCAATGGGGTTCAGGTCTGGAGATTGGGCTGGGCTGGACATGACAAGGTCTTGATTGAATGTGCACGTTTGTATGTATGAATATCTATCTATCTATCTATATATACACTCACCTAAAGGATTATTAGGAACACCTGTTCAATTTCTCATTAATGCAATTATCTAATCAACCAATCACATGGCAGTTGCTTCAATGCATTTAGGGGTGTGGTCCTGGTCAAGACAATCTCCTGAACTCCAAACTGAATGTCAGAACGGGAAAGAAAGGTGATTTAAGCAATTTTGAGCGTGGCATGGTTGTTGGTGCCAGACGGGCCAGTCCGAGTATTTCACAATCTGCTCAGTTACTGGGATTTTCACGCACAACCATTTCTAGGGTTTACAAAGAATGGTGTGAAAAGGGAAAAACATCCAGTATGCGGCAGTCCTGTGGGCGAAAATGCCTTGTTGATGCTAGAGGTCAGAGGAGAATGGGCCGACTGATTCAAGCTGATAGAAGAGCAACTTTGACTGAAATAACCACTCGTTACAACCGAGGTATGCAGCAAAGCATTTGTGAAGCCACAACATGCACAACCTTGAGGCGGATGGGCTACAACAGCAGAAGACCCCACCGGGTACCACTCATCTCCACTACAAATAGGAAAAAGAGGCTACAATTTGCAAGAGCTCACCAAAATTGGACAGTTGAAGACTGGAAAAATGTTGCCTGGTCTGATGAGTCTCGATTACTGTTGAGACATTCAGATGGTAGAGTCAGAATTTGGCGTAAACAGAATGAGAACATGGATCCATCATGCCTTGTTACCACTGTGCAGGCTGGTGGTGGTGGTGTAATGGTGTGGGGGATTTTTCTTGGCACACTTTAGGGCCCTTAGTGCCAATTGGGCATCGTTTAAATGCCACGGCCTACCTGAGCATTGTTTCTGACCATGTCCATCCCTTTATAGCCACCATGTACCCATCCTCTGATGGCTACTTCCAGCAGGATAATGCACCATGTCACAAAGCTCGAATCATTTCAAATTGGTTTCTTGAACATGACAATGAGTTCACTGTACTAAAATGGCCCCCCCAGTCACCAGATCTCAACCCAATAGAGCATCTTTGGGATGTGGTGGAACGGGAGCTTCGTGCCCTGGATGTGCATCCCACAAATCTCCATCAACTGCAAGATGCTATCCTATCAATATGGGTCAACATTTCTAAAGAATGCTTTCAGCACCTTGTTGAATCAATGTCACGTAGAATTAAGGCAGTTCTGAAGGCAAAAGGGGGTCAAACACAGTATTAGTATGGTGTTCCTAATAATCCTTTAGGTGAGTGTGTGTGTGTATAATATATATATATATATATATATATATATATATATATATATATATATATATATATACACACAAGATTCCAATTAACTGTTAAACACATACCTCGGGTCTTTAGATCAGTGTTTCTCAACACTAGTGTGCCATGAAAGATTGGTCGGGTGTGCCGTAGAAAATTATCAACATAATTAAATGCATGAAAGAAAAAAAAAGATAATTTTGGGAATCCAAACTACTCACCTTTTGGAGAAATTTGCCATTTTGAAACCCTAATCGGTCACTTTTGTGATTGTGAAGAGCAATGATTAATGTGCATATGTTACTGATATTTATACACTTTAAGGGTCTTTCACATGACTCGCGTCAGCACTGCAGAATACACTGAAGTCTATGAAGTGACGTCACTTTACACCAAAGTGTATAATTTTTTTAGTCGTATAAAGTGAGATGTGGCAGAAAAAAGTTTGGGAAACACGGCTTCAGATTATGTGTTTGACAGCCAGTTGTGGGTCTCATAAATTTTCAGTGTGAAATTAATGAATCCTGTTGTAGATTTGTCATGTTTATTGAATTTTCTTGAAAATTGTCAAGAAAATGTTTTAAAACTTCTGCAATATCTGGGCATTTTTTATAGATATACATGCCATGTCTCAAGACCCTTCTATGTAAGAGTGTTTGGTGAAATTCCCAATGCATTTAAAAGGTTAAAAAGAGCAGATTTAAATATAGCCAAAACAGCTCAAATCAAATGTCCACAAGTATCCACATAATTTCATAAATATGTATAAATCTATACAAACATTTAAAAATACATTTCAGATCATATTTTCGCAAGACATTTCATTTGCAAATGAAAATTCACATGATATATTTTTTTCTTCGAAACTTAAAGTTGGATTTGCCACATGTAGCCATGTTTTTGCCAAATCGGGGAGATTCAAAGCTATCTTACCCATGTAATCCAGTGCAAAGCCCACCTGGTTACAAAACATATTTATTTTTCTTAGTCAGCACCCATAATCATAAAAAAACAATAAAACGTGGACATGTTCAAAATGTTATAAAAAGTTACGAACAGGACAAAAAGACAAGTTATGCTTCTAACTGTTTTGCGAACAAGCTCCACAAAAAGCGATACAAATAACCAAAGAGAAAACAAACTCACTAGCACAGATAGCAAAGTAAGCTAACGTAGTTTTTAACACGATTTAAAAAACAACACACTTACCTCAACTCAAGAGCTGAATGGTTCTTTGCTCAAGATAACAATGACGAGAATACAGCACAGCCGGAGGGACATCTATGTGCTGCATTACATGAGAGACGATTATTTGATGCTAACGTCAATAACAAAGACACATAACAACCCCAAGCTTAACCCCTATAACAATACAGCAACACCGAGCTTCAAATACCCGCGGTGGAACGACTGAAGCTCGAGTTTTTCCAACCGTTTTTTTTTTAGTTCTTCTTCTCCGCTTGTCATGCGTGCCACGTTATGTAAGCACGCGCCCTCTGCAGCACGCTAGGTGGTAAACAACTTGCAAAAGGAGCTTAAAGCTGCAGTCGCACAGACCGGTCTAATGCGCGAGCAGACAGGTCTCTGGTGTGAGCAGGTCCTTTCCTACATATCTATTTATAAAAAACAATAAAATAGACCACACAAGGCCCATAGCACCACAGATTTAATGCAATTTCGGCCAGTTAAAACAGCTAGTCTGTAAGTCATGTATTGCACACGAAATATGTGTTTATTATGGTGTTATTTTGTATTTTCCTACCCTCTATATTTCTATGTATATTGTATTTTCACATTAAAAAAATGTTTTTATAGTATGCACTCTTCCGTCTACGGTTAGCAGCCAGTGTTTCATTCTAAACATTGCAGTTATCATTACATGAAGGGCCATCGAAATTAAGAGCTGGTTCACACCAAACACGTTTTTGCATCCAACCACACTGTTTTTCAACAGTTTTTCTATTTAAACATGCACTAGATTAAACGTCTTTAAATGTTGCATGGACAGGAGCATCACGTTTTTTACCCTCCTGCCATCCCAGATGTATGACTTTCTTTCTTCTGCTGAACACAACATTTTTTTTAGAAGAATATTTTAGCCCTGTGGGTCCTCACAATGCAAGTGAATGGGCACCAAATTTTTTTACGCTCCACAAACCAAATAAAGGCAGCATAAAAGTAATCCATTCAACTCCAGTGGTTAAAGCTGTTGTTCAGAAGCAATATTATAGATGTGGGTGAGAAGAAGATCAATATTTAAGTCCTTTTTTAATATAAATTCTCCTCCATGCCCAGTAGGTGGCGATATGCACGTAGAATGTGAATCACCAAAAACAAATAAATAAGAAAGTGATAATGGAGACTGATAGTAAAAAGGGGCTTGAATATTGAGATTTGGATCAAAGAACAAGTTTCAACTCAGCAGTATACTGACAACTTTGGTATAAGAAATTGTGCTTTAGCTCAGATCACACAAAAAAATGAAATTTTTCAGGCTGGTCCAGCAAATGAGTATGTGCGTTCTCTAGTTACAGACTATGCCTGTATCTATTAGGTGATTGGCTATTTTACCTGTAAGGTGGGACTTCCTTTTCTACATCTGCCATATTGCATTTTCCAATTTCTCTCATTTATTTTAATACAAGCGCTTCTTCTCGGGAAAAATAGTCTCTGTACACAAGAGGAGCTAATTGAGAAGGATATAGCTGCAGGCAGTGCTTCAAAAATGGGCAGGAGCTCCAAACTGCCATTAAAGGTTCTGTATACAGAGCCCCTTACTAACCTTAAAGGTGAGTGGAAGTTGGTGCAACCCCCTTTTGGAGTAGCCACGCTCCTTCTGGTGTAACCCGCCCTCTTTTTGAGATTGCACCTCCATGGAGGGCCTCGGCCTGCACATGATTTTCTTCCCTAAACCATGTGAATAAACCACGCACCGCAGTCATGACTAAACCCTCAAAAACTTTCTCATTGGTCATCTCAATCATGCAGTCACTTGTGATAAGTTCAGGCTCCAGAAAGATTGTGAATGGGTCCGATGCTGACCAATGGTAAGATATGCCTGGCCGCAGTTTTCAATAAGGGTGTGGTTTGCACTCAAGTGGTTTGGGGTGAATAAAATTGTGTGCGGCCTACAGTAGCAGTGCTATCTTTGATTTCTGACAGGAATGACAACGAGACTGTGTGAATAGACGTACAGTCTCTTCAATGGGCCGTACTGCCGTTTAAATTGTTTTAGGATCATTCTGCAAAAAAATATTGAAAAAACATCTTTCCAAGAGCATTCAGTTGACAAAAAAAAAAAAAACTCCAGGCAACATGAGTTGTGGAAAATCAGATGTGATTTAGGAGCTTTTTACAGCTTTGTACCATGCATGCCATTGAAGAGATAGTAAGGCTATCATTCACAGCCACGCTGTCATTCCCCATAAAAATGGCGCTACTGTGAATCATAGGTGCATCCCAAATCACACACTTCTGCACTGTTCTACACCATTTTGTTGTGCAAGTAGTGCGAGTAGTGTTTACACTGAAAACACAGTAAAAGAAGAGTACTTTAAGTACCAGGATGTACCAGGATAAATGTTTTGCCATACTAGCAGCGCAGCCAGGTAATGCCGCCCCATCCGGTATGTACGGCAAGCCTACACTACGTTTTGATGGTTGAAAAAGTGCATCATCCTGGTACTTAAAATACACTTCTTTTTACTGTGTTTTCAGTGTAAACACACCACTCACACTACAAAATAACATAGAATAGTGCAGAAGTGTGCAGTTTGGGATGCACCATAGCATAGCGCCATTTTTATGGGGAATGACATCGTGGCTGTGAGGGATAGCCTTACCATCTTTTCAATGGCATGCATGGTATAAAATAGTAAAAAGCTCCTAAATCACATCAGATATTCCACAACTCATGTTGTCTGGAGTTTATTTTTTTCTAATGAATGTTCTTGGAAAACTACCAATGGAGTGAAGGGATATGTGGAAACTGTGGTTCCTAATTATGGTGATCCAAAATGTACCCCGCTTTTCAGAATGATAAGGCAAACATTTATTCTAATGTCTTCAATTGTTGCATACACCAAGCTGCAGTTGACACATTTGCGTAGGACTTTAGTTGGAACCATTGCACAATGGATCCAACTAAAGATCCATTGTCCACGTGGTCATATACTCGTCGCTGCTGATTGGTTAACACCTCTGACACACCCAGCAAACGAGAGAAAACGCACCTCAGAGCCCTTTTCACCATAGATATCTATATAAAGGCTTTTCACACCGTTTCGAGGAAACATGTCGTTCAACCCGGAAACCGTTGAGATTGAACATGCCCCAGGTGTTAAACGGCGAATGCTTCCGTGTAGTGAATATCCGTTGAGTGCTCCATTCGGGACGATACTAAACTACATGGATGAGTGTATAGTACATTTTGTAAGTGCATAACGTGTTGTTTGGGCCACAGCTGAGGTTTATACTTACTTGGCCACTTTACACTCCAGTCCAATGGGAGGCGCTGTGGGCGACTATGTTCCTGCACCTTTAACCAATGATGAGCAGAGGATCAAAGAAGCAGAAGTCATCAGTGGTATGCTGGCGGGTTGCAACAGGCTGGCAAAACAATGTCTTTTCTCGTGTAATTATCACAACATTTCGATCCTGTGAATGATCACACGCCTGTGCCCGCACAATACAATACGTCGCAATGGCACCGGGTTGGCAAGAGATCGCTGCACAACATGTGGAGCAGATCACGGGATATGTGAGAGAAATCCTGTCGACCGCGCTCGTCTTCCTGAAGTCTGAGCTGGGAATAGACTTGGGTTTGAATCCCGATCTGTGTGCTCCATGGGTGCTGCTCGTAACGGCCTGGCTCGGTCTGGTCATCATGCTGGTTTTATGGGTGTCGTTCTGTAGTGGTGTTTCGAAAAGCTTTCCAGGGGAGATCGAAAACACCAGTCCAGTTCCACCGGCGAAGAAACCAGACCACAAAGCTGACGAGCCAAAGAAAAGAAACAGAAAGAAGACCGCTGAAAAGGTTTGGCTATTGTTTACTGACATGAGTGGGGAATGTGTGGGCATTCAGGCATCATTTACGCCATTCAAAACAGCAGTTAAGGGGCGAAATGTGGCGTAAATTACCCGCTAAAAAGAGAATGACGCTGTTGAATGAGACGCGTATCTTTCGAATGGTGCATTATTATATTATATTATGCTTCCCTTTGTTTTTTGTTTTTAAATGTCGGTTATTTAAACGTTTCACAGAAAGCTCAGAGGAATGGTCTTTCAGTTGAACCACTGGAAGATGCCAAAGTGGTGGAAACTCCAGGACAACATGATGTGAAGACTGACAAGGTAGTGAAATACATTGGCTATGCACCCTCATAATGCGATTAAGGCTATACTGCGATTGCTCATGTAAACAGAATATTGCGATTATGTAGGATGACCATATTCTGGTTTTCCAAAATGAGGACACCTTGTTTGGGGTCAAAACAGTGTTACTATGAATGCAAACTTTAATACAGCGATAAGACACTCCATTAGCTTAACGTAAATAAATACAAATGTCCAACATACTTTTGAATGTCCATGTACTAAAATAAATTATTTGATGCTTTGAGTGTACCTTTGTTTACTATTACTATGTCCATGGAAAATGAGGGAATGTGACAATTTTACCTGGTCGCAAAAAGTAGTCTGTTAATTTACCCGATGACCTTTCACCTTTTGCTGACCCTTTATCTTTTGTGAGATACTGTATTTGCAACAAGATGTTTTTTGTAATATTATTTTAATAATAAAAAAAAAAAAAGCAATAATCAGATTATTGGCAAGGAGTATGTAAATGGGATTGAAGAGGTTTGCCCAAATCATGTAAACATCTTAATCTATTTATTCCTTATGCTCGGATTATTGATATAATCAGAAGTATTGGTGTACATGTAAATGTCTTGTTTCTGAGTTGTCACTTTGAAATTGTGGTTTAACTTCATATCATTACACTTACTGTACATGCTGTAATTAAAAGTTGGGCAAGATGTTCTGCCGTTTTCCAGTGTACTTTTTTATTAATAGGATCAAGTGGGCAGATTTAATAAATATCAAGCTCTCTTGGCAAGATAAACGTAAGTGTACATTGCCAGTCCATGATTAGACAGCATACATACAGATACAAAACAAATGCTAAAGTGTAATATGCTTAAGTTTTAAGATTTAAAACATATATTATTTTCTCTGGCTGTTATTAAGTCTCTGTCACGCACACTTTTGGTCTCCTGCACTGTTTCGCTTTTGACACTGAAGTGACTGTTTTCAGGCGATGCAAATAGATATGGCAGCTTGTTAATTTGTTTTGACTCGCTAAACAGTCAACGATTAATCACACAAAAGAATGCATTGAATTTCCAAACCCTGGGAAGAATGTTTTGCAAATTCAAATCAAGAAAAAAAATATTAGACAGTCTTCTAAATGGTAAATGGTCTGCACTTATATAGCGCCTTTTTAACCTTAGCGGTATTCAAAGCATTTTACACTGTGTCTCATTCACCCATTCACATTTACACACCAATGACAGCAGAGCTGCCATGCAAGGTGCTAGCCTGCCATTGGGAGCAACTTGGGGTTCAGTGTCTTGCTCAAGGACTCTTCAGCATGTGGAGTCGTGTGGGCCGGGAATCGAACCACCAACCCTGCGATTAGTGGACAACCCGCTCTACAAACTGAGCCACAGCAGCTTCTAATACCCGAAATCCCACAATTCAATGAATGTACCTCAGGTTACATATGTTTCATATGGCATTTGTTTTCAAGTGTGAAATGGGAGTTAATTGTGAGTGTGATTCCCACCATTGGGAATATCGATGCTGCTGTTGCTATTGCACTTTTTAAAATGGTTGTCCTATGTAAACATGCGCTAGATGTACATCTTTGACTGTTGCAATGCCTCTTGCTGTGTTGTCAGTGTTAAGTGCTGTGTTGAACTCCTTATTAGTTTTACAACGAATGCCATATGAAACATATAAGCTGAGGTTCATTTAATTGTGGAATTTCATGTATTATGAGACTTTCTAACATTTTAAGTGTTTATTTTTTTATTAAGATTTGCAAAACATTCTTGTTACAGAAGTATACTATAGCTATAAATCAACAGATACAGTACCACAGGGATTCTGTCACTTTATGCTTAATAAGATTTCATACTTTGGGGATGAAAACTACTCAACTTTCAGCTAAAGTCACCTTTTCTGAAGCTAATTTGCCTAAATATTTTGGTAAAATGTTCTATATTTTCCTTATTAAATTCTCTTGAAAGGGTTACTTTAAACTTAAACACTTAAAACATCTTTAAATACAACGAAAAGCTTTAAAATGGCAAACAACTCAATGTAAAATATACACCTGCCTTGACTTTCTTACCTTCTTCACCTCTCATGAGTTTGCATCCCTGCTTAATGATAGTAGCAGTTGGTGGATGAGATTTGTACCACATGCTAATTGCAAGCAAGAAAAAAAGTTCTCATGTGTTGCCTCTTGAGGAGAAAAAAAAAATGAAGGATATGCTCACGAAGGCACCGAGACACCTAAAAATAATGGTCACCAAGTGAAAAAGTTGTTTCACCTTCCGGTTCGGGCTGAAGGTTTGTATGGTTTTAACCTTGTGTCAAACACCATATGTGTTTATTTGGAGTCAAAGGACATTGATTTGATATTACCATCTGGACTTGCAGATGGTGCAAATCTGCTTTAGATTTCTGCAGTTTGACTGAGCAATGTCTGGTGCAAATCAGTTTTTCTTTGTTATGGAACAAGTTTGTCACATCACCATATCTTGTAATTCTGTGTGGCTTTAGGCAAAAAAGAATAAGAAAAAGCCAAAGCAGCCTGTAAAAGAGAAGAAGTCCTCTACATCCGCTGATGGCAAAGAACCCGATGAAGGTATATGTGACGGCTAAAGGTCAAAGGCAAATCGGCTAAAGACACATCTTTTCCATGAGCACTAGAGCATACACTCATAATATATATATATATATATATATATATATACACATACATAAGTACAGTGTATATATATCATTCTTGTTGCACTCTAATCTCTGTTCTGATAGTATTTTGCAGTTGATGCAAATGAAACTTTGTAATGCAGCACTTTTCATACTACTGTCTCCTTAAGATGAATCACTTCTGTTGTATTGTTCCTCTTTAAGTCGCTTTGGATAAAAGTATCTGCCCAATGAATAAATGTAGGTATGATTTGATTTACATGTAGTAAATGGGGAGATGAAGCATAACTTGTCAATGATTTTTTTGATCAACATTTTTTTTTATATAAATGTGTTGGGAAAGTGTATATTGTAGATGCTGTGACATTTTTTTCACCTTTCACAAAGTTCATTTTAAATAGTCTCATTTGTGTGTGCTGAGTAACTCCAGCCAGGTCTCCTAAGCAACCAAATTGGCCTGGTTGCTAGGGGGAGGGTAGAGTCACATGGGGTAGCTCCTTGTGGTCGTGATTTAAGTGGTTCTCACTCTCAAGGGGTAGCGTGGTAAGTTTTGCGTGGATCACGGAGATTAGCATGAGCCTCCCGTGCTGTGAGTCTCTACAGTGTCATACACAACGAGCCACATGATAAGATAAATGGATTGACTGTCTCAGAAGCAGAGGCAACTGAGAATTGTCCTTCTCCACCTGGATTGAGGTGAGTAACCGCGCCACCACAAGGACCTACAAAGTAGCGGGAATTGGTCATTCCAAATTGGGAGAAAAGGGGATAAAAAAAGTATAATAAGTATAAAATAATTGGCAATATGCTGCAGCATTTTTCATTGAGAAATAGCATGTAACACCGCAGGACAAGTGTTTAATGTCAACTACCTATATAACTATTTAATGTAGTAAAGTATTTAGGTCATCATCCTGAAAAGTCCAGACCAAATAATTTGCTTAATGGATCGCTATGGCTCAAAGCTCAGTGTTTATTTGCACACAGGTGTCAGTGTCATTCAGAGTTCCCACCCATCCTGGAAAACCTGGTATTTTGCAATGGAGTTTTCTAGTCATGGAATAAAATAAAAATACTAAAATGTTGTTGTAGTAGATGACAGAGCGGATCCCTCTGAAGAATGCAGCACATAAAGGCTATATATTTACACCAATCAGCCACAACATTTAAACCACCTGCCTAATATTGTGTAGGTCCCCTTCGAGCCACCTAAACCGCACCAACCCACACCTCATTATAGCATTCAGAGATTATATTATTCTCACCACAATTGTAAAGAGCAGTTATGCCAGTTGGGCTGGTTTGATTATTTCTGTACCTGCTGATCTGGGATTTTCACACACCAATCTCAAGAATTTACTCCGAATGGTGCCAAAAACAACAAACATCCAGTGAGTGGCAGTTCTGTGGACGGAAACGCCTTGTTGATGAAAGAGGTCAATAGAAAATGGCCAGACTGGTTCAAACTGACAAAGTCTACGAGAAGAATAACATCTCTGAATGCTATTCTGAGATGTGGGTTGTGCTCTTTTGGCGGCACGAAAGGGAACCTACACAATATGAGGCTGGTGGTTTTAAAGTTGTCGCTGATCGGTGTAGATAATTAAATAACAGCTTTTGGGGTTTAATAATCACACTGGGCCAGTTAAAAACACACAGAAACATCTTAATAAAAGCTTTATTGAAATGGGGGGGCAAAAAACATATAGAACTACTGTATAGTAATGTAATGTTTACTGTGATTAAATAATAAAAATGTATTAAAGCAATATCTCACATCTGATGTTTTTTTTGTGCAGCACTTTTTTAATCTCCAGTGTTTCAAGTTGTGTTGAGGATTTTGTAGAAAAGCACTTCATTTGATAAAAATAATGCAATGATAAAAATGTATAAGTATATTTGTTTTCATTTGATTAGACACCGCTTTTGTAAAAATGAAAATTAAACCGTGAATATAGAATTCAGAAAAAAATGATCTCAATATACATCATGACCTCTAGTGTGTTTTTGCTTACATATTTCAGCACATAAAATGTCCTGGAAAATTATGCCTAGTAAAGTGTAGGAAGGCTGATTATTATACTGTCATATCTGTCAGGTACCTGGGAGACCAAGGTCAGTAACCGCGAGAAACGCCAACAACGGCGAAAGGACAAGACTCCAGGTGATGGGTCAGCCAGCCCAAAAGCGACAGCAGTGTCAATTGCCACTAATACCATGGAGCAATTCCACACTAACACCAGAGAACCTGAAATCTTCATCACCACCACCATCACTGCATCTACACCTACAGTCCAAAGAGAAGTGGATGGTATGTTTACCACTGGAGTCCGTTAAGAAACAACATTTTGACTATATATAATCACAGTTTGTAATTTGCTTTCCATTTTCACATTATTGATGAACAGGCTTGAATATATTATCAGAGAATCTGAATTATTCTCTTCTGTTTTCTCACTTTTTAGTCGATCCACCTCAAATTGAAGAAACTTATGTCCAAGAGACTGTCATTCCGCAAGGTAATAGCATTCGCTAAAAATGAGAAACACTGTCTTCAATGTTGATTAATGGGTTACAGAAATGTGTTTTTTGCATCAGCATTGATCATCGATTACACCACATGTCTTCTGGTCTTCTAGTGACCCCATGTTGGGAGGAAGTGCTGTCTGTTAATGGTTCTGGCTGGAGTGATCTTGGCCTGCAGCTTCCTCCTCAGATGGCCAGTGTTCAGGCAGAGAGCTGGACCAGCATGACTCTTCCGACTGAGCATCAGACTACTGAACCATCAATCTGGCCCCAAGATATGGAAGGTACTGAAATGAGTATTATTTAGCTCTAATTCTTAAAAATATGTCCATGTCATGAGTGTCCTTAGTCTTGCCTTATTTTTTTCTGGATAAAACAGTTGCAGATCTACTTGTAAATATACATAATACTTATTTATTTTTTTTATACATATATATTTGAAATTTTCTTAATTCAGGCTCCTGGACCATTGTGGATGGATCGCATATTCCAGTCTCATTCAGTGGATTAACTGCTGGTAAATATTACTTGTGAAATGTATATGTTACCTAGAGCTGAGAACTTTTTTCCCTGTAATGCTTACTGTAGTCACATTACACAGTGAAGATACAAAGACAATATGAAATTAGGGCAGGGTGATTTTTTTTTTTTAAATTTTTTTTCAATTTGATCAATTAAATGTATATTCTGTATTCAGTACAAGTTTAGAGCAATCAACTGCATTTGTGACAATGTTGATTACCACCAAAAAAAAAATGTAAAAAAAAATTGAGTTGTCCCTCTTTTTCTTTAAAAAAAGAAGCAAAAATCGAGGTTACAGTGAGACACTTACAATGGAAGTGATTGGGGCCAATTTTTGGAAGGTTTAAAGGCAGAAGCTTATAGTTTTATAAAAGTGCACATTCATTCTTATGTTAAAATTTGTGTATTGTTTTAGCTGTAAAGTTGTTTAAATTGTAGTTTTTATAGTCAATTTTTAAACTTTCCACAGAAATGGTTAGTAAGCGATTTTATCACAGTAAAATCATGTTAACACACATTGTTTATGTCGTGTGGCTATAGTTTTGAAACCATGAGTATTTGAACATTTACGGATTGGCCCCATTCACATCCGCTGTAAGCGGGGCTGTATTAATGCAAGGGCTTACGTTTACGTTAGACTACGTTTTGAATACATTTTTATATTATATTGAGAAATAAAAGTTTTTCATCGAAAGATTAGCAAACGCTACAGTTATATACGTTGTCGAGCCACCAAAGGCTGAATAAGTATGAGAAAATATTTTCATAGCCCTTGGATTGATGTCGCCCCCAATCTGTTCAGCTACACGTGTGTGTACTCTAAATGAACATAACATAGGTTAACAACATGGAGACTGATATAAAAGCAGGTAAGATTTCAAGTGTGATTGAAGCTTCACTTCATCCTGCATGTATACAATGGTTTAATGATAATCATTTATTATTTCATATTGCTGCGCTGCTAAGCGTGTACCGCACATTCCTGCTAGAGGGCGCTGTGAGCTCACACAGCACTGACTGAAGTAGTGAAAGCAGTTTGTCAGATTTTTAAGCGCAGCTGTTTTACATTTTGTAAATCGTGCAAGGCCATATTCCAATTTAAATCTTAATTCAATCAATAGTATCAATAATAGAGGTCAAAGTCAGCAGGTTGCCAAGCCTTATATTTTTTCTGATGTCTGGACACTTTTTCGCAGGAGTTTATGATTAAACTTGCAAATTGTTTGATATACAATGAATACTTTCTAGATAAACTTTAGAATTTTTAGATAACTGTCTAGATAGATGTGAATTCGGAAATGAATGCCTACATAGGCTAAATATTTGGCAGTTTTCTTATTTTATTAGCATTTGTCTCATTTATAAGAAAATTAGATCTTAATGTATTTTGCGTTTACCTTGTTTAATAACTTCCTGTGTTGTGCTTTTTGTGTTTTGTACGAAAAGAGCTTTGATATCCCTAACCAGGTTGCCTTGCATTCTAATAAAGAACATAATATTTTAATCATGTTGACATTACTTTTTAGTTGAGTATATTTAAAAGTTGAAAAAATACCTGAATCTTGAATTGTCCTTTATGTTTGAAAAAAATCTAGATTTTCTCCCAGCCCTAAATTAAATACAAATTGACCTTATTAACTTTCTTAATAAATGGACTTGGTGATACTGTGCATGATTCATCAGTGCTATTTCATTAAAAAGGATACAAAAATTGTAGCTTTTTTTATAGTCTTCCATCAAAATGTAATAACTTCAGTATTAAATTATATTAACCTTTAATATCAAAGCTTAACAAATCTTGATAGATAAGTCTTGTCACACTCGTTTATTTCCTTAGAAATATTTCATTTTAGTCAGAAACATGTCTAATTATTTTGGATGTTAAATGTGTTGCTAATGTGGCTGCAAACTATTGTTTTCATTAGCAAAAAAAAATAAAACATCTTGTACTGTGTGTTTGCAGTCCCTGACTTGAGTTGGAGCGTTCCGCCTCCTGTTCAAGAGGATGACGAATGGTCTGGAATAAGTAAGAATTTTTACACACACAAAACCTGTTCTAGTATATGTTAAAAATATATATATATTTAAATTCTCAGCATTATGGAACTCTTAAGAATGTCTGTTTTTGGTTTCTTAGACAGCACATCTGCTGATCCATCATCAAATTGGAACGCTCCATCAGAGGAGTGGGGCAACTATGTGGAGCAGCAGCCTGTGCACAAAGCACAGATAGAGCAACCGGTCCTGGAGGTGGCACAGGTTGGTTAGGGATGGAATTGAATTCTAGTTTCTGACCAAGCAGTTGAACCAAGTGTGACAATGGTCTACCATTTTCCTCTTTCCATTTATTAGGAGTCTGATACTGAGAAAGAGAAGGGCGAAGCCGGTGCCCCTGGTAGCGGTAAAGCTAAAAAGAAGAAAAAGAAAAAGAAGAAGGTAGAAGATGCTGGAGCATCTGCTCAGGTGACATTAACAATGTTTCCATGCCCAGAAAAGATCCATAAAGTGCTGATTGGCTACTCCTGACCTAATTAATAGACACTAAATATTTTTCTTTGATTCTTCTCTGGTTCTCTTCTCAGTCCCAGGTGAAGGCAGAGAGAGATGCGAGCACTGCAACACAGGCACAGAGCGCAGCTGGAAATATCTTAGCTGCCACAGTAAGGGTGAGGATTTTTTATTTTTCCACAAACGTCAGGCTTTTAGCAACAACACCATCCCAAAGCACCCACACTGCAGATCATGTGTAGTTGTGTTGTTCTTTCCCACAGACACGTGTTGAAGTGTCATGTACCGTATCATCAGCTCCTGTACAAACACAGCAGAGACCGGAGCCAACTAACAAGCCTACATCTTTACCAACACAAAGTAGGTTTAACCTATTTTAAGCATTCAAAGTCCAATAAGAAATTCAGTTTAATGTGATTTTTTTTTTCTCTCTCTCTCTCCTATAAGGACCTATTATCTGCTTGAGCGTATATAGTTAAACAATGAGGGCTGTCAAATTTAGGTTTAAGTATGTGATTAAATATTCTAGGTTCATTACAAGTTTAGTTCATTGGATAGCATTTGTGGCGTCATGTTGATTACCACAAAAAAATTATTTAGACTCTTTTAAAAAAGCAAAAATGGAGGTTTAAGTGAGTCACTTACATTGGAAATGAATGGGGCCAATGTTTGGAGGGTTTAAAGGCAGGAATGTGCAGCTTATCATTTTATTAAAGCACTTACTCACATTAAAGGTGCACTCCTTTGTCTTTGTGTCATCTTGGACTTACACTGACACCTAGCGGCTTGTATGCAGCATAATTTTAAATCAATAGTTTTCAGTTTCAGTTCATGTAGTATTCACAGACAGCCATGATTTATTTAATCAATGAGAGAAAGTGTCAAATAACAGGAGGGTTACTGAGATTGAGTAATATTCAGCTGGTTATGTGATTCCAACATGGCAGCCCCCATGTGCGGACCCTCTCCATGTAGAATAAAAGAGCTTTTATAAAGTTACTGATATGACTGGAGTCTTTCTTTTAATGTGAGTGTCCATGATTTCCTACACGTATTGCAAAATTACAATTTATGGAAGCCCTGAACCACACCGTGAAAAATGTTTGGGTGTTTTAATGCTTTCCTGAGCCGGACTCAATAATACAAGAAAAAAAAATGAATAAATAAAATTCCTCTTTTTTTTTCTCCTGAAAAGGGAACACATGAGGGGGAAATATTGTTTTTTTTTTTTGTGGCTTGCTAGCTTACAATTAGCATGTGGTACCAACCTTGCTCACCAGGTTCCACTGTCAGCAAGCATGAAATCTTACAGTATCAGATGACAGCTGTGGTACTTGATCTGTTGATTTATAGTTGTATAATACTCTAACAGGAATGTTTTTCAAATCTTAATCAAGGCAAAAACATTAATAATGTTTGAGAGTCTCAAGTTGAATATACCTCAGGTTACATATGTTTCATATGTCATTTGTTGTCAAGTGTAACATCTGGAGTTATTTCTAGTTGTTTTATTGGCATTCACCACCGGGTATATGGATGCTGCTATTGTTAATGTGCTTTTAAAAAAATGTTTGGCTAATATAAACATGCTCTAGATAGATGTCTTTGCCCGTTTCGATACCTCTTGCTTTGAGAGAAGGAAAAAAAAAAATCTTTTGAGAGAGAGAATTTTTTTTTGTAGGTCATATGCTCAGGAAGGCACTAAGACACCTAAAAAAAACAGTGCGGTTCAGGGCTTCCGTAACAATTGAAGTCTTAAGGAGTTTGCACTTTTAATCCTTCTGTTAAAACAAATTAATTTGTATTATTTGAGCTGTAAAATGTTTAAATCATCAGGGTTTACGGCATTACGTTGTCATGGCAACAAAGTTATAAAATTGGAAATACAATATCTTTACGCACTAAAGTCGTGTTAACAAACATATTGTGTTTACATATTGTTTTTTTTTTTACTTTTGAAACAGTATTTTAACGTTTACTGATTGGCCCACATTTGCCCCAAGTGCCTCAGTGTATCCCAGATTTTTGCTTTCTTTTTCTTTTTTCTTTTTAAGAAAAGGAGGGACAAAACAATTCAAAATACATTTTGTGGTAATCAACATTTTGTCATAAATTCTGTCATATCAGTTTAACTTGTATTGAACCCAGAATATTAATTTAACACTGTTAAAAATATATAATCCATTTAAAAATGTCATCAGCAGTCTTTAAAAGTATTTTATTTATAAATTAAATCCAAATGGGACATTTATCAAAAGTAATTTGCATTCTTTTTATGTTGAAATTGAACTATTAGTGGCTATGTTTTCATCCAAGTTGTGAATTTAATTTATGCGAAAAACCCTAATATCACAAAAACATGGTGCGAATAAAGCCACGTATCCCATGTGTTCAATAGAATAAAATGATCACTTCCGTAGAAATTGTAGCCACTATGACTATAAACCGTGAGTATTTTATCATCGTAGTTAGAGCACACAGACAAAACCTTCTAGAAGAACTTGTCTGATGTTTGGGAGTAACAGCGCATCACAAAATTCTGGGAGGTGTGTGTGTGTGTGTGTGTGTGTGTGTGTGTGTGTGTGTGTGTTCCTCCCTCAGGTCTTTACCCTACAGATCTATATATATTTTTCAAAAGTGTCAATAAAACTGCTCTTTGGCACAGTTCACAGTTTGTATTCATTTTATTTAATCTGCAAACTCAAAGGCTTTGGATTTTCAGGACACTGTTATTTCGGGATGAGCAGAGCAACATTTCAGATTAGTCCAGTTATGAATGAACTATTCAGTCACAATACTTTTTTGATGTGCATCATGTATTCCTAATAAATTCAGTAGGAGTTTATTCATTAAATATGTTTCCATCATAGTTTATGTGCATTTCACGTGATTTTAATAAAAAAATGTAACCACCGAATGTATACGTTTGTATGCGCATTCTGGAGATTTTATTTGCATCTTGGTGTTTCCATCCAGCGGTTTTTATGGAATATCCCAAAATGAGCTTAATATTCATGGATGGAAACGCAGCTATTGAAGCTTATGAAGTTAAATAATCACCCCACGAGCAAAACACCATCACTTCCTTTGTGTGAATAACAATTTCTGAGATATTTTCTACTTTTCCTCTGCTAGAAAAAACAGAGGACAACTGGGAGTCTCCAAAACAAGTCAAAAAGAAGGCACGGCGAGAGACATGAGTGTGTTGCCTGTGTACAGAAAAGAGGAGACAACATATGCAATCTTTGGATTGTACAGAAATTCGCACTTGATCACTGGCTGTACTTTTTTGTTACCCCTAATTCGCTGTCTTGTGAATCCCATCCCAGTGTCCCCATCCCATTAGGTGCATCTAGACATTGTTCCAAACCATTACATATACAAAGGGACACTTAAAAATCAGAGTAGACTTTAAGTACATTATTTAAATTGGAAATTTGTATTTGCAGCAAAATGTTTTTTTAAGAAGAAACTAGATCCCCGGTTCTTTTCATAAAGCTTTAGCGACATATCAAGAGCTGCGCGACCACGACACACTTATGATATACACATAGAGATGTAAAGGGATCGTTTAGTCCCGGTTGAATTCCCAGGAACCAAAAGATCATTGTTGACCTTTACCATGAGAGCGTTTCAATCTTCATTCATGAAACACTGGGGCAGCCAGACTAAACGGAGTGCACTAACAGATGTACTTGAAGGGAAATTTCACCCAAAAATGAAAATCTGTCACTCACTCACCCTTGTTGGTCCAAACCCGTATGACTTTTGTTCTTCCGTGGAGCACAAAAGGAGATGTTAGGGAGTATGTTAGTCTCAGTAACCACTACTGAGACTAACATACCCTTTTGTGTTCCACGGATGAAAGAAAGTCATACGGGTTTGGAACAACATGAGAGTAAGTATTTGGGGGAACAAGTGTGTTATACTGTGGAAAAGAAACAAATCAAGCCATATGTGTAAACCGCAACTAACTCTAAGAGACTTGCTGTTGGTGAGCACAAGAAGATCTTGCTAATATAAGACAAACGACTTTTTAACCTGCTTTGGTGAAGTAGTAGTGATGTCGGCCGAGTGTTTGTGATCAATGTTACAACAGGTACAGCAGTGTCAGGACAATTCCTATGCCTTAACTTGTGTTGTACATGATGGCAGCAAAGATCTGTCAGTTGCATGCGGTTTCTTCTTTCTTTTTGTTGTGTCTTAAGTCATGTTTAACAAGTAATAAAGAGTTTCTTTGCACACCTGCCTCCGTGCCTAACATTTACTGTTAGCAGATATTTGCCTAATTATCAGTTTTATGTAATATGTCACATCCATTGCTCATTGTTCCTAAATAGCTTACAAAAAGTATTTGAACCCAGGGTTTACCCTTGTATGAATATGAGTAATGGTGCAGAAAATCCAAACTCAATGGAAATACATATGAAGTGTTGTGTTGACACTCAAGCTGTCGGTTGATGGTCAGTTGCCAGTGTGTTATTAACAGAAGTATAAAATGTGAGTCCAGTCTGAGGCTAATAGATTATATATGTATATCTATACTCTGATATATGTGTCGTGAGTGATCCAGTTCAAAAGTCTGATTGCTTGGGGGAAGAAACTTTCATGCAGTCTGCTGGTGCGGGTCCTGATGCTGCGATAGTGCCTGCCTGATGGTAGCAGTGAGAGCAGCCCATGGCTCGGGTGGCTGGAGTCTCTGATCCTCTAAGCTTTTATGTCCTGGAGAGAGGGAATCTCACGTCCGTGATGTGTCTGGCAGTTCGCACCACCCTTTGCAGGTCTTTGCGGTTGTGGGCGGTGCTATTGCTGTACCAGGTGATGCAGCCAGTCAGGATGCTCTCTACAGTGCTGGTGTAGAACCGTGTGAGGATGTGGTGGTTCATTCCAAACTTCCTCAGCCATCTCAGGAAGAAGAGGCGCTGGTGAGCCTTCTTCACAACGGCCTCAGTGTGGACGGACCATGTGAGTTTCTCAGTAATGTGGACACCGAGGAACTTGAAGCTGCTGACTCTCTCCACCGGTGCTCCATTAATGGTGATGGGCCTGTGTTCTCTGTCTTTCTTCCTGAAGTCCACCACAAGCTCCTTACTGACACCAGCATATCAGAGTGTGCACCTCCTCTCTGTAGGCAGTATATATGATTTTCTAAAGCATTTACATCATCAGTTTGATCAATACTACTGAAAAACCTGTTTTATGTAATGTACTAGATGTCCACTGCCTCCTGGGGTAAGTTTCTGTGCTCTTCTGGAAGTAGAAGACCTTGTAAAGTCATACCATTGAACTGTGATACACATGTCTTTTTGCTATAATATCTTTGCTGATTTTGATGAAGTAACAGTGTTTATATTGTTACTGATATTTCAAAATGAGAATTTGCTAAATAGAAGCAACATGTGATTCTGAAGTGAAAGAACACCCTGGCATTTATAGAGATTACAAATGTTTGGGAGCTTGGCAATGATAACTTCCTCTCCTTAAATGTATGAAATTACAATTCAGCATGTCAAATTCAATATAAATAAAACACACTTATATACATTATATATATATATATATAGGCATATACAGCTCTGGAAAAAATTAAGAGACCACTCCAAATGTTTCTTAAATCAGCATCTCTACATGTATGGCAGCCATTCCATCCCAGTGGCTGTTGAATTCCTACTAGAATTTTTGTGCCAGGAGTGGCATAAAATTCGCCCAACATCAAATGTGAAAGACTGGTAGAGAGCGTGCCAAGAAGCATGAAAGCTGTGATTGAATTTTTTTTCTTTGCATTACTTGAGGTCTGAAAACACTGCATTTGTTATTTTGACCAGTTGTCTTTTTCTACAAATATATACTCTAAATGCAATATTTCCATTTAGAATTTGGGAGAAATGTTGTCAGTACTTTATAGAATAAAACAAAAATGTTCATTGTACTCAAACACATACCTATAAATAGTAAGTTCAGAGTTTTTCCAGAGCTGTATATATATATATATATACAGTATCACACAAAAGTGAGTACACCCCAAAATGTCCAAATTGGGCCCAATTAGCAATTTTCCCTCCCCGGTGTCATGTGACTCATTAGTGTTACAAGGTCTCAGGTGTGAATGGGGAGCAGGTGTGTTAAATTTGGTGTCATGCTCTCACACTCCCTCATACTGGTCACTGGAAGTTCAACATGGCACCTCATGGCAAAGAACTCTCTGAGGATCTGAAAAAAAGAATTGTTGCTCTACATAAAGATGGCATAGGCTATAAAAAGATTGCCAAGACCCTGACACTGAGCTGCAGCACAGTGGCCAAGACCATACACATACAGCGGTTTAACAGGACAGGTTCCACTCAGAACAGGCCTCGCCATGGTCGACCAAAGAAGTTATGTGCACGTGCTCAGCGTCATATCCAGAGGTTGTCTTTGGGAAATAGACTTATGAGTGCTGCCAGCATTGCTGCAGAGGTTGAACGGGTGGGTGCTCAGCCTATTTGTGCTCAGACCATATGCCGCACACTGCATCAAATTGGTCTGCATGGCTGTCGTCCCAGAAGGAAGCCTCTTCTAAAGATGATGCACAAGAAAGCCCGCAAACAGTTTGTTGAAGACAAGCAGACTAAGGACATGGATTACTGGAACCTGGCCAACCCTATTGACTAAAGAAGCTGAGGATGAAGGTGATGGACTGGCCAAGCATGTCTCCAGACCTAAACCCTATTGAGCATCTGTGGGGCATCCTCAAATGGAAGGTGGAGGAGCACAAGTTCTCTAACATCCACCAGCTCTGTGATGTCGTCATGGAGGAGTGGAAGAGGACTCCAGTGGCAACCTGTGAAGCTCTGGTGAACTCCATGCCCAAGAGGGTTAAAACAGTGCTGGAAAATAATGGTGGCCACACAAAATATTGACACTTTGGGCCCAATTTGGACATTTTCACTTAGGGGTGTTCTCACATTTGTTGCCAGCGATGTAGACATTAATGGCTGTGTTGAGTTATTTTGAGGGGACAGCAAATTTACACTGTTATACAAGCTGTACACTCACTACTTTGCATTGTAGCAAAGTGTCATTTCTTCAGTGTTGTCACATGAAAAGATATAATCAAATATTTACAAAAATGTGAGGGCTGTACTCACTTTTTTGAGATACTGTATATATGCGTGTGTGTGTGTGTGTGTGTGTGTGTGTGTGTGTGTTTTATTCATATTTAATTTTTCATGCTGGATTGTAATGTCATACATTTGAGGAAGTTGTCATTGCCAAGCTCCCAAATATTTGTAATCTCTATAAAGGCCAGGGTGTCCTTAAGCCCATACATGCACAGAAGTAAATCACTGGGTTAAAGATATACTTCTCTGGATCTCTGGACACTAATGAACTTTAAAGCCTGATGTATCAAATATGATACAAACAAAATTAATAAATCACATATTCCATAATTTTCTATTAGATTATTATCATCGGTCTGAAGTGTCTTAAAGTGACAGTACCATTTTAACGCTTGTCAAACAAATGTATGTAAACTCCAAGAGCGAAATATTTGCAAATACAAATGAACACACCAGTGACAGCTCATCATTAATAATAAATGCAATTTCATATAATTCATACCAATCCTTAATATTAGGAACAGAATTATTACTAAAGTTTTCATTCTTGATACCAGTAATTACATTGGCACTAGTAGAAATGTTAATACATGATAATATTTTTATAGTAATACTCGCAGTAATACCAATTATTTATATCAAAATGGAATTTCAACTAGTAAAAAACAATTTTTATATCTGTAATTGCATTTTTATTTGTAGAATTACACATTTATCAGTCTCTCCTTTTCACAATGCAATTACAGACATATCTGTTGCTAAGCCAAAGTGACCTCCGATATGTGAGCAAATGGTTTATTCAGTTTAGATCTTTTCAATGAATCAGTTGAGCTGCTTCACCAATCTATCTGAATCATTAGCGAATTGATCCGAATGAAAATGATTTTTAAAATAATCACATGGAAAAGCCATGGAAATACTTAGATAAAAAAATAACAGGAACCGTGCAGCATTGCATTTACCCAGGCTTAAAAGTGAAAAGCCCAGAAATGTATTTCACTGTCGTGCAGTAATCTTTTTGTGAAATACATAAGTCAGTCACAAAAAGACACAAGACACATTTAATACATTAACATATGTTTTATTAAATCATCGTAAGGCCACTGTGTAGTGTGAAGACTTTGTAAAAAGGATAAAATGGCACACATCAGAGCACTGCTCATCGAAGAACCCAACCTAGATTGCCGAAGCCCAATAATGCACATCTGATCAATCACAACCACCTGAGTAGCATGCAGCCTGTGATGTGTACATGTAACTTAACCCTCCGATTGTCTTATGGTCATTTACGACCCAGGCCAGGTAAAGAATAAGTTATAAATGCCGCATAGTTTTTGGTACTGAAACCAAACTTTGTGACTTTTGTCAAGACCATAAAAATAAAAATCTAAGTATTTTTATTTTTGTACATTTAAATTAAGAGAAATAACAATTTAAAACAAACTGTTCCTTCCACTGTCTTAATGGTTAATGGTCAATTTGGACCTGTATGGGAAAAACCAGTTGTGACCATTTATCTCCGAAATTTCTGAATGTTTTCCGGCTTTGAATTGTTTTTTTTTTTACATTTATGAATCAAAATTACCTAAAAATATTTCAAATTCTCTCACATTTAGCCCCTAGCCCCCTATACTGGTCTTTAACTTCCCCACCTGCATCTTTCCCACAAATTGCATAGTTTCCTCTCAAACAAGGTTTTGCACACATGCACGTCCACAACCAAACACTAGTCTAATGTCTGCCAAGTTTTTAGAAATTTTATATATATATATATATATATATATATATATATATATATATATCTCATCTTTAAAAATTATGTTGCTCCATTAATATTTAGTATACATTATTCTTCTCCCCCCCCCATCATAATACACTTTGGGACAACAAGACAACAATAAAAGAGGGGTCTTTAGTTCCATTGTACACTAATCAATAATATTTGCATTTTGAATGTTTTTCAATATGGGTCAAAAATGACCAAAAGGACAACAGGAGGGTTAACTATATCTTTCATTGCTGAAACAACGGAGCATATTTCTAATACATTGCATGAATTCATGACGGTGATATGAATAATTATCAAATATAAGTTCTTAACTTTCATTTGTGATAAAAAAAAATACAAATAACATGCATTTTAGGAGCTTAAGTGAATGTTCCAAGTTCAACACAAGTTCAACTCAATCGACAGCATTTGTGACATAATATTGATTTCCACAAAAATGTATTTCGACTCGTTCTCCTTTTCTTGAAAAAAAAAAAAAAAATAAGAAAATCGAGGTTCCAGTGAGGCACTTACAGTACAATGGAAGTGAATGGGGGGTCAAATTGATAACATTAAAATACTCACCTTTTTCTAAGTACAACCACAAAACGAACATGTACACATGATTTTAGTGTGAATAAATCACTTAAACTTTTCTGTTAAGTTATAGCCAATTTTACAACTGTTTTCATGATGATGCAATGTCAACAATTGTCCTAAAATAACAATTGAATCAACTTTACAGCTCAGATAACACGTTTCAACAGATGAATTAATGCAAATGCTTTTATAAAAATTATAAGCTTCACATTTCTGCCTTTAAACCCTCCAAAAATTGGCCATGTTCACTTTCATTGTCCCCACTGTATGGACCTCACTGTCATGGTTTTTGCATTTTTTAAAGAAAAGGAGGAACGAGTCGAAATTATTTCTTGTGGTAATCAACATTATGCCACAAATGCTGTCGATTTAGCTTAACTTGTATTGAACCCGGAACATTCCTTAAAGAGCATAGCACCCATTACATCCCAAATAACTAACATTAAAAGTGTTTACAGTCTCTGCAGTCAGGTGATCATCAAGTGATGCATTACTCTTCAACAGTCAACCAACAGCAATAAGCTGATGTATGGGTCAAAATGAACTTGGGAATGAACGAAATTGAAATTGAACGTAAATGGCCTCATTGAAATAAACGTAGACCAGTACGGTTAAGTCGAAAGAAAAGAATCATTCTTGCTACAAAACAAAAACCTAAGATATGAATTTTTGGTTTCTCTGCATCCATCACATCAAATATATTTTTAATGAACCAACACTAGATTTTGAAATGACCCATCACAAGTTCCCGATATCATACAAAATAGTGAACCTCACAATGTCTGTTAAGAACATGTCTGGCCCATTTTTCACCAGAAAGGATAATAAAGGGATAGTTCACCCAAAAAAGAATATTCTCTCATCACTTACCCTCATGCCATCCTAGAGGTGTATGATTTTATTTGTTGCAGAACACAAAGATTTTCAGAAGAGTATCTCAGTTCTGTTGGTCCTCACAAATAAAATGAATGGTGACCAAAACTTTAAAGCTCAGCATAAACAATCCATCAGACTCCTGTGGTTTAATCAATGTCTTCTGAAGTGATCCAGTTGGTTTTGGGTGAGAACAGACCAAAATGTAACAACTTTTTTCACTGTACATTTTGACATCTGCTTGGCGATCATGATTTCAAGCTCAATTACACTTCCTATAGAGCCATCTAGTGCTCTGCACATGCATCAAGCACTAGGAATTGTAATCGAGCTCGAAATCATGATTGTGCCTAGAGACTGCAATGGCAAGATGAAAGTGACAAAGAAGTTATATTTTCACTTTTTTCATCCAAAACTAACTGGATCACTTCAGAAGACATTGATTAAACCACTGGAGTCATATGGATTACTTATATGCTAATGAATCTCCTTTTTGGAGCTTCAAAGGCCTGATCACCATTCACTTGCATTGTATGGACATACAGAGACGAAAGATTCTTCTAAAAATCTTTGTGTTCGGTGAAAGAAAGTCATACACATCTGGGATGGCATGAGGATGATTAAATGTGTATTTAAAAGAGTGTATTTTCCTTTTTGGTTGAACTATCCCTTTAAGACTTGTTTTATTTTTTTGTATTGTGACATTATTTTTGTCAATTAAGCAAAACATTCAAAAACCTCTACTATTAATACTAAATACTAAAAATACTATTACTGAGAATCGTCATTGCGAACAAATGAAATAAAAAAAATAAACATAAAATGAACAAATGAAATGAAAATAAGATCTCAAAAGTAAAATATACAGATGCATTACACTAATGAGAATTTGAGAAAATGTTTTTAATTTATATCAAAATGTCACAATGCAAAAAAAAAAAACCCTAATGATCCTAAAAATGGGCTTTATTCATTTTTAAAGCATAATGCAGTTTCTAATTTTTCCTTATGAAATATGACCCAGACCTGCTTTCATGAGATTCACTCAAAGAAAGCAGAGCTATACATTCATCTTATACATTCAGAATAAGCAGTATCTGAAACATACAACATATGATCATCCAGCTCTGTCAGTCTAACAAACTCCATCACACATATACAAATTTGAGATGCAGACAACCATACACTCATTTACTGATACATATGGACTGAGCAGTCTACTACATCCATGTTTCTGGCAACCTGACAGTAAAAGAGCCCCTTTCACAATGTGGAGGGGCTGAACAATATAAAAGCGTTTCTAAGGTTTAATCAGCTTGGTAGAAGGTATTGGCATATTTGAGGTTAACATTAGCCAATGAAGGCCATAATTCAGTCTAATTCTTAGTATTCAAAGTAAAACTGATGCTTATATTTCCCAAAATTGATGAGAAATGTTGCAGTTATGAAATGTTTGAAATGTACAAAAATGAAATTAAATCATGCAATCGCAGAGAAAAAAATAAAGGGCTTCATTCATGTAACACAAGCAGAATGAATTCTAAATCATGCTTAAACCTTAATTCAGTCTACCAATTTCTGTAAGTACTTTTGCACAAACTTTAGGATGCTCAATTCAAATGGAACAGTTTACGTGAGGTGACAAACAATTTGCACAAATTCTTTCTGCTTGTGTTTCTATCAATGAGCTTCAATGTTTTTCTAACCATTTTTCAGATAGAAGTGTATAATTGCTTGGTCAATTTCATTTGAATTAACAAGCAGTGCGGTCAAAAGGAAACTGAAACAGGTTCAAAGCTTAAGTTTGTATCTAGGTGTGTTGGCAAACATTTCAATATGACTCGGGTGACAAAGCCTCAACGATTCCTGAAGCATGCAATCTTTACAAAACCAGCTAAACTGACATACAACGTAATGCTTTCTGAACTGTTGTGATATGTTCTCTCACCAAACGGAGTGATAGAGATATATTCAACATGCTTATCACTAATGGAGCCCAAAAAAAAACATTACAAATGCGCAATCAAGCAAATCATACAAAAAAATGCAACAGAAATTCATGCAGGTAAAATATGATGTCTTGAATGGCAGCGCGGTGATTGTAAAGCCAACCAAACGCAATAACGACAATTCGGGAATTAATAAATAAAAATGAAAAACATGTAAAGTGGTTATTATTACCAAAAAGAGGCCAGTTCTGATTGAGTTACTCAAAATGAAAGATTAAAGAAATAGTTCAACAAAAACTTTTAATTCTTCTTTTGTGGGGGGGGGAAAAAAAAAAAAAAAAAAAAAGAGTCATATGCATTTATAACAATATGAGTGTGAATAAAATGACCAAATTTAATTTTAAATTTTTGGGTGAACTATCCCATTAAAAAAAAAAAAAAAAAAAAGAATCACTCCACACACCTGCATAGTTACAGTACTAATTTACTGGACAAGAAATGCAGCAGACACAGAGTAGTGCAGCAAACAATGTTTCTTATGCAGTGGTAGAAAACTAATTTACCCATCGCCATGTCGACCATGGGCGGCCAAACAAACACTTCCGTCATCATATGAGAAATGTAAGGAGAGAGTGCAGCTTGATTCTAAGGCAACAGAGGTTTTTAATGGTGCCCTTGGGCACAGAGGATGTATGAAGCGTTTGTCCATTGGGAAACACATTCTTCCTTCAGAGTCATCCTTCACTGAAGAGGCCATGAGTTCCTGGAAAGGTCAGTATTTGGACCAGTTATCTTCTGCATCCTGAAGGTTAAATTGAACCAGTATAAGATACAAATGTCAAACTTTGGGGAAGAAGAGACCAAATAGGATAGAGAATATTGGGACCACTAGGTGGCACCACAGTCACAGGATGTCCCTTTTGAATCACTGGCCAGTGTATATGGAGAAAGAGTTCTGCAGGCTGTGCTGCACTGGCGCAAGGAAAGAGTGCTTGGCTAGTCCGACTAGGAAGCAGCTTTTTTTGCAAGATACAGGCCTTTCTCTGTACCAATGTTGACGGTGATGTTGGTGTAAAGTGGTTGGTAATCCCGAGACACAATCTCATACTCCACCGTGTTCATACCGTCCACTTTCCACGTATGCCGGGTTTTTGCCAACATGTTAAACCTGCATGGAAGAAAAGAGTTTGGTATTTGAACATCTAATAGTTAAGTACTTGGTTTGTGGTTCTCAACTGGTGGGTTGTGACCCACAAAATGTGTTGCATGTCTGTTTATATAGGGTCACGGACAGCAGGGGGAAAACAATGCAAAATTCAAATACACTCACTGAGCACTTTATTAGGAACACTGTGGTCCTAATAAAGTGCCCGACGTGGTCTTCTGCTGTTGTAGCCCATCCACCTCAAAGTTGGACGTGTTGTGCATTCCAAGAATGCCATTATGCTCACTACAATTGTACAGAGTGGTTATTTGAGTTACTGTAGCCTTTCTATCAGCCCGAAACCAGTCTGGCCATTCTCCGTTGACCTCTCTCATCAACAAAGTGTTTCCGTCCGCAGAACTGCCGCTCACTGTTTTTTGGCACCATTCGGAGTAAACTCTAGAGACTGTTGTGCATGAAAATCCGAGGAGATCAGCAGTTACAGAAATACTCAAACCAGCCCGTCTAGCACCAACAATCATGCCATGGTCTAAATCACTGAGATCACATTTTTTTCCCCATTGTGATGGTTGATGTGAACATTAACTGAAGCTCCCGACTCGTATCTGCATGATTAAATAGGTTGAGGATGGGTACAATTTAAGATTTGTATACAGTATATTGCTTTACTAGTTGAACAATTGCTATCCTAATCAAATGAATTCAGCATGCTAGCATGCATTGTACTGATTCTGAACTAGTTCTAGTTAGAGTAAGGTTACATTTACTTGATTTATGTACATGCAAGTCTGTAACCATGTCTTGAACATTGGGTGGGGGACCAAAACATTTTGAAGGGTGGGGGGTCGTGGGTGTTGATGTCATAACAACAATGGTACCCTTTGGTCCTGCCTAAAAACGCTAAATGCAATAAAGGCCCAAAATGTGATTATTTTTAGTTTTAAAAGATTTTCTTTTTTTTTTCTCCCAAGTTCACACAGTATAAAACAAACACTGTGTCTGCATTGCTAGCAATTCACCTGTTTGTCATCTTTTCTTTCTTTTTATGCGGTCTCAAAGAAAAAAAAAAAGAATATAAGTCAGCTAGCTAGCAAAAAGAAAATACACAAAATTATTTAATGCCCTCAAGTCCCCCCCCCCCCCACCCCCCCCCCCCCCCATGAGATTACCAACGCTGCTCTTTTCCATAACATTTTCCCAAAAAATATTGTATGGAAGTATTGAAAAAGTTCATATGGAACTACTTTAATTGGTGGCTAATTTTTTGAGCACAGACTTAAAGGCATACTCAAAATAAAATGGTTCTTCGGAGATTATGTACAAAATTTAGAATGAAAGAAAAACAAATTATTTCAAAAATCTATTTGCAGACATTTGGAATGCAGAAGTCACATGTTTTACCATGTTTTAGTTCTAATCTCTGGGTGAAAACGCTCTACTTTGTGTTTTATCGATCATTATCTATGTCAAGTGAATTTTCTAAAAAGCTACTTCAAAGCCTGCAAGATTACCTCATTCATTCAATTCCTTTACAATATACATACATTCACTCTTAGTCTTGAGCCTGATATGCTGAAAACTGCTCCATTAATGTTTTCACATTCACAGTTATGAATGGCATATGAATCACCTACTCTACATGACATTTTCAATTAAAAATGGCGAATTTGCCAAATGGTGAATATAGTTTGCACCTTACACAAACTACTGTTGGTTTTCAATCATAAAACAGTAGACAAAAATTGCATGTTTAGTTAGACACTTACACCTTACATGACACTAACACTCTTAACCTAAACTGCTTGCTGATGCATGGTGCTGGAATATAAATAACCCACAAGGTTTCCGTTTAGCATCTTAAACTTGAGTCCCGCCTTCATCGATTTGATTGGCCATCTCATATGACATCAATTATTGGGAGGGGGGAGGGGGGGGCAATCTAGCCATATCTGATTATTAGAGGGGACTTGTCCACCTCAATGTATATTGTGGTTACGGCCATGTTTACATGGTCATTTTAAGTTTAGCCAAAGAGTTAAATTCAAGTTGAGTTGTATTTAAATGTATGTTATCTTACTCAGTATTTCAAGTTAAGAGCAATTAACTTGTGTAGAACAAATTCAAAATCTGAAAGTTCTATCAATTTAAACTTGGGAGTTTTTTTTTTAATTTAAAATTGGATGCAACTGACTGCCTAACATTTTTAGGTTTACAGAGCAGTTAAGAACCAATGTATAGGCGATGTCATCAGTTTAATGGGAAATTACTGTTCTGTAGTTAACATGTTGATTTCACTATCTGATGAACAGAAGAGAAGGATTACCAAAAGATATGATGAAACATTATCACGTCAACTACAAAAGTTGCATTTAATGGACAGTTGAGGAAAAGGAGATTGTACCTTCTGGGATTCACTTCATTGCCCTTGTCATGCTTGTGTTTGATCATCTTATATCTGCCCACTTTTACAGCAGGGCGACTGATCAGCATTCCTCCGAGTGAAACCCTGAGATTGAAAAGAAAACAGAAAGAGAAAGTTAAGATACAGAAAAATAAGAGAATGAGAGTAAATCGCAACTAAATTGCAACAATATTTGCTCCCATGTTATTTTTATGTGTATTCCGGTAAGTTTGATCAATAATACGTTTTCTTACAAATCTACTAAAATTGTCTGTGGTTACATTTGAGCAGCATCACCAAAATGCAGTTTTTAAACATGAACTTTTGTGCAAAGATTGACCGCTGGCTTAATGTCTGCTCTGACACAACAGCAGGGCCCCTACAACACAAAAGCCCATCCATACACACAAACAAAGCATCTGCTTACACATTCAACATCTCCAATGCATTACACACAAGATCAAACACACTTACTCACCGGATTCCGATGTCGTCGTCCTCGCCTCCCCAGCCCCAGTAATTGTTTGGGAATCCATTCATCTTGAGGTACTGCCTAGGTGTCAGAGCTGACACTCCTCCAAAATACATCTTGTAAGGCAACCTGATTGATAACAAGAAACAGTTCTTAAATATTATTTATGCCTTCTTTGCATGTAATGCTGGCCAATATACTGAAAATTAAAAAATATAAACATAGACCGATAATAGGTTTGACTGATATTTTTAACCAATATTTAAACAATATTTACTCCACTTAATCGGTTATCAGTTCTTAACTATTGGGTTTACAGATAAAGTTGAACACAAAAAATTTTACATTTTAAATATTAATTACGTGAGGGGCTTTGAACAATTGTATATTGCAACACCAAAGTGTTCAAATTAATTCCTTGAAGACTGCACAAAATTAGTTTTTGAAGCAGTTCACCAGAAGTTAGTGATAAATGATGTGTTAATGTGCCTAAATGCAGAAAAAAAAACAATAAATTAAAAGTTGGTTATTCATGTCGGTTATAGGACACTTAAAAATTTTTTTTTTTTTAAATCAGTATCGTATCGGTCATTAAACAAATATTGGTCAATCAAATTAGATTTGCAATGATTTACTTGCTAAAAAATAAATAAAAAGCAACACTGTGAAACTTGCAATGATTTAAATGTGTTTTTATTTGGACATTAAGTGTCCTAAAGACTGCGACATTAAACTAGTTTTGCAATTCTTCCCCGTCTCATGACTGGGAGAGCTTTTTAAAAGTGTTTTAATAGCCAATTAATATGTGCAGGTGTTCAAGAGAACCTAATGAATTTCAGACTAGCTGAAGACTTACTTGTAGCCAAATTTATCCATGGCAATAGCGGCATGTTTGGGGTGAGTGTCGCAGATGTAAGTGTTGCGGTCATCTTCGGGAATCAGGTCTACGTCATGGAAGAAGAGACAGTCCCAATCGTCCTCCCTCATGGCCTCACGAAAACCCACATTCATCAACTTTGCTCGGTTAAAGGTGTAATTACCAGCCTAAACACCACACACACACACACACACACACACACACACACACACACACACACAATAACTGAACCATCTACAGTGATAAGTACTGAATCAACAGATTTATGATACTGTATAGTGTCCACTAACATAACAAATGGATGAATACCATTGAATCCAGTGACACATAAACAGGTAAAGACAAAATAAAGCACTCAGACTTGAAAATGCAGTCTGCTTTTGTGTGTATATTACTTCTGAAATTGGACTGAAATGTATAACGTGGCTAGGATTCAGAGGCCAGATGAATGAGGATTACGTTCTAATCCTTGCCCTCTTGATGTGAGGTGGGAATATCAGAGTCTCAAACATAAGATGATTTTCTTTTTATGGTAATCCAGTGTTTTAAAGTACATGTTCAGACTTCTGAGTTTGCAATAAATAAGTATTTCTCAGAGGACAATCAATGGCAAGGCACTTATAACAAGAATAATAATGTTTGTTTGTTAAATATTTAACACCAAGCCAGCTTCCATGTATTTTTAAATACAAAAAAAGGTATAGAATATTAATAGTTAAAATCTCTGTGCGTCAACATGGGTGAATTCTATTTTAGGATTGCAATCCCATTAAGCCTATCTGGTCATGAATTCTTGAGCAAAAACGATTAAATTCCAAAAACTGTAACAATTTCATGTCATAGAACTATAATCCTACATAAAACTGTATTAACCTAGGTACAGAACAATAATAAATCCTGGGGATGTAGTTGAATCAGGTTTGAATCTAGCACATTGCTGCAATAGTTTGAAAAACAAAAGGATTGTGTGTTTTCGTAACTATTTCCAATAAAAATGACAGATCTGTTGGAGGGGGGGGGGGGGGGGGGACTTTTAGAGTGAGTAGTACAGGTTTGCATCTAGATGGACTGCTATAACAGGATAAAGTGATTACAACTGAGCACTATTTCTAAGAAGAAACAACAGAATTCACAGTTGAGTTGTATCATTTTAGACTTTTAGATTTTAAATGTAACCAAACAACAAAATATACACTCACTTAACACTATTAGAAACACTTTGGTCCTAATAAAATGCCCAATGTGGTCTTCTGCTGTTGTAGCTCATCCGCCTCAAGGTTCGACGTTTTGTGTGTTCTGAGATTCTAATCTGCTCACTACAATTGTACAGAGTGGTTATCTGAGTTACCGTAGCCTTTCTGTCAGCTCGAAGCATTCAGGCCATTCTCCATTGATCTCACTTATCAACAAGCCGTTTCTGTCCACAGAACTGCCACTCACTGGATGTGTTTTGTTTTTGGTACCATTATGAGTAAACTCTAGAGACTGTTGTGCATGAAAATCCCAGGAGATCAGCAGTTACAGAAATACTCAAACCAGCCCTTCTGACATCAACAATCATGCCACGGTCGAAATCACTGAGATCACATTTTTTCCCCATTCTGATGGTTGATGTGAACATTAACTGAAGCTCCTGACGCATATCTGCATGATTTTATGCATTGCACTCCTGCCACACTGATTAGATAAATCACATGAATAAGTAGATGTACAGGTGTACCTAATAAAGTGCTCTGAAAGAGTTTCTTTGTAAAAGATGTGAAACTGTTAAGACAATGTCTAAAATGAACACTCATTGAGTGCCAAATGCAAGAAAAAAATTTGGTTTGGCAAGAAACAAAACTTACCAGTTTTGTAGGTAACTCTGTAGGTATTGCAACCGCATAATCAAACCAGAAATATGATTTAAATCTTAAAATAGATAAATATTCTAAATAGAGTCTAATAAAGATAGTCTGACCCTGGCTGACCTGAGTAAATCAAATCAAAGAGACTACCTACTTTACACAGTGTTATCATGCGTTTTGATCCATGAATTTCATTGTCCATGATTTTTAAGCTTTTATCAATTTCAATGACTTTTCCATGCTTGTTAATCACAATTCTACATTCTCAAGTTTCCAAGACATTGGGAACCAAGTAAAAAGTAGAACACTTGACTTGTTTCTGTTTTCAGATCAAACAACTTTCACCTCAATGGAAATTTAAGATAGCAAGCCAAAAGTTTTTATTTCATGTTATAATTCCAGAACAGGCAACAAACACATTACTGGCATAGAGCCCAAAAAGCGAACATACAGTATGAGGATAAAAATTCCTTGCCATTTCACCGAGATGTTTACACAATGCTGTGGGCAAAATAGTTACTTTGTCATAGGGACAATGTTTTAATAGATGCTTAAACTTTCACTGGCGGTTAGAAATATTTGTTGCTAATAAATTCTCAATTCACCAGCCATTAGTGGGAACGGGAACAAGGATTTTCAAAATGCATGAAAAACATTTGTATTTGTACAAGTAGAATTTGTTTCCCAGCAAATAACTTCCTGAATTGCATGCAAACTAAAGCACTTTTTGTAGAGGCGGACTCTGTTAAATGCCACAAATGTAAATTAAGGCAATGCACCTGGTGAATGATATAGATGCCATAGTTGAGCTGCTGACGCTGTAGAAAGGGATGCAGATAGTAGAGGAGGAACTTGAGGTGATGCTCTCTACTTCTATGGGGAATGATTATAGCAGTTCGGTGGCGTGCCTCGCAGTTCGGTGGCCTATAGCGCCCACCACGGACAACAAGTGGATTCTTTCTCTCAACCTCGGCAAGTGTAAGCCCAGAAGGGAAGGTGACATGGATTGGTCCACCTGGATATAAGAACAGAAGTGTGAACAAGAACATCTACTGGCTGAGGTGAAAACAATTAGGCTATTATAAAATAGATAGTTCACCCAGAACATTTTGAATTCTGTCACCATTTATATGAAACGTCATTTGTTTCAAATTCGCAATCAGTTCTTTATTCCACAAAACACCAGTCACTTTAACTGGATTTTTTTCCATACAACAAAAGTGAATGTCAACTTTTAGGTCAACAATCTCTTTAAAGGAAGTCTAAGAGCCCTTATTGATAGAAACATTATACTATGTTAAGTGCTGACTAACACGCTGCAAAGTGGTTGCTTTAGTTAAACACCTCGATATCAGAAACCATTACTGTACTTGTGTGTTCTAGAAATAGGACTCAAGATGGCGCCAAGTATGGCTGCTGCGTTGCGAGCTCCGACACAACACTGCAGTTTTTTTTTTTTTTTTTTTGTCTTGGATGTTGTCTGCCTTATCGTATACGACAGACAAATGCTTTTGGACATTGGATCGGCTATTACACACCGAAAACCTTCAAATTCCTCAATGCCAGTGTTGTGTTTGCTGTTTACAAAACACACCAGCGGAGCCCTTTGTCTGGGCTGCCCGGCCATGGAAACGCAGAAGGAAAAGGGGAAAAAGAGCCGGCGTTCTCATCAGAGTAAGACATTCCGCAAATCTACCCCCGCCTCCCAGTATACTACTGGCAAATGTTCAGTCTCTGGACAACAAGCTCTGTGAACTGAGAGCGCAGATCTCTTTCCAACGAGAGACGAGTGATTGCGGTGTTATCGGTCTTACAGAAACCTGGATGTCTGCAGAGATTCCAGACTCGGCCATCGAACCCGCAGGGTTCTCCGTGCACCGAGCGGACAGAGCGAAAGACCTCTCAGGTAAATGCAGAGGTGGTGGTGTATGTTTTATGATCAACAAATCAGAGGAACGTACATTTTATCAAGTCTTTCTGCTCTCCTGATCTGGAATATCTCATACTTCTGTGTCGACCATTCTGGCTACCGAGGGAATTCACAGCAGTCATTATCACAGCTGTATACATCCCCCCACAAGCTACAACAGACCGGACACTCAAGGAACTGTATGGGAGTATAAGTGACCAGGAAACCACACACCCTGAAGCCACGTTCATTGTTACCGGGGATATTAACAAAGTCAATTTTTAAACAATAGCACCAAAATAACATCAGCTTCACCACACGAGGAAGGAACACATATTTGAGAATGCAGTTTGTAGACTACAGCTCAGCAATCAACACCATAGTGCCCTCCAAGCTTGATGAGAAACTCCGGGCTCTGGGCTTAAACAGCTCGCTGTGCAGCTGGATCCTGGACTTCCTGTTAGGCAGACGTCAGGTGGTTAGAATGGGCAGCAACATCTCATCACTGACCCTCAACACTGGAGCCCCGCAGGGCTGTGTTCTCAGCCCACTCCTGTATTCCCTGCACACACATGACTGTGTGGCAACACATAGCTTCAATGCCATCATTAAGTTTGCTGACGATACGACGGTAGTAGGTCTGATCACAAATGGTTTTAAAGCTGAAGCATGTAAAATAAACATGTGTTTTCAAAACAGCTTTCTGAATATGCCCATTGCTCGCAACTGTTCAAACAGTCAGATAGTCCTGCCCCCAAGTTATGCCATTGGTCGAATAACATTGTTGGGGCAGGTCTTAGCGGGCGCTCAGAACAAACACAGGAATTTTTATAGTGCCACAGAGATAGTGTTTACATTTTTCTTACTTAAAGTTGCCTCTGCATATTAAGCTGGGATAGAAGTATTTTAACACTGAAAAAGTTACATATTCAGCTTTAAGTCAAGTCTAAGTGAAGGAGTTCCCTTGCACTTCCTGTTATGGCAAACACACTTGAGATGATGGACTCATGATAGAGAGATCAGGAACCTGACAAAACAATGCCAATTGGAGCCATCAAACTCACCAATCAGAGGAGACTGCTTGGGGCAGTAGGGCAGGTCATCTTTAGTCAGAGTGTGGCCCAGTAGGGAAAGGTTGGCGTAGACATCAGTGTGGTTCCGCCCACCGACTACATTTCCCCCTGCAGAATCCGGCTTACGGAAAATCCGAAAAAAATATGACACCTTTTTCTGGTAGCCCTCTCTGGAGAGAATAGCCATGACTACCAACTGGACACCCAAGAGCATGATCAGGTAGCGCCATTTGGACTGCAGAGTGAACATGGTGAGGGAACCAAGCCACGGAAAGTACACCAAGTTTGAGAGTCTGATAAATGATCTGAGAGAGTTTAAGTTTGATAATTATGAGGAACTTGACTCTATGGTGGTCTCATTCCTTGTATCTCAGATACTTCACACCAAAAGTATTACTTGTAGAACCATGCAAGCAGAAAAAGCTTATATAAAAGCTTAAAAAATAAACATAAAAAAAAGGTTATAAATTAGACTGATATGACGCTATGAAGCTTGGAGACGTAAACAAATTATTCTTTTCAAAGATTGGAAGACATGGATCAGATATGTTAAGTAAATTTTTGTGATGTAAACAACAGTTCGATGCAGCACAAGGCACTTCAGATGTGTTTGAAGAAGCAACTAAGGAGAGATATCATTTACTCCAACAACAGACTCTCAGACCTGTTGCAGTTTGAATTCAATTCACTTTGCTCACTGGCAGTCTTTCAGGCTTTTAATATATGACTCAAAATGAAACTGCCAGTGGTCCTCTGGTGTTTTCATGATTTAATGATCTACCAAGCTTCTGTCAAGCTCCACCAGAACAGTAGGAACCAGGATGAAGTGTCCGCTTGCTGGAAGGAAACGGATTGTCTTGTTCCCCAAGTTTTGTTCCCCAAGGATCCTTAAGAGCAGCACTCATGAGAAGTCCAGTACGAGCCTCATGGCCCCTTCACAGCAAAGGATGAAATAGCTTGTGGGGGCCAGAGTGGTCATGAGGTGTGTATTATGTGAGAGAATGTGTGTATGTGTCCTGGATATGTAGGAGGGGAAAACTAAGAGGAGGGGGAGGCACGGTATCCAACACCCACAGCTATTGTCCCATTCTGTCACTGGGCAAGGGGAGGGTCCAACACCCCTTCTAACGCCAGTTGGTCCAATGACAGGAGTCTCAGTGCCTGAAAACAAAGAGGGAGACATGATGACACAGAGCAGTGGCTTTACATATGTTAAGTTTGTTTATTAGCCTCCATTCCATGACAACTCTTGCTTGTGCACAACCAGGTGCAAAATTAACAATCGCTAAGTGGCAAATGCAAAAATTGGCTTTGGTGAGGTCCTCACCAATACATGGTAACATAAAAGGCTGTAAAATTAAAATATCAATATTCAGTCAATTTAATCTAAAAATGCACATACAAATAAATGTAAAAACTGTGCATTCAAATTATAAATGTGTGCCAAGCACTGATGATGACTTAGGTGGAGGTCCTTCTTGTTGGCCATTGCGTCTTGCTCTCTTATCAGCTTTTCACAGCATATGAAATGAGTTTTAAAATGCTGTGTCAGGTAAAGGAGTTAATTTTTAACAAGCGTGTCTTAAGATCCCCATGTTCTGTCCCATTCCGTTTAGCATCTTTTTAGGAACATCAGCACAGAGTTGCCGCAGTGAGGCAGAGTTCAGCCAATTAAAACTAATATTTGCCAATATTACTATTATTTGGCAATAAACTGTGGCCTCAGGATACCATGCAACCCCAAGTTAAAGGCCTGTTCTCACCAAATCTGTGACGATTTTACAAGATGAAGTCTATTCATCTTGAGTCTGTAAAAAAACAGACCTTTACAGTTGCCGATGCTATTGCTTGCTGTTCTACAAACATTTATACCAGTCTCCTGCCCAGCTGTTAATGTTAGAGAGGAGTATATAAAGGAGTATACTTTGAGGTTGTCTTGTTTTTTTATCCAAGTGAGATGAGTTAAGAGCTCTGTTGCATATTTATTTGCACATGTATTTTGTTAAGAGTATGTTCCATACGGACTCCCAAACCATATTCTCTTTTTATAGTGTCTGGATTAATGCCTGGATAATACAACACAATGATGGTGTTTGCCAGTGGATTCTTGCCACCAACTTGCTGGATTGAACAGCTTCAGCTACTGGAAAAATGACAAAAAGCTCCTCTCATTGGTCTGGCAATTTTTATCAAAGCCTGAAAAAAAAGGGAAAAAAAAGACTTGATTTGTCAGACCCGGTTTGAATAGTGCCATAGGAATCCATTGTTCCCGTTTAAATGGTTTAATGTTTAAATGTACTGGATAAGCAAAAAAAAAACAAAACAAAAAAAAACACACACACACACACACACACACACACACACACACACACACAGGACATGATACAAGCTTGTTTTGATCATAATTAGATGAATGATTTTTTTTTTTAATGGTGACGCAACCTTTATGACTAAAAAAATATATTTTACGTCTCTTTCTTTATTAATTATTATTCATATAAATATTAGAATATTCAAATATTTGTTTTTATGAGCTTAAATATTCAAATACCAAATTATTGATGAATGCCCATCCCTGATTCACAGTAGCAGTTTTACAGAGAGACTTGCTTGTGTATTATGCTGTAATAGACAAAATTATATATTGTAACAAAGGAAAACAGTCAAAGAATCCAATTGTCATGAGAACAAATAGTATATAATTGTAGTAAAAAAAATTATGCAAAATATGATTTTGCAAATTCACTCGCAGTTGTCAGGTGTCAGAAAGTTAATTTTGAACCCTGTGCACAACTGTTGGACAGCAAACACTACCAGCTTGTGTTGATCCCCCTTCATTCCTCTAAAATGTGTTTAGATGAATAAACCCTGTACTTGGTTCCAATATGGCTGACTTCCCAGATACAGGCCTAGCCCATTAGGAAGGAGGCAAACACCCTCAGCAGGATGGCAGGATCTTGATAAAACCAAAGTACAGCTTTGGTCCCAAAAGTCACATCATTCCTGCTGGGAATTCTGTCCCACCACCAGGAACACTTGCTTGAAAAGAGTCATGGGACTTTTTCCAGCTTCCAACCAGCTTCTTTTAATCTGCCTGACACATTCTGGTTGATCTGTGCTTACAAATCAATTACAGATCATTAAAACAGCCTCTCTGGCCAATAATCCTAATCTGGGGAATAGCACAGGGATTAGTGGATTGCGCGAAGGGAAGACAAGGCGAAGTGTGAGTGTGCAAACATGCATGGTCAGTTGAATTTGGCAACAGCGGATCCATTTTCAGTAAAAAAAAAAATTACTACTGTACATTAAACTTAATAAAATTCCCCCCAAAAAATGTCTCAAATGTAATTTAGAGGTATTTTTAAAAGATGATTTTGTCCAATTTATTGTTAGCAAGCACGTTTAATACAACATTCAAAGTCAAGGCACAAGCTGAATTGTTGGTTAAGAGCTAATGATTAATCATTGCAATAATTGCCCGAACAGTCAAATAATTGTTCTAATAATCGTTAGTCAATTATCAAAATTTTCATTAGTTGCAGCCCTATTTTTAAGTAATGTTAAAGACAACTTAATATTTCCAGTAATGACAACTTTAGGGTTTACAGTACACAAGTTAAAGACTGGAAGGATCCGTTCTTCTGCTAACACCTATTATAGTTGTGATTATAGCTGCATTCTAATACTAAGCTTCCCATTCATTCATAAACACGGAGGGAAATTTTTTGTCTGTGGTAGTCGATAGTATGTACCCCCCCCATCTTTTACCTTTCTCTCTCCTCCCTCACACGGCAGAGCGAGCATGCATCTATGCGTCAGGCTATAAATGGCTCAATCAACTGTGCCCATGGGCTTTAATATTATATTCATATGCATAAAAGGCATGGGCCACTTACAAACACACTGATGAATTGTAGGCACATGCATGGTTACTGTTTTTAACATTAGGTTAACAGTGAGGTTTCACTAAATGTTTTTCGACAGGAGTCTGGATGCGGGAAAAAAAGAATTTTATTGCAAACACTACTCAAAATAGCAGCAAAAAAGTGCACAGTGAGCTATGAGCCTAAATAGCACAATATATAGATGTTCAAATGATAAAATCGCACATTAACGTAAAAAAAAAAATAAATAAATAAAAATGTCACTGCATGTATGAGCTCTACCCTGGCAGGTTGACATTTCTATGAGGCAGCGAACGCAACTGCGGTTAAAAAGCCTCCTCGGGGTGCTATGATTTTTAATTGGTTCAAAATAATTTGGCATTAAACTTATCTAATTACTGTACATAAATATGCACACCAGAGCAAAAGTGGAAAAACAACATCTTACCGTTTATCAAGCACTGAAAGTTTGCTCAGTGAAAAACAACCTGGAATCATGCTTAATGGTGTGACAGTCATCTATGCAACATGAACTACTTCAGAACACAGCACAACAACAACAACAACAACAACAACAACAACAACAACAAAAAACAGTGCAGGTGTTTCGAGATGCATCTGAACAGTCTCTTAACTCCATACTTGAAAAACTGACCCAGACCTGGCCGGAAAATCCAAGGGTTTGTCAGAACTTGTCGAGTTCATGTCGGGTTTAAGACCTCTATTAAACATGTAGAATAACCAGTGATTTTGGTATTCGATTAGTGGCACATCAAACGGTTAACTGAATGCCAACTATCCGTTCACATCCCTATTCTATAGATAAATATGACTTACATCAACATAAATATATAGAGAGAGATTCTTCCTTCTGTGTTGCCCGTGGCAACTCTAGTGGCTTTGTTCAGCTGTACAACAGAGAGAAATGTGAAGAACAGCATGATGCTTTTAACAGCAGGGCCCTATGATTTCCGGAATGTGAAAAACACGAACGGAAATTGCAAAATCCAGTCATAAAAATGGAATTGCCATTAATAAAATGTATGTATTAATGCTCAATTTATCAAATTTTAATTGTGAAACATCCTAATGTGATGATTAAACCACAAAAGGCTGATGTTTAATTAAATAAATATACACTCACTTAAAGGATTATTAGGAACACCATACTAATACTGTGTTTGACACCCTTTCGCCTTCAGAACTGCCTTAATTCTACGTGGCATTGATTCAACAAGGTGCTGAAAGCATTCTTTAGAAATGCTGGCCCATATTGATAGGATAGCATCTTGCAGTTGATGGAGATTTGTGGGATGCACATCTCGGGCATCCGAAGCTCCCGTTCCACCACATCCCAAAGATGCTCTATTGGGTTGAGATCTGGTGACTGTGGGGGCCATTTTAGTTCAGTGAACTCATTGTCATGTTCAAGAAACCAATTTGAAATGATTCGAGCTTTGTGACATGGTGCATTATCCTGCTGGAAGTAGCCATCAGAGGATGGCTACATGGTGGCCATAAAGGGATGGACATGGTCAGAAACAATGCTCAGATAGGCCGTGGCATTTAAACGATGCCCAATTGGCACTAAGGGGCCTAAAGTGTGCCAAGAAAACATCCCCCACACCATTACACCACCACCACCAGCCTGCACAGTGGTAACAAGGCATGATGGATCCATGTTCTCATTCTGTTTACACCAAATTCTGACTCTACCATCTGAATGTCTCAACAGAAATCGAGACTCATCAGACCAGGCAACATTTTTCCAGTCTTCAACTGTCCAATTTTGGTGAGCTCTTGCAAATTGTAGCCTCTTTTTCCAATTTGTAGTGGAGATGAGTGGTACCCGGTGGGGTCTTCTGCTGTTGTAGCCCATCCACCTCAAGGTTGTGCGTGTTGTGGCTTCACAAATGCTTTGCTGCATACCTCGGTTGTAACGAGTGGTTATTTCAGTCAAAGTTGCTCTTCTATCAGCTTGAATCAGTCGGCCCATTCTCCTCTGACCTCTAGCATCAACAAGGCATTTTCACCCACAGGACTGCCGCATACTGGATGTTTTTCCCTTTTCACACCATTCTTTGTAAATGGTTGTGCGTGAAAATCCCAGTAACTGAGCAGATTGTGAAATACTCGGACTGGCCCGTCTGGCACCAACAACCATGCCACGCTCAAAATTGCTTAAATCACCTTTCTTTCCCATTCTGACATTCAGTTTGGAGTTCAGGAGATTGTCTTGACCAGGACCACACCCCTAAATGCATTGAAGCAACTGCCATGTGATTGGTTGATTAGATAATTGCATTAATGAGAAATTGAACAGGTGTTCCTAATAATCCTTTAGGTGAGTGTACAGTCTGAATAAACTGCACGCTTCAAAGCGTATGTGTGAAGTCAGCCGCTCTACACTAATAACACCTCTTCATAAGCATGTGCTTTCTACGTTTGTAATAGATGACAGACAGCGGAGCGTTAATTAACCTTGAGGTGTGCAGCACATGCAGACTACACATTTATAGAATTAAATTCCAGCCTTATGTGGTTTAATAAGCACATTTAAGCTATATAGCAATCTGTTTTTCCAGAAGTGTGAAGGTGTTGTCAAAAACATACAAACTCAAAGTGATTCATTAGGTTTTCCACCAAAGTAAAAGCTCAATTTAACTAGCCTAAAATTCAAGAAATTGCAACAGAAAAATATTACTACTGTATAGTCAAATGTAATATTCGATGTTGTAATAATAAATAATAAATATATCAATAGTAATGACATTATATTTGTGGCCACATTTTTGCAAAATATGTGATTCCTAACACACATCCTGGCAGTTCTAAGGTGAACTGTCCAATGTGTGGTGGTGAAAGCAAGTTCAATTTTCTCCTAAACAAAAACTACTCTACACTAAACCTTAAACCATAGTGTCACAAAAAGCAAATGTGAGATGAAAAACAGGTGAGTTTTTGAAGATTAATGACATATCCAGTTTTAAACAAAGAAAACATTCAAACTGGATATCCAGCTTTAAACAAAGAAAACATGTACCCCCTTTCTGGATCGGAGCCTTGTGTGTTTCAAAACTTTTGATCGGTAGTGTATGTCGTCGGGAATAGTATGCTCCTGGTAGTCTCCTATGGCAAACAGGTCTGAGGTGAAGATCCAGACTAACACGATCCAAAAACCCCCAATGGAAGATGGTAAAAGGAAAATATTTACCCTGCCCGGAAGAGGGTCACCAGGACCTACCCTGGAGCCAGGCCTAGGGATAGTGTTCCTAGGTCAGTGCCTGGTGGCCGGGCATCCCACATCCCACCCAGCCAGCTCAGCGTGAAAAGGCAACTTGGGGGGGGGGGTCATGTAAGCCCACCACCCGCAAGGTCCAAGATGGGGGTGCTATACCTTTTAGGCAGCAGGAAGTGGCAGGGTGGCCCGTGGCTTCACGGATCCTTGCAGCAGAAACTGGCACTTGGCACATGGAACGCAACTTCTGGGTTGGGGGGGAAAGGAGCCAGATCTGGAAGTTGAGAGATACCAACTAGATATAGTTGGACTCACCTCCACTCACAGTGTTGGCTCTGAAACCAAACTCCTTGATAAGGGTTCGTCCCTCACCTACTTGGAGTTGCACAGGGTGAGAGGCACCGGGGAGAATGAGATTCGCCCGCTGCTTATGGCCCTGGATATTGTGGGGCTTTCATGGCAGACACGCCTCTGCAATGTTGCATGGACCTCAGGCACAGTGCCTTTGGACTGGCAAACCGGGGTGGTGGTCCCTATATTTAAGAATGGGGACCAGAGAGTGTGTGCTAATTACTGGGGTATCACACTTCTCAGCCTCCACGGGAAAGTCTTTGCCAGGGTGCTGGAAAGGAAACTCTGACCGATAGTTGAACCTCAGATTGAGAAGGAACAATGCAGTTTCCGTCCTGGCTGTGGAACAGAGGACCAGCTTTTCACCCTTTCACAGATAATTGAGGGGGCATAGGAGTTTGTCAATCCAGTCTACATGTGTTTTATGGACTTTAAACAAGCCTATGACTGGGTTCCCTGAGAAATTCTGTGGGAGGTGCTTCGGGAGTAAGGAGTGGGTTGGAATATTTTGTAGTAGAGTGTGAAACGGCTGGTATGTGGATCAGCACCTTCAAGTCTGAGTCCTTTGTTCTCTAACAGAAAAGGATGGCATGCAGCAAAATGTGGTCACTATACCAGAGTGTAGTGGTGAAGGGGGAGCTGAGCCATAAGGCAACACTCTCTATTTACTGGTCGGTCTACATCCCTACCCTCACCTATGTTCATGAACTCTGGGTAATGACCGAAAAAATAAGATCATGGATACAAGCAGCTGAATGCATTTTCTCCGTGGGTGGCGGAACCAACTCTCCGTGACAGGGTGAGGATTTCGCCCATCCGGGAGGAACTCAGAGTAGAGCCGCTACTCCTCCACATTGAGAGGAGCCAGTTGAGGTGGTTCGGGCATCTGGTAAGGATACCCCCTGTAAAACTAAACAAGAGGATAAGTACACTAGAGTCTCTAGTTTGAGAAATAGACGCCTCACATGTCCTCAACTGACAGCTTCATTGAATTCTACCACTCAACACCAGTTTCATGTACAACAGTATAGAGAAGATTCAGGGGTGCAGGCCTTATGGGAAGAATTGCAAAGAAAAAGACAACAAGGGATTGTTTTCTCTTAAGATTTGATTGACAGCAGGCAGCAAGTTCCAGGGAATCCAGCCCTCACAAAGCTCTTCTTTTCTATTGCTCTTATAATCTAACACTTGCAATCTTTGTATTAAATCTTACATTTTTGGGCAATTTCAAGCATTGTATATCCTTCATTCCTCAAAACAATGTTTGACTGACGAGTTTCTAGAGAAATCCATTTCTTTTTTTTTTTTGCCATTTTTGACCTAATATTGACCTTAAGGGACCTGTCTAGATTGGATCAAAAATGACATTTTTCAAATAGTGATTGTGCCGTTTTGTGTATCAGTAATGTCGTGACTATACTTTGTGACCAGCTGAATGCCACTATGGTGAATTAAAGTACCAATGTCCTTCCAAAACAGAAGAATCTGTACATTATTCAAAACTTTTGGCCACCATTGTAATTATTACTTTTCTCAAACCCACTTTGCATGCTGCACCTACAGTATTTACCGTGACGTTTTCAAACCGCGGTAATCAAACATGGTTTTAATGATAATTACAATTTGAAACAGAAATACTAACCGCCAGGAATTTTAAAATGGTTTATCATGAAAGTGGCAACCATTTCATCCCTACCTACTACCCTAAACCTAACCGATAGTGTCATTAAAAACCTAAATGACGCTAAAGCAACCACGTCATTTTGTGGTGCTTCTATGACACTTTCAGCTCATGTCGACTCAAGTTAACCATAACTCGTACCCCAACGCAATTTAATCATGCTCAAACAAGCTTCTAAATGCTTTTGGTTATGTAATGCTAATGTTAAAATGTATCGTCTTACATTTTATTCTTTATTCTAAATGTTTAGATGTCAAAAGACAATTCTGTGTAAATCTTGTTTGATCATTGATATCGGCATTAGCATTAACAGTCAACCACATATTGGCACATAAACATTACAAATACAGGAAAATGTCACTTTTGTACAATAATGATCTGTTTAGGAACATGCTTCCGCCAAAATTACAATTACTGAGCAAAATGCTGAACAACAGAAGGCCCCAATCATTGTATTTATAAGAAAAGTAAGAGTGAATACAAAGATGAGAAGATTCAAACCTTAAGAATTCTTAGACAACTCAGCAAGATGAATGATGGCAGATAAATGCTGGCTGGAGTTGCAAAGCATCTGGATTGCATGTGTTAGATTATAAGAGCAGTAGAAAAGAAGAGCTTTGTGAGGGTTGGATTCCCTGGAACTTGCTGCCTGCTGTCAATCAAATCTTAAGAGAAAACAATCCCTCGTTCTCCTGCTTTACTGTCACACAAGGTCATTGGTCAATCTATCAGCCAATCCACCAACATCTGTCCATGTATAGCAAACCGTGACTCTCCAAAGCCTACAAATATCACTCAAATACACACCCCATCTGTACTGTAAATCGCAGAGTTTACCACAGTGTGACTTTTCAAACAATGCTAGAAAAGGCATTTATCGTGTCAAAGAGGTACGAATTAGTTTTGAATATCCATTTAGTAGAGAAGAACAAACAAAAGTCTAAAATAACCAAACAAACAAGCTTGTCTCAAGTTCAATGGGTTCGCCACACCTTAAAACCACACATGTTAGTTAATACTTTATACAAATGGAGGAATACAAATCAAATGGACGCGGCACACAAAAGGCATTAAATAGTTTTGTGTGACAAAGGCATCCGATTAATTCTTTAATCTAAAACGCATGAGAAATACAATATAAAAGCACAGAGCAACTGTTGGATTTTGTTTACAATGGCGCAGCTGGGGACAAATGGTTTCACAATTTCATGTGTACAAATGGGCCTGTGAGCCCCATGCACTTTAAAGTAACTGCAGGCAAAGGAGCCACATTTTAAGGACTGGGCCATTTATATAACATCTATGTAACCTAAAGGGATAGTAAATGCTAAGCTTGCCAAATTTGGAAAGCGGCAAACTTGATGTGTCATACAAAAAAATGGGATTGCCCTTTATAATTAATAATATTGTGAACCAAGAAAAGTTTGTACGGGTTATTGGGTCAAATACATCGAAGAAAAAAATATCAATATCCTGACCAGAGAGGGCATGTGGTATTAGTTAAAGGTGACATTCTTTTGTGCAGAGGATTTAGGCTAGTATGTGCCTGCAGCAACAGTACCAGGAACTTTATTACTCAGCTTACTGAGGCTGCTTCTAAAGATTCACTTGGAAACAATGCCTTTCACAAGTGTAAAATACTATCATCAAAAATTGCTTCTGATCTAAAATGCTTTATGTCATGTAAGCCGGTCACGATTAATGTTGGAATTAGAAAGATCTACAACCGTGTTTATTTGAGACAATCGCGCTTATTGGGCATTCTAATTCCAATCACATTTTAATGCCCAAATCAGTGAATTTTAAGCAAATATACTGTATAAATGCCATGAACGGTGCATTTGTGTGTAATGCAGTTGAACTCTTGAGTGTTACTGAGCATGTGAAGAGCTTCTAAAGTGCTCTGAATCAGAAACACATGCGGGAGTTTGGCGCAAACCAAATATAAAATATAAATAGATAAAATATAAATGAACAAAGTATAAACTGTGATAGTGAACGCAAATGCTCCGATTTCACCTTTATTGATCATGTAATGGCAAATGTCCTGGTTCATATACACACAGTGACACAGAGTGAGGAAGTGAGACACACTAACTTTATTTATATGGAGTGATGAGATGATGAAAATAAATCTCCAAAGTTTATTTTCATGAGAAACAAGGGCTCATGGGTTTAATCAGAGCATTAACATAACAGAAATTAGGACAGAAACAGTTTACTATTCCATAATAATACAAAGTATTATATAAATATAATTATTTATAGATACATATTTTTTAAATAAAATATATAAATGTAAACTATACGAGTTAAAAAAACAAGTGATAATGTAAAATTGACCTAAACTAATGTTGACAAATTATAAATATTTTGATCTTTAAAACATAATTTTCCATGTGATTTATAGGTTTTTAAAGCCTTAAGGAAATCACATATCCCTATTTTATTAATTATTTAATAAATAATATTTTAATTAACTATTTTTCAAGTGTACGAAGTACACATGCAGAAAAAAAGCACACCTTAAGAAATATGAATTATCATGAAATAACAATACAATTATGACAATTAATCGTGAAAACCCTTAAAGAGAAAATTAATCGTCATAGCCCTAAAACAGACAATTAATCATCATAATCGCAATTATTTGTTTGACAATTAATCGTCATACAAATTTCATAATCGCGATAGCCCTAACGACATGTTTAAATGCGTCATAGCATTTAGTACTTAACACAAACTCTCTTCTTCCATTAGGTTTGTCCTGATCGGTGTTGCTCATCTTATCAGTGAACTGCAACCTTTCATCTAAATGACAACAATGACCAATTTTTATCAACTTGGATACATTTACACGAGTCGGTACACCAGGATCTTATAATAAAGTAAAACAATAAACATAAGAACAGGGGCCGGATTTACAAAACTTTCTTAAGATAATTCTTCTTAACTACCATTTTCTTCTTAATTTCTTAAGAAAAAATTCAAACAAATTATGTATTCCTGAAAAAAAAACTATGCAAGTTCTTACCTTTTGCCTTAAGAATGTTCTTAAAGGTTTTCATCATTTAAAAAGTTTTACTTTTAAAGAAATTAATAGTAATTTAGAAACATGTATAAAATCATGCGAGACGAAGGGTCATATTAGTAACCTCATAAAAGCGCTTTTATGCCACATGGAGCAGGGTCTCCTCATGGGGGCAGCCATGTTAGCAACACAAATACTACTCACTTAATCTCAGTAACTGCACCGTTATTGGACACTTTCATTTATTGATTAAATTAATCCTGGATAACTGTGCAGTGTATTTCTTCAACGGCATTGGTAAATTATAAATATTGTGTATGAATGATGTATGGCCCAATGAAATCAATTTAATTTATTTTTTCAGTTTAATTCAGTTTAATTTTTCCCCAAATTCCATGTTTTTCCTTTTATCTTTCCTGAATTCTGAGTTTTAAAGTTAAATGACATTTTATCGTTAAAATAAGCTAATTAAATGAATTCATAGAATTTTAATCAAACGAGATCAGAATAAATGAGAACCAAAACACATCATTGGAGTTTGGTCTTTTTTTTTTTTTGGTCAAATACAGAGTTGCACATAAAAGCACCACAGTTTTAATGAACGTAGGGTTGATAAAACTATTGCTTGTGATATATTGTTAAATATAATGTAATTATTATTCATATATTATTATTGTTATCACTACTACAACTACTACATTTTACTGTATACAGAAGTAATACATTTCTGTCCAATTTTTTCAATTTCACACATCTAGTTAAATGGAGATTGTTGATGTGATATTTTTGATGACTTCTTACCTCCGGAAAAGCTATTTGCTGTATGGTCAAATGTGCTTATTAAACCGATGAAGGCTATGATTTAATTATATAAACATATAATCTGTATGTGCTGCACTTTGTCATTAAAACAAACACAGTGCACACGAGATGTTAATAATGCAGTTAGTGTGTAAGCAGTGAAGTCTCATATTCACTTGCGATGAAGATTGCAGCTCACCAAGACCATACATTTCAGCCATTTGTTGTTAAGCCATCACACTAGGACATATCACGAATTTAATTTGATTTATTGCACATTTATATTTTCTCCCAAATATGTCAAATTCTGTGACATTCTGCATTTTAATGACTGGATTCCATGATTCCAGCCATGTTTTCTGCATCACGGAAATCATAGGACCCTAATGATACAGCATCCAGGCCAATAAGTGTCAGTGTTATTCAATGTAAGCCACTTCGACATACTTCAATTAAGGAGTATGCCTGTAAGAAAAATATTTTAATCCAAATTCTCTCAAAAAGTTTAAAAATTGATGCAAATAACCTCTTAAATTTAGTATAACATCACAGTTGACTTAAATCCCAAAAGAGAAAATGTTTAATTAATTTACTAGGTTTTCAAATGTTGAGTGATGTGATAAATTTTTTTTTTGTAAATGTTATAAAGAATTTCAAACAATAGCTAAATGTTGTTTTGAAGCTTCTTAATGTGGTGGCTAATCATGCTTGTCAATTCAAAAGGAATGCGCAGCATAATGCACGCTCACCGCAATTTTTAGTCCATTGAAACATAATAATATATCATTAGAAAGCTGAGACTTTCCTCCACCACCCTTTCCCATGCCCACCTCTTACTTTGACAAAATATAATTATCAAGCTTCCCAAGGAGAACTTTTATCTTGCAGTAATTTCCTCAACAAGATCCAGCTCTTGTCATCTGAAATTTTTGTTTCTTTTATTTTCCTCATTTAAAATTCACAAATGGCAACCAGTATCTATGTAATCAGTAACCATCTCCTATGATGGTTAATGTTGTTAAACACATCTTTACTTTTATTTTATAATTATCATCATCATCGCAAAGTGATTGCTACTTTAAAAAAGGTAGATAGACTGAAGTAGCCTATTGAATTTGTTGTATTAGACAAGGCAACCTCATGAGCAAGCTAGTATGATCACACAATGTCAAAGTCTATCATTTTATTCTTGGGGGGGGGGGGGGAACTTTAAGATAATTAATCATTAATAATCAATAATTATACTCAGGAACATGCTTAAGAACTTTATCATGAATTCAGCCCCAGAAACTTACATGACTTCCACTTCCAGATGGCTTCCACTCTATGGTAACCGCAAATACACAAGCCAATGCCTGTTGGGGCCAACTAATCCCAGAATAAACATCCATCTAGTTGAGGAAGTCCCTTATTACAAAAGAACAAAACAGATGGGTGCCAAATATCTAGGTGAGCAGATCAAGAACACACTAATTAGCCAAAACAATACAACCACCTGCCTAATATGATGTTGGTTTCCGCATGCCACCAAAACAGTGTCGACCCACCGAGGAATGAACTCTACAAGACCTATGAAGTTGTCCTGTGGTACCTGGCACCAAGATATTAGCAGCAGATCCTCCAAGTCCTGTAAGTTGCGAAGTGGAGATGCCGTGGATCTCCAGCACATCCCACAGATGCGCAATCGGATTGAGATCTGGGGAATTTGGGTCCAGAGTAAAACCTTGAACACTTCATGTCATCAAACCATTCCCGAACAATATGTGCAGTGTGGCAGGGTGCATTTCCCTGCTGAAAGAGGCCACTGCCATCAGGTACCATTGCCATGAAGGGATGTATCAGGACAGCAATGAGGTTTAGGTAGGTGGCACGTGTCAAATTGACATCCACGTGAATGGCCGGACCCAGGGTTTCCCAGCAAAAAATTGCCCAGAGCATCACACTCCCTCCACAAGCTTGTCCTCTTTCTACAGTGCATCCTGGTGCCATCACTTCAAGTAAACGGCACAAATAAAAAAAAACGTGACTCATCGGACCAGGTAAGGTCCACTGCTCTAAAGTCCAGTTTCAACACTCACGTGCCAATTGTAGGTGCTTTTGATTGTGGACAGGGGTTATCATGGTCACTCTGACTGGCCTTTGGTTACGCAGCCCCATCCGCAGCAGGGTACGATGCACTGTGTGTTGTTATACACTTTCCTCCCGTAACCATCATTAACATTTTCTGTAACTTGTGCCAGGGTACACCTTCTGTCGGTTCGAACCAGACGGGATAGCCTTTGTTGCCTCGCGCATTGATGTGCCTTGGGCACAAAACACCATGTTGCCGGATTGGGGTTTGTCCGACCTCGGATGGTACTCGCCACTGCTGACTGGGTTCACCCCACAAGCCTTGCAATTTCAGAGATGCTCTGACCCAGTCATCTGGGCATAACAAATTGGCCCTTGTCAAAGTCGCTCAGGTCTATATCCCCGCCCATTTCTTCTGCATTCAACACTTTGACTATGAGAAGGTTTGCTCGCTTTCCATCTAAATGTACTCAGACCTTGATATGTGGCCTTTTAGCGTAATTCACTTCACCTGTGAGCAGTCATAATGTTTTGGCTCCTTAGTGTTTTTAAGATGTAACACAGGTGTCCTGTAAACATTAAAAAGGCCTAGACAAATTAAATTTAAATTACTACATCTGACAACAGTGTTCCTACACAGTCAAAAATCTTAAATGATTGCACTCACAAAGAGCAATTTTTTGCTGCTGAAATATTTGCTGAATACGAGCATAATTACAAAAAGTTATAGGGCCCATTGACAAGGTTCTCTACAAACATGTTTTTTGTCACATGACACAAAAAAAGCTCCACATAATTTTGATTTGGTCAAAGGTAAAGCATTAATCATATTTTAAAATAAAAAATTTTAAGAAATAATAATAAAACAGTATTCTGCACTTCTTATGGCAACACATCTTTTTTCAAGAATTTCATCCTTAACCCTTAAATGCGTTGGAATTTCACCCACAGTCTTGCACTGTTACACTCTTAAGCCAGGTGTACATGGTGAAAGTTTTGGCACTCGAGAGGTTGTGAGCCCCTGCACACGTTACAAGTCTATTTTATCAGATAATCATACAGGTGCAATCGTACACGACTTTATGTCCTGGCAAATTCCAGAGCAATCGCATTCATTTTCGTGCCATTTATCATTTTAAGACATAAAGCCAGAGGACATTGCTTTAATTCCTCGTAGCTTGTGATTTAGAAATAAAAAAAAAAAGAATTTAATGGACAGAGGCTGCATTAGCTGAAAACTCATCTGTAGATTTAAAAAAATTAAATAATAAATATGGATGAATTATTGCTAATGCTGTCCAATATTTGACAGATTCCGATTTCCGAAGGGAGGCTGTGTGGTTTTATGACTGCATACATCAATCATAACGTCAGTTTGTTGCTGCTGCCAGTTACTGAATGATAATAAAGTGCACAAAATGTACAAGATTAAAAAGTGTGGAAAATTCATGCACTGGTTCAGTCTGTTATGCTTGGATATAAATTAAGCGCAAACATGAAATTTTGTGCAGAATTCTGTGTTATTTTAGTGGAGTAGGCTACCTGAACTATCCAGCTTTAGATGTAGGCTACTTCCTTCTCATCTGTGTCACTGCTTGCATGCTGATAGCAGACATTCTGAAGAAAATCTGTGATGTCTTGTCCATGTAAATGTGCTTTAAAGTTGCATATAGCCAAGTTAAAAAAATCTTGTTTTAGTGCAGCGGTTGATTGACAGGTAGAACTTTCAACCTAGAAGTCCTTGGTGTCACCAGACACTCGCTTAGGGAGTTAAAAAATGAATCACACATCCACTATCGTGTGCATATACAATTATAACAGATGCTATATCCCACTAAATCAAGCCCTAGAACTGAAACGAATGCTAGTTGGATGAATAAAAATAGTCCATGACAGAAATTTGAAAAACTCAGAGTTCTAGTGTGGAACTGTGCGGTATGCTCGTACGTGCTCAATGCCAACCTGGATACAAAAAAAACGTATACGTTGTCTTACTATTAATGATTTTTGTTTTATTTTACTAAATAATTGCTAAAATTTAGAGCTGTCGATTTAACACGTTAATTCAGTGTGATAAATTTTACAAAATAATAACATGTTAAAATAATTTCCGCAATTAATCGCATGCCCACGGACCATAATAAGGAAGATTCCTGAAAAACGCAAGCTTTTAGTAACACCTGTTTACTCCAGAGGGCAGTATGTGAAACTTATCATTCTTATCACAATGGCTGTGAAGAAAGCAGGGAAGGCTGTCATAAAGGGGCTGTGTTTGATGTCAATCAAACTGCGCACACGTGGGTCAAGTGCAGTTGGACCTGTCACCGTCTTTGCTGCTTAATAGGGGTTTAACGGTATCATAACCGTCAAAAATTACCACGGTATTACAGTTTCACTGCATTTAGGTGTATTGATAATATTAAAAGCAGTTCAATATTTGGTTATAAAATAGGCCATTACTGATACACACACAGATCAATATTTCGGTTATAACCAATTCTTGAACTTTATTTTGGATTTCTTCAACTTTAATCCTTTAACTTTTGATCTTGAACATCAGGACACTCTCTTAATCTGACAAGGTTAAAAAAAGAAAAAGAAACACTACAGTAGTCAGAAGATTATAACTAAAAATATTTTGTTATTGTTATTTTATTATTATGAATTGTAATCATTTGTAATGATTATTACCCAGGTTAAGACATGCATTCAGTAATTTGTTGCATTTGAGGTTTAGTTCAATTCTACAATATCAACTGAAAATATATTATGAATGTGCCGTTTATCTTTTGGCATTTAGTCCAATACTGACAATTTCTGCCACAGTTTCACTGTCAATTTCTTGCATGCATATTGTCAATGTCAATTTCCTGAACACCAAAAGCCATGCATTTTGTAAACCCTATTTAGTACAATGTTTTACAAATAAAACAAATTATTAGTATTATCAAACACATTGGCCTGCTGTTGCGTTGCACTTAGGCAAAAGAACAGTTGGCGCATCGTTAAGTTGAACGAGGCTTTAAATCAGTTTGCTGCATTTGTGAATGTGACAGAAAGCATAAACAACTTTAGCTGAACTAGTCATTACAAATCCTGTAAAATTACATTGAAACTTGTGTTTTTATGAAACAGGCTATAATTTACTATCCCGTGTACTGTACTTCCACATACATTGGACAACATTGATGGTGATTCGTGGGTCTTTTACAAGTAATCCCAGACAGCGGAAATAAAGTTTCAGGCTCGCCCGGATATGTCTGTATGATGCGCTCGTGCTGGACTTCTGATGTGCTCGTGATGCGCAGCGTTCGCGACACCTGCATGTCACCTTTAAAATTGAGTGACAGTCAAATGCAACGTGAGGAAGGCGCAATTTAAAGATTTATTTTATCTAGTCAATTTTATATGATGATGTGCAAATTTAGCAGATTCGGTCTTAATTAAACTGATTAGGATTTTTAGAAAAGTTTTTATTTTCATGCAATACTGTCAATGAGAATATTTCAACGGTATAATAACCATCCATTTTAAAACCGAGGTAGGCCTATATAGTGAAACCTTGAAACAGTTAAATCCCTACTGCCTAGAAGGCAGGAAAATTGCGATGTTTATTTTTTTAATTAGGTAGATGGTGATGCATTTTGACTGTCTAGTCAGTCCCCGCTTTACATTAGCTGTACAATGCACATCATGCGTGTTCTACACTTCTGATTGGCCAGGTGATTCGACCGCACCATTTACAAATTAACAGCGGGGGGGATGGGGATCAGAAAGGTGAAATGTGTTTTAATGATAATTAATGTATTTATCACGTGAATACATATACATTCTATTTTCGACGATATAAGTCAGTAAGTAAACTGTTGTACTTGATCCCATTAAGTGTCAACCACAGACCTTTGCATGGGCCCCCCTGGGCCTTGGGTCATCTGTACACTTTGACCCCCCCCTGACAGTGGGCCTGACTAGGGCTGGTCATTTTGTCTACTCGATTACTCAAGGGGCAATTACATGTTCATAACTGTATATATAATAACATGTCTGACAAACGTCTATGGCTGCTGCATTGCATCTTGTTGTTCCAGTGTATCGTCTATTCATTATTATAGGCTGTTATAAAATGTACAAAAGATTGCATAATTAAAATATAATGCATCATATTTTGGCATTATGTGAAGAGTCACTGCCCAACTCTGAAAGAATGTGCACAACGTGAGTCTGTCTGTCTATCTGTTCCTTCAGGTTACCGTAGTGATCTTAGTAAGCGCGCACCAGTTTTTTAGTGACTGTCTGAACCGTCTATTTTCAAAAAACAGGAGACGCCATAACCATCAGGTTTTAATATGCATGTTTAGTTGAAGTTCAGTTTTGAAGATGCTGTTTGAAACACTTGCCTGCTGTACACTGCCACACGCGCCTGTGTGCACGTGTGTTTGTCCCCAAATATTCGCTTGTGAGGAAAGCCACGATGCTCTGTATTATTGTTGCTGTGATTCATTAAGCATTTCATTCAGCTCGGAGAGTCTAAATTTCCACCTTTCAACTGGGGAAAGTGCAACGGAATGACACTTTATATCGGACATCTAACTTGGAAACTCGTGTGGAAATCTGTATTAATTTTGTCAAGATGCAGGTGTGTTTTAGGTCACACAGGGCAGGGAGGTTTACAGTCAGTGACAAACATTCACTTTATTAAATAATATCCATAAACGAGTCAAGGTTCTTACATGAAATGATAATATAACATGTTTAACAAATGTTTTGCAGAGACAGGTGTTTCAAAACACGGTTAATTACACTCTCTTTGTTTTGATGATCATAATGATAGCATTTTAGATTATTGTCACTGGATTTCGAATTAAGTGAAATGTCACATCATGCTATCATCGTTTTCATGATCGATCATTGCTGCCACATTAGACTACCTGAGTACTTGTGCTCATCCCTACTGTGTACGCCTGCCTTTACATATTCGTGTCTTTAGAAACCACACCACACCTGACCCATTTTGTACTTTGCAGTTTCTACACCACAAAACTGTGGGGACAGCAAAGACATGAGTGCAAGCAAGACAACCTGCTGTTTGGATCTGTTACCAAGCAATAAGTTCCTGGGGGGATCAAAAACTTTGAACCCATTTAAAAAAAGAAAAGCAAAGCAATTCATTTTCAGGAATAGCTGTCCAAAACATAGACACCAGCAATAAGCAGGAACTACCACTTTTTCCTTTTCTAAATGCATTCAAGACTAATCAAATGAAACATGAATGATGAAAATAATGTTTGAAATTCTGTTTGATCCTTAAGCAGTTCATAAATCACCTCAAAAGCAGCACAAAGGCCTCAGCACTCTTATCGCAGTATACTGTAAATCAGCTCTTCCCTTCATGTTCAAAGAGCTTGCATTCATACTGAAGCTTCGATAAAGTTATTAATCAGCCACATTTAACTTTTTACTCTGAGAAACTTACTTAAACTGTTCTGGCAAATGCAGAGCTGCAGCCATTAGTTATGAAAAACATTTATAGATTGCAAATGTGTTGAATTTGCATGACAGTGGTAAAATCCATTCCTGAACATTGGTACATTTACATTTTACATTTGCATTTATTCATTTGGCAGACGCTTTTATCCAAAGCAACTTAAAAAAGAGGAAAACATAAGCGAATCATATTAAGGAGACAGTGGTACAAAAGTGCCATAGTTTTACTAGCATCAGAATAGTAGTCAAAACAGATTAAAGTGAAACAAGAATGTATTTATTTATTTTTTTAGTGACTGGTTAAGTGCTCATGGAAAAGATGTGTTTTAAGTTTTTTGAAGACAGAGAGCGAGTCAGCTTCACGAATGGAGTTAAGGTAATTCCACCAACGTGGTATGATGCTGCTGGAAGTCCGGGAAAATGTTTTGGTGCATCTTTGTGTTGGTACAACAAGGCGACGTTCCTTGGCTGATCACAGGCTTCTAGTGGGTGTGTAGCTCTGCAGAAGTGATTTTAGATATGCTGGAGCAGACACAGTAACTGTCCTGTATGCCAGCATCAGAGCCTTGAATTTGATACGCTCATCAACCGGCAGCCAGTTGTGAGAGACAAGGAGTGGGGTAACATGTGCTCTCTTTGGTTCATTAAAGACCAGATGTGCTGCTGCATAATGGATCATTTGCAGAGGTCTAATTGCACATACAGGGAGGCCTGCAATCCGAGCGTTACAGTACTCCAGTCTAGTTATGATAAGTGTCTGAACAAGCAGTTGTGTGGCATGTTCAGAGAGGAAAGGTCTTATCTTCCTGATATTGTAGTGTAAATCTACATGATCTTGCGGTTTTGAGATGTAGTCTGCAAAATTTTGTATGTTATCGATGGTTACCCCTAGACTTCTGACCATTTGGAAGGCGATACTGTAGTTGCACCCAGCTGCACGGTGATATTGTGTTCAACAGCAGGGTTGGCTGGAAAGACAAAGAGTTCGGTCTTGGCAGGGTTAAGCTGCAGGTGGTGTTCCTTCATCCAGGCCGAGATTCGAGCAGTGAGATTCGGTACTGATAGCAAAATACGTAGATAGTATAATATGTAGACAATTCCCTCTTACGTAAACCAGGAATAGAGCAATTTAAGCAATTATTTTATTGATTTTTAGATTAAAGTAATCCTGTAAACAGATGACAATAACATAACCAACCTCTTAGGTATTTATGTTTATCCGAACTAAATGGTAAAACCCATTATTCTGCCTTTCCTTGCAGCTGTGTGATATTATGTTGTGTAATGTTGAGAAAACAAGGAACAGACTGAATTGCCAGAAAGAAAGAAACCAGTACCAATAAACTCAATATATTATAGTAAACAACCATGGTTAACTACTAAAATAACATGCTAAATGCATTCTAGACTTATCAAATTAAACAAATGATTAAAATAGTCAAAATTAATGAATCACACTGCAAGGCTGAAATTCTGTTTGATCCCAAAGCAGTTCATGCATTTAGCATGTTATTGCACATAACACATAAGATACACAAGTATTTTTTCAGGCAGTTTTTGAGTCTAAATTGATGCACAATTTACAGAATTTCAGTAATACACCCAAATGGCAATAGTCATATCATACTGTTCATGTGTTGTATTTGCTTTAGTTTACTTTTATGTTGTTTCTTCATCAGATAGCAATGTCAAATCTAAATCAAGTCAATCACTGGCACAACAGCGCCATCTTTTCACCATTGTTGCAAACAAAATCAATGTGATATAGCATTTATTTGTATGAATATAGTACTAATTTCTCTTGAAATAAAGATATCGTGTGATAGTAAACTTATATAGATATGAAATAATAATAAAAAAAATAAATAAATAAAAACGACTCTACCTATGGTCTCTAATGACCCTATACACTTTGGTACTTAAACTATTATAAAAAATTGTTTTTGCAATTTTGCCATTTTTTGTGTTGCATTATATTATTTTTGTGAGTGTGTGTCTGTGTGAGTTTTGTTTCTAAATACTTTGTTGATTTATTTTTTATTTATGTGTCATTATTAATTTACTTTCAGACCACGGGGGGTGGGGGGTTTGGAGGGAAGGGTTTAAGTTCATATAATTTAATTCCGTATTTCCTGTCATGTTTATTTAATCTGTCACTGGAATCAATAAAAACTGTTAATGCCAAAAAGTAGAAATTAACTCTAAACTGACATACTTCCTTCAACCTTGATGGTCTGAAATGAGAGCGCTGATGTAAAACCACACCTGACCCATTTTGTACTTTGCAGTTTCTACACCATAAAACTAAAGGGACAGCAAAGCCCTGAGTGCAAGCAAGACAACCTGCTGCTTGGATCTGTAACCAAGCAATAAGATCCCTGGGGACCAAAAACGTTGAATTCATTAAAAGAGTCTAACACAGGAAAACAAAAGCACAGCAATTCATTATCAGGAATAGCTGTGTAAAAAGTAGACATCAGCAATCAGAACCACTTTTTCCTTTTCTTTTATCCCTTTTCTCCCCAATTTGGAATACCCAATTCACACTTCTTCATAGGTCATCATGGCGGCGCGGTTACTCACCTCAATCCAGGTGGCGGAAGACAAGTCTCAGTTGCCTCCACATCTGAGCCCATCAATCCACACATTTTATCACGTGGCTCGTTGTGCATGACACCCACGGAGACTCACAGAACGTGGAGGCTCATGCTACCCTCTGCGAGCCAAGCGCAACTTACCACGTGCCCCATTGAGAGCGAGAACCACCAATCGCGACCACGATGAGGTTACCCCATGTGTCTCTACCCTCCCTAGCAACCGGGCCCATTTGGTTGCTTAAGAGACCTGGCTGGAGTCACTCAGCACGCCCTGGATTTGAACTTGCCAATCCAGGGGTGGTAGTCAGCGTCAGTACTTACTGAGCTACCCAGAACCCCCACTTTTTCCTTTTCTAAATGCATTCTAGACTAAATTAAACATGAATGATGAAAATGAGCCTAAATTAATGAATCACACTGCAAGGCTGAAATTCTGTTTGATCCTTAAGCAGTTCATAAATCACCTCAAAAGCAGCACAAAGGCCTCAGCACTCTTATCACAGTATACTGTAAATCAGCTCTTCCCTTCATGTTCAAAGAGCTTGCATTCATATTGCTTTCTCATGAAGCTTCGATAAAGTTATTAATCAGCCACATTTAACTTTTTACTCTGAGAAACTTACTTAAACTGTTCTGGCAAATGCAGAGCTGCAGCCATTAGTTATGAAAAACATTTATATATTGCAAATGTGTTGAATTTGCATGACAGTGGTAAAACCAGTCCTGAACATCGGAACTGATAGTATAATACGTAGATACTTCCCTCTTACTTAAACCAGGAATATAAATGTTTAAGCAATTCTTTTATTTTTTATTTATATATATATATATATATATATATATATATATATTTAAAAAAAAGTTGATCTGAACACAAAATAGAGCTGCCCCATAAGAAATGTTATTATTTTAAGCTGAAAGTAATCCTGTAAACAGATGACAATAACATAACCAACCTCTTAAGTATTGATGTTTATCCGAACTGAATGGTAAAACCCGTTATTCTGCCTTTCCTTGCAGCTGTGTGATATTATGTTGTGTAATGTTGAGAAAACAAGTAACAGACTGAATTGCCAGAAAAAAGAAACCAGTACCAATAAACTCAAGCTATTGTAGTAAACAACCATGGTTAACTACTAAAATAACATTGGAATAACATGGCAATGATTAACAAATGGTACAAAGTAACATTTAACCCTTGTGCATCAATTTCAGGTTTTTAGAGGACAAAAATGTCCACGTAAAAAACTTGCCATAATAATATTATATATATATATATATATATTCATATTATTTTCCAATTTCAATTAGTTAATTTGTTTTAACCAACATCAGTCCTGATCATAACTACCAAATATTCATTCATTTTCAGGATTTTAACCATTTAAATGCGAGTTTGTTTACATAATGCCACTGTTGTTGTTTTTACACACACACACACAAATTTCTCAGTACACGCATACAAAACACCATAGGCTAAACATGAGGAAAACTGCACCATTTGTGGAAAATAACACAAATGTAAATTCTGAAGCCAGAGCTCCACAATGAAAGCATAATATCAAAGAATTCATGATTCAATTGGGACATTTTTGTTTTGTAAATCTTGAGTGTAACTTTGTGTACACAGTGTATTATTATAAATGTATTACAGGAACTGAGGTAGAAATAGGAATGCCAAAATATATGTTGCCAAATATATGTTGGCATTAACACAGCCAAAATGATCGGAACAATAAATAAATGAAAGAGACACAAATGGTCCCGAAGGTCGCACGAGGGTTAAAACAATACTGTCCTTCATACCTTATTCGGTCCACAAATAAAGGGAAATTATGTAAATTAAGGTGGAATTGTGCGTATGTATTACACTTGCACAAGCCGGCAAACAGTTTTTATTTTTCTTCCAGATCCCAGCGTCTGTGTAAATCACATATACATCAGATAGACATGATTATTTATCAGGAACTAAATACAGCTGTTGTCACATCAAACACAGGCTGCAATTTCACACTATAGCTGCTGAAGTTGGCTTTACTGATGCTATACGAGTCATTTGAGCGCCTATAACATTTTAAAAAGCCGTTACGCCACAAACATGAGGATTTTGTTGTAGTTCTTAACTTGGGAGTAAACGATGCTGAGCCGCCTGTCGTCACATACAGCCAGTGCTGTTAGCTACAGCAGGCTAGCACAACTGGGTCTCCTCACAACCTCACTCACTAACCCTCAAAAAAGGTGGGAAAACTACACCTCAACAAATTCCAATTGGACGAGAAAACATTTCAAAAAGACACGATAAAACTTACCCGATTAATCTCGATCAGTTTGGTGGACTATTTTCTCTGGTATTCCGTTACTTCTCTCTGTTTTTTATGACTTCGACTTGCTCCCCCCCACCCCTCACAATTGTCCTGACGGAGTTGACATCGCCCAGCATGCACAGGAAGTGATGCGCGCTCACGTTGCCTGTGCTGTGGTGAGCGCGTGTGCGCGCCCACCGGAGATCTGCTCTTCTTTTTTTCCACACGTCAGCCGTCCAAGTTTCATACATCGTAATGTTGTGAACATGGGGGGATTTTTTTTCCTCCATGCAAAGAAAATAAATTTGTAAACGTTTACGGTGTCAGGTGACTTGGCTCCATCACATATTCTAATTTAATCTTTTAAAACATTAATATTAGTTTTGTCAATGCGATGAATAATTGATTTCTTGGTTGACAATATTGATCCCAGTCAGGGGCGTTGCGAGACATAAAGGTCTACTGGGGCACAGGCCCCCCCCCCCATTACTCATATTGCTTTTTTTTCCTTTCTTGAAAGACTGCTGCGTGCAAGAAGTATGCAACACAATACACTATACAAACCTTGCTTATCCCACTATTCAACAAGTACTGGGACAGGTAAACATGTAGAGATATTAATCTTTAATAATCTGTAACATACTGTACATGAACATTCTCAGCATGTTTTATGGCATAAAAAAAAAAGATATCAGAATGAGCAGAGTTGATCGCTAAGCAGAGTTGGTAGCTAAACTGGCTGAGTTTGGCTGCTAGCTTGTGAAATTAGCTGAGCTATCTCTAACTTTATAAATGCAGAAGTGTTGTTTCTATAAATTAATAACTAGCTAGCTAACATAATTGGTGTAAGTTTAAACTTACGCTTGAATCTCATTAAGTTTACTTGCAACAACAACTCAAAACAAGCCAAACTATAGTCCTTTTTAGTCGCTAGGGACTGAATTAGCACACAGCAGCCATAGTTACTGACAACAGTTTATGTATAGTGTCCTAAACTAGCGCTAGTGAATTAAATTATTAATTTAATATCCAAAAGATTGATTCAATGTTATAATAATCAAAGACAGTACTACAGAACACAGAAATGTGTTTATGATGTATACACAGAAGTGTTAAAATGACGTTAATTTAAGTTTTATCTCACTACGGTTAATGTTTAAACCTTGTCTGCTCGTGTAACTGTCAGCTGTAATAAATTATATCCTTATTAAAATATGATATGTAATAAAAGTAGATTTAATAAATAGTAGGCCTATATTTACCCAGTGTAAATAATATATAGGAACTGTATCTAAAATAAACAATTGGTGATAAATAAATGCTAATACAACAGGATGGAAAATAGACATTTATTCATTTTAATATCTTATATGTTTCATATATTTTGACACTTGACACTGTACGACGCACCCTGAAAACGGCACCGTTTGGTCGGTTTCATGCTGAAGAGCCGCTTTAAAGAAAGTTTTTTTTCTCTCTCTTGTAAATGTAAACGAGTGTAAATGCCAACATCATAATATATGTCGAAATTATTAATGACTATGGCGCAAATCATGAGCACATTGATGTCATTAAATGAGTCTGCTTTTTTTCCTGTTTCCATAAATATTTCGTTTATACATAGGGTTACGTCCAAGTTTTATGGTGCAACGCTCAAATATTAGTGCGAAAATTTACGCCACAACTAGGCTAAGTTGCAGTGTACGTAGCTGGTGCAACCGGCCCCTGGACTTGTGTGTGTGTGGCTGCGTGCGCTGCAATGGCTTTGGTTATAGCAAGCGCACAGGCGTGCATGCACGGACATGGATTTCTGGCCCCCCAAAATTGGCCCAATTCACTTCCATTGCAAGTGCCTCAACATTGATTTTTTATTTTTTTTTAAGAAAGAGAGGATGGTGTCAAAATTAGTAACATTGATAGTTTCACTGTCAGTGTGACATCAAAAGTTTCTGTTTCTGAGGCAAACCTAAATCAGCTCTGTCAATTATGTGCTCAAATAGCATTACCGTTAAGGTCATGGGTGAGGACATTCTTACATCATGAAAGATTATCTCTTGCATCTACCCTTAAGCTGTCCAAACCAGTTGAAACCTGTTATTATTTTACAAACAGAAATGTGTTGGTAAATGGTGGGCTGATTATCCAACAAATGGCATGTATGGGTTGAGAAAGAGTATATGGCTGGGAGGACTGACATGGCATGAGTGGGATTAAATGATGAGAGAATTTTCATTTTGTGTATGACTTTCTTTCTTTTGATAACCTCAAACAATTTTTTTTAGAAGAATATTTCAGCTCTGCAGGTTAATACAATGAAAGTGAATGGTGACCAAAATTTTGAAGCTCCAAAAAGCATATAGAGGCAGCATAAAAGAAGTTCATATGACTCTAGTAGTTAAAACAATCTAATCAGATTTGGGTGATAACAGACCAAAATATAACTCAAATTTATGTATAACATATATGACAAATATATAATTCAAGCTTTATTACACTAGGAAGATGTGGATTAAATCAGAGGAGTCATACGGATTCATTTTTTTGCTGCCTTTATGTGCTTTTTGGAGCTTCATAATTGTGGTCAACATTCACTTGCATTATATGGACCTACAAAGCTGAGATATTCTTCTAAAAACGTAATTAATGTTCTGCAAAATAAAGTCGTACACATCTGGGATGGCATGAGGGTGAGTAAATGATTAGATAAGTTTCATTTTTGGGTGAACTATCCCTTTAAATGCATGGGCAGACAACCAGGATTGAGAGTGATTGTTTGGCACAATCACATATTGACCAGTGGAAATCACCAGATCAAAAAGTTACAGATGAAGGTAAAGGAACTGCATCCACTAACCAGCATCTCAACTTACATTTTCTGTCCCACAATAACAGATAGACCCTCATTCATATAGTACAACTATTTAAATGCTATGTCATATGAGGGTTACTGGGGCTGACTGTCACATGAAGAAGTTACAAGGGCTATATTTCAGTAACTGTTTTTTGTCAAAGACTAATTGTTTTCTTTAGTAGTTATCCAAGCATGGTGAATTTAAACACTTGTTTCAAAACTGTATTAAATTAAATTAAATTAAAAAGATCTATCATATTTTAGTAGCTCTTGTGTAAACAAGGGAAAATTAGCAAGACTACTACTGTATATTATAAAGGTGTCTTTTAACTGTGTTCTCAGGACAGTTTTTTCCCCCATAAATGCTTGGGGTAAGTTGTTAAATGTTTTATATGTTGTAATCTACCATCAATAATTCGTCATAACAATTTTTTTAGGCCAAAACAATCGTTTGAAATTTGCGTGTTACCATTTACATTTTTGTTTGATCAATTGCTTCATGTTTCAAATTCTAGAACTGTGAAAATTATTGTTGGTCAGCCATTAAAATAGCCTGTAATCATTTTATATATGTTGTGAAAGATGACATATTTACTTTCAATAGGATTTCTTAAAAAAAATAAAAAATCCTAAAAAAATGTGTGTAAAAGCAGGTGTTAAATTGACAACTTCTTGTGTTCCCAGGCAATAATGGTGGACATGTATAATATGTTTTTTGGAGTTAATAAGGTATGTGCCTATAAAGTAATTTACATTCAAAAACAAAACTACCTTGAAAATTATTCACTTTAGTAAAGAATGTGATGTTAAATGACCTTAAAGCTGTATTTCATTTCTACGCCACTAGCGCCACCAAACGGAATAGCAAAAAAAACGTTGTTTTCAAAACAGTTTTCAGAATACGCCCTCCGTCTTCCGTTGGTCAAACAAATAAATAGCCCCGCCCCCAATTCACGCCATTGGTTGAGTAAAGTTGTTGGGGCGGATCTAAGCGGGTCCCTCAATACAAACGGAGCAGTATTCATAGTGCCACAGTTAGACAGTGTTGACAGTTTTTGAGAAAATTAATCTATGAATGCAATATTTTAACACAAAAAAGATACATACTTCATCTTAAAAGTTTATGATACTCTGCAAGTGTTTTTGTTTTACTTATTAAAAATGCCTATTAACAATGTCCTGTGACATGTACTACATAGTCCTATCTCAAAAAAAAGCTGAAGTTTCTGTATTCCAGGATTAGTTTTAGTTTGCCAAAACTCACCAAAGCCTGGCTTCATTGGAGTTAAGTGGTATCAAGGCGCTCATTACCAACTTTATCAATTCAGAGTTTGATCCCGATTAGTTCAGCAGCACATTCACATGAATGAAGCGAACAGCCAATCACGTGCGAGACAGCGCGAGACACATCTCGCGAGATTTTCTTCTCCACTCAAGATGTTTATGCAAATTATGATAAACGATAAGAATTTAAACAGTTATAACACAACACAAGAGGACGTTACAAATATATATATATATATATATATATATATATATATATAAATCAAATCACATTTACTCAACACGAATAATCACTGTGAAATCAAGAATAATAATTCACACATCACATAGGATCACTAGCAAATGATAAAGAATTTAAAGGCAACATTAGAAACATTGCTCCTGCTGCTGCTGCTGAATGTGATGAAAATATTAAAATAGATAATATATCGATGTGAAATTAACTTTATATAGCCCAGGTTCACAACAAGCACATTCAGGCTTGTAATTTTAATAGTTTCGTATCTTGATTTGAAATGTAAAAAAAATTAAAAAATGAATATAAATTAATAACTTAATATAATTTAATACTATTAAGACATAAATACACTATCGAGTGATACAAATGTGAGCAACTGGAAAATGAGTCATATGGGCCGATACACCATGGAGGGCCCCCATGACGTGTCACGTGACTACGGTCACCTGCGCTACAGGTCGCTTGCCAGATTTGGTTGGATTTATCAAATTGACCTAAAAAAGTTTAGAGCAGTGTCTTACACAGCTAATTATATGTATACTTTCTTATTTATGAACCCCGGTCGAAAATAATGCGTTATTAATAGGGATGTGCATGGTATTCAAATACCAAAATCACTATTCGGTTATTCTGACGTGTTTTGAGGTCTTCAACCATGGCAATTTAAATTACGCGGCTAATTAACATAAATTCGTTCAGGATTGCAGATCGACGATGAACCAATCAGCTGTGAGTCAAATGACACCTCTGACGCAATCAAGTCATTACCCCGTGTCTCAAAGCACACTTTACAAATAAAATCTTAGAAATCCACAAAATCAACTCTTCATGATAAGTTATTTATTTGAGAATATAAATGTAGGTTTTCGGCAGTGTTTGTATTTTATTTAAAATGTAATTGCTTTTCATTTACCCTCTTTAGCCATAGCAAAAAAAACACTGAAACCATAGTCTGCTTATAGGGAGCGGCGGTACTGGTTACTGTGCACATGTTAAGGATCTTTTGCTTAATCATTAAACATTAAATGCATGTAGGATTTAAAATTTTAAAGTCAGCCATACTGTTGTACAAATGTAATCCATCATCTTTGTGCGCAGACAGGGTAAACTGCCCCTTATCTTTGTGTTTGGAAGTGTTTTGTTAATCAGACACTGTTCTCGGAAGTCCTTTAAATAAACGTGCTGTACCTGTGAGACTTGAACATACTCAAGTGCCTGTTGCTCGCGCTGCTGTCGTCCAGCACGCATTTGGACGAACAAATGGTATTTCACATTAATGTGGATTTATAATAGAAATCTCAAAATAAATAATAGATTTAGATCTCAGGGCCATTTTGGGTTTATAGGCCCATGGGCAACGGCCCAATCGTCCCGGTGGTTAATCTGTCCCTGCTAATATCGTTTAGGCCCCCCTCGGGCCGCCAAAACAGCTGTGACCCGTCGAGGCATAGACTCCACAAGACCTCTGAAGGTGTCCTGTGGTATTTAGCACCAATACTTTAGCAGCAAATCCTTCAAGTCCTGTAAGTGGCAAGGTGGAGCCGCTGTGACTTCTTGATCCAGCACATCCCATAGATGCTCAATCAGATTTAGATCTGGGGAATGTGGAGGCTAAATCAACAGCTTGAACACTTTTCACGTTCTTCAAACCATTCCTGAACTATTTTTGCAGTGTGGCAAGGTGCATGATCCTGCTGAAAGAGGCCACTGCCATCAGGTAATGCCATTGCCGTGGAGTGTACCAGGTCTGCAATGAGGTTTAGGTAGGTGGCGCGTGTCAAATTGGCATCGGCATGAATGGCCGGACCCAGGGTTTCCCAGCTAAAAATGCCTAGAGCATCACACTCCCTCCACCAGCTTGTCCTCTTACTACAGTGCATTCTGGTGCCATCACTTTCCCAAGTAAACGTCACACACGTATATGGCCGTCTTGATGTATAATAATAATAAATAAATAAATAAACAGGCCTCATCGGACCGGGCGACCTTCTTCCACTGCTCCAAAGTCCAGTTCCCACACTGGTGTGACGGTGGACGGGAGTTATCATAGGCACTCAGAACGGCTAAGCAACAAGCTTTCTATCATGGCCAGCTTTAAGTTTTTCAGCAATGTGTGCTACAGTAGCTCTTCTGTGGGGTCGGACCAGACTGGCTTGCCTTCTGGGCTAATTCATACAAGTTTATGGCCAGTGTGGGGGAAATAATTGGGGGGGGGGGGGGGGGGGGAATATGTGTCTTTAAACAAACGGAAGACTGGCAACAATGTATTTCTTACAATAAATAATGATCATAAATTGCTTATTTTGTACATTTCTTAAATTGTCTCATTGAAGTGCACTTTAAATTGTAATGAGAGATACTGGGAGGAGTCACTGTCACTTTGCTCACAGCTGATTGGTTCAGCATCTGGATGAGTTCTCTGATCGGGAACATAACATGCCCCGGAGCAGGTCAGCCAGCTGATGTTACTATGGTGATGAACCCCGATAAACGCCTATCCATCCATTTTACTGGTACCATAAAGTTTAAACTTATCTAGCTAGCTGCTTAATCCTGCTTTGTGACATACGCCACTGGTCATAAAATGTTACCAATGTCACACCGCATTGGCACAAGTTAGTTTAAAACCATTTCTCACAAAGTATTTATATTTTTTTTCAATCTGCCATCACATGCATGAGTTTTCAGTTGATACTTCCTCTGTGAACAATTACTTTATGCAAATAAAAGGGCAAATACCATTACTGTGAAATGATTAGTATGCCATTTTTTTTTTATTCACTTTTGTTGAAATACACAAACTATTGTCAGTTGGCATATATGGTGCTTGTAATAAAAAACATCTTTATTTAGACAAATTTATATGAAAAACATTTTATTGGTCATCTTTGAGGTACTGTTTTTTTTTTCTCAAATTGAAATAATAAAATGCACACAATATGTACATGTTTATGCATCCATACTTTATCTACGTACACAAATCTTGAGAAATCAAAGTCCCAGTACAAGCAGTGTTAACCTTGAACGGTTAAATCAAGGTTTAAAGAGTCTTGACCTCAATGATACATGGTACGTACAAATAAATGTGAAACAAACAGAGTGGCGATATCCAGTCTACGATATCAAATCGTTTTCTACTTGTAGAACTCGTGTTCCTGCTCGTCTTTCTTGATAACGGTCTTATAAGCTTTCTCAAAATCTTTAGCAAGCACAATGTAACGGTTTTCACGCACCGCCAGCATACCAGCCTATAAACATGAAAGAAACAGTATTAATCATAACAGAAAAACATATGCATGATTTTTAAAAATTATGAAAGTTAAGCTGAGTTCAAACTGTCAAGTGTATACAGTAAGTGTCAGATCTGAATTTCAAAATGTAAAAAAGGTTTCATAATGTTAATAAAACAGTTTACAAAGAGCATATATCCTGAAAGTCATCAATCTAAGGACTTAAAAGACATAAGGATCTGTTCAACAGAACACTAGCCTAGCAAAGATAATACTTCTCTAAACTATTCTCCTCTCACTTACCTCCTGGCAAATAGAGTTGATGTCAGCACCAGAGACCTTGTCAGGCCTGGCAACATCTGCACTTTGGTTAAGGACAAGTGCGAAAAGCTAATACAAAGCATATTGTAAACATCTACTTTTAGTTTTTGGTTGTGACAGTCAAGCATAAGAATCTAAAGTCTATAAAGTATTTATGAGCAAACATTTTAAGCAGAATCAGGATACAGTCCTCCAGGTCAACCTCCTCAGACAGGTTCATCTGGCTGGTGATGGTGGAGAACACCAGGCGTTTCTGTCGACGATCTGGTAGCGGGAACTCAATCTTACGGTCGAGCCTACCTGGGCGCAGCAGCGCTGGGTCCAGTGTGTCAGCCCTGTTGGTAGCCATAATGACCTGCCATAGAAAGTGTGAAACAGTGAATATCAGCAAAGGTTGAAAGTGAAAGTGACTGTGAAATAATAGTAATAAAAACATTTTTTTAAACATTCTCCAACCTTGACATTCACAGTCTGGTCAAAACCATCCATTTGATTGAGGAGTTCCAGAAGGATTCTCTGCACCTCTCTATCAGCTACAAAGGAGAACCCAGCAAGCAGGGTTATAATAGCAATATATCACAAAAGACCGAATCAAACCAATTGTAAATAACGTGCATAGTGAATATGACATTAATTAAGTGCACGTTCAGAGGATTTACATTGAAGTTGCAGTCACAAGCTTGTGCGAATCCAGAGGGAGCAGCAATCTCCTGACTGTTTAAATGGCCTGAATAACCTAATTGGATTGTCACAGTCTGACCATCATGATTTGCGAAACAGAGGAATTTTTGATCCTGATCTTGAAGTTTTGATTATGGCTGATAGAATATGGGCCTCAGAGGAAGATATAATTAGAGAAGCACTCGACGGTAAGAAAAGATTGGATTTTCATGTGGTTCATGAATTACATCTGTTTCAATGAGATAGAAGTATGATATTTCCTTTTTTATCATTAAACAAGACAGTTAAAGTTACAGGGAACTGTTGAGGAGAGAGAGGAAGAGTGAAACACACAAGCTTTAAAATTATGAGCTCAGACGAGTCAGACATATCTATCAGATTCTGATAAGAGGACAGTTAAAATGACACTGTTATTGTAGTAACATGATGCAACGAAACAACAAAACAAACTTTGATTGGCCGTTTACATGTCTCAGACTATTCACATGCAAGCAGGCCATTCTCTGCACCCTCGCAGACTTAAGAAACAAAATTGGCCAAATGGGAATATTTAGCGGTCAATACGATAATTTCCTCCACAATTTGGACCCTTGAGTTGTGCGTGGATGCCGCAGAGAATAGCGTGGGCCTCCACGCGCGTTACGTTTCCATGACCGATTCCATAATAAAAAAACATTCAGAATATCCACAGATTTTTTTGGCTGACCACTAACAAATATCCAAAGTTTTGTTCTGCTCCTCACACAAGACTTATAGCACATGAGTCGTATGGACTATTTTTATTTTGATTTCATGTCACTTTTTATCACTTAACAACCCCAATCCTGATCAGCTATTGTTGTATGCAAAAGAGCAGCTCGGGACATGAGGGTGAATAAATGATGAGAATTTAAATTTTTGCGTGATTATATTTGAACCAAAATGTCAGCGTTCTGCATTTCTCATTTGCCATGTTAAAATATATATATTTGCAGGGAACTTCATATAAACAATTAAAATAATTCAATATAATGCAATATGTGTATTGTATATACCTGTAATTCAATACGCATATTATCATGAATAACGGTTTAATCTACACATTTCAGCAATAAACAGCCAAACAAAAAAGAAGGACCTTCATACCTCCAGTCTGTGCATCAAAACGCTTTGTAGCAATTGCATCTATCTCATCAATAAAGATGATCGCTGGAGCATTCTCTTTGGCCAGTCGAAAGACATCTCGTACCATGCGAGGACCCTCTCCAAGGTACTTCTGTACAAACTCGGAGCCCACCACACGGATAAAAGCCGCTGCAAACATTTTAAATAGCAAAGATAAGAGACTATAAAAGTTAGAAAATAACTGTGTGCCTCTACTCTGTTCATTACAGTCCATGTTCATGAATAAAACCTCAACGATCAAGGAGAATGGTTACTTTAGAGATTAAAGGATTCCATGGTGGACTCCATGGTGGACCTTGATTTTCTAAAACATACCGGTGGTGTGGTGAGCAACAGCTTTTGCCAGCATAGTCTTTCCACAACCGGGTGGGCCATACATTAGCACTCCTCTGGGTGGGTCAATACCAATCTGCAAACAAAAGTTAAAATTTTAGTTGACAAACAAAACAGCTAAACTGTGACCCCATGTTTCCCATATGCGCTTGCACCCATGCATATACACACAAACAAACACCTGTTTATAGAGTTCAAAATGTGTTAGGGGGAGCTCCACAGCCTCTCTCACTTCCTGTTTCTGGATGTCCATTCCTCCGATTTCAGAGTATGTCACATCTGGTTTCTGATCTGAAGTCATAAACAGAAATGTGTTCAATCTCAAGACTTTTCTTAGCCTGGAAATCACAACTTCTATTATATTTCCAGGTTGTCCATGACCACTGGAATACTGCAGCAGATGCTCTTACCTGAGGTGAGCATCATAATGCTGCTATCAGCCTCTGGAGGGAGAACGTCCACCAGTGCATTGCTGTGCTTGTGCAGGGCAACAGAGGCATTAGGCTTAAGCAGTTCCCGGTCAATCGTGCTCAGAATCCGAACATAGTAGTTGGAGCCTGAATTTTTAGAAAGATATACTAAGACATTAGTGTTGAATCGAAAATTAATAGCATTAAGTATAAAACACAACTATATAAAGGTTATGCATGTGACATCATGTAAATATATTGTTAAATCACAAAACTGGCATTGAAATGATTTAACTGAATTCATACTTCGTGGTTGTTTGCATAGGAAAAGGGCACTGAGAATACACTCCATATTGCACCTTCCCCCACAACAACAAAGCAGCAGCAATCAAAGGATGGGTTGGAATTATAATCTGCAGTTCTCAGTACTACTAGAACTACTCACAGGCTAGTAAATCAAGATGGTCTGGGTGGCAGCATCCCCAATGTGTTAAATTTAAGCCATTTTGAAGACTCCATCAATTAACCCTCCTATTGCGTTCCATGCATTTTTGGCCCAGGAGAGGTAGATAATCATTTTTAAATTCCACGTAGTTTTTAGAACAGGAACCAAACTTTGGGATATTGTAAAGTCTTTCAAAATACACGTAATAATTTTTTCCAGATTTTTTTTTATACTTTGTTTTTAAGAGATATAACAATTTAAATAAAAATTGTTAATCTTGCGTTCGTTTGTCAATTTTGACATCAATTGTGGCTTTAGTATACACATGATATTATGTAGATTTTTTGTACATCTATGAATTCGATTTTTACTTATAAACACTTAACTACCTGTAACAGTGTAGCCCCCCCCCCCCCCCCCCCCAAGAAAACACTGCAAAATTTAAAAGAGAGGGAAAAGGCCAACGCAGAGCGGCAGTGAGAGAGAGAGAGGAGAGAGAGATGGAAAAAGAAAAAAAAATGTACTCGCCAGTTCTCCGATACGCCATAGCTTGGTCCCTGGCCATGCCTCCACCCTCTAACAGACGACAGCCGCGCCTCCCTGGACAGATCGGAGGCAGTCCTCCAGCCCCTGGCAGATGGAAAGCCCCGCCGCATTCTCGGGGAACAGAAGGGGTCTCCCCCGCCCCTGGCAGCGGCTCTCCCGCTCCAGGCGTTCGGCAGCGAGCCCCTCCCTGCTCGAGGTCAGCGGTCTCAGACCCAGTCACGTTTCAGCGGCTGGTAGGGGACTCCTCTGCCCCTGGCAGCTCCAGGCAGTCTTAGGAGCCCCTTCTCCCCTCGCGGTCGGCGGCTGTTCCTCCGATTCCAGGCGGCCGGGCTCCTCGTCCCCTGGCAGACGGCCACGGCTGCTCCGTTGGGGTGGACGGTAGTGGCGAGAACTCTACTACGGCGTATCCCTCCTTCTTCCCGGGTTTCGGCACCAGTGTAACACAGTTCAATGGAAAGGAGGTGTCGAGAACCGGCTTGGCAATGTAAATAATATTTTAATAATAAACTTAAAAGACAAAACACACACATGACTGACATGTCCGTAAACGATCTCTCTCTCTCTCGCACCATCCTCCTCAGCCGGCCTTTATCCCTCTCGGAGGCTTGATTAGCCTGATAAGGGACCGGGTGTGTAGAAGGGCGGTCCCACCCTCCGCCCTGCCACAACTGTTTAATATTGAAAACCAACTCTGTAAACAAGGGAATAGCAAATGTATTATTATTAGTGTTGTTACAATATACACTTGTGGCCAAAAGTTTGGAATAATGTACAGATTTTGCTCTTATGGAAAGAAATTGGTACTTTTATTCACCAAAGTGGCATTCAGGTGATAATGTAGAGTCAGGACATTAATAGCATGAAAAATGTATATTACAATTTGAAAAAGAATTTCAGAACTTCTTAAACTACTTCAAAAATTTCATCCAAAAATCCTCCACGTGAGGCAATGACAGCTTTGCAGATCCTTGGTATTCTAGCTGTCAGTTTGTCCAGATTTTCAGGTGACATTTCACCCCACACTTGCCATAGATGTGACTGTCTCCTCGGGCACTTCTCACACACCTTACAGTCTAGCTGATCCCACAAAAGCTCAATGGGGTTAAGATCCATAACACTCTTTTCCAATTATCGGTTGTCCAATGTCTGTGTTTCTTTGCAATTCTTCCTAAAATTCCTGCACCCCTGGGTCTTCTCTTTACTGTTATATATGAAACTGGTGTTGAGTGGGTAGAATTCAATGAAGCTGTCAGTTGAGGACATCTGTTTCTCAAACTAGAGATGCTGCCATTTTTTGCCATTTTTGACCTAATATTGACCTTAAGTCATGCCAGTCTATTTCATACTGTGGCAACTCAAAAACAAACACAATGTTAAGATTAATTTAACAAACCAAATAGCTTTCAACTGTGTTTGATATAATGACAAGTGATTTTCTATTATCAAATTAGCAATTTAGCATGATTACTCAAGGATAAGGTCCTGGAGTGATGGTGCTGGAAATGGGGTCTGTCTAGATTTAATAAAAAATAACTTTTTAAAATAGTGATTGTGCTGTTTTTTACATCAGTAATGTCGTGACTATACTTTGTGATCAGTTGAATGCCACTATGGTGAATTAAAGTACCAATTTCCTTCTGAAACATCAAAATCTGTACATTATTATTATTTCACACACACACGCACACACAAAATACACTGGTCTTGTAAGGGAGTCTATAGTGTTTCTCCTAATGGAACACTTTTATAACCAAGTCGAGGACTGCCGGATTTTAAATGAACAGACTAAGTTGGTTGGGTGACTAAACTACATAAGGTGTTATCGTGTGCAATGGGTGAATGGAGACACACGACACATACAGCAGCAGAACAACATATAGTGTTTTTAAAAGAGTAGGTCACACTGCTTGCAGCATATGCACGCATCAACATTTGGCAGTTCATGCATTCAAATAGAATAGATTTAACTTAAAAACATAGTAAAGTATTATTGTTGTATACTTGAGTTGTACAGTTGTTTTGATGATGTTTAGTTGAAAAACATTGGTCCAGCAAGTTGTATTGAGCATTTATGAGTAATATAAAATTCATTCAAATTACTAGTAATTCTCACATTAGATGTTTATATATTGTATGTTATATTTAGATACATTTCACAGAAATGTTCATAAAAAAAGATGTCTTTGCATGTATTATACTGGTTTTGTTGTAGTTAATGAACATTTTTAAATGCCAAAGAATTTCTACATTTAATTTTTTCTAAACAAAAACTTTTCTATTTGTCAGTTAGCATGCAAAAAATGTTTTTACAGGTATGAACAGTTAAGAACCTATTAATGACTTGATTAAGATGGATTAAGATGAAAACCATAGAGTTATAAATGATTTATAAGCTTAAATTCCACTGGGTCAAAATCGACCCGTGAATGCAAAAGGCGTATGGATATTCTGGACGCAATAGGAGGGTTAAGAGTTGATTGACAATGTCTTTTGATAATAGTACAAATGATACTTTTAATACACATACCCGTGGTTGAGCCCACAATGGCAGTATTCTGGTCAACAGCTTCCAGAAACTGCCCAATAACCAGAGGGATGCTCTGTATCCGCTTCACCTCTTCTTGAGCATGAAGGAACTCCTTCTTCAGGTTCTTCTGCTCATCTTTAATATATTCCTCCTGCACCTCCAGAAACTCCAGCTCCTGCTGCAACTTCTGCACAGTGGATATGAGGGCAAATTAAATAGGTGTCTAAATGGGAACATTCAAAGCAGTAATAATTGATGCCTTTTATACAAGTAATAAACAAATGTTATGTTACTCAGTATAGATATCAGTCACGGTATATGGCAAGTCATTTTCTGCGACTGAAAATGAGGCTGTGAGGGATAGATGTATAGTCTGTTCAATGGTAAACCTTGGTATTGACCATTCCGCTGAAAAAACAACAATATGTCATTCTGTGAGTTGTGATAATTAAACATGACTTTTGACATATACAACCAAGTGAACAAACTGCACATCTATTTTCCATTTTTCAATCATAAAAAAGTAAATATGGAAGCTGACATGACTAATTCCTTTCATGCCAATATTGTGAAAGAAAACAACACAACATTCACAAAACATCAGAAAAAACATAAGAAAAAAAACAAACCTTATATCTGCTGTAAAGGTCCTCCAGATCTTCTGGTTCAGGAGCTAAGAAAGACAAGCCGGTCTGGGGCCTTGAAATCAACAGGGCCGGTACATCTTCCTGTAGGGGGGAAAAAGGGATCACACACACACACACACACACACACACACACACACACACACACACACACACACACATATATATATATATATAAGGATCAGGTATGTGTCATACTTGATGTGGAAATATCAACCCAGGGACACAAGACAGTTCATAATAATAACACTAATAAACAAACACACTTTATAATCATTTCAATTAATAGCATTATTAAACATAATTACATTATATAATGCTAACGCTAATCATAACTGAAATGTACATTCATAGAGACTTTGAATTAGCCTACATATATTAATGTATTTAAATGTTCATGAACCTCTGCATTAATGAAACATTACATTGCTAAGCTAAATTGCTAACAAACAGCCCAACTGATGTTGTTGCTCTTATAGATGTGTGAATACCAAAATGACCACATATAGTACAAATATGTTGAGAAGTGCACATTTGAACTTGAAAGGTTATCACTGAGCGATTTTTCTCCTGCAGAAGAGTGTCAGCACACGTGCTAAAGTTAGCAGCTGTCAGAGAATGGCGTGACCGAGCATCTGCAGCTGAATGAATGGACACCATCTATAGTACGATTAAAGGCCTTAGACTCGCTTTCCTGCAGCATTTGTATTTTTGAAATATGAACCATATCTCATTTAACATAAGTAGGATATCAACGCCCCCGTCTTTGAAAAATGCTTAAAATACAACAGGTTATCTCACTTGAGGCTTCTCAACCACCACTCCGCCGTCATCCATGTTGCTTTGTAACGCACTGACGTCACGTCGTAGGGCATAAAAGTCCCGTACGTAATCCTTTTCCTCTCCTCTCCCTGCAGAGCCCTTTATTTTGGGCTACAAAAGCACCAGACATTATAGGTTAGGATAAGAGTACTTCAGCAGGAGAAAATCAAAAGCCAAATAATTTAATCTGAATGCAAAAATCCACTTTTCTTAGTGTTAGCCTTCTTTGTGTGTAGATAAATGTATAGCCTGAATATCTTTGACACACTTCACTACCAATAAAAAGTGTGTGCTTCCTTGAATAAATGTAGAAAGCTATATTAGGGTACAACGGGGCTAAAGAATTTAAGGGGGCTGCATTAAATTAAAAAAAATCATATATTTTAACATTAGACTTAAGTTCACTATTGTTTTATAGAATTGTTCTACAGTCTATACAGTATTTAACACAATTATATCAGAAGTAACTGTAATTCAATTACTGAAATAATTAAGAGTAATCCCTTACTTTACTTTTTTTTAATAAAAAGTTATTTAATTACAGTAATTAATTACTTAGTAATGCATTACACCCAACAACTGAAAAAAATAAATAATAATTTATTGATGGAGCAACATAATTTCTGTGAAAATAAATAATAATAGGTTGTTTGATTAAAATTCATATATATATATATATATATATATATATATACACACAGTACTATACAAAAGTTTTAGGTACTTGTAAAAAATGTTGCATAGTGAGGATGTCTTCAAAAATAATGCCATAAATAGTTTTAATTTTTCAGTTAATGTCAAACAAAGTACAGGAAACATAATAAAGCTAAATCAACACTTGGTGTGACCACCTTTGCCCACACCTGGATACAGTTTTTCTTGGTCGTTGGCAGATAGGATGTTCCAAGGTTCTAGGTTAATTTGCCACATTTCTTCTATCTATTTCGGATGTCTCAATCGCTTCTGTCTTTTCTTGTAATCCCAAACTGACTCAAAATTCAGTGGGGGACGTTGTGGGGGCCATGCCATCTGTTGCAGGGCTCCATGTTATTCTGTTCTATGTGCAAAATAAATATTTGGGAGTCTAAAATGTATATTTACTATTGGCACACTAAAGCTGAAAATATAAATAACCATCTTAAGACAAATGTTTTTGTGAAGCATCTTTTGTGCCTAAAACTTTTGCACAGTACTGTATAATACACACACACACACACACACACATATATATATATATATATATATATATATATATATATATATATATATAAAGATGAGGAGTGTACTTGGGGTAAAAGGCCCCCAGGGGATTTATAGTGCTATTTTGTAGTTAAAGAGGCGATATTATATTATATTATATTTTATAGGTTAGTGCAAAATCTGTCAACTGATGCAAATACTGAAATACTGAGACAGCAAGATGCTTTAAGAAAATATTCAAAATAACCACCTCAGAAAAGGATTAACAATTTTCTGTTAATTTAAATCACAGTTGGTATTTCTGAACATCTCAAGTATTCCATAAACAAATTAGTTTCAATTGTGATTGTATTAGTCAAATGTGAGCCCACTTTGAATATTTTTCGCTCCAATTAAGAAAAGAAATGTGTTTTATCCCCTGCAACAAGGGAGCATTTTTTACCCCAAATACAGTCCTTTTACTTATTGGACAGTTTGTTTCACCTTCAACAAATCTGAAAATGTCAAATAAGTATTTGTCTCAAAATAAATGTGATAATTTCAGGTATTTTTATTAGCTAAATACATTTGCAACATTTAAAAAAAAATCCAATTACTTTAAAATCAATCTTTAGACATTTCATGCGATGAATATTGCAGTGTATAGTGACAAAAAGGTGTCAAGGAAAGAGTAGTGGTGGTTTTTGTTGCTGTTTTAAGTGTTTTGGGGGAAAATCAAATCAAATGTGCCTTTTCCCTGGGGACATTTATCCCTGTTGTACCCTACAGATTTCTTGTAGATGTATTAATAGAAGTATAGTTGGTTTAGGAAAATAAATAAATATATTTACAATGTTATCAAAAAGAATTAAATTAAACTGAGAACTTAAGTTGTTTATTTTATGCAATAAATATGTGTACAGTATTTGTAAAACAAGGCCAGTTAGTCAAATGTATATACTTGAAAACAGTCTTGATCAAATTAAATTACTATATGAGTTTATTACACTTATATTGTCTGTTTTTGTCATTTGTGAAACTGTCTGTTGTTAAGTGCACTCATCAATTCCAGCTGTGACATCAGTTTCCAAAATATTGCATGCCCTTAAATTCATTTGTGTTGAAATTTTAATGAGAAAATGTACTAAAAAAACACAAGTAAACAAAACATAAAATTCCTTTATCATATATTTAAGATGATTTTTTAAACTGATATTTTGTTATTTATGTATTGATAAAAACACCAACTGTGTGAATATTTGACATCAGATTCCATTCGATCTTTTAGTTGTTTATTTTTTCCATACAAACCTATTAACAAAGACAAAACCTATTAATGCATTTGGTAGACACATTTATCCAAACTGACTTACATTACTTTCAAACTATGCATCAGTATGCACTCCCATGGGAATCAAATCATGACCTTGGTGTTACTCTATCATTCTCTACCAGTTGAGCTACAGGATCTTTTGCAATGCCATTTTTTTAATGTTTATTGAAAAGACTGGACTTTTTCCTGTCCTATTTGTGTGGAAGTGACATGATGGGAACACAGTTTTGAAACCTACACAGGTCCTAATGCATAGTATGGCATTGAGGCAAATATCTGTTTAATAATCATTTTTCCATCAGATTGCACTACAGCAAACTAAAGTATCTTGAAATTGACTTTAATTTAAACAAGCCACAGACATACAAAAACGAAGCCTTTATGTGTATTGTAATGCCTTTATTGCATTGCATATTTTGTAATGCGCCACAAGTTTTAAACAAACTTTGTTATGCTCAATAAATATCTTTTTTTTTTCATGCATAAAGTCAAGAAGTGATGGCTATGGTTGGTCTGTCCTCTGGAAGCAGTTGACAATCCCATAACAGAAAAATCTGGGATGTTTTTATATCCTTCATGTGATGGGATTCTTGATCAACTCCAGGACAATCTTTGATCAGTAATCAAAAGGAAAACTGGTGGTGTCTTCCTTGTTGATTAAACCTTTTGCCAAAGCTGCTCTTCTGGCCAGAAGAGGGACTCTGACTGGTGGATGAGGTCTCCACATCTTTACATGCTCTATGTCAGATGTACTCTCATTGCTGAGGCTTGTCTGATTATTATCCACAACAACAGTGCCGGTTTTCCTTGGTCTGGTTTGAGGAATGATGGGCAGACAGGTTGGTTTCAAAACTGGCATGCTCTTCGGCACAGCAACAGGACATTGACGCTGAGATGTACTTTTTTCTACCCCAACTGGTCTGCTCACAATATTGGGCAGGCGGGGAATGGAAGGGAAGACCGAAGACTCAGCTTTGGCTTGGGTCCTGAGAGACTTGCATGTAGGACCCATGATCTTTTCATCTGAAACATCTTTAAACTGGTTAGAAGATCTGGCCCCTAGGTGCCCTGGAGGTCTTTGGTCTGGATCAGATATCTGAGGTGCAAACTCAGAAGTTCTGGGCCCTCTGCGACCTTGAGGCCTCCTTTCTGGAGCCGAATTCTTCTGATCTCCAGTTTCTGGCAAGTAAGATCCAGAAGGTCTACCAGGAATATGCATGCCTGGGTTTGGCCAACGCCAGAGAGTCTGTCTTTCTCTATCCATCACGTCAAAACGCTTGGTTGAACTTTTCCAACAGCAACAAAAATAATACTGGCAAGAACGAGTGAATAGCAAATAGTAGTCACAACAGACAGATGCCAAATGAAGTTTTTAGCAACACTAGAATCTTCGACGCGACTGTGTTTATGTCGTCACGCAACACGACATAATATAATAAACCTCATACTCACGAGTTCTGAACGTTCTAAATATGGTGGAAATCTCTTCAGTGTATATACATAACTTTAAAAAACATATTCACGTGACAATTGATATCGGATTTGTAACATTTCGATTAAACGAGGTTTGACCTGGACAATGGATTTCATCATTTCTTACAATATAAATATATTATATGATTAATAATGAATAAATAGCCTACATAATAAATAAAAACAGGCAAAATTAATTTGGCATATACTGGATGGATTGGAGATGGATCTCTCAATATCAAATCGCTAGAAGAAATGAATAATAATACCCAATAATGAAAAATACATGTTTATAATGAAAAAGGTATACAATTATAATTATAATAAAGCTATTCATATTATTCTTGATGTTTTACTTTTTAAATCTGGACATTTCAAAACAATTAAAATCCGAGGATGTTTGCAGAAAGAGCCAAACTGAAAACTAACTGCGCAGAGTAAAAAATAAATAAATAGGAAGCGCAATTTAATCATATTTTTTTTAAAAAAATAAAAAAAATGGTATTAATGCTAATTTTTAATTGAAAGTTGCCATATATAAGAGCGAATATCAGAACGAGTTGTTAAGCGGACTGGCCACTGGGAGAACTGGGATTTTTCCCAGTGGGCCGGCCGCCGAAATGCCATATAATCCCCCCCCCCTCAAATAATTAAACCAATCTGTCCACCCCCCTGCTTCAAAACAAACTATTAAGGCTAACACCATCAATATATTTTCTCATAAGGAGCTCCATATATAAATGGCCTCCGTATCCTTTTGTGCATTTCCACACAGTCAGGATGCTAATGGTTTAATTGGTAAAGAAGTTTTGGAAAGTGTCTTTACATGAACAAGAAAAGGAATAACTATCCTGTCAATCACATTAGATCTAAGAGGCGAGTACTACAATGTAATCCAGTATTATTTGGAGGAATTTGTAACTGAAGGACTACTAAAACTCTACTTAATACTTTTCCAAGGGGGAAAAAACTTTTTAGTTTTCTTATTTAATTTACTTCAAAGTATATACACTTGTTAATGTGAAGATTATTCTCTTGAATCAATGAGAGAGCAAAATTCAAAGCTTAAATCCTGTGACATAGTGCAATTAAACGACAATAGCATTAAATGGTATTTAGGCCTACTGGAAATTATATTTATATTTTTTATATAAATTATAATTTATATATAAAAAATAGCTTTGCTGAAAACAATAGCATACAATGTGAAACATTACTGATTGATTTGTAATTTTCAACCGAACCATACCGTTGCATTCTCACAATTTCTAAAAAAAAAGCCCAGGTTCACAACAATGGTGCATAATACACCACAGAAATACGGATATTTCAGTCTGTAAGGCATAAAAACACAATTACAATGGCAACGAATTTAACATTTAATGATAATGTATCACTGGCCCTAATGAGCAAAACATATTTTCAACAGCTTTGAACCAAATATCTCCAACATATCCTCTTCCACATGCAGTATTTTGATTGTTAAAGTGGCAGTTTTTTCTCTTTAATAAATATTAGAGCAAAATGTGAAGCTTAAATTCTGCATCATCATACAATTAAAGCAAAAGAAAATTGTTTCAAAGTATTATTGTAGAAGATTCTGGAGCTGCTGTATAGAAAATGAGAAATTTAGGGAGCAAACTGGTGTCAGGGAGTCTGTCTGTGCATTTCATCACTAGCGTTAGATTAAATATTAGCCCAAGGAAATAATCTTGAAACTTTTCATGTAAAATTGACCCCAAAAGTTGCTAAATCGGTCAAAACCTACTTTGTGGAATCGGGAGGCCTCCTCAAATTAAAAAAATTATGTGTAACACTTCAAAATAAGGTACATTACATTAGTAAATGCATTGTTTCATGAACTAACTTCACCAAACACGCTAACATATTCTCTTACATACTCTTTAGATTCCCGGCACTTATCTATCACAAACATACATCTACATATTTTAAAGACAATAACAAAATAAAAGAATAAAATATATTTTTATGTTTTATTTTTCATTTATTAAAGAGAAAATGCAACAAATCAGAACAAATCTAGAACAGGATTAATTATTTTCACTGAAATTTAATGAGATGCAACAGGCTGTCAAAAACATTTTGAACAACATAACACACAAGATACACATAAGCTACACGTCAGTATTTTCTCAAGCACTTATTGAGTCAAAATAGATGCACAATTTACATCATTTCATTAACACCCAAATGACAATACTCGTATCATACTGGTCATGTGTTACACTTGTTATAGTTTACATCCATGTTGTTTCTTCATCAATTAGCAATGTCAAATTTAAATCAAGTCAATGACTGGCACAACAGCGCCACCCTGAGCATAATATGTATACCCCATGTATCTGTACACACTTGGAATAATGATAATAATGAGGTACAGGTGGGGGAATGATATGGATCACTAAAGACCTGAGGTATGCACATAAGGATTAACAATGTGGTTGCATTTATAACCTTAGTTATCGTTAATTGATGAAAATACAATTGCTCATTGTTCGTTCATTTTAGGTCTTAGTGCGTTGACTTATGTTGACATATACAACTTTTAATAATCCATCCAACCCACTACTGCAATGCATCCGTCTGTGTAGCTTATCCCCGTTTCTTCCCTGACTGTCCCTCCTCGCCTGTTTTAACCGCAGCATCCTTAAACCTAGACCACAAGATGCCGCCAATGAACGGGCCACTGCTGGGCATAGTAGGCGTAGTGCTCCAGTTTTTAAGAGGATTTTTGTCGACGTCCCAATTTCAAACCGAGCATTTATGCGGGGAAGAGTAGCAGGATCTCACGCGACAGCATTTCTGGTTAATATCAGTGACGCACGCTCAAATAAAACGCCCCGCGCGACTGACGGAATGATTTGACGGCGCGAGAGCGGCGACTTCATCGGATTTTACCAACTGAATGGAGAACAAACGGCGAACATGTGGTAATAGCTAATGAAAGGCTGAGAAATATTCAAGCCATAGAAATAGGCACCCATAGGTCACATTGTTTATTTTTGACAGCGGAAATATCGTCGACTTTGCATTTTCCTCAGCTGTTAAAAGAGGGGAAACACTGCCTTGCATACCTTCCACCTTATCACACTCCATGCATATTGCTTTGTTTTAAAAGACTAGGGAATGCAGTTAAATCCATTCCTCGGTAATGTAAACGCACGAATGTTGCACTATTGACATATTTTGGTGATCATAATGCGCTGTTAGACATATGCCTTCATGCTTGACAGTTGGAAATGCTTTGGCAATATAACGGAATTTAACCAGATGGCATGAGCCATAACCACATCCGGTCACAGCAAACACTTATTGCATGCATGAGTAACTTCATATGCATATTTATAAGCAATAAATATAATTGAGCATAGAAGAGAAAGTCTAAAAGTATGTTTGCATGAAGCCAAAGACACAAAATCATTTTGCATTTCAAACTGTGGCACAAAATATTGCTTCTCTTAAATGATTTTTCTCAGGTTAAAAGTGTAGCACACAAAATTCTTAGTTTAGGTCACCAATTATCTCTCATTGTAAACTAGATCACAAACCTCCGTTCCAAGTCCACTGTCACAGAAAGGAAACTGTTTTTTAGTGACAGATTAGGTCAACAGAAAAAAATATATATTGATATCATCTTTAAAGAAGATAACAGAATCTGCCTCACAGCTAAAGAGGTCAAGAAAACATCTGAGGAACAATTATAGACACTTGAGTCTGCTCATTTGTCTTTCATGGTGTAACTGAATTCACTGTGCCTGGGCTTATTAGACCGATCGTTTCGCACTGAAGACGTCATTCTCTGATACTCCCTCCCTGGTCTCATTTGCTCCTCATCAGTGACTAAAGGGAAAGTCGGAAGCATCATTAGTGTCTGAACTAAGAGGGAAGCCCCACATCATCTCCCTGTCTTCTACACTGTCAAGCTCATCTCTGCAAAGTTTCAGAGGACTTTTTTTCCCTTGCAGAGCTTCTGTCTTGCTGTGGACTACTTGCTAAAACCTCCGGCTCTTATGTCAACTGTGTGATACTGTGTTTTGTGTTTGTTATTGTGTGTGTTTGTGTGAGAGACACAGAGACACAACTCTTAAAGGAACTCCTATCATCAGTGAAGATGCCTGCACTGCGGCTTCTGTGGGTCCCTGTTCTGATGTGTTTAACACACGGTGAGTGTCTTCAGCTATGTCACGTTTGAGATGCATCCAAACTTCACAATCTGTGTCTCTCTGGGTCAGTTAGGCCATGTCAAGGGAAGAGATCACCTCTCAGTGTGTAGGAGAAATCATTTCATGATCTCATGCTAAAATGTATCTAATGCTGTCAGTCAAAATGATGGGATTTTTGTGTGTGTGTTTATAGTTATCGGGGTTCTAAACCACCAAGAGATAGCTCAGTAAAACCCCAAAATAAGATGTAACTGTTTGTAAAGCATGTGTCGAGGCGTGGGTGATGAGAATGGTCCAGTCAGATATGTAGCTCTTACTCCCTCACTTCTGTCTCAGACTGTTATCTTAGTCAGTTGTGATGCTTTGTTTTGTGGTGGGTGTCCAAAGTAGTTGGCTGTCTATGTTCATACATACCCTGAACATCTTTCATCTGCAAAGGCAACAAGGACAGAGATGGAAATAAATCTCACCCAGGGAACAGGTGTTATCACTTATGCCTAAGCGTTAAATGTCCCAATTTACTCAGTGGGGATTTGCCATGAGTAAACACCCATTATGGGGATATGTGTATTTCCTGAAGTACTGACAGGTTATACAAAGCACCAGTTATCAGCTGTTTAAATGAACATTTTGCTATCTTACACTTGTACTGTATAGTTATGATGAACGCATTTTCCTCCTTTGCCAATTCCCACTCGCCGCAGATCCTAATTTACACTGCTGTTCAAAGGTTAAGGGTCACTTGACTGAAAATGTTTCTCATGATCTTAAAAACATTTTGATCTGAAGGCATATGCTTAAATGTTTGAAATTAGTTTAGTAGACAAAAATATAATTGTGCTACCATATTAATTTATTTAATTAAAAAACGTTTAAATGGATGACTTATAAATATAGAATAATAAAGAAAAGCAGCCAATAAATGCCAGGCATAGATGGGAACGCCTTCAATACTGTTGAAAAAGCATCCCAGTGGAATACTTCAAGAAGTTGGTTGAGAAAATGCCAAGAGTATGTTGGCACTTTGAAGATGTTAAAATATGACATATTTTTTATTTATTTTGGATGTTTTTAGTCACAACATAATTCCCATCATTCCAATTCTGTTATTCCATAGTTTTGATGACTTAACTATTATTCTAAAATATGAAGAAAAAATAATACTATAGAACGAGTAAGTGACCCCAAACTTTTGAACAGCAGTGTACCTTATATTTAATGTAAATTGTAGGAAGCAATAAAGTAATCCACGATCAATTAATGTCTTCTGAAGCAAATCGCTAAGTTTGTGTAAAAAAATAAGTTGATAATTATTACCTTTTTTTGAGATTAACATTTTTATTGATTCACACAGAAAACACGAAAAAGCAGCTGACGCGAAACGTGACGTAAGTGCGTCGGTGAGTTCACGTGAGAATTCGGAAGCGGCGCTTATTTACAACAGATGAACGAACGTCACGTGGGAGTTCAGCCATATCAAACTGCATCAGAGCCCTGGATGGAAGCACTGATTTAAAGTTAAAATTGTTTCAACTTGTCCAATTATCAACTTGTTTCTTACATAAACCTATCGATTCGCTTCAGAAGACATTCACTGATCGACTTTTGTGCTGCCGAAATATAACTTTTGGACCGTCAAAGTGCTGGCACCCGTGCACTTCCATTATAAGGACCTGACAGAGCTCTATCGTCTTCTAAAAATCTTCATTTGTGTTCTGCTGAAGAAAAACATGGCATCTGAGATATGTGAATTATAATTTTTGGGTGAGCTGTTCCTTCAATTTAAACATCATTATTTTCGATACACATAATGAACTGTGCTTAACTGCATAGTGTATATACATTTATTCATGAATTTAAAAAAAAAAACATTTATATTTGCATACAAGACATTTAGCAGACATTGCAATCCAAAAAGTATTTTAGTTTCACATATTTAATATTTATACAACATTAATAATGTTTTTTCAAACTGTTCTTGCATTTATGATTTCATTGATAATATACATGTATCTGAAACTTACTGTGTTCTTATAAATGATTAAATTGATTATTATTTTATGTCAAAAGGAGTGAAAATGTATATAGCAGTGAGTTAAAATTAGACAGGAAATGGGAAAGCTCAGAAATTAGAACTGTTACACAGCTAAACTCGTGTAATACCTTTTTGGTAAGTCGTCTATCAGATTCACCCCAAACTAAAAACTGTCATGGTTTAATCACCCTCACGTTGTTCAAAACCAGTATGACTTTATTTCTTCAGTGGAACACAAAAGAAGATGTTAGTCAGAATGTTAGCCTGGATCACCATTAACTTTCATTGAATCTTTTTTCCATACAATGAAAGTGAATGGTGACTGAGGCTTCAACATAACATCTGACTATAAGGCTAACAAATCTCATTGTGTGTTCTACAGAAGAAAGAAAGTCAAACGGCTTTGGAACAACATGAGGGTGCATAAATCTTGAAACAGTTTTCATATTTGGGGAACTATCTCTTCAACGGACTGTTTTATTGAGTGGAGATCAAACGGAGGAGTGAGCATGGGCAGATGGACAGGAAGATGAACCATGTGTGAGAACGCAAGTGTGACACAGTAAGAGAATCCCCTGTGATCGCCTGGTGATGTCTTACATCATATGGTCCCAAACTGCCCAAACTCAAAACTGCAAAATCTGATTTAATACAATTTTTATTTATAACTATATGACCAGGTCTGGTTGAATTTGTTTCCATAACTTCCAGGCTACGTCACCTAAGAGCAGTGCAGCAGAACAAGCAACCTTCTGATTACAACAACACACTTTTAGAAGGTTCTAAATTGTGTTCTTGACCGGAATAAACATTGTAGAATAAATGAGTGGATGGAAGCAACTAGGAATGCTATAGGAATACAGTATATAATCTAATATTTAAATCACATTGCTAAATTTCTGCATCATACATCACTTTGGTAAAGTGCAGTTTTGGCATGTGCCCATCTGACTCGCAAAGTCAGATGGCCACCGGCTTGGATCAGTTTATCACACAAATGTACTACGCAGTATGCAAGATGTAACATTGTTAGAATTGATGCGTACAAGTTGCGAGTAAGTCTTAGTTCTATCAGGAAGACTTGCAGACTTGAGTGAAATTCAAGATGACATTTATTTGATGAATATAAAACAGAAATGCAATATCTCTCTTTGGCGTAAGCACTGTTTGGCGGTCTCAAGAAGTTGTACTCAGTACCGTCATATCCTGCCGGAGATAGGAGGCAGGGGCGAGAAGCCTACCCCTGTGCAGGACGGGACTCAGCTGGTGGTGGTGGGGTGGTGGAGGTTGCAGTTTTAGCACTCTGAAACAGCAATGTGATAGATTGTGATCAGACTTAAAGTAATAGCTTACATGTGATTGGCTAGGAGTTACCTAGCTAATGGTGTGATGATGTACAGCTGCTAGTCTTCCTGCTAGAACTACGCTGCACTTACATTTGATATCTGAGGTTGCGGTGGATTACATTATTTCTTGTTGTACTGTGGAGCAGCATCCGTTTCTTTATGAAGACTATTAGAAATCAGAACCTATCATTATCTCTGCACGTGTGCTGCTCGCTCAGTGAGTCTCCACCGTTCTCAGCAGACACAGTCTTACTGTTTTTTAACAGCTGTTCCATATCCTGCTCTCTACACAAAACTGAGGGAACTTTATTGTGTAAATTTAGACTGTTTGGCTTGGTTCTGAAAGATGCTTTGTAAGTGTATATTTGTTGTGTGTGTGTGTGTGTGTGTGTGTGTGTGTGTGTGCATGTTAGTGGATGCTGGTAATTAGCTATCAATGAGTGATCCGTAGTTCTAAAGGAAATGTGGAGTTAATCAGTGGGAGGTTGACACAGCTGTGAAATATTGTCAGAATATAGTGCTTCTGATTGAAAAACATATACAGAGCAAGACAGAATGAGAGATTAATTAGTTTTACAATACATTACTGCAATGGTGAGTGGAAGTAAAAGCATGCAATAATTCAAAAGAAGGACCAACTGGATTTGTACTGAATTGTTCTGAAGAAAATTTGAGTAGTGCTTGCCTGTGAAAAACTTGCCGCCACAATGCTAGGGTGTTGCGTGTGGTTCCCAGGACGTTGCAGTTATTAAGGGGATTTAAGTGGTTGATAAATGGTTACTTACTGACTCAAGAGCTCATGACAACTCAAGAGCTAATTTTTGCAAAATGACATGACACAGTTTCTTACACATTTCGTGGCAGTTCCAAAGTGAAATCTATCAAGTTTTAAATAAACAAAACCTACCTCCCTACCTGAAACCTTAGTCTTCTAAGCACTGATGTTGTTTTGTACAGATTTCCTGTTTCAGTGGCATACCCAAAATTAAATAGTTATAACTCGAAAAAAGAAAAAACAAAACAAAAACAAGGATGGTCAAGTGTTTTGAGTAATTGTAAAGAAAAATTTAAAAAAAAAAAAATTTAATGATAAATTCTGAGACTCTTAGGCTAAGGAACTGAACTTAAGACACAAAATGTATCCTAAAATAATTATTTATCCTAGTGTCCAAAAAATAAAGCATAATAATTGTACATTAGAACTAGTTACACATGCAAACACAACAATGACTAAAGATTTGCATAGCATACAGACATGATTTTAGTAATGAGATTTCACAGAATGAGTTTAATTCTGTGCCATTTGAGTCCTTATTGTGTCTGTGACATGTACTTGGCGCCATCTCCTGGTGGCCATATGTAACAGTCACATGTCCCTCTGCCCAAATATGGATGACTTTTTGCACTGATCTGAACCAAATACAAATGGTTTAGTGTTTCATGATGCTACATCATTTCCAATTACCTCATCTGATCCAGGAAAGCTAACATGTTTTCAGCCAGATTACAAGATGCAAGCTAGCCAGATGCTGTGTGCACTGTGCACATTGTGCTTCTGGTCAATTATCTAATGATCTATGCATCTGATTACCTTGTATGTGGGCTTGTTTGAAACATAATCGCCTTCTCTCGTGTTATGTTTATTTTTATGTTAAGTTAATAATAAGCGATAATGCGGCATATAAGCAACACCTGTTCACTTGGAACATGTCAACGACATATAGCTATTATTCTCTAAATATTTGCCTGTGAGTAAAACAAATAGGCTGGTTGTATTCTACTCTTTGAGAGCTTTCCAACAAAAAGCTTCTTAAGTAGAGCTGTAAGCTTTTAAATTATATTTTGTTTTTGTAAAAACTGTAGTTATTAATATTTTGATAATTATTTTTTTTCTCACGGGCTTAAAGGGGTTAAACCTAATAATGACGCGATGTTGTTACATGAAAAACAGATGAGATTTTCAAGGATAATGCTCTATCATGGTTGACTGCTACCACAGATGATAATAAAAACCGCTTCACGCAGGATGCACCGGTGTAAATAAAAAATATGTGGAGTGGTGGTGTAGTGGACTAAAGCACATAACTGGTAATCTGGTAATCAGAAGGTCACTGGTTCAAGCCCCACATCCACCACCATTGTGTCCTTGAGCAAGGCACTTAACTCCAGGTAGCTCTGGGGGGATTGTCCTTGTAATAAGTGCACTGTAAGTCGCTTTGGATAAAAGCAAAATGCATAAATATAAAGTGCTTGGCGCACGTAAGCAAACAGAACCGAACTCTGAGCACTTCTATTACTATAAGCATGAGATGGAGTTATGGATTACAGAACTGCTCAGACAATTATTACAGTGTTTTTAATCTTAATATAGACTGGTCAGAGCAGCGCAAATAATCTTTGAAGCGAGGTATTTAATTACCTAATTAAATTGCTGCCATTTTTTATTTAACAATCTCACAAGGTCATATCATGATTTCGATTTTATTAATTGTGCAGCCCCACCTTTAACCTAAACCTAACCTATAGTATCATTAAGCAAAACGTGAGATGAAAAACGTAATTGCTAAAGCAACCTTGTTGTTTTGACATTTTTGTCTCGCATGTCATCTTGCAGGCTCTTCTGGACTCATACCCATCACATCAATTGAGCCACAATGTAACTTTATTGTGCTCCAATAAGCTTCTATATTTAGTTGTTTATGTAATGCAAATGCTAAAATATGTTAGAAAGTCATGTGCTATTATAAAAGTGGTTTTAATTTATGCCATAAGATAGAACTGTGTGAGAATGAAAACAGAACTTCAAAAATGTAAGTGTTTATGTACTGATAATATGCTGTTTTACTCGTGATTTTTGTAAAAGTTTGTAAAATTATTTGTTGTAGCGCCTCTAGTGTTTATTTCACCAAGCAACTGTCACAGTATGTTCAACGCAGCACGTAAAAATCTTTTAACAAAAATTTAGGTATACTGTAGTAATGTGATTCATGTTGCATTTATTTCTGAAAAAGGTGCAGAATTAGTTGCATGCAAAGTTGCAAAGTTTAAGGGTGTTCACACGTGGCAGGTTTGGTTCAATTAAAACGAACTCTGGTGCGATTGCTTTGTTAGTGAGGTTCATTTGAACAAGTGTGAACACTGTCACCCGAACCTTGGTGCGCACCAAACAAGTGGACAGAGACCACCAGAAAAGTGGGTCTCGGTCCACTTCCAAATGAATTCGGTTCGATTGATATATGAACACAGCATGGACCAAAGATGTCTAAACGGACAAAAAACAGGAAGTAATTTTCCTAATACTGACCTCAAGCATACCTGGTTCTTCTCAACATAGGTGCTATGTTTCCCATTACAGTTCGGTACTGGTGTCGGTACTGCCTGTCAGCTGTCCTTGCAGCATATCTTCATTTCCTGTTGTAGTTTTGACTCTTAACTCTTCGTTTGTTCTCAGCTGGTAAAAATACCACCATATATACACACATCTATACATCCAACGAGCGCATTTTGCCAGCATTGTTTTGGATGTTCGGTAAGTTCCGTAAAAAAAATATACGCCATAAAAGATGTCCAATCTGGTTGTGACTTTTCTCTGATGCCTTTGGTTTTGTGTCGTTAGGTTCAGTGTTAAAAATGCCATTGTGAACACTAAACGAACCAGGACTAAAATTTTAATTTTTGTTCCGGACCAAGAGGACCAAGAGAACTGAACTACAAGTGTGAACACACCCCAAGACTTTAGGGTTGGGGGTTTACAACAAATCTCTAAAATTTTAACCTTAGTTATTTTAATCCAGGGCAGTTGGTAAAGGCAAAAAGGAGAAGGGAGGCAATTATTAATAATTTAACAGTGGCTGAAAACTGAAGCCTAGAAAAAGGCAAACCAATGAGGGGCAAGTTCTTTGTATCCTAAGCAGATTTTCAGCAGAATCCTGCAGTCTGGTACTGTGGAAAACTGTGACATGCGTGTATATGAAAATGTGTGTCTGACTGTATGTGTGTGCATGTGAGAAAATGAATGAGAGGGTGGGGGAGGGAGCAGGGAGTGTGAATGCTAAATCTATGCTAAGGCAGAAAAGGACAAAGAAGGATTGTGTCTTTCCAGTAAAATACTTTAAGATGACAGCTATATAATTTAGGATTTGAAATAGGAAATGAGAGGAAATTGAAATTATGAGAAGAAAAGAGAGATTACAGTGCAGCCCACCCTCCATCCTAGCACATATACACAGATATACTAATTTAAGAACAGTGTGATTATTTGTTAACAAATAATAAACGGACACTAAAGTGAAAACTTTTGCATTAACTGAAAAAATTAAATAAAAAAATAACGTATAGTGAACTGTAATGAAAACAAAACTGAATTGAAAGGATTAACTTCAAATAAAATAGAAATCAAATCTTATATCATAAATAATTGTGAGAAAGCCTTCAGTGTTTTGGAGCTAAAGAAGAAGAGGCTTTGTCTTTAGTTTAGATCTCCAGGGGAAATATCGCTGGCATTTGCCCTTTACCCTTGACCACAGGGGTCACTAACTGTATCTTTCATTGTAAATTAATTTTAGAGATGAGATTATATAATATGGTAGATGTTCAATAGGATGCCTGTTCCATCAATATCAACATGAGATCATACATTGGCTAATGTATTAAAGAGCCATTGTTCCTTTGGAAAGTCTTCACCCTGGAGCACATTGTTTGTCACAGATATTTGCCATTTCCCTGGAGTCCTGTGTGTATATGTCACTGCTTTACCATTGGAGATGGTTGGCTGGCATGGAAACGCCACCCTCAACTGCTTGTTTTTAACCAGAAAACCTAAATGAATTTGCAGAACTTCTCTCATTATCGCTCTGTCACATTCATTTGCTCATTCATTCATGTCCTTTTAGGACATTTTCACTCACTGAAATGCCCGTAATTCAGGTCTTTAATGCTTTAATTAAATCCTGGGATTAAATGTTCATTGTGCAGTCTAATCTGGAATAAATTGCATAATGTAATCTCTGTAAAAAGGAGATATGTAATGACCCCGCCAAGGCAGTGACATTGACAGTTTAGAAAAGAGTGTTTGACAGTTCTAGGTACAGCTTATTATGCTTATACTTTTACCCATTTTCTTCTTTTCTTCTGTTTCCTCCCATCATTTACAGTACCCTTGGATGTATATGCTGATATTCAATTTCCACTGTCTATTTAAGACCCCATGAAATGGTTTGACAAACCCATATTTGCATCCATCTGCGTTGGTTTCCAATTGTTTGTCTATGTAAACATATGCAAGACAGACATCTTTAACGTTGTGCCACTTCTCACTGTTTTTGTTTTCAGCATCTTGTGCAGGAGAACATAGTTTTTAGGCATTGTGTCAGGTTAAAAAGAACATCAACTTCAACTAAAACGTGTCTCGATGGGATGTTTCCTCTTACTATAGTACATCGTCGCGTTATCAGTGTCAGATAATTGTTAATGAGGCTGCTTGACCATATCCTGTGAGAATGCGATATGTCATAGTTATTTATGACACCACGTGACATTTTCATAAGATGAGAGCTTCAAACGCTGAAGCGGCGCTTTGAGTGTTCAAGACCGCACGGCTTCTCTGCGATGCTGACAGAGGGATGGTGACATGCATTGAGGTGGACAGGGGCACGTTTGAGGCGCTGATAGTCAAATGCTATCTATTGGTTCATCCTTAAATGTGAGTTTGTGTACCGCTCTAAGCACTTATTTTTGTGAATGAAAGGAATAAGCCTCAAAAGTTATTAAAAATAAAAAAACACATTTTCAGTACAGTGTACAAGTGCTTGGCATTTATTTGCACATTAAATTACAGATATGAAATGAACCGCGTGTTTCTGAGTTTACAAAACAGTTACAAAACTTACAGTGTATAATTTACTTGTGCATTTTGTTACAAGCAACAGAGAGCAACGGTGCCTTCCCACTTCTTCTGCTGTCTGGGTTCTGGAACAATTTTTCCCATTTACTTTTCATTAAATCCTCCATAAAACAGTTTTAAGCCATGAACCAAGCCAGTCAGCTCCGAGGTGAATTACAACATAACAAACTTTGTTTTGAGGCAAAAAAAAGTATTTGAAAATTGGACATGGGTACAAGGCTGCATACTTAACGAAAAGTAAATTTTTACTTCCAAAACAAGACTGTTGTGCTCTATTGAAAGAATATTTGATGCTGTTAACTGCACTAGTGAAAAACGTTGAGTGTCTGGATCAGATAGACATTTATTGTGTTCACACCCTCTTCTCCTCCCTACTCCACTGCTGACCACGCCCCCTCTTTGACATTTTTTAAAATTGAGGCAAGAACTCAACTATGCAGAAACAGGGTTTCATGACCCTTTAAGTGTATTTTTTTTATCTTCGAAAGCACCACTGAACTTGTCTTTTTAGTACAAAATCCTATCTGAGATCTTTCTATCTTTTTGGGCAGTATTGTAATAGTTTGGTAAAAGTAATAGAGTATGTCAACATGATTTGTTTATACCCCCTCCATTTGCTCCCTCTGAATTTGCAGTATGCCCCCTCTTTAATACCGTCTTTCCTCCCCCATCCACCCTTCTTTTTCTTCAGAAGCCAATACATCAGTGATATGTCAGTGATAATCCGTTATGTCAATAAATGTAACATTGTTAACTATCTCTCTCCCTTCTTTTCTCCCCTCTCTTGTCCCTCAATTGGTGTGACAGCCATTTTTACTCTGTTCTCCTTTCTTTCAGCTATCAAGAGTAAATGATAAATGTCGTTTTCCTGAATAGTGTAGAGATTCCCATACAAATCTAAATGATTTTTTGAGAAACCCCAGTAAAGATATAATCTAGTGATATAGCTGCCATTGATGTACTACTAGGACATCTGTGCTCACTTATTGATGTGTGTGTGCAATTATTCCTGTCCCTCATCTCATTGAACACATACACATACTTCTCCAGAGGTCAAACTTGAAAATAGCACAAGATCATTGGTTGAGAGCGATGCAGATGTCTCTGTGGAAAATGCAGGGTGAAGTGTGCGAAAAGAGAGATACTTGGAATTACAGGTGCGTTCCATTCTGCTAGTGTTTGCTATTTCATGGCATATATAGAGATCAGCATCTATATATGAAAGTAGATTAAATACCTAAAATTTAAACCAGATAACTGCTAACTATTTATTTCCCCTCAAAGCTTTTTGCGTGCTGACAAAAAAAAAGCCATCAAACCAAAAACTATTGTGAAATGCAGTTAATTCTGACTATTTTCATGCACGGTTTCATGAGTGGAAATAAATCTTGCTAAAAAATGCTCTGCCTTGAACAACAACAAAAAAAGCCAGCATGCACAATTTCAGGCAATGGGAACGCACGCATAAAAACAGAATGTTTTTTTTTTCAAGTTTTAGTCGTTCAAAAAAGCAACGAATATAAGTGAGCATCAAAAAGACTTATAGAGAATCTTTTAAGAAGTAAAGAAGTTGTGTATGTTTCTGTGGCTTATTATGTCTCATTCTTCATATAGCGTGGCTCTGCAGTGGGGCATGTGTAGAGGTGGACTCTAACACGGAGGCTGTGATGGGTAATGGCTTCAAACTGGGCTGCATCTCTTGCAAGATGCGAGGGGAAGTGTCAGCTTATGCCACAGTGAACTGGTGGTTCATGCCCAAAGGCGAGAGTGAATTTACACATGTGAGTATGAGACCAAGAGAGAGATCTGACATGTCAACCGGGATCAGTTTTAAAAAGTATTAATGTTTTACTGTACGATGAGTGGCACAGATGCTGCAACCCCCACCCCAACACACACATGGTGCATTACCTAAATAAATGTGCCCTTTTTTATTTTGTAATACTTCCAATTTCAAGTAAGTTAGCAGCATGGATGCAGCATCAGGTAAAAGCAAATGTTTTCAGTTAGAGATGGCACTGTAGAAATACTCTACTCGCATGCATATGTATCACTCATTATTGTCACATTCTGCAAACAAACCTGTCCAATACATTTGGGGTTTCAGAGATTTTTACATTTATTTAAAAGTAATTATTATTCGGCTGGTCATGTGATTTCAACATGATGTCCACCATGAGGGTGGACCCCCATTATGTAGAATAAAAGGGTTATTCTCATGAAACCTGCCAAGAAAATGTTCTGGTCCAGTTTATCCCAGCAATTTGAAATAACATTTTGCATAAAGAAAAAGAACCCTACATTCATGACCAATAAGATTTTATGCCATTAAGATGACACTACTTTCATGACACTTAAGCACATTTTTACCCCCCCTATTCTCATTACATCCAGTTGTTTTATTTGTATTCCCCTGTATTACAGTAAAAAAAAAAAAAAAAAAAAAGTCATTTTGTCATAAAAATTTAAATAAGGTGTAAATAACACCTGCGACACAGCACAGCTATTTGCACCCCAATAGTCTATTGGAAAAATAAATTTACGACAAACTGCATTGTGAGTGTCGCTTCAGTGGAGCGGGGCGTAACGCCGGTAAGACCCTGGTTTGATTCCACCTTTGTCGCACTCTTTTTCCCATTCTGTTTCATGTCTCCTCTCTACATGTTTTCTTTAATACTACTTATAATAATAATAATAATAATAATAATAATAATAATACAGTACATAAAATGAAAAGTTAGTTTTACTATAGTAATATTGTAATGATATTGTAATATTTTTGGCAGAAACCATAGATTTGATGCAGTTAACAATGGTGTTACTACAGTGATAGTGTTTATATAGTAACAATGATTAATTTTGAGTTTACTATGATTTTACTACAAAATTCAATGGTGATACTATTGTTAATGTAGTGGACCATTGTTTATATTTGCAAAGGAAGTTTAGGGTTAGGTTTAGGGGTAGGGTTGGTGTAGTGTGGGACTATAAATAAACAATAAACATGCTGAAGTGATGCTTTTTTACTGTTAGTATAATTAGGAGTCTAAATAACATCTACTGTATCTTTATTTGCCTCAGGGTGCAAATAGCATCTGCCTAAAAACAATATCACTATGTAAAAAAAATCAGCATTGCCCTAAAATAAGCTTAATTTTCGGTATGTAAAATATATATTTTTATTTGTTTCTCTTGATTTTGGAGTAAAATAGGGCCAGGACATATTTACGGCTGGTTTTGTGAAAAATCACCCAAAACAGCTTTTTCAAGGCAACTGATATAACTGGAGTCTTCATTTCATGTGAATGTACATCATGTTAAACATATTTGTCAAAAGTTATATACATTTTTTTGGGTGTAAAACTTATGATGGCTGCAATTTACTGCACATGTTTCCAAAGCATTTCTAAGCAGATTGAGAGCTAATGGGCATTAGCGGTCATTTTACTTTGAGTATATTTATGAGGAGGGCAGTATACGCACTCTGGTATTAGAGCAACCACTTCCTGCTGCTACCTAAAAACTGTAGTGCAAGTCTCATTCAATGTAATGCCATAGTCATTATGGTAAAGGCAGTTCAAGATACCATATTACCACAATTATATTTTCTATGCAAAAAAAATTAGATTAAGCGACGACATTTGGATTGATGAACAATAATGAAATCTAATTAAACTTTTCATTGCGTTTCTAAATATTTAATAGGGTTAGGGTTAGCCTAACCCTAACCGGTCACTATCTGGCCATTTTGAGATTATCACCTTTGCCGACAACCCTAACACATGTCTGACATTGGCTGATAAATGTGTATGTTCCAAAATCTGTGGATAATGTACTTTTCCTGTTTTTGAATATTTTGGAGTGGCTTTTAAATCAATGTTGTGTAAAGTATAATGTTCGTTGAATTCTAGATGTTTTATATTTAATTTAGGCTATTAACATGATCTCATTTGATATGTAAAATTGTATTATTAAGTACAGAATGTCTATATATCGGGATCATATCGGCGATGGGCAACCTTTCTAAATATTGAATATTGAAATGCACCCCCCGAGGTTGTAATGTGGCCGGCCACTACTAAATTACTTAGAGCTTACTTGTTGTTAACAGATGCAAGGCCAATGGCTAAGTTCATCTAAAGATATTAAAGCTTTTAATTAAATTTTTTTTACACTGGTTATTTTTGTTCATAGCATACTAATGAGCTATTTTTCTTATTTAGATCTACAGTTATGCAGAAATGACAGGCAACATAGTGAATGACCATTTTGTTGACCGCTTGGAATGGATCGGCAGTAAAAATACTGCGGATGTGCAGGATGGCTCCATTTACATCCGCAACGTTACCTACAATGATACAGGAACCTACCGATGCTACTTTGACCGGATCCTCGAATTCCCCAATTATGAGTTCCACACCGATACCGGCAAGTTCATCACAATCAACGTAGTGGGCAAAGGTATGGTAGTAAAAATAGACAATGGGAACACTAAAATCTACACCTGTTTGTTGTTCCAAACATGTATGACTTCCGTTCTTATGTCGAACACAAAAGTATATGTTTTCACAGCTCCCCTTTTCTCCCCAATTTGTAATGCCCAATTAAAAATGCGCTCTAAGGTGATGTAGTGAGTTGCCTCAATCCGGGTGGTGGAGTACGAATCCGGCATCCACGCACAACTCACCGTGCACCCCACAGAGAGCGAGAACCACATTATAGCAACCACAAGGAGGTTACCCCATGTTACTCTACCCTCCCTAACAACTGGGCCATTTTGGTTGTAAGGAGACCTGGCTAGAGTCACTCAGCACACCCTGGATTCAAACTCACAACTCCAGGGGTGGTAGTCAGCGTCTTTCCTCGCTTGGCTACCCAGGCCCCACACAGCTCTTTTTAATTCTATGAAAGGGAATGTCATCCAGGGGCAATTAAGCTCCAAAAATGACAAAAAGTAGTCCATTTTGCTATATTCCAAGTCTTCTGAATCCATATGATTTTAGTAACACACCAAAAATATTGTTGTTCATTGGTGAAAATTTTCCTTCTGCCATAGCCCTCAAATCTCATTTGCAATTAGTTACGAGATGCGTTGACGTCAAATTTGGCACAATGCGCCATATTTTAATATATACACAAAATGATGATTTAAATGAGATTTGGAGCTGTGGCAAAGGAATAAATTGTCAGCGAATAACTACCAGGGTTCGTACGGTCATTAAAAACCTGGAAAAGTCATGGAATTTTAAAATGGCAATTTCCAGGCCTGGAAAAGTTTTGGAAAATGAATAAACTCAGAAAGTTTTGGAAAAGTCATGGAAATTTGTTTTTCAAAATATCAGTGTACTTGAATTTGTTTAATTTATAATATTGGTTAAACAAATTGCAATACGTTTTTCATTCGGGCGATCACGTGACGTTGTGTTCTCTGCGTGGGGTTACGGCAACTCCGTTGCAGCTGAGCAAAAATCAACAATGCCGGGAAAATTTCGATTTCAAAATGCTTGGCTTCAAAATGAAAAGTATAGTGCATGGCTTGAGAAAGACCAGGACCCGGGACGTACAAAATGTAGACTTTGTCATAAAACGTTCGACATTTCGAACATGGGAGAAGCAGCGCTGTCTAGCCATGCTAAAGGTGCAAAGCACCAGTCTGCCGCTGCAGCTGCGTGCCAGTCAGCTTCCAACCCGATCGCTGGCTTTTTCACCCAGATGACTGACGTGACACCTTCTGCCAGCTGCAGTGCTTCCCTCTCCTCCACCACAAAGCAAGGGACCATTTTGAGTGCTGTGTCCAGAAACGAAACCCTAACTGCAGAGGTACTGTGGGCGCTAAAAGTGGCTAATTCTCACTATTCTTAAAAGTCTTGTGAAGACACAAGCCAGCTTTTTCAAGTCATGTTCCCCGACAGTCAGATAGCTGCAAGATTTACATGCGGTGAACGCAAGTGCTCATATATGTGTACTTTTGGACTGGCTCCTTATTTTAAGAAACTGACTGTGGCTAGTTTATCAAAGCAAAGAGTATATGTCATGTTATTTGATGAAAGCCTGAATCACTATTTACAGACTAAACAGTTAGACATGCATGTCAGGCTATGGGATGGGTCCGAGGTGAAGACTAAATATATCGGCTCAGAGTTTATGGGACATTCAGCAGCTCAAGACTTCGCTGAAAAAAATCAACAACTTGCTTTCTGACATCGGACTCAAGAATCTTGTCCAAATCTCAATGGACGGGCCGAACGTGAATTGGAAAGTATTTGAAACTCTCCAGAAGCAAGTGCAGAATGATGTGGGAAAGTCACTAATCAACATAGGTTCGTGCGGGTTGCACATACTACACAATGCGTTCAGACATGGATGTAAATCCGCTGGATGGGAAGTCGAACACGGACTCTCTAGCCTGTATTGGCTGTTTCATGATTGCCCTGCTCGTCACGAAGATTGTGTGACCGCAACCGGATGTGACAATCCCATGCTCAAGTTTTGCAAGCATCGGTGGATTGAAAATGTCAATGTCTCAGAAAGAGCATTGCTGCTCTGGCCCCATGTCAAGAAATACATCGACATGGTAGAGAGAGGTGAACTTCTCAATCCAAAAGTGAAGTCGTTTGATGAGGTGAAGATGCGATGTGCTGATCCTCTCCTTCCAGTGAAAGTGGAGATATTTAACAGCATTGTGATAGAAATAGACACCTTACTCACCATGTATCAGTCAGACCAGCCCATGCTGCCTTTCCTTTCTGATGACATGTACAAACTGATTAAAGGTAAGGATAAACATGGATTAATGTGTGATTGCTAATGTTTTATTGTACATATTGCAGTAATTAGAAACGCACGCAAATAAATGGCATTTTTTTCTGTTTCATTTCACAACTTATCTAGAGCAAGATATTGCATATGTTTAAGTAGGTTAAAAAAGAATAGCGCGTTTTTGTGTTTCGAAATGCGAGACACAGGGCAATGGAATGAGCGACATCTACTGGCAAAGTGTTTTAATTTTGTCACTTTTTCCCTCATAACAGCAGAAATGACTTTAAATACTCTGTCATAGAAATAAAAAAAATAATTAAAATATAAAATATATGATTATTTAAAGTAATGTGAATGGTAATTGTTTAGACTATATTTCATTTGTCTAGTGTTACACAGTTATTGTAATGTTCCTTCTTGAAGGCCAATACATTAATTTATATTTAAATGTTTACAAAATAAAACTGTTTAGCTCAAAAGATAATTTAGAAAATGTTATTTGATTGTAAATTTGCTAGTGGTCAAACTGAATAATAAAACCCTTAATTTAAAAAACATTTTTTGCAGGCCTCATGGGGCGATTTCTAAAGGAAAAGCACTTGCAAGAGGCTACATCTACACTAAAGCTCCTCCAGGTCCCTTTTCAGGACAGCAGTCTGCACAAGGATAGTTCTCAGATTGATATTGGATTTGCAGCACAAGTCACACTCAACCAACTCAATCTTCCAAAAACATTTCAGAAAGGCAGAGACTAGAGATTAGGATGGACTGCAAGAAACTCTTGATTGCACTCCTTGAGAAGTTGCTGAAAAAGGCTCCAGTACATCACACATTAGTGAGAAGCATGCAGTGCCTTGATCCGAGACGTATATATGGCTGAATGTAAAGAACTGTGCGCAAGTCAAATGAGAAGAATGCTGCACATACTCGTAGAAGCTAAACATGTAAATGAGGCTTTGTGTGATGACATCCTTCGAGAATTTAGGGAGTTTTGTGATTTGGCTGCTCTTCAGGCTAAGTTCAGGGAATTTGACATGAAAAACACTCGAGTGGACACCCTGTTCCATGAGACAATGGGGACAAAACCATCATTTACCAAAGTGTGGGATGTTGTGAAGATTCTGCTTGTCTTGTCACATGGACAGGCCAGTGTGGAAAGAGGCTTTTCCATCAACAAAGAGTTAATCGTTGAGAATCAGAGGGAGAGGTCTCTGGTGGCTCAGAGACTCATTGTTGACCATGTCAGATCTGTAGGGGGCATAACCAAGGTAGAGATCACAAAAGAGCTGCTTCTTTCGGCTGCAGGAGCCAGGCAGAAGTACCATGGCTACTTGGAAGAGGAGAAGAAAAAGAAAGAAAAGCAAGCTGTTGACTTGAAGAGGAAGGCCCTCTCAGATGATCTAGATGATTTGAAAAAGAAGAGGGCTAGAATGGAGGCAGACATTTGTACTATTGAGAAATCAGCAGATGAATATGCTGAAAAGGCAGAATCTTCAAGCAATCTCACCTTTATCACCAAATCCAACAGTTTCCGCCGAACTGCAAAAGACAAGAAAGCATCTCTGCAGAAAATTGGAAAACAGATTGACGAGAAGCTTGCAGAAATGAAAAAATAATCTCTGTTGATTGTTTTTGGGGAATGGAGAATTCAAATACAGATGTTAACTTGTTCAAAATGGTTATCCAGTGAAGGTAAATTTCCTTCAGTTAAAGTTAATGACAATGTTGCTGGACACTTATTTATTTTATTTTATTTATTTTTCGGTTTTACATTATTGTCTCCCATTGATTTATGTTAATAGCCTCCTATGGATTTTTGTTAATAAATGTCTTAGGAGTTGTCAGGGTTTGACATTATTTATTTTTATTGTGTTACTGTGTCAGCATTATTTAAATAAATATTTATTTTGTATTAAACAGCATTGCTTGTTCATTTATTTTATTCAAGAGATGCTGTGGTAAATTTGAACATGGATTTTTGGAATGTATACACAGACGTTTTATGGAACATTAAGTCATGAATATTTACCTCAAGTCATGGAAAAGTCATGGAAATTGAATGGTAAAAATGTGTACGAACCCTGAACTTCTAAAATTTCAGTAGACTTGGAATACAGTGTACGAGTCATATGAACTTTTAAGGAGCTTTGTCATTCTTGACAATCCCTGGTCACTATTCACTTTCATTGTATGGAAAATAGTGACAATATTCTGCTAAATATTGTCACTATTCTGCTAAACATACAATAAGGGGAGTAAATGATGACAAAACTTTCATTTTTGAACGAACTCTTTAAACACTGGTTTTGAACAAACCAGTTTATGTTTTCCTATGGTGAACTGAATTTTGCAGAGACTAAGAAAAGTAAGGTGGTGATAACATCACAGGCACAACAGAATACAGGAACAAGATCCTCTGATATTCAGCCATAAGTGAAACATAAGGGTGCTTCCATAAAGAAACATGTCAAAACTAATCAGAAATGCCTGATTAGATGTCAAAAGCAAGGACACAGGCATCGCCCTCATTCAGCCATGAAAGCAAACAGTGTTGTCATAGCAGCAGCAGCATCAGGGCTTTCATCATAGTATGTCCTTGGCTTGTGAACGCTTAGCTGTTTGACAGCAGGGACATTTAAGAGTCTATCACATTATTTATCCCTAGAACTAGAAGTTACAGTATTTATCTTGTTGTTCCATTAAGCAACATTACAACATGAAACATTCTTTCTTAAAACATGACAAACAATAACAGCAAAATGATCTGTGCTAAAATGTTTTGCAGGACAATGGAATAAACAAATAATAATAAATTACAAATTATTATAGGAGGACCAAAATTGTTAGTCTAGAGGTAAAGTTGTTGCTTAGTGTGTGAAAGGACACGGTTTCAAATCCTCAAATCTAATATATAACATTTTTAGAAACAAAGCAAAATTTCATCTGGTCTTGACAGCCAGTGATCACAATGCACTTTTGTTTTGCAACATATCTCGTTTTGTGTTCTATGGGGGAAAAAAGTCATATGAGTGACATGATAGTGGGTACATGTTGAACTTTGCCTTTAACCTTGTGCAACCCCGTGTCCACATGCGTGGACATTGTATTTTGGCTTCGCTAGATGCAATGCATACTTTTAACTGGCTGAATAGTTTTCACAAGACTCTAGACTGTCATTTAGGGGAAAATTCTGATGCACCAACTGATGTGACACAATAGCATGACGTCTATTTCTGTTAAGTGTTTCTATGGGTGCAGAGCCAACAAAAGTGAAGTTTATTCATTAAAACCTGTATTTGGGGTTTCTTTTGATACAGTGCATTCGGAAAGTATTCACAGCGCTTCACTTTTTACACATTTTGTTATGTTACAGCCTTATTCCAAAATGGATTAAATTCACTATTTTCCTCAAAATTCTACAAACAATACCCCATAATGACAACATGAAAGTAGTTTGTTTGAAATCTTTGCAAATGTATTAAAAATAAAAAACGAAACAAATCGCTTTTCAGGGCCTGGGAAGCTCAGCGAGTATTGATGCTGACTAGTGACTACCACCACTTGAGTCACGAGTTCGAGTCACGGTTTTGCGTGCTGAGTGACACCTGCTAGGTCTCCTAAGCAACCAAATTGGCCCGGTTGCTAGGGAGGGGTAGAGTCACATGGGGTAACCTCCTCATGGTCATGATTAAGTGGTTCGCTCTCTCAATGGGGCATGTGGTAAGTTGTGTGTGTGGATCTTGGAGAGTAGCATGAGCCTCCACATGCTATAAGTCTCCGTGGTGTCATGCACAGCGAGCCACGTGATAAGATGCGTGGATTGACTGTCTCAGAAGCGGATGCAACTGAGACTTGTTCTCCGCCACCCGGATTGAGGTGAGTAACCGCACTACCACGATGACCTAGTAAGTAGTGGGAATTGGGCATTCCAAAATTGGGGAGAAAAGATGATAAAGTAAAAAAATAAAATAATATGAACATATGTAACTATGGGATATTTCACCCAAAAATGACAATTTTCTAATCATTTACTTACCCTTACCTGTCACAAAAGGAGAGGTGGAATGACTATCTCAGGCACCATTCACTTTCATTGTGTTAAAGAGTTGGAATGAAAGTGAATGGTGACTGAGACTAGCAAACTACCTTGCATATCGTTTTGTGGAAATCTTCCTTTAAATTGCACTCAAAATCAACGTGTCTCAAAAATCTAAGGGGTGACATTTGGATAGGCATGACGCTTCACTGAGAACGCGTCTGTCCACTAAGACAAAGGTTGGAATGTCACATAATTTGCAGTGCAGGTGATTGAACAGACATATTTGTATGTATACTAGCTGTCTGAAGCTGAGTCAGGCCCACATCTGCACTAATGTCACTGCTGATCATCTACATAATATTGAGTGCATAAAGCTTTGCAAATATGGCGATTTCTGAAGTTCTTTGTTTGTGCGTGATCATAGTTCAAGGAGTGGTCAATCAAAAGGTTATCTAGATAGCTAGATCCAATGTGGAAGATGTTTTCTGAGCATATTTAGATTAACAATGGCTTCACACAACTAGATTGGACGGTTACATCACACTTGTGACAATTCTTCCAGCATCGTTCCAACACCCCAACTACACATTTATTTCTATTCTGTTTCTATTTGGTATTAAATAATTACATTAATCAAGTAGTCCAAGCTCAAGTCGAATATCATGCCTGCCATCACAGACAGCAAGCCAAATCTGTAAAATATAGATTTCTGAATTGAATTTGGAGAGAATAAATGGACATTCTCTCCTGCAGCTACCCGAAGCATGGCATCCATCCTTTCTGAGATTATGATGTATGTGTCCATCATTGGGCTGCAGTTATGGCTGGTTGTTGAGATGGTCTACTGTTACCGGAAGATAGCAGCAGCAGGAGAAGAAGCACTTCGAGAGAGCGAGTGAGTTATACTTCTGTTCATTTTGACATTTTCTTCTAATTATCTTCTGTTACATTCTTTTCTAATATCCAGGATGATATAAATGAAAATCTTGCTTAAAATGTTTACATGATGCGACAATAGACCTTCACCCTTATTTATCAGTTTTGTAATTTTCACTTTTCTTCTCCCTGAACTTTATTTCACATACAGTACTTCATCGAGAAGTATAACAGACAACTCTGTATTTTTCTGATACGCTGTTCTTTTTTCAAAACATTTCAAGTTCTTTCCACAGTTTCTTGATATTTTCTTCTTCTTCACTATCTTTTCTATCCCTTTATTTCCCTTATTCCGCTCTCTTAGGGCGGAATATTTAGCTATAACCTCTGAGAGCAAAGATAACTGTGCAGGTGTAGTGGTGGCAGAATAACACAGGTAGGTTTATTAAAGACTAGAAAAATGCCATGTCATATCTGGATTCAAGATAAGTCTTCCAATCATCTATAACATACACTTCCAAGTCAGCACAGTTTAACAATCTGCCTTTTGTTTCATTTCAGGGCCAAAAAAAACTCTCAAGCATAAACCGCAAAGCTCTCCATCCATTATGACATCACCAACTGCCTCCATCACCTTCACTGGCACCTCCGTGCAACCACAGGCTGCCGTTTTCAGTATGACTGTGACGAATAACCATTCTAAATCATCAGGGAAAAACATGATCATGGAAATGGTTTTGTTTTTAAATAAGGCCCTGACATTGTGTTATTTTATAGACAGCAGCTATGAGGTTAACAAATGAATCTAATGAAGCATGCTATTTCTATTGAGCCAAAGGATATCAGAAATATTCTTCAATATATAAATAACTAACCACATGAAAATAAATATATATATATATATATAAATATGATGTTAAAAAATTTAATGATAAATGTGCTGAACTAATACATCTATTTATTTCTATCAATATTTATCTCACGTAAAAGATCAAAAGTATACATAACAAAAGAAAAATGAAACGGTGGGGAAGAAAACAACGCGAAAGACATATATGCATAGAAATCAGCCGAAGATTTCTCTTGTTTGACAGCTGGGTACTGCGATAACAATTTTAGCGTACATTAACAAAAAGAGCTTCCTATCTGTATACTTGTCCCTTTCACGTACAGGGAATTTGAACCAGAACTAATTTCACCACAACTAAGCTAACCATACATTTTTAACGATTTCTTACTGACACATACAGTAACCAATCCTTCATTTAAATGACAAAGGAATGTTTTTGCTTTTTGTGTTCTGCACAGTTATCAGCAACCAACATTTACGGTTCACTGTACTCTTGTTCCTAAACAGAAAAGACTTTGAGCAACACAAAGCACAAAATATCTGTTCTGGGCCAAAAGCAAACACTATAATCCATGTAGCCTATAGGCTCTGCCTCTCAATTTGTGCAAATCTCAAATAAATGTTACAATTATGTTATGCAACCTATAAAAGAGGGGGAAAAATGCATTGTTGCCGATGATAACGTAGGGTAGTACAGCTTCAATAAAATCTACAGAGATGTGATAAAGAATTATCAATATTAATTATGCACCGAAGACAAGAGCCACTTCTCCTTTTTTTTTTTTAGCCAAACAGTTCCCGGTGCCGTTCTGTACCCATCTGAGCTCATTGGCATTGTTACAATTACTTTTTCCATCATGATGCAGTGAAATCAGGATTAGTCAGGACTAACACTGGGCTACTGACCAAACATGAGTCTCTATGTCAATACAGGTGTTCCACCAGCATGGTTGAGTACAGGTACTTTACTGTGCTGAGAGGTCAGCTATATCGCAAGCCCTTTTATAATATCTACAGCATGAATTTAAATATACCTTAAGTACTTCACACTGTCATAAACATGGATCGTTGCTGCTTGAGCAAAAGTTTTATACCACAGCTGCTTTAAGTGCTGATTAAATGATCGGTATCTATCATTTAATTTTCATTAGTTCAAGTTCTTGAAATCAGCAATAAAATTACTACATTTTGTATCAGTAATTACATTTGCACCAGTAAAAATGTTCATTCTTGATATAAAAATAACATCATTACCCACGTAATACATTTTATTTATTTTTTAAATAATCTCAACTAGTAAATTTTTATCAAGGTCTAAAATCCATTTCCAGATACCTGAAACACCATATCTGACATGTTCACTGGTTGTAATTCAATTGTTGAAATCAGGAATGGACATTTATATTAGAAATAATGAAATTATTGATATAAAAAAAAATTATTATTTTTACTAGTAAAAAGTACATAACTGAAATACACTTTTGGTGGCCAAAAGTTTGGAATAATGTACAGATTTTGCTCTTATGGAAAGAAATTAGTACTTTTATTCACCAACGTGGCATTTAACTGATCACAATGTATAATCAGAACATTAATAATGTGAAAAATTACTATTATAATTTGAAAAAAAAAATTTCAGAACTTCTTAAACTACAAAGAAGTCTCATAAAAAAAAATCTTCCACGTGCAGCAATGACAGTTTTGCAGATCCTTGTCATTCTAGCTTTCAGTTTGTCCAGATACTCAGGTGACATTTCACCACACACTTCCTGTAGCACTTGCCATAGATGTGACTGTCTTGTCGGGCACTTCTCACAGTCTAGCTGATCCCACAAAAGCTCAATGTGGTTAAGATCCATAACACTCTTTTCCAATTATCTGTTGTACAATGTGTTTCTTTGCCCACTCTAACCTTTTCTTTCTGTTTCAAAAGTGGCTTTTTCTTTGCAATTCTTCCCATAAGGCCTGCAGCCCTGTCATCTCTATACTGTTGTACATGAAACTGGTGTTGAGCGGGTAGAATTCAATGAAGCTGTCAGCTGAGGACATGTGAGGTGTCTATTTCTCAAACTAGAGACTCTGATGTACTTATCATCTTGTTTAGTTGTACATCTGGCCTTCCACATCTCTTTCTGTCCTTGTTAGAGCAAGTTGTCCTTTGCCTTTGAAGACTGTAGTGTACACCTTTGTATGAAATCTTCAGTTTTTTGGCAATTTCAAGCATTGTATAGCCTTCATTCCTCAAAACAATGATTGACTGACGAGTTTCTAGAGAAAGACATTTCTTTTTTTTGACATGTTTGACCTAATATTGATCTTAAGACATGCCAGTCTATTGCATACTGTAGCAACTCAAAAACAAACACAAACACAATGTTAAGCTTCATTTAGTGAACCAAATAGCTTTCAACTGTGTTTGATATAATGGCAAGTGATTTTCTAGAACCAAATTAGCAATTTAGCATGATTACTCAAGGATAAGGTGCTGAAGTGATGACTGCTGGAAATGGAGTCTGTCTAGATTTGATCAAAAATTACTTTTTTCAAATAGTGATGGTGCTGTTTTTTACATCAGTAATGTCCTGACTATACTTTGTGATCAGTTGAATGCCACTTTGTTGAATTAAAGTACAAATTACCTTCCGAAACAGCCAAATCTGTACATTATTCCAAACTTTTGGCCACCAGTGTAGAAATTTTGGCTAGTAAGAAATTAGATATTCCTAACTGCCTTTTTAACAGGATTTGAATGAAAGATCATTGTGAGATTCTACTAATGAAAATACAGTTACAGATATTACTTTTTTTACTAGTTGAAACTAAGTTTTTTTTTTTTTTTAAATATCAGTAATTGGTAATTCCCGGAGTAATTAAGTTGTTTCTGAAAAATAATTAAAGTCTTTACTAGTGCAAATGTAATTACTGATATCAAAAAATAACATTTTAAGTAGTGAAAAATATATTCTAGATATCTTTAGTAATATCTTGCACATGATTAAATGTCAAAAGGGCTTGTGATAGGGCTGGAAACAGTTTGTAAATGTTCCATACCAAACCAGGCTCAAGTGGAAATGAAGCATTACTTATTTTGTTCAGGACTTTTCGGCACGAGGGTGGGAACACAGCTAAGCTGTGCTATTAAGAATTACTCAATGTTGACCCAACCCCTTACCCCCCTCTTCTTTTGACTTTGCTGACAAACGAATCAAGGGCTACACGAAATTAAGAATGACTAAAGTCGAGTTCAAAGTGTGCCTTGTGTAGGACCAATGCTAAAGCCTCTGACTTTTTTATTAATAAAATTTTTTATCCCCTTTTCTCCCAATTTGGAATGCCCAATTCCCGCTACTTAGTAGGTCCTCTTGGTGTTGCGGTTACTCACCTCAATCCAGGTGGTGAAGGACAGGTGCCAGTTGCCTCCGCTTCTGAGACACTCAATCTGCGCCTGACACTGTGGAGACTCACAGCATGTGGAGGCTCATGCTGCTCTCCACGATCCACGCACAACTTTCCAAGCGCACATTGAGAGCAAGAACCAATAATCGCGACCACAAGGAGGTTACCCCATGTGACTCTACCCTCCCTAGCAACCGGGGCAATTTGGTTGCTTAGGAGACCTGGCTGGAGTCACTCAGCACACCCTGGATTCAAACTCGTGACTCCAGGGGCGGTAGTCAGCGTCAGTACTCGCTGAGCTACCCAGACCCCCAAGCCTCTGGCTCTTAATGCATGACATTTTTTAAAAGAATAATTAATGACAAGACGATAAAGCAGGAATCTAATATATTAATTCAGAAGTGCAATAAAAACCATCCAGTTGTTTCTCTCCCTCTTAGTAGCCAATTTTTGGTAGTGACTACAGAGGACAGTACAACCCTGCCAAAGTCTAACGGCCTTTATGCATGAATGATCAATTCAGAGATGTCCCAACTCTGGTTTTCTTATTTTTTTTATATCTTTCATTCTCTGGTTGTTAAATTAGTAGATTTCTACTGCATGAATTTAAATATACCTTTCGTACTTCACACAGTCATAAACATGGATCATTCCTGCTTGAACAAAAGTTTAATAGCACAGCTGCTTTAAGTGCTGTAATTAAGAAAATGTATGCAGAACATTCTATGAAGTATGCAGTTCATGCTAAAGTGAAAATGTTGCTTGCCAAAAAAAATAAAAAACACTGAAAATGAAATGTGTGGATTTCTTTTTGACACTTCTAATGCATTTACCATGCATAATATACCTAGACAATTTAATAGAGAAGTGCTGATATTAAAATATAAACAAGTGTATAAAGAATATTCTCATTAAGGGCGACTGCATTCAAACTCAACATAATGTAGAAACTACATTGTAGATGGACACGAAGTACAGCTAATTAAATTTAAAAAAGCAGCTTCATTCATATAACCGAAGCTCAGTTAACTAAATATACTGTAACTATAGTCAGCAGTACATAACAAAATATTTATTTCACTACAAAAAAAGACAGGAAACAGTTTACATTTCCCAATATTGTTAAGGGTTTATAAAGGGGTTCATTAATGACTAATAAATACATCATTTACAAATGCAATATCTGGTGACTTGACTGATTATTGTCGGATAAAAAAACAACAACAAACAAACAAAACAAAAACAAAAAAAAAATCACGATTTCACGATTTTTACGTTTATATTAAGCAACAATTAAAACCTCCACAAACATATCAACAACTTAAGTTTTATTGCAGCTTTCGTTAGGACATGCAGTTAGCAAATACAATCCTACTTTTAACTAAACAAGTTGAAAATAAGTAGGTAAAGTACTTGCAATTTTCTCTATCTGCCCTCAGACAAACACCAAAACGTACTGTACCTTTTCAACAAAAAAGTATGTATACCCTTTCAATAAATATAAATTCAAAATAAATAACATAAAACAACTCTACCTTAAACCATATGTTTAAAATAAAACGGTGTCAGACAAACCTTTCTTTATTCAGTAATCTAACAGCCAGATAATAACAGCACTTTTATGCTCACTGAAATATTATTCAAGTAGGAAAAACTATTTGGAAGCATCACATTTACAATATAAAGCGGAACCCCTCCTCTTTTAAACTTAAAATATACAACTCTTCAGATTTACAGTTTCAATTCAGTGTATGACTTAACCAAAAGGTAAGTAGTACACTACATATAATATTTACTAGGTTTATAAAGTTTTTACCTTCATCTGGGCATGAATCTCTTGGATGGTGATTTCTCAGGTGCTGGAACATATTAGAGGTGTTCACCGCTTTTGCTGTCACTTTTCGTCTGCACGTTTTGCATATTGGATACCCGTCTTCAACAACTCCTGTGTCATTTTTTAGATAGTCAAAATGCGTGTACATGGCCAATTTAATTCGCTTCTTCGTCGGATTCAACTCCGGGAGATCGCGTTACTCCGCCATGTTTTGATATCGAGTGTTTCACGTGCGCTAACACCTCGTGAACTCTTGTTACCATAGCAACTGGAGGGCAGGGCACTCGCGCGGCGCAAGTAGTTAGACCCACACTGAAAGACTAATTTTCAGTATATTTTTTTATTTTAAATAGACAACATGGTTGTTGTTTTTTATGGTTTTTAGCCGTAGCTTCCAAATTCTTAAGGGTAACCGTGCCCATTTTAATCGCAGTTAATTGTGAAATCGGGTAATCGCTACATCCCTAATAGCATATAGGCCTAATATAATAAAGCCTGATGACCATTAAACCATACCGAACTTTTAAGAACAGGTTTCTAATGTTGCTGGCAATTCCTTAATAAATGCTTGACAGGTGCATCCGTTTTAACCAGTTCATTGAATGTGTCTAATGCATAACCCAATGTGCCCATGCATAATATCATTACCAGGTGATTTGACTGGCACTGATCAGGAAATCCTAACCAAAAAGAAAAGGATGTAATATTTAATAACAAGCAATTGTACAGTTTTTGCCATTCTTTTTATTCTACATTTTAACTGTCACCAAGTCATCTTTACAATCAGGTCTATATATCCCACCTTCCTTCTCTCCCTCCTTGACCCGAATAAATAGCACACACTTTCATCACTCAGAAAGGGCTTTGCCCAGCAGCGCCCACAGACAGACAGCACTCTGACAACACACTCAGAGGAGGGAGAGATCACTGAGGCTGAAGGGCAGGACAGACTGAGATGATAAATACAGCGAGACACAAATTAAATGGCCGATAGTAACAGACTGTCCAAATCAAACACAAGACACAAAAATCAATGCAAAACCACAGGGTAAATCTCATGAAGCCTGTCAAGAAATGTCCGGGTCATATAATCACCCTAAAATCAAAAGCACGTTTTTATTTTGCATGAAGAAAATTAAGCCATTAAGATGTTTTGCCTTGTAACCAGTGTTAGGTGTAATCTAATTACAAAGTAATTACCAAAAAATATGTTAATTACTTGTAAGTACAATACTTGGGTTACATTTATATCTATAATATAATTTATATAGAATACATTTAACATTAATATGTGTGTGTTTGTGTTTCTGTGGCCTCCAATAGGCGTGTCTCCTAATAATGAGGAAATGTAGACATTTTGAATTTGTTGATTGAAAAAAAACTTCTGTAAAATGCATTTTAGAAATAATGTTATTAGTAATGTGATTACTTGAATGCAATGTACTAATCTTAAAAGTCACAAAAAATCATAAAAGTTTGCATTGCATGTAAACACTTTTACCAGCGCTCCTACAGGTTTATCCAATGCGTGCATGCACGCTTCCGTTTTGATGTCAAAACCAGAGAATAATCAGACAATTTCAAGTCTCATGTCAACACTTGTTTTCTTGCTTTGTCAGATATTTTAAATAAGCTGATTTGTGGTAGTTATCTGGGTGTTGATGTGCATATAAACACACCGTTTTAATTACAATTAAGCACATTTCTCCCAATTCTCATAACCGTAATGTGAAGAAAATCCATTCTTATTGCTGCAATGCAAAAAGGATTATTTAACATATATAAATATTTTATAAATTGCTAAATATTTATACAACATTTATGTTGATTTATTTTAAAAATGACTGTCCAACAAGATGACTATTAATACTGTTCTACAATAATGAGAATCATCATTAAGAATAATACGAATTTCATACAAACTCACAAGTAAAACATCCATACACATAGTAACGGGAATGGCTTTTTCTATTGAATTATGGTCATGAGAATTTGCAGGGAAAATGTGTTAAATTGTCTTGAAAATAAAAGGACACAATTTAAAATATTTGCAATGGTTGTAAAAATAGGCTTAATAAGCTTTACGCAAAATATACTTCGGATAAAATATGATTCCGAGCATATTCTTTGCGAGATTCACCCATCTACAGTGTTGAGGGAAATGTCAAATACATCACAATACTGCCTGCACATCTCCTTTCGTTTCTCCTGGCCTTGAGTTCTGGTTGGTCCTAAACATCCATCCCCAGGAATGGCTGAAGATCTTGAATCTGTTTGTATGATCAACTGGTCAAGCTTACAGTATGCATGAACAGTTCAATTTGAATTCAAGTAAAACTCAACAAGTTTCCTGAAAACGTACACAACCACACAAAATAGCTCCACTCACCCCTTCATCATAAATACCACAGGGATTTAAAAACAAATCTTATTAAAGTGTTAGGAAGGCAGAAGCAATGGTAAAAATGGTAAAGGTGTGTAAAAACAATCCTCACTCTGATACTCTTTCCTAAGTAACAGTTGCATGTTTTACATTTCTTTCTTATATATATATATATATATATATATATATATATATAATTTTTTTTTGCAACTTTGTCTTGTAGATTAACTTCTAATTGTCATTACAATTTTTCCACATTTTTGCTAAAGCGGGAATTCATATCACTCATTTCTACATTGGTCCATGTTCAAAGACAACATGAGCAGAAACATACAATGACTTACCGGCATTACACTGCAACACAGTTATTTTCTTAATCAGTATTTTGTCACGTTTTCCAGTAAAAAATTTTAAGATATTTTTTAAAACAAAAATGATGTACGACCATATGAATTGTTTTCAGAGAATATATCTTAAAAGTTATTTTTCTTACCGCATTTGCAAATTTTTTTTTATTATTGTTTTGCATAAACCATATTTTTGTTAGATTTATGCTTAAGAAACATGCAGTTTTGCTAATTAAGTAAATGTATCTTGTTTTAGGGATGTATAGATATTTTACTGGACAAAAAAACAACATTTTAAGAAAATGATTTTTTCGCAGTGTAAACCGTAATTCAAGTCTGTTAAATAAATACTGTAATGGTCAGACACAATTTCTTGCTCCAAGTTTCAGTAATCAGTCAAAAAAAATAAAAAAATAACAAAACGGAAGAGCTATTGAATAGAAAGGAGTGTCTCTTCCATGAAAAAATAAAAAAATGACCTGTTTATTTCGACAGGTGGACAGATTGATCTAGATTAGAGGTTGATGTCCTCCAAAAGTTAGCAGAACAGCGTCCACCACAAACCACCTTCCCTCTTTGAAATGTCCATCTTTGAAGCATCTCTCCCAAGCTCAACATTTCTGAACAATGGTTCTAAAATGAATTGCAGTCTGCTAAAAGCTCACATTCAGCTTTCTCAGACATGCACAACAGACCAGAACGGCTCAAGATGCAGCACAGCTGAAAGTCTCGGACGTTCTCCATATATGGAGTATAGCTGATCCCATACATTTGTGTTATTGCTTTAGACCCATAGAGTTTAAGGAGTTCAAACTGACCAAAGGGTTGAGTGTTTATTACACAGCCAGAAGAATTTAGCTGCTGCTAGGACGTTTGGGTAACCCAGAGATACCCAACACCATTCCCAACTTTAATGTCACTAAAGAAAGCACCATCTCCCTTTCCAGATTTTCCCTCTCCTGGATGCTCATGTGACTGGGGTGAGAGTCTGCAAACGGTTCTATTGGGGTTTGTTACTGTTAAGAGATTGGGCGGGATCTCACTGATCTGTCAATGTGTCTGGTGCAGGATCGGACTCCTGCTGCACCTCTGGGGTGATCATTCCTCTGTGGAGCTTCTCCAGAGACTGTTTCATCTACATGAGGGGGAGAAAAATGACCTGATACTGAGAGACATTATGAGAAGCATGTTGGGGAATATAATTTAATAGTGTATAGGCCTATAATTTAAGAAATCACAGCAGTATTTAACTGGCACAGAATCGATGAGGATCTCTATTCTACAGCATCAACCTTAACCACATATATTTACACTAAATGCAACTAATTATACTTGCATAACCTTTCTGTTTTAGAGAAAATTCTGACCAACCGTTCTGTTCGGGTCAAAAAAGACCCGGTAGAGTACAGTAGATATACTGTACGTATACAGCACCCCTTTTTTGTTCATAAACATGACATTGCCATAGGCTTGTTTTCACACTGAACACAAGCATTATATAGTAGCATTTCATCTGGAAAGAATGCCACCATATGTCAGTGTTTCAGAGCCCCTTAGACGATAGGGCGGGGAATTTTTCTCTGAAATGTTTTTGTGAAAACGTATTTAAGTTAAAACTTAAGTTTCCTTGCAATAAGGTTTGCATGCCCTTGCAATAAGTTTGAGTCCCCTCTTTGTTTGCATTCCCTCGCAATAAGATTTGCATGCCCTCGCAATTTGTTTGCGCTCCCTTTTAATTTGTTTGAGTTCCCTCGCAATTTGTTTGCATTCCCTCGTAATAAGTTTTGCGTCCCCGCGCAATTTGCTTGCGTCCCCGCGCAATTTGCTTGCGTCCCCGCACAATTTGCTTGCGTCCCCGCACAATTTGCTTGCGTTCCCTCGCAATAAGTTTTGCATGCCCTCGCAATAAGTTTGAGTGCCCTCGCAATAAGTTTTGCATGCCCTCGCAATAAGTTTGCGTGCCCTCGCAATAAGTTTGCGTGCCCTCGCAATAAGTTTGCGTTCCCTCACAATTTGCTTGCGTCCCCGCGCAATTTGCTTGCGCTACCTCGCAATAAGTTTGAGTGCCCCCCGCAATAAGTTTGAGTCCCCTCACAATAACTTTTGTATGCCCTTGCAATAAGTTTTCATTAGAGTAATATTTTAGACTGTAGTAACCATAGTTTTCGGCAGCAATCATGGTTTTTCTTGTAATATTGAAGTAACCATGACTAATGTAGGCGAACCATGATTTTTCTTCTTTTTTGCAGAAACCTTGTTTTTACTAAAGTAATATTGTAATAATTATGAAAAGTTAGTTAAGTAACCATGGTGGAAACTATGGTTTTAATACAGTATACTGTATCCTTATAGTAACCATAGTTTTACTATATATTAAACATGGTAATTCTAGTGGTTACTATGGTTTTACTAAAAAAAATAACCACAAAAAAGTTTTTATTACCAGTTTTCATTTTCCTGTATTATTACTATGGTATTACTACAAAGGAAAAAATGTGGTTACTATAGTAAAACCATGGTAAATGTATTGAGAGGGAATGCAAAACACATTGCGAGAGAACGTAAACTATTGCAAGGATGCGCAAAACTATTTCAGAAAAAAAACAAAAAAAAAACATCCCACTCTGGGGCTCCATACAATACCTATTGTTTTACAGTAGATATGTGGAAAAAACTTAATTTGGAGTGAAAAAGCTGACAATATGAATAATTCAAAATTGTATCTGTTTGAAACAAATACATTTTTTTTATTTTTTCAAAAATATTTGTATTTTATAATACTGACAGTGAAAAATGAGTGAAAAATCTTATAGAATTCCATTGAAAAGGTCAACTACAAAATTTAGGGATTAAGATGCCATTAAGACTTGTGGATGGTCGCTTTTGACTTGGGCCAGTAAGTAAACATCTAGCAACCCCCTAGCAACGCCTAGCACCCAACCAAAACATCCTAAGAGTATCATAACATTTTTAGATTTTTTATTATTATTCATTTATTCTATTCTATTTTATTGTTGTGGAGAACCTGAAGGCATTTTGACCAAATAATAGATTAAGATTAGATTTCCACTGTTTTTAAATCATAAAATGGGTCAAAAATGACCTGAACATAACAAAATGTTTATAAATGTATATAACCAAGTTAAAAACATCGAGGAACATTTTTTTTTTTCATTTTTTTATGTTTATTTCTGATATATATATACCTGATCCAGAAGTGTGACAGAGGACTGTAAAATCTGCTGCCATTTGTTCATCTGGGTCTGGTGGAACTGCCTCTGGAGCTGCAGCACCTGTGCCCACTCTCCTGCAGACTGAGGCAGAGGACTGGAGAGAGGACGATAACTTTAAATCAGCATGAGTTCAAGCTTTTGCAAGCACTAAGAAGCAGAATGAGTTCAGGCTACCATATGACAACAATCAAATGAGACATAGATTTTAATGTACCTGTCAGTTAAAGAGTAGGTGTGCCACGTCTCCAGTGTGTGTGCGGCCCGCTCCAGTGCCCAGAGTTTGTAGAACAGCATCATGTTCAGAGCCACCAGCACAACCAGACTTCAGGAGATAGAAAGCAAAGACATAAATATAATTTTCTGTACTTGAGGGTGTATAAAGAATTTAGTTTGGGATCATGAAAATCTGTTTTTCTTGAAGCATAGAGACAGAGGCTCTACCTGACACAGATCCTATGTGCAGGGGGAAGCAAGGAATGCAAGACGAGAGAGAAGAACAGCAAGGAGAGAAATTAGTAAGGAAAAGAAAGGAGGAACAGAAAAAGAGAGACAGACATCCTTAAGTAATGTCTGTTTCTTTGTAAACTGGATCAGAGTGATACTATGAAGCTTTGTAATGTTTGGAAAGGTTGTAAAAGTATGGAGAGTTCAGTTTCCCAAAATTAAAGAAATCATTTACAGAAGTCCTGAACCGCACTGTGAAAAACAAAAATAAGTAGGTGAAACATACTTACATAGGTACATGTCTTTGTGCCTTCCAACAAATGTTTTTTTCTCTCTTATTTTTCCCCTCTCTCATATAAGAAATCTTTTTTTTTTTCCTCCAAACATTTTGTTTTTCATCTCAATTTGTTTTTAAATCAACTCAAAGCTAATAGTAAGTTAAAAATGGATGCAAAGCTACTAAAATGAAATACACTGAACACATATATTGATTTATTTATTAATTTAATGATTTAATCATTTTAAACTATTTTAATAGGATTTGTTTTAATATTTAATTATATGGTGATGTATGTAATCAAGTTGATTTCCGTAAAATAAAACTGAATGGGGATTGTTTAGCTACAAAAAGTCCCAATCCACATTTATTGTTTGGAAAAGAACAGCTTGGAAATTCTGTGTAGAATATCTCCTTTTGCGTTCCACTTAAGAAAAAAAGACAGTTTTGGAACGACTTGTATGAAAAATAATGACAAATTTTAAAATTTTGGGTGATAAATTATTTTCAGCTTTCATAAGAATATTCAAATAAACATCATCATAGCATGTTGTCCGAGAAGCCAGTCAACACACTGCATTCTGAACTTTACATATATCTACTCTTTAGAAATCAGAGCTGAGCGAGATGAACAGACAAAAAAAAGACTTCTTAGACCAAAACCATTTAAAGTGACCTTAATAATATCAGCTGTTTGCGTGAATGCTGACATTACAAACTCACACACACAAACATGAAAGTTCACAGACACATGCAAACACTTTGTATGCACAAAGGTGGAAACACTCACATAAAGCTCACAATAAGCAGTATGGTGGAAATGCTGTTGTTGTTGCTGGCCCCTCTCCACCTCTCTTTCACATACTGAGCACCTGGAGAACAGAACAAGTACTTTTTAGTGCTGTAATGTCACATTTTACCACTAGATGTCAGTGCATTCCAAAGTCAAACTCAACATAATTTGTTTGCCATTTACAGCACCTTTGAGGAATAATAAAGGATAGTAGCAAGTAAAAACTGTCAAGAAAGAAAAACAAATCCACAAGAAAATTCAATCAAATTAATTTGACTTTTTTCTTAGAATGAATCTCATCAGCTGACTCACTCGCTTCTCTCCTTTCGCGCTCCTCACCAATTCCTCTGTCGCCCCGTTCCCCGCCGCCTCCTGGCCCCTCCCTCTCTCTCTCCCGGTCTCCTGCTCGTCGGGGGCAGTTGCGTTTGCGTCTGCGCAGGGTTGGGTTTGTCTTGGCAGAATCTGCTGAAGCAGCTTCTCCAGTACTCACCACAGAAACCTCCGTTTGTAGCAGGGTCTCCAGCTTACACACCTCCATCTCTGAGCAGGAACACAAGAAATCATTATTAGGGCTAATGTTACAATAATCCTTTGGATTATAAAGATGCATTGAAAGTGAATGGTGACTAAGGCTAACATTCTGCTTAGCATCTCTTCTTGTGTTCCACGGAAGATAAAGTTATACAGGTTTGGAAAAACATGAGGATGAGCGAATGAAGAAAGAATGCTAATTTTATATTAGCTTTAACAAGAGTAACATAGGAAGTCTCCTTACCCATGTGTCTGTAATACTCTTCTATCCCACTCCAAGTGTTCTTCTCTATCAGAGCTTTCACAAGACTCCACGGCTGCTTCCTGTAGCAGATATTAGACGAGACCCTACAGACACACACAATGAGATTCTGAGCAGTGTTGGCGTTTGAAGCATAACAATACGAACATAAATATGGGTAGGCAGTTCTACCTGAGCCGACTCTTGTGCTTGTTGACAGAGGTGAGGCAGTATCTGTGTACAGTGTAGAAATAGTCCTGGTAGGGGATGCCTGATGTTATGACCTCCGAGTCCACAACGTAACACTCGCCCTGTGTGCTGCTCTTGTGGAGAGTCTGTGCATCACAACACAATACAATCCAATAACTGTAGAGAATGTCCCAGACATGTTTTTAAACAAAAGTTAGGCTCTATCCTTGATGCTTTCAATTACTACTGTACAGAAGTTTACAATAATGAATTACAATGGAAGTCAAGGCATTCTGGAAGGGTTAAAAATGAGAAGTGTAGACACTTTGACACTTTAGAGACACTTTGTATTTTAAAGAAATGTTCTGGGTTCAATACAAGTTTAGCTCATTTGACAGCATTTGTGGCATAATCTTGATTATCACTAAAAATATTTTTGACTTGTCCCTCCTCTTTCAAAAAGTAAAAACCGAGGTGGCAAATGAGGCACTTACAATGGAAGTGAATGGGTCCAATTTTTGGAAGTGTGAAGCGTATCATTTTATAAAAGCACTTAAATCATTTTTTTGTTAAAACTCATGTATTATTTGAGCTGTAGTTGTTTCAATAATTCTTACTGTCGCTTTAGGGTTTTAGAGTTTATGGCATTACAGTGTCATGGCATCAAAGTTGTCAAATTGAATATAGCTTTACACAGAATAGATTAGCAAGCAATTTTAGCACACTGAAATCATGTTAACACATATTGTTTACGTCTTGTGGTTAGAATTTTGAAACAGTGAGAATTTGAAAGTTTATGGATTGGCCCCATTCTCTTCCTACAGTGCCTCACTGTAACCCATAATGGGTGAGGGTGCACGTCCGGTGCCGAGACTACTAGTCAGCCGGGAGGTGGATAAAGACGAGCCAGAGGCGACAGTTCGGGATAGAGAGAGAGACATGCGGCCACTGTGAGTGTGTCTATGTGTTTGCGCTTAAGTTGATTTGAGATTATTTATGTTATTATAACTTATGTTGACTGTTCAGTCGGTTCTGCCTCCTTGCTCACATTACCCCGTTACAAACTACCATGAGCTTCAAGACTTAGTAAGAATGAGGGTGATTAAGGAACAACAAAAAAATAGAAAAGCATTCTGAACCCACCTGTGTTTCCACCACAGGAGCAGTTTTTGGACCCAGCGGGTTGTTGATGGCTATGGTATAACTCAGAACTCTACTGCTGCTTCCACTGCTGCTGTCCTGCTGCCACTCGTGCACAGAGAGATCTGAGCCAATCACATGAGAGAGAGAGAGAGAGAGAGAGAGAGAGAGAGAGAGACAGAGAGAGAGAGAAGTTAGGGTATTCATTAAGGGACAGAGGGAGAAAAAAGGGTTGATCATTACTGTCAGACCACTTGAAGGGGCACAGATTAGGGGGGAATTATCCATGTAGACAGTATAGACAAAGAGCTCAGCACAAGAGAAAAACACTTCTCACACAGTGCTACGGTGGCTACCATCTCTTTATCTATCGTTACGGATGATAAACATATGCATCTACATAGCATCTTACCTCAGCAAAAAAAAGAAACGTCCCTTTTTCAGGACACTGTATTTTAAAGATAATTTTGTAAAAATCCAAATAACTTCACAGATCTTTATTGTAAAGGGTTTAAACAATGTTTTCCATGCTTGTTCAATGAACCATAAACAATTAATGAACATGCACCTGTGGAATGGTCATTAAGACATTAACAGCTTAATGACGGTAGGCAATTAAGGTCACAATCATAAAAACTTTGGACACTAAAGAGACCTTTATACTGACTCTAAAAAAAAAAAACACCAAAACAAAGATGCCCAGGGTCCCTGCTCATCTGCGTGAACGTGCCTTAGGCATGCAGCATGGAGGCATGAGGACTGCAGATGAGGCCAGGGCAATAAATTCCAATGTTCGTACTGTGAGATGCCCAAGACAGTGGTACAGGGAGACAGGAAGGTCAGCTGATCATCCTTGCAGTGGCAGACTCCATGTAACAATACCTGCACAGGATCGGTACATCCGAATATAACACCTGCGGGACTGGTACAGCATGGCAACAACAACTGCCTGAGTTACACCAGGAATGCACAATCCCTCCATCAGTGCTCAGACTGTCTGCAAAAGGCTGAGAGAGGCTGGACTGAGGGGCCTGTTTTAAGGTAGGTCCTTAACAGACATCACTGGCAACAACGTCGCCTATGGTCACAAACCCACCTTCACTGGACTAGACAGAACTGACAACAAGTGCTCTTCACTGACGTGTCGTGGTTATGTCTCACCAGGGGTGATGGTCGGATGCACGTTTATCGTCGAAGGAATGAGCATTACACTGAGGCCTGTACTCTGGAGCGGGATCGATTTGGAGGTGGAGGGTCCGTCATGGTCTGGGGCGGTGTGTCACAGCATCATTGGACTGAGCTTGTGGTCATTGCAGGCAATCTCAATGCTGTGCGTTACAGGGAAGACATCCTCCTCCCTCATGTGGTACCCTTCTTGCAGGCTAATCTTGACATGAACCTCCAGCACGACAATGCCACCAGCCATACTGCTCGTTCTGTGCATGATTTCCTGCAAGACAGGAATGTCAGTGTTCTGCCATGGCCAGCGAAGAGCCCGGATCACAATTCCATTGAGCACGTCTGGGACCTGTTGGAACGGAGGGTGAGCGCCATACCCCCAGAAATGTCCGGGAACTTGCAAGTGCCTTGGTGGAAGAGCAGGGTAACATCTCACAGCAAGAACTGGCAAATCTGGTTCAGTTCATGAGGAGGAGATGCACTGCAGTACTTAATGCAGCTGGTGGCCACACCAGATACTGACTGTTACTTTTGATTTTGACCAAATGTTTTGACCTGAACTTTGTTCAGGGACACATTATTCCATTTCTGTTAGTCACGTATCTGTGAAACTTGTTTATTTTATGTCTTAGTTGTTGAATCTTTTTATGTTCATACAAATATTTACACATGTTAAATTTGCTGAAAATAAAAGCAGTTGTAAGTGAGAGGATGTTTTTTAAATACTGTCGACAGCGGCAACTAGATATGTGCCAGGCATTGTAAACTTCTGTATTTATTATTTACTTAGTATTATTATTTATTTATTTATTTATCTACTTGAATTTTGGTCCCTGCTTAGTCCATGTATTGTGACCTGTGTATTTGCTGCTCTGTTCTGGTGCCCAAATGCAATATGAAGTCATTGACAGTGTTTCTGAATGTTTGATTGAGTGTTGTCTTTTTGTCTTGTTTGCTACGACTGGTAGGCTACAACTGAATTGCCCTATGGGGATAAATAAAGTTGTTTGAATTGAATTGTTTCATTTTTTGCTGAGTTTACATATTAAAATCTACATAGAATAGTCTATGTTCTTGCCATTTCCTTTTTTGTACACTGAATAAACAAAATGTACACTGAGAAAACAAAACAAGAAAGAGAAAGAGACTATGGTAGTCTATGCTATTAGAAATAGTGAAAACAAACAGTTGAGGGCTCATTAACTGCACAAAGGCCCTCTAAAAGGACATATAAGAATGGAAGGAGGAAAGGAGGGAGGGGGGACAAGGGCACGTGACATCTGAAAGCTGCAGGGAAAAACAATAAGAGCCATGCACATAACAGTCAACAGCGCAGTCAGGGATCAAGCAGGACATCCAGTACACTAGGGACAGTATTACAAAAAAAGACAAGTAAGAAATACTCTGATATACACTGAGAGATAGAGGAAATTTTGTAATTTCCTGACATACATTTGCATAAAAAAAAAAATTCAGGCATGGATAAGAGTGTACAACTGACCGGTAAAGTGCCGTTGGGAGAAGAGGTGTTGTATGAACTGAGTGTCCGAGAACAGAAGGTCATGGAGCTTATCCACGCTCATGCAAACAACTATGTTGATATGCAATCGGCCGCTGAGGTCTGTACAGAAGGACTCAACCTCACCTGCAGAGAAAATAAGTGTTAAAATAAACCAGTCTGCCTTATTACTTGACACATATTTTACTTGAAAATGCTTTTTCTCATTAAGCAAAATGTTAAATTTTAAGTGTAGTGTTTTTGATGGCATCAGAGAATTGATTGAAATACAGATATAATACTATTTTGTCACGGAAGGTGGAGTTTTGGTTATTCAGGGAAAGACAGTCATATTTTGAGTCAGGGGACAAATCAGGGAAGCTTTTGGATAGATATATAAAACAGAGAGAGTGTTTTTCTACCATTCCCTCAGTGAAATATTAATAACGCTTTTAAAGATTCTTGATCTTGATCTTTATAGTTCCACGTCTTCGTCTACCAATGAAAATATGTGGAACCATTAGATATCCCTAAATTGACGACTGAGCAAAACAATTTTCTTGATTCTGAGATAAACTTGGAGGAGCTTGACAAGGTAATTAAGGCCTTACCAACATTCAGATGGCTTTGCTGCAGAATTGTTTAGATCTTATGCTACAGAACTGGCTCCACTTTAGTTAGAAGTTTATACAGAATCATTAAAGAATGGAAAGCTTCCGTCAACCATGATGTAACCCCGGATTAGACTGATTCTTAAAAAGGACAAAGATTCAAGTGAGTGTAAGAGTTACCCGTCCAATTTCCGTGATCCAGCTAGATGTAAAAATATTGTAAACAATTCTGGCTAACCGATTAAGTTATGACATCGCTTATACATATAGATCAGGTGGGGTTTATTTGGGGCCGCAACTCTACTGATAATATTAGGCGTTTCATCAATATCATGTGGTCAGTGGCGAATGATAAGACTCTGGTCGCTGCCATCTCACTTGATGCCGAAAAGGCGTTTGATAGGCAACCGATAGCGGCGGTACAAACTAATTAATTTCAGATTATTTTACTCTGGATAGGGGCACCCGGCAGGGTTGCCCTCTTTCCCCATTATTGTTCTGAGGATTTTCCATGGGTGGTGGCATGTTTGTTTTTCACAGATGATATTTTATTATTTGTCTCTGACCAAACTAGAGCTATGCCTTTAGTCCACAGAATTATTATTTCCTTTTCTAAGTTCTCAGGATACAGAGTCAGTTGGATTAAATCTGAAGTTTTGGATCTGACAGCATACTTCCCAGTAAAGGCTTTCCAGTCGGGCGCCTCCAGTGGCATTAAGTATTTAGGCATTTTATTCCCAGCTAATTTGTCTTTTTAGATAGAGTTAATTTTGACCCATTATAAAACGTTTTTTGATCAATGTGGGCAGGTGGGCTTAATTACATTATCTATCTATCTATGATTGGGAAGGTTAATGTTATTAAAATGAATTGTATTCCAAAATGTAACTACTTGTTACAATCTCTCCCTGTAGATGTCCCCCTCTCTTATTTCAAGCAATTTGATAGTATAGCAAAGTCCTTCATTTGGAATGGTAAACTAGATTACATTTTAATTAGTTACATAGGCCGATTGACAAAGGTGGGCTAGACTTACCAAAGATTTTGTTTTATTATTATGCATTCAGTCTCATACATTTGGCACATTGGTCACTTCCTCGTGAGAGAAAACTTCTATCATGCGAGAAAGATTTAAACTTGGTATTGGAGGAGGAAGTGTGGGCTAGGATTCTAAAAAATGCAATTCAAGATATTACATAGATTCTATTGGAACCCCTCTAGATTGTAAAGGCTTGGCCTTAAAAACACCCACCTCCTGGCAATGCCAATCAGAAGATGGAGACACAATCCATGTTTTTTGGGGGTGTGTTAAGATCCAGGAATTTTTGTTGAAAGTTCAGAGTTGTATGCGTGACGTTTTGGGCACTCAGGTTTTACTTTGTCCCAGACTCTGTATTTTAGGTGATGGGGCGGTCATAAATTTGGGGGATAATCACCAGTTCTGACCAGTCTCATGATTGGCAGGCAAATCATTTTAAGGGGATGGAAGTCAGATGGAGCGCCCTCATTTTCAGAGTGGTGTGTGGAAATGGGGAGGGTGGATGCTTTCAAGGAGGTGGAATGTAGAAGGCTGGGGTTTTGGGACATATTTGTTAAGAAATGGTGCAATTATTTAGCAATTTATTGGGACTCTCAGGGAGGGGATGTGGAGAGTGTAGTTTAGTTTAATTATGTATGTTTATTATATTTACTTTTTTGTTTATTTTGGTTTTGTGTGTGCTTTTATGTGGGACCACAGGGGTATTCACTGGTGGTCAGGGTGGGGTTTGAATATGAAATGTTGATTCGTTGTATATGTGTTGGCTTTTTCTTTGTTGTGTATATATGAATCAATAAAAAAAAAATATTGCAAGTGTTGTTTTTGTTTTTTTTACCAATTTTTTTTTATAGAGCATGTACAAAGATGTCATGATGAGGCAGAGAAGAGAGGGGGCCATAATCATGTTAATGACAAAACCCACACAAAAATTTAATTAACATCACAACTCAACTTATAGGAGGGTCTGCACTAACTGCAAGGCCATGGCACCACGGCAAGTGGTTTTGTCAGTTCATCTTAAACAACTTTGAGAGACATCAGTCATAACTTTTACTGAAAAACAGAGGAAAGACCCCGGCACTCACTCTCTTCCTGAGTGTCAGAGGAATTGCTGGGGTCAGTTGGAAGCTCCTCATCATTGGTCATATCTAATGAGGAGAGGTTTCCCAGGCTGTGTGGGACAGAGGGAGGGGACTGAAGTGCCTGATTGGCTGATTCTGGCTGGCTGTCCCCGTCTTCCTCCATGATCTATTAAAGCAAGTGATGGAAGAATAAACACTTACTCCCTAACTTTGTAGAAGATGAAGCAATACTTTATGTAAAATGTTTAAATAACTTCAATTAAAAGTTACATTTATTATAATTCTGTGATGGATATGAAAGTATGATTAAATAAACAACCAGGGGTGTAAATATTAGATCTGATATCTATTGATTACAATTCTTTACTAAATGATACAAAGCATCATGAAATTTGGTCACAATTCTGTTCGATCCAAGTTAATGCAATTATTTGTAGCTCAATTAAGCATTGTTTTTCATTATAAAACGTGTTGAAGACACCAATGTAACTGAGGGACAAAGTAAACCAAAGTGGAATATTAACACAAAATTATAAATTCATGAGCTCAAAACTTGTATTTTGGATGAGAAATGAAAGCGTAATACATTGGGTATTGCAATGTGTAAATCCATTTTCGCAATGTAGATTTCCTGTGGCTCAACAGGTAAATCTTGGTGCTAGCAATGCCAAGATCAAGGGTTTATTTCCCAGGGAACACACAAACTGATGCAATGTATACCTTGAATAGTGCATTCAGATAAGCTCAGAGTCTGCCAAATGCATAAATGTAAAAAAAAAAAAAAAACTTATGTATCAATGTATTTTTACAACCCCTACAAATGGCCCAGTCCCTGTATAAATGTTCCAGTCCATTGAGGCAGGTAACACTTACAGTTAAGGATGGGGCAGTTCCAGTATTTATGGAGTGTGTTGTAGGAGGCAATGAGCTTTGGGAACTGGGAGGACTGGCCTCAGGTTCCACACTGGCCCGAGTAGGCGGCACCTCCACAGGCTGGCAAGAGGACGACGAGGATGATGGCGGTGAAGAACCTGAAGCACAGGGAAGAATGGAGGCAGATGAGGGGAAAGAGGAGACCATGGGAGGCACCGGCACTGAACCCAGATCCAGCAGGTCAGTGACGGAGACAGACTCCTCACTCGGCCTAGAGGGGAGAGAGTCATACATTAAAAGTCAGTTAAATCATAGGAGTGGGCATATAATGAGTCATTCATCATTCACCTCATTGTGTTCATTGTATGGAGAAAAAAATGTATTAATTCTAGTGAATGGATCATTCTGCCCAACATTTCCTTTGTGTTCCACAAAAGAAAAAAGTCATGCAAGTTTGGAACAACCTGATTAAATGATGACATCATTTTCATTTTTGGGTAAACTATTACTTTAAAGTGGCCATTTCATGAAAAAAAACTATTTTACTCATTTGGTTTGAAATAGAGTATGTGGAAATAAGACAGTAAAAAAAAGAGGCTTTTTACATAAAGAAGTCTTAAAAGTACAGTAGCCTTTTTATTTCTAGGGTCAGAGAGGAGGAACATGGTCATGGAAAACTAAATTATGACTGTTTTGGCACAATAAACATTGCCTAACATTACAAATGGACTTAAAAGAGATAGTTCACCCAAAAATCTAAACACTCTTATCAAATACTCACCCTCATGACATCCCAGACCAACAAAGATTTTTAGAATATTTTAGCTCTGTATGTCCATACAATGCAAGTGAATGGATACCAAATTCTAAAGTTCCAAAAGGACATAAAAGCATCATAAGTAATGCTTATCCTACATTTTAGTGGTTAAATCATGTCTTCAGAAGTAATATGATAGGTGTGGGTATGAAACAGACCAATATTATTTTGACTATAAATTTCCACTTTCACTTTCTTCTACTTTTTTTTTTTTTGTTGATTCACATTCTTTGTGTATATTGCCACCTACTGGGCAAATATAGTAAATGAGAGATTTTTTTGGGGGGGCGGGGGGGGGGGGGGGGGTGAACTGTCCCTTTAAGGGAAGTGCAAACATTTAGAATATGTCTAATCTAAAAAACTAAACCAAAAAGGTAAATATACCCGTCTGTTTTTCCTTGTTTTCTAAGGCAAATTTAATTAACAGATTCCTCTCAGCGTGTACTCACAGCAGGCCATTCATAAGTTCAGCAGTAGGGGATACGTAGTCATCATCTTCACTAGTGAGCCCCAGCTCTGTGCCGTAACACTGGTGAACAATGTGCCACAGCTCCTTGGGAGACAAAGTCTGTGGAAGAGGAACATGATAGTCTCAGCACTTTATCAGCCTAAAAATACAATTTTTATAAGCCAACAGAAGTGATGGCACAGCTTTTTAATACTTAAAGGATTTTGATGACATAAATGTTCCTGCCAATAATACTAGCTAGCTGTTGTGTATTTTTAAATTTCTTTACCAATTATAAATAGACATTGACTGACTGTACAGTCAGTAGCTCTGTTCCAAAACCTAGTGAGCTGCCTCGCTGTCTATTACATACAGCAGCTACAATCTTAGGGGCATTTTTCAAACAGACAAGCTTGCTGAATCAGGAGTTGTAGTCATGCATTACAATTCATCTGTATTGTCACCTGCATTGCATGCCAAGTGCTAATTACTATGGCATTTTTGCGTCCATCTGCACTGTATTTTTGATTGTAATCCCAAGCGTTAGAAGGGCGCATAGACTCGCACATTCAGTGTGCAGCACCTTGACCAGAATTTAACCTCATAATAGTATGATTTGAAACCCTTTTCCTGGACAGCAACTTCATTAACGGTCAATCACATGCAACTGATTCAAATGGAGTTTGACTTTAGTATGGTGCTAAGCTTATAAGCGCTAAAAAACAAAACAAATATTGTGTGAATACTAAATTTTTTATTACTGAAATTGGAGCCATTTTATAGATACCTTGGAGTATTGCATAAAAAGGTATATTGGACCCACTTTATATTAGGTGTCTTTAACTACTATGTACTTATTTTGTGTTGTTGCATTGTACATTTAAAGTACCTACATTTAATTACATATGTAGTTACACTGTTAAACCTTACCCCTAACCCTAAACATAACCCTACCCATACCTCAACCTCAGTAGCAGCAAATGTGAATTTTTGTGAGAATTTTGCTGACCAAAGTAATTACACAATAAATACATTGTATTGTATGTATTTGAACTTAAGTACATAGTAGTAAAAGACATCTAATATAAAGTGGGACCAGTATATTTATAATTGTTTCTCAATGTCCCATTTTGATTTTAGCCAAAGCAAAGTACCTTATAAGGCAATATGATTTTGCTAATGTTTCAAGCTGTCTTCACATTGTAAGTGTGCCTTTGATGAGTAAAATGCCTAGATAGTCAGCTCACTAGGATTTGGAGCAGAGCTTACAAATTCGACAGCAGAAGCTTTATTATAGCACATTTTCATTTATAACTGTATTCAGCTGAAACAGACCAGCCTGTTGAAAGATGAGTTGCATTAAAGCATTGCAATGCATCTGTAGTCACCACCTGCATAGCCTGCCAAGTGCTAATTTCTATGGCCTGTAGACAGGTGATGTTGGTTGCCTGCCATATGAAAGTCTACACCCCACTGACAAATGCACAGTGCTGATGCTGACAGGAGACTTTATTTAGATAAAATGCAAGCAGTATAAACTAGAGTCTGAACTAGGAGGGAGATTCTCACATTATCCATCAGTGCATTCTGCCATAGTCTGAAGATCATCATGTAGCTGCGATCCCTCGCCCCAAATGATGTGAAGAAGTGCTGACAAATAAAAAGATTGGTGAGATTTGAATCAAAGGACAAGTATTCACTTACAAGATTATCCATTTTTTTCTTTCTCCCCTTTTCTCCCCAATTTGGATTGTCCAATTCCCAATGCGCTCTTAGTCCTCATGGAAGCATAGTGACTCGCCTGAATCAGGGTGGCGGAGGACGAATCTCATTTGCCTCAGCGTCTGAGACCGTCAATCAGCGCATCTTATCACGTGGCTTGTTGAGCGCATTGCCGCGGAGACATAACGGGTGTGGAGGCTTCACGCTATTCTGTGCGGCATCAACGCACAACTCACCATGCGCGCCACCGAGAGCGAGAACCACATTATAGCGACCACGAGGAGGTTACCCCATGTGACTACCCTCCCTAGCAATGGGGCCAATTTGGTTGCTTAGGAAACCTGGCTGGAATCATTCAGCACTCCCTGAACTCCAGGGGTGGTAGTCAACATCGTTTCTCGCTGAGCTACCCAGGCCAAAATTAACAAAAGTCTGGAAATCAAATAATGGTCATTTTAACATTAATTTCCAATGTCTGCTTTGTGGTACCTTCTCGTGTTCAGTGCTAATCTGGATGGCGTTAGGGATGAGCTTGGCCGTCTTCTCTTTGGTCAGACTTGTCACATCTTTCAGGAGTATTGTTATCTGGTGATACAAAGAGGGAGAGAAAATCCTTTAGCTACAACTATAAACAGATCAAATAATATATATTTGTTTTTGCTGTCAAAACTTAAAGTTTCACATTTCTGCTTTTATACCCTCGAAGCACCTAGCTCTGTGCACTTCTAAGTGCCTTACTGTAACTGTGATCAAAGCATAAAAAATAAAACTAAGGGAAGAGTTAATCGACACTATGCCATAAACGTTTTCGATAGAGTTTAACTTGTAATGGACCCAGAACAGTTCATTAACTGCTGAAAGAAAAACTTAGAATGGTGACTTTGAATGTACTCTGTTGTATGAGGGTTACCGTGGTCTCCCATCGGAATATATTACTGTAGAAGCAGAGCCAGTTCTCAGACAGGTAGAGACGGCCCTGGAGCAGAATGTCTTTCTGCAGTGCACATGAATAGTCTAGATAAAAAAGAAAAACAACAAGAGGACATGTGATAATCACAACTAAGAACAGAACTGTGACCTAATCACCGGTCCTTTAAGAAAACATTACTCATTTCACTCATGGAGGAGTGACACTCACCCACTATGAGACGCTCTGAATCAGGCAGCTTTTTAAAGAGTTTGCGGAAGTCTTCATTCCTCTGTTTGTATGTGGGGCTCAGAACCTGTGAATCAGCGAGAGAGATGTGAGCAGGGGAAACTAGCACCGTCAGGTGGAGCACAGAACACTGAGGCATGAAGTTCTGAAGACCCCAGGATACTTACATTGTACCAGCTCTGCATTTTCTGGAATAGAGAGGAAAACATGGGAGAGGATGTTGTTTAAGATTTCCATTCTTTTAAAAAAACAGGCATAGATTCAGTTCACTGTATAAACCCACACGTGTTTACTTTAAAGTCAACATGAAATCAAAATCAAACCTATGGTCCTATTGTCCACAGTTCATCAGTGCATGTTCCAAAAATGTTCTACGTTTGTCATTGTAACTTTTCATGGCAATGTAACAGCTTGCTCCGCCTCTGAAACGGCTTTCATTTGTGGAGAACGTCACAAAAGTTTCCACTTATGGGTGCTGGTGGATTTTCATCTTTCAGGAGGGGAGTATTCTGTCACAATGCATAATCTGATATGTATCGCCATACGTCACATAATGGAAGTAATATGGGTTGCAAACGTGGTTTAATGTTGACTTTAAAGACTTAGTAGTTTTGTGCATTTGGTAATTACATTTTTTATTTTATTTTTTTTAAAGGACTGAATTTGCAATTCATATTACCTTATAATTAACAGTGAAAAATGCAGGACAGACGTGGGATTGCAAATTATTATTAAGTAAAAAGAACCATTTTTTTTACTTTTGTGATTTTATACATTAGAGAACACCACATTTTTACGTTTTCAAAGCATTAAAACTCCAAACAAGGTTAACGTAAGAATGTTAGATGTTGTGACATCAAAGAAATGATGACAGTGCTGTCAACTTGCGTGAAACTCCCTCATACTGGCCCAAGGCCAGCAGACTATCCTTATTGTTGAGCCAAGACAAGACTGTCCAATTATTAAAGTGGTCCAGGACGTGGCTTACCTTGGCATTGCGGGTGAAGTGTCGGGCTGCGAGTGGGTAGGAGGAGGTAGAGGAGGAGGGGGTTGGAGGAAGGGGACTGTCGGAACCCCCAGCGCATCTATCTCCACCCAACTCCCCTTCGCTGGCTCTGCCTCCCAGCACGCGCCGGCGCAGGGAGGGTGAGCTGCCGGGAGTGCTGCGCGGAGAGTTACTGGCTGTACTGCAGGCGGAAGAAATTAAGGTCAGACACTCGGTCAGACGGTCATCTGGCATTTCATCACACTGGTTCAACCGCCCTTATGGGCGGGTGTGTCATGCACAAGGAAGTGACAGAACGGACAAAGTTTATCCACCATTTACAAAACAGTATGTGTTGATTACAACAAACTGATTGTGGATCCAGTTTACAACATGTTAGGGACCACAAAAGTGCATTAAAACTTTACAAATATGAATGGTTTCAAATCAGTGTTCAAATTAAATTGAGAAAATTTTGTTCTGAGCTCAGGTCAAATCCCAGAGATAAAGACCATATTTGTATTAACAACTATCGTTTCCATAGTAGCATTCCATTCCTGCTCCAGTTAAATAAAGGTGACAACTTGGATAGGGGCTTCTTTCCACAAACACAAAGCCTTATCTGTTCACCAACATTTGATCAGTCAGATGAGACATTTAATTGTCTGACATGAGACCTGTTAAGTCAAAAGAGAGCTGATAGTGGCTTTAAGGCATGTGACATCAATCCTTAATTCCAGTGTACTAGTGTACAAGGCAAGCAAAACCATCAAAGTAAACAGGCTCAGAAGAGCATATACTATATCTCTAACTACTAGAGACCCGATACAGAATTTATGGAAAATATCTAATATAATGACTGCATCTATAGCTACAGTGCACCCAAAAAGTATATTGACATGTAAGCCACACTTAAAAATGTATGAATGTCTATGCATTACCAGACAGCATATCAAACCAATGGAATTTACTGCAAAGAAAAATAGCTAAAATACACTTTAAGCAAACCATTTCTAATAAAAGGTACTAGTTTTTTCAAAATTAAGATGAAAAATTTGTGTCCAAAAACATGTTGACAAGTTTTGGTTGTCAAACATTAGTGAACTACACATTTGGTTACTCTACTTGGATATCTGTGTGAATTTGAGAGGAAATGACTTCTAACACTCACTAAAAATAATCTTGAGACCAGCTGGTTAAAATTATCAAAAAAAATAAAAATAATTAGATCTGAGAAAAAGTCTAGAATCATATTAGGTTATTATTTTGTATCTTTTGAAATGACATTTTTGCGGGGCTACCAGGACTATAAGTTCTCAAAATCACAAATATACAGTATATATTTTTGTATTATTCTGGCAACCCTGAGAACAAGTACCTCAGGTTGTATGTAGAACATTGAGTATTTGAGTTTAGTCAGTTTGAATGCATTAGAAGGTTCTGAATCCACCATGCAAATACAGATCCAGAGCACCAGACAGTCACACTTCAACACATCGATTAAATAGGCCTACAGCAAGATGAGATGACAAGTGACGCATAACATCTTGCCCTAACCAGATGTGACGCGATAAGATTCCACCGAAAAGCAATCTGTTGGTCCACACCACGTGCGATGCGACACCACAATATTAATACACTAAAATGAGGATACCTGATAATAAAACACAGAAAACAGCAATTAAAAACGAAACTGTGTTTATTGAACGCAACTCGTTTTCTCACATTACTACAGCAAGCCCAGAGGGGATAAATACACAATCACACACATATACAGGACAAAGATACATTGTGAATCACATCCTTATTCAGTCTGTACAATTGTTTAAGCACACGCAGTACTCCTGATGTTATTTCGTTGATCTCTACGTGACAGGGAAGCAGAAAGAAAGTCAGAATGAGCCAGTATGTCTCACTACTGCCATTCTGAACCGGTGTGTGTGTGTGTCTGACAGAGCTCTGGCTGAAGTGAGCGAGACTTCAAGCACAACATTCGGTAAGTGTGTGACACCCTCGGCCAAAATCAAATTGTTGTGAACTGGGTAGTGAGATGGCAACTTTAATATACTGCAATAAGTATAATTTTAGACCATTTTGTTGACTGTGCTGCTTGGCGTGATGATGCAGAAAAATTTAAAAAAATAGAAAGCCCTGTCACGGGTAGTTAGGACAAAAACTCTAATTAACATGGAAAAAAAACAAAAACGCACACGGCCCGGTCCCCAATCAGGCTAATCAGCGGAGGAGAGGGATAAGGCCAAACCGGATGTGGCAGTTCAGGAGAGAGAGAGCCACACGCAGCTGCTGTGCGTCTCTATGCTTGTGTCTTTACGTTTTCATTCAACATTATTTTGACTGTTCAGCTAGTTACCGCCTCCTCCTTGCCTCCGCGAGAAGAGGAGGGGCTAGCTGTCGGCCGCCTGGAGCGGTGGATCTGCTGCCAGGGGCGGAGGTGTTCGCTACCGGCCGCCAGAACACGGAGGGGCATTCCATCCACCAGGGGTCGGAGGACTCGCTGCTGTCCACCCAGGGAGGAGCGACTGTCATCCGCCAGAGGCTGGAGAAGTGGTCGAGGACTAGGTGATGCCGTGTCTGGGAAATGGCAAGCAACTTTTGTTCTCTAGCTCCTCTCTCTCTCTCTCTCACTGTCCCTCCGCCTTGTCCTTTACCTCTCCTCTTTTCCCTCCCAGGTCTCAAAAGGCAGGGAAAGGCACAGGAGCAACATGTTTAAATTTGTTTAAATTATTGTTTTTTGGGGTCTGGGTAGCTCAGTGAGTGTTGATGCTGACTACCACCCCTGGAGTCACGAGTTTGAATCCAGGGCATGCCGAGTGAATCCAGCCAGGTCTCCTATGTAATCAAATTGGCCCAGTTGCTAGGGACGGTAGAGTTACATGGGATAACCTCCACGTGGTCGTGATCTCAGGTTCTCGCTCTCAATGGTGCACGTGGATCGCAGAGAGTAGCATGAGCCTCCACATGCTGTGAATCTCCACAGTGTCATGCACAGTAAGCCACATAATAAAATGCGTGGATTGACCGTCACAGAAACAGAGGGAACTGACACTTGTCCTGACAACTGACACTGCAAGCTTGTAGTACCACATGTTTACTCCAGAGGGCAGTAAGTGAAACTTCAGCTGTATTAGCAACGCGCAGTTTATACAGTGAGGAAAACAACCTTTAGCAGCAAAAACACAAACATGCTTTACATTCTTGCATTCAAAACACTTGGAGCACAAACCCGAACTAAGGGATCTCAAGATGTGTTCTAAGTATTAAACTATAAGCTGAATGTGGGTTCAGGGGTGTCCCAAGAGAAAATTTAGAAAAGTTTTTTTTTTTTTTTTTTTACATTTAAAAAACATTTGTGTATTTTCATTAAAGTGAGAGACTAGTATACCAACTAGTAATTTTAGTCTTTCCTTATCCATTCCAGACATCTAATTAATTTTCACAAAATTAGAACAGAAATTTATTTGTTTATTCGATTTGTTTATTATTAAAGGCTCGTAACATGCTGATTAATAAAGATACATTTAGAAGGGAAAAACATTATGGTCTAAAAGGTGCTTTTAACTCATGCGGCCCTTCACATCTAAACATGCAGGGAAAAGAGGCAACGTGTGTGGAGCGGGAGAGGGCAGAAATGATGCATGTTTGTTGCTAGAGAACAATATTCAAGATTACAGTGCAGAAAGATCAGAGCTGTTGTCCACATCACTGTTGTTCTGTCGCGCTCTAGGCAGCGGAGCAGAGCAAGCTCTCTCCTAGCGCTGTGAGTGCCTTTGAGCGGATTTCGTCCACCCCAGCAGAAACGCAGCCTGACAAAGCCAAACTGCTTGTGTTAAAACACAACATGCAGTAAATATCTTAAATTCCTCAAAAGCTTATCGTGGATTTGCTTTATTGTGATATATATCAAAATCATTTTATCGCCCAGCCCTACTACCATATTATTGAACATAAGTCACTCATTGGCATACAGTTCACAGCAATCCATTTCACAAGTGAATTTGTCAATCAGTTTAAGATTTATTATGAGGGCTTGTTTAAGGGCCTGTCAATGTACACCTGCATCAGAAATGCTTGTGTAGCATCTTGGGTGCGTTGCATCTAAAACAAAAAATTTTTAGGTTACTGTGTCAAGTTAAATATAGTTTAATAATTAGAACATATCTCGAGATCCCTTAGTTCGGATTTGCGCTCCATCAAGTGTTTTGAACGCAAGAATGTAACATGTTTTCTTCACTGTATAAACTGCGTGTTGCCACACAGCTGAAGTTTCACTTACTGCCCTCTGGAGTAAACAGGTGGTACTACAAGCTTTCATTTCTCAGGAAGCTTCCTTATTACGGTCTGGGGGCATTGCGATTAATTGTTAATTTTTTAACATGTTATTTTTTATTAAATAATTATATGAATTAATGCGTTAAATCGACAGCACTAGCTTTGTCGCTATACTTGTGAAACAGTGAGGATTTTAAAATTTATGAATTCTCCCTATTTACTTCCATTGTCAATGCCTCACTGGAACCCAGATATTTATTTTATTTTTTCCACCTAAAAACGTTTATTTTTCTGATAATCAACATTATGCCACAAATTATGTCAATTGAGTTTAACTTGTATTGAAACCTGAATATTCCTTTAATATAACATTGTTTGCTGTATGAAAATAACCATGTAATTTACTTATAGTACCTGAAGGTACTTCAAAGTATACCATGGTATTACCAGAATTCATGACAAAAACATGGTAATACCATGGTAATATGTGGAACAAAAGATGGCAAGTCTTTTATTCAACCTCTCTTCTATTAATCTTGATAAGTCTTAATCAAATCAACATTCAGGATTTGACTGATTGCCGTATTTATTTAGCTTTTAAAACTTTGGCCTCTGCTCATTTCTTCTGGATATCTGGCACAGGTTGCCTTGGTAACAGAGGGAAGGAGGGACACATTACAGGGTCTCCAAGGAAACCTGTCAGGATCCCTAGAATACACCCTCACTGAACTAGTCTGTCTAGTGGGCTTCAAATGTGAAATTTGAGTAACCAATAAGCAACTTTTCAACCATAACAAAGCTCTCATTTAGGTCCTATACGAGTATTAAGACCAAACAGGCTAAGTGAGTCTTTAATCGCCTTTATCAGCAGAACAACAGTCAACAAATGCGTCCTCGCGAGAAGAGCAGCAAAACAGCACGCGAGCTCAACAACATTCCGACAACAATAAAGACCGAAATTCTAAACTGTTCCTCTGCGTGATATGCGAAACTCTATAAGAGGAGCCTTCCCCCTCACCCCCCTCTCAAAGTGCTTTTTACCGGACTCTTTCCAGCAAAATGTCAACGGAATGAATAGGCGGTCTGTAACGGGAGTCTAAAAATACTAATGTCGCGAGCTTCAGTTGCCGCCTTAACCGATGCAAATTTGCAGGAACAAAAATATTACATATTGCATTTAAATAATATGAAAGTAGAGTGAAAGCAGGATTTGAATGTCTAGAGCACGAAAAAGTAAAACTACAGAGCCGTAAATCAAATCCTTAGATCTGAACGTTCATTTGTGCGCACCGTGGCTGATCACAGACAGAATGTCGACGTTATCAGTGCATGCGTATAAACGCCTACCAACCCTCTACTGCACTGTGATGCAAGAACAACTGATGAAAGTGAACAGTCAAACATTTCAATAATACTTTTAGAATACAGTACCCGCCGCATGCATTGAATAAAACACTTAAAGCATGTGCTACTTACTCGAACATGTCATTGGGTTTTCCTCAATTCGCGTTTATTTTAAAGTAGCCTCTCTGTATGGCACTGCGCCGACTCGCCAGACGGTACATTTAGATTAACTAGCTATAATGCATTGGATACTCAGCGTCCTCTGTCATTCGCAGCCCGTATTATTCCACCAAAGCGCAATCGTTTAATATCCCCATCCCAAACGAGGTACCAGACCTAAGCTGTTCCTCCTCTAAAATGCAACGACCACCGCGGTCTCCACCATGCGCGCACCGGCTATCCTAAAGCAACCTACAGCAACAGAGGAGGGGGAGGAGAAAAGAGGATGTACAGTGTGTGTGTGGAGGAGGGAATCAACACTCTTTTAGACAGTGGCCCTCTCTTTACAACTGCACACCAGGGTAAACACATAGCGGATAATCCTTAACAGTTTATGTGAAAGCACTTGTGTCAATATAAACTGCTGAAATGATTCTGCGGATAGCCTTAAAGGGATAGTTCACCCCAAAAATGAAAATTCTCTCATAATTTACTCAACCTCATGCCATCCAAGATGTGTATGACTTACTTTCTTCTGCTGAACAAAACCGAAAACATTTAGAAGAACATCTCAGCTTTTATGTTCATTCAATACAAATGAATGGTGACCAGAAATTATAATTTTTTAAAAATCACTTAAAAGGCAACATAATGGTAATTCATAAATCTCCGGTAGTTAAGTCTATGTCTTCTGAAGCAATATCACAGGTGTGGATAAGAAACAGATTAATATTTAGGTCCTATATATCGCCACCTTTGACCAGCTCCAACCAGTAGGTGGTGACATGCACAAAGAATGCAAATTGCCAAAAACAAAAGAAGAAAAGTGAAAGTGGAGATTTATGGTAAAAACAAAAATGACTAAAAGATTTAAAGTTCTGGCCACCATTCGCTTGCATTGTAAAAACCTACAGAGTTGAGATATTCTTCTAAAAATCTTTTTGCTCAGCAGAAGTAAGAAAGTCATACACATCTAGTATAACATGAGGGTGAGTAAATTATGAGAATTATAATTTTTGGATGAACTATCCCTTAAGAGGAAACATGCAGTTTGCAAACGCACAACATCATGTAAATTGAGGGAATAATTCTAAAGATCAAAAAAGTAGTGGCTTTCACCACTAGACTCCTGGAATAACCGATCAATAGGCTACACATACAACAACATTACTACAGCCCGTTCTCCTGTCCAATCGGTTTCTTTGGCCATTGTTCCATCCTCAAACTCTGTGGTATAGAGACTGTAGATAGCAAAATAATCCTCAGAGGCCTGGCTGTTTTCTCTGGAGAATCAGCCGTAATCTCAGTATAAGGGTTAGGGGGAAGGTAAGACAGTTGCAAAGGAAATTCATGCCTAAAAACTCCAACCCAGCCCTTGCTACACCTTGATGGCAAAATTTTACCCTTAGCATCTGCATTAGACAATGCAAACAATATCTTTGATACTGTGATTAAACCAATAATTAAACCAATTAAACAGTGGGGTCAGACCAAAAACTGATTTTTTTTTTTTACTTCTGAGGCTTTAGTGAAATTGATCAAATACAACTCTTTGCCTGTGCAATAATCCAGTAGGATAGATGGTTTGAAGCTCAAAGCAATCAATATATTTCTGCAATTCCATGTCTCTGATCAGACCTTAGACTCTACAGTGATCTACCGCATAGAAATGCAGCTGCACTGTATCTCACCAACTTTGTGTGGAAGGCATATGGGCATGAGTACATCATCGTTAAAAAGGCCATAGCACCCCAAAGAGGCTTAGACTAATTAAATCTCCAGATGTAAGAAGCAACCCATGTAAACTGCCTGAACTTCAATGAGGAAAATAGAAATATGTTTTTGCAAAGTTGTTTGAATAGGCTTAAAATTAATAGTTCACTTAAAAACATTCTTATTTACTCACTCATTTAGTCTCAAACCCATATTACTTTCTCTTCTTGGAAATGATGTCAGAATGATCATTTTTGGATGAAATATCCCTTTACATTTTTAAATTCACTTGCTGTGCCACAGTGGGATGCATTGTATGTATTGCCAGCAAATTTACAATTTATTAGTAATTAAAAATGGTATAGTGGCAAGATCCAGACCCTGGCCTGTTTCTTATCTGATGTTGTGCAAACTTGCATGTCAGGAACTCACATTGATTTTTGGACAGATAGCACAAGCTACAGACGTTCGTAAACAGACAGGGCAAATGCTGCAGTCAGCTAAAACAATGCTACATGCAAGTGAGCAATAAATAGGCCTCTTGAATTTCAGATTAACACAGATCTATCGATAAATAAAAGCAGTGTGGATTTTCAAGTAAGAAACAATAGTTTATTCATGACTGTGTAAGGTTTCATCAAATGCAAGTGATTCATACATCTTTCATGTGTGTTTGAATCATAATAAGAGTGATAAATGATAGCAATACAAATGTTTTCTTTGTTTTTAGACTAGCAAGGTATGTGTTCAGAGTTGCTGGCTTATTGTAAGGCTAAGGTTGTAGCAAACTAATAAATAAATAAACACTAGCTTGAACTATATCCAGAATCTTGTCAAATGGATCACTCGGCTCCAATTCAAAGTGAGTTTCCCAAATGCATCGCAGGCTGAGCGGCAAAACAAAAGGAACTAGGTCAGTGAAACCAGTTGGTAGATGAGAAGGACAAGGACACAGCTATTCATGTGGTGTGCATAAAACACCTTTGCCTCGCTGAGCTTGTCTTTTCACTGGCTGAAATCGCTCACTGCAGCATGCAAACAGAGGCATCTGATTGGACCGCAGTGACATCACCAGAAAAGGTGGATACTCCCACTGGATAATAGTGATGTCATGTGTGAGGGAGTCAGACAGCTCAGATACAGCTCCACCTCAATTTCTCCAGTGCAAAATTACTCGTCCTCTGTGGTCTTTTTTTTCTGTCATTCTATCATGTTTCTTTTTATTCTACGAGACAAAATAATTAAACATTCCCTCTCTTGATTACAGTGTTTTGGGACTGCCTGCTTAATTTAGTCCCTGAAATTATTAGGCTACTGTTTTAGTTGGACAAAATCACCGTAATTACAACTAGCAAGAAAGAACAATGTTTATATGTATGTAACTGGTACTGTGAGAGTTCACTATAAACCTGAATTATGCCAGATTGCAAAAGAACAAATCCTTGCATAAAAACCAGGGGAAAAATAACATTTTTGTGGTTTACATGCACACACATATATACATATACACACACACATTATATATATATATATATATATATATATATATACACACACACACACACACACACACACACACACACACACACACACACACACACAGTACATACATACACACATTCAAATGTTTTGAAACACTTATTCTTTATTTTAATTAATTTATTTTTTTTCACATTTTAGAATAATAGTAAATAAAAAAACTGTGTTATATTTTACCATCCTCAAAGTAGTCACTCTTTGCCTAGAATTTGCAGACATGTACTCTTGATATTTTCTCAGCCAACTTCTTGAGGAATCACCCTGGGATGCTTTTTAAACAGTATTGAAGCAGTTCCCATCTATGTTGGGCACTTATTATCTGGTTTTCTTTATTATTTGGTCCAAGTCATCAATTTCAAAAACTTTTTTTTTTTTGATAAAATTTTTGTTTTATAATGAAATTAATATGGTAGCACAATTATATTTTTGTCTACAAAACTAATTTCAAACATTTAAGCATATGCCTTCAGATCATCATGAGAAACATTTCAGTCAAACTTTTGACCGGTAGTGTGTGTGTGTGTGCGTGCGTGCACACACGCAGCACGACCACACGCACGCACACACACACGGTTGGACGGTTACTTTTGAAATGCATTACAGAATACATGCTGTAAAATGTAATTTTTAACTATTCCGTTAGATTACTCAAGATCAGTAATGTATTATAAATACTTTGGATTATTTCTTCATCACTGGTAGATTTTTTTCACTTGTTTTGACTACAAAAAACTCTTCCAGTACAGTAAGATATAATACACATGTTAAAAATACATTCTTGTCAATCACAAATTGATCTTGTTCTAAGGATTTTTAGATATTTTTACAGGAAAACAATACAAAAATCATCATCAAGAATATGTTTTTTGCCCTAATATCAAAAGGTCTTACTAGAAAAATGAAATTATGATCCAATGTGAATTGTTTTGATAAAAAAAAAATATGATCATGCCTGGTAACATGCATGTAATTTTCTAATTACCAATTATTTCAATTGTAACTGTAGTGGAATACGGTTACTTATATTTTGTATTTTAAATATGTAATCCTGTGACATGTATTCCGTTACTCCCCAACCCTCTGTGTGTGTGTGTGTGTGTGTGTGTGTATGTATGTATGTATGTATGTATATATATATACACACACACACACACACACACACACACACACACACACACACTTTATTCCTAATTTTTTACAAAAAAATACAAAATCTAAATCTGACAAAAATCTAAATTGTCTTACATCTAAACTAATGATTATGTTAATCAGCATGAGTCTTCCTACCAATAACACTTCCTTTCTGATAAATTTCTATTGTCTTCCCCATTAGCTCCTTCTGTTCTCACTAGTACATAGTGATCTGATTTTCCTTTGAATATCTAGAGTACTTTTAAAAAATGGGAAGGAAATGATGCTGGATGGCAAAACGGAGGCAAGCAAGCCAGCGCACACTGACCTGCTGCTGTCACAGTCCGAGTCCTTGTTGAGTAGGCTACGGAAAGACCAGCGAGAGCGCCTGCTTAGCGAGGAGCTTTGTGACCACGAGCGGGATTGGGGTAAGAGAAGCATGGAGGGACTGCCCTGCACCTCCTCTTCTACATTGGAGACCACTGGAGGTGATGGACTTTGACTTCTATCTCTCTTGTCTAATCCGTTTTCTTGCTGCACCTTGCCTCTCCTTCTCTCCCGGTTTCGTCTGCTTGAGTGGTACCGGTGTAGCCGTGGGCTTGAAGAGCAGGACAACGACTCTGTATCAGAAGACGGAGGAAGAATGTTCACAGTTGGAATGGACTCGGCCATGGTGATGTCAAGAGATGGTGTCACAGACATCGTCAGCAATTTTTGCCATTCGTTTTTGCATCTGGATAGTTTAAAGTTGAAAGTTTCATTGAAGAAGCCCAGGAAGCTGTTTTATCATGTGCAATCATTCATTGTGAAGCACCAGGTATTTCCCATTTTTTGGTTTCATTTAAGTCTTTTAGATGTGGTCTGGAAATTCCACTACATCCTAAAATATTTATTTGTGCATGGAAATGTTTGAATCCACTACGACCCGCAGTCCTGAAGTCAAAAGTCAGCAGTTCAGGTTCCTTCAGAGGCTGCAGATTTCCTGCAGCAGGAAATAAAACAATTGTGTGGGGCCATCACTAAATATTCTAATATGCAAAAAAAGAGTGTTGCCATCTTTTTTCAGTCAATTTTCTCCAGGTAAAGTGCACGAGAAGTTGAATTTGCTGACATCCAATATTGCTTGATGCCAAATCCATCTTCTTCCGGATTCTCTGCTGCTATTAAAAGCTTCCTTTAAAAGAGTCTCTTCTTTCACGGTCACAAGCACAGCTCACATAGCAGTTTTGCAACTTGCCTCATCATGGTGATTTGTGCATCAGGAATGATAAGTTCATGTTGCTAAAGAGGGAAGAAACTATATTTATGTAGAACTTCTTAAAGCCATAAACTGGAATAAAATATTTTACCTGGACTACTTTTTTTTTTTAAACAAAAAATGGCTTTGCAGATTAGTGTTAGTGTTATTTTAAAATATTTTAGGGATGCACATAATAATCAATAAACATTTAAAATAGTAATGACAAGATTAGTGCTACAATTTGACAATGCACTTCTTGTTTATTTGGATTATTCATTTTGAATTATATATTCAGTATAATTGTGGTGATGGGGGTGTTGCCGAGCGACGTTTGTGGAGAGCGAGGCCGGGAGAGGAAGAACTGTAAGGATTGACACCTTTGGGAAATAATTTCTAACAGCTGTTCTGTGTTACAGTGAGAGCTGGAGAGGGATAAGTGGGCAGTCCAGACCGCCGGAGGGGAGGGAGAGGGAGAGAGAGAGCGAGAGAGCGAGAGAGAGAGAGAGATAGAGCAACACACAAATGTGACAGTGTGTGTGATCAGCAGAGCTGGGCCAGTTCCATGCTCCAGCCGTCCGCTCAAATAGGAATGCCTTCAGATCCTCTTGAGGTCAAATCTTTGTCAGTGTGATATGCGGTACAGCCGTAAGTGGGTCCACAGTCAAGGCTGAAGAGGCCGGTCCTCCGCTTGAGCCTGGAAGATGCCTGGAACCGCTGCTTCTGTTCCAGATGCAGCTCAAGCAGAGATTGGTCTTGGTGGATGCTGGCGAGGGTCTTGAATACTTCGGCCATAGGCAAGGACTCAACAGCCTTTTCTTCCTCCTAATTCCTGGGTTTCGGCACCACTGTGATAAGTCTCTAGCTATTTTAGGAAGGAGGAAATGGGAGTCCTTTATCATCTATGACATTCAGTATAAACACACTAATGGCAATTCAGCACTGCTGATCACACACACAGTCAGGTTTGTGTGTCGCTCTCCCCTAGTGATCTGGACTGCCCTCTTATCCCTCTCCAGCTCTCACTCTAACACAGAACAGCTGACAGAGATCATTTCCCACAGGTGTCAATCCTTACCGTTCTTTTTCTCATGGCCCCACAGACGACGCTCTGCCATGCCCCCATCACCACAATAATGTATGTATCTAAATAATAATCTATATTGTATATATTACTTAAAAATGGTCATAGTGGAGTATCCCCAAGATAGTTTCTTGAAAATGTATGTAAATATTTTAAGGAATCAAAAGAGTTTGCCATTTGTCAATGGTTTTGTTGGACAATATCCTCCCATATTCTTATGGTATAACTCCTTAAATAGAGAGCATGATTGACAGATACAGTGGTGTAAAAAGACAGATCTCACAAAAAAACGTGCATACACAAAGTTTACAGTTTAATACACAAGTTCCTATTAATGGATGGGCGCAGTAGAACTGCTTGATATGCATGCAATGTGTCAATAAAGACAGGTAAAAAAAGCTGAAACACTCGTTTTGTGCTGACAGTGCTAGGAGAGTAGGCCTACTCCTTGTTAAAGTAACGTTTGGGCTAAAGTTTGCAATTGACATGTTTCCTAAAACTTATCTTTAGTTGTGGTAGCCTAATGTGTGAGGATATGGGCTGCTAACACGAAGGCTGCAGGCACGATGCAAACAACGGAGTTAGAGATTATACTGCAAATTCTAATAGGAAAGATAACAATGAAACGTACAATTGAGATTTATGCAAGGGTTTTTGCCTGCCTAATGCAAAGTCTCCAAAACAAACAAGCTGTGTCAAGAAAGCCAGGTCATATTTGATAATAGGGCTGGGAATCGGAAACCACCTCATGACTCAATATCACATTATCATGATTTGATTCCAATTTACAAGTTTTCAATTCCAATACAATGGGTTTATTTCAGTTATAATGTCCATTTTGCTCACAGTATGAAAGTCCATATTTTCCATATTTTAATCAACTGAACCTCCTTTTTAAAAAGTATACATGCAATGGAAATGCACATGTAAATAATAAGCCTGTTGAAAAACCAAGCCAGTCTCATCTAACTATCAGCTTTGCATGTCCCTTGTAACATGTTTGCACATATGTAACTTTTAAGGGTTATTGAGGGCAAAACAGAAAAGGGTTATAAGATTTACCATAATTCGAAATAAATTGGCATGTCGTTTTTTTCCCCGACAATGGTGCCAGAAACTGGTAAGCCATGCGGAGACATTTGAATCAATAGCCTAGTTTCCATCCAATTCTTGCGCTATTTTGTTATCGACAAAGTGAAAATATGTTAAAAAAAAATGTTTGCAAAATTTGCCATCTTCTGCCTTTTTCCATTCAAATGAAGTGGCAATGTCATGCTGGAGAAAAAACTCAAACAAAAAAATACTTTGTCCCATAAGTTTTGGTTTAACACATAAGAAATCTGCCCATAAGCCATTTCCATACAGAAATGTGTATTTATTGCTAATTGTGTACCTTTCGCCTCAGATGTCCCTAATTTTTTCCCCTCCAAAGTTTTGGTAAAATTGGGAGAGTATTGAGACAATTCATAGAAATTAGCCAGCTTACTTTCATTTTAATTTCACAAATAAATGCAATCAGAAGACAAAACTGAAATCAAAAGGGAGCTGTTGCCCTTCTGATATTGGTCCTGATGTTGCATCTATCACAGGTTGCCACCGGTTCTGACCCGAAAGCGAATTAGCAAGTTAAACGGGAAAATATTATGTCGACACTTCTGAAATTTTAGCGATAATTTGTGTTTCCATCAGCTTTATTTTGATGCGCTAAAACTTTTTCTGCAAAAAGTCCTTACTCTTGTATTGTTGTGATTAACTACAATTCCATCCAATGCAATGTGTGCTCTCTTTATTGTTCACTTTCTTTCCAAATAAAGATGCATTCTTGACCTCAATGACATTAATAGATTATTCTGGGTTTAATACAATTATTATTAAAGTTAAGCTCAATCGACAGCATTTGTGGCATAATATTGATTACCACAAAAATTTGTTTTGAATTGTCCCTCCTTTCTTAAAAAATGTTTTAATCGAAGTTATAGTGAGGTACTTACAATTGAAGTGAATGGGGCCAATTTTTGGAGGGTTTAAATGGCAGAAATGTGAAACTTATAATTTTATAAAAGCACTTACATTAATTCTTCTGTTAAAACTACTGTATTTTATATTATAGCTGTAAATTTGTTTAAATTGTACTTTTTACAGTCATTTTAGTGTTTGACATTACATAAAACTTTAAACAGAAAAGGATAGTAAGCGACACTAAAATCATGTTAACATGCATATTGTTTATATCTTGTGGCTATACATTTCTAATAGTGAGTATTTTAATGTTTATGGATTGGCCCCACTGACTTTCATTGACACCCTGCGCACTGTTCCCCCATTTTATGTACACATACTTCCAAAAGTAAAGCCACAAGACGTAATAAACAATATGCATGTAAACACGATTTTAGGGAGATAAAACTGCTTACAAACCTTTTCGGTGTAAATTTATTACAAATTTTGCATCTTCGTTGTCATGGCGATGTAGAAAATGTCGAAATAGAAACGGTGATTGGTCAGTTGCAAACATCTGAAGAGAGTGTGATTGGTCAGGTGAGGTGAAAACAACTAGATAAGAGCATGTGATTTGGCCTATCATCCATAAACACAGACTATAATGAAAATGAACAACAATTTGCAACTATACCTGGCTGACACCTTCTGTTTGCTAGATCGCAGACAATTATGCTTCATTAACTGTGAAAAGCTGAAATCATAATTGCGATTAAAATTGTATTAATTGTGCAGCCCTAATCAACATTATCAGAAATGTGTTGATTGAGATTAACTTGTATTGAACCTGGAATAATCATTTAAACAACCACAAGAATCAAACAAATCACAAAGGTTAAGGATGGTTTACTTTAAAACTAATAATCAATAAAAATGATAACCAAATCAAATCAGCTCGGCCTTTGAAACCATTTAAGAATTATGCAGAATCTTCTGATTATTGGCAGATAAATTCTCATTCCCCTGAAAATGTATTAAATGTCACAGTTTCATCACTAGGCTTCAGAACGGGACTTGCAGTCATTTATCAAGGCAGAGGCAAGTTCAGCCTCTTTATTTGCTTTACTGTTTGAACAAGCTAAATCATGTCTAGGTTTTGTTTGAACAAATCAATCTAAAGCTATTAAAATACTGGCCTCTTACCCTATGAAACAAGCCACAGTGCAATATAAACAATGATTTTACTTACTCAGTTCACATATGAAGATTAACTCTGTCAACTCAAGGATTACACTTGTGGCCAAATGTTCAGATTTTGCTGTTTCAGAAGGAAATTGGTACTTTAATTCACCAAAGTGGCATTTTACTGATCACAAAGTATAGTCAGGACATTACTGATGTAAAAAAACAGCACAATCACTATTTGAAAAAAGTCATTTTTTTATCAAATCTAGACAGACTCCATTTCCAGCAGCCATCACTCCAACACCTTATCCTTGAGTAATCATGCTAAATTGCTAATCTGGTAATAGAAAATCACTTGCCATTATATCAAACACAGTTGAAAGCTATTTGGCTCATTAAATGAAGCTTAACATTGTCTTCGTGTTTATTTTTGAGTTGCTACAGTATGCAATAGACTGGCATGTCTTAAGATCAATATTAGGTCAAACATGGCACAAAAGAAACAGCTTTCTCTAGAAACTCGTCAGACAATCATTGTTTTGAGGAATGAAGGCTATACAATGCTTGAAATTACCAAAAAATTCCATACAAAGGTGTACACTACAATTTTCAAAGACAAAGCACAACTGACTCTAACAAGGACAGAAAGAGATGTGGAAGGCCAGATGTAAAACTAAACAAGATGATAAGTACATCAGAGTCTCTAGTTTGAGAAATAGACACCTCACATGTCCTCAGCTGACAGCTTCATTGAATTCTACCCGCTCAACACCAGTTTCATGTACAACAGTATAGAGATGACAGGGCTGCAGGCCTTATGGGAAGAATTGCAAAGAAAAAAACACTTTTGAAACAGAAAAAGAAAAAGTTAAAGTGGGCAAAGAAACACATTGTACAACAGATAATTGGAAAAGAGTGTTATGGATCTTAACCCCATTGAGATTTTGTGGGATCAGCTAGACTGTAAGGTGCATGTGAAGTGCCCGACAAGACAGTCACATCTATGGCAAGTGCTACAGGAAGTGTGGGGTGAAATGTCACCTGAGTATCTGGACAAACTGACAGCTAGAATGACAAGGATCTGCAAAGCTGCCATTGCTGCATGTGGAGGATTTTTTTTGATGAGAACTCTTTTAAGTAGTTTTAGAACATTTCTGAACATTTTTTCAAACTGTAATAGTAGTTTTTCACATTATTAATGCCTGATTATATAATGTGATCAGTTGAATGCAAATTTGGTGATTAAAAATACCAAATGATTTCCATAAGAGCAAAATCTGTACATTATTCCAAACTTTTGGCTGCCAGTGTAAATCAAGACACAGAGTTGTACTTTCTCAAGGCATGAACTGAATTAAGGACACCAGGCTAAAAGGTAAAGATTCAGATGGGGTATGCAATATGATAATTAAATTTAGTAGCCTATATTATAGATATAATTTAGAAACAAGACACGAAACAGAAATAAAACAGTCAAAAATAAAAATCTAACAATGATGTAATCATAATTCCTACCTCCCATTGGACGAATTGCCCCCATTGTTTTTTTCGTGTTCGGCCTCAAACACCAGACGGGCGACGGTGCGGGGGGTGATGTTAAAATCCACTTTCTCGCAGGAACACATCAGCACCCCCAATTTAGCCGGCAAGCTAACAATAAAGTTTTTTTCGCTGCCAGTTTTTCAAATCTAGCCACTATTTCTAGCTATGTATTACTGTTTAACTATTTCGGGCCGATAGCCAACTTACACACTGCGTAACAGTGACATCAAACTTAAGTAAACAAACCACCATAGTGATATTGATAGGCGTTAACCGGTCAACTTAATTCATGTATTTGGGAAGAACGATGGGAGCTTGTTAGCTAGCATGCTAGTAATACCGGTTGGAAAACGGTCCACTGTTTACTTTTGTTTATCCCTAAATCCGGGTCGTGTATAGAAGGGATCCCTCTTTCGTCACTTCTCGCGCATGCGCATTTTATTACGATACTTTCGCCTGTGCTTTTTTGCTCGTATCTCAGTGTATTAATGACGGAAAGCATTAGAGACTTAAATAATATTAATAATATAACATTATTATTATCATTAGCATAGAGTGACTATTTGCAGTAGGAAAATACCTGCCACATAGTTTGGCTATTTGCACTGAAATAGTCTAGTGGAAACAAAGAAATGTTAGACAAACTGCTCCATGAGTGTCTCTACAATAGTGTGATATGACAGTGTGAATGTGCTTTTTCTATGTGGGTCTGGGTTACAATCTTCCTTTTGATCCACTTTCCCCATCCTGTTTCCACTCTCAATTCTACTTATAATAATAAAGAAAATTAAAGTAAAAATGATTTCCTCACATGGTGGGTTTTCCTTTTGGGACTCTTATATACTTATATAAACACTGCAGTGATACCCTATAAGGATATAATTACGGGTGCAAATTGTATCTGTCTAACACTATTTGCACTGAGTGCAAATATGTTGCTATTTACATTTAGTGCAAATAGCCTTTGCCTTATTATTATTAAGAAATCCTGTTGTCTTCTTGAAATCTCATATAGCATCCCATGTCTCTTGGATACAGTAATTATTTGAGTTTTGAGTTAAGGTCACAGATCACTTTAAAAGGGGTGGGGAACGTCAGGTCTCAGTGCTGTATTAGGCCCGCAATACCACTTTACTTTTATCTCTTTTAGAACTGGAAAATGTAAAACAAATCTTGTGGAGATTTTGTTTGTGTTCCACAGCTCATTTCCAGTCGAATCCCAAAGAAAACTGTGTCCCCACTCAAGATATACGTCCACTGGAGTGCAGATGTAATCTTTGTTTAGTAAAATATATAGTTGCATTTGAGGAGATTACAACCCAGGTCTTCTTAAACAAGGAGCAAATATGTTCCCACTTGACCACACAGTCCAATTTACAACAAGTGAGCTGATTGATGTACTTTTCCAGTGACCAACAAGATCTCATGACCTTAAGTAGCAGATGTAGAGCTAAACTTATAAAATGTATTATGTGAACTGACTCACAGGACTTGGTGATGATATCTTAATTTAATCTTTAAATAATGTGCCTCATTAAATTATTTGTAAACACACATTAAGTTTATGTACTTTCCCTAAGTTTAAAAGCTAAGCAACAGAAAGATAGCATCATAGCACATTTTCCAACGGGCAAAAGGTTATAGGGGTAAGTACGGACGCAAACACAAGTAAACCAATGCCTAGTTACCTCAGTAAATTAAATCTTTGACTTGTTGTGATGGAAATAGTACAATATGGATGTCATTGATGTTAAAAAGACTAAAACTGGATGACAATACATTGTGGAAACTAAACTAATTTATAACATACACCCCTTCCTTGTATAACTTTATGGTACAGTTGAGAGAGACTCCAAGGCATGCACAGACAAAAAAAATAACAGAAAGCAAGTGTTCTTGTGTTTTGTACAAATTGCCAGTACATGAATTATGCTTTCATAAACATCATTTATGATATCAAAGGTGGGTTTCTTTAGAATGTATAGAAATATAAAAAATTGTTGAAATGCAAATAAGAGGAATACATAGAACGTATGGGTAGAATATGCATATTTATGTTCTTTGTTTATTCTCTTATTATATTATTTGTTTCATAATATCGATTTCCACAAAAAAATATTTTGACTTGCTCCTCCTTTTCTTAAAATTAAGTGGTACTCGCTCTCAATGGGGCGCGGGGTAAGTTGTGTGTGGATCGCGGAGAGTAGCATGAGCCTCCACATGCTGTGAGTCTCCAGGGTGTCATGCACAGCGAGCCACATGATACGATTGACTGTCTAAGAAGCGGAGGCAACTGAGACTTGTCCTCCGCCACCCGGATAGAGGTGAGTAACTGTGTCACCAGGAGGACCTAGTAAGTAGTGGGAATTGGGCATTCCAAAATTGGGGAGAAAAGGGGATAAAAATAAAAAATCTATAATCTGGGTTGCAGGAGGCACTTACCTTGGAAGTGAATGGGGCCAATCCATAAACATTAATATACTCACGGTTTCAAAAGTATAGATGTAAATAATGTGTTAACATGATTTTATTGTGATTAAATCACTTACTTTTTCCTATGTGAAATTATATCCAATGTTACACCTTTGTTGCAATATCAACAAACCCTTAAACTGACTTTAAAAATTACAATATAAACAACTTTACAGCTCAAATAATAAGCTCCAAAATTGGCCCATTCACTTTTTCTTTTTTTAAGAGAAAACAAGAAGCAAGTCAAAATTAACTTTTGTGTTGATTAACATTATGCCACAAACGCTGTCGATTGAGATTAACTGGAAGTGAACCCTGAATATTCCTTTAAGATTGTGTGTTTTATTTAGATTTCGCAGGCCTGTGTCATCTCATAGCTACCATGTGGGCATATACCAGTGAGTGTTTTAACGTTTTCTGATTGGCCCCATTCATTTCCATTGTTGTGCCTCACTGTCAACTTATTTCATTTATTTTGGCATTGTGCTCATGTTAGGACACTTTGGAAAGATTTGACCAGATTTATAATTGATAACATTGATCCCACTTTCTCTTTATGCTTAGAAAACGTTATATTTGGTTTTACTAATATCCCCTCAAGTAAAGGAAAGAATACTATATTATAAATTTAATTTTAATTTTTTAAAAATTTCATATACATAAATGTAAGTACAGCAAGTCCCAACCTTTGTTTTTGGTTCTTGAAAAAGAAATTAAAATATATATCAAGACTATTTTTCATTCACATAATAAGAAAGCAATTAAAACTGTTTCTATATGTGAGTCTTTCAATATATTTATATAATGTTTAGCCTTCCCCCTGGCTGTATTCTTTCTCATTATATTTGTATTATTGTAGTTTTGACTGTACATTGACTTTGTTTGTTCTGAAGCTTAATTAAAAAAAAATTAAAACAAATTAAAAAAAAAAAACTCTTGGGTTAGCAGGTCCAAGAACAAAAAAAAAAAAAAAAGCATATACGCCGCTTATACAGTGCAGTTAGGCTCTTACAATAGAAGTGAATTAGGCCAATTTTTAGATGGTTTAAAGGCAGAAATGTGAAGCTTATGATTTAAGTACTTGCATTAATTCTTCTGTTAAAATTGTGTATTATTTGAGCTGTAATGTTGTTTAAACCGTAGATTTCGTTTGAGGGTTTACGGCATCAAGGTCTAAAATTAGATAGAAATTTACACAGAAAAGGTCAGTAAGCAATTTTATCACACTAAAATAATGTTAACATGCATATTGTTTACGTCTTGTGGCCATACTTTTGAAACAGTGAGTATTTTAACGTTTTCTGATTGGCTCCATTCATTTCCATTGTAGTGCCTCACTGTCATCATGATTTTCTTTTTTCTTTTTTTTTTTTTTTTTTTTACATTTGGCCACAAATGCTGTAGATTGAGCTTAAACATTTAATTACATTTAATAAAAGTCAAATAATTAATATGTGAGATCTACCATGCCACTCCAAGTATGTAGTTCATTTAATGTGGTGCTAATAATGTCATATATTTAGTGCTGCATTATCAAATGCATCTTATTTGCCCACTGCGCCCTCTAAAGGACATCAAACTCGGAGCGTTCAGCCTAAACTCAAAATAAAGGAGGAATACCTTAATTATATGGGAGTCCAACAGTTTGTACATTTGTCCAAGTTGATTACCAGAATAGTAACACTCATTAAAGAGTCAATTATGAATCATGCTGCTTACCTTGAAGGTTTGTATCAACACTTTTAATAATCATTATTCTAAATTAATTATAAGGGTGGAAACAGTTACAGGTGATGTCCTCATGCCCCCTCACACCGTTTCTTGCCAAGCATAGGGTCACCTTGTTTTCATAGGACGAAAGAAACAGACAAGGCAGACACTTATTATAGCTATTGTTTAATACTGTAACGATCTCCTGTACATGTGTACATAAACCTAACCTCAGATACCAGATTAATAAAAGTAGGGTTAAGAAGAGCTTTTACTGTTTACATGTCATTGTGGAAATCATTACGTAGCTACTGGTCTGTAGGTTGTGTTCGTGTGTGTTGGGTTTTGCAGCTTGTTTTTTTCTGTCTACTTGGTTTGTGTTCAATTAATAACCTTGACTCACCTCTTAATCAGAATTTGACAGGGTTTCCACACTTGCTGTGTCTCTCTCTCGTGCCAGCGAGTCGCTTGTTTAATGAGTCTTGTCGTCTAAAGTAGAGTGAAGAGATTCTGTAGAGTTGCTTTAAGCCTGCTGGCACTGAATGGGCATTGGGAAACTCGATAGGTGCTAAATATAAAGTTCACCAGCTTGTGGGCGTCCGTAAGAAAACCAAGTGGACGCTTTTTGTACGGACCCGTTTGTGTTTGGGGAGGGTAAATACTGACGTCCAGGGAACCAAAACAACCTGCACTAACAGTTTGTCATTCACCCCTTACGCAATCAGATATGACACGAGTCAAGGTAAACACTTGCGTTTAACATAACAATAGTGCCTATATACGTAAATGATCTGAAGGACAATGGTTTGAGTTGCAGCAGTCGTTTTAGACGAGCAATGCTGACGAATGACTAATAATTGTGCAACACTGCTGATGCATAGCTGAAAACGAAGTCTCCATCATATCCAGTGACCTGATTATTCTGGAAGTCTGGGTGTATAGAGGAAATAAAATGCACTAGTTTGTATTTCGGGGTCAATTACCTCAGAGGGTCTAATTGCCACAACAAATGGCCATTTGGGAATAAAGGAATGACTTAAGAGACAGTGAAAGGAAAAAACAGATTTATCCATTTGAAATATTTTGGATTACAAGGTGACAACAAAGTAGGTCAATACGATGACTATATGTTCAAACAGTTATGAAGAATGGGTATAAGTTGAGGAAAAGGAAATGTATGTGTGTGTGGTTCTGTAAAGGAAACCAATAAGCACATTGATTAACAGAACACAAATATACTGTGTGTACTGCACAAATTATACAAATGCTATAATTCAACACTGAAAAAGACTGGAATACAAACAGTCTAATAACAGGTGATTACTGCAGCAATAGGCTAGTTAACCCAGTACATTACAATAATACCTCATATAATAAAGTTTGTTCACACTCAAAAATCAAATAAGACTATCACTGAGCAGTCAACATAAACAGCTTTACGTTAGCAATGATGAACAGCGAACAATCTTACTGCCCAAGCAATTATAATATAATAATCATAATGAACTTACAATCTTCAATGACACACACTAATAACACATGCGAAGAAAGCAACAGTGAGATGTTTGAGGCACACAGACTCCACCATCTCTTTCATAGCTTTTTTTTCGTCTTTTCTACTCTGGCATGTGAGTTTCTCTTCGATTACCATTTCTTTAAGAAATTCTGATATATACATCTTTGACACTCTCATCTTAGTTTCTGCCTTATTTCGCTTCATAGCAATGCGAAATGACAATAACAGCAAGTTTTCTGTCAGACATCATTAAACACCGAACCACAACCAAGCCACGCCCACCAACTCAAGTCTGTAACTAATCTATTCTTTGTATGGCGCTTACAATAATAAATAATATATACAATGAAATTATTTATTTTTCACATTTCCCAAACTGGGGTCATAGTGCAGGGTCAGCCATGATATGGCACCCCTGTAGCAGATAGGGTCAAGGGCCCAACAGTGGTGTCTTGGGGCTTGAATCCCTGACCTTCTGGTCAGTAACCCAGAGCCTTAACCGCTGAGCCATCTCAATCTTGGACAATGTGAGTGAGTGAGTGAGTGAGTCTATGCCATTTCTTGGTGCCTACCGCTTTAAGACTCTTATACGGAAGTTACGGGGGCGGAAGTGCGTAGCTAGTGTGTTGGCTATCGAGAGAACGGAGAACTGTGTGAGTGAGATTTCTAATGTTAGAACAATGTTTACGCTGTAATGCACTGCAGAAAATACTAAGTTAACTGTTCTGAGCCTTCTGATCTTTAAGTTATGTAGCAACGCTTGTAACGTTGAGTTAATCAGAGTTAATATCTTGCTCAAGAGACCATGTGCGGACGCTATTGTGCAGTAGCTTTGTCTGGCCTGAAGGTGTCGCCATAGCTCCTTCTGTAACCTTTTTTCATACAGTCTCCTGTAAACTGGTCGGGGAGACAGGTTAAGCTCATTGTATTTTTCCAAAGAGTAATATCCTCATTTATGTGATCGTAGATTATGTTTAAAGGGGCATAGCAATGTTTATTGAGATATTTATGTTTGATGATCCTAATTTGTATTATGTGGATTTATTATTTGTTGCATTGTAATCTAAGTACCGTAATTATGACAGTACCTAATGGTGATTTATTTGTGTTTTATCAGACTATAATGACAATACTGGATATTGTAATGTTCTGATGATTACTGCTGGATCACAATACAGTTATAAAAAGAGACTACATCTCCTTGTCTTTATTCCGGTGTCCTGACCGATACACCATCCTGTTTACTAGCTGAAACCTTTGACGAACTAGCCCTGCCTATAACTTTATAATTATACATTTACTCAGAAAAGGTTTGTAAGCGATACTAAAATCATGTTAACACGCATCTTGTGGCTATACTTTTAAAACAGTGAGTATTGGCATTTACAGATTGGCCCCATTCACTTCCATTGTAAGTGCCCACTGTTGCCCAGATTTTTGCTTTTTTTAAAGAAAAAGAAGTGCAAGTCAAAACTGACTTGTGGTAATCAGCAGTATGACACAAATGCTCACTTGTATTGAACCCGGAATATTCCTTTAAGTGTCTTTTCACTCTGTGACAGATAAATACAAATAAAAAAAAATTATATCAATTCACATTTTTTTATATGTTTTTTTTTATGCATTTAAGCAACAGTTTATATCAAAAGATTAACCTACTCAAATGCACATGACATGGAATAAACAAGAGTAAGGTTAGAAGTTACCAAAGTAGTCAAATTAGATTACTTAAAACCTGTAATCTAAGAGAATACACAAATTTTTAAATCATGTAATTTGTAATCTGTACTGGATTACAGTTCAGAAGTAATCAACCTAGCACTGATGAAAGAGTAGCTATGAATAACAATAGCTAAATTACTAGAGCATTTGTTGGGAAAATTGTGTCGAACATAATTCGAATGGTATGTAGAGGTTCACTTGCAATTACAGTATTTATGTCAGGGTATAAAGTGTAATAAAAGTAGATGATATAGTGTAGCCAACTATTACTTATGTAATATTTTGTTAATCTTGCCCTGCATTGAAATGTCCTTGTGCTCAAGACTTGTAAACTTACACTGAACATTAGTGCCGTGAAAAGAAAACAGGGGAGTTGAATGAAAAGCAATAGCTAAATAAAGCTTTTAAACAGTCTAGCTACCAAACTTGACAATGGTGCATATTTTGCAGATTAAATCTCCACATATGTTGCCTACAATTGTGAATTTCCAATTCATCACGCTCCAGGATCTTCTTTATCTGTGGTCTGACGAAGACACCGGCTTTGACCTTCGCCTCGGACAGCTTAGGGAAAAAGTCTTGAAGATATTGAAGGTTGCCGACTCCTTATTTATAGCTCTAAATATAGCCTACATATGTATCCACTTATGCAGCTGGAACTAAACTGAACTTGCTTAAAGCCCCTGTATTTACATTACTGGAAAGTTCTAGACATTAGCTACTCCAAGTTGACTCAGCACTAATTGACTCACCTCTTAGTCAATTTTACAGTAACTGTGGCCAGTCCCGCCTGTGGTTGTGCACCTTGGTGTCCCTGCTTTCCCAAAGGCATCCCAAAAAACATTAACAAATTTTATAACATATTTCCAAGCAACAATTGTCCATCTTACCTCAAGAGTTTTTGCAGTGCTCGCGGGTGAAATGCGGTGCCCAGGGTTTGTCCTGATCCCTGACAGGCATCCTGAAATAGGCCTTGTAGGCCTCAGACATCTTACATTACATACATAAAATGTATGCATTTGGCGAAGCGACTTACAGTGCACTTATTACAGGGACAATCCACCAGGAGAAACCTGGGGTTAAGTGCCTTGCTCAAGGACACAATGGTGGTGGCCGTGGTGAACCAGCGACCTTCTGATAAACTGTTATGTGCTTTAGCCCACTACGTCTCCACGTAGTGGGGTGGCCAGGCTTCGGTCCATGGTGGCCACGGTCACACCTGGCCACCCCCTAGCTCCGCCACTGTACCCAGGAAGGTGTTATGTATAAAGAGCAGAGTTCACTTTCTCCTATATAATTTTAGAAGAAAGTTGTTTTCTAAAAAAAATTATGCTAGAACATTGTGATTGCATTGTGCCATGTTCACCTGTGGTTGTTTAACAGAGGAGTATGCAAAAATCAGTGGCAGAATGGAGCTTTGATCAGTTCAAGCATCATATAGAAAGTATAGGCTACTAGAATAACAAATTGTATAATTATAAAGGCTGTAATATACGTTTGTAACGGTGACAGCACCTGTACTAAATTAAAATTTTAAAAATTCAGGTGCCAGACAGGTTTAGGCCTGTCAAAATGATTACCCTACCCAGATAGCTCTAAAAGCCACCAATTACACGAAATAACACAAAAACAAAATGGTGTATCAAAGCATAAGTGTAAAAAGGCAACAAGTCAAAGACTCAAACACAATACCAGAAATAATTAAATACCATCAGAACAAAAATCACAATACAAATAACATAATACAAGTGTGCATGTGTGTGTGTGTGTGTGTGTGTGTGTAGGTGAGAGAGTTAAGGCAGAGGGAGTGTTTGTGAAAGGTGCACGCTGGGTTATGGAGAGTTTGCAATGTACCTGAAGATGACTGTGGGCAATACTGCAGGACGCAGAGTGAGAGTTCAACAAAGGGATTAAAAATAGGTCAGAAGGAATCAAGGAATTTCCTGGCGCTTCCTCTTTAGACCTTAAGTTTTTCACCGTCACACCTTGAAAAACAGAGCTCTTCGGCGCTTGTAGATTAACTCCTGCCACTCCACTTTCATGCAAAGAGTGCAATCAACAGTGATGAAAATATCCAAGCCTCACTTTCTGGTGATGAGCACTTGGGAGAATTTAGTTCCCTCTTTGTTTCCTCTCTTCTCCAATCGTGTTCCTTTTCCACATCGCCGTACACAAAAAAACAAACTTTCTTTTTCCATTCACAGCTTGGCACACCAAAACTTCAGCTCGCTCTCGTCTTAATTCTCTCTTTGGTTTTACCCTTATCTCTTTTATTTTTTGTGACGTCAAATTGTTCCTTTTTATAGGTTACCTTTATTGTTGTCGCCTGGAAATCTGATGAGCAGCCATTTTTGTTGGTGGATCCTTAAAGCGGCAGTGCGCAGTTCTGCTCTGCCACACGTTTTTACTGATTATAAATAAATGATTAAAAGCATAATTCCAACTACATTTCTTGTCTTTGGCTATTAAAAACTAAAACCTAAAACAAACGTTCCTAAAACGTTAGAAATAGGTTCTCTAAAATAACCAACAACACTTTATGATAAGGTTCCATTCGTTAACATTAGTTAATGCATTAGCTATCGTGTCATGAGCTAACCACTAACAATATATTGTTTACAGCATTTATTAATCTTTGTTAATATTAAATAATAAAAATATAATTGTTCATTTTTAGTTCATGTTAGTTCATAGTGCATTAACTGATGGTTTCAAACACAGCTTTTGAATATATTTTTTTATTAATATATGCTATGTATTAGTATATGTTGAAATTAACATTACTGGCGACCTGTCCAGGGTGTACCCAGCCTTTCGCCCAATGTTAGCTGGGATAGGCTCCAGCCCCTGCGACCCTGTACACAGGATAAGTGGTTGACGATGGATGGATGGATGGAAATTAACATTAACTAAGATGAATAAATGCTGTAAAAGTGTTGTTCATTGTTAGTTCATGTTAACTAATGTTAACAAATGCAACCTTCTTATAAAGTGTTACCAAATAACTATACTGTCTGGAACCAAACGCTAAAGTTAAAAAAAGGTTTTGTGTTTGCTGGGTTCTGTGTTTACAACCTGGTCACTGAAATGATTGTGTAGCCTATATGTAGTCTTCATATACCCTGATTTACTGGATGATAGCTTCTCTCTTATATTTTGTGTAGATTTCTGATGATATTGACATTAGATTCAATATGTTCTGGTGTGCTTATGTGGTTATACATAGCAATTGGAGGCCTCTCTCACTTCTCAAATTCCGGATTGGATTGCAGGCACAGGGATTCACTCGGTCTATGTTTAGCTCCCCTCAACTCCAAAGTCTGAGTTGCGACACACATTATCTGATGGGATATTATTTTAAGATTTAAACATTTACCTTTAAAGGATGAATAATTCAAACACGAGCAAGTGTGTTTTTCAAGATAACCGATAGGAGTGCAAATGCAAGATTTTTAGGATTTATAAGAAGAAGAAATTCGACTGTCTTGGCCAAGTAATGCTGTAATACTAAAAAAGAATAGAAAGATAATATAGGACACACCAAATCAAGGAAGCTTGAAAATGTTGCTGCGAATGATTTTATTTTTGGCTCTCTGCATTGTTTTTATCCATGGTAAGTTTACATTCATGTGAACCTATGAAGGCATGCTGAGGTGATTAAAATAATTTAGAGGACGACGAGAACTTTTATTTATAATGGCAATACGTTGGATTCTTACGTAGATTATTAACCAATGGATACAGCAGATGTTTCTAATTTATTTATTAAAGCTCATTAATAACATATCAGGTTAACTAGTCTCCTTCTGCCACTAGAGTGTGTAGGTGTTGGTGTCTCCATGGAAGATCCTGTTTATCTTCAATTAATGTAGATTCATATGTATTGCTCAGTAATGTAACATTATTTAAATACACTGTAAAAAGTAAAAGTTGAATAAACTTAGACAACCTGCTGCAAAGCATTTTTGAGTTAACTCAACTACAGGCAAATGAGTTGTACCAGTTTAACAATTCAAGTTGGATTGTAAGTTACATGAACTCAATGCAGTAATGTCAACAAACTCAAAAATATCTATGAATATTAAGTTCAATAACCTTGCATTGTTATGTACAGCTTGTCATAATGTCAATATCCATGAAAATAGTATTAAAGTCTATTCTTAACAATATTTACATTTCATTGATACATTGTATATTATATAAGAAATATTCCTTGTCAAAGAACTGGGGGTGGGTCCAACTGAGCATGCTCAAAAGACTAAGTTCTACCTTCACCAACAAAAATGGCATTATGAGTTCTCACTGTTTAAAAATGTAAGTTGATCTCATTTACACTGCCCAAAGGTTAGAGGTCAATTGACTGAAATATTTCTCATCTTAAAACTCTTTTGATCTGAAGGCATATGCTTAAATGTTTTAAATTAGTTTTGTAGACAAAAATATAATTGTGCTACCATATTAATTTTAATTACAAAACAAAAATTAAATCTTTAATTTTTTTGACCGAATAGTAATGAAAAGTGCCAAAAATAGATGGGAACTCCTTCAATACTGTTTAAAAAGCAAGCCTCAAGAAGCTGGTTGAGAAAATGTGAAGAGTACATGACTGCAAATTCAAGGCAATGGGTGGCTAATTTGAAGATGCTAAAATACATTAAATAGTTGATTTATTTTGGATGTTTTTGGTCACAACATCATTTCCATTTCTGTTATTCCATAGTTTTGATGACTTTACTATTATTCTAAAATGTGGGGAAAAAAAATAATCTGGGATGTTTTTTTATTAAAGCATTGACCCCAAACTTTTGGATGGCAGTGTACAAGGCATAAAAGTTGACTTTATTGATTGTTTTAAGTAATCTAGACTTTTTCAACATTAGAAAGTTCAATCAACTTCTAAAATTTAGTTTAACTGACAAGATGAAAGTTGGATTATTTACGGTGTGATATTGTAATGAAACGGGCAGACAAGGAGTGAGGATCCAGTTGCAGCTTTATTGAAATTAACAAAGTAAAAGTGAAGTATGAACACCGGAACAAATAAAACGTCCACAATGGGAAAACAAAAGTATAAACACTGGGAAACTTCCAAGGTGGGCTCAGGCAGAAACACGGACGAGGGCAGGAAACACATGTAACACTTACTAAACAAACAATAACCGACCAAGGACAAGGTGAACATGAGGGCTTAAATACAAAACCAAAAGGGGAAACAAAAGCCAATGGGAAAACAGAACTCAAAACAAGATAAGGCAATTAACTAAAACCAAATGAAAAACAAGAACTGATAAAGTAATCAAACAATGAACCAATGAAAACCAGACACATAGACATGGAGGGAAAACAGGACATGACAAGACTGGGAAACAGGAACGAGTGAATTTCAAAATAAGAGTGCATAAACAAAACAATATGGAACATAAAAGGTGCCAAAAACTAAAGATGAAGGTACACAAACCAAAGACGGTGTGGATCGTTACAGAACCCCCCCTTTAAGGAGCGGATCCCAGACGCTCCTAACAAAAGGAAGGGCAAAACGACAACGGAGAACAGGGGCAAACAGGCAGATCAAGGGGACACGAGGGGCACAGAGGAACAAGACTAGGACAGGGAGACCATGACAGAACAGGAGGGCGGCCAGGAGACCAAGGAGGCCAGGCAGATGCCCAGGGGACCAAGGGGACGACTTGAAGGCGGGGACCGGGTCGGGAAGTCTGGGAGGCAGCTGCGGGGTCGAGACTAGGTCAGGGGGCCAGGGAGGCAGCCATAGGGCAGGGACTGGGTCTGGAGGCGACCGCAGGGCAGGGACCAGGTCAGGAGGCCAGAGGGGCAGCTGCAGGATCGGGACTAGGTCGGGGGGCCTGGTTGGTAACCGTAGGGCAGGGACCGGGTCAGAAGGCCAGGGAGGCGGCCTCAGGACTGGGACAGGAGGTCTAGCTCTGTGGCCATCCCCTAGGACAGGGTCAGGAGACTTAGAGGAAGGCCACAGGACAGAGTCAGGGTCAGGAGGCCAAGGAGCAGGCCACGGGACTGGGACAGGAGGTCTAGCCCTGTGGCCATCCCCTAGGACAGGGTCAGGAGACTTAGAGGAAGGCCACAGGACAGAGTCAGGGTCAGGAGGCCAAGGAGCAGGCCACGGGACTGGGACAGGGTCAGGAGGTCTAGGGGATGGCCACAGGACTGGGTCAGAAGGCCTGGGAGGAGGCCACAAGGCAGGGTCAGAAGGCCTGGGAGGAGTCTCAGGGGAAGCGGGCGGAGCCACGGAAGGCTCGGTAGGTGGGTCCAGGGCAGGTACAGGTGGCAGAGCGGTGTAAGGCGGAGCCGAGGGGGACTCTAGGGGCGGAGCCATGGAAGGCTCTGGAGGCTTTGAAGGCTCTGGAGGGCAGAGCAGGCAGAACCGTGGAGGGCGGAACCATGAAGGCCCTCTGGGGCGGAGCCGTAGAAGGCGGAGCAGGCAGTGCCGTGGAAGGCAGAACCATGAAGGCCCTCTGGGGCAGATCCGTAGAAGGCAGAGCTGTGGAAGGGTCAGGAGGCGGAGCAGGCAGAGCTGTGGAAGGCGGAGCCAAGGCAGTCTTCAGAGGCGGTGACCTGGGAGGCTCGGGTGACGGAGGCATGGAAGGCTCGGGAGGCGGAGCAGTGGGAAGCTCGGGAGGCGGAGCCGTGGGAAGCTCAAGGGGGGCTAGCTCTTGGACGGTCGAGGCTACTGGCGCTGGCTCTTGGACGGTCGAGGCTACTGGCGCTGGCTCTTGGACGGTCGAGGCTACTGGCGCTGGCTCTTGGACGGTCGAGGCTACTGGCGCTGGCTCTGGCTCTTGGACGGTCGAGGCTGCTGGCTCTGGCTCTTGGATGGTCGAGGCTGCTGGCTCTGGCTCTTGGATGGTCGAGGCTGCTGGCTCTGGCTCTTGGACGGTCGAGGCTACAGGCGCTGGCTCTGGCTCTGGCTCTTGGACGGTCGAGGCTACAGGCGCTGGCTCTGAGGACGAAGCCGTGGAAGGCGGAGACTGGTGAGCGGAAGACCTTCCTCTTCTCCTCCTCTTCCTGGCAGACGAGGCTGGCAACGCTGGCGCTGGGACGGACGAGGCTGGCAACGCGTTGGCCGTGGCAGGCGTGGGCTCGTTGGCCGTGGCAGGCAGAGACTGAAGAGCGGAAGCCTTCCCTCCTCCTCCTGGATGGGACTGTCAACGCTGGCCCTGGGACAGACAAGGCTGGGGGCACGTTGGCCGTGGAGGAACGAGTCATGGAAGGCTGGGAGGTGACCACTGTGGGAGGAGAGATGGCGTCCTCCTCTGCAACACCCACAGTGAAAGGCGAGCCACAGATCTTCAGGGTCTCCTCCAAGAAGTCCTGGAGTGTCCAGCGTGGGGTTGCTGGAGGCAACCGCTCCCTTAGCGAACTGCACAGATTAGCCCTGAAGAAAACCACCAAGCTAAACTCTGGGAAATTCGAAGAATTTGCCAGTTCCAGAAACTCACTGACGTGGACCTCTATCGGGCGGTCCTCCTGTTTGAGGACGAGAAGCAGGAAATTCACCTGCTGGGCAGTGAGGGCTGCTGGATCCATTGTGGGTCGGTTATTCTGTAACGAAACGGGCAGACGAGGAGTGAGGATCCAGTTGCAGCTTTATTGAAATTAACACAAAGTAAAGTGAAGTATGAATACCGGAACAAATAAAACGTCCACAATGGGAAAACAAATGTATAAACACAAGATATAAACACTGGGAAACTTCCAAGGTGTGCTCAGGCAGAACCACGGACAAGGGCAGGAAACACATATAACACTTACCAAACATCAAACAATAACCAACCAAGGACAAGGTGAACATGAGGGCTTAAATACAAAACCAAAGGGGAAACAAAAGCCAATGGGAAAACAGAACTCAAAACAAGATGATAAGGCAATTAACTAAAACCAATGACAAAACTAGAACTGATAATAAAGTAATCAAACAATGAACCAATGAAAACCAGACACATAGACATGGAGGGAAAACAGGACATGACAAGACTGGGAAACAGGAACATGAGTGAATTTCAAAATAAGAGTGCATAAACAAAGAACAATATGGAACATAAAAGGTGCCAAAAACTAAAAATGAAAGGTACACAAACCAAAGACGGTGTGGATCGTTACAGATATATACAGTATGTTGGAAATGCATTATTAACAAAGTGGTGAGAGGCATATACAGTACAACACAGATTCTGATGTTTAAATGCATGTTTTTATACCAGTTTCTCTGTGTTCTATTAAGATGTTGTAGTATTAGTTTAGTTTGATGTGTTGTATGCAGTCTTGATAATATGGATTGAAAAAGAGTTACAAACCCGTATTACCCATCAATCTCATTCTTTAATCTCAGCTATAAACAATTTATTCTTGCATATTACACACTGTATTGTATGTCCATTTGTTTTAATGTGTGCATTACCCCGCTTACTCATTATTCAGTGCCAGAAGGACAAAGTGGATGTGCTGAAGTGGATTCCATGACAGAGGCAGTGGCTGGAAAGAGTTTTATGTTGGGCTGCATCTCTTGCAAGAGGAGGGAAGAGGTGCCTGGTTCTGCTATCGTGGACTGGCACTTCAAGCCATCTGAAGATGAGGACTTTATCCATGTTAGTACAGCGATTGCAGTGATTCTAGAGCCTGTTATCAGCTTGACACATATGCAATGTATGCAGATTAGAACAAAGCATGAAACAGTTGAAATTAAATTATTGTTATGTGTGCATTACATCTTTTGGCACCGTTTTGCCTTTTAAAATCTGATTTTACTACAGCAGAAATTTCCTTCTATCCTGCATCTCTATCCCTCTCAGATTTTCCAGTATGAATATACTTCCCCCAGCTTTCTTCATGAAAACTATGAGGGAAGACTAGAGTGGCATGGGACTATGGGGACAAAGGATGTGCAAAATGGAGCCATCTTCATTCACAACGTCACATTTAATGACACTGGGACCTACCGTTGTACCTTCCACCGCACACTGTTCCTTCCTCCAGATGAGGAACATGTGACAATAAGCAAAGATGTGGAACTCATCGTTGTGGAAGAGGGTAAGAACCATTTTAAGTCCATCAATCTCATTATTTATATTTTGCATTTTATAAGAACTGGCACAGCAGGGACACAGTAATTATGTATACTTTACTTCTGTGTCATCTGAATTTAACCCAACCATAATACTTTAATTTGTTGTTCACTCAGCCAACCGTGAGCTGACAGCTGTAATCTCTGAGATTATGATGTATGTCCTGATCGTAGTCCTGCAGTTGTGGATGATTGGAGTGCTGATTTACTGTTATAGAAAGATCTATGCTGAGAACGAAGCTCGAGAGGCCAGAAAAGCAGCTGCTCAGAAGAAGTGAGACCAACTTTCTTTGCCCTAAATTTGTCTGTATAATAATATAGATGGAATTTTGTAAAACTTACTTTTTAAAAATGTTCCTTATGTTTTCCCAGACTCATTGACGCAAATGATCCTTGTGATGGGGATCATTTTGAATAATGGATTGGTGGTGGCGTAGTGGGCTAAAGCACATAACTGGTAATCAGAAGGTTGCTGGTTCAAGCCCCACAGCCACCGCCATTGTGTCCTTGAGCAAGGCACTTAACTCCAGGCTGCTCCGGGGGAATTGTCACTGTTATAAGTGCACTGTTAGTCGCTTTGGATAAAAGCGTCTGCCAAATGTAAATTACAATTTTGGTTAGTGAAAGTGAGTATCAAAAGTCAGTTATAAAATTATATGAAGTAACAGCCCTTTTGATTGTGTGTCACAGTAGCTTTACTAATGAGGAAGATGGGGATAAGGAAGATGACTAGTCTTGTGGCTAATAGAAACCTCAACCATTTCTGTTGATATTTCTACTGTAGCATAGCATTTCATTCTGTCAGCTAATGCTGAGTAAGTCACAATGGAATCATAATAGATATAACACTGTTTAAACAAAACATATTATAAAAAATATATGCTATATATATATAATATATATATATATATATATATATATATATATATATATATATATATACCTGTATATATATATATTTACACACCGATCAGCCACAACATTAAAACCACATGCCTGATATTGTGTAGGTCCCCCTCGTGCTGCCAAATCAGTGCCAGCCCGCATCTCAGAATAGTATTCTGAGATCATATTCTTCTCACCACAATTGTACAGAGAGGTTACCTAAATTACCATAGACTTTTTGTTCAAACCAGTTTCGCCATTCTCTATTGACTTCTCTCATCAACAAGGCATTTCCGTCCATAGAACTGTCGCTCACTGGATGTTTTTTGTTTTTGGCACCATTCTGAGTAAATTCTAGAGACTGTTGTGCTTGAAAATCCCAGGAGATCAGCAGTTACAGAAATACTAAACCAGCCTATTTGGCACCAACAATAATCCATGTGATTATCTAAACAGCCTGTCCTGTGGCAGCAGTGTAGAGCATAAAATCATACAGATACGGGTCAGGAGCTTCAGTTAATGTTCACATTAACCATCAGAATGGAGAAAAATGTGATCTCAGTTATTTGGACCATGGCATGATTGTTGGTGCCAGATGGGCTGGTTTGAGTATTTCTGTAACTGCTGATCTCCTGGGATTTTCACACACAATAGAATCAAAGAATGGCCAGACTGGTTCGAACTGACAAAGTCTACGGTAACTTAGATAACCACTCTGTACAATTGTGCTGAGAAAAATATCAGGTTGTCACTGATTTGGCGGCATTGAGGGGGACCTACACAACATTAGGCACGTGGTTTTAATGTTGTGGCTAATCGGTGCATTTTTTTTATAATTTGTCTATATATATATATATATATATATATATATATATATATATATATATATATATATATGTGTGTGTGTGTGTGTGTGTGTGTGTGTGTGTGTGTGTGTGTGTGTGTGTAAAGTTGAATCAGGTATCATAAATATAAATAATTTAAGAGTCTTAAAACTAATTTCAAAGCTTTAACTGTGAATTTTATTATTTCAAAGAAACCAAAATGGTAAGGGTAAGAAGAATAGAGAACACCTGGCTTTCTTGATGTGTTATTGACTAAATATAAACAAGCTAAGACAATATTTTAAGACATTGTTCAAGTGTTTGTAATCCTCAGTTAAAATGGTTTATGCAAACCTCATGAGATGTGAAAAAAGTAACCCTTTCAAATAAAAAAAAAATGATACAATTTACCGAACAATTTAGGCTTCAAAAAAGGTGACTTTCGCTGAAAGTTGAGTAGCTTGCAACTCTGGGCTTAAATGTTGGGCACAATTTTGGTCCACAAGCAAACTTTCTGATTTTGTAGCTAATCTATGATACAGGTTGTGCTTGGAAAAAACAATAAAGAAGAGACTTTGGTCCAGTGAACTTTTCCAAGTGTTGCATTGTGTGATAAAAAGCCTATATTTGAAAAGACGGCTTCACTGTTTATATGGTGTAGTGCATGTATGTTTTAGCTGCTTTTGTTAACACTATTGTAATTGTAAAGTATTTTTTGTATAATGTATCCATTACAGGAGACAAAAGTAAATAATAAAAAAACAATTATTCAGGCTGACAGGATTTTCACTTAGCCCCAAGGTCTTTCATTAAGTGGAACTGTAACTTCATAAGAACTTTGTATAAGGTATCTTTCCCTGCAGTGCCAGCAGAGTTGATAGGGCCTTCAAATAATGCTCTCATCTTGCTTTGTGTGGTTTTCTCAGCACGGATTACACTATATTCCTCCATATTGATGATTTCCTTTTCAAAAAGTTCATCTAGGATGGCATCTATGTTATTAACTCGTTGTATCAGCTCTTTCCGATTGCGGTCAATGAAGTGTTTGTCTGTGAAAGAGAAATGGGAACAAGCATTTGGTTAGACTGTGAAGATTCTGATTATCAAAGGGTAACATGACTAAAATTGTATGTATTGTAATATGTTGAAGATTTTGGCCTATAAGGTAGACTATACATGCGGCCTCTCATTGTCTTTACTAAAAAGAGTGAAGCTATACCTAAATGTATTTTAGAAATAAATGTTAAAAAAAACGTATTCACCATTAGATGGAGGGCTTGGCCCTGCTGTCGGGTCATGAACGCTGCCAGATGTATCTGCTGAAAATCAGATAAAAGATTATTCTTTTGATTATTCTAGTAATACAGCAAAAGTTCACATGTATTACATAATGTACAGGGCAAGGTAAATAAATTCATTAAAGTTGTTTAGCTTTCACACGTCAATCTATCCTAATAGTTGAAACAAAGTAGAAATGTAGCACATATATATCGGGTTATTTATAGTCGACAGAACTATTGACTGAAGTGGACTTACTAGTTTCCATTATTATTATTTCATGGTTATTTAACTTGTAGCCTAGTTGTTTAATCGCTTAAGTAATTATACTGTTCTTCAAAATATGGCCAAAATCTGACCTAGAAACCGAAACGCGGGAAAGTGAAAGTAAATTTGGGTGTAAGTCTACAAACTTTAGAATCATTTAAATAGTAACATAACTTTCGAACTCTTTAGAACGAGTTTAACGGTTCTAAAGTAGGCATGTTTGCGCTACTTTTGACGTTAGATGAGTCGTAATTTAATTACAGTAAAATCCTCTTATGGAGACCTGGAACAAAATCGAAAGTAAATCAGTCGCGCTAAAAAACAATTGTAAATAACAACACCGATACTAATTTACACTAACCTGACATGTTTTTATTTGTTTTGTGTTTTCTGGATTATGTAAGAACTCCAAGCACGTGTCTTTACTGGAGGGAAATAGAACTTCCGTGTTGGGGGGTTTCAAACTTGGGTCCGGGGGCACCTATGGGGGCCGCCATGAGGTGCTAAGGGGTCCGCAGAAAATGAGAAAAGAATACAAATATTATACTTTAATAATTTATTTTCATTTTCTTAATTTCCTTTATTACAAAATAACAGCCATTTTTTTTAAAAAATATATGCAAACCACACATTGTCTTTATAATATAACGCTTACTTTTCCCTCACACGGTATACAAAGGCATTTACATTTATAATATAAAGCTGCCTATATATTTTTGAAAAGGTGTCCCTCGCAAGGGGATCATCATGTTTGTGAACTCTCGTGACCTAGCTCTGTCGTTTAAACGTACATTTGCATTAGTCCAAGTATGGAGGTTTTCACTTACTGTGTCCAGTGACCTCTTTGAGTTCCTTTGCTTGTTCATTACAGCCTATTGCTTCTAAAATTTCCAGTGATACAGGGATCGCTTCTTTCGATGTAAAAGTGATCACCATTAGATCTGCGAGATCCAAGGAGTCTTTAACCCTTTCGATCGCACCGCGGCGGACGCGCGGTTCTTTCTTTCGATCGCACAACTTGTTTTTAAATTTCTTTTGGTTGTCCTGGCCCAGATCATCAAAAGTGTCAATCAGGTGATCTTTGATAGTTTTCTCCATTCTTGCTCAGACTGTTCCTGCCTCTTCAAGTGGCTGTTGGAGGAGGATGAACCAACTGGTAAATATATGAGATGGAGGCGTGTCCTTAGCCATATACCTAACTGTATTATATGCATGGGTAGTTCAAATCAGTGCTTAAAGTGGACGAAAAAAGTGCAGCTCCTTGTTAGTATACAACTCGATATTTGTAACTAACATGAAAAACAAAACACTTATTATGCGTTTATTTAAATGACGTCAGTTAGTCAGGGGTATTTAATGAAAAATGTAAGGTCTGGTCAAAAAATCCTTCTTAAGTTGTGAATAAATAACAAATATGACCTCACACCCTCAACTAACAAACAGAGTTTGATTAACTATACTTTTTGAAAATAAAAACATACAATGCAGGGTTATTGGTTATTGGCAATATAATGTAGAACTGTATTTTTTCATCAAGTAAATGTAAAACTGAAAAAGAGCAATGTGTGTTCTTCCTTGCATCCATTCAATGAGGAGAAAATAAGCCTTTCCTTTTCCTGCACATATGGTGAATTTGTACAGTAGCCAGATTGTGCAGAGAACGAAATGAAAAATTACACAAAATCAGGGTATGTGCATGTATGCGGTTTCAGTGACACATCACGTTATCATTTTTAACGCGCATATAGATGCTGAACTGATAAGATCATATTTAACACCTGAAGAGTGGACAATAAAAGCTTTAAGAAACTTTTCTGTGTATTTTCTTAAAAGGTTGATCAGTTCAGATCACTTCTGACGCCTGTTCATGCTGTTGCACTTGCCGCTGATTGTTGTTAAGCTGAGTTTTGCGCAGAGAGTGCTCGGATGGTCAGATAAAACTGATTGGCAGGCCGCATATATTTTACATACAAAATAAATTACATCCTACAAGGAGAAAAACTGCAAAAAGGAAAGAAAATCTGCCTGTACTCTGTAGACCAAAAAATTATAGAAGAGCAACCACCGGGACATGTCAAATAGTGCTTTAGATAAGGAAGGGCACAAAGAGTTTTCTATTTTATTGGTATCTACTGTATATCTGTTTTCTTCAGAGCATAGGAGCTATAAGCAGGGGTGGAGTCAGGAGTCTTTCACGGTTTCACCTCTAAAAAAGGAAATTGTGCCCAAGACAAAAAATGAACAAAATGGCAATTGCGAGTGGGGTGGTACATGGGGTGGCCAGGCCACAAGCTCAGCCACTATAAGGTAATAAAAGTATATGAAAGTATTATGAAAAGTATTCTTAAACAAATAGACTAAGACGAGAATAGAGATTTAAAGATAAAAAGTAGTTTAATGGAAATTTCATTAGAATACAGATTACAAAATACTTTGACAACATATGACTGGCACGACAAAACATTCATGAGTACTCTGACAAGGATTTTCTATATTATCATAATCAGAAAAGAGTAGACTACTCTTCATTTTGTCAACTGTAGTATCCCGCAATGTTCAAAATTTTTGTTTGTGGGGGTAGGGATGGGGATATATGGTTGTCAAGAAAGGATTTAAAGGAATAGTTCACCCAAAAATAACAATTCTCTCATCGGTTACTCAACCTAGTGCTTTTTCAAACCCGTATGAATTTCTTTCTTCTGCTGAAATTTTTGGATGAACTATTCATGAAATATAATCGCAATAGGATAGTTTTTGTAGAGAAGATTTTTTTTGATTTTTTTTATTGTACATGCTTTGGACTGTATATATGTTTAAGTATGGAATGGGATGGCACAAAGATCCTGTGTCAAGTGCATGTCAGATTTGACTTTGATATTAAAGTCCAGGGAACAAGTAGAACTGCTTTACAAGGGTTTCCCTTTCTTTACATGCCATTTGTTTAAAAGTCTGGGTCAAGTCTGGGTCACTCTCGAAGCGTTGCATAACCTATAAAACAGAGCAAATGTAGGACTGAGACAAGAAACAAACTTTAATATGTAGTATTTCAGTTCGGATGAGTGGATTACTCATGAAAAAAAGAACAACAATTCAAAATGTTTTTAATTTACCTTCCTGAACAATTCATCAATGTGAATCTCATGCGCACTTTCGCAGAACACACTCACTAAGTGTCTGATGTAAGGCGTTCCCAACATAGGATACCTGGCAGAGCGACATTCTGTAAAGAAATTGCAGTGGTAGGTTATGCAATAGTTCACAAATAAATCCAAATCATTAAAACAAATCCAGCTCCTTGAAATAGATAATGAAAAACAAGTGAAAATAGTTTTCGATTAGTTGGTTGAGTTTCTTGGAATTTAATTTAATTTATTTGATTTATTTGAATTTAAGAAACAGCTTAAACAAATGAAAAACAAAGTTCAATTGTTACTATTTATTTATACATTCTACAATAGCATGAATAGCCAAATATAAGTAAGGCCTACTTATATTAGGTCATGCAATCATCTGAAATAATCAGTGTTTGAGTGCTCACCAGGGGTGCAGGACATAAGACAAGCAAAGTCCTTCTCCTTGTGCACCCAGCCATCTTGCTTTATATTCCTCAGCTCATCGTGTTCACCTTCATTGATCTTCACACCTCCAAACTGGTCTGGGCCGAGATTTAAGAATGTGCAAGTCATTAATAAACAGTTTCATTACTTCACCACTGAAATATAATATACTTAAGGAAGATATTTTACTACTACATAACAGTTAAGGTGAGATATGTTCATATGCATTAAAGTACTTGGAAATGAAGAAGAAATAAATATAACTTAATTTCAATCATTTTAGTACCTCCTCTGCAGGCTTGAATAAGGATAACTTTTGGTTTATCATGCAGTGCTGCACAATTCTCTGTGTTCAGATGGGAGAAGATCTTATCAACGAAGAAGATGTCAACGGGGTCCTTTTCATCAAAATGGACACCTAAAATGGCATCTCTATTCTCAAATCTGTCCCCATGGGACATTATAACCACAAAGGTGCTGTCTGAATGTACATGTTCCACAGGTCCAGCGAAGTTCTTGACTGCATCATCAATTTCCTGCCAATCAGATGCACTTCATTAAAGAAATGAATGATGACTAAAATTATACTAGCCATTATACTGGTTCAAACGTGTTTTCTTTCGCACCATTCCAGAAAGATTTCTGTATTTCACTACTTGATAATCCAGCTGTTTTAACAGCCACTCCATGTTCTCTTCATCTTTCTCTGCCCCACACCTGTACAATCTCTTATCATCAAATTTAATGTTGTTGATTAGCAGGGCTTTTCGTTTCCTCACAGACTTGTCCAGTGGTTTGTAAATCTATGAAAAACAACCAAACGTTACACAGAATTCTTACATTATCTACTGTTTCCCCCCTACAAAGTGTATTTAAAACAAAGACTCGCCTCATTCCCCTTTTCTTTAAGGATTTTGTCTTTAAACTCTTGGCTGGATGGAATAAGCACATATTTCTCCTTGCACTTGTCCTGCACACGTATCTGATTATTTCCTGACTTTGTGTCCACCTGCTCATACTGGGGCGCTGGGTATCCTGGATAACAAAACACTCCATCAATGCTGTACAGTCATCATATTTCAGATATAAATAATTATACAGTATATGCCAGCATTTAGATTTTTAAAAATAAAATGTTCTTTACATCTAAGGGTCAAACACAGTTAAAAAAAAATAAAAAATTATATATATATATATTTGAATAAAAACGTGAGGGCACAGAGCTAAATTTCATGTACATTTGTAAATAATTTCACAAACGTGTTAAAGTGGTAGTTTTTGCTGCTGTTGACTGAAAAAAAGTTGCCTTTTACCCCAGGAGAGCAAGTTTGACCGAATTGTTGTGTCTATGAGCCCCAAGCTCTTTCATTATGAATGAATACATATTTCCCTTAAAATGCTAGCGGATATAACGGGGCCTTTAAATAATGTACTCATTTCATAGCCTGATAATTCTCCGGAAATGTAGCCTAATCTTCATCGGTAATTTTTTTTTTATCCAGTTATTCATTTAATAATCAGACTCCTGTCAATTAAGTGGTCAATTTCAATCCGGAAGGCCTGTTTTGATGTTGAAATATCATTAAAGAGCAAAAAAAAAAAAAAAAAAAAATCTTATTATGTCGATTATTATGGGTGGTCTGTTATTATAAATGTTGTTTAAACTGGCGTTTCCTCAAAGCCATGACATAAAAAGAAAATGAAAGTAAGTTCAAATACAGTCAAGTTTAAGATAAGTTGAGTTTAACGGCATAATTGTAACAGTACTTCAACAATAACACATGACTTACTACTTTCGTAGTCAGATTGCAGTTTTTCTGCAGTTTGATTGAAGCGAATAGATCTCAGGATCTGACACGTCACCTGCACAGCTCTGCTCTCAGTGTATGTTTCTATAAGAAGACTCGCGATGTCTCCTCGATCCTTTCGCTCGACAGATCCGCGGGGAATGCGCGGTTCCAGTTTACTGTCACACAGTTTGCCGCAGAAACTTTTTAAATCTGCATCCAGCAAGTCATTCAAACTGGACAACAAAAAATCCCGGGTTGTTTTCTCCATTGTTCAATTCAAGCAGTTACCTGCTACTCGAGACCAGAAGTGTGTGACTGGGCGTGTTCATTTTTTATTGGGTTCCCTATAACCAGGGACGTCACTAGGATTGGAAGACAGGGGGGGGGGGCTTAGCCCCCAGGGTATTTGTAACTTGCGTTTGCAAAATCTTTGCACTCACATATAGAGCTACACTTATGTGAACAACCATTCAAGAAACCAAGATGTTAACAAGTAAAACGTGACAGACATATCCTCTTCTTCCATTTCTACTCAAAGACAAGTTACTGTAATGTTGCTTTTAGACACATCAAAGCTGCTTGGGGGAATTTACTTAGGCCAGACTTTGCTCCTGATGAGTTATTCTATAAGCAATGACTTAAATGCTATCTGTCTGCTCATGTAAATGTATGATAAAGTAATAGCATGATATCTAATCCCTCTCTATATAAGATATGTCCACAGAATGCTATTTAATTACTGTAACTGCGCTGTGGATTGGTTCAATCAGTGTGTAATTTCACTGTGTAGTTTGGCTTGCATACAGTTTAACCCAAGAACCAGAATTTTAAGGTCATAGTGAAATTTGACAACACAGGTTTGAGCGTTTCTCAATTAAAGATGATTTATTCTGCCAAATGATGTATACAATGTATGATATAAATCAACAACAAAAAGGCAGTATTCAAATAAAGGAAAATTAAGAATGAACTCATTTTCAAAACCAGTCAACAGTTACTTTTTGTTTATTGTCTACTTCATTGGTGGAAGCATCAAAAAATGCCTTCTGTTTTTAAGGGTTCCTTTCATTTTAGTTTCACATGTGTATCTGTGGGCATTTGCTCATCTTTAGCCTACATTTAGGTAACATCTACATATATATTTAATTTTTCACAGCCAATGAATGCAGAAAGTTAAATTGGTATAGCTAGCATATATAATAAATAATGAAATAATTTAGTTTAGGTTATGCATAGTGCCTAGACCTGCCAACAAATGCTTATTGTTAGAAGAAAACAAAACAATCCTTAGACCTATAGACCATTACTGACCTCAATCACACCGGCTCCCTCAGAATCAACTGGCCTGCCAATCTCCTGCGGCTGCTTCTCTTTCTCTCTGCTAAAATATCTTCGAATATCCATCTTATCTGCTCAATGAATTGAAGGATACAATGGTAATAGCATTAACAGGGACTCTATGACATTTAGTTTTCAGTGACAACAACATACTATGGGGATTGATATTGTTTTATATGCCTATTATAGAGAGAGGTTATATTATTGGCAAAGAATAAAGAGTTGTGATTACTAAGTTAACCATTTCTTGTATTTTGCTTGTTCACTCTAGCTAGACTACAGTTTTCCATAGCAAACCAAAATATCCCCTTTCCTTTACCTCAAGAAAACGTAGCTAAAGGTAAGCAGGTCATTAAAAACAACTTACAATTTCACTCTGTATCACACTTACCAATCTTCCTTTCACCATTAGCGTGTGTATCGGTGTGTGTGTGGGCGGGAGGTGCGTGTGTATCGTTGTGTGTGGGCGGGAGGTGCGTGTGTATCGTTGTGTGTGGGCGGGAGGTGCGTGTGTATCGTTGTGTGTGGGCGGGAGGTGCGTGTGTATCGTTGTGTGTGGGCGGGAGGGTGCATAGCGAGTTCAACTTCAGACCAAACTAGAGTAACGACGAGACGAGATGAATCCTCCAGTTACTTGCAGCGCTCCGGTCTGTAACGCTCTGAAAGCTGCCGCAGTTCACACCAATGCAACGAGACGCTGCGGTGCATCATCTTGATTGCACAACGACCCTAAAATAGGCCTAACGACGTCCCTGCCTATAACGTTGCCATCTTTTACGATCTTCATAATTTAGATGGGCGATACCACTTGTTTTATTCTGATCCGATACCAAGTAGTCCAGTATCGCCGATATCGATACCAATACCGAAACCTCTAGGTTACATTTTTATGAATTCTTTAGATAAAATTAGTAACTTAAAGTATAATTTTAAAAAATATATTTATAGGCCTAAGCAGAACTGTATTAGGCTGCTATGTTAATCTTTTGAAAATTAGTAAAGTATAAGCAACATATAAAACCACAAAATGAACCATATATATTATTACATGGTTACTATAACTAAAACCAAGTTACAATAGGGATACTACAGTACTGCTGTAGTAAAACCATGATTAATTGTATCAAAACCTTTGTTACTGCCAAAAAAAGTCTAAGAAAACATGGTTACTACAGTCGTGGTTACTAATACAATATTACTACAGTAATTCCATGGTAAGTTTTCATAAGTGTATCCTTTATTAACGTGGATTACAGTCATATTAATGTTTTAACAACTCTGAATTTAAATAAACCTGTAAAAATGTTCAAAAAAGCCCATTATAATACGTCACGTTTAGGTTTGTCATTACTTCCAGATGCTGTTTTCTGTCATTACTTCAGGAAAGCACTGCTCCCTCTTTGATCCTCCCATTATGATTGAAAGGGTGAGTGCTGTCTGACTGTTTGTGTATTTCTGCACGTCAAGATGAGCGGCAGAAAAATTGCTCAGTGCCATGCAACTATACAGTCATATTATTATTTTTTTCCACTTCGAATCTTATGAGATGCATTAATATTCATGTTATTTAAATAATAAGATCACTAGTTACTACAGAATCGATATTTTATGTGAGGATCGATATTATTGGTACCACATCAGTATCGGAAGTATCGATACTTTAGTGTTTACTTTAGTGTTTAATGTTTTTCACTTTAGTATCGATCCGTCCATCCCTATAATTTACGTTGTATGTTATTTTTTGCGATGTGGTATTTAACGACTGTTGGAGCACGGAGGGCTCTCGTTATTAAGTTGTCGACCTACTTCTGTTGTTCGCTGTGAGAGTTGCACGGTACAGATAAGTCAGAAACTCACCAGCATGTCCAGGAGTTTGTATTTTTAATATGCAAATATGTTCAGTGATTTCAGAAAGTATTCAGACCCCTACATTTCCCCCCACATGTCCTTACTGTTTGTTGCAGCCTTAATCCATGAATTTCAAATGCTTTCAATTATATATTTTTTTCCACATCAATTTGCACTCCATTCCCCATATTGACAAAACAAAAAACGGATTTTGATACATTTGCAGATTTATTAAAAAGTAAACATTGAAATATCACATTGACATACGTACTCAGACCCTTTGCTATGACACTTGAAATTTAGCTCAGGTGCATCCCATCTTTGAGATGTTTCTACAGGTTGATTGGAGTCCACCCAGGCCCGAACTGGCCATTGGGAAGTTCGGAAATTTCCCTGGTGGACCAGCCTTGCCATTCAATTAATTGGACATAATCTGGGCAGACACACACCTGTCTATACAAGGTCTCGCAGCTGAAAATGCATATCAGAGCAAAAACCAAGCCCTGAGGTCAAAGGAACTGCCTGCAGAGCTCAGAGACAGGATTGTGTGGACTGTTGAGGCACAGAAATGGAGAAGGCAACACATTTGTTTGGCTGCATTGAAGTTTCACAAGAGCACAGTGGCCTCCATAATACTTAAATGGAAGAAGTTTGGAACAACCAGTTCTCTTCCTAGGGAGTAACACAAAAATTGAAATTAAGAAATTTAATGGTTTAAGGACCAAACATGTCATTAGAGACTCTAGGTAAGAGTCATTTATTTATTTTTTTGCACTTTTATATTTTTAGGACTATCATATCTGTATAATTTTACTATCACATGATACAGGATCTATTTATTTGTTTATTACAAGATAAATTGGTACTTTATTAATACAAATGAGTTTCTGTGCAACAATGGTGAATTATCAGTGTCACATATGCATGTACAAATACATAAAACACATGTTATGCCCAGTTGTTTCAGTGATTGACTTGATTTATATATTGCTACTCGATAAAGAAACAACATCAAGGTAAACTTATAGCAGGTACAACACATGAAAAGTATGATATGACTATTGTACTACTATTTGGGTGTTCTACTGAAATTATGAAAGTTGTGCATCTAATTAGACTCAAAAATTGGCTGAGAAAATATTTGTATGTATCTTGTAGCACAATATGAATACAAATGAATACATATTTTTGACAGTTGCGTCTCATGAAATTTCAGTGTGAAATTAAAGAATCCTCTTCTAGATTTATTTTGTGTTTTGATTGATATCAAAATATATTTTATTTTAGTAGTTTCTGATTGTCTTAGAAAATGTTACACTATCTGGGCATTTTGTACTGTATATCCATTTGTGATAGATATAAGTGCCTGGTCTCTAATGACCAGAATATGCAAGAGTGGTGAAATGCCCATGCATTTAAGGGAAATAAAATAAATTATGATGGCTTATTTTGTAAGACAGGGTTTCTGTAGTGTTGATGCTCAACTTTATAATGAAAGAGAAACAAATAGTCAGTGGCGCAGATAGGATTTTTTAACTGGGGGGGACCAAGCTGTCAGCAAATGATTTAAACTCAATTAGTTATTTTGCGTAATTTGGGCTTTAACTAGTGCTCAAGTAGTTACTTTGCGTAATTTGGGCTAATGATTTGCACTAAAAAGCCATTGGGAGATTCTTATTTGAAATCATGGATAAACAACAATGAACAAAGGTAAACAAAGGCCTGATCACCACTAGCAATGCATGATCAGACTGTTATTTGACTAGTATGCCAATCACCCACCAAAACTTCATGTCTTCAGCAAAGTATGTTGTATTTAAACATTTGCTTATCTCAGCATACAAAGTCTATCATTATGAACAAAAAAGCAAAGAACCTATGTGCAAAAAATAATAATAATAATAAAATAAAATAACAACAACATATTTACATAAATAAAAATAAGTAAGTATACGGAGTATGAGAAATTCAGTCTAGTGCAGCCAAACAAATTTACTCAATGAAGGACCCAAAAACATCTCTCCTCCTTTCATTACCCTGAACATACTGTTGGGCAATTTCTTGTCTGTCCAGTCTGTCAAGCCTCTCTTGTTGTTCTGTCCCTGCTTCTTCTGTCTGTAATTCTACTGTCTCTCCTTCCTCATGCTGTCTTTTTCTACTGTGGCTGCCCTCCTGCAGATCCTCACTTGACTGACTAGGGCCTTACTGTCATCAGAAATTGCCTGCAGGCCAGGAGGACAACATTTTAAATCTTATAATTTCAGTTAACCCTCTATACCTCTATAGAATTTCACAACAATGTGAAATACAACATATTCCTGAGAATTCATGGCTAAAACTACTATTTCAAAAATGTCTAAGAATAACTCAAAATTTTAAATTTAACTGTTAATTACAAGTTTGTTGCCATTTATAGATTAGAAATATCTTTCAAATGATGTATGACATATTAAGAAATGTTTTTCATAGCCCATAATTTAAGAATCTAAATCCTGCGTTGCTCCGTACAATAAAAAAACATGATTTCCTGCTATAAGAGGAGGTCAAAAGTTTAGGCCTTTATTTGTTGTTTGCATAAACCTTGCACCACACAAATTTACTTATTATAATTATTTTTATAGTGGCTTACACGACAGTGAACATACCTCAGTCAATTTATACAGTACAATGGGTTAAATGATAAGATAAAACATTATTTCCTGACGACGATATATTGTTTGATTTATCCAACCATTCTTTTTGTGTTCATTCATTATTTGCCTCTGTCCACTCACCTAAATGCATAGTTATGGTCTCCACATTTTGCTGTGTTTACTAAGTGCAAAAGCCTTCTTGCCATTATTGTCAGACTAGCTATTCCCCTTAACAAATCTAATCTGCCACATCTGGGAAAGTCAACAGGCATATGATACTTACATTGTTTGATTTTTGAAAAAACGAGGTGATTGTTTTTTGTCTCTTCATTGCCTTTATGTGGCATTTATACAGTCGATTTTTTTTCAGTTCAGAAAATCACCGACTCAACTCAGTCATAGATGGTATATGATCACCAGGCCCGCATTAATGCACGGGCGTACTGGGGCTGAAGCCCCAGGGCCTATGAAGACAAGGGGCCTATCATAAGCCAATAAAAAAAATCACATTGTTTTGTAGTTTGTCGAATTTTCTGTCATCACTTGATATTCATGTTTTTGGCTGCTGATTGATCTAATTTACAAGTGACCCACGTGGGAAAAAGGTAAAAGGAAAGGCGATGACCAACTCGAAAATAGCGAGAGAGAGAGAAAAAAAAGTCAAGCTTCAATCGTAAATACGATACCTCATACATTAGGTATGGATTTACGACAACAGGCGATTCCGTGGCGCCAAATCCGTTGTGTGTTATTTGTGGTGAAAAAAGTCAAAACTTCAGCGGCACTTAAACACCAAACACCCAACTCTCAAAGACAAAACGGAGGAGTTTTTCGAAAGAAAGAAATGTGAGTTGGACGCTCAGCGGCAAGTTTTGATATCCTCAACATCAGTAAACTTAGCTGCAACTAAGGCGTCATATCTGGTTGCTCACCGAATAGCTAAAGCTAAAAAAAAACTTAACAATCGGAGAAGAGCTAATTTTGCCTTTTAAGCTAAAGGTTAAAGCTTAATCTCTAATTTTATAATTTTAAAAATTATTGGCTGAAATCACCGTGTTTGCTATTGTATTCTGAAACTGTCTGACTGTTGAAACTGGCTCTTATTTTCATACAATTAGCCTTTGTTGTCACCTGTTGGTGAGTGAAAACACTAAGTTGCTCTTGAAGTGATTGTCTTTAGTGGTTCTGGAGAGATTTGACAAGTGAAATGGACTGGTATTTTCATACAATTTGCCATTACTGCCACCTGCTAGTGAGTGAGTGCTGTGTGAGTTGCTTTTGAAGTAGACCTAATTGTATGGGAGAAAAGGGAAACATTTTGTGAACCGGTCTGAAAGTTTAAAAAGATTGGTATATTCATACAAGTAGCCTTTGTTGCCACCTAGTTCATTATATGCAAATAAATGATTGGCTGTTACTGTTTTACACAGTGATATGTTCCAAATCCAAACGATGCATCTTTAAATTGAGGCATTAAAATTGACAACTTTATGACAGTGCCGCCTAGTGGTAGAATGTAGCATACATATAGAGATGGAACACAACTACTACATACATACATACATACATATATATATATATATATATATATATTAGTAATGTTTTAGTTTAAATTTCCAATAACACTAGTACTCCTCATTACTACTGTAGGAGGCTGATGATCCTGGTGGAAGGGAGAGACAGAGAGATATTAGGGAAAATGAAGAGAAGGAAAAGGGAAGTGAGGGTACGTTCAAGAGAAAGCCTTTAATTATTTTGCACGGCCCCAGCTTAAGGATTTAGACCATTTTTTCCACTACCATCCACAGCAAAGCCCAAAACAGGCCATTCCTAACATCTTCTACAGCAAAGACAAAATGTTTTTATGTTATGGTCATACTGTGTGTAACGCGGGGTTATGATGGGCAAGGAGGAGGCGAGAACCGGCTTGTCAATATAAATAATATTTTAATGAAGAACTTAAAACAAAAGCATAAACAAACACATAGGACAACGGACATGTCCGTGATTAAGCTCTCTCTCTCGAACCGTTGTCACCGGCCGCCTTTATCCCTCGCGCGCCCCATCAGGCCGATTGGGGACCAGGCGCGCAACATTCCAGCCCGGCCCCGCCCCCCTCCACTCCACACTCCTTCCGGCGTTACCTCAGGCCGGGGGCCACCGGCATGACGTACATCCCCGCCCCCTCTTTCCCTGGGGAGGGGCATGCTTTACGACCTGTCTGCCGGCTGGTTATCCCCGCCTTCCTCGACCTGGGAGGAGACAGGAGGGGAAAACAACAAAAAAAATAGGCGAGGGAAAAGGCCAACACGGCGCGAAAGAGCGAGAGAGAGAGGAGAGAGAGAAAAGGCTCACTCACCGGTTCTCTGATGAACCATTGCGTGGTCCTCGAGCGCTCCTTCACGCTCTCCGGCGGACGACAGCCGCTCCTCTCCGGGCGAACCGGAGGCAACCTCCGACCCCCAGCGGACCGAACGCCCCTCCGCTTTCCTGGCGATGAGTGGAGGCAATCCTCGGCCCCTGGCAGCGGCCCTACCGCTCCGGGCAGTCGGGGAATTTCTTCCCTCCTCCCCTCGCGGACGGCGGTCTTCCCTCGACCCCTCCGTGTCTCTGGGGACGGCAGGGCACTCCTCCGCCCCCGGCAGTGGCTCCTTCGCTCCAGGCAGTCGGGGAATCCAGTCCCCACTCGCCCCGCGGACGGCGGCCGTTTCCCGCATCCGGGCGGTCGGGTTACTCCGTCACCCGGCAGAAGGCAGCGGCGCTCCCCGGGGTGGACGGCAGTGTCGAGGACTCTGCGATGGGCATCCCTCCTCCCTCCCAGGTTTCGGCACCAATGTAACGCGGGGTTATGATGGGCAAGGAGGAGGCGAGAACCGGCTTGTCAATATAAATAATATTATAATGAAGAACTTAAAACAAAAGCATAAACAAACACATAGGACAACGGACATGTCCGTGATTAAGCTCTCTCTCTCTAACCGTCGTCACCGGCCGCCTTTATCCCTCGCGCGCCCCATCATGCCGATTGGGGACCGGGCGTGCAACATTCCAGCCCGGCCCCGCCCCCCTCCACTCCACACTGTGAAATAAATGGAATTTAGGGGGGAAAAAAACAGGGTTGTCCATGTTTCTAAATTTGATTTGGGATTTCCCGGCCTGAAATTGAGCCCAAGTCCGGCACTGAGCAACCATAGTGACGTCCCTGGGCTAGACGTTTCCTCACAGACGTGTGGTTTTTAAATCAACGAAAACAGGGATGCATAATAATTCTCTGGTGCGAGCGTGAATCAGTCACACTGACCAAGACGTGGTTCTTAAACTTATACGATTTATATTGTTATGGATGGCATATTCTCAGCACATGAGACGTTTAGCTAGCGGTCTGTGGTCTGTTTGAAAGTGATTGCAGAAGAGTAAACATCACATGTAACTCAATAATGATTCAGCTTCATTTTGTGGTCGCAATCCACATCAGATCCAAGTCGTATGTTATTTTGAGCTCAAGACATGAACATCACGAATGATCATTCAGATGTGTGTGATTTAGCAGGCGTGATTTCATTATACGATTAATTTCATGCAAATTGTAGGTTTATTGTGAGGAATTTAATGGCTAATTTACACACCGAACTCCAACAAACATTACAAACACAGCGTGACTGTCATTCTCACACGTGCACATCCCTATTGATGTTCAGTCATTATGCCATTTATTTTTAGTTTGACTGTCAGAATCATTTTAAACGGAACATTTCACACGTTCTTGTCATAAATCTTCAAAGCTGCAAAATAAGTTTAAACAACCCAAAGCTCAGCTTTAAGCTAATGCTCTTCGTTTATTCATTTTTATATACGTCTATCAATATATAAATGTTAACGCACTGTGGCCAAATCTGTCTCTCAGACCAACAAACCTAAAAGCATTTAACCCAGTGGTTCCCAACACTACACATTTTGGAAATCTCCATAATCAAACACGCCCGATTCAGCTCATTAGCCTGTTAGTGGAGACTCCAAGACCTGAATTGGGATGTCAGATAAGGGAGATGTACAAAATGTGCGGTGTTGGGGGGCCTCCAGGAGCAGGATTGGGAACCATGGATTTAACCTATTAAAAATGAACATATGAAAAATAAATAACAACTGAGCAACATTTTGTGAAGAGATATTTATTTTTAAAAATTACATTTATTTACAATAATTCATAATCTGATGTCAGAACATCAGTTTATGTAAAAAACAAAAAACAAACAAACAAAAAAAGCCATTTACAATATAAGTGTTCCAACATTTAAAGAGGTAGCTAACAATGCTTTGTAGAGGCCTCTAACTGCATTGGATGTATGAGGACACCTTGGGGCCTAGGCACGATATTGCATGCAAGTATCATGCAAGAATGAATATAAACCGGGGGTATACATACTTAAGAGCAGAATTTAGATCTGTCTCTGGCAGAAGAATCTGCACATTTACATATTTTTTTTTCTTAAACAGCACAGATGCAGAAAATGCATTTGGCTTGAAGAATCCCTTAGAATACAACAGTCAAATCAATTTGTCGTTTGATGTGACATGAACTCTGAAAGTCCATTTTGATCAAAACATGTGTCTGAAAATGTTCTCCTCTAATGTGTCCAGGACTCTGTGGTTTCCTCTGATCTTGTCATGCTTGCTGCAGACTGTGGAGATCCAGCATTCGATGGTGGGATGTTTAGACTCGTTAAGACCTCGTGTGCCGTTTTCCCCAGCATACCTTGCACGTCACAGACAAAGCGGTAGACATAACGTTTCCCTGCTGTTTTGTGAATTATGTTTTTGTGGTAGTAGTAACGTAGACCACGACTTAGCTTCTCATAGTTCATTTTGGGCTTGTTCTTACACTGACCCCACCTCTTCGCAACCTGGAGGTAACAAGGGAGACGATTAATATTTTAAACCAACCAATATCTTTAGAAACAGATGTGAAAATGTGGTTAACAAATTGATGAAGAGATAACGGAGGCCTCTCTTGCTTAAACGGTCAATGTATTTAAGTTTAGAAACTTTATGGACTTTTGAACTCTCACCTCTGCAGGGTCTGACATCTTAAATTCCCAGCCATCCCCAGTCCAGCTGATGAAGGTGTGGCAAGCAGAGTCCAGGAGAAGTTCCAGCAGAAACTGCCATAGCTGGATGGGCCCAGATCCTGGTGGAGATCAAACAGTTTTGAGCCATATATCATGACAAGACTAAATGATTCTAATACAGTAGGAAAGCCTGAATACCTTACCTGGATAAGCAGACATGGGTGCCATTTCACCCTCCCTGTCTGATCTATGAGATGATGCACTGCGCCTTTTGGCCACACGGAGGCAAAATGACAAAGAGCGTTGAGTAATTGGAGGGGAGGAAGAAGATGGGGGTGGCCCAAGCATGGAAGTGCAGTAAGTGGTTGATGGGTAGTTGGACCAATATGAGGGCCTGTTCTGTTGCTCTGCCTCATACAATGAATATGTTCTCTCAGTAGCACCTGTTCAAGGAAAACAAGGGCTAATATATCATCTACAAATTTTGTACCGCACTTTGTTTAAAGAAATATGGAATGTTTTAAAAATCTGATCTATAATAGATATTTAAGAAAAATTAATACAGAACAAACTAATACAGAAAACGAATGCCTACCTAGATTGTCCATAGTAATCGTACCAGATGCTCCTCTATGACTTGGACCTTTCCCATGTTGGTAATTGCTGCTGGTGTCCAATCCTGGGCTACTTTGTGCAGAGGAACAAAGAGGGACAAGGTTCTGGTAGGTTTGAGCAGATTCCTGATCCGCTACCATTCCCTCTGGAACTGTGGAATAATGACACATTATTAGGCCAGGTCACATAAAACAAGACAAGTTTTGCATTTGGTGTTTTGTTACTTTTCATACTTACTAGTATACGATGTCCACTGACTAAACTTAGGGATGGAGTCCAGATTAAACAGTCCGGATTCATTGGAGCTGACTGAAAGGGTATGAATCATTCAGGTAAACCAACAGTAAACACACATATTTGAATATATTATATTTGATCTTGAAGACTCTGGTTTTAATGCAATTGACAGGAATCTCGGTGTTAGATGCTTACCTTTAGAACCATGCAAATTCTCCTTCTGGGACTCTGAATACGTTTCTGGATACTGCTGTTGGACAGGTCCTTTACTGTCTAATAAAAAGGACAGGTCTTCACCACTGTAGTCTGGAGGTACATGACCAAAGATATGAAATGAATGAGAACCCAGAAGATTTTTTCCCACCTAAATTTAACAAATGGAATAGATCTGTGCAACTCCCCCATAAAGTTTTCTACACCAGTTCCCCCCCAATGAACTGAGCTAGAAATGAAGGAAACACTAGCTGTGGGACTGTGACAGGGTGATGAAGAAGGCTGTAGGAGAGGGGGGTGCTAAATCTGTTGGAGGAGGAAGTCTGGAGGAAAGGATTAGGAAGAGAGGGAGGGAACAGAAATAAAACGGGTGTATCTTTAACCTGACCACCCGTTTTGTCTACATCCCTGGTTTGAACATTCCTAAATCTCAGAGCATGCATACTCTGACACCCCCTTTTCCTGATGAGCTTTGAATTAGTGCGCACAAACTAGATGTCAAGGTCTAATTTTTAGGGTTTTGACAGGGGTGTTGCAATTCTGGCTTTGCAGTTGAAGGACAAAGGAAATGTTTTGCACAGAGATTCAGGAAACTAGACTGGACAAATGCTAAAGCCCAATTTTGCTCTTGAGGCCAAAATGAATGTGACAACTGCAAACGTAGGCATCAATATTATTTATATATTGCGCAAGAGAATTGGATATTTCAATTACATATTTATATTTAAATACTCGTATGGTCAGTAGACAGAGGGGAAAACGTTAAGTTTAAATAACATATTACCATATGAACTGAAGTCAAAACCACCGGGAACCTCTTGAGTTGTGAAGTCTTCTGTGTAAAATCCAGCTTGATACATCTCCATATCTGAAAGCAGAAACAGCATGATTCAATGTAAACTCTTTAAATTATAGCAAAGACTAAAATCAATTTAATGACACTTAATAATAAAGAAGGTTTACCCTCTCCATTGGGTTAGTGTTATTGTTTATGCAATAGGCCTAATGATGTCCTATTCACAAATTCTGTAGAATCAATGTATTAAATAGACTATTTTAATGTTTTATTCCTAGGTCTATGCAAGAAACAGTCAACTTTCCATGACAGTGAATCAAAGAAACTAAATAGAAAATCAGACCCTACCTTAAATTTCTCAGAGTCCTTATTTCAGATATTAAGGATGTGCTACAGCCTCAATCAGTGTCTTCGCACTCTGTTAACTGTTGGTGCACTACTCCGGGACCGTTATAAGAGGTTGTGCTCGTTGGGGCGTTTCCGCGCGCCTGTGAAGGAATGAGTCGTGACTTCGCGATTCCCCCCTTTTACTGGATGTGACGACAAATTAGAGTCAACGTGCACAGATTTGTTATACTGCCATTCATAGAAAAAGGTGTCTATAGGAAATATAGCCTTTTTTCTTTTAAAAAAACAGTAAACTGGTGTGAATTTGGAATTGAAACGTTCAAAAGTTGTATTCTCTTAAATTAAAATGTCAATGAAACGCAGAATCCCATTAAATCCTCCTATAATAATAGCCTATAGGCCCAAGTATGATTATATATATGATACTGATGATGATGTTGATTTGACAAGTCATTTTTTTTTTAATAAATAGGCTATAGAAATAGGAGCGTAGACTACAACAGCGGTGTTGTCGATCTGTGGTGCATGTCATTATTTTAAAATCAGCATTTAAGAATGGGAAACAAATACGAATTTGCCTTTAAAAGGAATATTCCGGGTTTAACACAAGTTAACCTCATTCGACAGCATTTGTGGCATAATATTGATCAATAACACAGCTTAATTTTGACTGGCCCTTCTCTTCTTTAAAAAATAAAAATACAAATAAAACTACAAATAAGAAGCAAAACTCTGGGTTACATTGAGGCACTTACAATGGAAGTGAATGGGGCCAACGTTACACTTTAAATGTTAAAATAATAACTGTTTCACAATGATTGCCACACGACATAAAAAATATGTGGGTTAATCTGTTCTGTGCTGTTATAGCCAATTTTACAACTTCAATGTAATGACGATGTAGTCAACAAACCCTATAAGTTACATTAAAATCCCTAAAATGACCATTCTAAAATTTTACAGCTCAAATAATACATGAGTTTTAACAGAATAATTAATGTGAGTGCTTTTATAAAATTATAAGCTTCACATTTCTGCCTTTAAACCCTCCAAAAATTGGCAACATTCACTTCCATTGTAAGTGCCTCACTGTTACCTCGATTTTTGCTTTTTTTTTAAGAAAATGAGGGACGAGTTGACATTATTTTTGCGTGGTAAACAACATTATACAACAGTATCGATGAGCTGAATGTGTAGATTGAGCTTAACATGTATTGAACCCGGAATAATCTTTTAAATGCAGTCGATTTGATCCAAAATATATAGGGCCTGTCCTAATATTCTTAATAAAGAACGTCAAACCTGATTAGACCAATAATTCATTTTGAGGTCTGTATCAATTACCCATCTGAAAAAAAAACGAAAAAAAAACGCTTCTTAAGAAACAAGAGAAATGTTCAAAACTGGGAGTTAGAAATGAGATCAATCAGAAACAGCAACTTTTGGCTTAAACGAGCAGAGTTCGTATCTTTAAAAGCCATTCAAGAGAACAATGGCCTGTAAAATTCCAAGCCGAGGAGGCCTGAAATCACGGCGTGAGTGCTTAGGACAGATAAGACCAACCCAAGGGCCATGTATAAACAAACACATCAGGCCATTTTCCTCCGGCGTGCAGAAAAAATACATCTGGAAAAGTAAGTTGCCACATCGTGCAAGGCGTGAGTCGTGATTGAAGCAGTGAGACAATCGGTGTCAAATTCCCATGACACCTTACCTGGGCAGGCCGTTGTAATATAAATAAAGTTAACGTATATGCGTTTCATTGGCGTTAAATATTAAATAGTGCCTTTATATCTCCGTTCAGGATGAAAACACTTTTTCAGTATTAATATGAAAATTGTAGCCTTTTCATTAAACTTTTAAATAAGATTCACAGATGTTATTCGACTAATCTAGATTTGCCCACTTTTTTAAAGGCTTTAAAAAGAGCAAGTGCATACACTATTAATATGCAGAACGCAACAGATGCTTTTGAGGTCTGAGAGTTTTTATTCAGCTGTTGATTAATGATGTATGATTAATGATTCATATCTCTAGTTTGCGGTTTGAGAGATCCAACTTAAGGCGCGATATCCTGTTTAGTGTTTAACGTGCCTGTTTATAAAAAAAAAAAAAGAAGAAAAAAAAAGAAATGCCAATTAAAACAAAATCTATTCATTTATTAATACCAAAGATGATTGGAATATATATATAAATGCATTGGGTTTATAAAATTCAGCAACAGCCCAGATAAGTCAGACCAAGTTTTTCTTCATTACTTTATAGATTAGCAATAATAAGTTGATAAAATAATCACTTAATACATAAGGAGGGGGGAAGATGTTAAAAGACTTTCATAAAAGTGTAGCACTATTATGAGTGGGAGGTATGGTTGCATATTGTAGCCTACAACAAAGAGTTGTTAAAATGCTCCAATTCAGATGAAAACATCTGAAGATCTTTCAGTTTCTTAGTTTTTATTTATTTATTTACTTATTTTGACATAAAATAGGGAAGCAGCAAAACTCGTATTAACTGTTAGACAACAAGACAGATCAAAAGCATGAATGCTAAACAAAGTGCAGGTCGTTTTCTCGTTCTTTGCTATAATTCTGATTTTACAATCCGTGAATTTAATTCAGTGAATTTGATTGAACATATATATTCTGAGAAGTTATTGAACGAAGACTTCACCAATAAGGAACAGAGCTCGCTGCTTTTGTGTGACTTCACTTCCCAAATGTAGAAAGGGGAGCTCAAAAAGAAAAAAAAGAAAAAAAAGCGTTGCCATCCGGTTATGGTCTAAGCGAAAATAGTTGCAGCAATGGTTTGCGCCGATGACTAAATGCGCCTGTGCACACAAGTAGATGCGTTTCAGCTGTGTTATCAAAAAGTCTGAGTTTATAGAGCTTGAGTTTACTAAAGTATTTTCTTCATGAACTCCACAGAAAACTGCAATGGACTGTACTATTAAGGTAGGCGTTTGATCTGTTTATTGTCTGTTCTGAAAATGAGTAGAGAATGCGCAACCACCCACACTTGGTGCGATTACTGGTGAGAGAGGCAAAGCGGTGATGCAGGTCCCCACTCTTTCCTTCTTGTACAAAATTTCCTCTTCCTTCCCGTTCGTGGTTGAATGTCGGCTCTTTAATAACACAAGAAACCGCTACAACTTTTAGACTCAGATAAAAAACGAAATGGTGTCCAGAGCGCGCGAGAGAGGGTATGCACAAATTTGTGATTCAGTTTATGTTGTATTTTTGTTAACAGTTACTCTCTAGTATCCACAATAGCATATTTCATGAGCGGTTAAGTGCGCACTGTCAACCTCTTTTACTAATGCCATCATAAGATCGAAGAAAACTGAAGCAAACCAAAGCTGGGGAATAAAATACCGAATTTCAAATATGGCTCAATTATGGCGGGGCGCTTTCGAGGCAGGTGGCTTTATGGCGCCAACAACATGGAATACTGGAGACATTAGAAATCACGGATCGAATTGCGTCTGGTATTTTTATTTTGTTTATTTTCAACTTGTTAAAATGGGCATGACACATTGCAAGAGCAAATTTCGTTTATATTCCCTGTTGTGAAATGCTTAAATTGGATTTCTTAGTAGCCTATATAAATTGGATGGTAACATGCATGGCTGAAAACTGTGGCAAGCGGGGCTGGTTGTGTTTTATGCGACAAAATCATTCAAATCCAAGTATTTTACAGTTGCCGGAATTATTCGTTTTATTTTAATAGTTAAAATCCAAGTTTTTGCCAACAGTGTATCAAATATTGTACGTAGCTATTGAGCGATTTCAATCATTATACGGCTTTTTTTGTTTTGTTTGATTGTTGTTTATTTATTAATAGTATTATTATTATCCATTTTATTGTATCGTTATTATTATCCCCTGCTGTCTCATCTAATTGTGGCTCTATTTAGTTTCAAACGGACATTGTCCTCAAATAATAGCGCCAATAAATCCTAAAAGTGCTTTTAAATGAGTAAAGAATAATATTGGCGTTATGAAAACAATCTCATTGACATTTTCCAGCCAAAACGGTGAATAATACATTCATGATGCTTTGCAAGTGATATTTTTTATGTCTGTTTGAGAAAATGATGATTCAACTTGACGCATAGATCTCTAGACTGTATGTCCCCTTTGTTAATAGTTATTACCAGAATTCCTGCGTTATGTCTGTTTATTCCACGCCTGATTAAGTTAAGGAATAATTTATAGCAAAGTGCTGGGCGCTTGTCAGGTGTCGTTATCAGAGCTCAACAGGCTTCCTGTCTCAAACCTCAGACTTTCCGCACACACTTCCGCACCCTCTGTTCGAAAAAGCAACCAAGACTGACAAAACAAAATTGATTCTATAGATGTTCGATGCCAATCCATTGTTCTACGTTTCAATTAAATCACCCGGACAATTAACCGAAGCGAAATCGAACGTGCGTTTTTGGCGCCATTTTACTCTCTGCAACACAGACAATCATCAGAAAACCGCCCTCTCCACTTGTACACCGATGTTGTGGATTAAAACTTGTGAAAACCACAAAGTGTTTTTGCAGCTCAAAGCGCAGCTGCGCGTTTCTTTGCAAAATCAGCATGCCTTCACGTCAACTTCTGCTTTCCTTCTTGCTTGCAAACTGACAATGACGAACATCATAACCGTTAAAGTTTACTCTTGATTAATAGGATACTTCTGATTCATGAAATAGGTTTAATTCTCCCGCATTAAAAGTCATACTTCTTAATAGACTATATATATTGAATAATTATTAACCCTAACTATAACAGACATTACAGATAGCAAATTATTAGACTACAACAATGAGATTATAGCTTCTATAAAAACTATTATTATTAGCTGTTGTAGCAGATGTATAGCTTTAGAATACAAATTCGTTTATGTTCCAATTTACTTAATTATTATACCTAAATTACTAATTAATTTCACAAATCAGTAAAGATTAACGCAGCCATTATATATGTAATTAAACATGCCCAAACGAAACAAATTAAACTATTTATTCCTTCAGATGCGGTGCATGAATTGCCTTAATAATGGTTAATTAAAAAAAATTAAAATAATAATAATTAATTAACGGGTTCACACGTCAAACAAATCAAAGATTTAATCCAATATGTTTTAAATCAGCATTAAATATTGACATTTATTATAACAGGTTTAAGGAATCGCACAATCGTTTAGGCCTATATGTAAAACTATACAAGAGTTATCAATAATAATATATTTCAAGTGCAAAATTGTTAAACACCACTACACTGAAAGCTTGCAAATCAAAGCTACAGGCTACAAACATGGCAAAAGCTTAGCTACAAAACAATCTCTTGCACCATTTTAAGAGCACATATACAGTAGGTGCATTAGGGTAATCTGTTGACTGCAGCAGTTTACTATGATTTTCACCCAAGTGCTTCAGACCAACAAATTAGACTTTACCATGGCAGTCTAGCAAGAATAAGGTAAAGTTAGCAGTGACTTAATTGGGATGGAGAAAGAAATGTGTACATTTCAGATGTCCCAGATTACTAATTTACCCTATAATGGTTTCATAACCTGCTTGCATTTTCAAGAACTGCTCTTATTGGTGCTTTCTGTAGCATGCATCGGATTCTAACCTGTTCACCTTTGAGAAATGAGAAGAGACAAATGAGAAAAGAGGCTACATCCCAAACATCATTCATTTTCTAAAACTAACAGATTATCACCAAATCTTACAGACTGCGTTTGCAAACTTGCAGGCCGATTGGGGAATGTGCTCCACCCTTTGAGGGTAATTTGCTTTTTGATTAGTTTCTGTGCAACACCTCAAGGACATAAAACACTGAAAAGCACTGAGGTCATTTTCAAGAAGTGCAAGACAAAGCTCCGTGCAGTACAGCTCTGCCACAAGACCTCTTGTGACAAAAAAATGAGAATTAATTTCACAAGATCGAGTTGAGGTCTGTTGCAATTGACTTGCTAACACTGCATGTGTCACAGACACCAAGTGGCTCCAAGGACATTACAACAATAGCATCATACTTCTGTGTGTTTTTGCATATTTCTCTTTGTTGTTTTTGATGTGAGATGAGCATTAATCTCGTTGACCTTGACATTTGTGCCAGTTTATGTTTGCTAAAATATTGTGCTTGGTTTCTCAGCAACAGAGCTTGATATGAAACTTATTGAACAGGAAGTCAGTTGTGGCATTGGTGGCCACGTTAGAGTATGTTTATGTACATCACTTTGGAGGAGAGAGCAGTAGTGTGTGTGTGTGTGTGTGTGTGCTGGGGGTTGGGAGTTGTGGTTAAAAGCTGCATAGGTGCAGAATTATTTTAGCTGCTAAAAAAAACCAAGAGCCATTAATTTAAAGCCATGCTGATGTGGCTTAAAAAGTTTTGGGTTTTAAACTGAATAACATATCTTCAAAATTATGTATTTAGATATCAGTTTGTACGTTTTCGTATATTCAGTCTTATATACATTTTTCTGACCAACCTCAAGTGGATTTTCAAGTTGACAGCGCTACATAGTGCATCAGGTACCTACACTGAACAGATCCAAGTTCAACCTCATCTGTGCCGTAAACTGAGGCTGTGAATTGAAGTTTGCTCTTGTACACGTGTACATGACACAGAGATTTGCAAATACATTCAGACTGGGTGGTGAAAGACTTCTCGAACTCTCAGCTTGGCCTTGTTTGAGCTTGCTTTCACTTCTCTACTAGTGCAGGACTTTTTATAGCATTTGATCTGTAGTGTGCTCGCCAAATATGACTGATGGGAATTAGGAAGTGCTTTTCATAGCTAGGTTGATGAAAAGGTTGGGAAACGGAACAAGGTAGGACGTATGAACTGGATAACGTTGTTTCATATTAAATAAATAAAAAATCAACATGGCTTGCATTTTTTTAGTGATTTGACAAACTTGTGTGGATAGCAAGAACTAGTTCTGACAATGCTTCCCAAGCTAAAAGCCATTCATAAGTTAAAGTTACTACAGTCAAACTACACTTTTGGAATAGTAATTACACTACAAGTAACCATGAAGCTTTGAAGCTATTAAAAAGGAGGAAAATGTTTACATTATATAACTATAAATGACATCATACTAAAAATCTATCATCAATTCTACAGAATTTATCTGGAACAAAACAGTGGCCATTTCCAAGGGTGACATCAAACAAATACAGGGTTGCAACATTAAACTGAACAAGTAAATTCATACTAAATCAAAATACCCAACTGAACATATCTATAGTAAATACAACTAATAAAACACTTTCATATTAACGTAAATAGTGATAAAAAGCTGCAATTAAAGATTTTGCTTCAAAGACAACGCAGTGACTTTTACTCAGGAGCTCAAGTGAATTTATTTGAACTGATTCATTTAAATGAACTGTCGAATCATGTTGATTCACTGGATTGGCGAATCATGTTTCACCTACATGAATTGCCCGAACAAACCGATTCCCTTAAATGTTTTGGATTTCCCATAAGAGACAGGGAGGATACAGTCGGATTACTATTTTGGTTTGCTTTGCTCTTACATGTGACAAACAAATGTAACAAAAAGCAATGTAGTGTTTTGTTACGCCATTACTTATTGTAAAACGTAGTTCATAACTGGAAAAGCTACACTATTGTAAAAATATTGTATCTGCCTAGTGGCTACATGGAAGTTTGACAGGTCAACAAGTTTAATTTAAAAAAAAAAAAAAAAAAAAAAAAAAAATCAAGAAACAAACAAACAAAAAAAACAAAAATAGAACAGCGTAATGGAATCAGGTTTGACTCGCCTGAAATATAGTAGTACACACACACGCGTGCACGCACAGATTATATTATAATATCCTGTATTATATTATGGCTGTAAATTGATTAAAATGTTTAATCAAATTAATTACATGATATGCCAATTTATCTAATTAACCGCATATATAAATATTTGCTGAGAACAGCTTTCAAATATCAATAACTCATATATATAGATAGATAGATAGATAGATAGATAGATAATAATAGCTTAATTTAAATTAATTACAAATATAATAGATATTATAAATATAACAGTCCAAATAATTAAAATGCATTATATTATTGTGAGTAACGCATAAGACTAGATTAGAAGGCAATCTATTGTTTATTTCCACTTTATTAAACACATGTCCAGAGCAAACCATTTTGTAACGGATTTCATCAATCTGTCCAAGATAGATTATAAGGGCTCTTTTAAGGGTGCGTCAAACACTTTTGGAGCGACTCACTTTGGTTGCGTCACATCATTAATATCGCATTTTTAGTTTGTCTCCAGATCCCTGCATTCAGAATTGTGCTCTGTCCAGCTGTGTATGAACGCAAGAAACCATTTTCAGTCTGTCGCTGGCGTGGAGCAAGCCTTTGTGGTTTGTTATTTGTACAGCTCGGTGTTGACTTTACAGCTGGAGTTTCGCTTACTGCCCCCTGCTGAAAACAGGTGGTAGGCTACTTCAAGCTTGAATTGCTCCGATGGAAGCAACATTCCTTGTTACAGTCCGGGGGCCATGATTAATTGCATGAATTTTAAAGCTTAAGTATGTAATTTCTTTGACACTGGCATCACCGAAAGGAACTGCAAAAATAAAATAAAAATTAAAAACAGCTTTTCGAATACGCCCTTCATCAACTGTTGTTCAAACAGTCAGATAGTCCCGACTATCTAAGGGGGTCACTCAAAACAAACACAGGACTTGTTATAGTGCCACACAGACACAGTGTTTACAGATTGAGAAAATGAATCTATGAATGGCTTACTTAGTTGTATAATATATATATATACACACACACGCGCACACACACACACACACACTACAAAACCAATGGGTATATGGATTTGTTAGTAAATTATGGCAGCATAATCACTGAAATATATCCCTGAAAAATATTAGCAATGCTTTATTTTAGATGTTGCAGTGTCAGGTGAATGCACCCTACATCAAGGCCTGCATCAAGGTTGCCTGTTTGGTGACTCCTAACCTTACAGCATTCAGATCAAATTTGTTTTTCAGCTTTAAATGACCCACATTTCTACCACTCCTCTGTTTCCTATCTCATGCCCCATGCCAAAAGGTTTCACTGCACATGGGGGCCAGATTTCCTGTGAGCCACCGAAAAAGCTCAGTACTGACGTGTTTCAGCTCTAAAGACAATGCTAAACCTCTCTAAACAAGCTCCCTGAATTCATCTATAACACAAACATTTATACACACATAAACACTTACATACATTTGAATGTTTAACACTCCCTTTTGAAGTTTTAAGATAACACACCTAATGTATACCATCTCCAAGGCTAGAAAGCAGATTACCAAAGTCAATTTTAAACACAGGAAGAAAACACATAGATCATGTCTCAATTCCTAATTTGACTCACAACAACCTGGTACCAAGTCATAACTACATGTAGGTTGAAGACACCCTAAAGCATTTCAATAAACTGCACATTTTTAAGTTTCATTATTAATGTCCTTTCTAGATGAACATTAGGTTGGTACATAAGTAGATGTTACAATCAGTAGTCAGTGGTGTAATTCAATAGTGTGGAAATCAGAAAATGTTCTGGACTCTGGCTAGAATTTCACATAGTCCAAAAAATTGATGATCTCTTAGTAAGAAGTCATTTATATTTTTCTTTTTATAATGATAAGCAGTTAATTTCATCAATGTAAAAACAACTTTTTTACAAAATTGGATAAAACGCTGAAAACCCGATGTTTGATTAAAATCTGGTCTGCTACAGTTCGACATGCGTTTTGCAAAAAAAACATTATCAGGGATTAAATGATATCCCTGATAGCACACGTACATCACCCAGACGTCTATTTCATGTGTGTGTTTACATCTGGAAGATGTTTTTTTTTTTTTTTTTTACTTTGTTTGCTCATCTGCAATACGTCTAAGACAAGTCGTTTTGCTCAGATGTCAATGAGACTAGTCAAAAATATCTTTGAGACATTTATGATTTAGACCGTTTGTATATCTGATCTTTTTAAGATGTTTAGCAGATGCATGAAAAGATTCAAAACAGACATCTCGGAGATGCACGTGCTATCTGGGATGCCATTTTAGTCACATTAAAAATGGACTACAATTAATGAATATGACACCATGACATAATGACTAAATTAGGACATTAAACCAAAACTAAAATCGTGAACAAACCTAAATAAGGTGAAGGTTCTTGCCTCAAATAAAAAAAAGCAGACACTGATTAGAAAGACACAATATAGCGATAGCAGTAATATCCATGTTCTGCCCTGAATTACTGTCTAAGCTATCTTTCTATGCTTAAGGAATAATTTTGTATTCACCTAGATTAAGTATGTGGCTTTATGTAGCTGGACATAAGTATTAGTCATTTACAAAACCAGTGTGTGTTGTATGTCACAGGAAGCACTATCGGTGGTGAGTGAAGACCAGTCCATATTTGATTCACCCTTCAGTGGTCCCCAGGCCATGCACATGAAGGGAGAGATCACCTCACCTGCAGTGTTCAGACAGGGTTCTGAAGAGAGCATAGAACCCACTGAGCCAGACTGGTCAGGAACGGCAGCTCAGAACCCTGCAAAGAGAGTAGAACACATCAACGGAACCAGGTGGGTGGAACACACTAATGTGGATGAATGAATGCATCGTGAAAGGGTTAGCCACCCAAAAAGGAAAGTTCAGACATAATTTACTCATTTAGTCAATTAGTCATTTCAAACACAGGACTTTCCTAAAGGAGAACAGTGTCCGAGCTGCTCTTTTCCATGCAATAACCGCAGACAAGCTCCAAAACTGACTCAATAGTACCATTAAAGTCGTCTGTACAACTCATACGCCACATTCCAAGCCATACAAAAGCATGTGTGAGGAATTTTAGGACATTATTCACAAATAAAAACTCCATCACATCTCTCATATCGGGTCGGTCACACTGAAGATCAAATAGCCTTCTACATTGTTGACGTCAAACCGGGTGGGACCCGGGTGGGTCTTCATATTTGAATGGAAATTAAATTTGAGACCAGTAGTAGAGGGAAAGATTTTCATTCTTGAGTGAACTAATGTCACATATATTAAGACTGCTCTTTCCCTCCAAAATTGATCTTTTTTCCTCTTTAATTTCTTTAATCCATGCCATAGCAGAGAGTCCCCCGTGGACCGCAGTGTGACAAAAAGGACACGACACATGAGTAACAGTGAGGCAGGCCAGTTGGCCTACCAGGCCTCCTACCCTGAACCACGGAGTAGTCCGCAAACTGCCACTCCACCAAGTAATGTGACAGAGGAGAAGCGGGTGATTGTACCAGCAGGTGAGATGTGTAATAAAGTGCATTATTTTATAAACTTCAACATAAAAATGGCATTTAAAAAACATTTTACTTACGTAATGTGGCATATTTAAGAGTGAAACAGGATATTCAATGAGAAAAAAATTTTTTTTAGAGGCGTTCAAAAATATCCTTGTTGACTAGGGCTTGGGAACCGAGAACTGGGTCCTATTACTTTACCCTTAGTTTCTTTTTAAATGAGAACTCTTTAGAGGAACGGGCACACCCAAGGAGACATTTTCCTCTTGCATTTGCATGCACAAACCTAAACCCTGTAGTTACGTCATCTAGTCTCGATCAGTTTTCTTCTGATGTTGTTTGCATGTGCGATTCAGTAGCAACAACACCGATGGAGGACACCAGGATCTGAGCTACACTTTTTTTTAGGGCTATTTTACACAAACTGTGTCTTCAGGTTCCAGTCTTTACACTGGGTGCATGAGAAGTCAGCGGAAAACATGTTGAAAATGCACCATAAACTTATTAATTAACACAATATTTTACAATAAATGTTTATGACTCAACCTTAAATTCTGTACCGAGCTACTCACCCATTGTCTTGATAAGATATCTTGATACAAGTTAACCACTCAGTAACAGGCACGCAACACTTTACTCATGTAGATGAGATTTTATGATGGTTACATTTATAATAACCTAACCCTAAATACTCACTCTCAATAAACATATACAGTTTGTCCGTTATCCCAGGAAAAAAAAATCAATGTAGCATTCCAAAAATCAGCACCTCCCACAGTCCCTCTTCTACCAAAAAGTTCCTACCCCGGAGTAGGAGCTAAAAAGTCCCAATAAAGTTCATATATTCCAAGGGGGGGGGGGGTAACAAATCAAATAATCAATAACCATTAATCAAAACAAGCAAGTTCATCCCCCCTTCCCCATTATTTATACCATGATAAATAAAATCTACCCCCTTGTGTGAAACAATGAAAAGTACTAGTTCCATGTAAAAGAACCTAAAACAGGCTTTAGTTCCTGCAGTGGGAAAGGGCCTATTCAGAACCAAATCCATAAAAAAATATACTAGCAGTGTAATTCCCAAATGAATGACACAGAGTCGGTTCTTTTCAATCTACAGTGCAAAACATTCAGTGTGAACAGTGAAGCCTGATTCCCGAACAAATTGAGTAAATCTTTTGACTCTATACCACAAAACACACACTACTCATATAAGTATTATTTTAAGTGATTGAAAAACTTACTGAACTGCAAGTTATTCATTTGATCATGTCTTGAAATGCACCAAGAACTGTTCATGTGTCGTGTACGGCTCGTGAGATATAAATCAAATACATTACTGGATGGTTGTAATGATAAAGATATTGTAAAGATATTTCAATTTACACATTGACTTTTGTAGTACTTAGTGGCATTTTATAAAAAGTAATGAATTACTAACGTCTTATTTAAAAAGCCTGTGTAGATATTGGAGATCTGTTTGTCTAAGTTTCAAACTAAGTTACCTAAAAAAATTAAAATAAATTAAAAAAAAAAAAAACGCTGTTTATAACGTGACAACCAAAATGAGATGCTCCTTAAAAAAAGCCTTAAGTCTGACAAAATTCAGTTGCAAAGGATTATATTCAATGATGCAATGTTATGCATTGCCTAATGAATGCTGTATTTATCTACCACAATGCTGTAAAGTATTTTAATTATCTAAATTATTATATTTTTGTTTATCGATATATATTGACGCAATTAATAGTGATTAGAAAAATCAGAACTGTAATAGTTAAATTCCTTACGATTCCCATCCATATTGGTGACATCTTCCAAAAAGAAAAGCGGTTTCAGAGGCGGAGCAAGTTATTACATTTTTATGTAATTATTTTTGGAATTAAGACCAGGAACGTGTATTAAAGGTAGATTTAGTCATTATTTGTATATTTATTATATTGAGTCACTGGGGCCTGGATGCATCATTGTTCAAACACGATAGATTCCAGTTACATATGCTATTGTAGAAATTCACAATTCAAAATGATTAATGATTAATCCATGATTGAAAGTGTCCAGTAACAGGGTGGTTATTGAGATTAAGCAAACTGTATTTGGCCGGTCATGTGATTCTAATATGGCAGCCCCCATGAGGGGACCCTTTCTGTGTAGAATAAAACAGCTTTTATAAAGATACTGATATGACTGGACACTTCATCTCACCTGTGTGCTCATGATTTCGTATGTATTTTACAAAATTATTATTAATTTAACTTTAATGGGGGAAAAAAATTGTGCACCTTTAAGAAAGTAAATGGGGTCAATTTTGATTTAACATTGTCTTTGATATAAAGTTTTGTATGTTAAAAAGGGAAGCGTTTGAGTGGTGGAGAAATATCTTAACTTAGAAATTGGTTAACTCCAGATTAAACCCATGTAGAGGATGTATAAATGTGTCTACACACACATATGTGGTAATTATACAGTAACCACAAGGTCTTGCATTACTCAGGAACTGCATGTGTTTTGTGGGAAAAAGACAGGTTTGTAAAATTGTACAAACAAAACACACACTGATGCACCGATGTCCATCCTTCTTCCTGGTCTTCGAGATTCCAGCATCCAAAGCCAACTCCGCTGACTAAACTAAGAAAGATTGCACCGATCCCAATAGAGATAATCACTCTTTACTTACAAACCAATTAGGATGTTGAGTTATCTATAGGGAGGCTTTTTGAAGGTCATTGTGACATCAGTAAAAGTGAACACTGGAGTAGCACTGTGAGACAATGATTGTTTGGGATTCTTTCTCATGAGTCACTCGGACCAAACAATTATAATGCACATAATACTCGGATATGACATCAAAGTTCTTGTAAAATAAAGACAAAGGAGACTAATAGTACAGAAAACATTGTAAAAGTGAGCAGTAAAGTACTTATCTGAAGGGGTTCCTGGAGCTTAACTGGTAAAGTATGGCACTAGCAATGCCATGGCCATAGGTGTGATTCACAGGGAAATCCCAGGGAAGTCATTTTTGGATAAAAGCATCTGATAAATGCATAAATGAACCCGAACGCAAAACCTTACCTTAGTGAGAGAAGGACAAATGTAACAGAGCAGCAGGGCATTGACTTTTCCTTTACCTCTAGTTTGAACTCATGTTTATTGTACCACCTCTCGAGCACTTTTTCCTAATTTTTTCTACTGCTCTCTTTCAGACCCAGAAGTATGGACACAAGACCATGTGCGGCAGTGGGTAGATTGGGCTATAAAGGAATATGGGCTATCAGAAGTGGACGTGTCCCTCTTCCAGACCCTGGATGGAAAAGCACTCTGTAAAATGTCCAAAGAGGACATGATGCGTCTCACTTCCGCATATAACACAGACATCCTGCTCTCTCACCTAAACTACCTCCGGGAGAGTAAGAAACATTGCCCGTAATTCCATATGAATAATCCATTACTAATTGGTAAATTTCTCAAGAACACGTCTGGGAAAACCATGAAGCAATTTTAATCATTTCAATTTCTAAATGTAGGTTACTGTTAGTACATTTTGAAAATGATGTGTCTATTTATATCCATACAGTAGATAACCAGGGTCTTTTTTTTTCCCCTTTTCTTTTTTTTTTTGCTGTTCTTTACACTCAGGTAGTCCAACTTTTTCCTACCCCACAACCCCAACCAATACGCAACCACAGCCTAGACTACAGGTGAAATCTGGTAAGTAAAACTTTAATACAGGGTCCAAACTGAGCTTTTGCCACACCTGTCAATGATGAGTGCATTGAGAAAATTTCAGCAGAAATATTACTTGCTGTCCATAAACTTTATTTTGCATTAAGAACATAAATATTACTATTTTGTATATAAAAATATAATATACACCCCCCCCCCCCCCACACACACACACACAGATCAGCCACTATATTGTGTAGGCCCCCCTCGTGCCGCCAAATCAGTGCCAACCCGCATCTCAGAATAGCATTCAGAGATTATATTCTTCTCAGCACAATTGTACAGAGCGGTTATCGGAGTTATCGTAGACTTTGTTATTTCAAACCAGTCTGGCCATTCTCTATTGACTTCTCTCATCAACAAGGCATTTTCGTCCACTGAACTGCTGTTCACTGGATGTTTTTTGTTTTTGGCACCATTCAATGTAAACTTCTAGAGACTGTTGGTTGTGAAAATCCCAGGAGGATAGCAGTTACAGAAATACTCAAAACAGCCCATCTGGCACCAACAACCATCCATGTGATTATCTAATCAGCCAATCGTGAAAATAGAAATAAAAATTTAAGATGAAGCCACTGTGGCTCTTTTATTAAATGTGCGAAGACAAATGCTCCGACATACTTCATATTTGCAAGCATTATGTCCAAGAGCGAAAGTGTCAGACAGTTCTGGGAAGTAATAGTCAATCATTTTGATGGCAGACTTTGGCATTTCAGAATGAGCAATGATTTCAGAATGTGATATTGATGATAATCGGAGTGAATTATGTATTCATGTGGCTTGTTTAAGGGATAGTTCACCCAAAAAGGAAAATGTTCTCATCATTTCACCCACATGCCATCCCAGATGTGTGTGATATTCTTTCTTCTGCTGAACACAAACAAAGATTTTTAAAAGAATATCAGGTCTGAAAGTCCTAAAAAATTTGAAGCTCCAAAAAGTACAGACAGCATAAATCCAATGTGCAATGTGATAATTGGGTGGAAACAGATCAATATTTAAGTTCTCTTTTTTCTATGAATTATCATCCCTGCCCAGTAGGTGGCGATATGCACCAATAATGCAAATGACCAAAAACAAAAGAAAAATGTGAAAGTGGAAATTTAGAGTAAAGAAAGGACTTATATATTGATCTGTTTCTCACCCACACCTCTCATATCGCATCTGAAGATTTAACCACTGAAGTCAAATGGATTATTTTTATGCTGACCTGTGTGATTTTTGGACCTTCAAAGTTCTGGTCACCATTTGCTTTGTATGTATGGACCCACAGAGCTGAGATGTTCTTCTAAAAAGAAAGTAAGTCATGCACATGTTGGAAGGCATGAGGGCAAGTAAATGATGAGAACATTTCATTTGTGGGTGAACTATTTTTACAAAATAGTAAATCTTTTTTTATGCACTTCCTTTATTCCTTTATACATCATGTAGGAATATATTTGCTAAATCGGTTTCCATCGTAGTTTATGCACGTGTCTTCTAATTGAATAAAAATGTCTCCCAACTCAAGTGAGCGTAAATGTGTCTATTTGCAGTTTGGATATGTTATTTGCATCTTGATGTTTCAATCCAGCTTTTTTCTATACAAAATCCCCAAATTTGCATAAAAAAGTGGCCATTTTTTTTTTACTTGCCAAAGCCAATTTTTACTCACATTTGCCAGGCGTTAATTTTGGATCCTCATTCAGGATACACACAAGGTTGATTAGGGTTTTTAAGGCAGATCATTTAAACTGTTCCATATAAACTATACAAGTTAGCAGTCTGAAATAATATCAAAGCCTAAAAATGGAGGGATGAGAAGTGCTATATGAACTGTTTTTTTTTAATGAGTATTACCCCTAGTTTTGCAAGGTTTTTGAACTGTTGCAGTTTCAGACAGGAAACAGCTGCATCAGGACAGGAAATAAGGGGAGTAGATCTCAGGTTAGGACACAATTGACTATTCTGTGGCAAAAAGAATTGGTTGAAACAAAAGGACATTCGCCCTGAGGAATTGTGTGCCATCTTCAGAACTTCTTAATGGTTTGCTATTGGCTTTGTTCTGCCCTATGCTTTTCCTTAGGGACCCTTAATGCAAAGCTTCCTTCCTTCAACGGCTGCCTTTCTCCTTACTCCTTAAAACCATCCTTTCCTGTGAAATCTCCCTTTGTTAACCGCTCTTATCTGGCTTTGCCTTGGCACAGAAAACAGCTTTGAGGAGATCACCAGAAGGAATAGTTGGTCCTCAAATGCCTTGCCAGCTGTTCCAAAAGGTACAAAAATTATGTAAACTTACATAATTCTATTGCACAAAATGGTCAGCTTTTTAAGGAAATCTCACCTTTTTTTTTTAAAAAAAAAATCACAGGTTCTCCAATTGAGCATCAGCACAATACCAGAATTTCAGAGCCTCCCCAGAGACTTCCCCAAGGTTAACACATGCACCTTTAATTCATTATTCAATTAAACTGCTCTTATCCACTATGTTGTTTCAACTCATCCCGAAATATCTAGTAATCAGTATTGTACATTTGCAATCTTTGCAGACCCCTACCAAGCATTAGGTCCAATCAGTAGCCGCCTAGCAAATCCAGGTAAGAACTTTCATCCAATGTACATCATGTATAACTCAAATGATAAACAAATGTGGCCTTTTAGAGTATGTATAACCTCTTTGTAGGAGTAGCATACACAGCTTGGGCACAAAATAGTGTTTTGTTCCTTGGCTATGTGATGTGTGATACAAAGTCAGAGGGCATGGCGATAAAGCTTTGGTATTTTGGTGCAAGCATGTGCTGCTATGTCTTAGGCGTTAATTGGTTGGTGTGCAAAACGTGAATGGGTTTGGTAAAATGCATATGGAGGTTCTTTTCAGTTATTGTGCCATCTGCATCATAAAATATTACATTTCCTGTCAAGCAACATTTATATGAATTAAGACAGCCCATAATAATTCGGTAGTGTAACCGGGTTGTGCAGTGACATGGTCTTTTTATACACACAGAAAATGTTGTGCTCGCCAGGACTAATCGGATGTAGGCATTGTTAAATTTAAAGAATGTAAGTTTAACTAAGCAATTTTATCTAAGGACACACAAATCATCGCTAGTGTTAAAAGTGATCAATAGCTCTTGACATCATCTGCTGGTGAAATCCTTAAACTGCAAGGGAACAGAGTTTAGACTTTGCAATGAGAATAGATGTGGTTCTCTGGCCTCTTATATCTGTAAAATAAATTTCAATGCATCGATTATCATTACTATATTAATACCCAGTGTAATCACCTCATATTACAAAAGCCTTCTCGCAATAGACACTGAGCGGAGCACGCTAGATGGAAGAGAAAGCATGTGCACTTTGAAATTAAGAAAGTTAATGGGGCCGAGTTCAATCCACAAACCTACATAAGATAAAATGGATGGATAAATGGATGGTGATGAGTTTGGTTATCTGTGACATTATTCAAAACTGTTTGCATCAATTTGATCAAAGTAAGTTAATTGATGTTACCTTCTCCTTATTACGATATATTATGTTAATATTGCTTTTGTATCTCCATAAAATTTTATTATTTCTCCATAAAACATTTTACCCAAGCATATAACTTAACTTAAATAAATGTACAGACATTAGTTGGGTTCAGACATACATTATTTTCCAGAAATTTACCAACAATTTCCAGTTTAGAGGTCCTGTGTGATCACGACCCTTTTGAAAATAGGTAATATTTTAGTGCAACGCAATGGACCAGGATATGATGTCATGCGGGAGGACATCTGGTGTACGTGAATAATACATCACAAATAATATTAGATTAGAAATGTTAAACTATATCGTCTACTCACTTTCCTGCAACAATAAAACACACAGCTTTTAAATATGTATTATTTTTATCGAGCCAAGAGGTCAGCATGTGACGTTTCGATCTTCTATTGGTCACACGTCCTCTCGTCGTACAAATTCACGGTTCAGAGTTCACCAAGCTTGAACTTTTGTCTGCTGTGTCATATGCCATTTCTTGGCATGAGCTTGCATTTCCAATCTCTCGTGTTTGGATGCATTTGAATGGGAGTGAATGGGAGACTGAAGTGTAGAGTGACAACCCATTTACTGTCTGTTTGTGAGTGTTCGCATCAAGTAATTACTGTATGTTGCATCAGACATTGTTATTTTTTATTCATATCGGATATCTAAAATGCAATGTGTCATATCTATATGCACCATATTGTGTCTATATGTAACATTCATGTTTATAATACATATCATATAATGTCTTTTTCTGTAAATATGTGCAGCCACACATACTGTATAAGCAAATCCTCCTTGGTCCTCAATGCATCTGTCTAGAGCTCAATTCTGGTGCATTTCTGTGCTGTCTAAATTAAGAATGTTCAGTAAAAACCGTGAATCTTTTTTTGGATCGAATCTTGACCAAATTTCAGATTTCACGATGTATTGTAATCATTAGTTAAAGAATCATAATTGAAATGAAGAGCAAATTGTTCCATCCCTAGTGTTAGCACATTGAGCTTTTTTTTTATTTTTATTTTTTAAATAGCAAATTGCACCACTTTAGTAACAAACTGTACAATACACCCACAGTTAGCGCGCACATGACCACAGAAAGCGCAAGCAATCGAACTCACCCTGGCACAAAAATTTGATACAAAGTTATTGCTCGTAGCACTGCGTCTAACACGGTCACGAAAACAGAGCTCTGCAAGTTTGGGTTGAGTTATATTGCAGTTAGGAATTATAGCAATATCAGGATACTTCTCTAAATTCTCTGGACACATTAAAAACAGACACAAGCAACAAATGTCCAAATGAATAATAAAGGGATAGATCACCCAAAAATGAAAATTGTCTTCATGTTGTTCCAAACCCATATTTTCCTTACAATGACTGACAAAATGACAACTAAAGTCTCCAATCACTCAATGTGAAGTTCTTCTTTGTTCTTCTCTTTGAGCTAGAAGGACATTGTATAAAGTAATATATATATGTAGTAGATAATGTGTAATTTGTCATGTTATTATTCTGCATTTATGGCGCTAACGCTAACATGCTATACGTGCCGATAACATGCAACGGTTACCATATGTTATTGTATTTTACTTAATCTTAAAAAAAAAAATATGTCTCTACACAAACCACCATACAGATGTAGTTTGTAAGTTTGCACCAGTTCAGCAACTCTGCACTCCAGTGTGTTCACGTTGACTTATTTCAAGTGATGAAATCAGACGGGAGGGGGGGGGGGGGGGGAAGAAAATGTAGGCTCCAAAGTACGTGGAGCTCTGGATCACACCCATTGACGTGGACCAAATGTAGTAAGATGGTGTTTAACTGCCGTTCTGAATTTTCCTAACAATTTGAGCTGACAAGCTTTTTCGAACCACTGCAACAAACTCAAAAACGTTGTTTTGGCCAGATTTTGTTCGCAGCGATGCCACATCCATTCGTTCTTTAATTTTAAAGTATATTTCCGCCTTAAGGCTAACATTTCTTCTTACAACTCTTTTTGTGTTCCAATGAAGAAAGCAAGTTATATGGGTTTGGAACAACATGACGGTGAGTAAAGAATTTGAGACAGAATATTCATTGTTGGGTGATCTATCCCTTTAAGGTTTGATGTCTGTAAAAAAAAAAAAAAAAAACAACAAAAAACAAACAAACAAACAAAAACACAACAACAAACCAAGCACACCTTGATTAGTATGGTTCTGTTTGCCCAACCTTCTTCACACAGAAACGAAACCATTCCACACAAAGATCCGAACGACCAAACAAAATTCTAACAACCTCCCCGTCACCAGCACTGACAGGATAGTGGGTAGGTGACTGGCTGACCCACATTCTGTTTCCATACATTAAAAAAGGTCACATTTGAAGATAAATGTATAAGTTTATTTCTTACTGTGCCTAAAAGACTATCTGCTTTATTTTGAAGTGCTATTGTCTATATTCCCACAGGCTCAGGTCAGATCCAGTTGTGGCAGTTCTTGTTGGAGCTGCTATCCGACAGCAATAATGCTGCCATCATCACTTGGGAGGGCACTAACGGCGAATTCAAGATGACTGACCCAGATGAGGTGGCCAAGCGCTGGGGAGAGCGAAAGAGCAAGCCTAACATGAACTATGACAAGCTAAGTCGCGCCCTTCGCTATTACTATGACAAGAACATAATGACCAAGGTGCATGGCAAGCGCTACGCATACAAATTCGATTTCCAGGGCATTTCTCAAGCCCACCAAAACCATCCACCAGAAGGTGGAGTGCTCAAATACCAAGCCGAAGTGCCTTACGTGCAGAGCTACCACAGCCACCAGCCAAAAATGAACTTCATGGGCACTCATTCAACCCCTATGCCCGTTTCCTCTGGGAATTTTTTTGGGCCTCCAACCACCTACTGGAATTCCGCAACAGGGGTAGTGTATCCCAGCTCACCCATGCCAAGACACCCCAGCACCCACTCCCATTTGAACTCTTACTACTAAACGGCAGCCTGACTTACTTTTAAGCCCAATATCAAATTGATGGCCTTAATACTGATATCTCACAGTGCCCTTTTCAACATTCGTAGGCTATTCATTAGGTTGTTGAAGAGAACAATGGGTAAAATAGCTACTTTCTGGGGATGCTTATGATATGAAATCAGTTTAAAACCTCTTGTAGCAGTCACAATCATCCAGTTCTCCATCTTGTCACATCTATGTACAGTATATATGCATATAACACAGCTGTACTTATTTAGGGCTAAATTGTAAATATGTTTGCATGTTCCATATAGGGCATTGAGAAGATGTGCCAATTTGCGCATTTTCATCTCTAATGTTTTACATGTAATATTCTTTTTGTATGCAAGTGCCTTTGTACAGACTTTAACCAAATAACTTCACTCTCCTAAGTGTAACATTATATTTCATACCAATAAAAATATGTAGCTCACTTCATGTTTTGGATGTGGATTGATTTTTATTACAGACCTATAAAAAGGTTGTGCTTAAAAGGCAAGTTTAATTGTAATTTTATAGCATTTTTTAATTTTTTTGACATATAATTCTTTATGGAGAATAAAGCCATTGTACCCCAAATGAGCAAGCTAAAGGTGACACTGGTATGAAAAAAAACTCTACTTCTCTACTTTTTAATTTTTACATACAATATTTGAAAATGCACGTAAAATACAATTTCTAAAATGCAAAAACACTTTCTTTTTTTTTTTTATCCTGGAGGACAAACATTGAGACTTGGGAGAGGAACAATGACCGAGTCTGTCAAATTGTTTTGAAAAATATTTAAAAGAGGATCCCTGTTAATATGGAGGTCAAGACTTTGCATACAAACCCTTTCAATCTTTAATTAAAAGTAACATGGCAACATTTGAGAAGGCAGATGACCTGTAGGCTCTAAAATGTAAAAAGTGATGATTATTATGCTGACAGAAGGGACACAAATACTTACATGCTTGACAAGACTGGCATGCAGAAGAGCATTCAAATACCACACCGGGTTTAAATCACTTCCACGAAAAACAGAAAGCTGAGTGTATAGCAGCCATACAATCAAAAGTGAGTGATTGAATTGGGTGGCCTGGACATTTTTTAATGCAACATGAAGATGATGGGATAAAAATGTGATATTAACATTAAGAATTTATGGGTAAGGTTCTGCAGTCTAAAAATATTTAGATGGGTGCTCTAATGGTAAATAATGACAAATAGGGATGTTTTAATAGCACAAACCAACAATAATGAAAAATGAGTAAAACTCTCTATGCAACTACCTAAAAATATGTGTACTCTAGATGCAGGGTTGTGTTTGGTAAAACATTCAACATTTACAGCTCCTGCAGATTTAAAAGATCAAAACATTTTAAGCAGTTCCCAAGACAAATATAATATATAAATATAAATACAAATCTCCACTTACACATTCTTCTTCATTTTCTGCAATTCACTTTCTTTGTACACGTCGCCAACTACTGGGCAGGGAGGAGAATTTATAGTAAAAAAAGAACATAAATATCGATCCGTTTTTCACCAGATCTATCATATCGCTTATAAAGACATGGATTTAACCAGTGGAGTGTTATGGATTACTTTTATGCTGCCTTTATATGCTTTTTGGACCTTCAAAGTTCTAGCCACCATGCATTTTACGGACATACAGAGCTGAGATATTCTTCTAAATCTTTGTTTGTATTCAGCAGAAAACAGAAAGTCATACACATGGGATGGCATGAGGGCGAGTACATGGGAATTTTCATTTTTGGGTGAACTATCCCTTTAAAGCTAAACTTATATCCATAATAAAATGACATAAGTTAAAGAGTCTCCTTGTCTAATGACATGTCAAAAAAAAATTTTTTTTTTGCAGGCTTTACTGTGTTTACTCACAATGCAGTGTTAACAAATCTTTATACTAAAAACACTGTACTTCAATCATTCAAAACCAAATGACCGTCAAAAGCAACATTTGTGGGATTCCCACCAGACACATCAGAAGCCAGACTTGGAGTTGAAGCAGAAGCACAAGAAATGATGAGTATATGCTGTTTAGGCCTATATTAACTTTGGTCTTGGTATTGATTCAGGTTTTGAAAATCACATTCCAAGCAAAACTCAATATACCATTTGGTTGTTTGGTTGAAAGTGCAGGAATTCGAACTTGGCGTTGGATTTACACTTTTGAAAGATATTTCACAATGCGAGCATAGATGCTGGAAAAATAAATAAATAGACAGCAAAATATATACGCAACCTGAACAGACACAATGATGGACTGTGTTTCTGAAAATGACATTATTAAATCAGTTTGATCTTTTCTGCCTGTGGCCTGTTGCACGAAGCTGGTTTTAGTGGCTAATCATGTAAGATTGTGTTTAGTTTGAGCAAAACCATTTTTCGGTCTCAAGAAGGTGGATAAATTTCATCACCGTAGCAATTTACACTACACTGCTAACCTTTTTATTCTAGATTACAGATCGCAAACTGATACTGAATCAATCAGCTGTGAGTAGTGACATCTCTGATGCAGTAACGTCACTCCCCTTCTATCTTTCACTCCAACACATCACAGGTAAATGTATATATTTAATGAATTTACTTTTCAATATTATGTTTTAATATCCGTCTGGCACCAACAATCATGCCACAGTCGAAACCACTGAGATAAAAATTTTTCCCCATTCTGATGGTTGATGTGAACATTAACTGAAGCTCCTGACCCGTATCTGCATGATTATATGCACTGCACTGCTGCCACGCAATTGGCTGATTAGATAATCGCTTGGATGATTGTTGGTGCCCGATTGGCTGGTTTGAGTATTTCTGTAACTGCTGATCTCCTGGGATTTTCACACACAACAGTTTCTAGAATTTACTTGCTTGGTCATCCCTACCGATTACATAAAAGTAGTGGTTTGGGAAGGATTAAAGGCCATGCTAGATATGGGGGTAATTGAAGAGTCCAACAGTGACAGGGCCAGCCCAGTGGTATTGGTTATGAAGTGGATATAAAAAAAGTCAATGTGGTGTCTAAATTTTATTCGTACCCAATGATTGATGAACTACTCGATCAATTGGCACTGACACTGGATTTAACAAAGCGATTAAATCCCATGTCCCATTACACCAGTTCGTGACGCTTCCGTTCAGTTTGTTACGTTTCAGTGGCTCATGGACCGAATCTTCAGACTGCACACTGGATATGCCGCTGCCTATCTGGATGATATCATTGTTTACAGAAATGATTGGCATCGACACCTGCAGCATCTGAGAACTGTCCTGAGGCTATTTACACGAGTGATATTCCCAAAGAAGTGCGCAATTGGGCTACTGGAAGTACGGTATGTATAATAAACAAACTAATACAATAATATTACTAATATGACTAATATAATAAACAAAATGATCACACAGGAAATCTGCATGTTGTTTCCGAGAGTTCCAGTACCATATCAGCTACACTCTTTAGATATTGTACTCAACAATCGGTGGTTAGTAGGGTACAATGTGGCTAAAGGCCCCCTGCGGTAAACAACACTCTTGATTTTATTTTCTCCCAAAACACTAAACGGCAACAAAAACACCTGTTTGTCACTTTAGACTGCATAATACTCTTGATCAATGAGATCATTGCATGCAGTGTCTAAAGGCTGATTTTGAAGAAATGTAATCTAATAATACATAAATGTTGCAAATGTATGTATCGAATGAGAATCCCTGAAATTTTCACATTTATTTTTAGATAAAATTCAATGTCATTTTCAGCTTTTGAGGTGATTAAATCAAAAGTTCTCATAACTGGCCAATAAGTGAAAGGATAGCCCCTTGTTGCAGCGGCTAAAGGCCCCCCATATAACACATAAAGGGATAGTTCACCCAAAAATTTGAATTCAGTCATTGTTTACTCCTGTGTTGTTATAACCCCCTATGACTTTCTTTTTCTTAAAACAAAGGGAGAAATTGTGAAAAAATGTTCTGCTCATTGATGTGACTGACATCAGCTTTTAGGCTCTTCCATCTCTCAGTTTGATTTCAGAGTACTCCAGTTCAAACAAATAAGGCTCAGCATAAAAAAAAAAACATCTCGTTGACTTCAAACTCTTCAGACATTTTTTGTAAGTTCTGTTCTCTGATTTGTGTACAGCTGGTTTGTGCTTGCTGTTGTTGATATCGCTGGTGGTCCGATTGATGCCAATGGGACTTCCCTCTTGCGCAACAGCGCAAATGGCTGATCTCACGCACTCTCGTGAACGTGCACACAAGATCAACTGTCGGTGAGCATTTTCACAATATATTACATAAGATTTCGGGGGTTTTTTCGCTTACCAAACCATATCGGATGCCTTCAGGACAAGGCCTGAGTCACATCAACTTATTTATTACGCGTCTGAATTATTATTTTGTGTCCTTTTGAAGTATGAAGTTGTGGTCACCATAAACGGCCATTGTATGACATCACTGAGCGCAAAATGTTTTCACAATTTCTCCTTTTGTGTTAAGAAAAAGAAAGTCATATGGAGTTACAACAACACAGTGGGTGAGTAAACAATGACTGAATTTAAATTTTTGGGTGAACTATTCCTTTAAGTGGGGCAAAGAGATTTTTGATGATTGTTCAAAGTGGGATCAACTTGACTGATCCAACCAAAATGGAGATTTATTTGTTTATAGATGTTATGAAATGCCAAATGTGACTGAAATGAACAGAAAAAAAAAAATTGTAACTCAAAAAGCATTTTGCAGTCTCAGAGGTATTGCCTTTTGCCCTATAACCATTGTCCCTACATTTACATAATTTCACTTTAACCCCCCTGGGGGCCTTTTAACCCAAGTGTGGGGTAAAATGATCTCTTGTCACCTTGAAAAGAATTTTAATCAAAACAATCTTCCATCATTATTTCTTTAAACACAAATAATGTTGATCCATCAATATAATTTTTTTAATTCATATTAATATTGATACACTGAAAACGCCTTTTGACATGAATGACAATGAGACTGTGAGGGATAGATGTTCAGTCTCTTCTGTTGGTTGTACAAGTGTTTTGGCCGTTCCACTGACGAAATATTAAAAAAATGATATTTCCGTTTATTTCAGTAAACACAAAACTCCATACAACATAAGCTTTGAAAAATGTTATGTGATCCAGGACTTGTTTACAGACAGATTGTTTAACTTTTAATTGACTATCACATTTCCAGTGGGTCAGAAGCTTACATAAAGTAAGATAACTTTTCCTTTAAGCAGCTATAGATTCTGATAGGCTAATTGGAGGTGTACCTGTGGATGTATTTTAAGGCCTACCTTCAAACTCAGTGCCTCTTTGCTTGACATCATGAGAAAATTTAAAGAAATCAGCCAAGACCTCCATAGTTCTGGTTCATCCTCGTAAGCAATTTCCAAACACCTGAAGGTACCACATTCATCTGTACAAACAATAAAAGTCCATGGACTATGCAGCCATCATACCGCTCAGGAAGGAGACACATTCGGTCTCCTAGAGATGAACGTAGTTTGATGCGAAATGTGCAAATCAATCCCAGAACAACAGCAAAGGACCTTGTGAAGATGCTGGAGGAAACAAGTAGACAAGTATCTATATCCACAGTAAAACGTGCATAAGTTTGAAAGTACACATGGAGACAAAGATCTTTTTGGAGAAATGTCCTCTGGTCTGATGAAACAAAAATATAACTGTTTGGCCATAATGACCATCGTTATCTTTGGAAGAAAAAGGGTGAGGGTTGCGAACCAAAGAACACCATCCCAACTGTGCATTATGGGGTGGCAGCATCATGTTGTGGGGGTGCTTTGCTGCAGGAGGGACTGGTGCACTTCACAAAATAGATGGCATCATGAGGAAGGAAATTTATGTGGATATATTGAAGCAACATCTCAAGACGTCAGCCAGGAAGTCAAATGGATCTTCCAAATGGACAATGACCCCAAGCATACCTCCAAAGTTGTGGCAAAATGGCTTAAGGACAATAAAGTCAAGGTATTGGAGTGGCCATCGCAAAGCCCTGACCTCAATCTGATAGCAAATTTGCTCTGTCTTACCACGGCCGATGTGAGAGAAATGTTACGTAGAATCAACCCACGGAAGGCTGCTGGACCAGACAAAATTAATGGCAGGGTGCCCAGAGGATGTGCAGACCAGCTGGCAGATGTTCTTACCGACATCTTCAACATCTCTCTGAGCAGCGCCGTCGTTCCAACATGCTTCAAGGCCACCACCATCGTCCCCATGCCAAAGAAGTCTTCAGTGTCCTGCCCCAACGACTACAGTCCTGTTGCACTCAAAGCAATCATTATGAAGTGCTTCGAGAGGCTCGTCATGAGGCATATTAAGACCCAGCTGCCCCCCTCAATAGACCCACTGCAGTTTGCGTATGGTCCCAACCATTCAACATGTGTGCTGCATGGTGCTGGAATCTAAATAATCCACAAGGTTCCCGCTCAGCTGCTGAGTCCCACCTTGATCGATTTGATCTCAAAAGACATTGCAGAGGGGGCAATCTGGCCCGGTTATCTGCATCATTCTTAGGTTTCATCTTAATAGTAATTTGTGATAAAAATATCTATTTTTAACATCTATTTTGCATGCACGTTCATAACATTAAAGGAAATTATCTGTACTGTTTAAAATAACATTTTCACCCCAGTCTTTTAAGTATGTGTGTGTGTATATATATATATATATATATATATATATATATATATATATATATTTTAGTGTGTGGATATAGTAGAACCCCTTCCCTGTCAGGGGTATTACTCTCAAAATCTGCTCCACTATAATGTGATGGGTGAATGACATGAGAAGCTGGTCAGAGGTGCCGACGTGTCGTACAGAGATATTTTGAATGACATTGTGTTGTCTCTTGGAGTTTCATGGGCACATCCGCATATCAGTGTGTCCACAGCCTGAAGGTTGGATCTTGTGGATTTATGAATGGAGCTTGTTTTAAAATCTCCCCCATTGTTATGAAATCCCCTGAACACTTTAAAATACTCCTGATGACTTTTGGCAACTCTGTAACCTGTAAAACCACTTCGCTTGCTAATTACACTATTTTAAAATGTCTGCGCACTAGTTTCTGTGGCGCATATGGTGAATACTTTTGACATGGTATTTTAACATTTTCAGATTGGCCTCATTCACTTCCATTGTAAGTGCCTCACTGGCACTCAGAAGGCACATGTCAATCATTTTGGTAATAAATATTATGCCACAATTGCTGTTGATTTAAGATGAACCCGTCATATTTCTTTAAAGGGAAAGTTCACCCAAAAATGAAAATTCACTCATTCACCCTCCGTCTATCTGAGATGTGTATGGCTGACTGACCTCTGCTAATCACAAAGATTTTTAGAAGAATATCTCATCTCTGTATGTCCATTCAATACAAGTAAAGCACAAAAAGGCAGCCTAAAAGTAAACCATAAGACTCCTGTGGATTAATCCATCTCTTCAAAAGTGATATTATACTATAAATCTTCACTTTTACTTTCACAATCTTCTTTTGGTTATTCTCATTCTTTGTGCATATCGCCACCTAATGGACTTAATCTGTTTCTCACCCACACCTATATTACTTCAGAAGATATAGATTAAACCACTGAAGTCTTCTGAATTACTATTATGCTGCTTTATATACTTTTATATACTTTTTGACCTTCAAAGATTTGGCCACCGTTCGCTTGTATTGAATGGACGTACAGAGATGAAATCTTCTTCTAAAAATCTTTGTGTTCTACGGAAGAAAAAAAGTCACATTTGGTATGGCATGAAGGTGATTGAATGATGAGAGAAATTTCATGTATGACCTGAGGCATTATGAGTTGGATATGAAAATTAATTAGATCAGTTGCATCACTCAATATGGCAACTTTAGGGGTGGATGTCCCACACCTTGCCTGGCCACCGAAAGAAGGGAAGACCCACCCTATAGTTAAAAGAGCTAGTCACTATTGGTCCAGAATGTGCATGCGCATTAGTTGATCTATCTTTTTTCATTGTTATTTTTTCCATTATTTGAGAAGCGTTTTGGAGATTTCCCTATTTCCCTTTCCCTAATCAAGCAGACAGGAGCATTGAGGTTTTGCCAATATAATCGCACAGTGGACAAACTAGCCTTAAAGGAATATTTTAATGCAAGATAAGCTCAATTAACAGCATTTGTGGCATTACAACCAAAAAATATTTTTCTTGTCCCTTGTTTTCTAAAAAAAAAAAAAAAAGAAGCAAAATATGGGTTACAGTGAAGCAATTAAAATGGAAGTGAGTGTGGCCAATCTGTAAATGTTAAAATACTCCCCGTTTCAAAAGTATAGCCACAAGATGTAAACAGTTGCATGTTATCATGATTTTAGTGCGATACAAATTTTAGTGTGTGCAATGTGTAACGGTGGCCAGCTGAAAGATAGCTGTGCAATATGTATCCTGACCTCAAGAGGTGCATGAGCGACTGACGCTAGAGGCTGTAGCCTTTAGCCTCCTTGTTAGCACACCCATGCCGAAGGTGCCATTTCGAGTCCCGTACGGAACGGTTTGAACAGGAGCTTCTTACTTACCTTTTTTGTGCACCGTTATATCCAATTTTAATTTCCATACATCACAAAGCTGTTGTGTGGTCCCAGGAAGCTTGAAATATAATGCTCGTGTCATATGGACTAATGTTATAATGTCTTTATACTGAACCTTTAATTACACTTTATAGTATTTGTATATGTGGGTTTTGAACAACATAAGGGTGAGTAAATGAGAGAGTAAAAATAAATGTTACATTTTTAGGTTATCTACTCATTTATCTGGTTGCTCATACTCATGATAAAATTGTCTCTCTTTAAAGAAGACTCTTAGGAGATGCTGTACAACAGGTTCAATCATAAAATTAATGTAAATATTGCATGTGATGTATGGACAACTTTTATGGTATTTTCCTGATAATTGTTTTTCCTCTTTGCACCTTGAGTCAGTGGTCAATATGAGGTGTTTTGTATGGAAAAGAGCAGCGTTCTGGTACTGAAGAAAAGTGTGTTTTCTTTTTGCTAGCCAGCTGACACAGTCATGTCATTTTACAGATACATCAGTGATGAAAAGAAATTCTAATTATATTCACCTCGTCTTTGATACAGCACAAAAAAGAAAGAAAATATGACTACAAGCAAATTGCTAGTAATGCAGACACAGTGTTTGTCTTGTACTGTGTGAACTTTAAATAACAACAACATGTTTTAAAAACAAAAATTAGCATTTTTATCAAATTTTGGTTGCATTTCAAAACTTAAAATCATTTATTCAGATTATATTATATACTAAAATTATATTTTAATCACCTTTACTATTTTAAAGGACCGAGGACCATTATATTTGTGACCTCAACACCCCCCCCTTACCTCCAAAATGGTTTGGGCCTCCCCCAGTGTTCAAGACATGGTTACGGCCTTGCCCAAAACACATTAGGTCACTTCAGAAGACGTGGCTTAAACCACTTATGGTAAACTTTTATGCTGCCTTTGTTTATCTAGATCTTCGAAGTTGACATTGAGGACCTACGCAGCTGAGATATTCTTCTAAAAATCTTCATTTGTATTCAGCAGGAGAAAGAAAGTCACGCACATCTGTTTATTTATTTAGTCTTAACGCCATTTCAGCAACTGGGCTATTCACATGGCAAACAAGGGTTCGTCAATACATATTTGCAATATTAGATAAGACACTTTAAGTTTACATCAGATGATACTTTTTTTTTAAATGATCTATTAAACAAGTCTCTGTATAAAAGCGTTGTGCAGAAGGGCGAGATGAGACTTAATTTTCGGGTCAACTATCCCTTTATCTCTTTGAGATTTTAAATTGATGATTTTTCTTTAGGACGTGTGGCAGAGCTCATTTCATGACCACTGGTGGGGAAAGCAATAGCCAAGAAAATTACAGAAATTTTAGGTAAACCTTATTAATATTATTGTAAAAAAGTAAACGTTAACTTAATGTTATGATGTGCAAGTGTATAAGAAATATAAAAATTTATTCTAAATACTTTGTAGATAGTTTCTAGATAATTTTCCCTCTGTCTCACTTTACCAGAACAGCTTAAAAAAATAAATAAAAAAATCTGTGATTTGGTCAAAAGAGGCTCTTCAAATGTTCTTCTTCTCAGTATTGAATATTTCTTCATTTTTGCTTTTGACTAAGACAACATCCAAAGCTTTCTTCAAAGGTATAATGTTAGGTTATGTGGTGTTTGGATCATAATTCAAAGAGTCAAGAAAAGTTGCATTTCCAAAAGTTCCCACTTTGCCCATATTCACCATAGCATAATCAAAAACTAAAACTAATATGAATTTGAGATATTTTTTTATTTTAGTTCGTTTTGGAGTAATGCAAATGTATTTTAGTTTAGTTTTTCCAGTAATTTCGGTTATCATTTTTATTTTAGTTCATGAAAATTATTTTAGTTCGTTTTCGTTAACTATAACAACACTGGATCTGCTATGTCCAATTAACCTCCGTGAACACAAACTTATGCAGTGACAGAAAAAAAAACACATTATAAGCATTTTCACGTAGTAAATGGGCGCTGTCGACTCCCATTAAACTCTTGGTGAAAAATACTTCCTGTGCTCCCACTTAATCCATTTCGATCGACTCTTCTCAGTAGCTTCAACACAAACAGGAAGTTAATTGACAAAATTCGGAAGAGCGGAGCGCTAAAAAGGGGCGGGGCTGAAAACGCTGAATAGCCACAAGACATAAACAAATGTTAACATGATTTTAGCGTGATAAAATCGCTTACTAACATTTTCTCTTTAAAATTATTGCCAATTTTACAACTCCATTGTCAACAAACCCTAAAATGAATGTAATTACGTTTTAAACAACTTTACAACTCAAAAAACACATGCGTTTTAACAGAAGAATTCATGTAAGTGCATTTTAAAAATTATTAGCTTCACATTTCTGCCATTAAACCCACCAAAAATGTGTCCCATTCTCTTCCATTATAAGTGCCTCACTGTAAACTCAATGTGTGCTTTTATTGATTTTTTTTCGACATAATTGTTTGTGCTAACCAACATTATGCCACAAATGCTGTCGACTGAACTTGTATTGAACCCGGGATATTCCTTTAAGATTAGGGTTGTTTTACATTATTGCTTACCTGTAAAGTGCCACCGCACTCATTAAGGTTGTAGTGGCAATAAAAGCATTTCATGTCCGATCGAGAGACAGAACACGTTGCTAGGCGGCAAACCTGAAGTCCAGTAGATTTTAATTACACGCACATACATGTGTCTGTAACCACACCTCCACACCATGAGTATTACGTGCAGGAGGCACTTGAATAAGCTGATGATCCACTTGAGGAATTAGGAGACTGGTTAATATGTTTGGCAATTGTCTTCTCTCGGAGACAGGTCTAAAAAGCTCCATGCAACGAGAGGAGCTGGAGAATGTTGAAACATTGGGAAGACGTGGTAATGCCACATAACTGGAGGGCCCTTCGTAAACTCGTCGTTTCCTGTCCACGGCCTGACGCCTCTGGCATGAGTTACATGGCACGCGCTTTCTGCTCCGTGGATACAAGTTTGCTATATTTTGGGTAACCTGCGGTGTTAACACTGTAGGCTTTTGCTATATAAACTAAGCTAAGAAGGTACAATGAACAACAAAGATGCAAACTCATGCGTCCCATGATTACGTTTGACAGGTAATGTAAAGAAAGCAAGGCGCGCGCTACAGCCACCTGTTGATGACGTGACGCCTCATCAATTGTGAAGAGCGCGCGCCGTGCTGAGTTTGCGCATTTGCTGCTCGGTTTAAAGGGGTGTTCCTAACCCTAAATATTTATTACCACGAGAAAAAATTAATTATAAATAAATAAATAAATAAAAAACACAAATATGTGTTCCAGTGAGTCACTTAATATGTAAGTGAATGGGGTCAATCCGTAAACGTACACACTGTTTCAAAAGTTTAGCCACTAGACGTAAACAATATGCGTGCTAACATGATTTTAGTGTGATAAAACCACTTACAACCCTTTTCTGTGTAAAGATAATAGCCATTTTACAACTGTGTTTCCATAAAATGTCAACAAACCCTAAAACGACTGTAAAAATTACGATTTAAACAAATTTACAGCTAAAATAACACGTGTTTAAAAAACTAAATATGTAACCGCTTTTATGAAATTATAAGCTTCACATTTCTTTCGTTAAACCCTTTAAAAATTGGCCCCGTTTACGTCCATTATAAGTGTCTCTCTGTAACACAATGCTATTCTTAATTTTTTTTATAAAAAGAGGGGCAGGTCAAAAAACGTTTATTGACTGGCCCCATTCACTTCCGTTGTCTTTGCTTATTTTTTTGGTTTTAGTCAACATTGTGCCACAAATGCTGTCGACTGCGTTTAACTCGCATTATTGAACCTGGTATATGCTTTTAAGCTCAGTCAACAGCATTTGTGGCACAATGTTGACTAAAACCAAAAAAATAAGCAAAGACAACGTAAGTGAATGGGGCCAGTCAATAAACGTTTAACGTGTAGCCACGAGATGTAAACGTATTATGGGTAATCGTGATTTTATTATGGTAAAATCGCTATTACATCTCCGTTGTCATGACAACATAACCCAATTAACCCCTGCTTTAATCATACTAAAATCATGTAAACATGCTTTTTGGCTACATTTTCCCAACTGTTTTTATTTGAACGTTTATAGACTGGCCCCATTCACTTCCATTGTAAGTGCCTGACTGTGAGCGCGCTAAACGATACACAAGTCAAAATTATTATTTTGTGGAAATAAGCATTATGCATCAAATCCTGTAGATTGATCTAAACTTGTATTGGACCTGGAACATTCCTTTAATTGTCTGTTCACTGAAATAAAGTAACTAGTAATTCAATAAAAAATTAATAAAAATATGAGTGGCTTTCAACTTTTGCTATAAGCAAGTAGACTTTAAACTGTAGTCTACTGCAGATAGCAATGTGTTTAACTATTGTCTTGCCCCCCCACCCCCCAACTACTTAGTGCAAAAGCCTTGAGCATGTATAGGACAAATATATTTAATGAGCACTCTATATAATTATAGTAAAATGGATGTCAAATTCATTTACTTAGACATTTATAAACTCATAAATTATCAAATGATCCATAAATGAATGTCAACAGGACAAGACAACACCTGTATTGCTTGCTTCACCATCAACTTCTGCAAACTTTTAACACCTAAATACACAGGTGGTGGTTGAGGAGATTCCCCCTATACTATGTAAAGCGCTTAAGAGTGCCTAAAAAAGCGCCATATAAATGTGAGGAATACCTTGCAGTTCTGAATAACATCTGAATTTCTGTTCATTTGTTTAGGATGCAAGCAGAAAAATATAGAAACCAATATCACCGAATCTTCTACAGTCTGAAATTGTTAAATTAAATATTCCTTTATCTGCTCCTCCACTTCAAAAGAGCTTGTGTGAGGGTTTTCAAGATTTATTGAGAGGTGACAGAGCAACAATTTGTTCTGAATACTGTCCTCCGAAACCCCTCCATTTCTATATACTGTATATATATATATATATCTCTCCTATGTTCTTAAATAATGACTGAACAGACACAAAAATCTGTATTTGTCTTATAAGCATCTCGGAAACATCTGCATTTTCAAAGTTTATCAGTGCTCAGACACTTTTGCTGACAGTGCATTTGTGAGTGTGACATTTATATTGTGACCAACGTCTTCTAAACATAACAAGATTAGAGGACCTACAGAGGCAACTCTCTCTTTAATAGAGAAACCAAAACTGATATCATAATACTTCAGACAATATGTTCTCATGAAGGATGGTGTTGAAAAAAATGACAAGGTAAAGAAGCCAGTGAGGCCAATTACAAGTTTTAACTGGTTATTAAGAACATAAAGGACAGCAGTCATCATCACTGATCTGAGCAGAATAAGGTAGTTTGCCGGTCCTGTCGCCTCAAAGGTCGCAGGTTCGAATCCCAGTCATTAGAATTAACCATGAAAATGACATTTCACCCTAACATTGCTTTAACGTTAACTGGATGATGCATTGATGCTATGTACACAGATTACAATGGATGAAGATGTCATCAGTTAATTAAATATATGGTATTGGTCAGTCATACTGAAGCTCGCTTCCAATATGAAGTTTTCACATGATTCTGAATTGTAGTGGATTTCTACACAGTTGCATGAGGCTTGAATTTTGAGCTATACATATAATAAACCTTGATCAAACTCCTATAATCCTCTTCTGTTCAATTCTGTCCAGTGGCTGACCAATAAATCGAGGCACTTGTTTAATACCATGTTTCCGTTACATAATATAAATGTCAAGCTTTAACCTGTACCAAGAAAGAAAGCAACACAAAAAAAAAAAAAAAAAAAAGAAGAAGAAGAAAAGAAAAACAGCAGAAAACAGATTCTTTTTTTTTTTTTTCATATTTTTTTCCTTGTTAAATAGTAATAAATACATGAGATGCAGTGGTTTATTTTTCATTTTTCTGAAGCAGGAGGGTTAAAATGTTTTCATTTTTATTTATTTATTTATTTATTCATTTATTTATCTGTCTGTTTTCTTTAGCAGCAATCCGAACATGGTTGAGAGTGGAGATAGCAGCCAAGAGAGAAGTAGTTCACTTTTTTGACTTTGATGGCAAACAGCACTCACAGAGTGTTGTGAAGGAGGAAGGGGGGGAATAAAGAAAGGAGAGAAAGGAAAAAGTAGAGGCAGGAAATGAAGTCAGAGTGGGAGGGGCCGCAGTCAGGAGGGCATGAAAGTGTCCCTTCAAATTGAAGTATTCCACCCTCCTGCTAAATCTTGCCCCGGACTCTTCCTTCAAACAGAAATATGAGGCAAGAAAATAAAGAGCGAGAGAGAGCTACAGAAAGATGAGAGAGTGACAGCAAGATTTGGCTTAGCATATCCAGAGTTAATACAAATGTGTTAATGCTTTCATAGTTTTCTGTCCAAAACAAAAAGGATTAGAAAAAAGAGAAAGAGTCAGAAACAAAAGAGAGAGAGAGCGAGAGAGGTGAGAAAGTCTAGTGAGATGGTGAAGAAAAAGGCAGACTATTTTTTTTTTTTGAAACGAGCAACAGGGAAGCATTTTGGTTTTCCATCTGGCAAAATGTTTTGATGTTTTTCAAGACTTTCCTGTGTCACTTCCTCCTTAATGTGAAAGTTGGGTTACGTTCCCTCTCTCCTTGTGAAAGCGGCTCATGGTTCAGCCTCCTCTAGTTGTTAGTAGGTTTTTTTCACTGTGTGGTGACTAAAAACAGTTTCTGTCATTTGCTTTATTTAATCATAGGATTTTTTCATAGTTTGAGATATATAAGCCAGTGTGTCAAGCGAGATAACGATTGGAAACATTGAAAAAAAAAAAAAAAAAGTAACAAAAAATGTGTTTGTGTATGTTGCGTGTGTGAAGGTGACTGGGTGAAATATACTCCACTAGAAAAAAGCAACCAGTAACAAAATAAAGCCAAAACTAAAATTCCAACCTAACTTTGTTTGCTTGTTTTCTATGCATAAGTGAAAAATAATAATAAAAAAAAAATACCTGTATAAATAAAACATTGAATAAATAAACCCACCTCTCAATTTAGTTCTTTTTCTAATTTCCTTATGTAGTGATTCTTAATAAATTAAAATTTGTACAATTACGGCAAAACTTCAGGAAAAAAAAGAAGATAAAAAAAGCATAAGGGTACGGTCTCTTGCTGCTGTTGTCTTGACAAAAAAACAAACTATTTTCAATCCCAAATCTCCTCTCAACAAAAATACAAAAACAAAACAAAAAAAATCTCTCGCTGCAAACCTGTCCTAAAATCGCATTAAAATCAAATAATATGACAACGGTAAAATCAAACTTTCTGAAACCTTCTGTTCCGAGTACTTCATCCACAGCTCTTCTCCTTCAATGAAAGAAAAACAAATAAAAAAAGATAAAAATAGTTTAATATTATCCCCTTCAGGCCCTCCCTTGACCTTCTCCCCATGCAAAACCAAAAAGAAGAAAAAAAATAATAAACCGTTTGATATTTCACAAGTTTTTCTCTGAAATTCTGTTATGTGTGGCCATGTGTCTGTTTTATGTTTACTACATGTTGTAGGTGTGTGGCATTTTTGTCACTGTTATGTTTTCATTAACATTTTTGTATGGCTTTTGGAATTTGTTCAAGATTTATCAAGAGTTGGCTGCACTCTGACCGCTCCCACTGCCGCTGCCACACACTGCCATCATGGCGGACTCCTCGGAATCCGGCCGCCCCCCAGCTCCCCCAACTCCTCTGGGCAGCGGCCCCCCAGTGAGCATTCCCCCTACTCCGATGCTTCCCTGCGGTGGGTTGTTATTGTTGTTGCTGCCGGTGTAGCATGGAGGGATGTATCCCAAACCGGAGGCAGCGACCATGCTGTCCTGGGAGGATGGGGCCTGGGGCAACTGTTGCTGGGAAGCAGACGGGGGTTGCTGGGGGGCCATGACTGTCCTAGTCCGAAAGGCAGAGAGGCCCAGGTGGAGGTTGGAGGAGCCGTACTGACTAGAGTCCAAGCTCGACGGGGGTGGCTGCATGATGGAAGACTGACCCAGGTGGTGGTGGTGGGTGAGGCTGAGCTCGATGCTGTCCTGCATCTGCGGGGAGGAGATAGGCATCAGCCCCTGGCCCTGCTGGCCTTGCGATGCCTGGCCCTGCGGCTGGTTCTGCTGCTGTTGTTGCCGAAGCTGTCTGCCGTTGCTGTGGTGGCTGCCGTAGATGGGGTGGGGGTGGTGCGGCTCCATCATACCCCCAATGTTGCCCAGGAAGTGGCGCGAGTGCTGCGTGGCCGCCGGCTTGTGCAACAGCAGTTGAGGGTAGGAGGAATCACTGCCGCTGTTGGACAGTTGACCCATGCCGCTGTCCCCTCCTGGCCAGATACGCAACTGCTGTTGAGATGGAGCCTGGAGAGAGGATAAAGAGGAGATAAGGTAACTTATGAACCATGCCGACACCCTTATGTTGTTCCAAACCCCTTCGATGTAAAAACGGATGTTAGGCAGAAGGTTAGCATGTTTTAACTCTTGGTTCGATTGCTTGGAACAAGCTTGGGTTCGTTTCCTCCCCTTTCCCATGCCTTAACTGATCTCAGTTCACTTCCGCGATTTGGTACGATTGCGTTCATATCAGCAGCGAACTGTACTGGAGTTCACATGAAGCGTACCCCAGACCAGAGTTTCAAGCAGACTCAGGTGTGGTTCACAGGTGTGTGGCAAAGTTTGGAAAACAGCGTTCACTTTGATATCATTAGAATGCGGGTGAGCACCAAAAGTGCAAGTGTGAAAGCATGCTTAGAGGCTGACAACTTCAGTCAACATCTGATATATTATTGCATAAAACATGAGATATGCATACTCGAATAGATAACTGATATTAATTAATTTGAATGTAGCTGTGGTTTTTGGAAAACTTACTTGTGGGCTCTGCATCTCGTAGTCTGTGTGAGTGACTGCACTGTTGTAGTACCGGTTGCTGTACCGGTAATTTCGGTTGTCATTGGAAGAACCGCTTGATCCACCTGGGTTGGTAACAACGACAAAGTACTCATGAGTGCCTCTTGGTATTTTACTAATATATATATATATATATATATATATATATATATATATATATATATATATATATAAATAAAAGTTCCCAGGGAATCGGACCCACAACCCCGATCTACAGCACCAGGTGTTCATGGTGTTTGCACCTATGCTTACCAGAGCTGGAGACCGAGCTAGTGGTGGAGGTGGAGTGGCTGTGGTCCATGGCAGGGCTGGTGGAGGTGGAGCTGCTGGTGTTGGTGCCTTCATCTGTAGTCTTCTTGAAGAAGTTGTGCTGCAGAGCGTAAAAGGGCGTGATGCGCGTCTTGGGGTCATAGTCCAACATGCGCAGAATCAAGTCCTTGAACTTCAGATAGTCGCAAGGCGCATGGCCCTGTTCTCCAGCCCGCCTCCCCCCTGGACCTCCAGTCTCCACCCCCAGGATCTCGTGCAGTCTTCTGGTGGCAGGTGGTTTGTATTCCTGGAGTGATGAATAAACAGGCATAGAGAAAGGGAAGTGATGAGAAGCAAACATATCAAATATGTTGCAATGCAGTAAAAAGTACAAATATCATCAAACTCTTGGGGACAAAGGGTGATAAACTACCAGTCTAAGAACATTTTATATTGACCAAAGCTGTAAACTATCAATTTATGATGAATAAATCCATAGATCTACTAATATATATATATATTAGGGCTGTCAATCGATTAAATTTTTTAATCAAATTAATTACATGGTGTCCTGATTAAATCGTGATTAATCGCATATACAAATATTTGCTGAGAAAGCCCCCCATATAACAATAATTCAATATATAATGATGAAATAGTTATCTTTAAATATTTAAAAATTATTTATATTTTTATACATATACATATACATATATATATATATATATATATATATATATATATATATATATATATATATATATATATATATATATTAGGGCTGTCGATTTAACACGTTAATTCAGTGCGATACATTTTATTGAAAATGGGATCGGATTTGTGCTCCATCAAGTGTTTTGAATGCAAGAAAGTAACATGTTTGTGTTGTGCTGCTGAAGTGTTGTTTTCTTCCCTGTATAAACTGCGCGTTGCCCATACAGCTGAAGTTTCACTTACTGCCCTCTGGAGTAAACAGGTGGTACTACAAGCTTGCATTTCTCAGGAATCTTCCTTATTACGGTCCGGGGGCATTAATTGCGTTAATATTTTTAACGCATTATTTTTAATAAAATGTATTGCACTGATTAACGTGTTAAATCGACAGCCCTAATATATATATATATATATATATATATATATATATATATATATATATATATATATATATATATATACACACACACACACATACATATACACTCACCTAAAGGATTATTAGGAACACCATACTAATACTGTGTTTGACCCCCTTTCGCCTTCATAACTGCCTTAATTCTACGTGGCATTGATTCAACAAGGTGCTGAGAGCATTCTTTAGAAATGTTGGCCCATATTGATAGGATAGCATCTTGCAGTTGATGGAGATTTGTGGGATGCACATCCAGGGCACGAAGCTCCCGTTCCACCACATCCCAAATATGCTCTATTGGGGCCATTTTAGTACAGTGAACTCATTGTCATGTTCAAGAAACCAATTTGAAATGATTCGAGCTTTGTGACATGGTGCATTATCCTGCTGGAAGTAGCCATCAGAGGATGGGTACATGGTGGCCATAAAGGGATGGACATGGTCAGAAACAATGCTCAGGTAGGCCGTGGCATTTAAACGATGCCCAATTGGCACTAAGGGGCCTAAAGTGTGCCAAGAAAACATCCCCCACACCATTACACCACCACCACCAGCCTGCACAGTGGTAACAAGGCATGATGGATCCATGTTCTCATTCTGTTTACGCCAAATTCTGACTCTACCATCTGAATGTCTCAACAGAAATCGAGACTCATCAGACCAGGCAACATTTTTCCAGTCTTCAACTGTCCAATTTTGGTGAGCTCTTGCAATTGTAGCCTCTTTTTCCTATTTGTAGTGGAGATGAGTGGTACCCGGTGGGGTCTTCTGCTGTTGTAGCCCATCCGCCTCAAGGTTGTGCGTGTTGTGGCTTCACAAATGCTTTGCTGCATACCTCGGTTGTAACGAGTGGTTATTTCAGTCAAAGTTGCTCTTCTATCAGCTTGAATCAGTCGGCCCATTCTCCTCTGACCTCTAGCATCAACAAGGCATTTTCGCCCACAGGACTGCCGCATACTGGATGTTTTTCCCTTTTCACACCATTCTTTGTAAACCGTAGAAATGGTTGTGCGTGAAAATCCCAGTAACTGAGCAGATTGTGAAATACTCAGACCGGCCCGTCTGGCACCAAAAACCATGCCACGCTCAAAATTGCTTAAATCACCTTTCTTTCCCATTCTGACATTCAGTTTGGAGTTCAGGAGATTGTCTTGACCAGGACCACACCCCTAAATGCATTGAAGCAACTGCCATGTGATTGGTTGATTAGATAATTGCATTAATGAGAAATTGAACAGGTGTTCCTAATAATCCTTTAGGTGAGTGTGTATATATATATATATATATATATATATATATATATATATATACACATATATACACACACACACACACACACACACACACACACACACACATATATACACATACATTTATTATTTTATTTTTTTAAATTACTCAAACACTTTCAAGTTTAAAGTCAACATGAAACATCATTTGCAATCTATTTTAATTCCGTAATGAGATACATTACCCAAGGATACTTTATTTTATCCATTGTGAATGAATTGGAGGAGGACACTTTAGAGGAGGCCACTGATACAAGGAGGGTGAAGGTCGACTTCACCCTTGAGAGCATCTCAATGTATCCCAAAGATAACGCATCCTTTTCAAATGCATCGTTATTCTTTATGTTTACCAGCATTAAATTACAGGGTAAACTATTGGCACAATTTTTGAAAGGCTGCAACAATTACAATAGTAACCAATAGCTATTTGGCTATTGGTTAAGATTCAAGGCCTGGGAATACTTATTTTTTCTGCATTTTGGTCACAAAGTGGACAACCGAAGTATACTTTGGCCTTAAGGCCTTCGTGTCCTCTGTGATATCAGCTGGAGAGTGAAGTCGTTTCAGAGGAAGATCAATGTTTTTATTTGTTTTTAGATTTCATAGACAAATTATTGTGCACTGATGAGTCATGCTCAATATAACCAAGAACGTATTAAGAAAGTAAATGGGGTCAATTTTGGTTTAATGTTGACTTCAATATGAAACTAATCAGCTTAAGAAATCATTGAAGAATGCAGGTGGATGGGGACTGAAAGTGAGATGTGGCTGTGGGTTTTTGGGAATAATGATGTTTTTTTTAGGAGACCTCAGTGTCACATATATAGTAGAGACCCTGTGATGACCCTAACTTGTACTACAATCAAATGTTAATACTTACAATTTGAAAATAATATAAAGCTTAAAATGTTTAAAACCTTTTCTCTCCCTTGCTTACAGAGAAGTACAAAATGCGTGCCGGAGCATTTAAGGCGAGTCTCTGGATGAATTGGCAGGAAGTGCCAGACATTAATCCTGTAAAACAAAGTGTATTAGGACCTCGTCTAGACTTTTACCCTCCACCTGCTATCACCGTTGCATCTTAATCTGAGCCTAAATACAGAAACAAACAATTTGTACATTTTTCACTAGACAATACTTTCACTTCTATCTACTGGCTGCACTCATATAACCTTTGTGAAAATGCGTAGCACTAACCAGATATCAAAATATAACAATCATATTCACACATAATTTTCTATATATTTATTTCTGTATGCATTGATTTTTCCTACTGATCAATAAATTAAGCAGTTCTTCTCTGAAAACTCTGAAACCACATTTCTCAGAGTGGTTAGACCTGCTATGTAGCACTGTACTAGACAACAGGAAATTGAGTGAGAGGGATTGACTTAAAAAATGTATGAATCTCTTTGCATTGTATAACAAAATATCAAACCAAATGCTATTTATTTACACAAAATACAGCATAGTTAATGTGATGAACTACACCTGTGGGACCTTGATGGGAACTGATATTGTGTGTCTAATGTAAAGACTTTCAGTCCTTTTTAAGTGTGACTTAAGTGTCTAACACGGTTGTGATACAGTATGTTGCGCGATACCCAGCCCAACAGCTCCTAATCTGATGTCTCTGTGCAAGGCTCTCAGAAAAAAAAAATGAGGATGTTGTGAGAATGATCATGTTGAAAATGATGTAGATGAGGAGAACAAATGCTAAAGGTACAGGGGTTGGATTGACCATGTGTCTCTGTAAATCAAGGTGGGTCAGTGGAGAGAGGAGGAGCTTTTCTATCATAGACCAGTTTGGCTACATTAGCTTTGCTCAAAATTCTCATCTTGTGATTGAGACTCATCCCCAACCATTTTCTCCACCCTCTCCCTCCGTTTTAGCCCTACTGTCTCTCTTCCCCTCTCCCTGAGGATAAGGTGAGCATTGGTGCATAGCAGGTGATGGTGAGGAAGGGAGGCTTTGGGAGGAGGGCGAAGGTTAAGTAGAAGCAGAGTTTTACTCACGGAGGCCGAAGGATAAAGTACCTTCTTAATGTCCTTGTTCTTCTTGACGGTCCACAGGCCGTCGGACAGCTTGTCGAAGTACTTGCGTGCTTTAGGGGCCTGATCAAGCATATGGTTGGGTGGGACCCCCAGCACCTCAACTATTTTATTCATCTGGTCCACCTGAGAGAAAAAGATACAGCACAGCGTCAGGACAAAATACAATTAAAAAAAACTGGTTGATGTTGCAACATCAGGAAGCATAGGTTTACACACAATATGGTGTTGCATGTTTGCAAAATATATTTAACTGGAGATCTAGACTTATTTTTAATTGCTTTATTTATTTAAGAGTGAGTTGATTAAGGACAACATGAAGGATGGATTCTTGCATCCAATTTGCACTGTTTTTTGTTCTTCAATTGTTGGTATATGCACACATACGTCAAACAAATGTTTGGCAATTGCACTGTGTCTGATTGCATTTTGAGTTAAATTATAGTTCACCAAAACCTAAAAATTCCATTATCATTTATTTATCCTCATGTTGTTCCAAACCGGTATTCACCATTCACTTTTAACGGATGTTTTATTCCATACAATGAAAGTGAATGGTGACTGAGGCTGTCATTCTGCCTAACATTTCTTTTTGCATTCCATGGAAGAAAGTCATCAGGTCTGGAAAAAATATGAGGTTGAGAGAGTGCAGACAATTTTTATTTCTGGGTGAACTATCCCTTCAAGATGCTGTATCAAGCTAAAAATACGTCAACGTTTGCTTCAGAGAGCGAGGCATCAATGTCTTTTAAAACAATGAACAAATCAAAAGAAGTTGGTGCGCTACATCTAGCTGTTTTTGAACAGAAGAATACTTTGTAAAGCCACTGTGTGATAAATCAGCATACCTCATTGGAGCCACTGAAGAGTGGCTCGCCCGTGTGCATCTCGACCAGGATACAGCCCAGAGACCACATGTCAATAGCCAGGTCATATGGCATGCCCAGCAACACCTCAGGTGAGCGGTAAAACCGACTCTGGATGTACTGGTAAATCTGTGTAGGCAATGGAGGCAGTTGAAAGGTATGCACAAACACAGGATACACAAGTGTCTACCAAGCTGAGCTTTCAGAGAGATTGTTGAATATATTTTATCTCAACTAGGGGGCAGCAGAAGCTGCAAGTTAAGATGGGTGCAGCACTGCCAGTGGGAATCTATTCTCATTCAGTAAAACCCATCTGAGCTGTGGGGAAAAACCTCCAGAATGTACATCCCTATAGGCCAAAAATGTAATATTAAGAAATATTTTGGAGGTTAAATATAAAAAAAGAGGTATTCACAATTTCCCCCACACTTTCAATTTCTGTGGCATTTTTGTCCATTTTCGGACACGTGGTCTCCACTATTCATTTTTATCTGTTACACTTGCCAAGAAGAGTGTGAGTTTTCTGCGCTAGTTAAATACTGGGTGTTACCTCATCTCAGCTTGCCAATAGGAAATAATGAATCGAGTAGGTCTGAGATAGTCTCACCCTCTGTCCTAGCTGACAGGAACTGCCAAAGTCCACAATCTTGATGGCACTGCGCTTGGGGTTGCACAGGAGGATGTTCTCAGGCTTGAGGTCGCAGTGAATGATGCTGAGTTCGGGCGTGGCCAGGAAGAGCAGTGCTGTGCACAGCTGCTGAGCGAACTTGCGTGTCAGGTTGAGTGAGACGCCGCGGAAGTTGGTGTTGCGCAGGAGGTCATACAGGTTGTAGGAGAGAAGCTCGAACACCAGGCACAGGTGGTTACGGAACATGAAGTGCCTCTTTAAGTGAACTTAAACAAAAATGAGAGGAAAGAAGAGTGTTAGTGTAAGGACTTACTCAAAGTTAGCTTTTGTCATCATTTAAGCTGCGCTCGCACTGCCAGCTACTTTGTCGCTAGTGGTGTGTATGGAGAGTCTAAACAGCACTGTATCTTTACAATTAATATTATTATTATTAAAATATTAGGATCACGTGAGCTCTACCATCTTCTCTCATATTGGCTGTCGCTCCCGAAAGTCGCCCTTCATTTGCATAAAGTTAAACATGTCGCGTCGCTGGACACGCCCACATCCGGTCTCTGTCGCTCTGTGTTGCCGGAAGTCACCAGCTCTCATTGAAAATGAATGGTATGAGGTTGTTTTGTCACCGCGTGCCGCTGGCAGTGTGAAAGCAGCTTTACTCGCCTTCACGTTGTTCTAAACCCATATGACTTTCTTTCTTCCATGGATCAAAAAGGGAGATTTGAGGTATCTCAGTCACAATTCACTTTTATTGCATATCTTTTCCATTCAATTAACATGAATGGCATGAGGCTGTCATCATGCCCAACATATCTCGTCTTCCATGGAAGAAAGTCATATAGGTTTGGAACATGAGGGTGAGTAAAGCATATCAAAATGTCAATTTTTTGTAAATGTATTGAAATTATATGCATGACCATATACTAAAAGGGCAGTCACATTATGCAAAATTACTTTCGAATATGGGCAACAGGATATGATGTTCTAGGGGTTCTGTTTTTAGCTACTCAAACTTTCCCATAAAACAGCAAACCATTCAGCTTTGAAATCTGTTTTCTCTGTATTGAGCTAAGAGGTCAATCAGTGAATATTCAGATCCTCTATTGGTCAAATGTCCTTTCTTATATGAATTCGAAAATGTCAAATTCACAGAGCAAAATACCAAACTTCCTCACATGTGCTTGAGTTTGCATGTGTATGAATGTAAGTGAATGGAGCGCAAAGTGTGACCGCACCTTAAGAGTCTAACGAAGAGTAGAACTACCATAACAGTGTTTTATTTGTACTTGTATTCTGTGTTTGTGTAAAACAGTGTCTAGTTTTTACCTATGTAGTACTTCATTTCAGTGTCGTGTTTGTTCATGAGCTCTAGAAGCCGCAGCTCAATCTGGGCCTGGTTCAGGAAGGCTTTCTTGTTCTTGATGATCTTGATGGCCACCCACTCCTGTTCGTGGTGGTCGTAGGCTTTCACCACCTACACAAAGGGTAGCAAAAAAATCAGTGATTGAATAGCAGGATACATGTAGTTTTGCAACAGGTACAAAAGTAGTAGAAGCAGTATGTCTTTTCAATTATCTTTCTGCAAACAGGCCTTCAATTCTCCATATTCACGCAGAATTGATATTCTATGAAAAGACCATTCTGTTGGCTAATTTTAGTTTGATCATAAGATGGTGGCTAACCTGTCCAAAGGAGCCCTTGCCAATAAGAGAGTCGATCTCGTAGCGGTCCAGCCACTTTTCCCCATTCTTCACAATGTAGTCATAGTTGTCGTCGTCATAGCCGTCATTGTACACCTTGCGCTCTTTTTTGGTGCTAGAGTCCTCAGGGGGAACCTGCTGGGCACGCCGTTTCTTTTTCGTGTAGTACACCTGGAAAGTGATGGATACGGGTTTCCTATTTGCACCTCTGTACTACTCTCTATATGAGGGTTTCCCAAAATCCCTGATTTGAACAAACCCCAATGGGTTCATGAGGAAACTGCATGGAGTTTGTGAGAGTGCATTAGAAATGCCAATGCTAGGTTAAAATGAATTTATATATAATATAACTTAATTAAAAAACTTTTAAAAATATCAACAAATATTTCACAACCGAACATGCAAATACATGTTATAAAATTCATTATATTTTGAAAGGTTAACATTACTTAAATATTAGGGGTACTTGAAGTAAATTATTTAGGTCATAGGGGTTCAGCATACTAGCACTCTATTCTAAAAAGGGAGCTGCTGCACTAAACAATCATTGGGGAAGATATAAGATCAGTCTTAACAACTTAAATGCCAGGCTTGTTTACCTCATTGATGTGCTTGTATGTCTTGATGAGATCGACGGAGAGTTTTCGTAGTGGCGCACTGGCGGGATCTCGAAAACTCGGGGGAATCCTCCTCTGCAGGATGGTCATATCTGACAGCACCTGCACAAACCGAGAACACCAATAAGAAGAGAGAGAGGGCAAAAGAGGCAAGGCAAAAAGGAAAATAAGCTCAATCATGACATAAATTTTGTTGCTTCCTTGAGGTTTCAAGTGTATCTTAACATAAATTGAAAGATAAACTAATAAATAATTATGTTCCAATAGACACTTTCTGGAACAAAAAAAAAACAAAAAAAAACACATTTTTAGCTATTATTACAGTTTTTGTCTAATCACACACTAACTTTGTAAATTACAAGCTACAGTGGCACGAAAAAGTATTTGGACACTTAAAGGTACACTCTGTAGTTTCTTTCCTCATTAAAAAGTTTTACTATTAAAGAAATTAATAATAATTTTTGAAATATACAGTATGTATAAAATCATGACCACTTATCACATAAGATGAAGACTCCAGTCATATCAGTAACTTTTTTAAAACTTGTTACTCTACATGCAGAGGGTACCCTAATGGGGGCTGCCATGTAAAGCCCAAAGTTTACTTTGGTTAGATGCGAACGATGGCGCAAATTTCATCATCAGCATAGTGCTCAAGCACTGAACGTGTGCGGACAGATTTTTTTCAACAAGGTATACTGCAGGCCAGAGACCTCCAAATGAGGGGTGGAATCGCTAACAAAGTGTGGGGTAACTCCAGAATGGGGTTGAACCAACTTTAAAAGAGGGCGTCACTTCAACTCACGGTTAAAGAAACCGTTGCTGGTGGTTTGGAGCTCCCAACCCTTTTTGGGACATTGGGGAATTGCCTGCAGCTATATCCTTCTCAATTTTTCTACCCGCCTGGAATTTTTTGCACTAATAATTGGGCTGTTGCTGAAGAAGTACCAGAAGATGTAAACACCAGTGAACAACATGAGACGAATGTGGAAATGACAACTGTAGATGTGCACGTCAAGAGAGCGTGTGTGCAGAAATTAGGACAAAACTGCATTTGTATAGCTCGAGTCTGAAGGACTATAAAGACATCACTATGGTCTAAACTCCTGAAGAGAATTACTCCAGTATCTCACAGTATTCGTAGTGTGTAAGCGCACAGTCAAATGGAGTAGACTTTGAAAGGCTGACCGTTCAACTGCACATTACACTCTGGGCTTTAGTATTGCATGACTAGCCAAATATCACACTGTATTTGGACACTTTCACACATAGATTAAATGAATCATGGCTGACTGCAAATAGTGAATTTGCACAATGGCACTGGTAACTGAAAACTACTGCATTTGAACAATGCTGCATCCTTGCCCCTAGGTGTCAGTGTAAGTTCAAGACAACTGCCATATTGACCAGCACAACATAAACACAAAATTAATGAATGCACCTTTAAAATAAATGCCACTTGCTTTGATATTTTGTTATCTTATGCAATGACATTCATAAATGTTTTGGTGTGACTCAGAAGTTTCCAAATAATTTTGGAGGCCGGTGCATGTGCAAATGTTTATTTGACATTATTTAATTGAAGGGGAGCGTGATTCTGATACCTGCTGCTGGTCGGCCATGGAGTGGATGTTACTGAAGGAGGGGTGGCTGTGCTGGCTCGACATGGTTGGCTCAGCGGGGGAGAAGCCCAAGGCGGCAGGCTGGCAGAGGGTAGAGGAAGGGGGCTTGCATCCTGAGCTGCTTCCACCTTCACATAGGAAAAAAAAATACAATAGAGGTTTCAGAAGACCTATTCCTAAGATGCATCACACACACCAAGAATATACTGACATGGGAGTGGGGAGAAACGCTGCACTGCAGGGGTAGTAGAAATATTGACACACTCCCACACCATAATAGAAGACAAATTAAAGGTATTTTTGCGGCATCTTGTGAAGAAATCTGTTAAGTCTTCTACAATCACATGGAATATCAGTACTTTTATTAAGAGGCTATCTTCTCAAGATGCTCCAGTTTAATTTTGGCTTTAGAAATTTCAGCACAGTTTCTAAGGTCAGCATGAAAACACCAGATGAGTTTGTGTGTTAGAGAAGGAGGGTGCAATACTACGCTATACACCTTCAAAGCCCAGAGAAATGTTTCAAAATCAGAATAATTCTCTGAGTTTCTGAGCTGCATGTACTTTCCAAACAGCTATAGACTGATATTAAGTAAACACCAGAAAATCTGTGTACAGTAGGTAAACGCAAACCTAGTGGAACAAAGTAAAACAGCTGTATGACATTGCAAACCAAAATCTCAAGAGGCTGATGCGAGTAACAAGGAAACAGAGCTATCCATGGTCCTGTGCTGCCACTCATTGGCCAAGACTATGCTGCATGCTTTGCCTCAGAATACAGGGTGTACATTTGACTAGTGCTGACCTTGTATACCTCATGTGGTTACCAAATTATAGGTAAACATAAATATGACATCAGGAAGCTATTGGTATAGAGACAAAACACAGATAACAAGCCAAAAACCAAGAAATCTCCAGTCACTCTGCATGGAGAGCATCAAATATAAATAGATTTTTACATTTTTTACAAGAAAACGGGACTTGAAATGCCCTGCCACAATGCTAGGATGGATGCTTAGGTGTTCTGAATATATGTTGCAATGCAGTTACTAGGGTGTTCTGGGTGGTTGCTAGGTGGCTTAATGGCCCAAATCAAAAGAACCCACCCCCAAGTCTCTACGATATCCTTGGCTTGAATCCCAACTGCAATGTTTTGCTAGTTTTATCGAATGCCACAGGACTGATAAAATATCAACTTTCCAATTAATTGTTATTTCTATTTGAATGGTACCGATTTAAATTCTTAAAATCCCAAGGTCAATATTTTACTTCGACTTTAAGTGTTCTACAGTTTTGGTTGTATTGGTTATTATATCGGTTTAATATATATTTTTTAAATAATATTTTCATAATGTCCCACATTAGAAGGTTCTCAATATAATTTACAGAATTAGCTGTATTATTTTTTGTTTTTTTTGTATGTTAAATAAAATGGACATTAAAACTGAAATATCCCTAAAAGTATCAGAATCGAAATTGAATCAAGAGCTTGTGAATCTGATTCGAATCGAGAAATCCATATTGATATCCAGCCCTACTACGCCTGGTGAGAATTGTAAGTGTGACAGCTTGGAAAAGTAAATGCACACCTCCCCTCAACAAGAAGCACAATCACTTAGAAATCACTTATGAGCATAGCACAAATGCTATGAGACAAGTTAAACAAATAAGTTTAACCATTATGGTTTGAGGTCTGTTAAAATCCCTAACCCCAAGTATGAGCAAAGCAAGCATGAATTGCTTGCTTAAATCCAGAACTGTTTTTTGTTCGGAACTGTTTTCATTCTTTAAATATAAAGGAAAAAAATATAGGAATCGTATGATCCTCATGACTTTCGGTTCTGATAATGGTTCCCCTACGTGCAATTTCCCGCCGATGCAGAAAGAATACTGTACTAAAATACTCTGACAGTGCTTCCAGCAGCGCACGTTGGCAGCAGCGACACCAGTTTATTTTGATTCCCGAACGAATTACTATTATGAGCCGGTTCTTTTGACTCTACAGCGTGAAGCATACAGTGCTTCTTGTATAGTCTGGTAAAGTCTTATTCTTATACTGATGCGCAAGATAAGGATGTCCAACTTGAAATTAAGTAAGAACTGATGAAGTACAACATTAGACTGCATAACATAGTCTAAACTGTCACTTGAACTGTTAAAAATGTCTGGTAACACACATTTTGCAAAAATTTATGTTTTTTTTTTTATTGAAAAAAATATGAATAAATTACATTTCTTTTTTGTTGTATCTGCTCTGTAGAAATCTGAAATGATCACATAATTTTGCAACAGACTGCAGAAGTTCAATAAGAATTGTTTTTTCCTCATATCATCTGGAACCCTTAAGGAATCGGAATCGTTAAGAGAAATCGGAATTGGAACCAGAAGTTACATTTCTTACGATTCCCATCCCTTAACTGCATAGATAAATATTAGTTCTTTCAGAATGTAGGCCAGTGAAGTCATAGAGCCATTTATGTATACAAAAGACCAAGGGACTTACAGGGCACTAAACTACAGGCTTATAAAGAATTAATACTGTCCCAAATTTGATGGACTGAAATGTTAACTACAGGATGCAATTTTATCCTCTCCCCACAATAATCCAATAGAACGTTGAACATTCATATGTAAAAAGGAAGTATCAGACATTTCGGGAATGGGCGAGAATGTGCCGAGAGTACAGTAATTAAGTCAGATTGCTGAGTGCGGAAGCAAGGATGTGAAATTCGGACAGGGGGATATGAATGGATGAGATCTTCCATGGCGAATGCTTTTATTGCTGCTATCAGGGACTGACAGGTGAGGAGTAATGGGGGTGAAATTTATCAATGACACATTACAACTTGAAATAGCCCGGCGATCAATGGCTGTAGTTTAAACAAAGTGCAAAACGACACATCTGACCACCATCAATTCCAGAGAGTGACGGCAAGCATTGCTGTTACATGCCCATAGGAGGAGTCCCAGCACCAATTCACTGCCTGGATAGAGCAATACATATGTGACTCATCTCTAACTGGCTTCTTTCAGCTCAGATCCTGTTGCAGGTAATGACAATGCACAATTAATGCCTACATCCTTCAATGCAAACCTACTAAACAGCTACTAGTTAATAAAGTCAGAAAATAAATTGCACCTATTTGTACACTTGCAACAGTAACAAGCAACACAAATCCTCTTTTATAATGCCCTGAATTAACTTGATTTTATTTATTACCTTTTTTCTTATGCCCTTATTTTTAGAGAGACAAGATGACTGTTAAAGTGATGACTGCTGAGCACCAGAAAAAAATGTCACACTGTGTCTTTAAATGCTGAAACGAACACAGTGAGAACTTCCTGAGTGTGACACCCCCCTTCCTCCACTCTGATTGGCAGAGGCCCCCTCCTTCTCTCCTTCCTGATTGGCTGCTGGTATCCAAGGGCTGGGCGGCGAGGTCTCTATAAATAAACCTTGTAGCTTGTGCTGTATCAGCAACCCTTCCCACAATGCTGCTCTCGCCCTCCCTTTCCCTGCCTGTTACCTCTCTCTTTTTTCACCCCTCTCTCAATCTAAACTGATCTGGCCATAAAACTCTAATAAATGTTGTTTCCAACACGAAAGAATATTAATAAAATAAAACAGCTGAGGGCATGCGCTCATCTATAGACACACAGGTGCCCGGGTAGAATTTATTGTCATAAACACAAGTGTCAGATCGCGGTTGTTAAATATATCAGGTGGTGGATGAAGTAATCATCCGCTGCAATTAACCATGCACAGACTCACCCCACTCCACATCCCCACAGCTGACCAAACACAGCTGCCAGCTGCCAATCAGGGTGTCACCATGGCAACAGACCAGCCTACTCCCTGTTTCTATGGCACAGGAAGAGGATGGTTGTGTGTGCATGTGAACAGCTGAAGTCCCCCCTCCCTATAGCTCCCACCCTCACCCTTCCCATGTCCGTATTGACCCCCTATCTTATTCCCTGTTAGGGTAATGGGAACGCTGGTACTACTGAGCCAAAGTTGGATACAGCATGATAGGCATGTGAGGAAAGAAGGGCAGGACAGTGTGATCAATTCTGTCTGATTCAGAGAGCACTTTGCTAAAAAAAACCCCAATAAAACAAAAAAGGAGTATATTTATATATATTTTCCCTTACATACAACAAATGTCAATCTCTTTTAAAGGAATAGTTTACCCAAAAAGAAAATTCTGTTATTATTTATTCACCTTAATGTTGTTCTAAACAATGTTAGGCAGAATGTCATTTATTCACTCATTCACTTTCATTGTTTTTTTTTCTACACAATTAAGTGAATGGTGACCAAGGCTGTCACATTATAACTAACATCTCTTTTTGTTACATGGAGGAAAGCAATTCATGGGGAAGAACATAAGGGTGAGTAAATGCTGACAGATTTGTCCTTTTTAGGTGAACTATACCACATTTCAAATGCTTACACCATAAAAAGTTGATTCAACAGGCTCTGCCATCTTGCATCAAATGCAAGATGGTCTGTGTGCTAGCAATTAAAGGTTATTGTATGAAAAATAACTAAAACATGACCTTAGTCAGTAGTGTCAAGCAACAAGTTTGTGCCATTGTAGTGTAGAACAGTGGTGGACCATGTATCTACAACGGAGGCCGTTTATTAAAAATGAACATTGGGGACATTTAGTACATAGAGGTGAAGAAGTCAAGGGTGTGTGTCACTTTATGTCCACTGTCTAATGTGCGTATGTGCCCGTAGATGGCAGGTCACATGGATGTCATGCACAACTTCAGGCTTTCCGGCTGTTGCTTCGGAAGCTATGAAGGACAAGCGTAGCTAAAAACAGGCCTACACTATTCAACAAAGGTCGGCCTGTAAGTATGGGTGGCCGTTTGTGTATTTAGCAGGTATGGGTTATTAAGGGAGCAGGAAAAGATGGCACAGATCAAATCTCCTGCTTAATTCTCATAGAACCTGCAAGAACTAAAAAAAGAGAGAGAACAACGTTTCTGATTGTGCCATGCTGGAAGACTTAAGATTATGTTAACCTGATTAGAGAAATAACAGGGACACTTCTCAGAGAGCCACAGATCCCAGACAAATGTGCCATAAACTTTGAAGTATGTTTCAAACATAGCCCTTACTTCTGAGCACTTCATATAATTGAACAAAATGGACGTTTTAGGAGTAAGGACATCCTTGTAATGTCATCTCTTTCTGTTGTCAGCTTTCCATAAGTTCCTTTAGCCCACTTGTGCATTGCCAAACTAGACTGTATAATGGGTGGTTTGCAGTGGGTTGGGTTGGCGGGTAAAGGCTAGGACATGCAGTACTTTAAAGTATACTCTTAATCGCGCACTATACAGTCACGTTCAACGTGTGCGCACGCTTGTCTAGAAAAACTAAGGCTAGAGTGTACTTCGTTTTTCAGAGTCCTGTGCACTACAACTGCTTTGTGATTCTCAATTTTCAGTCAAAAGCAGGTGTATGTGCCAACGACATGTAAAGACATTTCGTCATTACACGTGGACTGTCAGCATGCAGGCTAGTTTTTCTAGACACGCGGCCAGTACATGCATACTGTGCTGATAATTACATTTTCATTACACGCACGGTGTACAAAACGTACCAGCACGTGGAAAATGGAAGTATACATTGGCCTTTATACTTGTGTTATGCCAGCTTAAATTTTCATTAACTATTTTAGATAAAGGACTGATTGAACTGAGGGTTTGTGCTGCCACCTCCCATCCCAGAATCCTCCACTAGTCATAACCATAAAGAAACCTTCACCTGATTGTCATTTGGGATTCTTTGAACACCCCAATTTGCATGGGCTGATGAAAAACTTTCAAACTTTCCACTATGTTCAACACCCCTAACCGTGTTATGCGATACCCACATCCAACCTTTCCTGGCGGCCAAACCCAAAACACTCCCACAGCGAAATTTAAACAGTCAGACCCCCATAGCGGAATAAGACTCCAAACTATTAATAAAAAGCCATCTGGGTCAAAGCCTCAAACAGTGACACTGGTAAATTGAGAGCTCACACAAGGCATTAAAAATAAAATAAATCCCCCACCTCAAAATACATCATTAGCTATGAATATATGATGACCATCCACAGCAACAAGCATAACTAAAACAAGCACAGTGCTCTCTTTATGTTAAATATCCAAGTAACTAAACAATGCTTAAAACAAGTGGTCAACCGATATGCATTTTTCTCAATTGCCAACATCTAGAGAACAGAGTGGCTGATGGCCAATAAATGCATAATACAATTTAATGACAGCAAATGAGATGTACACAAAATTGAAACACTTCATTTTACACAATATTTACTCAATATTCACTAAAGATTTTCCGTGGACAAGGCTCTCAGTTGAATTTTGAAATGGACACAAGGGATATCTAAGGATAGGGTATACTTTGTTTTTCTGCATTCTGTTTTCTGCATACTCTCGTGCACAGCCTTTTTAAAGTATACTCTTTTGACCGCAAGCCCGTACAGATGCGTTCGGTGCATGCACACTACGGCTGCTTTTAGATAATTTTTTAGTACAGTCAATGCCAGACTGATGCACAAATATTTGGACAGTGTCGTTGTATCTAGAAAAACTAGGCTTCATGAGGATAGGCCGTGCATTCTGTGTTGATGCCGAAATTTCTGTCACGTGCCCTGAAAACCGAAATTTGGCCTTTAATCAGCAAAGAGGACAGTTATTGGCTGACAACCTCTACAAATAGCAAAAATCATCAAATTAATTGGCCTGACCATTTTACTGGACAATCACTATTTGAAATTGCTTAGAAAAAAAGTTTCAATTTCTACTGCCACACCTTTTTTACAGTATTACAATCACCAAACCAGGTTTTATGTCTGTGGCGAGCAGGGTGGGGCCGAGTGGCATCTAGGGAGAGCGAGGCCGGGAAAATGAGTGGTGAATGAGGTCCACCTGTATGCCACACCAGACTCGCGTTGAAGTGGTGGGCGGAGGGAGTGTTTAGGGAGAGGAGACAGCAGAAGACGAGAGAGAGATTAACAAAGCTGACTGTGTGTAGTGTTGAGCTGAAAAGCCAACAGAGTTTATGTGCAGTGAAGCTGAAAAGCATAACATAAGTGTGAAGCAGCATGTTATTGTGTGCGACTGAAAAGTGCAACAAATGTCTACCGAGTTTTTCAAGCCGGCCACAGCGTTGTAAATGGATGCATGCCGACTGCTGTCATGCACAATTGTGAAGTTTCCACCCCTCTTTATCCTTGAGTTTTAAACATGAGCCGCGGGACCCTAAGGAGCTTACGTGCTGATCTCTCGGTGAGACCGCACCTTCACAGATCAAGGCGACTGCGAGCTCACGTTAACACCAGACTGGCTAATCTAAAGTGACCAGCACTAATCAAGCACCCCTTGAGTAAAGAGCCACTTGCTCCAGTGGAGGTGGATGTTGACACAGAATCAGGAGCAGGCCTATTCACAATGTTTACTTTCTTTCTTGGAAAGCAAGGATGATGCAAGATAAAAAGAGAAATGTAAACATCTGAACAGAGTGAAAATCGGATACCGGGAATGAGACACAGAGAATATTAGAATGTGTGCAGGGAAAAGTTGCTTGGGTTACTTTACCAAAAAAATATAAATTCTGTCATCATTGAGTGACTTTTTTAAGTTAGACTTCAGTCGGGCTAAAGCAAAAAAAAATTTTGTTTGTTTTGTTTTTTTAAATTTCATGCAAGCACTTTTAGTCCGAATGAAACTGTACTAAACAGACATAGTTAACGCAATTGTGGCATGGCTTTGCCCAGCATGCATGCACGTTAACTGGACCACAATCGGACTTGGCGTAATGCGCATGCTCCGAAAAACAGGAGGTGCCATGCGACGTGCATTCAACTCAGCAGTTGAGTGCAACACAATACAGACACATTGTATTCCATCACAAAATGTCTTGAAATTGCATATATTGAAAATAGACATGTCATGTTCAAACCAGCTAACACCGGTACTACAGCTGGTTGGACACTAAGTGGTGAACTGGGATAATTTTCATTAAGCAACAGTCTACACAATACTGCAAGGCAGCTTGATTTCAAACTTGGAACTTAATTTTTTAATTATTTTAACTAAAAATGCAAATGAAACTGAAAAAAAGTGCAATTAAAATATGTATTATTCAACTTTTTGAAAGATGGCTTTTCAACAGTTGTGGAGGGCAACATCGCTTTGGCAACTAACCTACTTCATCCATGAATTCTCTCCATCATGCGCTACCGGTCAGGTATTTTGTTGTCTGGGCAAATACATAGCTTATTGTGGGTTGTTGCGGCTTTAATCTTGCCGTTTTATTACCTTTCATCCCAGGACAAGGTTTAGCTGCTTCGGAAGGGTAATGACTTTGAATGTGTGTGAATACATTTGTTTTGCTCCCTCCTAGGGCTGGGCAATATGCAAGAATTATGTTCACAATATTTTAATACAAAAATATATCACAATATCCAATTACATCGTCAACCCCACCGGCTGAGGGATGGGTGAATATTCTTACTTTAGTGATTTTGCATTGAAAATTAAATTAATTTAATTAAAAAATGAAAAACTTAAACAAAAGACATTTCAAAATTCAAATTGTACTTCAAACAATTATATATAATTATACTTTTTATATATACACTACCGTTCAAAAGTTTGGGGTCACTTACTCATTCTTTATTTATTTATTTATTTCACATTTTAGAATAATAGTAGTCAGCAAAACTATGGAATAATAGAAATGGAAATATGGGAATTATTTTGTGACCAAAAAATCCAAAATAAATCCAAAACTATGTAATATTTTAGCATCTTCAAAGTAGTCACCCTTTGCCTAGATTTTGCAGACATGTACTCGTGACATTTTCTCAACCAACTTCTTGAGGAATCACCCCGGGATGCTTTTTAAACAGTATTGAAGGAGTTCCCATCTATGTTGGGCACTTATTGGCTTCTTTTCTTCATATTTTGATCCAAGTCATCCATTTCAAAAACTTTTTTTTTTTTTAGGAAATTTTAGATTTGTAATTAAATAAATGTATATGTTTTGGCAGAATAATATTTTGTCTACAAAGTTAATTTCAAACTTTTAAGCATACACCTTCAGATCAAAAGATTTTTAAGATCATGAGAAACATTTCAGACAAGTGACCCCAAACTTTTGAACGGTAGTGTATATAAAACCACCTTTCCATTTACCATCACACAAGTATCTGTCAATGACAACAGGCGGAAAATTACTAATAAAAAATTAAGACCAAAAAAACAATTATAAATGTAAACATAATTATAATGATAATAATAATCACTGAAAATATAAATCATGGTTCGAGGTGAATGTGTTTTTGTATTATTTCATGATTTAATCACAGATGTATAGGCTATATATAAAAGTGACCCTGCAGAGTTGCGCTCACAACGAACTGCTCTGTGGAAATAAAGCAAACTGAACTCAGAGCACCTCCTGAGCTGAGATGGTCTGAGGTCATTTGCGGTATTCTAATAGATGATACTATTCTTGCAAAAAAATTTCAGAAGACTGAAACGAAGAGTGAGAAACCTTTACATGCACGTGTTCCATGAGACTGCATGCATCCGAAAAAACAGCATGTCCGACATGCCCATTGATCGCATTTCTGTCATCCGTTCTTTAATTTGTACTATACACAATTATTTACACTCAAATGTCAAACATGTGCTAAATCAGAAGTCTCTTTAAGAATATGGGCATCAGCCAGTGAATGCAATGACAGGGGATGCAATTCAGTGCATATGTGTTTTGTGTGATTAGAATTAAAGGTTCCTTTTTTGTTTTTAATCAAGAACTGACTGTAAGGAACAGCGAAGTTATTAAAAGAGACATTATTCAATGACAATTGGATGGCATGGATCTAGTCTTTGGAAACCAAAACAGAACAAGTCAAACTAAACTTTTACTCAACACGCAGTAAAAGGATCTCGATGCTGAACTACTTCACCACTAGACTAGTCAAACACTGGCAAGTAAAAAAATTTAAAAAGTTACACAGTCACATAATTTTTACTCACATAGCACAAAACAACAGCAAGTTATTACTCACTTTGTAAAGGGTTGCCAAATAGAGTACAAGAACAATCTTGGGATTTAACTATCAATATCGAGCTCGTTCAAACGAAAATTGCGATACCTCAGAAAATCAATATTCTTACCCAGTCCTATTCACACTTGTGACGCATTGATTTGGCCCTAATTATTAATCTTCTGCCTATAATCTGCCCATTGACTAATCCTATTATCAGTCTCCCATAGTTGATGAATGCATTATCTTCTGCCTTCCGACATCACCAAAAGCACAACAGATAACATAAATCTGATCTGCACCAAAATCAATGTGTAAAGAATGTAAGAAATGCACATGTGCTTGTTATGTGCATCTCACTGTTGAGAAGTTAGTTAACTGACTACTTTGACGTGCTAATATGATGCAAAAGGTCAACTGGAAACTGTCTACGTCCTTTCTTCAGCTACTATATTATGCATGGTGTCATGTACAGTTGGACAGAGAGATTAAGACAGTAGCTCGACGACTCAAAAAACCTGCTGTAGCTCGATAATAACAGCCCATGTAAACACACTTATTTACTGACCCTCATGTTGACTTCCTTTTCACCATAAAACACAAATGGACAGCCTTGTCCCCATTCACTTTCATAGGAGAGAAAAAGATGCAATGAAAGTAAATGGTTACTGAGACTAACATATATGACAGAATTTTCATTTTTGGGTGAACTATTCCTTTAACCTGGTTTCTGTGATGGGCTGGCAGTCAACGGGGTGAGCTGGATGTTGGGTGGATGTGGTCTTGCAGGTACACTGCAGGTGGTGAACAATAACATGTTTTTGTTCTGATTCAGGCCCATCACTAATCCAGCAAGAGGCGGAGAGTCCGAGAGCCAATGAGCATGAAGGGCATTTGTCACTTTTTCTCCTAAATATGTGAAACAACATATTTTATCAGCACGAAAAGATGACAATTTTAAGCAGACATTCTTCCAAAATGGTCTCGTCTTGCACCCCAACACAGTTCTTTATAAATAAGGCCACGTGTAATTTTAATTAGGCTAAACTGATTCAATGAATCAGACCACTGAATAAAAATGAAATTTTTTATGGTAGTAATGATGCCACAATAAGAATGGTCTGCACTTATATAGCGCTTTTTTTAACCTTAGAGGTTACCAAAGCGCTTTACTTTGTGTACCAATCACCCATTCACACTCACATTGAGACACCAATGGTGGCAGAGCTGCCATGCAAGGCGCTAGCCTGCCATTGGGAGCAACTTGGGATTCAGTGTCTTGCCCAAGGATACTTTGGCATGTGGAGTTGTGTGGGCCGGGAATCGAACCACCAACCCTGCAATTGGCAGTTGACCTCATTACCACCTGAGCCACAGCCACCCCTTTTATGTACTTTGTTATGAGAGTCCACCAAAATCCAAGTTTGTGGTGCAATCCAGATTAATAGATTGAACTACTCTTAAAGCTCTGAGAACTTCTGGAAAACTTAAGGAACATCTGGGGGTGTCTACTCTGATACCTAAAAATAGTTTAAAAACTACACAAGACACTTTTCAAACCTTATCTGAATCCCCAACAGAAATATCCCAAAAATGAAAAGTATCTCATCATCTACTCACACTCATGCCATCCCAGATGTGTATCCCTGTCACAATCAGCTTTACATCCGTTCAATGCAGTCTCTATGCATGATCATGTTTTAATGTTCGATTTACACTTCCTAGTGCTTGACACGTGCGCAGAGCACTAGATGGCACAATAGGAACTGTAATCAAACTTGAAATCATGATCACCGAGGAGACTGCTGTCAAGATGACCAGTGAAAAAAGTGTTTTAGGTGAGAGTGGTTTGCTTTCACCTAAAACGAACTGGAATGCTTCGGAAGACATTAAACCACTGGAGTCTTACTTTTATGCTATTTCTGGAGTTCTGGTCACCATTTACTTGTATTTTATAGACCTACAGAATTGAGATATTCTTCTAAATCTTTTGGTGTTGAGCAGAAGAAAGAAAGTCATACACATCTGGGATAGCATAAGCAGTACATATACATATATATATTATATTATATTATATAATGCACTGCAGCCACACGATTAGCTGATCGCATGGATGATGGTTGGTGCCAGATGGGCTGGTTTGAGTATTTCTGTAACTGCTGATCTCCTGGGATTTTCACAACCAACAGTCTCTAGATTTTACTCAGAATTGTGGCAAAAACAAAAAAAAAAAACATCCAGTGAGTTCTGCAGACGGAAATGCCTTATTGATGTGAGAGATCAACAGAGAATGGCCAAACTGGTTCAAACTAAATCTCTATGGTAACTCAGATAACCGCTCTTTACAATTGTGGTGAGAAGAATATAATCTCAGAATACTATTCTCAGATGCTCGTTGGTGCTGATTTGGCAGCACGAGGAAAAAAAATAAGAGACCATTGCAAAATGATCAGTTTCTCTGGGTTTACTATTTATCTGTATGTATGAGTAAAATTAAAATTTTTGTTTTATTCTATAAAGTTCTGACAATATTTCTCCCAAATTCCAAATAATAATATTGTCATTTGCAGAAAATGACAACCAGTCAAAACAAGCTAAAGCACCCCCAGATCATCACTGATACTCCACCTGGTCATCTAATGGTTAGACGGAGACCTGGAGAGGCCTTGAAGCCACAGTGTCTTGCACCCATAGTGAAGGAGGATCGGTGATGATCTGGGGTGCTTCAGCAAGACTGGAATCAGGCAGACTTGTCTTAGTGAAGGACGCATAATCACACACACACGCTTATCCTGGAAGAAAACCTGCTTCCGTCTGCTCGGACAATGTTCCCCAACTCTGAGGATTGTTTTCTCCAGCAGGACAATGCTCCATGACACACAGACAGGTCAATCAAGGTGTGGATGGAGGGCCACTGAATCCAGACCCTGTCATGCTCAGGCCAATCTCCAGACCTGAACCTCATTGAAAACCACTGGAATGTGATTAAGAGGAAAATGGATGGCCACAAGCCATCAAACAAAGCCAAGCTAGTTTAATTTTAGCACCAAGAGTGGCATAATGTCACCCAACAGCGATGTGAAAGACTGATAGAGAACATGCCAAGATGCATGAAAACTGTGATTGAAAATCAGGGTTATTCCACCAAATATTGATTTTTGAACTCTTCCCAAGTTAAAACATTAGTATTGTATTCTTAAAAATGAATATTAATTTGTTTTCTTTGCATTATTCAAGGTCAGAAAACACCAGGTGTTGCTATTTTGACCAGGTCTCATTTTCTGCAAATATATGCTCTTAATGAAAATACTATTATTATTTGGAAGACATGTTGTCAGTACATTATAGAATAAAACAAAAATGTTAATTTTACTCAAAACACATACCTATAATAGTAAATCCAGAGAAACTGGATAATTTTGCAGTGGTCTCTTAATTTTTTCCAGGGCTGTATACATACCAAATGTACCAACACAAAGCCAAAACCTCCACATCTAACGAAGGATATCTATGCTCTAACAGCCTTTTTTTTTTTGTGATAAAAAATTGTAAGTTCTATTTCAACTCTGGCTTTCACATGGCAAAATGTTGTTCCACCTTTAGACTCTAAACTGCTGAGCAAACAAACATTAAAGGCAGAGTGAGCGAAAGGGGCGAGGGGCAAAGGGCAAGGAGGGGACGGGTTGTTTGTATGAATTAATGTCTTTCTGTCTCGCAGTTCAAACTCCATGCACCTTGGTTCAGAGCGAAGATTGACTGATATGATGTCTGCAGTTGTCCAATAAGCCAAAACATTTCTTTTGCCATGTGTTTCCAGAGTACAACAATATGTCCTGGAACTTCCCTGAACCCCAGTGGGTTACTTGCTGTTATATCTACCTTTAAAAGAGTTACTCTGGCTTCTGAAAGGCAGTTATACATAAAATGTTTGGCACACCAATGGGGGGGGGGGGGGGGGGTGCGGCAGTAACAGGAGAGAAGTTAGTTGGATACACAGATAACAAAACAAGGAAAAGAAAAACCAGAAACAAACACTCTGGAGTTTAGACATGATCAAACAACTAAGACTCTGTTACTTATTTCCCCAAACATTTAGATCAATCCATTAACTACAAATGTAAACAATATCTGGTATGAAAAATCAACACCAAAACATTGGTGGTATGCATCATAATGTAAGATGATTTTCGTAGTTAAAAAGTTTAAATGACCTTATCAGCAGGTAGCTCAATTCATGATGAGCGTTTGTGTGAAAACTCAGTCTACTGTCTTCTACAACTACTCTTCTGTGCCTATCACACCTACTGTGCAACAGGTGTTTTTTCATTACAAACTTCGCAACATAGTCTCATGACAACTTTTAACTAGCCTCCTATCCACTGCTTTATTTTAAGCTTTCATTTCATACATATTTATGCAAGCGTATTTTACGTATTTTGATCACTGATTGTGTTCTGGTCATTTAGTAAAAGTGGGTTTAAAACATTACTCCAGAGGTAAAACATATGATTCTTCCATAGGGCGGCACAACTAATCATATTTTATTTGATTTAATCACATTCAAGATTTCTGCCTCCCCCGGTTAATTAAGCGTAACTGTCTACGATATTAGTGAGCAAGAAAGCAAAAATCATAAGCCAGTTAAAGTTGCAAACTGTTGTTCATTTTCATTATATGCTGAAAGATTTTTGTTTTTACTTTCGAAGTCAATTTACCCTCAACTGACCTATCAGGCTCTCTTCAGAAGTTCGCCACTGACCAATCACTTTTTAACTTTCATGCATACTCTGATCTGTATTAAACATGAGGCTCTTAATGTGGATCTGTGCTTGATACACATGAATTCCATCTCTTGCTCTGAAAATGTTATACACGGAACAGCTGTGCTTTGAGGTTTCTTGCACGTTGCTAATGTGCACTGACCGTGCTATATGTAAAGCACCCCCGATTTACTTCAATCGCACATTTGCATAGCCTAATTCAAAATATGTTTGGCCCTTACAAATTTCTATACAATTCTTAAGTAACCCCATGAAACTGCGTTTTGTGGACCAAGGAGGAAATGAGAGCATTACTGCACAAAGCTGCTGTTAACTCAAAATTAAACAAACAACACACACGCTTTCTTCAGTTTCCCGACGAAATAAAGACTTGATATTGTATAGCAATGCCGCATGATATATACCTAAAATATATTTTAAATATATTACTTTTGTATATTGCAATAATGATAATTAAATAACAATTTAAAAATTTTATCTTGCAAAGAGGACTCAAGTGTGGTCACTCTACAGAGTAACAGATACTGGCAGTAATGCATGCGCAAAACATGTCTTAATTTTGGTCAAACGGAATATTTTGCTAGTTTGTAGTTTTAACACCTTGTATAACATTAGAGCTGTGGTTTAATGTAATTTTATTATATAATTTTGTGGCAACATATTTATGTTTTTATATTTAATATATATATATATATATATATATATATATATATATATATATATATATATATATATATATATTTGTAAGGACTATGAATTGGATTAAACTGAAAAATAAGCTGTAATCAAATGATTGATGATCACTTGTGTGTGACGTTACACAATCGTACCTTATTTTGTTGTGGATATCCCAATAATGATACTAAATTTGCACTTTTCAGAGAGCTCAATAAAATATTAAAATTATATTTTGGTTGAATTTGAGGGCAAAATGTTTTTAATTAATTGTGTAAAATAGGCAAATAATATCGGAATATCGATCGCAGGGCCCTGAACCGAATCCAATCGAAATCGTATTGTGGCGGACTTTAAAGTATCGGCAAATATCAGATCAGACCAAGAGAATCGAACTAATTTGGAAACTTTCTTGAAATGGTTGCTTGATTGCAAATAATGACAGTTGGCCTAAACAAGACTATGTCTAACAAATAAACTGCCATTTTGTTTTATTGGTAGATCTGCAAAGCAATGAATTGATGGTTACTGAACTTCATCAACTTTTGTTGACATTCAAAATGCCACAAGAACCACTTGGTTTTGTGTTTAACAAGAGGTCCCTTGTTAATATTGTTCCACAAACGTGATTACTTTTGAGGTCTTTTTAATGTCAATAATGTGACAGCAATAATGCTACTACACCTGGTGTAGTTTGTTCAACAAATCATCAAATGCAACAATGGTCTTTGACAATTCAAGGACTGTATTAAGCCAACAACAGCACCAATGATCTGAACGAAAAGACAATTACAGGTTTAACACTAATGAATTCAACCCACTTCATTGATATAGGAATAAGAAAATCACATTTAAACTGAAATCAAAAGGCATGACAGCAATCTTTCAGTGTTTAAAATAATTATTAACAATCCAAGAAAAGCTTTGTGACGTAGCCTTCATTGAGCACAATACAGTAACCACTGGTCTACAGAAAGATACTGTTGCAGCTCTAAGATTCCCAGCAACAGAGCGATCACTGTGAGCTCACACCTCACGTAGAGCTCCCATAGCACACGGCACAAATTACCATGCAGTAGTGACGCAAAGATTAAGCAGCCTCTAAACCGTTTGAGAATGTGTCTATTCCCATGATTGTTTGAACAAGTTATGTTAAGACAATTATGGGAAAGGAGTACAGGTCTGTAGGGGTATCTGAAGTGTGGGAAAGATTTGACTAATTGGTGTCCGGTCTAAAGGGAAATGCCCCAGGGTGGGCTCTCTTTTTACAGTGAATAACCAAATAGTTATATTTTAACAAGCACAAAAATATTATACACATTTTCAGTAGTTACATTAAGGTCCATCAAGCCAAGTGTTCATTGCGTTCACTGGCAAAACTGACCATAAAGCAACAGTGGTGGCAACCAATGTACCAATTAGATATTCAAATGGGATCAAGAGTGAAGCTTCCTTAAATTCCACAACCTTTAACACTCATCATGATCAATATAATTCCATCACTCTTTTTCCCAACATGGATTCCATGCAGTTTTTGGTGTTGTTTTGGTGTTGTTGAGTTCATACAAGAAGAACATGACTGCCAAATGGAAACTGCCTTTAAGACATGAGGATATCTAAAGATTATGACTGGTAGTAATCAAACATTGTTGACATAATGACAGACCGTCTTTCCTTTGACTTCTTAGTGCTATAGAATGCAATAATGTATGAACAAATAAACTTCTCATGCAAGACCCACAGGTTAAGACTCAACTGACCCTCAACATTCATGCATGTTCAGACCTTAAGGGCACTTTGATCAGCAATGCATGACCTGAGCACAGGTACACTTGTTATAGATGCAAAGTGAGGTTGTACTAACTTTTCGCCGGCTTCCGTAGTAGGTGTGACTGTGGTAAGTAACGATTCTGATCTGGGCTGCCAATCCAGGATTCAGTCGCCAAGTTTGCGACCATTCTGTTAGAAGGCTGCGGCTTCTCCTCCACAGATGAAGTGATCACCATCTGAAATGCTTATGTGTTGGCCCGTGATATCCAAAGAATGACTTTAATTGAGTTTGTTGGGGATCCCAAAATGTACTTTCAAAAAACTTGCTGACATCAAGTAAAGGATAATCCTTCTTACATGCCTATAGCTTCAGTAAATAATCCAGTAGGGTACATCCAATGGTAACTAAACTCTAGATTGAACTATAAAGGCAAGTTATAAAGATTTACGCACAAAAATAGCTTTACTTGTGAAAATCCTGAAGTGACAGACAGAAGCAACTGATGAACGAAAAAGGCACCATTAAGTTATTTCAAACACTGTTTCATTTCTGTCCATACTATTCCCTTTATTACTATATGTTATTCTAAGGCAATGGATTGGGTTTCAGGCAACAATGCTTACTTTTGGCATAAAAAATATACATATTCAAACTTTTTGTGTCTTATATATTTTATAGATATATATATATATATTCTGCAACACACACACACACACACACATATATATATATATATATATATATATATATATATATATATATATTTCTCTGTTTATATGGGGATGAACTTATTTGGTTACTTAAGTTTGCGTTACTTGTTCTGTATCTAGACTCATTGTCCCGCGATGACGAGGGGGTTCCATTTGTTAAAATATCAAAAACTTTTCGAAAAACTGTTCATAGGAGTGGGATATGACTGAGATCCTTGCGACAGGACCCCCCACTTCAATTTTCCAAACCAGATAATTCAGGAGCTGACAAGGAAACCAGAGCTAAGCCTGGAAGTGTTGGTAGCCTTAAGGGTGGGGGTATGGGTCTCAATTTTCAACACCATTTACCCCATCACTCTTGCTAAAAATAGCAAGCTTTTCTTCTATTCTGACTAGGTACCCTACGGTGATTTTAATTAGTCAAAAAATGCAGGTGCGTGTAGCAACAATGGTTGTGTTGCCCCTATCCTCAGTTATAAGTTGTAGCTCAATCCTGATATGCCAAAAATGCACGTCCAGGTAAGAAAAGTATTAGTGACTTCTTTGTGTGTGTGTGTGTATGTGAGGGGGGGAACAAAGCTACTCTTCCACCTTTTATCGATCTGGCAATTCCGCAAGTGTCTACAGGCGACCTTATTCGCTGGGACGTCGAAAAAGAGGGGAGGAGGGAGCCAGGAGCTTAAAACACGGGTGACAACAACCTATAGCTTCTGATGAATGTTTTCGTTGGCTGCAGGATCAAAACAAACACCTGCATGCACAACAACGACGACGAGTCAAAGTGCTGAAGTGCAAGTTGCAGGCACAAAATGTATAACAACTGGAGGAGGGGTTCAAAACTTCACGATAATACTTTTTAACAATGCAATATGGATGAAAATAGAATTTAGTCTCGATTATAGAGTTCAAAGGTCAAACGAATGGACAGGTAACACCACGCGCTTCCATTCGGAAAACCTCTTCAGTTCGGTAAAGTGAGAATGCGGTTCAACGGATGTTGCAGCTTTGCCTTTAAAACTAAAATGTAAAATATATATATATATTTATATATCCAGAAACAAGTTCAAAGAATCCAAACGCCTCTTTCGCTGGTTAAACAGTGACAATTCACTCAAAAGTTAGGATCGTGAGTCCTCCAACTGCCGTCCAAACGTGCGCTGTCAAATCGAGTCCAAGACCTTTCAGTTCGCGACTGGGAATTTTAAACTTTCTGACGATCATAAAAATAGTTTGAATGAGTCACCGAGCGTTTTAGCGAAAAATGTCAGCCGGTAAACAATTTGACTTTACTTCCATCCTGAGCTGTCACCGCGAGCGCAATTCACTTCAGTTCAGTGGGGCTTCCGCGTAGACTTTTCACTGATACAATTTCCCGTCGTGCTGGATTTCAATCCGCAACCGTAACGCTCCGTTAACGCTTCTCTTCGTCTTTTACAGTTGTTTTTTCTCCGTAAATACGTTTTCTTTCCCAGTAAGTTTCAATTCACACTCGCTGCTTGCCCGTTACTCCTTGTTGTCTAACCTCTCTGGTCGGCTTCCACGCCCTGCAATGAGGATTGTTCCATCAGCTATTCAACTGGAGGGGAGGGGGAGATATTGGAGAACCACTCTGTGCTGGAGCTCGGTTGACGCAGCTCCTCATGCTTTAATGTTTAAACACCAAAAGCCGAGGGCTGCCATGAGAACCATGAAACACTTTTCAAAGGAATGACGCATGATTATGTGCTTATTTACCAAGATTTCATCAGTTCAAACAAGGCTTTAGCCACAAAACACATATTGACATGCATCCCCTTTTCCAGCTTAGTAGCGCCACCAAGCCGTTTCTCTCCATTTATAGTAACTTTGCAGATATAGATATTCACACAGCCCATATATATATATATATATATATATAGAGAGAGAGAGAGAGAGAGAGAGAGAGAGAGAGAGAGAGAGAGAGAGAGAGAGAGAGAGAGAGATCACTGGAATCATTATGAGCAATCCCTGATTTAACATAATTACCTTGTTTGCAAGGCAGCAAAACAATGGAACCCCAAAAAAGAGTTGTGGTTGTCCAGAGTTGTAATGTAACTGTATGCAAAACAAGAATTATATGTCAAGGTCGGGTCTTTAGGGGGAAAGGTATGCTACCCGCCTCGTAAACATGTCCCTAAAATATGAGAATTCATAGCCATGATTTGAAAGACATTATGCTTAGTTTGAAACAATGCCTTTGCTGTGCTACATATATGTGCGTGACACAGAAGTTATTTTTTTCCGTGCCCTTTGAGTTTCATCAAACTTTTCTGTGCTAAAGCGCGCGCACACACACGCCAATGTTCCTTTCCATATAACTGCTCCTCAAATCTCCCTCCCTCCTCTGCTGCTAACGCGCGTTCACGGGTGTTACATTCTCCACCCCCCTGTCTGCGCGTTCGCAGGGTCTGTTGCTATCCGACGCCACGGCAGCTTATCTGCGATTGGTCAGATGCTGTCCCCGTGGCTGTTTGGATTGGTCAGCTTGGAATGTGGGCGGAGCAGAGATGAGAGACTGCCCTTTCCCCCAGCTCCTTGTTGTCTCCAAAGTGCGCCGCGGAAACAGGATGACGTGCCCGCGGAAATAACATAAGACTTCAGGTAGATTGATATGGAGGGGGAGGAGAGAGACAGCAACGAGGCCGAGAATCTGAGAAATGTTGCAATGAGGCAAACTTTAAGCGATCATTCTTATTTCAAATAACTTGAGCCTAGATTTAAATAATATTCCTAGTTCAATACAAATTAAACTCAATCGACAGCATTTGTGGCTTAATGGTGATTACCACAAATTATTTTCTATTTCTCTTTAAAAACAAAACAAAACAAAAAAAAAACGATTGGGCTACAACAGTAAGGCACTTACAACGTTAAAACGGTTTCAAAAGTATAGTGACATAAATAATACGTGTGTTGACGAGTTTAGTGTGAAAAAAATTGATTATTAGCCTTTTATGATCCCTCAAACGTCCATACACTAAAAAATATTTTATAAGATTTACGTAATTCAATGTCATAGCAAAATTAAGTCACATTGAATTGTGTTGATTAATAAAACTTAATACTTAGACATTTTGTTAAAGATTACTTTAATTCAATCTATTATGAAATTAAAACTTTTTAATGTAAAAACGACTTTAAAGCTCCAATGATACACAAAATTATAAGCTTCACATTTCTGCTTTTAACCTCCATAAAATTGCACATTAAAAAAAAATATTTTAAAGAATAAAAGGGTCAAGTCGAATATTCTCTTAACTGAAATGCTAATTAAATACAACTGCTATTTAAAAAAAATAAGGGTTAAAATCTTGACCTAAGATTGAACTAAATAGCTCAACTCTACCTCAAACTTATCTCCAAGTTAATATTTTAGTAATATATATAGTAATAGTATTATTACTATTAATAATTTAGTAATATATATATATATATGAGTTAATGCATTTACTGTTTTTACTTGAGCAACATCTGCACACAATACATACAGAGTTGCAATATCAAGCTTATATAACAAGCTTAATATATATATATTGCAACATGTTCTCACTCCCAAGGTGTCAAAGTCTGACGCTTGTGGAAAAAAAACCCAGCGTGTCAATCTACAGACGCCAAAAGCGCCCTCCGGCAAGTGCCACATTTATTTACAGTGGTAAATAAATACACATAATACACATCTTGCACTGCTGAAGTGACCCATTTCATTCTAGGTTTATTCCAAGTCTTACACTAATTTTATGTGAAGAACAAACCTAAATGCACTTTTTAGTCACCGATCACGGTCACCTGATGTCCGTGAAAATCCCCAGAGATCAGAAGTTACAGAAATACTCAAACCAGCCTGACTGGCACCAACAACTATCCATGTGATTATCTAATCAGCCAATGGTGTGGCAGCAGTGCATAATATCACACTATCACACACACACACACACACACACACACACACACACACACACACACACACACACACACACACACACATACATACATACATACATACATACATATATATATATATATATATGACAAAAATGCATTAATTGTTTGAGTTTTGTGTCATTTCACACTATGGTTGAGAAGCATGTTTAAAAATCTAGTTGTGTGCGGGTTGGCAATTCCTCCCCGTTCTGGGGGGGGGGGGGGGGGGGGCAAAACGAGGTTAACCATGCTGTCATTCATCCTCCATGACTCCACAGAAGCCCGTTTATGTGCATCTTTTCACGTATCTTTCTCTTACCATGAGAAAATGATCGATATGATTGCTTACAATCAGTGATATGCAAGCGTCTAATCTTTTTTTTGTCTTAAAATAACATATACTCAAACATCAGTTAACCCAGTCAATTCAGGATCACACGCGAGCCTATTGTATCTACATCGATTTTCTTTCATCAAGCAACCATAAAACATTCACACACTAGTTCAAAGATTAAAATGCTATAATGGTGACATTTTTGGTGGCTTGTAGATGGACACTCCCAAACGTACTTAACAACATGCAACTAAACAATTTGATATTCAATATCATTTAAACTGTTAAATTATAATAACATGCAACCACATGTGTATTAGGCTACTTCTTGGGCTTACATGATTAAAATAACTATATATCTGAGAACTGCCAGTCTCGACATGTTTAAAAGAAAATGCGCTAAAATGCATTTGTGGACCCTTTAATACTTTGCCGTCAAACAGTTAAAACAGTGCGCACCCCTCTGATAGCTGCGGCAGCCCCCTTATGTGGCACATTATTATTTTGGTTTGTAAAGCATACATGTACAGATAAACGTCTACGTGTACAAGTGAGCTGGTTCTTGGGAGGAAATGCGACTCGGTTCCAATAAATCACCTTTGCAAAGCTCCCAGACACCGAGATTAAAAACGCAAGGCGAAGATTCCGAGACTCACGTGCCTTGCAGCAAAATTCCACACGGCAACTACACACTGTACCATGGTAACAGCGCTGCCATTGGTCCCGGGTGCGTTTTGAAATGACCAATGGGAGGGCCGGCAGCGGGTGATGCGTGTTGCTAGGTAAACATGATGCAGTGGGAAGATACGGTAGTCGAACTTCACTGAAGAAGCTAGCAAGCGCACAAGGAATGGCGGGGTAACACAGCAGCGAATTACAATTACACTGCGGGGAGGTTGCCGGGGTTGTGTTTCAGCTCTGCTCACGCCAGAGATGTTTTTTCCCCTCCATTTTAAAGTGTGCATTACAGAGATACATTTGTCTGTTTGGACACATGCAAGTTAAATAAGGCAACAAATATGGGTTTTCCACTAAGAGCAGAAGACGAGGACGGCATGCTGACCAAAACAAATCATATCAGAGCTTTATTTTCAACCTCCTTATCAACAGGCAGAAATTGCCAGATATACATCACAGCACTCCCAGCAAACACTTCCCATTGGCAAATCCGCTCATCCACCTACAGGGAAATATTTACAACTAAGTAAAGCTACAGGGCGATGTTTGACCTCTTAGTCCCTAAATATTTAAAATAGCCTCTTAAAGTGTGTGCTTTCTTTGGACTGCATCTATTCAGCATATATCCAAGTGCAGTATAACAAAACATGCCAATTATGGAATGAACACTTAAAACAGGTGGGGTGCAGAACATCCAGCATGTTATCTTCCTTGTAAATAGGGGGTACCAACACCCTTTAACATGCCCCTGCCACTCAAATGACAAACAAAGTGGCATTAAACAAATAGAAAACTAGTCCAACATTTATTTCAGGACACCTGGACTTTTCAGTTAACTTTTTCTAAAAGATTAAAGGAAACCATGATAACTACATTTGGGCTCAAATGTAGTTATCCTACAAGTGGTTTGGGGCAGAGTGATGCACAGGATATGAAGCCGTACCTCCAAAAAGAAAAAAGTTTTTAAAACAGAGCCGTTTCCCTCGTTACACCTTAAGTTACATATGACAAAAATGGCCCAATGTTGCTAGTGCCGTGGAAATTCTGCCAAGAAACTTAAGGGGGGTAGAGTCAAGTTTACCATTACAGAAGTTTGAGGTTTCATCCATAAATAGGTTGCATGAGGTGCCATGCTTGGACAATTATAGATATGAACCCTAAAGCTGTCCCAATGCTTCGGCCATGGCACCAGCAATTAAAAATAACTATTAAGTCACAGCTGCTGTCACATGGTATTAAGCCTAGTGGTCAACCGATATATCGCAGAGGCCGATAAATCGTCTGATATTCCCACTTTTTTCACTATCAGCATCGGTCGATAAATCTTCCCATTTGGCCGATTTGTTTCTTGAGGATGCCGAAAATCAGCTGCTTGCATGTGAAGCAACTGAGACATGTAAATGACCAGTCACAGTTCGTTTTGTTGTTACGTGCCATCGTGTTACCACAATAACAGACCCGTGAGCAACACAGTGTCATTTAAACGGTCCGCATATCAGAGCCGCGAAAGACGCGTCTGAGCTCATAATGATTTAATTCTCCCCCTCTCTTAACAGTTGAACTTGTAACTTTTAACTCTCTTGTCTAATGGCAAATATCAATAAAACGAATATCATATAACGTCAGAAAATATGTGTATATTTCTTTTAAACAGATGTAATAAACAAACCTCACAAAACTTGAGCAGATCCAGCATCCTCTGGAGCACTCATTTATTTAACTCTAAAGCACTGTATTCTATCAGACTCTCCTCAGCAGTTCCCTGACACTTTTTACTGTCTTTTCTAATGATAAAATGCAAATATCAATAAAACTTATATCATATACCATCAGCAAATATGTGTGCATATCTCTTCCTCACGAAAATCCAGCGTTTTCTTCCCATTGATCTTCCTCTAAAGTGCATAGTCTATCAGCCAGAATAAAAAAATTCAGGATAAGGATCAAAAGTTCCTCTGCTTCACAAATCATGACGGTCACTCCATGTCAATCCAAGCAGGTGATCCAGGCCATTTAAACTGTCAGGAGACTGCTGCTCACGCTGGATCCGCACAAGTGCGTGAGTGCATTTTCAAAGTAAAAGCGCTTCACGTGTGCTAGAAGTAAATGTCTTACTATGCACTGTATATACATTTGTTTTGATTCTGTATTTTTTAGAAAATGCAATTGCTAACATGGACATGCCATCCATGGTTGCTGGACAACTGTGTGTACACTTATTTCCTTTTTCCTAATATATTAACAATTTCATTCTGTGCAAATAAATTACTAAAATTTGACAACTAAACAGAAGAAACGGCTATCTACCATTTAAAATACAATATAATTTTTTACATTATTTTTTACAAAATTAAAGTTTAGTGTCAAATTTAGTAAATATAGTGCTAAAAAGATTTTTTTTAATTTTATGTTTATGTAATTTACTAAATTAAATCGCCATTGGCCATTAAAAAATCTGTATCGGTCAACCATTAATTAAAACTTAAGGAATTTAGGGACAAAACTGTCATACAAAACAAGACTTTTTCGATTTTTTTTTTTAATTTCTTATAATGATTTTTTAATTTTTAGAATTCACAAAACAAAAGCTGTGTTCCAAATTCCACACTATACATTATGCACTTACAGAATACATTTATGCACTCATGTACTGTATGAAATTTCCAAAAAGAACACCCAATGTTTTCTACTACACGGAAGCATTTGCTGTTTAATAGCTGATGTAAGTGACGCTTCAAATGCATGTGATGTGTTGCCACTCAGTTCAACACTTGTAGTTAAAATAATGAAGATATTCACACAGCATGGGTGATGGTAAAACATTCAACTCACATATGTAAGGTGTGGTCTTCACTTAATAGTCACATTCTCCATTGTTTACACCACCCATTCCACTACAGAATTTGGCAAGCCGTGATTTCTGAGTGCATGAAGTGTCTAACATTCCACACTTCATTTTGATGGTTGAAGAAGTGCATCATCCACTTCTTTTTGATGCATTTTAAGTATATACATACTACTCGCACTACAAAATGGCATAGAAGTGTGCGGTTTGGGACGCACCTAAAGCATCATGTATTATAGACACAAATGTTGAATTAATGCCAGAAAGTTAATTTCACTATATATATACAGCACACTAGAGGTCGACCGACGTTTCGGTTTTGCCGATTAATCAGCACCAATAACAGATTTTGGATATTGGCAAAAATCCACATCGAGAATTTTTCCTCATTGTGTCTGGTGCTGGAGCGGCTGGGAAGGGTCCACTGTCATTAAACCGTATGAAAGTGGCCTCCAGAGGCGAAATAAAAAGTTAGAACAATATGACAAAAATACACGACCTAGTAGGTACACAAGTCCTACCTAAATGTTTAAATGTCACAATTACCATCTATTACATTAGTTTATATCCAGCTGTTCACGTTTAAGCATTCGTTGCATATTTGTTGCAAGTTGCCTATTTAAATCTAGTGACGTGAGAAAGCAAATTAATAACTTCATGCAGCCGAGAGAAAAGTACAAACCAAAAACGCATCTGATTTAAATTAAATCAAATTTACCCTCACTAGAATATGCATGTTTACATAGAAGAACAAATGGATGGTTGCAAAAGTATTCTGTGTAAACAGCTCCTTACAACTGGTGGAGGTCTTTGGCCATTGCGTCTTGCTCTCTTATAAACCTTTCTCAGATTAAGCAATGAGTTGTTTAAATGCATTGTCTGGAAAGATGTTCAACTTGGAAATGTGTGTCTCGAGATCCTAGCGTTCGGTTCCAGTCTGTTGTGTGCCGTTTGTTTGAACAGCCCCTGGCCTGGGCTCATAGTCTGAGCCGCTTCACCACCGAGTTCAGCCGAATACTGCTTCCTTTGAATATTGCTACTCTACATACAACTGTGTTGAATAAAAAAACAATGTGGTATTTCGCTGTTATTATGAAGCTTGAGGCTGTATTAGTAGTAATCAGTGCAAGTGTAACACCATGTGAACTGTCTATTGAAGGGCCCCCCCCCCCCCCCCCCCCCATTTTAGTTTTGACTTAACATTTGAGAATATGGACAAACAAATTTTTATTTTATGCACATTAGTTGAAAATGAAATGCTGATAACAGCAAAGATAGGAATGTCCTATGCAATAATATAATGGTGCTGAATGGTTTTTGTATTTATTGTGCCCTCTTGTGGACTAAGGAATATATATATATACATTTTTACAATACATTGTCGTGACTTTGAGTGTTATTTTTTCATTCAGTATCAGTTTGAAAAACACTCAGTTGATTAATCAGTTATCGGCAGGCACTGCCCAACTTTTTACGTTATCGGTATCGGTAAAATACTCTATCGGTCGACCTCTACAGTACACTAAAAAAATACTTGTCCCTATTTTTAGGACTTATGCCTTTTAATTGAATACATTTCCATCAAATTGACTTATGTAATCTTTAAAATATATATATATATATATATATATATATATATATATATATGTATGCATATGTTACTAAAGATTACTCCATTCAGTTTGATGGAAATTTGTCATATAATTAAAAAAAAGTGTACATTTTAAAAATAGACAAAATATGAGTGTACATACAAATAAATGATATATACAATCCCATTTTCTCAATGGTATCATGCATCTAATTTCCTCCAGATATAATTTCAGTAATACTTTTATTACTTTGATATACACATACTGAGCACATTATTAGGAAAACTATGGTCCTAATAAAGCGCCCGACATGGTCTTCTACTGCTGTAGCCCATCTGCCTTAAGGTTCAACATGCTAATCTGCTCTCTACAATTGTACAGAGTGGTTACCGGAGTTACCATAGCATTTCTGACAGCTCCAACCAGTCTGGCCATTCTCCGTTGACCTCTCTCATTCACTGGATGCTTTTTTGTTTTCAGCATCATTCTGAGTAAACTCTAGAGACTGTTGTGTGTGAAAATCCCAGGAGATCAGCAGTTACAGAAATACTCAAACCAGCCCGTCTGGCACCAACAATCATGCCATTTTTCCCCATTCTGATGGTTGATGTGAACATAACCTGAAGCTCCTGCCCGTATCTGCATGATATTATGCACCACACTGCTTATTGGTTGATTAGATAATCGCTTGAATAAGTAGGTGTACAGGTGTACCTAATAAAGTGCTCAGTGAGGGTATAACTTTATATTTGTTTATTGAATTTTAATTTTGTTTCCCAGAATTGATACTAATTTCAGTATTACTTTTAATACTGTATATACAAGGGGGGAGTATGACTATTATGTCACATCATGGTCAATTAAAAATAAATGTTCTGGTAAGAATACACACGTTCCTGATGATCAGGAAGAGACGAAGCTTGACAGTATCTGTCCTCACGTGTCAGTGCACTTATGCCTGACCGTTTCGTGGAGAGAGACGCAGGAGAATCCCCACTGTTAATCCCTGATGAGCCTTCCCCCCTCCCTGCCCCCACTTCCACAGCACAACCTTTCACCTGAAAACCATACATATAACAGTTTCACAGACAGTCAGTGAGAGAAATAGCAAGGTCGCTGTCACCTTGGCCACACCAGTGTCTTAATTTTTTTTTTTTTAAATGCAATTAATGTACATTTATTTATTCTGTGTGTGATTATATTACATAGAGTCTACTTCTTTAATGTATGCACTAGATGCCATGCATGGGCAATAATGAAAGGATTAAGGGTTATTTTCTTTCTTAAGGGGTCAGGAAGAGTTTAAGTGAGATCAGGTTGCTCATGGGTCATGGGTGTCATTGGTAGCCTTGAGCCACAATATGCATCAGGATGTACACAGTGCAAAATTTGACACAATGTAGAAAAAAAAGCATAATTCCTACATGTTATATACAACATTTACATACAACTAAAATGGAAAAATCTCATATAACAGTATATAACTACTCTGGTGATAATAATGTGGGATTAATAATTTTTTTCCAGAGATTACGAGAAAAATGCATGAATAGGGTTTTGATAATTGTGAAGTTAGTGGGGGGAAAAAAACCTGTATAATACCAGTTACACATTACTTTAAAAAGTTTACATCATACTTTATACTTGAATCAATGCACCCGTCTCTTTAACATGCTATTTGCACTGTATATAATCTTTCACTGTAATGGTCATTTGCCATTTCTACCTCATTCGGTACCAACGCACCTTCTGTATTTACTATTACTTACTTGCACTGACTGGTCTACAATCTGAATATATATATATATATATATATATATATATATATATATATATATATATATATATTCAGATTATATATATATATATATATATATATGTCCAAGTTGAACATATGTCCTGACAAAGCATTTAAACAATCATTACTTTATACACACACACACACACACACACACACACTTTTGAAAGACTTGACTGAAATGTTTCTCATGATGATCTGAAGGCGTATGCTTAAGTGTTTGAAATTAGTTTTGTAGACAAAAATATAATTGTGCTACCATATTCATTTATTTCAATTTAATTAAAAATAAAATTTGACTTGGACCAAATAATAAAGAATAGCAGCCAATAAGAGCCCAACATAGATGGGAGCTCTTTTAATACTGTTTAAAAACATCCCAGGTATCTATTTGCATTTCTGGTTATATGCTTCTGTATACCATTGGCTCTGTACTCTGCACAATGACAATACATTTGAATCTCTAAACTAATCTAGTGCTTGTCCCTCCTCTGCTGCCTCCAGTGGTCAAGCTAAATTACAGCATGAAAGCTTAGACTTTGAGAGGGAACAGCCTTTACAAATCAGCACTTGTCGAATGACTGAAAGGACAGGTAAGGTATTTTTTTTAAAACACATATCTTGTTCTTATCATGTATGATTGTCTGTAGCACAATGTCATGGCTTGCTATACTAAAAAAAAAGTTAACTCAACTTGAGCTTTATTTTTTACTGTTCAAAACAGTTTTAATGAACTTACACCTACTCTCTTAACCCTGAAGTTGTCCTTAATTAAAAACAATCAAGTGGTCCTAATTAAACAATACTTGAAATGTCACATTTTGGAATCATAACTCAGATATATACGATCTTTAAACTTTTGCCTCTAACTCAAAATTAACTTATGGTGAAATATAATTGATATTAAAAAAAATGATAAAGTTTTAATTCTTATGACTACAGTTGTTGTTTTGTTGTAGCTGGTTGCTAGTTGTGATTTGTGTGAAGTCACCATTAGGGTGACTAATGTTACTTCTGGTGGACTTGGAGCCTTTTAAATTTCTTCTTTCCTCAATTGTACTTTAAAAAAGTGCAGATTTATGTGCACTAAGAAGTACTGAGAAGAATCCAATGTGCCATATGTCTGACCTAGAGTTCAGTCATAATTTCTCTTACACTGTATAAGATGTGCTTTAACACAATGGAAATAATTAAATAAAATAATGATACTTTAATCACAGATGAGTTCAGTTTAATTGTAACTAGTAAACCTAAATAATTAAGTTCACTGTACTTGAGCCAAATAAGCATGTTTACTTTTTTTTAAGGCAATCGGTTTGCATGATTTTTCTAATTTAGGTCAACTAATTAGATTTTACTTGTTAATGCCAAGGCAAATGCATCCTTCTATATTGTGTGTTTAATATGAAAATGTTTTGAACAACAGAATCATCAAATGATTTTGGGAACTAGGCCTATAGTTGTATATTCCACAAAAAATCAGTTTTGGATTTCCAAAAGTCTCTAAAGAGAGTACAAAAAAGAAAAAGTGATAAGGTCTGTAATAAAGTGTGCAAGATTACATTCTACCTGAATGAACACTAAATGTTTAATATAGGGATGGGGATTTATCAATAATTTGGTATTCGAATATTTAAGCTCATAAAAAACGAATACCTGAAAATCTTTTTTTTTTTTTTTTTTACACATTTAAGTAATTAATAATTCAATTTAAATTAATTAGTGAAAAAGAGACACTGTGAAATTATTTATTTCAATCATTAAGGTTGCATCACTGTTTAAAAGAAAAACAAGCTTCTATTTATATCCAAAATAAGCTTATATTATTATGTAATGTATTTTTTGGTTAAAAACAATTAAACAAGCAATCTGTGAAAACAAAAAAAGTATAGAATGAAAGCATTTAAGCTCATGCAAAGTGAAGAAGAAGAAACCGAAGCAATTAATGTACAGGACGAATATAAACACTCAGCATATAATAGTTATGTCTCGTTTATATTGTAACTATCATGTTTCTATTGTAACTCATGTCATGTTTTTGTTGAGAAAAACAAGCATATACACATGCTCAGTAAACTATACTCATTTATACACACCAGTTTAAATTACCGCCGCATATATGCTTATGCACTATAAAAGTTCACATAGACACAGGAGTTGATGAACACGTGATATAATGTCAGGACTGGAATAAAATAAGGCCACTGGATTTGCAGGACAAACCCACTTAAAATAATCAATCTAAAACACAGGTCAAATACATTTCCCCATTAGAAGGCATGAGTGCTATACACAGTCTATTGGGGAGGAAATGATACCCAATTGAACATTTCCTAAAAACCTATAAAAGTTGAACAGCTTCGTCTTTGCGTATTCACATGCAAGTACACAATTCTTTGGGATGTTATTTAATGTTATTTCCACGGCAAAATAAACATAAATCATTGTTACAAAAAAGATATATTTAACAAATGTCTAGCACCTCCCTCTAGTTTTTGTATATATTTCACTCTTATATCCACTAAATTAAACAAGTTACTGTCATCAACATACACAGACATCATTCTAGGGCTGCAGACAAAAATAACAATTATCAATAATTTCCACTGATATTGTAATTGCGATTCATTTAATCTGCATGGCATAATGTTTACATAGTCTATCAAAAAGAAGCTGAGGACTGCATTCCTGAATTGCTTTATTGGCATTTTAAGTAACTAAAGTTGTAATTGGGACAACTTTACATTGGTTTTCTAAGCAACAAGATAAACAAAACTGTTATTCAATTTTTGAATGAATTTTACACAAAGTGAGCGATGGAACTTAAACGTATGAACATGTCTCACACAGTATTTACCAAAAAAATTTGGGAACTGACACTAGAAGGAATGACCACTTCTGTTAATCTGCCAATGAATTGGCCGAAGTCGACAATAGCCAAATATTGGCTGATTAATCATTATAGTACTAAGATATCTTAAGATATGGTCACACATCGCATGGCGAAATTCCGCTGGTGAAATACTTTCATCTCAATGGGAATCCAAGCGATCGTTAATTGTGCATGATGGGCTTCCAGTGGCAAAGAATTTCCCCTTTCGGATTTCGCGTGGATATAAAGTTTGGTGAACCTTTTGGTTTCGCAGTGACCTTCGTACACAGCTACACTAAATATTCACAATAGACAAGGATGTCATTTTCAGATTTCTTTTTTTTTGTATCTCCCTTTCTTCCCAATTTGGCATGCTTAATTCCCAATGCTCACTAGGTCCTCGTGGTGGCACACCTCAATCCGGGTGTCGGAGGACAAGTCGCAGTTGCCTTCTGCTTTTGAGACAGTCAACCCACGCATCTTATCCCGTGGCTTACTGGGCGCATTACTGCTGAGACTTGCCGCATGTGTAGGCTCATGCTATTACCCATGATCTCCATGCACAACTCACCATGCAACCCATCTTTTTCCTTATCTCTCCTATAGAATATTATAATTTTGGCAGATATATTTATAGCTATCATATTAAGAGATTTTGCAATATTATTGAAGGAAAATGAATCATAAAATATATAATCACAAACAGCTGTAGCGTCAGTCAATCCAGGTACACATAAAGACGAATAGTTGCCCGTCCACATTAAATTAGTAGCATACAAATGTAATGATCTAATGAAAAAGGGTCTCCTCTATAAAGCATATGCAAATGGATGTTATAATCACAATAATTAATAAGATATCATGTTACAGAATCACAATACACCCACCCTTATGTACACAAGAGCCCTCTGAAACATTAAAGTTAGACTTTGTCAGCCAGTGGATAATGCCCATCTATATAGAATTCCCAGACAGCAAGTTGGTATCAAAAGTCATTATATAGCTAAATTCGGTTTAAAGCGTTCCATAAAAATATTTATTGGTTAGTTATCACACAGGTGGTTCTCTAGACCAGCACTTCTGAACCTGCCAGGTCCATAAGGTTGACAACTGATCTCCACCCCACCCACTTTTGGACATATAACCAATTATACCCATAACATTACATGTATACAGTATATACACAGTTAAAACAGCAATTCTTAGACTCCACTCCACACATACTCCTCATGCCCCTTAGTCCAGATCTTCCTCTGCCTATCCTATTCCTCCAATACTTCACATACGATGTGATTAAGCTTCTGTTAAGGCAGGCATAATCTCTAGAAGCTCTGGCTATTTAATTCTTGCTGTGCCAGCTTAGAGCAGTCATGGAGCCTGGCAAGGGATGTGTGCAGGCATGCAGGCAAGCACACAGACAGGCACTTTGGTGTCACAGTCGGCGCATGAAGCAGTCTTGCACTCCCATGGTGACAACAAGGCCTTTAACATGGACACACACACAGCCTTTTAACCATGTGCCTTGAAACAGGCATGTTTAAAATATCGGCTACAAAGTCATACATGCAAGTGTTTAAGCATTGTACTGGCACATGCTCAAGTCCAGAGATACATGCATGTGCACAGATAGAAATCTTTCCAGAATTTGCAAATCTTTGTATCACCTAAGGACCTTATGGCACCTGATACACATTGCCATTTACACCTAGTTGAAGTATGCAACTCTTTGAACAATTGTGTTCGTATTTCAAGGCGAGGGTCTCTGAATTCATGACTACATATAATCATTATAGCAGTGTATTAATGCATGACAATAAAGTGCAAAAGTACTAGAAGAAAACGAAAGTGCAAAAAAGCTGTGCACCACTTCTCCCAATTATACTTGCCTGATGTTTAGAGCAGAATTATATATTATTTTAGATGATCTGTATAAACTGAATGTTGATATCAGGCACACTGAACAAGTTCTAGAACTTCTTGTACATGTTTATGTATGCAATTTTAAAATGCTTGTTAATTCCTTTCAAAATCACATGTAACCGACAAAGATTAAAACTCAAATTTTAGGGGCCCGGAGTCATGAGTTTGACTCCAGCCAGGTCTTCTAAGTAACCAAATTGGCCCGGTTGCTAGGGAGGGTAGAGTCACATGGGGTAACCTCCTCGTGGCCGCTATAATGCGTGGTTTTCGCTTTCGGTAGGGCGCACGGTGAGTTGTGCGTGGATGCCGCGGAGAATAACGTGAAGCCTCCACACGTGCTGTCTCTCTACGGTAACGTGCTCAACAAGCCACGTGATAAGATGCGCAGATTGACAGTCTCAGACACGGAGGCAACTGAGATTCCTCCTTCGCCACCCGGATTGAGGCGAGTCACTACGCCACTACGAGGACTTACAGCGCATTTGGGAATTGGGCATTCCAAATTGGGGAGAAAAACCCCCTCTCATTTTAGTGCAGTGGTTGATTGAAAGGTAGTAGGCGATGGTTAACTGCTGTTTGAACGCATTTGAACAGATGAGCGTTTACACGACAAGCCCGATGTGGTCACATGAGTTTTCGATCATTTCCGGATGTAGTTGAAGACAAATTTCTAAACATTTTTGACCCCGTTTACACCTGTCTTTAGTGTCGTTCTGTTTCAAATGGATCAGCCAAAGCACATTTTAATTTCAGGTGTAAACAGGGGCCAAGAATAATTCTAGAATGACAGATGAAACTAGTGGTCAACTGATACAGGTTTTTCCAATGACCGAAGCTGATACAGACCATGAGAGTGCTTTCACACTTGGTTCGATTCCTCCCCCCCTTACCCCTGCTGGTCTCTGTTCACATCATATTATTTGGGTCCGAACCGCAGTCCGATTACATCATCAACGTGAGTAAAAGCAGCAGCTGTTTACCACTGTAACTAGGTAACAACTCGAGAAGACGTCAAGTGAAGTTCTAAAGTTTGTCTCTGGATTTAACACAAAACCTTGGCAAGCACAGAACGACACAGCGGATGCATTGAATGTGCAATGATGTAATAAATATTAACATATTTTTGCTGCGAGCCCACAGATGCATTGCAAGAGATGTGAAGAATGTGAGATACTCTCAGAAGAGGATTTATATGGAGACAAGTAGGTGTGAGAAATGTATTAAACCGTAATAATTGCAATCGGAAACCTGCAAAGACGTGAATTATATGTCATCACAAGCGGTTCACTTCCGTGGTTTGGTACGATTGCGTTCATATTAGCAGTGAACCGTACTGGAGCTCACACGAACCGTACCCCAGACCACCTTTTCAAGTGGACTTGGGTGCGGTTCCCAGGTGCACACCCGAGTTTGGAAAACAGTGTTGAGCGAACCTGATGTCATTCGGACCTGGGTGTGCACTAAAAGTGCTAGTGTCAAAGCACCCTTGTGTGTGAAATAGGCTAATACAAATTGAATGTGCATATATATATATATAGACTGGAAAAAAAAAAAAAACACTATTTTTTTTTACAAAATATTTGAAAACAAATTGTGCATTATCAATTGACAGGTCTGTAGGTATATTTTGGAAGTGACACAAACAAAAGTCTTCTGTTAGCCTGACCAAGTAGCTATACTTATCAGCTGATTGTGATAATCTCAAAATGCCAAATATCAGCCGATGTATACAGTCTATCACTAGATTCAATTGTGCATACGATGATGGCCTACCTGATGGTGAATGTTGTGGTGACTGTATGCAAGAGTGGTCTTTGGACAGGAAATGATCTTACATTTTTCTCTGTAAATAAAATATCTGAGAGGTTTAGAATTATGGGCCCAGATGGCAACAGCAGAATTTTCTTACATTTTCTGTACTGATTTTGGGAGTAATGGGCATAGTTTAGAGTACTACACTCTTATAGGTAACTTGTAGTGTAATCAAAAAAAGCAAATTATAAAAATAAAAAAACAGGGATGCCCCATTACAAAATTTGTGAGCCAATCAATCTTTACACTACATTGTTTTAAAATCACTGGTTATTAATTACACAACTTCTAAAGAACATAACTTTTTAAATAACTTTATTCTCTAGGTCGCCACTTGTCTTTCATGCTTCAGATTAACTGGTCTCAGTTATAAACAAAAACCTTAAACAAATGCACATTTACTGAATCTGTAAAGCCTCTTGATAGGCTCACATTAAACTGGTAAGATTTCTTAATTTTTTATTTGTTCTTGAAGCTCATCCATTTTTAGCTGAACAAACTCATAATATTCCTTGCTGTTTTAATGTGTGTAATCAAATCAGTTGTATTAAAAATTTTAATGGTAGCTACACCTCTTAAAATTGTAGCAGTGCGAAGCTTACAAATTGCAACTCTGCTGACGTTATCACCCAAATCAATGCAATTCCAAACAAGAGACATTTTCTTTCAAACACAACTCGAATTGAAGGCACGTTTTTCCACAGCCTTTCGACAAGAAATAATCGGCCTTGATAATCAGATATTTTTAAACAAATCTGCCAATGTCCAATAGTGCAGATAATTGGTTTAATCATCTGATACCGATGTTTGGCCGATACATTGGTGTATTTCTAGGCACGTGTAGAGCTTGGAGAATGACAAGTATTCCAATTCTCTGGAAATCTGCTGAGTTTTGCTTGCACAGATTCTGTAGGGGTCTCTTAGGTCTATTGTCGCCCTATCAGTAAAGCTACATACCGAGCAAAATCATATCACAGAATAAGCATCATACAGGTTTGACTAATAAACATTGGTGCAACAGACTAAAATAAACTGTGTGGCATGTTCTCAGTTGCTCCTGATTTCCTTCCTTCTCCTCTTTTCTCCTCTCATCTTTTCCCCCAGTCCTGACCCACTTTTATTTCCCTTTGAAGAGAGAGTGACCCAGCAATGTCCCTGATGAGGATTCTTTACTGTTCTGCCCCGCACTACTCCCACGTCACAGTATCCAAAGAGACACAGGCTATCTAAATACATATTCCACAACATACAGGTTCATCATATCCCTAAAGATTGGATGAGAGAAAGAATTTAAGAGAGGGAGATTTGCAAATTATTCACAACAAACTGAAGTTATCAAAAGTGTAGATTGAGTAACTGTTATTAGCCATTCAAACACTTAACTCTTTTCATTAGGTTTGTTTACTTAACTCCATGTCAAATGAGATAAACTGTTTTCTGCTCAATTTCTGAATAGATCCTAAATGAAAAATTAGAGCTCTGGACTTCTGTAGAGAATGGGTGAAATGGGTAAAAATCTACAGATTTGGTCAAGATTCATAATAACTTTCTGGACTATTCTAGATTAAATGTGCAATGTAAGTAAACTAAAGTGAGGTCAATCCTAAGGTTATTGTCATCTGGTAGTATCATGACCATGGACATGATCACAAAAGCATTACTACATTAAGCTGAAGTTACAAAGTCATCAAAGTCTAAAAGGAATAGTTCATCAAAAGAAATCTGTCGCTATTTATTCACCGTCATGTTGTTCCAAACTCGTATGACTTTCTTTCTTCTGCAGAACACAAAAGGTGGATTATTTGAAGAATATCTAAGCCACTCTTTCCATCATTTTACAACGAAAGTGATGAGAACTGAAGCTGTCCAACTCCAAAATTACAAAAAATGTAACATAACATTATTAAAATGGTCCATACAACTTGTGTGCTACATCATTATTCAATGTTAATGTTCCTCAAACAAAGATATCGTATGGTTTCAGAAGTCATTTTGTACCATGACAGCCCACTGTTCTCATTCATATTCTCCATAAGAGTGGCCAGGATGTTCTTTAAAAACTATCTTTTTTTTTTTTTTCAGCAAAAGACAGAACAATCTTACAAGCTTAATGAACAAATACATTTTCATATTTGGGTAAACCATTACTTTAAACGAACTGCCTTCAACACAGCCATCTTTAAAGGAACATTCCGGGTTCAATACAAGTTAAGCTCAGTCAAGAGGCATAATGTTGATTGCTTACCACAAAAACGACAAATTACAAAATTATAGCCACAAGATGTAAACAATATGCATGTTAACATGATTTTAGTGTGATGACATCACTTTCTAACATTTTTTGTGTAATGTTATATCCAATTTTATAACTTTGTTGCCATGACGACATAACACTGTAAACCCTAAAACTCTAAAATGACAGTAAAATTATAATAAGCAAGTTTTAACAGAAGAATTAATGCAAGTGCATTCATAAAATTACAAGCTTCACATTTCTGCATTTCAACATTGCAAAATTTGGCCCCACTCACTTCCATTGTAAGTGCCTGACTGTTAACCTCCATTTTTGCTTTGGATTCAATCACCGGAGTCTAATGGATTACTTTTATGCTGCCTTTATGTGCTTTTTGGAGTTTTAAGATATTGTTCAACATTCACTTGTATTGTATGGACCTACAGGGCTGAAATAGTCTTCTAAAAATCTTTGTGTTCTGCAGAAGAAAGACATACACATCTGGGATGGCATGAGGGTGAGTAAACGATGAGACAATTTTCATTTTTGGTTGAACTAATCCCTTTAACTAGTCTTTGAAAGGCATGCATTTTTCTGCATGTACTAACAATAAATAATTTTTTTAACTTGGCTGTCAAATGCCCTACGAATCAAAAACAAGTCTGTCCCCTTCTTTCCAAACATTCACAAGCCAAAACATGTAGCCTATACTATATTAAACGTTTTATTACCCCCCCAACACTGACACGTTTCCAAAAGCTTTATAAATATAAAGGAAGTTGGATCTATAGCCTAGCGGCTACTAGCAAATGTGCTCCATACATTGAGCCATGGTGCTCATGCAGGAGATGCTGGCTCAAATTGATTCAACGGGATGTCCTAATAACGTTCCCATCTTCTCATTATTTCCAATCATCTCACTACTTATGTCATCAATCAAATAAAGAATAAACGTATGGACTCAGAATTCACAATAGCTGAAATAAAAAGCTACGTCTAGTCTACACTGAGATTTTGGTTTGTTTTGGCAGTCATCACAGTTTGGACTACACTTTTTTAACTAAACAACACATTGGGAACCTACGAATGAATTTAAAGTTGTGGCCATGCCATGCACTTGACTTTAAATGACTATTCTCTCATGGTGCCTGGATTTGCAAGGGATGGATAAAGATTACAAAAATAATGAAGAAAAGTCTATTTTAGGAGCAAGCTCATAACATCTTTATCCCATCCAGCTCTACCAATGATTCCCTCCTCTCTCTCTCTCTCTCTCTCTCTCTCTCTCTGACACACATTCATCTTTTCACCTTTCTTTTATGTCTTTAGACTGAATAGGAGTTCCATTTATCTTGATTTATTGAGATCTCTTCTCTCCAAGTGTATTCTACTTCCCTGTTGCCTTCCCCATCTACCATGGACTCACTCCTTCAGGCTTTCAAACTTATTCACTCTCTCTCTCTCTCTCTCTCTCTCTCTCACACACACACACACACACACAGAGTTAAGCAGGTCACATAGGTAGGGATGGGGAAGATCGGCAGCAAGAAAATCAGTCCATCTTATCATACACGCATGCAAAGAGGATGCTAAAACAGAAACATTCTGGGAGATCTCATACTGATCTAACACAAACACGCATACACGCTTATGTAAGTGCTTAAAGGGATAGTTCACCCAGAATGTTAGTGTCAGTCACCATTCACTAGATTGGATTTTTTTTCCCCCATACAATGAAAATGAATGATGATCGAGGCTAACGTTCTGACTAACATCTCTATTTGTGTTCTACAAAAGAAAGTCATATAGGGTTGGAACAAAATGAGGGTGAGAAGCCTAAATGACAGAAATAGCATTTTTTGGATTAACTATCATGCACAGTTCAACTTTCTATCTGCACATAATGTAAACAGAATGCATAGATGCACAGCAGAAAGGTAAAGCTACTTTTGATTTTCAATGTAAAAATATTTGTGTGTACAAATGCATAATCATGCATTAAGACAAATTTTTATAGCACAAGCAGTGTGTGATGTTATTAAGACAGCATGTTGCTTGCATGTTGAAATTATTCAAATGTTATCTAGAAAATATTTACATTGTATTAAGTTGACTGCAAGATATGTAAAAATGTGATATGCGATATCATAATCCTATGATGATGTCATCGGAGCGTGCAGAACATCAGAACCCCCATCGCTCAAATTAACTTGATTTAAGTTTATTGGAATAAAAAGGACCATCTCAAGGAACATCCCAGAGAGCAGAAACAAAGTTGACTTTTGTTCCAAAATTGCATATAGACCGTGTATGTCTGTTAATGTAAAGTTTTACCATTAGCTATGTAGTGGTTATTAAAATTAATCTTAAATTATTTGTATTTTTTCATAAAAAGCATATGAATATGTTAATTTCACCATATTGTGGACTATCCTAAAAGAATCTGTGTTGTAAAATATTTTATCTTTAAGTTTCATACTGAATTTTTAGCTTTATGCAAATACTGTAAGCGATATGTACCTTTGCAATATTTCGATAAATTTGATATATGGCGCAGCCCTACTGACTGATTATGTCTAGCCACTACTAGGGAAATGTAAGATGTAGGCCTATAGACCTGAAGAGAAACATCTTTAACTCAAATCAAATTCACTGGAAATTCACTGGAAAAAACTTTAGAGAAAATATTACCTTATAATTGGAGCAAGAAAGCTAAAGGTGACACTGGTTAGGAGAAACACTGGCTGTCAAGAGAAAAAAATATTGTAATTTCTTTCCTCCAAAATGTTTCATGGGCCCCTTAGTACCCCCTTGTGACCCCAGTTTGAAAACCCCTTATCTAGATTTTACAACTTCCTAATGAAAATGAGAGTTTGCATGTGCAAAAATTGCCACCACAATGCCAGGACATTGCTATGTGGTTGTTAAAGTGTTCTGAGTGGTTCCTGGGGTATTGTCCTCTGTGATATTCAGGTTTCTAGACATGGCTCAGGACCTCCAATGTAAGTCTATGTGATTTTATGCCTGTTTTATTGTTTGCCAAGCGAAAATCTAAAGTCTGATCACTAAGTAAAAGCACACTTCTCAAAAAGTCACACAATATTAGGTATCATCCAGTTCTGCAGCACAAACATGTGGGAAGAGTTACGTGTCAAAGTTTAATACTTGGGGTTAGGGGTTTTGTTCAAATCTCTAAACCCAAGTGTAAGCAATAGCCAAGTAATAATGATGTTTGCCTTTGAAAGCACAACTAATTATGTTCTAAAACGATTTCTTTTAACCTTTGTATCAACTTTGTACTTCTTTAGCCTCTTGAATGTCTAGATTTTCATCATATTGTCTCGTCAATGAAGTGCATTGCTGAATCTTATAGAGTTTCTGGGCTTCGACAGCTCAAACACTGATCAAGGCTGCATCATGTAGAGGTGGGGACTGGACTAGAATGACTCACAGAGTACTGCTGCTGAGGGGTACACCTCACCAAGGCAGGTTTGATATGTGTAAGTGGTAATTAAGAATAAGTATAGAAACAGTAAGGACCATAAAATCTAAAACTCTCCCAACAGTTTAGGACCATAAAATCTAAAACTCTCCCATACTTCTATAAAAAAGACAATTGCTCTGTTCCACAACCTAGTGATCTGCTTACCTAAATGGCATTGTAGTCACGCAATACCCAATGTAATACTGCTACTACTACAACTACTAATAATAAAATAAAATCAATAGTAATAGTATTATAATTAAGCAATATATCACATCTGTGATGCTCTGTTATGCAGCACTTTATCTGACCAAAAAAAGCCCCAGTGTTGTATTTTGTATTATGCTGTGAGGTTCTGTATAAAATAGGGATGGGCATTTTCGAGTAATTTTGTAGTGGAGTACTCTAACCCACAAAAAAAACAAGTAATCAATTACTCAGAAATTAAAATAGAAGTTAAAAATATCAAGTATGACGTACATGAAATTTATATTTTGTTCTATTCACAGAAGTTACCAAGAACTATTTATAATAAGATAACTTCAACAAACTCTGCTTTCCATTTGAGAAAAAAATGTAATAAAAAATAATAATATGCTCTAATAAAGAGCATATTAAAAAATTGTATAGTAAAGCATAATAAAAAAAATACATAGTAGTGAATGTTGGATTTGTATAAAATGCACACATTATAAATACACACATACTGGTCAGATCGGCTTCCGAGTTTCTCGTACCACTTGGCATATTCCTTTCACCATGGAGATTGCATGACTCCATCAAAGACCGTAAAAATAGTTTGGAAACCACATCGGGTGAGTCAATAATGACAGAACTTTCATTTGGGGGTGAACTATCTCTTTAAGAACTAACTTTTCTATCCTCTCTCTCGTACCCTAGGTATATCCACCATTCCTGTCCAACATCTACGAAAACCACAATGTGTTTTTTATTTCCAATTTATGTGCCACTGGAATCTGGAAGAAAACTACATTAGGAAGGCACAGGCAGCAACAGCTTATGAAAGGAAGCTGAGAGCTTGCCATGATGCCAGTTAAACTTTACTTGCTCCCAAACACAGATGGAGATCAGGGTGAGGCATGGCACCAACAAAGGATACAGGGTCAGACCTGAATGAACCTGTGGCTCTGCAATGTGACCATGATCGGAAGTACCGAATCTACAAACATAAAGAAATCAATTCATCACTTATGCTAATTACCAATTGACTCCATGTATGCTCATTGATAACTCGTGATTTAATTTTTAGAGATAAAAAGACAACACACAAGTCTTCATAAATCCAAAAACTGCTTGCATGGCCAATTAAACTTGTACACACACTCAAGTTTTGTTGCCTATTTAGGACTGGCTTGCTTTTAAAGCCCTAAGTATACTTCGGTACAGGATGCGTGACGCAAATCTCATCATCAGCATAGTGCTCAAGCACTGCATGAACACGTGCAGCCCGATTTTTTTCTAACCGCACGCCTTTGAACGTGCAGACTGTGCATGTACCTGTAATTATTTGCATGAATTAGTGGATCCACAAGGTTGCAATACTCACATTTGAGCTGTTGTTGTCACGAAGAAACGCAAGAAGACATAATTGCTGGTAAATAACAGGAGACGAAGGTAAAAACAGTCTGAAGAAATATAAAGGCATCTTTATGGGTCCTAAACTCTAAAAGAGAAATTGTCCGGCATCTCATTGCAGTCAAAATCAAAAGTCGTGCATGCGCCAAACGCCTCTATATGCGTGCAAATGGAGTATACTTTGACAGGCTCGCTTTCGACTAGATGCAGACTTTTGATTTTGAGCGTTTGCATTAAAATCGAAGTATTCGTTGAGCTAAAGGCTCTGTTTACACCTGGTGTTAACATGCCATTTGGTCAATTTGATCACAAGTGACACGCGGACAACACCGTTTACATCTGGTCTTAAAGGAATATTTCAGTTTCAATATACAAGTTAAGCTCAATCGACAGAATTTATGGCATAATATTGATTACCACAAAAAATATTTGGACTGGACCCTCCTTTTCATAAAAAAAATTAAAAAAGAACAAATCTGGGTTTGAGTGAGGAACTAACAATGGAAGTGAATGGGGGCAATCCGTAAATGTTAAAATAAAGTTTTATTTTAAAGTATACCCACTAGACAATAGTGTGTGATAAATCACTTACTAACCTTATCTGTGTAAAGTTATAGCCAATTTTACAACTCAAGGCAATGTAATGTCAACAAACCCTAAAACAACGGCAAAAATTACAATTTAAACAACTTTACAGCTCAAATAATCCATGAGCTTTAACAAAAAAATGAATGTAAGTGCTTTTACACTGGCAGCAAAAAGTTTGGAATAATGTACAGATTTTACTCTTATGGAAAGAAATTAGTACTTTACCAAAGAGGCATTCAACTGATCACAATGTATAATCAGGACATTGAAAAATGAAAAATTACTATCACAATAAAAAAAAAAAAGAAAAAAAAAAAAAAAAAAACTTTGAAGAGATCTCATCAAAAAAATCCTCCACGTGACAGCTTTGCAGATCCTTGGCATTCTATCTGCCAGTTTGTCCAGATAGGCCTACTCAGGTGACATTTCACCCCACACTTCCTGTAGCACTTGCCATAGACGTGACTGTCTTGTCGGGCACTTCTCACTCATCTCAATGGGGTTAAGATCCATAACACTCTTTTCCAATTATCTGTTGTCCAATGTCAGTGCTTCTTTGCCCATTCCAACCTTTTTTTCCATTTCAAAAGTCTTTTTCTTTGCAATTCTTCTCATAAGGCCTGCAGCCCTGAGTCTTCTCTTTACTGTTGTACATGAAACTGGTGTTCAGCAGGTAGAATTCAATGAAGCTGCCAGTTGAGGACATGTGAGGTGTCTATTTCTCAAACTAGAGACTCTGATGTACTTATCATCTTGTTTAGTTTTACATCTGGCCTTCCACATCTCTTTCTGTCCTTGTTAGAGTCAGTTGTCCTTTGTCTTTGAAGACTGTAGTGTACACCTTTGTATGAAATATTTAGTTTTTGGGCAATTTCAAGCATTGTATAGCCTTTATTCCTCAAAAGCATTTGACTGACGAGTTTCTAGAGAAAGCTGTTTCTTTTGTGCCGTTTTTTTTTACCTAATATTGACCTTAAGACATGCCAGTCTATTGCATACCGTAGCAACTCAAAAATAAACACGAAGACAATGTTAAGCTTCATTTAATGAACCAAATAGATTTTCTAGAACCAAATTAGCAATTTAGCATGATTACTCAAGGATAAGGTGTTGGAGTGATGGCTGCTGGAAATGGAGTCTGTCTAGATTTGATCAAAAATGACTTTTTTCAAATAGTGATTGTGCTGTTTTTTACATCAGTAATGTCCTCCTGACTATATTTTGTGATCAGTTGAATGCCACTTTGGTGAATTAAAGTACCAATTTCCTTCCAAAACAGCAAAATCTGTACATTATTCCAAACTTTTGGCCACCAGTGTATAAAATTATAAACTTCACATTTCTGCCTTTAAACCCTCCAAAAACTGGCCCCATTCAATTCCATTGTAAGTGCCTCACTAACTTAACTTGGACCAATTTTTACTTAATCGAGAAACACAGGAAGGAAACATGCTGTTGTTTTAATTTATTTACATTGATATTTAACTTTTTAAATTGGCTAAAAAGTGTGTTAAATAGCATATCCATTTTTGCTGTGGTATCGAAATTGGTATCGAGAATTGTGAATATACTGATAACAACCCTAACTGTGCACCCTAAACACCATAACAAGTCAGAGAATATGTTTTGAGTGTTAATTGTGCACGAGTTAGGCTTTTTTTGTGTGCAGAAAATGATCGGGAATGACTACAGTTCAGACAACTATGATCCCAGCGCAATTGACGTTTAAGATGAAGGCTGTCATTTCCCAATGCAGTTTCCCAATGCCTCAATTTCATATTTAAATGAATTATGGTCTTGTGAATGTCCTCAATTGAACTAACTCAATGACAAATCTAGACACTGCTCACCAAAACCCCTTTCTAAGCTGTCAGTTTGGAAGATACTGAGCAACAAAATGTTTACTGCTCAAGTTGGTTTGAATGAAATTTGACACTTTAATAGCCTGGAAAACCTATTGATGAAGAACATACTTCCGTATGGATTAATTCAGTTCCGTTATCATCCATAGAGCCACATGTTGACCTCACACACGCACCATGCTTTGGAGGAAAAGCTTGTTAAGAGCCACATCCAAATCAATGTGTTAGGCTACATGCCATCTCCATCTGATGAGTGAAAGGATTTGTCCTGACAGAGTAAGGGCAGAGTCACACAAGGATAGACTGATAGAAATAGTGGGATGGGTGAATGGGTGGGATAGGGAGGTCGCCTATATCATGCACATTCATAGAGACATATTCTTTCTAAAAGTTTTCCAATCTTGCTTTCATCATGAGTGCACACAGTAAGGCTTTCCAAATGTAGCTTATGCTTTACATCAAGAAAGCCTGAATGCAAAAAAGTGACAGTACAAAAACGATGTACTTGTAAGTGTTCGTGTCCTCCCCTTCCAGAGCTGTCAAATTTAGGAGTATGTCGTGAGATGAATGGGGAATACTGCCTCAGGTGGTCTCTAAAAAGACTAACAAGCTTGTGTCCATCCCAGTTTAGTTTATGTCAGCTGCAAGCAATGAGGACATGAGAGACAGAATATTAAAGGAATATTCTAGGTTCAATAAAAGTTAAGCTCACTCGACAGCATTTGTGGCATAATATTGACCACCACAAAAAATGATTTGGACTTTTCTTTAAAAAAGGCATTTACTATGTAAGTGAATGAGGCATAAACATGAAATACTCACTGTTTCTAAAGTTATATCCAATTTGATAACTTCATTGACATGATTATGTAATGTCAATAAACCTTTTTTAATTTAAACAACTTTACAGCTCAAATAATACAGCAGAGTTAACAGAAGAATTCATGTAAGTGCATTTATAAAATTATTAGCTTCACATTTCTGCCTTTAAACCCTCCAAAAATTGGCCCCACAAATCACTTCCATTGTAAGTGCCTCACTGTAACATAGCAAAATACACTTTTGATTTGTTTTGGCTTGTTTTCCAATATAAATATCTAAAACTCCTTTAAAACAACATACATTTACTTTAGCAGCTATACTGCGAAGAAAAAATTGTTATCGGAGTATAAAGTTGAATATAATATTAAAAATACAAATATCTGGGGGCCTGGGTAGCTCGGCAAGTATTGACGGTGACTACCACCCCTGGAGATGCGAGTTCGAATCCAGGGTGTACTTAGTGACTCCAGCCACATCTCCTAAGCATCCAAATTGTCCCGGTTACTAGGGAGGGTAGAGTCCGATTTTTAGACTATTTTAAATGGAAAACGAGACAAAAACTCTTGATAACAAAAGGATTTTTTTGCAGTGAATATCTTTACTGAATTAAAAACTGAAATAAAACTATTTTTTTTCCACTTTAATTCAGTGAATGCTATTTTTAAAAGATGATTTTGTCCTATTTATTGTTAGTAAGCAACCTTTTAAGTCGGGCACAAACTGAATAATCGGTTAGTAGCTAATGATTAATTATTGCAATAGTCGCAGAATAGTCAAATACAGACAGAATACACATTTTGTTTCAGTCAAACGCATTAGACAATATGTAAACTACAATCTTTTCAAGTCTTACGACTGCCAATTGAGGAAATATTGTGAAACTTGCATAGGAGTACTACTGCACGAAATTTCCTTCCAAAACCGCACAAAATACCCAATATACCATGTAAATGCAGTGGCAATCTCTTTGAAAGGAATATAGAAACAAGTCTTTAATCTAACCATTCCCGGCAAAGAAACCTCCTTTAATATATCCTCACTAGATGTTTACAGTTATTCCAAGATTTTTTACAATGAAGTTAGTTAGTCTTTTCACAGCCGTGTGACACTCGGCCACAGACACCAAAAGAAATCCAAAACAGAGCTTCTCATACATACAAATAAATCTGATAAAAGGGGGTCGAAACTAAATGAAAGACTGGGATAGTCGACAAATGTATGGTTGAGGCAGATGTTTGGAAATGCATTAAGTGCACCAACACACAAAAATTGGGGGGTTGGGGTGGGGGTTCCAGATGAAGAAGAAAAGATTTTAAGAGCTCCAACATAGCAACCAAAAGGCCATTTCTCTCAAATAAGTACTAATGCCATCCACTTCTGACTAAATATTCCAAAGAAAATGGATGGAAAGAATGACCAAGTAGTTTTGCATCCAATCTTTCACCTAAAATTGAAACCCACCCACTTCTGTTCTGAAAAATCGACATCTGTAGCAAAAGCATGAATCCATGAAATAGGTATGCTTTTACCATTCCTAAAGGTGACAATGTCAGTTGATGCAGAAAGAAGGCTGGTCGAGATAGCAACATGCAAAAAAAAAAAAAGAAAAAAGAAAAAAAAAAGGAAGAAGCAGAAGTGAGTCCATTTTGAACCGGCAATGCTACTTCAGCACCACAGCAGAAGCCTTGCAGAAAACGCTATGGAGATGAGGGGTGTAGGCATGGCCAGATGTAACCAGGGCTTCGACTGCACAAATATTGGGCGAAATAAGACACCTGGGTAAATGTGTCACATTCAAATTTATTCTAGAGGTGGACAGTAATAAGAATCGCACATATTAACCCCCACCCCACCATGCACATATGAACATTAAGAAGAAAAATGTAACGTCACCCTTAATAGACACCCTTAGAATAAAGTCGCATTTGTATAATATGCCAAATATGCCCGTTTCTAAATCAAGTTGCACATCCTAGCTTACAAACAGTAAATATATGAACAAATATGGTGCAAAAGCGACAAAATAGCAGTCAAATTTCGACATTCTGCTCAGAAGATTTGCATCCCATGCAACACCGCAGTTTTGCATTAATGTAATTGTGGCCGAAGTGATGCTGTGGTATTTTTTTCTGTCATAAACAACCATTAAATGACAACTGGGCGTCTTAAACGAACGTGATGGGCAAACCTGACTCATCAATCTAAATAATGAAAAGCGATAATCGAAGGATGCATTGAAAGTCTCATAATCCATAATCGAACATGGGTGCATGGTTGCAAACGCCTGCAACCCGATTCAAAATGTCATGCATTGGTTTTGACTGAAGCTCATTTTTCCTGATGTGATAGAATAAGCTGTTTTCCATTACCTAGAACCTAAATGTCCAAGCCAGATCAGGAAAAATCTATTGCATGATTTTAATCATTCTGAATCACATCCACTGACAAACCATGATGAGCTGAGCTGCTGCTGTATGGATGGATGGCAGAGCAGGATAACGTTTAAATACCTGCCAGTGGTCTTTTGCATCTGACCCAGTTTACATGAAGTAAGAAGCCGAATATGCCCCTACTCCCTCCCCATTCCCCTGCCCAGAGCCCCGGCACTGAACGGCCTGCGCATCGGACATCTTCGCAAGGGAACACGGTGTCTTATAACAGTATAAACTCGAGTGAAAAATACTAGTTTATATGTTTGAAGAAACCCGCTGTCCTCTTACCTCAGCTTCGTGTCCAGCTTCCCGACGCAGCCATTACCAGTATTCCCCCTCTACCGTCCGAACCTCCGCCACACAGGTACCGGGGCGGACCGAAAAACCGGCAAAACGACCCCCCCCCCTCCCCCGAACCGCCACCCCTTCGGACGGACGGGTTGCTGAGATCGCCTCCTCAAAAAAAAAAAAAAAAGAAAGAAAAAAAAAGACGAAACACACAGGATCGTCTTGTCGTTGCTCTACAATCCCTATTCAGCACGTTGGTCTTTTTCAGTTACAGTCCCCAGAAAAAGAGCGCGGCAGGAACGTTTGCAAACCCCCGGCGTGGCTAACCTTCAGTCCGATGAGCAGGACCGTGACAGCCGATACACCGCCTTTACGTGGTGTCTCCCTTCTCCTCCTTCCAGAAAAAGCCGCTTTATATCAAGTAGTAGTGGTGGTGGTAGTATGTGGGTTTCGGCGGCTAACGCTCAGGCTAACCTTGTTCACATCGCCCAGCAGCGGCAGTTGTAGTAGCGACTTGCTCGCGATGGTGTTGCAGCAGCAGCAGCGAGGGGTGAAGGGGTGAGAAGAATTGAGTGATTAAATGAACAAAAACGAGAAACGAAAGAAAAACGGGTGAACTTAAAACAGGGGTTTCTCCGTCGCACCGCTAAAATTAGCGATGTCCATTCGCCAGGGACCCCCCTCACTGCCAGTTAATCTCGGATCGGCTCCGCGGCTGCTTGTCGCTAGTGAGGGTCTGCACGGTTGAAGCGCGTCCCCGCTGCAGAGCGCGCTCCCGCTCGCTTCAGTGTGCGTGCAGTGTTCACAAAATGGCCGCTTAAACAAACCTGACAACGGGCTGCACCCAGCGGCTGTTAGCGCGATTTGCCTGTGTAGGAAACAAATAACGATATTCGTACGGAAACGACAAATAAAAGGCCTCACGTTTAAGTGGCTCTCTGGCTTGTATTCGGCTGGCATAAGTTGCTTGAAGCCAAAGCAAATGAACAATGTCGAGGCAGTGATCTCGTGAAGCAGTTTACTGTGCCAATCTGCGACAGTTAATGGAACTTTTTTTCTTTTTATTTTTTTTTCCCTTAAAAAATCAATTAGCATTATCTTTGGATAAAATATAATTTAGGTACAATACGGTATCAAGTTGCGTTTTCATGTCTCCAAATAACTTAGCTTCAATATTGTTTTCAAATACTTGTGATGTTATGTTAATATAAAAATATTAGCATAGCTTGGTGCAAAGTGTGGGCTTCTTAAATCCAGAACTAAAGGGATAAACGTGTAAAATCACCGCTTCAGTAACATCGCCAAGCCAATTGCATTCAATTTATCTCACAAGAGCCACATATTTTATAGTATTCCGCAGAGATCATCAAATAATTTGAATCGTCACTAAACTGAGTTGATGAAAGCATCACTTTGGATTGAGTCTGTTGCATGGCACAGTGGTTCTCAACCAAGGGGTTGGGACCCACTAGGGGGCCTCAGCACACTTCCAGGGGGGCCTCAAGATCTCTTAAAATTATTTGAAATATGATAATTATTATAATGTTAATATAATTATTATAATTCAACTCACTGAAAATGCAAAAAAAAAAAAAAAAAAAAATCGAAAAAAAATCACTAAGAATATGCAGTTCTAGACATTTCTGGAATCACAAGTTTTAATAATGGTCCGTCATTAGGTAACTATGCAGGATTAATGAGTAGTACTACATTAACACTTTAGTTACTACTATTACATTTATTCATTTGGCAGACACTTATCCAAAGCGACTTACTATTAACTAATATGGAATCATGATTAAGAAATCAGTAAGTAATAGTGAATTGATTGGTAGTTCACTGTTAAGTAATCAGTAATTCCTGAATCTGATTTTCCTCATTGAGGACTATCAACTAACTACGGTTAATTTAAAATAACTACTAATTAATTAATAATCAAAACATGTGTCTAAAATGTGAATGATTATGTTTGGTTAGGTTAATCATGTTTCCATATTAGTTAATAGTAGTAACTATAGTGTTATTGTAGTACTACTAATTTTTCCTGCATTTATTCCTGCATAATTACCTATTAATGATGGATTATTATTCTAAAGTGAAATATCTTATAATAGATATATCTTATAGTATAAATATCTAATATGGGGGGGGGGGGCTTGGGGTCAAAAAGATTGAAAACCACATAGAAGACATATTTAGGCATCAAAGACTGGGGTGCCCCTTCTGGGCACATTTATAAAGTGGGGTCCTGCAGTGGGTGTGAAACTGTCTGATAAAGTTTTGCAGAACTTACACACTCTGTTTCCTCAACATAACACTAATTACATTTTAAAATGGTCAAAATGGGTCATGAGCCAATGATAAAAAATGACAAGACCCCCCATTTAAGACAATCATAACAAACATATTCATAGGTGCTGTTGGTTAATAACCTTTAAACACAGGCTTTAACATTCACAATTTTTAAGCTTTGACCCTTTCACCTCTTTCTTCTTCCAGTTTCACAGTTGAATTGTACAAATTGCATTCGTTTGTGCAAAAACACGCAGGCCAAATAGATATGTAAATCATATATGAATCAAATGGGCCAACAGGTCAACCTAGGTTATCAAAATGTTTTAACATATGCAGGAAGTTCGTCATCACATTCACACAAAGTGAAAGTTCATAGGTTCCTTTAACTCTTTTTAAAATTTAGATCCGATGCCCTCTAGTGGCTTTTCAAAACACAGTGATTTACAGTTGGAAGCTACTTTTAAAACATTCACAAACAGATAAACTGAGCAAATTATGTCTTTGTTCCCCACATCTTACAAAAACTTTGTTTTTGTTGTTGTTTTTGCAAACCCTTTAGGCCAAAACACGTATATAAGCTTATGATACATATATTTTCTAATCAGTTTTATTGCACCATTTGTTTGTTCATTCATTTGTTAGGAAACATTTCCCATCCAGAAATTGGTAAAGGCAAAGGCTCAATCTTGGTGGCTTTAATTTGAAATTCTCAAATAACGTTTACTTATGGAGTGGTGGTGTAGTGGGCTAAAGCACATAACTATTAATCAGAAGGTTGCTGGTTCGAACCCCACAGCCACCACCATTGTGTCCTTGAGCAAGGCACTTAACTCCAGGTTGTTCTGGGGGGATTGTCCCGGTAATAACGGCTCTGTAAGTTGCTTTGGATAAAAGCGTCTGCGAAATGCATAAATGTAAATGTACTTGAAATACTCAGTTTCAAGTCAATTTTACTCACTCAGTTTGTACATTTTACTAAAGCAGTGTAGCACCGTAACTTTAAAAGTGCAATAGCATTTCAATGCTTATAACACATAGAAACCTTCCCAAACAAGCTTTGAAAATTTAAGTAAAATGTACTTATTCAATTTAACTGTGAAAGGTACTCAAATTACCAAATACATATGACAAGATTTTCTACTTAGGATTGGTACATGATTACGCATTGTAAAGACAACAAACAGTCATAAATAATATTTACTTACAAGAAAAAGCATTTATTTTTACATGATTGAATTGAGTACAAATGTAGAATTTACTTTCAAGTTCACACTTTAACTTATTTAATGTAGAAAGTACTTAATATTTTCTGCTATATTTACTTCACAATTTTTTTTTTCCAAAACTCTCTGATATTGCAAAATTGGCAAAGGTGCATCATTACTTTCAATGAGAATTTGTTGAATGTTAAAATCACCCACACAGCAAAAATATTCTTACTGAGTATTTTCGTCTTATTTTCCTGTGAAATATCAAAACATCCATAAAACAAGAAAAAGAACAAAAAAAATGGCATAAGATATTAAGTCTTGTTCAATTTAGAGGGGTTTATGTTTAAAACAAGACAAACAATTTGCCAAAGTGGTAAGAAAAATAAAACTTGTTTTCCCTTTTAATTATGTTTTTTTCCCTTTGTAACACTTTACAATAAGGTTCAATAATAATTAACATGAACTAACAATGAACAATACTTTTACAGCATTTATTAATCTTAGTTAATGTACATATAAAAACAACATTTAGTAATACATTTTTTAAATAAAATGTTGTATTTGTTAACATTAGTTAATACACCATGAACTAACATGAACTGACAATGAACAATTGTATTTTTATTAACTAACATTAACAAAGATTGATAAATGGTGCGAAAAATATATTGTTCATTGTTAGTTCATGATACCTAATTAATTAACTAATGTTAATGAATGAGACCTTATTGTAAGGTGTCACCTTACAGCATTTAAATGTTACTAAATGTTGTATCCTGTCATCTTGCTCCTCAAGTAAACTTCTAAAAGATATTTTTACTGGAAAACAAAGACAAAAATACAATTATTTTTCACAGTGCAGTGAAGTTGAAGCGAACTGATCAGAGCAAATTTAGTTGAACAGCCTTAAACTGACATTTCCAACTAATCCAATGCAGAAAAGTATTTGATTGAGATTTGGTTTTGCACAACTTCTTACACAGTTTTACAAAAAACACTGAATTTGAAATTCAGTCACTGGCCTTTTTACTTATCTCTTTCATGAATTAGTCACTGCATAAATGAAAATATTTCATGCTGATATTAAATGTTCTTTATTATTCAATTTAATTAGTTTAATGAACCATGATTTAAAAATAAAAAAGATTATTTTTCCTGTGCAATATCATTCTGTGAAGAGGGATCTAGTGTTTTCTCCAATTCTACACACCAGTTACCCTGATCGTGGTAGCTCCTAAGCACAGCATGCAACACATGATAATAGCGGTGAAACAGACTCCTGGCTTGTTGTGTCCACTGGCCCTTCTGTACTTTCACTTGCATCTCCCATGTTCTTGTTCTTATTACCTTTTAAGTGCCATGGCACCAGAAGGTCTTGGGAATGGAAAGCTGTACGGCTAGCATGTCTGTATATTCTGGGTTGTGTCGCATTCTCAGTCCTCTATACGTGTCACGTCTGAACTCATTTTTCCAACATTCTCCTCCTGTTAGTTGGGGTTATTTTCATCAGTTCTATGTTCCTGATCATTGTCCAGGCTAGTTTGCTGCTTGTTTTCTTTTAGATATTTCGATTTCTGATTGTATTCCTGTTCCATGGCCCAAACGTAGATAAGAGCTCTTCCTCCCACTTTCAGTAATGACCTGACCAGCTTTTGATAGCTGACTGTCTTCTTTCCTAAGAACAATACATATCATGTACAGATTTAAACATGCCTCATGACTTCACTAGATACAAACTTTGATGTTGGCTTGACAAAGACTTGTCTTAAGGTTAAAGGGATAGTTCACACAAAAATGAAAACTCTCTCATCATTTACTCAACCTCATGCCATCAGAACAAAAATTCAGATTTTTAGAAGAATATTTCAGCTCTGTAGGTCCTCAAGATCTAGGACCAGAACCATGAAGCTCCAAAAAGCACATAAAGGCAGCATAAAAGTAACTCAAATGACTCCAGTGGTCAAATCTATATCTTCAGAAGTGATATGACAGGTGTGGGTGAGAAACAGATCAATACTTTAACCAGCCCTTCCTATGCACATTCACAAGAGGTCTTCTTTTATTTTTGGCAATTTGCATTCCTTGCGCATATAGTCACCTACTGGTGGGCGGTTTTGCTAATTTTTTTTTTTTACTCTTTTCCTTTCCAATATCCCTCCCTTTTTTCCCTTTCTCCTCTCTGCCCAGTAGCTGGTGATATGCTCGAAGAATGTGAATCACCAAAAAAACAGAAGAACTCGTTCCTCTTGTGAACGTGCATATTAGGGCTGGTGAAATGTAGATTTAGAGTAAAAAAAAAGGACTTAAATATTGATTTGATTTACACCTACACCTACCATATCGCTTTTGAAGACATGAATGTAACCACTGGAGTCAAACAGATTATGTTTAAGCTGCCTTTATATGCTTTTTGGAGCTTCAACGTTGTGGTGGTGCCAGATCAAGACACAGCACTCTAACTTGGAACAATGTGAAGGTCTGTACCAAGTTTGGTAAATGTAGCTAGAAAGCTGTATGAGGAGTTCCAATTGATCATTTTGTTCTTGGTTTAGGGATTTTGGAAAAAACAACAATAAACCATAAAGGGAAACTTTGTGTGTTGCAAACTTTTATCCGATCGCTCTGAATCACTGAGTATGTTCACCTGTGTAGAGAAATGGTGAATGACAGCAATGGAGATGCAGGCATCACAGCTGCCACTGCACTGTTGGGACAGACATGGCATCCGACACAAATGCCTCACAACCTCGCTCAACGCAGATCTGAACCAGATTAGCATTGCGGTCACAGCCTACCTACAGACAGAGAGATTAAAAAGATTCAAAGGTGTTTTCTATTCTTGAGAGGTGAAGTTGTGGGTAATCGTCATAGTTATTGATAATCATGAAATGTTCAGCTTTAAAAGCAAATCTGTGGGTCACTTCCTGGTAAAGTCTGCTGCTATTGAAATCACATCAGGGTTTATCCCCAGGTATTTGCCATTGCCGCCGCATCCAACGTCCACCAGAAAAGCAACAGGTGCCAGGAACAGCAGGGAGTCTCGAACCTGGGGCCACGGCAAGTGTCGCATGCTGCTGAAGTGTGAAGAAATTTCTTCATAGACCTGATAAACATACTGTACCTCCAAACGGCATGCATTGCCTTCACCAACAGGCACTGTGGGTGGAGAGGGTGGCCACTTGCTATCACATACAGATGTATCGGCTACAAATGGAAATAAACAGAGTTTTATAATGGATGCATGTCATTCCTAAATCTATACAAATGGGTAAAAAAACACACATTTTTTTTGTCCGGATCTAGTAAGTTATTCAAAATTACATAAAAAATGCAAGTCACACAAACAGTTATTTGAATACACCTCTTCTATGATGAACATGCTAGTCATTCTGATATTTTTTTCTGAGGCTTACAGTCAAAAATAAAATAAAAAAAGGCTAAAAAAAAAAAAGTAGTTTCGTATAAACTTAATATTATTATTATTTTTTTTTTTTAAAAAACATCGTTTTTGTTTTAAAATATTAATATTTGAAAAAGGTGTGTTCACTATCAAAGTTAGGTGTAAACATAATCCAGGTAGCCATTCTGTTGTCATGTGAGCAAAAACAAACAAACAGAAAAACTCCTCTTTACACCGTCATGGCAGCGTGTGAAGTAAAAAAAAATTCTGCTCATTAAATGGAGTAACCCTAAAATTAATTACATTTGAAATTGTACTCAAGTTGCAAGGAAAGTATTTTTGTGTTTCGTGTTTTTAATTCGATTTTTAAAAAGATTTCTATGTTTTAATACATCAGACAACCTTATTTTGTCAATAGCCTATTTACACCAATGCATCATGACATTATGCGATTGTGTCTATAATGTCAATTGTAGTTTATGCATTTATTTATATATATATATATATATATATATATATATATATATATATATATATATTGTTTCTAGTGTTCTTTAGAAATAAGACATTTAAAAATGGAAATTTGGCAAACAGTTTATGCACTCACCACAGTTGGAAGGTATATGATGGATTTTGCTAAATGTTAGCAGTGTCCTCGTTTCTCGGTGACTCAGGGTCAGATTACTCAAGTCAGAGGTCATAACGCCTGACCCTCCAGCCTCTGATACTGGTACAACACCAAATGTCTGAGGTGTTATACTGACATAAAAAGTCATTTTTAACAATAGTATTGAATATAAATATGATATTGATCAATTGAATTAGAACAAACGAGATGTAAATATGTAAATATTCAAAAATATTTGAAAAAAAGAAACTGGGCATTATCAACAGAAACCCGAAACGTTAGTAGATACAATGGGTGTATAACACCTCTGTTAATTCGGCCAAGCAGGTACACAGTCATGAGTCGATACGCTCGCCTAAAAATGATCAAGAGCTCAGAAAAATACATGCTATACATTATCGAACCCATGATATGTAAACGTCTGCTTCATTAGATGTGCTAATTACATAGATGCTTATTTTAAAAGAAAGATCTTCCTGGTTCTCACCTGTGGGTCCACAGAGAGCAGCATTCTCCTTTCATCAGTAAACACCACTCGGGCAGCCCCACAACCACAGATCGTCCATCAGGATGCCTGAAGTCCATCACTGTCTAGAGAAAGGTGGGGAGGTAAGAAAGGACGAGATGTTGAAAAGCGATATTCATCCTCATAGGAAAACCCTGAGGTTTACTTACCGTCTCCATCTTTGTTTTGACAAAGGAAAATCAGATAATCAATAAAATTGCTGTACCGTAACACAATCAATAAAGCTACATACAGGTCTTGTGTAACAGAACACTGCACCACACTTTATCAAACTGACCCACTCATAATACTGATGTGAGTAAAATAAAAATAAAAGAGGGAATTATATAAAGAACAAACAAGAGAACTATGAAAAAATAAATATGCATTAAACATCCTTACATCAAGGTAAATTTGCCCAAGAAGCAAAACTGCATCAGATATTAAGACTTGGCAAAGATTCTGATTAAGACATTGTGAAAATAAATATGTTTTTTCACTAGGGTTGGGCAATATGGCTTATCAATATCTTGATATAGTTCAGCTTATTGATTACATACAATACAAAGTATATCTATACAATTATGTATTTGCTCTGAAATGGCATTCAATTATTATTATTATTTTTTATCAATTAAGCAATTAAATGCATGAAATAAAAATAAAAAAAATTATGAAGGCATATTTTCTACAGTGATGCAGTAAATTAACACAAGACCCATATTTAATAATTTTCATTTAGATGCACCAAAACAACAATACAGTAATAAAAAAATATATTTACCTACATGTGTTTTTTACTAAAACTTTTTGAGAACAAGTTCACTCCCTTACTATTGGAGCCCAGCAGGGCTGGTCTGGTAATCTGACATACCGGGCATTTGGCCGGTGGGCCGACGCACTTTGGGGTTGATCAGGTTGCGGACTGGCCCGAGCGGACCTGTGGGTCGGCCACGAAACGGTTATGCAGAATGAACCAAAAAACAGCACAGTGATATGAAGAAAAGGACAGCGACCAGCCCTGGAGCCCAGTTACATTTTCTAATAATACAATATAATGCTGAATTATTAGTATTATATGAATTATTATGAGGATAACATTTGTTTTGTACAATAATAATATATTTTTAGAATAATATTAATATATAGAATATATTTTTCATATTTAGTCCTACTTCACCATCACTTGGAGCTTTAATTTGGGAAAAACTGTAGTGTGAATTTGTCAGTTTGCAATGTTGCTCATTACAAATCTGTTGAAATGTTGCCATCTTTCTGTGATCACGTGTCCTGTTTTAGATTTGTATAATAACTTGTAGCGGTTACAAATGTTTGCTACTAGGGGTGGGTAAATATATCGATTTTCCGATGCATCGCGATCTTCATTTTAATGGTCTTGATATCTACTACAATGAGAGGAAATAAATTGTTTATATATATATGGCAAATTATTTGGTAAATGTTTACATTTCACTCACCAGTATTGGATCCTTTTCACACGTGTGCCGCAAAGCGGAAGTTGTCATAGTTGGATAAACTTGAATGGCGGTGAATGGGGGACCGCAGCAAATATAATTTTTGCTTACCCGTTTGCTCCAACAGCAAAAGGAAAATAAATAAATAAACGATTACACTTTCACAGCTTTGCAATAGAAGATAAAAAATATATGGCGCTGGATAACAGCAGTAATAAGAGAGAAACAGACCACATTTTCTGTCTGTCACTCAGATGCCTCATCACATGAACTGATTTTTTAAAACTTATTCCAGGGTAATAAAATACAAAGTAAAATGTTAAACTTGGAAATATACAAAAGGTTTGCTACATTTATGTTGTTAAAGAAACGCATCATAACAGGTTTGTGAAAAGGGTCCATTATGTAGTTTAGTGGTGGAGTATTCAGCAGCGAGATCCTTTCACTGCGTGTTGAGAGCTGGTTGAGAGTAAAACTTGTGTCTCTACAGTCAGTTGTTGATCAAAAACAATCAAAATATTATTTAAATAATATTAAAATATTCTAATCATGCATGGTACAGATGAGATAAAGCCATTTGAGTCTCTCTCATGCGCATGCGCAATCGCTCATTTACAGACGCGCTCTACAGATATTCCGGTTTTGTTAAAGAGACAGTACCGGTTTTAGCACGTGTTCAACAAATCCATGTAAATACCTGTAAATAGTACAAACAATGTAATTAAACAAACATGTAACAAAAATAATATATGAAATATAATATCTTATGTATTGATTTCATATATGGATTTTGACCAAAATGATGAAATAAAATATAATTAGTCAAATTAATATTTTCATAATGTACCTTGTTAGAAGGTTCCCTGTTTGACTAAAAGCATTAGCTGGGAGAGAATTTCTTTCACATTTAAGCAAAAGGGACATTATAACTGAAATATACCTTTATGAATCGATATCAAATCGAAATCGGAATTGAATCGAGAGCTTATCAAAATCGAATTGGGAAATTTGTATCAATACCCACACCTATTTGCTACTGTGTGAATCTGCAGCACTTTGCTTTGAACTGCACTTGAACTGCTCAAAGAGTGCTGAAAACAGTGTATCATCGCAGATAATGTCACCTGATCACTTTAAAGCACACAAAGACCATGCATCCACTGGATTAAATCACAGTAAAAATGCACATAAATCTACTTCCAGCTGCATAATTACATGATATATCAACTAAATGCCCACCTTGTCCTCTTTGGTACTGGTTTACAGTAAGCTGGTTTGGGACAGCATTTATATGGTCATCAACCAAACATCTCTGCAGTAAAGCATCACATTCCACTGGCAAGCCTGAAATTATATTTCCCACTCAACAGTATTTCTTTAAAGTGTTAAAAATAATCACACTGAACTTAAGGAATAGTTCCCCCAAAATGTTTAATTCTCTCATCATTTACTCATCCTCATGCCATCCCAGATGTGTATGACTTTCTCTCTTTTACAGAACACAAACAAAGATTTTTATAAGAATATCTCAGCTCTGCAGGTCAATATAATGAACGTGAATGGGGTCCAAAACTTTGAAGCTTCAAAAACCACATAAAAGGAGCATAAAATAGTCTATTATAAGAAAAGTAACTCCCTTTTCTTGTAACTCCTGTAAATCTTGCCATTGAAGTCTCTGCGAACAATCATAATTTTAAGCTTAGATAGACTTCCTAGTGCTTGACGAATGCTCAGAGAACTAGATGGCGCTAGAAAGCGTAATCGAGCTTGAAATCATGAGACAAGGAGACTGCAGACAAGATGAACAGTGAAAAAGTAATGTGGGTAAATATTTTGAACTTTAAACTTAACACCTGGTAATGACTTGTCTTTGTCCACATTATTGTTATCATACCAAAATTAATATCCATAATGCTTCACTCTTCTGTGTTTTAAAGCTTTCTGAACTGAAAAACAAAAGCAGAAATAACTGAAATAAAAATAGAATATTACATTTAAATCTGGTAATAGTTTGCAAATATCTGCCTTCAGCAAAATATTGTCTAAATTGGCCCAATTGACACAAAACTCAACCAATTCATGGATACCCAGTACAAAATAAGGCTAGAATATCTTGGTAACACAATTTTTTTGAGAACATTAATATTACAACATTAAATTATACTTATTAGATCATTACATGGAAAGTGAGAAATTAGTGAAAATTTATATATATAATGTTTTTCGTTCACATAAAGTCAGAAAAAACAACATATGAATCCAAATGATCATGTATTTATACTTTATGTATATATTATCTGGCAACCCTGAGCACATTAAAAGCTTGGGTGGATGCGTGATCGGTCCCAAAGCCAGATAAATGAAAGATCGAATAAAAACGTTCATGATAAATCGACCCGCGGGTAGTAGGTCTGCAATGCCCTGGTCTGCAATTGAGGGTGCAAAAGCACCCCCGTAGAACTGGGCCTGTATGGATTGTTCTGGAATATACGCACATTTCAAAATATAACTTTTCTGGTAACAAAAGCAAGTTTTGTGGGGATAATAGCCATTTTCTATACTTTTGAGGCAGACGTAATTAGGAAATAACATGTACGACCAAGGAACCATAATAATAATAATACAAATGTGTTACACGGTGCAATCAGACACATTCTACATGACTGTCCATGCTGTTTTCCGCTGTGCAACCGCTTATTTGGTCCCTTCGTGCGAAAGAACTACAACATTGGTTCCTACAAGAATAGGTTCCCAATTTCTTTTAAAAACCTGGCATAACCGGTATTTTCGAGCTTCTTTGGCAGAATTTTGAACTAAGATAACAAAATTGGTCAATTTTTCCGCATACAATAATAACCGTGGCATTTTAATGTCTGAATGTCTAGTGATTTTGCCTTGGTTTAAAGCGATCATGACATTAAGCGTCAAACTTTCCTTGATCTTTTGACATTGAAGAGGTCACTGTATACTATACTATATATAATACTATAAAAACATACTGTAAGTTTCAGAACCCGAAACTTCCTCACTGCAAAATTAGTATTTGTCTATGGAGAGGTTTCTGTGTGCTGAAATAAAATGTTTTGTCAGGAAACAGCTCATCACTTAATGAAGTGACCACCTGTCCAACAATCTTCAACATGTTTACATTAAACAACCCTTTTTGGAATAAACTGTGGAGCTGACTACGGTAAAATAGCTGTTTTATAAGAGAAGGTAGGTGACAGATTATGATTCCCCATTTGATTGTATGGTAACAGCAAAGAGTGACACTTGATCCACGCTAGTTAACCGTTACTGCACCAAAACAGTGTTTCTGAAATACCGTTAGAATGAAGGTGGAAAATTATCATGTTTCACAAATATATGACTTTTCTTGGTGCAATATGAACCTCAAGGAAAATATTAAAATCATAATAAAAAGTCATGACAAAAAAAAAAAAAAAAAACACAACAGCTAAATTAACTGCCCAGTTCACCCGTTTTCTGACTGATCTTTTGATTATCAGTCCCCCAAAAAATAAAATTCCTTTCAAAAGTTTGCATTCACAGCTCACCAGTTCTGTCATACACCATAAACAACTCACTGAGTTTTAAGACTGACACCAATCATCTCTATCATCATATGTAGACTAACTTGCTAAATGCCAATTAAGCATTTTATTGTTTAATCTCTGCAAATGTTTAAACTTTGTAATTACCAACGACTTGTTCATTAAAACCTTTTTTTTATCATTGTAATGATAGATATTGGCAATGTTACAAGCACAACACACGAGCTTTACAAATCTTAATGTGGGCAAAACCTGTAACGTCAATTTAACTAAACTTTTAATTTGCCTGCTAATTTTAACGGTAAACGCCAACATTTGACAGCTTTCCACGGTGTGTACGATACAAGAAATATATAAATATATATTTTTTTTAAACATGCCACAATAACTGACATGCCAGTCAATTAGTCTTTTTTTTTTTTTTTTTACTAAAAATATTCAGAGACAGAAAATTTAAAACAATAAATGAAAATATGCACAAATTTAATCTAAGACAAACAGAACTCTTACAAATCCATAGGAGCCTTATTTGCCTCAATGACAAAAGTATGCTTTGAAAAACACTTGATTTAGTTAACACCAGTAATCAATAAATCTTACAAGCAAAAAATAAACTTCACCTCGCAGTACAGTATATTACATAGCTGAGGATGATCATAAAAAAAAAAAACGAAAAAAAAAAACAGTAGCTCTCCTTTAAGCACGTTGTTCTTGCGCATGAGATAAAGTGGGAAGTCTTCCTTTCCCAGTGGAAACAGGACAATGGTTAAGTTATATCAGTCTTTTTTTTGTTATCTGCAAACTGTGGGTCCATCTAGTGGCAGAAGCAATAAATTCAGGAGCAAAGGAGGACGAGAATAGTGATGCAAGATCTCACAAGAGCTCCTCATTTCTTTTGCTTGGGTGCCGGTCTGAAAGAAACGAAAAATAAAGAGGGAAATTTAGTTTACTAATTTCAATAGACTAAAAGGAAACCACAGGCTTTATGTATAGCCATTGCAAAAAAGAAAACTATAAAAAGTGCACCATTTACAAATATCATATATCAGAATATATACATAAAAAAATAAATGCTGCCAAAAGCTCATGAACAAGCATAATTTTACATTTCTGAAGGGAATGTGAAGAACAGGTACAAATGCTGACAGGAGAGTATGCATACAGATGCTGTCTTTTGTGGGCACGCATACTTCAGTGACAACATTGGCTCCCTGGTCTTAAAACCATCAAGACTTACCTGTAGATTCCCACAACAACTGCATGGTCTCTCTCATATGGCTCAAGTGTCAGCTGCTCCTGGGGTTTCATGTTCTCTGCACTCATCTTCTTAACCTCCGATGCAAACACTGCCTCTGGTGCTGCCGTTGAATCAATGCAGTTTGCCTGAAGAAAGCAATGGTGAAAGGGAAAAAACATACGTTTCTTTTTAAGATTTGACTTTAGGCCAAGCATGATTTTCACGGATTCAAAATAGATTTAACATGTAAACGTTGATTAATATTTCTAAAGGTATCAAAATAATTAACAGGTGTTGCCATAAGGTTAATGATGCATTAAATTACAAATATTATTTTGACTATTCCTTACTGTTGTAAGACTAAGAATTCTTCAATGTCAAAACATCCTTATTTTACCTTAATGGAAATTACGAAATGGCCTCCATTCTTCAGGAAGTTGTGTGCATTCAGGGCAACAATTCTGGTTTGGTCAGGCTGAGCAACATCAGCAAAGATGACATCCACCATACCTTCAAGAAAAGCAGTGGTTAAATAAACAACCTGGAATTGCTTTTTCAAAGGTTAAAAATACATATTTGTATCACAGGAACTTACCAACAAGCATGCGATATTTGTGTGGGTGCCGTGCATCTTCAATGATGGGAATAATGTTGGTTCTTTTCTTTGCCACATTCAGCAAGTCTCTGCCTGATCTGTGGGAGAACTCGACAGCGTACACCAGCCCATCCTGTACGCAAACAAAAATTAGAAAAACGTAATACCCCTTACCTAAATAACAAAATCACATTTACTTCCAGAAAACGTGGCCTACCAGTAGCACAGCAGAAAACTAGTAATATAACACTGTTTAACCACACCTACAGCAAATCTGAGTTTATGCATTGATTAGATTCTAATTACAAACTACTACTACAGAGCTACAAATATGGAGACACCTGAATCAATATTAAAGGGATAGTTCACCCAAAAATGTAAATTCTATCATCATTTACTCACTCCTACGCCATCACATTTGTACGACTCTCTTCTGCTGATAACAAACTAAGATTTTTAGAAGAATATCTCTGCTCTATTCTAAGTGAATGGTGACTAGATCTTTAAAGCACAAAAAAGCAGCATAAAAGTAATCCATATGACCCCAGTGCTTAAATCTATATCTTCAGAAGTGATGATAGGCATGTGTGAAAAACAGATCACTATTTAAATCAGTTTTTACTCTAAAGTCTCCTCCCTGGCAAGTAGGTAGCGATATGCATGAAGAATGCAAATTAGTAAAAACAAAAGAATGTGAAAGTGGATATTTATAGTAAAAAAGGACTTAAATATTGATCTGTTTCTCACCCGCACCGATCATATCATGCATCACTAAACATGCTTCTGAAGATTAAACCACTGGAGTCGTATGGATTACTTTTGGCTTTTTAGAGCTTCAATGTTCTAGCCACCATTCACTTGAATTGTATGGACCTACAGAGTTGAGATGTCCTTCTAAAACTCTAAAATTGTTTTCAGTAGAAGAAAAAAAAAAAAAAAGTCATACCCATCTAGGATGGCATGAGGGTGAGTAAATAAGAGTTTTAATATTTGGGTGAACTATCTCTTTATCAACAATTACAATTTATGTTTTAATAATGTTAAATATCTGATTCTATTTGCTGGTGATGTGTACAAAATGTGGAAATTAACAATAAAAGCAAAGTCCTCTTACCGGCCCAACAATATCAGAGACATGGGATACAGTAGTCCCCGATGCGGCTCCCAAGTACATGACTTTTGATCCTGGCTTGATGTGTATCTGGTCTATACCGCCTAAAATGGCTGCAGCCAGCTTTGAGCGGAAAGGGTTCCACGCTCTGTACTCAATCTTTGTTTCTCCTTCCTTCAAAGACAGAAATGCATGTAAATATTCATAATACATGCATCTGAAGGCTTCTAGAATAGCTTGAATGAAAACTAGAGACGTCACCATCACTATGAACTCACCTCAACGCTTACTCTTTTCTCTCCATATACAGACTCTCCAATCACCATGTTCTTTGTGACCAGGGCGTCTTCCTTACCGCGGCAGATAAAAACTCCTGGGATTTTCAAATTAAAGGGGATTTTAAAAATAATGAAATTCCAAAACGTAATTTCCCTTCAGATTTGAGAGTAAACAATGCTAATGACTCACCTTCATGTCTGTGAGGCTCTACAGTCACCCTTTTGCCTCCCCTGAATCCTCCTCGTCCCCCTCCTGCTCCTCTTCCTCCACGGCCTCTGGGAGTGCCACGACTGAACCCTCGCCCACGGAAGCCCCCTTCACCACTGCCACCACCAGGGGATCTGAACCCTCCACCTTCATCAAAAAAGTGGAGATGGGTAAGTTTAAGACTTTTATAGCACACTGGAAAACTTCACAAAAAGTGCAGAAGTTGTCTGATATTTCACCACAAAGCATCTCTATATTTTGATAGCCCTAACTCTCAAAACCATCTAAAAACTACCAATTTGCAAACCACTTTGGATAAAAGTAAATAATTGTATAAATAGGTAGTTGACGACATGGAATTTGGTGTCCCCAAAGAAAAGGGCAATTAAGTTTTCTTATATTTTCATCATTTGGCTGGAGCAAAAAAAAAACACATCGAATGTCAAATGATCTACTCAAATTGTGATTTAAGCAATTTCAAGTAAACTATGGAAATTGTCCAGCAGTGTGACGGTCACACACAGACATGTATCAAAATGAATAGAAATACATTTTAAATGTATTGGGAGTATCTAACCCTCAGAGACAAAAGCGCAAAGATTTATGCATTTTCTTTATCCTACTTGAATGTGGTTTTAGGAAGCAAATTATTATTAAAATTGCTTTTTTTTTTTTTTTTTAAAGCATATTTTGTTTTAGGGTGACTTTTGTGTGACTTTGCAAGCTGTGACATGCAATTCATATCATAAAAAACAAACAAATGTAAACTTTGGTAGTGAATGCAAAGAGCTCCAGCTTCACTTTAAACGCTTGTGTAATGACAAATATTCAAACACAGTGAAATCTCAAATGTTTTGCCTTCGTGAGAAATAAGGGATTGTATGTTTAATCAGAGCATTAAAATAACACGCGAAAGTGAAGATATTTGGATGAAATATTTTAATATCTAAAAAAATTTGTTTATTTTTTTAAGAAAAATATATAATATAAAATATGAGCTCCAAAAACAGTGTAAATAAATATAAAATGACCAAAACTAAAGCTGACCAAAAAGACATATTTGAAGTAATTAGAAATATTTTTATATTGTTCATGTCCCAAATGTTTAAAGCCTTAAAAGCAAATCCTAAATCCCTATTTTATAATTTGATTTATATATGAAGTTAAAAGAATGTTCCGGGTTCAACACCAGTTAAGCTCAATCATCAGCATGCAGTGAACAGAGGCCAATTATTTAGCATTAAAATACAAACTTTTATAGCCACAAGACTAAGGATATTCATGTAAACATGATTTTAGTGATCAAACCATGCAAAGTTATAGTCAATGTTACAACTTTGCTACCATGACCATTTAATGTCCACAAACCTTAAAATGGTTAAAATGACCATTTAAACAATTTTACAAGTTAACAGAATTAATGCAAGTGTTTTATAAGCTTCACATTTCTGTTTAAACCCTCCAAAAATTGTCCTCATTCACTTCCATTGTAAGTGTCTCACTGTAACCCAGACTTTTTTTCTTTTTTTTTTTTTTTAAAGAGGAACGAGTCAATTATTTTTTGTGGTAATCAACATTATGCCACAAATGCTGTTGATTGAGCTTAACTTGTATTGAACCCGGAATATTCCATTAAATATGTAAAAATTACTTTATAAAAGCATTATGATGCCCCTTAAGAAATTTGACTATTAGTGGAAGCCCTGAAAGAGATATTTATTCACCATAATCACTGTTATTTGCTTAAGAATTAATCACCAGCCAAATTTCTGAATTGTGACAGCCTACCACTACATATTTACACATTGCATTACAATGTAAAAGGTTAATATGACTAAACTTGTGAATGCAAACAGTTGATAAAAATAGGTGAAAAATTTTAACTAGGGATGTTACATAATCTAAATCTTAAAACTTACACTTTCCTTTTACACAAAAAAAATGAACACCTTATATTGATATTGAAAAAAGTTTGTCAACAAACCAGATTTAAGGGAAAAAAAACATACAAATGCACATTAGGCAATAATGTAATACATATCAATACATTAGAAATTGTTTTGCAGTGAACAAAGATAAAAAAAATACAAATACATACCACCACCAGCACCACCTCGACCTCCACGGAATCCTCCTCTTCCACCCCGGTCTCCTCCACGGCCTCTGCCCCCGAAGCCCCCTCTAAAACCGCCGCCACCGCCACCACCTCTCGGACTGAATCCTGACAACAAAGATTAAATATCAAGGTCCTTTAAATGGAAAACATAATTTATCACACTAAAACAGAAGACACCATTAGTCAAACAAGGCTGGACTTTAAATATCCTCCCTAATATTCGAGTCAGCGTGGACCATGTTGATTTCGATTAATTGATAACTTTGGGTTTGTCTCGGTCACAGAACTAAAATCAATTCATTTGTACCAGGTTGTTGAAATGCACTTAACATGGACGCACAAGCAAGCCATTTTCCTAAACCCATGTGGTCACCAAAAATGGGTGAAAGCTCACTCGTTAAAACATTTGTTCAAAACGACTAGGCAGTACCGACTATATAATATTAGCGTGAATTAATTTAATAATCTATTAAACAGCGCAATTAATTGTATAGTCTTGGATCATACACGTGCCATGTGGGAGCCCCGCGTGCACAGCATGGTTGCTCGCACGAGCACTGCAACAAGCTTAACTAGGTCATCTTTGTAATAACACTTTGTTAGAAAAACACGTTAAAAATGTTTACATACAAAAAGATGATAAGAAACAATATCAGGACATTACAAATAAAGAAAAAAACGAGATTCGTATCTAAAACTTCATGCGCGTGGCTAACATGGCCGGCATGTCCTCACGCGGGCACATCAACATTTATAAATGAGTGTTAAATCGTATGACGTTAGATAAAAACATAAAGATGCATCCGAAATATAAATAGCTTACCTGGTTTCATTGTATCTTAGTATATATGGCTAATCCTCTTCTAATTATACAAACTGTTGCAGCTTATGCAGTTCCACCACTTTCCCTCTGAACTCGTTCAACAATGTGATCAGATGGCCACATGTGCGTCAAACGTCTTTTCCCACAATGCACTTGCAAAAAACGTGGCTCTTGCTTACCCCCGTCATATAGTGGGGAAGATATGTAACTACAACCAAGTTCCAATGCACTACACTACAATGATTGTTTGTTTTTTCACATCCAGTCATAGTTTAACCTTGGTTTTTGGGCATAGTTGCACTATGAAGTGCCACGTAAATACCAGTACAGTAGAGTAATCATTTTGTAACCTACCATCTGATACCATCAAAATACCATGGTAGTGCCAGCGTATTTTGTGTAAGGGTAATTATGGTCAATTTATTAAAAAGATTTTCATAATTATGGAACAAGACAACAGGTGATGATAGACTACAAGATAAAATGTAACTTCTTCTTCATTTTTTTTTTTTTTAATTAATAAGGAATTAAGATGAAATGCTTCATAAAGAGAGACACGGTGAAGGCAGGGCAACAATTAGCCTAAAGCAAAAGTGACACACAAAAAAAAAAACAAGACTGAATTCTACAATACAAATTGGCCACAAAATGGACGTTTCAATATTTAGGAATAGATTAGAATAGCTTCTGTACATAGAAGAGGTGGGCATACTGTACATTTTTATTTCCCTGTTAAACGTAACCTCTTGTCAGGGACGGATTACAGGCAGGGCCAATGGGGCCAGTACCCAGGTGCCCTTGACTGGGCTTTAAGGCTGCGTGATATAGTTTGGTGGTGGTGAGTCATCAGATATTTGCAAGGAACACACGTACAGTGTTTGCTGAATCTGGAACACAGGAGTGTTGTTTGAGATCTGAAGGAGGTTTTATTTTGTGGTTGTTGTGATTTCTGAGTCCTTACAGATGATTTGACATGTTACCAGTTTCTTTTTTTTTTTTTTTTTTTTTGGAGAATTAGGTATAAAATTATTTATTTGCAATATCTGTGAATTTTTTAATAATGTTATCCATGCCAATTAAAGGATTTATTCACCCCAAAATGAAAATTCTCTCATCATTTACTCACCCTCATGCTATCCCAGATGTGTATGACTTTCTTTCTTCTGCTGAAGACAAACAAAGGTTTTTAGAAGAATATGTCAGCTCTGTTGGTCCGTACAATGCAAGTGAATGGGTTTCAAATTTTTGATGCTCAATAAAGCACAAAAAGTTAAGTCAATCAATTTTATTTGTATAGCGTCTTTCACAACACACATTGTTTCAAAGCAGCTTTGCAGAAGATCAGGCATTAACAGAAGGTAAAACTGTAATGTCTATAATGTCGATGAATCATCATTGTGTAATTAGATAAAATATGATTGTGAATTGTGTTTCAAAAATAATTAAATCAATTATAATTGTATTAATAACGCCAGTGAGCAAGCAGAAGGCATCTGTGGCAAGGAAAACAAAACTCCATAAGATGTTGATTAATGGAGAAAAATAACCTTGGGAGAAACCAGACTCACTGTGGGGGCCAGTTCCCCTCTGACTAACATCATGAATATAACGCCAATATTACTTATTTATAGTGCAAGTGGTGGTTTAAAATTATTAAACTAAGTAAGTGTTAAGGGTCATTGTTTAAACATAGATTTTGTAAGAACTGTATGATTAATGATTGATGTCTTTGAAGTCCATCCTGGATTAACTGCAGAAGTTCACATAGATGCAATTGTCCTTGTTAATTGTCTGATGAAGGCTTTTGTTGGCAATTGTTAGTCTGTATATCCCATTTCAAGATCGTAGTCCATCAATAGACCGAGGTGATGCAGGCAGAGATCAGGGATGTGAAACGCAGTTCAACCTGGCCGGTAATAACAGTGAGGTTCGGTGTGGTCCATCCTAAATACAAGGTTCAGACAATGGCATAAAGGCATAAATGGCCAAAAAGGCAGCATAAAATTATTCCACATGACTCAAGCGACTAAATCTTCAGAAGCGATATGACAGGTGTGGGTGAGAAACAGATCAATATTATGGTCCTTTTTAATAGAAATTCTCCTTCCTGCCTAATAGTTGGTGAGATGCACGAAGAAAGCTTTTAGTCAAAAACAAAAGAAGAATGTGAAAGTGAAAGTGGAGATTGATAGTAAAAAAAAAAGTACATAAATATTGATGTTTCCACACTTCTGAAGATATGGACTTAACCACTGGAGTCTTATGGATTACTTTTATGATGCAAAATTCTGTTACCCATTGACTTGCATTGTGAGGACCCACAGAGCTGAAATATTCTTCTAAAAATCTTTGTTTGTGTTCAGCAGAAGAAAGAAAGTCCCACACATCTGGTAAAGCATGAGGGTGAGTAAATGATGAGAGAATTAAACATTTTTGGGTGAACTATTCTTTTAAATAATGTGGTCATTTTTATGACTTAAAGCTTATGTATGTAATTTCTGTGACACTAGCGACACCGAATGCTCTTACAAAATTAAACATTAGCCTCATTTCCACCATCGGGCCAAACCGTTCTGGTCTGAGCCGAACCAGGCTAGCCGGCACGGTTACGGATTCTTTATCCACTGTGGTGCTGAAAACACACTTCTAATGTACACAAGAAATACGTCAATCATTACCTTAATAACACAAGAGTTTAAGGACCACGTGAGAATTGTGTTTACGATGCCCAAATAGTGCGGTTGTCTAACTGTGCTGAGGATTCCGGGCCGGGAATGGTTTCCAAGCTTGCCTTGCCGAATCGTGCCCAGGTAGAAAAGCTACTGTAACCATTCTTCACCGTGCTCAGAACCATTCGGCCCAATGGATCAAAATAGTTTTTGGATATGCCCTCTGCCTCCCATTGGTCAAACAAAGAGATAGTCCCATCCCTAACTCAAGCTATTGGTTGAGTAATGTTGTTGGGGCGGGTCTAAGTGGGTATCTCTAAACAAACAGTCATTTTTATAGCGCCAAAGAGACACAGTGTTTACAGATTTAAAGAAAATGTACCTAAGAATGGCTTACTTCTAGTTGTCTCTGCATATTAAGCTGGGATCGTGTGGTAAAGTATTTTAAAACTGAAAAAGTTACATCAGCTTTAAATGTGCACTCATTCTTTATTTATGTCGTCTTGGACTTACACTGACAGCAAGGATCATGGATGAAGCATAAATCAAACTCACTAGTTTTCATTTACACCTTTCATTTACATTTGTCACCTATAATTAATTTAATCCATGAGTGAAAGTTACAGAGATTAAGCAAGTGGTCTTCAGCTGGTCATGTGATCCAAACATGGCAGCCCCATGAGGAAACCCTCTTTATGTAGAATACAACAGGTTATTATAAGGTTACTGATTTGACTGGAGTCTTCATTTTAATGTGAGGGGTCATGACTTTAAACATATGTTTCAAATATACTATTTATTTCTTTAGGAGTAAAACTTTTATTGAGGAAAGTATTACTGAGTGCACCTTTAAATTTATTAATATACTCACAGATCCTAATTTTTTTTTACCATGTTAATTTTCTCATAAATCAACAAGAGGATCAAGCAAGTGCCATTGGTCCATTTTAGACCTTGAACATTAAATCTTGGATTATTGTGATGTTTTAGTTTAAACAAAGCTTGAATTGAGCTTTTTGCATTAAAGGAATACTCCGGGTTCACTACAAGTTCACTACAGCATTTGTGGCATAATGTAGATTGCCATAAAGAGGCACTTACAATGGAAGTGATTGTGGGGCCAATTTTTGGTGGGTTTAAAGGCAAAAATGTGAATCTTTTAATTTTTATAAAAGCACTTACATGATTTCTTCTTTTAAAACTCATGTATTATTTGAGCTGTAAAGTTGTATATATCATATGTTGTGACATTACATGGAAACAAATTTGTAAAATTGGATATAACAGATAAGGTTAGTAAGTGTTAGTTAGTTTATCACACTAAAATGTAAACATGCATATTGTTTATGTCTTGTGGCTTTACTTTTGTGACAATAGTTATTTGAACATTTACGTGTTGGCCCCATTCACTTCCATTATAAGTGCCTCACTGTGACCCAGATTTGTGCTTTTTTTAAAGTAAACAAGGGACAAGTCAAAACAATTTTTTATTGGTAATCAATATTCTGCCACAAATGCTGTTGATTGAGCTTAACTTTTATTGAACCCAGAATATTCCTTTAAATTACTTAAATGAGGCTTTCAATGAATGTTTTCTTACTCATAACACATATTTCTCATTCTCCTGTGATCTCATGCAGCTCACTGTATCTGAGGAGGAATTATTTATAACTTTATATATATATATATATATATATAGTCACTTCTTGAAAAATAAAACAGAAATGTAACAAACTTTATTAAGTCTGGTGTATTATAGAAAGAGCAAAAAGAGGGCTTGAAATATTTTTGAGGGCACTTATCAAACAGAATCATAAATAAAGTAAAAACAGAATATTGATACGGAAAATGACACAATCAACCAATTAGTACAATGTTTCATACTTTCTCTGACACAAAAATATATTTTTAAATAAAATATAATGAGTAATTGCATTGTGCGTTCTAATTTGTTGAGTGTTTATACCCAACATTTTGTTGCTTGTGTACACCATGCTATGTCACAGAGTCCTCAAAATATATCTCAAATAAGTTTAAAAAAGTGTTATTTACATGCATGTAATCTCACTTGTTGTGAGTTAAAGGGATAGTTCACCCAAAAATGAAAATTCTCTCATCCTTTACTCACCCTCATGCTTTACCAGATGTGTATGACTTTCTTTCTTCAGAACACAAACAAAGATTTTTAGAAGAATATGTCAGCTCTGTTGGTCCATTCCTATCATATCACTTCTGAAGACATGGATTTTACCACTTGAGCCATATGGATTACATTAATGCTGCCTTTCTCTTCTTTTTGGATCTTTAATGTTCAGCAAAGAAAGTCAGTCACATCTGGGATGGCATGAGGGTGAGTAAATGACAAAAATACAGATTTTTCATTTTTGGGTGAATTTAAATTAGAGCTGAATGAGGGTTTAAAGAGATGGTTCACCCAAAAATGAAAAATCTGTATTCATTACTCACCCTTATGTTGTTTTTTTTCCCCAGTAGAACACGAGACCTATTTAATAATGTTTGCGCTGCTCTATTTTTTTTTCATACAATGGAAGCGAATAGTGACTGAGATTGCCAGTCCCTAACATTCAGACTGAATGCGTACGCATGCACGCACGCACACACACACACATACATGTTGGTCTACCTATCATTATGATGACTTTCCATACACATAATGAGTTTTATACAGTACAAACTATAGATTCTATCCCCTAATCCTAAAACAAGTCCTAAACCTAACCTCACAAAACCCTCACATTTTCAATAAAACATCGTTTAATGTGTTTTTTTAAGCTATTTAAATTATGGGGACACGAGAAATGTCCTCATAAACCACATTTCTATCATAATACCCTTGTAATTACCAGTTTGTAAGCTAAACAATTGTCCTCGTAAACCACATAAACATGCCCACACACACACACACACACACACACACACACACACACACACACACACACACACACACACACACACACACACACACACACATATACACACACACACACACAGCACAACTAATAGAACAGAATGCAGGTCTCGAGACGAGTTTTTAAAAATTGAAATTCTTAACTTGACACTTTGTCTAAAAAAAAAAAAAATGCAGACTCCAGCACAAGATGCTGAAAAAAACAGCGAAATGCAGACTTCTGTCTAACACATGTTTATGTTGAACTGGAAAACAGAGCAGATGGACGCAAAACATTTTTCGGTGTGTACGCCTCTTTATATCTCCTTTTGTGTTCAATAGGGGAAAATCATAAGGCTGAGTAAATGTTGACAGAATTGTAACGTAAGTATATTTTTCATCAAAAATGTTATTTAATAATATCTGATTTTGTACTTGAAAACAGTTTTTAATAACAGTGCCAGTGTGAATGTAGACCTATAGGCCTATAGATTTTTACAGTACTTCAGTTTATATGGCTGAAGCAAACGGAAATGCAGGTGCAAGATCTTGTTTTCTTCGTCAATGATGCTGCAATGTGCCATCTGTCCACACGGGGGCAGCATAAGACTTATCACAAAACAGTCGGACTCGGTCATTCTTGTCCACATTCCATCCTGTTCATATCACCATTGCTAACAGTCTCTTCTGCTGCTGCTGCTGCTTCTCCTTCCAGTTTACCTTCATCAGGCATCTCCTCTGGGTGTACAGGCTCTCCCAGTGTGGCTGGGGGGGAAATAGGAGGCAGAGGGTTAGCTTCCCCTTTCTTTGCCAGTTCTGCTAGTTCCCGTGCGGAGCAGTACGGGGTTGGGGTGTGGTAAGTGTGGTGGAAAGTATCATAATCCACCTCGTAAAATCCCTCTTCCAATGAAAGCACAGGGGTGAAGCGCTCTCCCCAAAGCACCTCTGAGTTGAGGTAAGAGCTGCGGGCTTGACATGTCATTCCTTCGGAAAAATGCAGAGGAAAGTGTGTTTATGAGACTGAAGAGCATAGAATATAAAAACAATGTAAAAACATAAAAAAGGGAGGTTGATTCATGAATTACCATAGTATGTATGGACCAGCCTCAGTAATTACAGGGATTAGTTCATCCCAAAAATGATAGTTCTCTCATGGTTTACACACCTTTAAGGCATACCAGATGTCTCTGTCGTTCCTTCTTCAGCAGAACCGAAATGAAGATTTTTACAAGCACATTTCAGTTCTGTTTGTCCATACAATGAAAGTGAATGGGTGCCATGACACTGCTCTCTGTTTGATGGTCCAAAAGTCATATTTAGGCAGCATATAAGTAATCCACATGACTCCAGTTGATCAATGAATGTCTTCTGAAGCAATTCGATAGATTTGTTTAAAAAAAATTGTTTATTAAAATACTTCCTACTACCAGGTGACCCATCACAGAGCTGTCACGTGACCTAAGCGCAATGGAGCGTTCACGCAAAAAGTCGGAAACGCACACTTTGTATACAACAGAGGAACAAATGTCACGCGAGAGTTAGGTCATTTCAAACAGTATCCCAGCGCTGGCCGGAAGTAACATTTTAAAATTAAAAATGTTTTAATTAGCAATTTGTTTCTTACTTAAACCTAGCGATTTGCTTCAGAAGACATTTATTTATCGAATGGAGTCACGTGGATTACTTTTAAGCTGCCTAAATATTACTTTTGGACCGTCAAGCCAGTATCTTCATGGCACCCATTCACTTTCATTGTATGGACAAACATGAGCTGAAATGTGCTTATAAACATCTTAATTTCGGTTCTGCAGAAGAAGGAAAGACACACATTTGGGATGGCTTAAAGCGACAAAAATGCCCCAGATTTTAAAAAGGCATTTTTTTTTAAATTCTGTTTTCTAACATTTGAAATATTTCATAATAATATTCTGCCCTAGGCATTTCCTAGGAAAAATCTGTTATCATTTAATCTCCCTAATGTTGTTCTAAACCCCCATGACTTTCTATCTTTCAAGAATAACAAAAAGAGATGGTAAAGAGAATGTAAGCTCCAGTCACCTTTCAATGTCATTGCAGGTTTTATTTTTCTCCATACAATGAAAGTAAATGGTGACTGTCATTCTGCTCAACCTCTCCTTTTGTGTTTCACAGCCATTTGGGTTTGGAACAACATAAAAGTGAGTACATGATGATTACGATTTTGGGTGAAATATCCCTTATATATTAGAAATTATTTGCCCTCTAAGAGGTAAAAATGCCCCTTAAAAGAAATTCCAGGGGGCAAATTTGCTCCATAATAAAAACATTAAACTTCTAACATTGGTGAACAGCCATAAATAGTTCATGCATAATATGCAAATTTATATTGAGAGATTAGACTTTTGGAAAATTAAATTAAATTAATTAATTAATTATTAAGCAACTTGCATTAGAGAGCTGCTTCAACACATGAACAGAAAATGTGTCTAAATGACAATGTAGTGCGGATATAAAACAGTAATTCTTGCAATGTTCCAGTTCCAGGAATAGTTCCCCAAAAATTGTAATTCTGTAATAATTTACTCAAGTCGTTTCACGGTCCTTTGACTTTCTGCCTTCCTATATGCACAGGAATGTTTTGAGGAATATTCTGCTGTTATTTCCCAACAATCAAAGGTAAAGGGACCTCTTTTATGTGGAAAAGTGAGGCGTAACCATTTTGTGTTTCAACAGAACTTTCATTTTTGGGGGAACTGTCCCTTTAAGACACTGTAATACGATCAATTCAGTTTTTACAATAATAGGACCTCAACAAAATCCACTTTAACATGAACTGAGGAATTACCGGTTCCATTTTATCTTCTGAAACTCGCAAAAGATCATTGTGCTTTTGATCTTTAAAGGTAAGTAATAGTTGTATTATTATTTTTACGGGAATATACCATAATGTTATTTAAGTGATGAGAACAATTTCAAAGAAATGCCCAGACGTGCATGCACATGCACTACTGAATATATATGCACACTTTACCTAACAATAAAATTCAAGCATTTTCATCATCTGATTAAGTGAACCTTGAACAACAGCATCAGTAACTCAACAGAACTGCAATGTCAGACAGAGCAACAAAACACACCTCCAACAAGCATCTTAAAAACAATCTGACACACACAGAGTGGAATATATCATTAAGCTGTTATAATGAATATAGCATATGAAACATAGGAGAAACTCTGTGGCCATCATTCATCAATGCGATCAACATTCATGAGATTCATAGTGCACAGTAGTTCAATCCAACTAGATGGGGATTGCATTTAATAATATAGCAGAATAATAAATGTGTGCTCTCATGAAACAGCAATGGAGTTCCCTTTTTGACTTATAATTGACTTTAACACCTCTTTTGAAACCTCTGTTTTCCATTTCCTTGCATCATCATCATTATCCAAAATGTGCGGTTCAGGAGAGTGTTTTCAAAATGCTCCGTTTTCGGTGGAGGAAAACACTAGAACATGGTTATAGTATGGATAAGAGGTGTAAACGCTGCAAAATTAATTAATGTGTTTTCAAAAGAAAACGTATTATATGATCTGATGAGGCCTTAGTCTCCCTCTGATTAATTCCAAAAAAACTAGACAATTTTATAACCAAAAAAAAGCCTCACTGGCATTAAAGCTTTAATTTATTAAAGGAAAGTGATTTTCAAACATCTGTAAGCCTCTGAGGGCCACATCGAGCAAGTTCAGCTAAGAGCAACACCCCGTGGACAGATCTGCATTTAATGTGTTGCTCAGTTGAAAAGGAACTGTAAGGAGAGCAAATATTATATTGATTAGTCTTGGATTCTGTATATGAGTTCACTCTCTGTTCAGTGCCTCCATTATGCAGGGGCGGATTATGACTAGCAAATGCCCTGCGGACAGTTTTCTTTTAAAGTTGAGATGTATGCAATTGACGTTCATTCATTTAAGTCTCTTTTAATATCTGTTCTGTTATTTACAGTCAGATTAATTCATACACAGCATGGATGTGGTGAAGGAACTGCTCAACTGAAACAAGTATGCTGAACTGCCGTATGTCTTCTTAAAGAGACAGTACCATTTTAATGTTTGTTATACATAATGTAAATACTACAAATTATGCATACAAAAAACAAGCATGTAACTTAATGTATGATAAATGTGTAATCGTGCATATATTAAAAGGGGCAATAATACATTATGAAATATTTTAACACTTTAAATATTGAAGAATTGTAGGCTTCTACAGCATCTACGTCTGGGTTTGGTGAAGCTTGGCAAAGAGTTCAGGTAGTTCTGGTTTGCGCAGCTATATCTTTTCTAACTCATCTGAATGATGGGGTGCGTTCCATTCAGAAGTGATCATCCCTATACCCTGTTTCCTTCAAAGACTTTACCCTCCATTGTGAGAGCTTTGAAGGGCTGAAAGATGTAGGGCTCACAAATTGTGGTCATTTGGTCATTTTATAGGAAATTCGGTTTGAAACGACTCTACAGCTTGACTACCATTATTATTTTACAATCAAAAAAGCCCTGTGAAGGCATAATTTAAGCCAAAATCCCCTAGACTACAATACATTGACAGAATGTTTAAATGATCTAAGAGTCTGTTTTTTAATTTTCGTTATTTCAACTTTTACAGCTGTAAAAACGTACACACAAGCACACTCTCGTGCGCTCTTCTTTCTTTTGTACTCAGTACTTTTGCCCCACAAAAATAAAATATCAATATTTTCTATTTCCCAACCACCTAAGCCAAGTTAGTTTTTTTGATGTAGGGCAAACATGCAGTTATAGCAATGAAGAGTATTAAAACTATTTTGTTCGACAGCCCATTTATCCAAGGGTAGTCAAGGGCTCCTGGGCACAGGCCCCATTGGCCCGGTCCATAGTTCACCTATACCCTAATGTCAATACCATGATTGGTCATGAGCTACCAATTCCATAACACTTTACTAATTGCGTAATTCCAGGAACACATCAACCATTATAACTGGGGTGATGTAACCCCCTCTACAAAATCCCCCAACCCACCCCCTTTTATTGTATTTGGAAAGATAATAAATATATTTATAAACTTCCTTTTTGCTTGGAACAGAAACCTCTGCCAACCCTTTCATTAACAGTGTACTGAACGAACGCACAAGCGGTATTCGGGTATCCCACTATGGCTTTCAGCAGAGAAGACTACTAGGCGATGCAGTGTAATTAACCAATATAACTTTCTCTCTTTTTTGCTACACAAAGGGACACATGTTGAAAAAAAGTTGTGCTCAGTGAAGTCATACAATGGCAGTGGATGGTGACCAGATCTTCAAGCCACAAAAGAATGCAAAAGTGTAATTCAGAAGTCTAATAAATTATTCAACATGACTCATGCCTTGTTTTGAAGGTATATGATAAGGTTTGATGAGAAATAAACCTAAATCGAAATTATTATTTAGAAATTAATCTTCATCGACCGTTGATCTCCTGTGTGCGTTCTTGAGAGTGCACGAGAGCAGCAGTTATGCTGCCCCCCCGCACATACACAAAGAAGCCACAGTCAGACAGAGAGGACTTAAACTCTAGAAAACATAGAAAAGATACCTATTACCGTGTGTTGTGTAATGTCTGTTTAGGATCATTTGTGTGTGGTTGCCTCAGCCTCCTCTGTCTCTCATAGTTTGATTTCTGAGTACTTCTATTAAGGCTAGGCATAGAAATACATCTCCTCTGTGACTTCAAACACTTCAGACTTGTTTTATAAGTTTGGTCCTCTGGTTTGTATTGTGTTGCCTTTTCTGTTGTTAATATCTTTGTGGGGGTCCCCTTGTACCAAACATCCTGCAAGCAGGGGGGCACCGTAACGGCTGCTCTCGTGCACTGTCAAGAATGTGCAAATGAGAGCAATGGTCGGTCAAGATTTTTACTAAATAATTAATTAGATTTCTGCTTATTTCGGAACAAGGCATGAGTCACATTGAATAATTTATTAGACCTCTAAATGACACTTTTGCTTCCTTTTAAAGCATGAAGAGTTGGTCACTATCCACTTCCATTTTATGACATCACTGTGCACAAAATCTTTTAAAAATGTCTCCATTTATATACAGAAAAAGAAAGAAAGACATATTGGTGTAGAACAACAGGAAGGTGAGTAAATAATGAATGATTGTTTTATTTTTGGGTGGACTATCCCTTTAAGCTGAAAATAACTTCTCTTAGGAAATCAATAATTATCTCTATAATATAGCTTTCTAATTTCTAAACTGTTTTCTGATTCATTTACTAATATCCGACCTCTAATTATAGTCAGGTTAAACCTATATCCGACTGAAAGTGGGATGTCCTTGAGCTTTAAATGTGAGACAAAACAAAGTTAAATTCTGCAAACAGCATTAAAAAAGCGATCATTGTGGGCTGAATCAAGCTTCTCGCTTGCTACCCACTCCCAAGCAATGATTCATTATTTTCGAGGTAGAAGGCTGTGTGTTTTTGAGTGTGTATGTGTGAGAGTAAATCTTATCATGAATTGCATTAGAGTTCCCTCAATTGTCTTCTGCTCACTAATTTCCCTAAGGCAGTTCTATTGACAGGCCATAGTCTTACTAACTGACATCGCTGAAGTCCTCCATCTTTTTGTTTAATGCAGGCAGCCATATCTGTCAATACTGACACTTAGCACAATGCAAAAGCAATTAGCATGGTGTAATTGCAACTGCTGTCACATAAAATCGCTGTCAATATAATTAGAGATTCCCATGAAAATTCCACATCAAATCCCACTGTCAACATTCTGTTGCCAGGGGAACTGCAGGGCAAATCTGGTCACTTTTCATGTTTGACATGCAGGCTACATTCATCTAAATAATGCCCTGACTTGACCAAAGGAGCTATACACTAACATGCCTCTTTATTAGGTACACCTGTTCATCTAGTTATTAATGCAATGATCTAATCAGCCAATCTTGTGGCAGCAGTGTAATTTATAAAATCATGCGTCAGGAGCTTCAGTTAATGTTCACATCAAACATCAGAATGGGGGAAAATGTGATCTCAGTGATTTAGACTGTGGCAAGACTGTTGACATGTGTGTTTATTTAGGTTACTGTTACCTTCCCGTCAGCTCGAACCAGTCTAGCCATTCTCCGTTGACCTCTCTCATCAACAACGCATTTTCGTCCACAAAACTGCCGCTCACTGGTTGTTTTTTGTTTTTCGCACCATTCTCTAAACACTCTAGAGACTGTTTCATGTGAAAATCCCAGATGATCAGCAGTTACCGAAATACTCAAACCAGCCCATCTGGCACAACAATCATGCCACTGTCTAAATCACTGAGATCACATTTTTCCCCATTCTGATGGTTGATGTGAATTGATGTGCCACTGTTGCCACACGATTGGCTGATTAGATAATCACATGAATAAGTAGATGTACAGGTGTCCCTAATAAAGTGGCTGGTGAGTGTATAACACCTGGAGAGAGCATCTGTTAGCATTACTATTCAAATGACAGTTGCTTGGCTGGCACATAAACTCCTAGAGGTAAGTGATTTTTAAATATTTGCTCACGGGTGCTCAGATATGCAGCCAAACACCTGAGCCAGAAATGCCATCTGGCTACTTACTATGGAAGACAATAGAGCACCACAGTCTACTCCTATTTTTTCAGCCGTCTTAGTTCCGGAAGTATTTTTCCCATTAATTTTAATTTTTTTGCATTGGAATTTCATAAAGTAAGAATTCAAAGCCTTGAACCAAAACAACCAGCTCAGAGGTGAATCAAAAAAGTATTTGAAAATCTGAGAAAAAGGCAAAGATAAAAGACTGAATACTTCACGTCATTCATGAGGGCACGAACTACAATCCCATGAAGCATTGTGAATGACATCATTGATTTAAAAGTGGAAAAATATAGAAACTGTTGATTTAAATGTGTTGATTCTTAGAATTCATCTATTTAACTCTTTAAACTCTGTGGGTGTTTTTAAAGATTTCCTGTTTCAGTGGCATACCCAAAATTAAAGGCTTATAAAAAAAAAAGTATGGTCAAGTGTTTGGTATCATTGTAAAGAAAGCTACAATATTATATATCTCTGGGTGTAAATAAACTGGCTCCTAAAAACTGCTTTTGTTTTGTTCCCAATCATGTCAACTGTATCTGAAAATTTTGTGTTGATACGACAAAGCAATCAAAATTTATATCATTACAAAAATGATGTATCATCCTGTTCAAAAGTCTCACCAACCAAATAAAACATAGTAATTGTACATAACAACTAATTATGCATGCAAACACAACAATGACTAAAGGTTTGCATAGCATGCAGAAATTATTTTAGTAATAAGATTTCACAGAACGAGTGCTTTTTTACTCAATGAGTCAGTATAGAGTCTATATAATTTACTTGGTGCTATTTCGTGGTGGCCATATGTAACAGTGTGCTTTGTGTGGAATATCTAATTATATATGCATCCGATTACCTTGTGTGTGGGCTCTTTTGAAAGATAATCGCCTCCTCTGAGTAACGCTATGTGATATTTTATGTTCAAATTGCAAAATATTCAGATATACACAATTTAGTGCTGTCAGTCGATTAACATTTTTAATCACGATTAATTGCATAACTTTTCATAGTTAATCACGATTAATCAAAGATTTTACTATGTGTATATATAAATATTTTCCTGTCAGAATGAATTTATTTCCTTCTCAGGAAAGAAACCAAAACAATATGTAACAATATAATGCTTTTCTGTTTTGCAATATAAAACATTTTCCAAACAAAGCCTCCCACAGTATAAACATAGAAATGCACTAAAATAGCAGCAATTTAAGTAACATTAAACATTTCACAAAGTCTAAGTGGGAGTTTGACTAATTGAAAGAACTAGTCCCCACATAGGTTGCATTTTCATTTCAATGTGCATTAAGTCTCTTAAACTCTCATCCTTCGTGATTCGCATCAGAGCGTCAACGCCAGCTTCAAGCGCTGCTTTGAACTCTACATGAACAGCGCTGACAAAATACATTCTGCATTTTTGTGATAGTTAAGGCTTGATGTGCATTTGTGGTCATTAAAATGTTCCTTAATTAGGCTGCAAAGTACTTGATTTCTGTCACAAGGCCCATCTGGGCTTGTTTAGTACATCAAATATCGTTAAGAGGTCCTTTCCCTTTCATTTAATCACTGACATGGCTTTTGTGTGTGTGCTTTGTTGTGTGTGTCAGTGTAATGTCTCCGGGCAGACACATTGCAAAGGTTCAGTTCTTTTCCGATCAGTGTTTATGCTGGTTTATGCTTTATTAACGGTAAATGCTTTAATCATGATGAAGAAATTTTGACAGCTCTAAGACAAATATAAGTAGTTTAAGAGTGTAGCGAGACCAACTCGATTGCAACATTTGCAATGTGAATGGAGATGGACTATTGATGCATGGCTCACGATTCTCTGGTTAGTGGATTTTCCCTCTCAAGATCATGGGTAGAGCAGTCATTAACCAGGAATTCCGCAATTAAGTTGATATAACAAGGACTGACGGCTTTAGTAGAAGCATATCTATCGATTAACAAACTCAGAGCTCACATCTGTCTTTGAAGGTTTAAAAGTTATCATTAATAATAAAATTCCCCTATGGAAAAATGTATGGCATTTTTACTTCCAGAACCAGACTGTTGCGCTCTATTGCCACCTGACGATGCGGATTGCCTGATGGCACCATGCACTGCAAAAATAATTTTCTTAATCAGTATTTTATTCTTGTTTTCCAGCAATAGTATATCAACCTCCTTAAAACAAGATGCAATTTAGCTTCTTAAGCAAATTGATCTTGTTTTAATGATATTTAGATGTTTTTATTGTAAAACAAGACAAAAATACAGATTAAGAAAATGCATTATTCATATGTTCAACTTCTGTTTTGTCAGAACACATGGCTACTTTTGAATGGTCATGAATGGAAAAAAGATGCTTGGTGCACACCTAATGGTTTAGTAACGGCATCTAACAGCAGAGGCTAACTGGCCCATGCTGACCAGCCAAACCCTGACCACTCTCTCTCTTTCTCTCTCATTCTCCATGGTCTACCCTCACCTGTGGCCTCCACCATTCCTTCCAAGATGACGACTATTTCAAACTCATCTCGTGCCAGTTGTTCTTGAGAGATCTCCCAGAAAGGGCTGTTTTCATTAATCTCATGACAAATGATCAGAGGTGACACCAGGAAAAGCCGATCGTCCCCTGTGTCAAACCCTACATTGATGTCCGTCTGGTTTAGGGGGATGAACTCTCCTTCCTTGGTCTGCTTAGAGCGGATCAACTTTGTCCTAATGGAGGCCTCCACAATGTGCGAGTTACGCAAGTCTCCGACACGGAACATTAAACACAGTTTGTTGTCCCGCATTGAAATCACAGCTGTGTTGGAGAACATGAGCGTTTCAGCACGTTTCTTTGGCTGTGAGATCTTAACAAACATACAGCCCACCATGAAGGCATTGACAATAGAGCCCAAGATGGCTTGCACCAGAAGAAGGATGATACCCTCAGGACATTTGTCTGTAATGACACGGTACCCATAACCAATAGTGGTTTCCGTCTCAATTGAAAAAAGGAAAGCTGAGACAAACCCATTGAGGTTATTTACGCAAGGTATCCAGTCATTGTCGTCAGCATGGTCCAGGTCTCCACGCACATAGGCGATGAGCCACCAAATGAGACCAAAGAACACCCATGTGGTGGTGTAGACGAGTGTAAACACCAAAAGATTGAAACGCCACTTTAAATCCACAAGTGTGGTAAAGATGTCCGTTAGGTAACGGTAGGTTTCACGCACGTTTCCATGGTGGACGTTGCACTTCCCATCCTTCTCCACATAGCGCTGGCGCCGTTTCTTCAACGGTCCTCCTGCAGGATTGTAGGAGTCTCCTCCTCCCATGACTCCCCCAACAACCATCGTGCGGTCTGTGGGGATCTAAACAGAATAATGGAAAAAGATAAAAGAGACACAATGTTAGGTAAAAAAATGGAACACAATGAAACAATGTAACAAAAACAAACAATAGCAGACAGAAATGGCAATTATCATCAGAATGTTTAAACATCTTGTAGATAAAACTGTAACTTAAAGATGTGCATTTCCTGAAGGAAATACTACTACTTGTCAACTTTTAAGAGAACATTAACATATAGATGACCTCAAAGCAATGTAGTTCAATATAGTGCTGTCTTGCAAGCACTGTAATAACTGATGAATATTACGATGCATTGATATAAAAATTACAATTCACCTATTTCCATTTCCAAAAATCCATCAGAACCTGATCCAGACTGATCTAACTCTGCATTCTGCAACGGTAGGTTGACAGTTCTTGACCAAAACTCGGTCTGTGGTTAGCAAAATTCAAACCACTGATCACAGTGGCAAAAGTTGGAGGTGTTTTTGATGTATCTGTACGTGTGAGCTCCAGTTTCCAGGTGAAATGTCAACAGAGGAGCGGCATTAGTGAGTTGTAAAGGGAGTTGCTTTTAGTTATAAATTATGTACTACTGTGAACAGAAATGCATATTTTATGAAATCTACCCCCTAACTCAAACCCAGACCCTAAGCCTAACCATAAGTGGAGAAAAATGTAATCTAAGAGGAAAAATGGATCCTCTAAATCATGCTCATTCCTGATTATATGAACGAGATTACTTCCTGGTTTCAACATGGGACAAGAACCCAGGGGCCTGTACTATGAAGCCAATTGAACAAACTCAGGGTTACAAGGATCGGTTTTTAGTTGTCAAAATGAATCCTATCAGGCTTAAATGGATATTTCACCCAAAAAAGAAAATTCTCTCATCATTTACTCATCCTCATGCCATCCCAGATATGTGTGTCTGAAGACAAACAAAGATTTTTAGAAGAATATCTCAGCTCTGTAGGTCCATACAATGCAAGTGAATGGTGGCCAGAACTTTGAAGGTCAAAAAGTATATAAAGGCCGCATGAAAGAAATCCATAAAAGTCCAGTGGTTTTAATCCATGTCTTCAGAAGTGATATGATATGTGTGGTGAGAAACAGATCAATATATAAGTATTTTTGTTTATTTTTATAAATTCTCCTCCCTGTCCAGTAGGTGGCGATATGCACAAAGGGGGGAAGGAGGTTTTCTCCCCTTCTTTCCCTTTTCTTGGGCATTTGGAATGCCCAATTCCCAACGCACTCTGAGTCCTCACGGTGGCATAGTGACTATCCTCAATCCAAGTGGCGAGGATGAATCTCATCTGCCTCCACGTCTGAGACGTCAATCCGCGCTTTTTATCACGTGGCTTCACGCTATTCCCTGTGGCATCCACGCACAACTCACCATGTGCCCCACCGAGAACGAGAACTACATTATAGCGACCACGAGGAGGTTAACTCAACGTGACTCTACCCACCCTAGCAACAGGGCCAATTGGTTGATTAGGAAGCCTGACTGAGAAAGTGGAGAATTATAATTAAAAGGACTTAAGGATTGATCTGCTTCTCACCCACACCAAAAGTATCACTACAGAACGAGGTTATTAATACATTTCTATTTCGTTTCTATATATTTTAGTTTCAGTTTCAGTTTTACTAATTATAGTTTTGAGAGTTAAAAGAACACTTCCAGATTGTAGACCAAAGCAAGACTTTAAGCTTGGCAAGTTTACACAATGCACTTAAAGCAAAACGAAACAGTTGAAAATTGGCACAGTTTACTCAGACACAGCATACTTGTGAATAATAACAATAACATAATGGTTTAAGATTAAACAAAGTCACAAAGAACCAAACATAAGCAGATCAAATGTATAAAAGTTAAATGTATGAAAATGTCAATGTTAAACAGGAAATCTTGTTAAACTGTTGATGGTCACAGTACCGACGACGGGCGCTCTGTCACTTTGCTTATATGTTTACATTTACTGTATACGATTATGATACGTGTCTCGTATAATCTTGAAATCCGTGATCGTCTGTTAAATATAGTATGCTATCCATTCAACCATGAAGCCAGAAGCTGCTGCAGCACAGACATGATCCAAATATGAACATGAAGATAATAAATCACACCAGAGACCACATGAACAGACTTCCTCATTCGGATCTATACATATAAACTCTGTGTAAAGTGAAAAAATTATGTTTAGTCTGATGTAAGATGTCATGAATAAATAGATGACTACGAAAATGTATGGTTTGTCAATATTTTTCAAGCAATTGCTGGTATTTGTATAGGTTTATTGAACAGTTCTGGATCTAGCACTGGACTCAGGCTGCAAATTCTAGAAATATAATAATTATTATAAATAATAATTTATAATAATTTCTGCGTTAAATCCACATTAAATCCACATTCCACATTAAATCAGTAAAAAAGCTGCTATAACAACTCGATGACGATTGAAAGATATTTGCATTAGATTATGTGTAATTTGTAATGTTTACATGGGATAATGCTAATGCTAACACGCTAGCACCTTTGCCATAGTATTGCACCTGTTACCCCAGTATGCCAGCCTTCACAGCAGGTCCACAGCAGGACCTGAAAACATTTATAGATTAAATTACTTTGACGTCACACCGCAGGAAACCGCGCATAAAAGCTGCAGAAATTGGCAGCGCTTCAGTTTTAATCATCTTTTAAGCTTTATAGAATGTAATAATGTCTGATAATGTTAATGTAATTACCATCCTTAAACAAATTGTCAATTTGGTCACTTCTTGGGTCTGCTGAGTGATTTAGACTCTTCCTTTGTTTATAAATCCATTGTCCACAAGGTTTACGTTGAATTTCATGCTGTTTATTAATTTCTTGAAGTTATGAATAAAACTGGAAGAAAAATGCAATGTTTGCCAAACAACTACAACAAATTAAACAAAAGTCCAGCACACAAACAAAGGTGAAGGTCTAAAGACCGTGTGCTCCTAGCAGGCCACCTCTCAACAAGCAACACCTGGGCTTTTAAGGCATCCCCACCTGCAGAGGGCGAACAACTATAGAAATACAAGTCACAATACAAACATTAATAAATGGCTCCTACAGTTAATAAAAGTCATTATAAAGGAATATCTATGGTTTACAGTGAAGATAATATGTGGGTTCTTTTCTGAATTATCAGCAAAACAAGTTTAAACTTGGTTCAGTGAGCCAATGAATACATATCCTCACACGTTTAACACACTTCTAAAGCTTAAGAATTTGTGCACTTCGAAATGAAAACTACCATCAAAAATACAATATCTGTCTTAACTGCTTAAATTATTAACCCACATACAATAAATAATAATATTTTACTTCAATATGAGATCCTATTCCATGTCAAAACTTAATAACAGACATTTTCGATAGAACAATGTTATTTACTACATTCAAAATAAATGCAAAGACATTATTTTCCCTGTATGACATTATTTTTATTCACTTATCCTTTCACAAACAGTAGCCCATGCGCTGTGGTGGAGATGAGTCCTGTTCATTCCGTGATCATCGTTATATTAAATTTGACCTCATATCTGTCACAGCGACAGCACTTTGGAAATTAAAACATTGTTTGTGATCGGAGTTTGCGTGATTTCTTCGATAAAAAAGTGAATATTCAACAACATCTGCTGCGGATCAATTGGGTCCAATCGAGCAGACACGATAACAATGACGGTGACCCGTGAATTTTCTGAATTTATGTAAAATTGGTTTTACATCATTTAGTTTATCCTAAAGCAACGATCAGGTGGAAATTTGAAGAAGCACTAATCTCCAATAATCTGTGGAAAACAGAGTGTTTCAACCACACAAACACTTTTTGGGCAGTTTCAGCGCAATTTGAGTGAAGTGCCCATAGACAGCAGCTATTTTCTGGGCAACTAAAAGAACCCGGAAGTGGCTGGGCAGATCGTTTGTTTGTAAACAGTAATTTCACCTATAGAACATTGTGAAAAATGTTTTTACACTTCTTTTTAAATAAATACTCCCTACAAGCCATAATTCATGTCCGAGACATCTTCATATATCAGTCTTTAGGTATCATCTAACCTCATGTGCATTTCATGCCAAAACTTCACCAGCAGGTGTTCACTTAAACAATAGTGTATGACCCTGTGGCTCTGAAGATATGAACATATCTCAAACACATACACAGATCAGATTTCCCGCCATGTGATGAGAGCTCGTTGATTACCAAAAACGATCATTTAGGTTTGAGAATTTTTTTATTTTCAGTTAGTTTTTTTAATAACTGATGTTATTTTCATTTAGTTTTAAATTTATTTTCAAATATTTCAGTTTATGAAAATCAATGTTCTTTAATCAACAATTTTAGTTTTCGTTTCAGTTTTAGTTTACGAAAATAGTCTTGCTTCAGAAGACATGGATTAAACCACTGGAGTCTTATGCATTATTTTTATGCTGCCTTTATGTGCTTCAAAGGTCTGGTCACCATCCACTTGCATTGTATGGACCTACAGAGTTGAGATATTCTTCTAAAATCTTTGTGTTCTGCAAAAAAAGAAAGTCATATACATCTGGGATGGCATGAGGGTGAGTAAATGATGAGAGAATTTTCATTTTTGGTGAATGATACCTTTTAATGGTACAATGAAGCTGCTTATTAACTTTCTCTGTCAACTCAGGCTGTGTTGTTGTGATTTTGTGTTTGACATTAGTTCACTCATGCATGCACATGAATGATGTCTGAATTAATCTAAATAGTGACCAAATTTCATACATCATGATGCATTCAGTTAATTCAATTATGAATTTCAGTTAAAACAAATCAATGCCAAATATTTACACCCTAATGAATATAATCACATGTATAAAACACACACAACTGAACGTACTTTGTCATTGTGATCAACCCATTTTTTTGGCAGCTTGATGCCCTGTTTTTCCACATCCTGCCCTTTGAAACCGCTCATGGCCTGGAGGGCTGAAGCCGTAGATGTCGTCTCTGATCCAACACAGTAGCTGGAGCTCTCAAACTATCGAAAGCAGACACATAAAGATCATTAGGCGAACACCCACAATATAAAGCAAAGATTGGAGCAATTTACCACAAACAGTGAGATAAATGTGTCTGTCTATACATGGGACCAGCCTTAATTAAGCCCAGAGTTAAATTGTGGCGCTCTAACATCGTATTTACACTGTTAGTCCTTGATTCTGTTTTACAAATCAATACAGTTATTGCACTGAATGTGTCATATAAAAAAAGTAAAATGCAAGTGAGCGTGACTGAGATCAACACAAAAAGTGCATTCAACAAGTTAGCTCTGACAATTGTTGAATCTTCCCAAACATTCACAGTAACAGAATGAATACACAAGAAACGGCAAAAAGAAACATTAATTTAATTGGTAAGCAATGCTTTTTTAAACACACCAAGCAAAACAAGATTATTCAGATTATGGAAAATGTCAGTCACACATTTTATTTGAAATTGTATGTATTTACCCATTAACTAACCAGCAAGATTCTAACATGAATAATTAATATTTTGGTACACAGTGTGAATTTTAATATCCCAGTTAAAAAGACCACCATTGCTGGAGACCAGCATACAGTATATATTGTGCTTTGGATTCTGTATGCTGGTGTCTTCACCAGGCTTCTGAAGAGGCTTCACCAGCAATAAAGCACAGCCAAAACTTCATGCTAGTCTTTTCAGCAAGTATGTTTTGCTATGTGTATTTTGCATGCAAAAAACAAAATTCAGGTACAGTATCTTTATGGCCACAATTTCTCCTACAGTAAAGGGTAAACAATGCACATGGTGTTGTATCAGCCTCATATCTCCATATAACATTTATTTCCATATTTTGACTGTTAACTCACAGTCCACAGTGACACTATGGCTCTCCCTCTGTGCTCAAGCATAACCCTACACTACAGACAGCAGGTGTGAGTTAGTGCTAGTGAGTTCTTAGATAGCAAACATGTGAAGGCAACATTAATGATGACGGGCTCAGTGGGGAACACAGAGCAAGACAGTATGAGGCAGATGGGGGCAGACGGCACCCTCTAGGAGTTCGCTGATCGCTCATACACTACATATATTGGTCCACAGAGAGAGAGAGAGAGAGAGAGAGAGAGAAGAGAGTGATAGAGAGAGAGAGAGAGAGAGAGAGTGATAGAGAGAGAGAGAGAGAGAGAGAGAGAGAGAGAAGAGAGTGATAGAGAGAGAGAGAGAGACAACTAATCCAAACAAGATCAACTAAAAGATGCATGTTTTTGCCAATAATTTATTGTATGGGTTGTTAAAGTATTTGTAGCAAGGAGGAGGGCAGGGCCGGGCCGGGCCGTGATGACGCACGGCTGGCTCCTAATCTGGCTAATCAAGCCCACGAGAGGGATAAAGGCGTCCGGAGGCATCAGTACAGCAGAGAGAGAGCTACAGGCAGCTGCCCTGTATGCGTTTTTGTTATATGTCTTTTGTTTTATGTTAATCATTAAATTATTATTTATATTGTCAAGCCGGTTCTTGCCTCTTCCTTTCTTCTTTACCCTGTTACATTGGTGCCGAAGCCTGGGAAGGATGAGGGATTAGCCTTAGCAGAGTCCTTGCCACTACCATCCACCCCAAAGTAGCAGCCGCAGCCATCTGCTGGGGGACTGAGGAGCCCGGCCGCCTGAAAGCGGAGGAATGACTGCAAACCTTGAGAGGGGGAGGGGCTCCGGGCCGCTGTCAGGAGTGGAGGAGACCCCTACCATCCACCAAAACGCGGCGGGGCGTTCCGTCCCCAGAGGCCAGAGGACTGCCTCTGACCCATCCGAGGAAGAGTGGCTGTCATCCACTACAGGGTGGAGGAGTTACCGATTACCAGGTTATGGCATATCAGAGAACAGGTGTTTTTTGGCATATCAGAGAACAGAACGGTTTTTTTTTAACTCTCCTCTCTCTCTCCCGCTGTTGCTCCATTTTGGCCTTTCCCTCTCTTTTTTTATGTTTTTCCCCTCCCTTTGACTCCCTCCCAGGTCCGAGAAGGTGGGGAAAACCTGTCGCCAGGTGGGGCCGGAAGGTGAGGCTTCCCAACATGAAGCAATGGAGGGAGGACTGTGGCAAGTACGACGGAGGGGCCGGGCCGTGATGACGCATGCCCGGCCCCCTAATCAGGCAAATCAAGCCCACGGGAGGGATAAAGGCGGCCGGAGGCGGCAGTTAGGGAGAGAGAGAGAGAGAGAGAGAGCTATAGGCAGCTGCCCTGTATGTGTTTGTGCTATATGTCTTTTGCTTTAAGTTAACCATTAAACAATTATTTATATTGTCAAGCCGGTTCTCACCTCCTTTCCCTTTTATCCCGTTACAGTATTATATCCTGATGATATCTATTTATTTTGACATATTTTTGGCTTGACAGATTTCCTATTCCAGGAGATTTGAAGGGTGTCAAGGACCTAGAAAACAAACTGCCCCTAGATACTTTTTAGCAGAACCATGAACAAGCTTAATAAAAAACCACATCGGTTGTTGTTTATGAATTCTGTGCTGTAACCAGGCAATATGCAATAAAACAACAATCGATCATGTATCTAGCTTTTCCCCTAAATATCTATGACCATAACAACAGGATATATTGCTGGTGTAAAGGTAGCCAGCTGGTAGGTAGCTAGCAACTGACGCTAGGGGATGTAGCCTTTAGCCTCTTGTTAAAGTGTCTGCCTAACATGCCAGAGACACCGGTTTAAATCCTGCATGTGACAAGCCAAGTAGGACCGGTTAAACTGGCCGCTTGTTTCAGGGTTCCCAGTTTTTTTTATTATAATTTTTTTATTCCCTTTATAAATTTTTTATGCCCAATTTCCACTACTTAGTAGGTCCTCGTGAAGGCACGGTTACTCACATTAATCCGGGTGGCGGAGGACAAGTCTCAGTTGCCTCTGTTTCTGAGACCATCAGTCAACGCATTTTATAACTCGTTGTGCATTTACATATTTGGCAGACACTTTTATCTAAAGCGACTTACAGAGCCCTGGAGTTAAGATGCCTTGCTCAAGGGCACAATGGTGGTGGCCGTGGGGTTTGAACCAGCGACCTTCTGATTAGCAGCCCTGTGCTCTAGCCACTACGCCACCACTGAGACTCCAGGGGTGGTAGTCAGCATCAATACTCGCTGAGCTACCCAGGCCCATCCCAGGGTTTTTATAAACTAAATTTTTTTTTATTCAGACAAATTACTTCTCACAGTAAACATGTTACACCTGGTTATAACACACGGTTAGTGTTGTAATTGGCAAGACTGCATTAACTAGTTTCACCAGTACCTTTCTACTTTTGCCTCACCCTGAGATGCACCAGAGCGACCTTATCAAGCTGTGTGATTGAAGAACTTTGGCTCTTTTTGGTTGTGGTTTCATTATCTCTCATGGCTCTACTAAGTTATCATTTTGCTGTCTTAAATACAAACACATTCCATTTCAGGTCGATAACAAGAGTAAATGGATTTTTACAAGTTCGTATATAATACAGATCATATTTTCACTCTATGTGAGTTTTTTGCATCTTTATATCTGCAGTGTTTTAATTAGTTCCCCAAATTACTCTTGAGAAAATGTGAAAAGCCCTATGCTTTGTCAAGTGCTGTTTCTGCTATCCTTTAAACAAAGTATGCCTTAAAGACTGAAATAGGTACAAAGCCATATTTTCATTACTTATTTTCTGCATGTTTATCAGGCATGAGTGTTATTCAGCAAGCCATGCTTCAGCTCCCAGAAATGCTTTGCGGTATGAATAAATTACTGTTTGCAGATTTTATTTCCAATGCTGTTATTGTATTTGTTGTAACTTGCAGTTATTTGTCATTTAGAGCTCAGCTTATACTTATATGTTGTTTTTGGTTGTCACCATTACTGAGATTTGTATGGCAAATAATGAGGTCCACATGAGGTACAGAATTGATGTGCTCATATGAATATGCAATCCAATGTGTAAGCAATTTCAAAATAAAAAAGCCATTACATTATTTCAAAATAATGACTTGTCTTGCAGAGTTTATTACATTTTTGCTTGTTATGAGGTCCACACAGGCATGTAGGATGCGGCAGCAGGCCGACCCACATTACCCAGCGTCCCACTGAGAAAATGCCGGGCTCTCCCGATGGCCAGACCTCCCCTGTGCAACATTAAAGACCCCAGCAGCTCAGCCACAACTGTGCAACTGTTAAACTGCCTAATCTTTTGCCTCATCACAATCTGGAACACTCAGTTGCAGCAGGGGTCAGTGTAAAATGTCACCAACTGGAGACAATCTTACTCCTCTGTGTCTCTTGCTGAGATGCACCTTGTCAAGCTGTGTGAGATCGAAGCACTTTGGCTCTTTTTGGTTGTGGTTTCACTATCTCTTATTGCTCTAAGGAGTTGTCATTTTGCTGTCATGAAAATCAAACACATTCCATTTCAGGTTGATACCAAGAATAAATAGATTTTTGACATGTTCTGAAGAAAGATGTGAGGGTGTTTGCAAAAGAATTGCTATGCAGTTACTAGGGTGTTCTGGGTGGTTGCTATGTGGTAGCTTACTGGACAAAAGAGCCCACCCCCAAATCTATATGAAATTCTGGGTTCTAGATGCAGCTTGGATCTCTCCTTCAGTGTAAGTCTATGGAATAATTTTGGCATTTTATGGTCCACCATGCAAGTGGAACCACTTAATTCTGCACCTCTCCTCAAAAAGCAGCTTGGTTTGAGGTATCACTTGTGTTAGTAGCATAAACGAGATAATTTAAGCACCAAGTTTAATATTTGGGGTTAGGGGATATGAAAAACACCCAAATTTAAAGGGATAGTTCACCAAAAATGAAAATTCTCTCAACATTTACTCACCCTCATGCCGTCCCAGATGTGCATGACTTACTTTCTTCGGCAGAACACAAACAAAGATTTTTAGAAGAATATTTCAGTTTTGTTGATCCATACAATGTTAGTGAATGGTGACCAGACATTTGAAGCTCCAGAAATCACAATAACGCAGAATAAAAGTAATCCATATGACTCCAGTGTTATAATATATGTCTTCTGAAGTGATGCAATCGCTTTGGGTGAGAAAAGATCAATATTTAAATCAATATTTCCTATAAATCTCCACTTTCAGAATGGGAAATTGAAAGTGGAGGTTTATATCAAAAAATGACTTCAATATTGAGCTTTTTCTCACCCACACCTATTATTTCACTTCTGACGGTATGGATTTAACCATTAGAGTCTTATGGATTACTTTTATGTGATTTTTGGAGCTTCAAATAAAGTCATACAAATCTGGGATGGCATGAGGGTCAGTAAAAAATTATAAAATTTTTGGGAACAATCCCTTTACGTTTGAGCAATAATAATAGTGATGCTTGCACCCCCACTGTATAGAAGAATATTTATGAACTTTGAAGGAAGATTAGCAGAGAGTCAGGATTTCCTTTATTTAATCCCACATTCTATTAGCTGAATGATATACTCCAGACAGCACTGTAGCAGAGATGATGAAGATATAGACTATAGATAAATGGCTCCATTGCCATAATAGATTAGATAGTGCTCAAGAAATGATCCATTGAGACAACCTCGCCAGATGTCTTTAACTGATCAAAGGCTCTGACCTTCACACGACCATCATCCACCACTGCATGGATGTTAAATTATTCTTACTTTGCTTACGTTCTACCATCTACCATCAGTGTTGAGAAAAACCTTTTACTGCCTCAAGGGCAAAAATACTCTTATATTCAGGGTTTCCAGTTCTATGTGATACAATCAGCCCAATGACCAAAAAACAAGCCCAGTACCAAAATTCAAAATAGACCACAGATTTTAGAATCCATATGAAGTATTTTCAGATTTCCTTTAATTTGCAGTCATACTCTAGAATGTAAATATCAGCATTAAAGGAATGCTTCAGGTTCAGTACAATTAAACAGCATTTGTGGCATAATGCTAATTACTACAAAACAATAATATTGACTCGTCTCTCTCTCTCTCTTGTTTGTTAAAAAAAAGCTAACATCGCAGTTGCGTAAAGGCACTTGCATTGGAAGTGAATGGGGCCCGTCCGTAAATATTAAATGACACACTATTTCAATAGTATAGCCACAAGATGTAACATTAAATGTGCTAAAGGAAAATTCTGGGTTCAGTACAAGTTAAGCTCAATCAAAAGCATTTGTGGCATAATATTGATTACCAAAAATATTGTTTTGACTTGCCCACTGCTTGTCTTTAAAAAAAAGCACAAATCTGGGTTACAGTGAGTTACAGTTACATCGTCAAGAAAATAAAGTTGTAATATTGTATATAACTTACTGTATGTTGTATATAATTTATACAGATAGGGTTAGTAAAAGATTTTAGGACACTAAAATCAAGTGACCGCTTATAATTGTCACGTCTTGTGGCTATACTTTTGAAACCATGTGTATTTTAATGCTTATAGTCTAGCACGGTTTACTTACAGGTTTACTTTACTTTACTATAACCATTTTTTTTAAGGGACAAGTCAACAAATTTCATTTAAAATGGAAAGTTGAAAAAAAAAAATCTGATGTTTTCTATAAATTTGTATTATTTACAAAGTAACAAAATGCAATATATTGCAACAGAAGAAGGGCATGCTTCCGGTGGTTGCTTGTATAGTAAAAATGCATACAGCATTGTGCTGCTTTCACTTCTTATTTAGGTCTGTTACCCATTATGAAGGTGCAGAATATTGTCTGTTGCAATGTTGTTTCGAAAACCCTTCAAAACACCTTCATTCACATCTAGTTTGTGCAATATGCCAAACTCTGAAACCACAGAATAAAACATCCACCCGCTGCATCAGTTTAAAAGTATCACAATGCTGTGGGGAATAATGCAGACTTCGCAACCCTGCCTCTATTGCAAACTCATCCAGCAATTGAGAATTTGAGTGCAGTGGCATTGAGCACTAACTCACTGTTCCCTTGATTTGCATAATCACATTTTTAACAATTTTAACATAATCCCTCTGTTTCAGAGATACACTGGATCGTCATTACCAAGGATGCCTGGAGAGTTCACTTTGGGTTACTGTGTGCGGTAATTGCATCAAGTTTGTTTCTAATGAACTGCACTACATGCTACATACAGTACATCCATCAATGTGATTCTTCAACCTTTACTAATGCTGACATAAGCAAAGGTCTGAAGGTTGTCTTGCCAGTAAATTGGATTTAGTAACCTTTGATATGTCATACCACTACACCTTGCAACTCACAGCAGGCAGCATCAAATGGTTTAACTTACATGTGATGTATCTTTAAAAGCTGATAACAATTTGCGCAGAATTCCAAGGTAGCACATAATGGACCTCCGGGACAAATTCACTAAACAGCTGTGGCACATTTGAATGCAAGATTTCAGCATAAAAACCTATATATAATGTTATATTGCACTATGTGTATGTATTAATTAGGTCATTGTTATTCTTTGCAGTGCAACATAATCCTCTTTTCTACGTAAATTAGGCTTGTTTGTGCCTTATTCACAAAGCTATAGCTGCTCGCAGATAGCTGGCTGTTAACTGAATATTATTGAAAAGATATGTTTGTATGCATTGTGATCTTGGCAGCAGTAATGATGGAAATGTACGTTAAACCCCCCTCACTCAGAGTATGCACCATATTTAATTTGTCGCAAAATAAAATTTCACTTTTGAGTACATTGTTGTTGATCGTTCAGTAACACAACACTGGAAATATGTATTTCTGAAAAACTCAGTAAAACGTTATAAGTAAACTAAATAAATAATTATAATGTCCCACAGGACTTAAATTGTACAACATATTGAATGGATTGTATTTCTGTTCCTCACATCCTCAGTTTCAGCCTGATCTCATGAAAATTACATGACTTTAGCTAAATTATATTATGTGGTTCATGTACTGCATGGTTCATGCAGCAGTTCTGTACTAAAATGTCCACTGATTGGGGCTAAAGGTGAGTTAAATGTTTACCCAAACAGATGAAGTTTTTTAAGGTGCACTCAGACTTTTGTCTTTGTGTCATCTTTGACATACACTGACACCTATCGGCTTGGGTGCAGCACAAGTTAAAATCAATAGTTTTCTGTTTCAGATGCCATTGTAGAAATTTAGTATGTTTTTTTGTTTGTTTTTGGCACCATTCTGAGTAAACTCTAGAGACTGATCAGCAGTTACAGAAATACTCAAACCAGCCCATCTGGCACAAACAATCATGCCATGGTCGAAATCCCTGAGATAATTTTTTTTCCTCATTCTGATGGTTGATGTGAACATTAACTGAAACTCCTGGCCCATATCTGCATGATTTTATGCATTGCACTGCTGCCACATAATTGGCTGATTAGATAATCTCATGAATGATTGTTGCTCCCAGATGGGCTGGTTTGAGTATTTCTATAACTGCTGATCTAAAAAGTCTCTATAATTTACTCAGAATGGTGCCAAAAACAAAAAAAATCTTGTGAGTGGCAGTTCTGTGGACGGAAATGCCTTGTTGATGAGAGAGGTCAACTGAAAATGGCCAGACTGGTTTGAACTGACAAAGTCTATACGGTAACTCAGATAACCACTCTGTATAATTGTAGTGAGAATATAATCTCAGAATGCTATTATGAGATGTGGGCTGGCGCTGTTTTGGTGGCACGAGGGGGAGCTACACAATATTAGGCAGGTGATTTTAATGTTGTGGCTGATCGGTGTATAGAAACGTGATTGTACAAGATCAGATCTTTGCCACAAATTAAATATGATGTCTACCCTGACTATGGTCCATGGAAAGGTTGCTTATGAAACTAGGAGAAATAAACGCTTTGAGAATATAAAATCTATCTAACAGTCCATAATATATTACTGCGAAAATGCGAAGTACCAATCTAAGCAATATATATGCACTCAGTATAACAATACGATTTGGAAAATTGATGAAAGAAAGCAGGATGAAAGAATTTCCACCGTGTAGGATGTTAGAATTGAGGTGAGCTCACAATATCCACGTGTGTATTTACAAAGACCTTTTATCAGCCATGCAAGGCATCTTCATCTCAAGTGATAAAATAATTTGCTTGTGTATAGCACCTCTCTGCTAAACAACAGATACACAGATGATGGAGAAGAGTAAGCTGTCCGACATGGACCAAAAATAGATCTGTATTTCCAAGGCTTTTTATTCACCGATGCTATTCCATTAGGGTGCTTGTGATGAGAGTTTGCTTTGGACGATACTGTTTTCACATCATACTCAAGCTCGTATTACCCCTTTCAAAGACTCGTTAAAGGGATATTTCACTCAAAGATTCAAACGCTGAAATGATTTGCTCACCCCTATTATTGTTATTAAAAGGAGATGTTAAGCCAAATGTTAGCCTCAGTCACCATTCACTTTGAATGTATGTAAAAAATGCAGTATAAGTGTAAGGTGACTGAGGCTTAAATTCTGCATAACATCTTCTTTTGTGTTACACAGCAGGAAGTAAGTCATATGGGTTTAAAAAAACATGAGGGCGTATTTTTCATTTCACGGATCTGGCACTCTTCTGAGACCCATCTGTAAAAGTTTGAGCCTTTTCCAAAGTCGAGGACCATCCCCAAGGAGAATTGCTTGTCCTGTTTCATTTTGGCTTTAATTGCAGCCTAAAGTTATATGTTATGTATCTATTTCGTCTCGAACAGAAGAATGCTTGAGGGAAACCTGAATTGAGCTTTGTAGTTTACTCATTAATCTGTGCCGGAATGTAATCAATTACTGAAGCACTATGGATCTCTTGTAGCCTGAAGAACTATCATTACGTTAAGGAATGAAGCTGAAGTTCAAATAAGGGATATCGCTTGTCTCTATACATATTCTAATTTACAGAGACTATATGCCAAAATATAAACCAGTTAGCTAGCTAATGCTAGTTGCAATAAACAATTCATTTCTTCTTTGTTCATAAGTAAAATAACATCTTAAGTCAGGTATTCACCACACTAGCAGTTAGCTAGCTAACGGTATGCAATAAATAATTAGTTTAATCATTGCTTGATAACTTAAAGAACGTTTGATTTTAGGTACACACAAAACACCTTAGCAGTTAGCTAAATTGCTAACAGGTTTACTGAGAGATTCGGGTCATTCACTCTTGTTAACTAAATGTTAACTAATGAAACAGCTCTTATTTGCTAGTATAGTGAATACACTGACTAACTCAACTTTGCTAAGCCCCAATAAGTCCTGTGTTCTCTATGTCATTACAAAATCTTGATCTTTGCTCTCCACAAAAACCTTGTTAGTGAACAGTCGCACAGTTTTATTATAACCTTATACTTTTTTTTAAAGATCAACAAACTATTTTCCAGGCTATTTGAGAAAATAAACTACATAACAAAACGCCTTTCCAAGATGCATGGTGACCTTTCTATTAGAAAAAATAAAGACCACTTTTGTTGATTAAAAACAGTACAAAAAAAAAAACAAACAAAAAAAAAAACCTGGCCACCAGCAGTAGCCTGTCTGCATTTCACACTAAGAGTGAAACCATGTCTCACTTACGTTTACAGCTGCCAAGGGGTTTTGGCCACATAGTAATGGACTGTAATCTGTGATAAATAAGCAACTCTGTGTGTGCCAGAAGTAATGGACATCGAGTATAACCTGGAGTCGACCCTGACACGCACAGGCAGAGTGCAACACCAACAAGAACTAAAAATTCATGAGTTGCAAAGCAAAACCCAAGCTGCATTGCTGAAGCCAATCTCCTCTGTATATGTAAAATATCATAATGACTATGTGGGTAAAGGGCCAAAGTATCATAGCTTTCATGGATAATATCTATTATACTGTTTCCTGAGAGAAAACTATACTGGAACTTGGGTTAAGTTATGTAACCTATCTCAATGTAAATATGCATTTAAAGACCTAATTGTATTGCCGACATAATAACCTAATAAAGCCTCAGTACTTGACTTGTGATTGTCTCCTAAGTGGCATACTTTTTGTAGTCACTACATTTAAAGAGGACAACATTCAGAATTTTATTTTATTTATTTTATTTTTATTTTTTTAAACGTTTGGTGTAATTATGCATGTCATGTACCCCAAATTCATCTTCCTTTTAGTTTGGTTCCAGGTCATTCCAGATCATTTCCAAAAGCGAATCTCTACTAAGATTAGTGAGAAAAAATGAAAAGAATGAGAGAGCAAAAAGGAAATATATTTCTGTTAACAGGAGAAGGTGAGGTGCTGGTAAAACATGAAGGGTTTTTGCAATATTTAGAGTGCAACATTTTTGCAAACCGAGATTTATGTGCCGCTTTCTATGGCTTGCCGCAGTTTCCCATTGAAATAACACTACAGGCTTTACAACAACAGATCGTTTTATTGACTGTCACACAAATAACGAGAACTATGGCTGTTTATAACTTTATAAACACCTATTTTTTGCTCCATTACTCACTCATTGCTATGTTATGATATCATTTGAAAAACAATATATTTTATTGCTTGCATTACAGACCCACTTACAACTAAACACTTATTCCAATGTGATTAACTTCTGCAGTAGCTCACCTGATAAAGTGTTGGACTTTAGACTCGGAGACAAGCCTCGAGCTCAGCCAAGGACGCTCGGAGTGAAAGTGAAGCAAAAGTGGCATTGAAGCGACACGTTGCTTCAGTAAATGGGTGTTTCTGCAACTATGGGCATTTTTAAGTCCCAGCAGTGAAATTTTAGATTTATGTTCAAATTTGTCATATGATGCTTGATAAATATAAACAGTGTCATTACACACATATTGAATGTGATTTAATAAAAAATTATGAAGCATTTATATGTCCAAACACCATTTTTGTTCATGTCCCACAAATGTGGTCCCAATGTTGAGATACATAAAATGAGCTAATTCAATTACAATATGACATTATTCAAAATAAAATGGTTTCATATAAATATCATATCATTCACACCATCTTATTTTGTTTACTGATCATTTATATGATTTTTTCATCTAAAAATGTCATTTCCGCAACATGTCTTTACCGCAGAAGCTTTAGGTTTATACTGTATATTAGGCTATATTGAAAATATTAAGTCTATTGTAAACTAAATATAAACATGCCACTTTTGCAACCCTAGATGAGACCAAATTCATCTACAATAAGATCACAGAAATGCAGAGAGGAAATGAGAAAAGACCCAGACAGATATGAAGTGTGTTACAAAAAAGAAAGGAAAATGTGCAGATAAAGTGTCTCCCAACTGACGAAAAGAGAGAAAAATCTGAATAGAAGCCAGTAGAGGATAAATACAAGAAACCAGAGGGCAAAACACAAAACACCGCAGGCCTCAAATCAGTTTTTTGCCACATACACACACACACACACACACACACACACACACACCTATACCCAGAAGCCTTACCTGTGAATGAAGCTTGTTATGACTTTCTTGTTGCTCCTCGAGGACCTGCTGGTGTCTCACCTAATGTGAAAGCTGCTCATAAGAGGGGGCGTAGAAAAGAGGCAATCAAAGATGTACAAAGAACTCACAGATGCAAAGTACAAGCTGAAGAAGGCACTGGCCTCAGTCGAAAAATACAGGAAGCATTGTTTCAGGCTTTCAAAGTAACTGAGCCCAACAGACTCGCCCCAAACAACTGCTCGCCACAAGAGTCTCACATACCAACGCCAAATTAAAAGGGTTTTACTGGTCCATAATGTCCTTATGTCAGAGCTAAAGGAGAGTAGCAAGTCACTGATTTTCCAGGAAACAATTTCTGATGTCAACGAGGTGCTGATTAGTAAATGGTGTGTCGTTCTGTATGACAATGACCTTTATCCAGGCATCATCCAAGATGTTGATACCGAGGGTTGTGCTTTGGTCAAAACAATGCACAGGGTTGGGGCCAATAGGTTTTATTGGCCAATGAAGGATGATGCGATCTGGTACACACGTGAGAGTGTGGTTGGGCTTGTGCCAGAACCAAAACCAGTAACATCAAAGCACATGATGCTTACTGACTCAGTTTGGAAGGTACTCTGTTCTTGTTTTAATTAGTTACCTGAACATGTACCAAAAGCCTCAAAGTTGCAATGAGATTACTCCGTCTGAAATGAGAAATAGTTGGGCTTGGTACACAAATGTAATGTTGTGGTGAGATGCTGTTAGTGTTATGGGTTTGTGTTGTAGTATTAATGATCATGCCACATCAACTTTAGGCCATAATATTTTTGAATCATGAAATTCAGTTTGACCCAGCCTTTACTGCAATCCCTCCACTCTCTTTGACACATGTAATACCATCTGTATTTCTCTGTTACTGTTGTTCTCTACAGTAGCCTATTGTTAAGGTTACATTATTAACATGTACCATTAACACTGTGTCCTTACCGACTCAAGATGTCATAACTATGATTTATTTTAATTATTATTCAGATTTGTATTTTCAAATGCGGATGGCTTCTGCACAAGCATCAAATTTGGAAGCTGATGAAGTGAGTACAGGTTGTCCTTTGGCATTCCACAGAAGAAACAAAGACATACCGGTTTGGAACGACATGAGGGTGAGTAAATGATGACTAATTAATTACATTTTCATTTTGGGCAAACTATTCCTTTAAATAAAGCTCTAACGCCTTATTTCATTAAGACGGTGTTTCTCAAGTTTTTTAATTTTTGATGGAATAGTAGCACAACCGCACTTGTCTTATCAACAAACACAATATTTTTGTCACGTTATAGCTAATATTCCTATTTACAGCAACCTAATTTTTTAAAAGTTAGATCTAGTATCAAGAAATTTTAATGCAGAATTATGTCTCAATTAAATGATCAAATTATAATAACAGAACGCACACCTAAGCATCCCAATATACCCAATAGCCTAGAGAGAGATTTAGGTGTTGATATTGTCTATAAGTTGTTCACCATTCAAACATTGTCTTCTCTAGAATAACATAATTATAAGCAATAATTATATGCAAAACACAGCTTAGTCTGTTTATATTTATCCAGCATATCCTACCTCTTCTGCCATTAAATTCTCTTGCACTGTTTATAACAGATTTGCAATTGTACATATCATTTTTGTGTTATTGTGTATTTCTATATACTTATCTTTTCTAGTCTCTATTTATTTTTATTGATTTATTGGTTATTGTCTCTGTCTTGTTGTTGTATTGTTGTGCACTGGAAGCTTCTATCACCAAGAAATGTGCCTTGTATGTGTACCTCACCTTTTTAAAAACATGTATGTGACTAACAGGGCATGTTGAGCACACAGTGCCGCGGGTCACTCGCCGCTCGCTGTCAGTTCTAGAATGATGATTATTCAAGACTTCAAGAAGCGCGAGCGACAAAAACGACCAGCTCCTGTACTCCCATGAAATCCATTCTCAGGTTTGTGTTTGAATGAATCATTCATGCATGTCAATTATTAAGGCATGCATGTAATTCGGATAGCAAAAGCATTAGTATTTTTCAAAACAACAATAAACAACTGCGCTGCATCCTAGAAAGGAAAGGCACAGCGCGAGACATAGTTTAAGTGAATTGTGAGAACTTCGAGCGCATAATATATACAATGTGTAATATAGCCTAGAACTGGTAAAATTATATCAATATATAATTTTTATATAACAATCTAATATTTATTAAATATGTAGGATAACTACCAGAGTGTAACTCTAGTTCTAGAATATAGCAATGATTTAAAAAAAAGCCATGAATTTTTTTTTTTTTTTTTTTTTTTACGTTTGTTTTATGTTGTGCACAATGTTTTCCCATAGCGCGTCAGTAAATTGTGGTGATCTTGAAATATACACACAAAACATAGCAAAAATAAAATATTTAGGTAGTAACTCACTTATTTAAAGTTAGTTCCTTGCCTGATTTTAAACGGGCTGCAGTGGTTCTCCAATCTGAGCTCATCAGAAGCGCGCGCCGATGTTTTCTTGTCGCGCGCCGATATATAGCGTCTCTGAGCATATAAACGGACAATATGATGACGACTTGAAGGTCTTTAACGCGTTTCGGTGTATAATCAAGTCCTATGACGTCGTGCAACCCGTGTTGGTTATTCCATCCAGTCCAGTCCCGTTCACCCTCTCCAAGCGACGGGATGACTTTTAAACGCGAGCAGCAGCAGCCTGCATCAGATGAAGGTGTGCTGATGGGGATGCTGAAACAAAGCGCCCGATGACAGGCGAATTGGTAGGCGAAACACAGAAGCATGAGCGAACGCGTGATTCACATATGCCCCGTCCCCCCTTCCTCTTTCCAAATGTGTGCAGCGAGCAAATGCATTATAACGCGCATTTCATCAAAGCGTTTAACATGGAATGCTGCTTAACATCTCATGCAATTGTTGTTACAATGCAGTTGTGAATCAATTCAAAATAACTACACGACTGACTTTTGTGATGCAACTGTACATACAGTAGGATACCCAGCATAAATGTTTTACATTAGACTAATTGTTCAGTTATTTTGCATTATGCATTTTCTGAATATTCTGGGTTCACCACAAGTTAAACTCAATCGACAGAATGTTGATCACTACAAAAATTAGGTTTGACTTGTCCCTTCTTTTCTTTAAAAAAGCTAAAGTCTGGGTTACAGTGAGGTAATTACAATGGAAGTGAATAGGGCCCATCTGTAAACGTTAAAACACTCAGTATTTCAACATTAAGGCCACAAGACAGAAACTATAGAAGTTTTAACATGATTTTAGTGTCATAAAATAATTTACTAACCTGTTCTGTGTAAAGTTACAATCAATTTTACAACTTCATTGCCAGGATGATGTAATGCCAATAAACAATGGTAAATATGATGATTTAAACAACTTTACAGCTCAATTAATACACAAGTTTTAACAGAAGATGTCATTGCTTTTTTAAATAATAAGATTCATATTTCTATCTTATAAACCCTTTAGAAATTGGACCCATTCACTTCCATTGTAAGTGGCTCACTGTAACCTTGATTTTTGCTTTTTATAACGATAAAGAGGGACCAGATGAAATAATTTTTTGTGGCATGCCACAAATGCTGTAGATTGAGCCGAACTTTTACGGTTTAATAGCAAAATGTACAGACTCATCATTGCAAAGGGGGTTGGAACTACTGCATAAGCTTCAATAGGTGCCATTATTGTTCAATATTTTTTAATATATATTATTTGGTAAAACGCAGCTTTAGCTAAATAAACAAATGTGCCATTTTCAATCAGTCAGGTTGTAATGTTTCTGGAGCTTGCACCTATCTCACTTGCAATAAAAGGCAAGCTCTGCCCATGCAGGAAACTTGCTAAAGGGCACAATGGTGACAGAACTGGATTTTGACCTCAGACACCCTTCAGTTGCTGAATCATTCATCCTTGGAATAGAACTTGTAGCCATTGCATTAGCAGGTTGAATGTTTAATTGCAAGGCAACCACTATCTCGCCTAACACTAGAAAACCATTTAAAATTCACTCCTTTATACATGTTCAACCTCTCATTGTGATATTTAAATAAACGTGTGTGCTTATACTTGAGATATCATTAACATTTCATTAGGTATTTGTGTAACCTTAACAGAAAGATGTTCCTTTGTTCTACTTTCCTTTAGAAAAAAGGACAGTGGCAGTACCATTATTGTATCAGCTAATTCCATTTAAATAAATAATTACCATATTCATAAGTAGTCATTTAGCAAATGCTTTTATCTGGGTGACTTCCAGCACACAGGGAGCAACCTGCAGTAAAATGCTTTGCTCAGAGACATGTCAGCAACCTGCTGGTTACCAGCCCTGCTTTTAGCCACTGTGCCACTCCACCATAGTTTTTTGGACATGGTAACATGGTCATATAACTTGGAATTAGTATGGTACTCCAAGGTACTTTAAAAAATGTATACACTCTTCTTAGGACCATAGTGTTCCTAATAAAGTGCTAAGTGAGTGTGTGTGTGTGTAGTACCATGGTAATGTGTTTCTATGTGTCTGTATAAACAACATGAACATATCATAATTTGTTACTGTAGCTATTGTCCACAAAAGCAAATAGATGCCTTTGGTACACACACACTGTTTGAGGAAATATATCATAAGACATCTATGTTTCATAGCTGAAACATATTCATATTTCATCTACACATAAAACTGGCCACTGTCACTATAAACCTGTTTGTTTTTTTCTGCTCCATTGTCCACATAGGTTGAGGAGACACCATAATTGGACACCACTGGGCTGAACTCTGCAGGGGCCCAGCGAGGGCCACACTTTGATGGGACAGGGATGATCAGCAAGGGATGTGCACATGGGTCAGAATGATGCTTTGGAGTACAAGGAGGTCACCAGAGTGCAAAGCTATAATGATGTCTGATTACATGTTTTTGATCTCAGCAGCTTTTCAACTGTATAAACTAACTTTGCTGAGATGGCAGTGGAGTCACAGAGCAGACGTCTGTGGTAATAGGTACTGTTGTGACACATTTCAACCTTAATTTAACAGGGTAAATAAAGCAATTTTTGTACAAATATTTAAACAATGTAAATTAATATCAAGTATACTTTGTGTCTCGTATTACCACTACTGAAATGGGGTGTCAAATAGAGTTGCAGAGGGAGTGTCTTAATGACCTGCAAAGGCTGTGATTTAATGAGATAAATATATAGTTTGCATGTGCTGTGCACTTCAAAGTGAATAGATATTTTTTAAGAATGTGTGAATGTAAATGTGAAGCCGGCTGCTCATACCAAGGAGCTCTAAAACACCATCATGCATTGTGCACTCTGTTTGTAGCAGATGACAGCTAGCATAGCGCTATTTAATAATCAGTTTAATAATCACTCTGGTTCAGGTAGCAACCTGCTTTTCCAAATTCAGAAGATACCATCAAAAACACACAGAAACACTCCAAGAGAAAAGCTTCCACCAAAATAAAAGCTCCATTTAAATGGAAGAAAGTATGACAGAAATATATCACTATTGCATAGTGGTGGTGTAGTGGTCTAAAGCACAGAAATGTTAAGCAGAAGGTTGGTGTTTCAATCCCCACAGCCACCACCATAGTGTCTTGAGCAAGGCACTTAACTCAAGGTTGTCCCTGTAATAAGTGCACTGTAAGTCGCTTTGAATAAAAGTATCTGCCAAATGCATAAATATAAATGTAATACTCACTGTTATACAACTAATAATATATCAATAATAATGATGTTATATTTAAGCAATATCTCCCATCTGCTATGCTCTGTTTGTGTAGCACTTTATTTGACAAAATATAACATTGTTTTTTTTATTTTTATTTATGCTGTGAGGTTCTGTATAAAAGCTCTTAATTTGGTAAAAATCAGTGAGTACCGAAAAGGAAGTATCGGTACTTGTACTTGTTCTCTAAAAAATGTTATCCATTGCAAGAATAATATTTGCCAGCAGCAAATTTTCACACACACACTATAGTCTACCTCCAAGCATTGGATTATTATCAGAGAGCAGAACAGTTCCTATGAATTATTTATTGTAGCTCAGCTGGTCAGCATGGTGCTAGAAATGCCAAGGTCATAGGTCAAACAAATACTGATAAATGTATATCTTGAATGAACTGTAAATCGCTTTGGATTGAAGCATCTGCCGAATGATTAATGTAACAGCTCTCCAAGTGCAAAGTTTTCAGTTCTATTTTATCATGTTATTTTACTAGCTGACATTCAGCTCTTGTGTATGTAGTTTCCATTTGACACAAACCATTTTAAAAGGGCAAAAGCATCCAAAGGTCCAGGGACTTTTATTGTGATTAATGTTACAGCATTGTGTTAAGCTCAGGGCTTTGTGTGGTGTATTTCACTTTTCCATTACAGCTCAAGTTAAAAGGTAAGTCCTCATAAATCTGACATCACAGTGCAAGTTTATTGTACGCTACAAGTTTGAAACAAGGAAACTGTCTGAGGTACTAATCTGTGGATTATGGGATATTTAATGTCCTATTTTGGTTTTGGTAGGCTAATATAGAGATTTATAGGGTTAATATATATCTTATTTTCTTTTGGCAAGATTATTAGCAAATAACAACATGTGGAAGTACACAAACTGCACAACTTTTGCTTTATTTTATGGTACTTTTCTGGTCCTTTTTGGAGCTCGACAGTGTAAATCACAAATTGTTTGGTGGGGTGGAAATGAAGTGACAACTGCAGGAAGGTCAAATTTTTTTGAATAGAAATAATTTCCACACAATAAATATTGTAGTGGTTTATGTTTTTTCACTATTTGTTTAGATTACTGTAGTTTTAAACATGTAATAATTGGTATTTTTTTATAATGGGTTAAATTTAAAATTGAAAGTCTAAAGGACAAGGCTAAAACAGTAAAATCTGTCCATATAATGCATTTGAAAATTACAAAAAAATTATATTTTTTTAAAAACCTGGTGAAAAGTTTCCAAGTCAGTTTTAATGTGACTTTCAAATAACAAATATATATATTTTTAAAATCTGTTTGTTTGAATAAAAAACAACGCCTGGGACATTCAGTACATTTCGTTCAGCTTTTATGAGTACACTAGCATACAGGTGCCCTCAAAGCTTTAAGACATAGACTAAAAGCCACAAAAGTCCAATTTTGATTTCATGTTGTCTTTTCTAAGAAGCATCAGTTAAGATCCTACATTTAAATGCAATTGTAAAAATGCATAATTTTGAGAATAGGAACAGTGTCATAGTTACTTGAAAAATGGAAGTGTTTGGTGTGATCCAAATCAAATGTATAAAGATATCTGGAAATTAATTAAAATACATTTTTGAAAACAAAAATCTCAATTTTGTTTTTAAACACAATGATTTGAAGAGGCAAAACAAATCTGCCTCCCAAAGATGTTGGTCTAATAGCAGGCTATTACCATGCCTTTTTAAACTCAGGGAGTCATGATATTCACTCAAAAACACAGCGAGAAGCACAGCCTCTCCGAAATCTCTCCATCACAGTGAAATGTGGCCCCTACTGCAGCTTCATGTCCTTCTCAATCAAGCCTAAATAGCCCATCACAATGACTGTGCATGCCTAAATGCTGGAAATAGCTCTATTACAGTCTCAGCCTTCAAGGGGTCCCTTTGAATGATATGGAACTATTTCTTCCATCTGTAGCCAGATACATTAAAATTGAATAAGCGAGATGGAGAGTGAATTGGAGAGGAAGAGAGAGAAAGAGACGGGGGGAAGCAAGGGCAGATAGCAATCAAAACCAGAAGTGAAAGATGATTTGTATTTTGATTAGTTGCTACAATCTCCATAATTACAACGATGACCTGGTGGACACTTTAGCGGCTTTATCTCCCTGCGAAAACACATATTACAGGGACTTATGCAGAGGTAACTGACACAAAGAGACATGCCCCCATGTACAAGCACAGATGTGACTCTGATGAGGCGGTTTGTTTTAAAGGCATTTTGTCCGATTAGCTAAGCTCAAGTGTGCAGAGCTACTCACTACATTAAAGCAGCAAATTAAAATCTGCTCGGAAGGACTGGCTTACAAAGTTAAATGTCTTGGCATGTTTGGAGTATTTAATAAGTAAATGGGTAGTTCTTTTTCATAATGCTTAATCCTAATTAGAGTTTAGTGACTTTTAGTCAATGTGTGTTTGCTTTGAGGCCACATGCTTGTGCACACATAAACATTGACAAAATGTACTTTTTACAGATATATATTGTAATATAGTAATGCCTTCGAGTCACAATAGTGCGGTTTAATAATATAACATTTTTTATTGTAAATTGGCCCTTAAAATCAATAATAACAATTATAAAAAAAAGTAAATAATATTTATATTTAGAGCCCAGTGAGAAAGCCTAAGCCGACTGTGGCAAGGAACACCAAACTCCATAAAATGTTGGTTTATGTAGAAAAATAACCTTTTGGGGGAAACCAAGCTCACTCTGGGGGCCAGTTCCCCTCTGGCCAATCACATTTGTTCGGGAATCGGACTACACTGGTCGCGCTGTATGTTTCGCGCTGTAGATTCAAAAGAACCGACTCATAAGAGTAATTTGTGAGGGAATCAGACTACACTGGTCTTGCTGTTTGTTTCTTACATTATGCCTACCTGCCTTGGTCCTCTGCATGCCGCCAAAACAGCGCTGACCTGCCGAGACATGGACTGACTCATAAGAGTCATTTGTTCAGGAATCAGACTACACTGGTATTGATATATGTTTTGTATGTGCACTGTAGATTCAAAAGAGCCGGCTAATGAGAAAAAGCTATTTACACTAGGGGGCAGTGCTGCTGCTGAAATGTGCTACTGTAAACAGTGTCAAAGTATTTCAGTACAGTGTTCCAGCCGCATTGCCGGAAAATTGCACGTAGGAGAACTGTTAACAGAACCGCAAGTCCTGAAGATCATACGATTCTGTTTTTTTTTTTAAAAGAATGGGACTGGTTCTGAACAAGAATCATACAAGGAATCCTACTGCACTGGTCGCGCTATACGTTTTGTGCTGTAGATTCAATAGAACGGTCTCATAAGAGGCATGTTTGAGAATCAGCGGAAGAATACACATTCGAGAACATTAGTAGAACCAAAAGTCATGAAATCATTATTTTTATTTTATTTTAAGAAACCATTTGTGAATAAGATGTCCAGTAATGGCTGAGAAAAATATTAATGGCAAGAGCTGATTTGTATCACTTGAGTTTTGTCACTGCATAATATAAACTTGACATGTGAAGTATAGCATGTGAAGAGTTCTTTTGCAAATGGAGCACACTTAAGGCACTGAAGGTTAATGAAAGAGAACAAATCTTGTCAGTGTCTTTGCTTCAGTCCATGTGCTTCAAAAAAATACTGCAACTGCTCTTGTGAAAAGGGCAGGCGAGAGAAAAAGAGAGTTGCAAAGCATGACTTCAATGCCCAACAAACAAAACTCTCTGATAAGGTTCAATGATCAGGATGACTCAATAAACATATAATTAACGCGGTGGTTCACACAAAAATGAAAATACTGTCATCATTTACTCACCCTCATGATTTTTTAAACCTGTATGACTTTCTTCTGAACACAAAATTAAAGCAGTTACCATTCACTCCACAGCTTTTTTTCTACAATGAAAGTAAGATAAAAGAAAAACAAGAAAAGCTTATTTAGAGCTCCATGGAAGAGAGAAAGTCATACAGGTTTGGAACAAAATGACAGAATTTATTAGAATGGTTTTGGGTGAACTATCACTTTAAATTATTTAAATGACTTAATAAATCACTTTAACTTAATAAGCATAGCATATCATTATCATCATCATCACAGGCCCTGAAATTAAATCAGGTCCCTGCAGTACATTTAGTCCATTAATTATGCAACAAATGACAATATAGCAATTGATCCATTATTGCAAAGCAACTTCAACCGCTACAGAGATCATAGATTATATACTCGATATACTATATACTACAGATATATTGCATTAGTTTCTCCCTCACTGGATTCACCACTACCTCTCTTTTGTTTCCTCCTAATCCCCCTCCTCCATCTGTCTCAGACATGTGAGCTGCACTACATGTGACCTCTCTGTTTGCCTGACATTCTCTTGCTCCTTAATATATATCAGCAAATATATTTAAAGGGATAGGTCACCCAAAAGCAATTTTGTCATCATTTGATCACCCTCATTTTGTTCCAAACCTGTATGACTTTCTTTCTTATGTGGAGCACAAAAGTAAATGTTAGGTTGAATGACAGTCACAGTCACTACTCATTTTCATCATATGGAAAACAGATGCAATGAAAGTGAATGGTGGCAGAATTTTACGGGAAAGTTGAGTTTTAAACGAACTTTGCCAATTTCCTGCGTTTCTTTAATTCAAATGTTTAAGTTTTCTTTAAATTAATGTTGAATATACACTGATGAGCCAAACATTATGACCACCTGCCTAATATGCTGTTGGTCCCCCATGTGCCTCCAAAATAGAGCTGACCTGCCGAGACTCTACAAGACCCCTGAAGGTGTCCTGTGGTATCTGGCACCAAGACATTAGCAGCAGATCCTTCAAGTCCTGTAAGTTGCGAGGTGGAGCTGCTGTGGATTGGACTTGTTGGTCCAGCACATCCCACAGATGCTCAATCGGATTGAGACCTGGGGAATTTGGAGGCCAGGGCAACACCTTGAACTCTTCATCATGTTCCTCAAACCATTCCTGGACAATGTGTGCAGTGTGGCACAGCACATTATCCTGCTGAAAGAGGCCACTGCCATCAGTGAATAGCATTGCCATGAAGGGGTGTACCTTGTCTGCAATGATGTTAAGATAGGTGGCATGTGTCAAATTGATGTCCACGTGAATGGATGGACCCAGGGTTTCCCAGCAGAACATTGTCCAGAGCATCACACAACCTCCACTGGCTTGTCGTCTTCCCACAGTGCATCCTAGTGAGATCACTTCCCCAGGTAAATGGCGCACATGTACACGGCCATCCACGTGATGTAAAAGAAAATGGTTCTCATTGGACCATGCAACCTTCTTCCACTCCTCAAAGGTCAAGTTCTGACAATCACGTGTCCATTGTAGGTGCTTTATGGGCACAATGACTGGTCTGCGGCTACGCAGCCCCATATGCAACAGCGATTGCACTGTGTGTTGTGAAGCATCCTTCCCGTAACTATCATTAAAATTTTCTCTGTAGACCCTCAGACGGGATAGCCTTTATTGACCTTGTGCATCGATGAGCCTTGGGCGCTCAACACACTGTCGCCAGTTTGTGGTTTGTCCCTCCTCGGACTACTGTCAGTAGGTAACCACCACTGCTGACTGGGAGCACCCCACAAGCCTTGACATTTCAGAGATGCTCTGACCCAGTCATCTGGCCATAACAATTTGGCCCTTATCAAAGTTGCTCAGGTCTTTACGCCAGCCCATTTCTCCTACATTCAACACGCTGACTGCGAGAACTGATTGTTCACTTACCATCTAATCTACCCAGATTTGACATGTGGCTTTGTTAGGAGATAATCAACATTATTCTTCACCATTGAGTGGCCATAATGTTTTGCCTCATCAGTGTATGTACAAGATTTTTAGATCAGTGAAAACCGTATATGAACATATGTTTCATATGAGTTTAGCATATTTACCATGTATTGGATTTCAGTATGGGGGCTGCCATGCAATTGTCAAGATTTTGAGGTCAGAGATTATGAAAGTTTGAGTCATGCATTATGTAACCCACGTACAGTGTTGGGAGGGCTACTTTTGAAATGTATTCCACTACAGATTACAGAATATATGCGTATTCTAGTATACAGTAACGTATTCTGAATACTTTGGATTACTTCTTCAGCACTAGTAGATTTTTTTCACTTGTTTTGACTATAAAAACTCTGCCAAGACAAAATACGCATTAAAAATACATTCTCTGAAAAACCTAAATATCGTAAGCAGTGTTGTTTCTAAAACAAGATCAATCAAATTGATCTTGTTTTAAAGATTTTTAAAGAAACAATACAAAAATTATTATAAAGAACACAAATTTTGCCCTAATATCAAATAATATAATATCTTTTTTTTTGCCATCACTTACACTCATCGGACAAATTAATTAATTGGAAAGATCAATCTAAATAAGAGTTTGTTTACCAATTGGATATCGCTACTTCTTTTATGAAGATTTTCAGTGAATAATGATTTCAATTTCCATCATATGGACCACTTTTATAATGTTTTCATGGTGTTTGAATCTTTGAATCTTGAAAGCTACAGCACTGTTCAAAACATCATATTGTTTTCTATGGACGAGAGAAAGTCATAAGGGATTGGAATATTATGAGGGTGAGTAAATGTCAGAATTTTAGTTTTTGCATGAAATATCCCTTTGACTGAAAGTGGCTCCCATTTTTGTGACAATGGGCACTCTAGTAGCATCATTCAGTAATGTGAAGACACACTAGCAAACATTCAGACCAAAACAACATGCACGCACGCACGCGCGCGCACGCACACACACACACAGAACACACTGAAATTGTGTTGTTTAGTTAAAAGACTCACTTCAATCAGTCAGTCTCAGAATATCAACATGCTAGTAGTTCTCTCATTCTCATTCTCTCTCGCCCCTCGCTTTCTAAACACAAAGCAGCTAAATGTTATCGTTTCACAACTATGCCAACCCTGTCGACTCTAATGAGAACATGAGTGCAAAATTGGCTTTTCAATTATGCAAATTAATAAGAAAATGTGGACAGGATAAGGCACATAAATGCCATAACAAGACAAGGCTGCCAAGGTGTGCAAATCAAGATCTCGATTTAAAGTTTCCCAGTGCTATGCTCTTTAAGATTCGTGAACAAGGACACAGATCTGTCATTGTGTGGCCTGAATTGAAGCTACCAAATATCAGACACTTGAAAATCTTGGCAGCCACTTTGACAGACAGCCACAGAGCATCCAGCAGCCCGATGCTGCCGAGACCACAGCCTTTGAGAATTCAGTGGATTTATTTCCCAATTTCACGCTTTGTCTGGTATTCCAAGCAGGGACAATGAAAGCCACAGTCTCCTAAAAACAATCCCAACTGATTTATACCTAATTTGCAGTGTATATAAAAACAAAAAATGTTGTACATTCACAATGGAAGTCTATTAGAATAGACATTGCACTGGACTAAACTCTCATTATTTTTATATATTATTTCATTATTTCACATTAGTATCTAATTATTTTTAGATATTTTCTCATTATTTTTTGAGTTTTTCAATATTTTGAGATACTATCTAATTATTTTGAGTTTCAATATTTTGAGATACTGTCTAATTATTTTGAGTTTGTATCTCATTATTTTGAGATTTTATATTATTGTTTTGAGTGTTTCAATATTTTGAGATACTATCTCATTATGTCAACATATTATCTAATTATTTTGAGTGTTTCAATATTTTGAGGTACTATCTCATTATTTTGAGTGTTTCAATAGTATCTCTAGATACTATCACATTATTTTGAGTGTTTCAATATTTTGAGATACTATCACATTATTTTGAGTGTTTCAATATTTTGAGATACTATCACATTATTTTGAGTGTTTCAATATTTTGAGATACTATCTCATTATTTTGAGTGTTTCAATATTTTGAGATACTATCACATCATTTTGAGTGTTTCAATATTTTGAGATAGTATCTCATTATTTTGAGGGTTTCAATATTGAGATAGTATCTCATTATTTTGAGTGTTTCAATATTTTGAGATACTATCACATTATTTTGAATGTTTCAATATTTTGAGATACTATCACATTATTTTGAGTGTTTCAATATTTTGAGATACTAATCACATTATTTTGAGTGTTTCAATATTTTGAGATACTATCACATTATTTTGTGTTTCAATATTTTGAGATAGTATCTCATTATTTTGAGTGTTTCAATATTTTGAGATAATATCTAATTATTTTGAGGGTTTCAATATTTTGAGATAGTATCTAATTTTTTTGAGGGTTTCAATATTTTGAGATAGTATCTCATTATTTTGAGTGTTTCAATATTTTTAGATACCATCACATTATTTTGAGTTTCAATATTTTGAGATACTATCTCATTATTTTGAGTGTTTCAATATTTTGAGATAGTATCTCATTATTTTGAGTGTTTCAATATTTTGAAATAGTATCTAATTTTTTGAGTGTTTCAATATTTTGAGATAATATCTCATTATTTTGAGTGTTTCAATATTTTGAGATACTATCAATTTATTTTGAGTGTTTCAATATTTTGAGATAGTATCTAATTTTTTGAGGGTTTCAATATTTTGAGATAGTATCTCATTATTTTGAGTGTTTCAATATTTTGAGATAGTATCTCATTTTTTGAGGGTTTCAATATTTTGAGATAGTATCTCATTTTTTGAGGGTTTCAATATTTTGAGATAGTATCTCATTATTTTGAGTGTTTCAATATTTTGAGATAGTATCTCATTTTTTTGAGGGTTTCAATATTTTGAGATAGTATCTCATTATTTTGAGGGTTTCAATATTTTGAAATAGTATCTCATTTTTTGAGGGTTTCAATATTTTGAGATAATATCTCATTATTTTGAGTGTTTCAATATTTTGAGATACTATCTCATTATTTTGAGGGTTTCAATATTAGTTAGTATGTAATTATTTTGAGTGAAATACATATAATAATTAGATAATATCTTGAAGTAATGAAATAGTATCTCAAATTAATGACATGCTTTCTCAAAATAATTACTTGTGTGCTGAATTCGTTTTTTAAAACTTGTCAGAAACGGGCTTCCATTCTCTAACATATGCATTAACATGAGAATAGTATGGTGAAATTTAAAGCTGGTTAACCCAATATATGTTGAACACTATGCACAAGAATAACAGAAAGGCACATGACATAACCACATGCAAGTCCTGTTTATATAGAGTAAACTCCATCCACAGGAAATCCACAAGTAATGCATAACAAGAAGTTAATTTGCATAGAAAAGTAGTTCCAACACTTAAAGGACAATTTAAACAACTATACAGACAAAAAATTTTTTACTGAAGAATTTATGCATAATAACAAAAATATGAGCATCACATTTCTGTTTTTAAACTCTATGGAATGCTTTGATCCATAGACTTTCATTGTAAGTGCATTACTGTAAACATGATTTTTATTTTTGTCACAAAGTGAGGGACGAGTCGACATTATTTCCTGTGGTAATGCACTCAGATGCTGTCAAAATAGTTCCCACAAATCGTTTTTTATTTCATTTCACAGATTCCGTCTGGCATCAAAGGCATTGATGTCCAAACAACTCTCTGTCCAAACAGTTTTTATTTGGACCAATGAATGTTTAAAGAAGCAATTAAGGGCATGACAATGAAAAGCCAGACTGAAAGTGACTGCGAAAGGAACTGCCACAGGCCGATACGGTTGATACTGATTTAGCATTTATTACAAGATAACAGAATGTTAAAGCATTCTGGTGGTATCAAATTCAGTACTCCTTACATCACACAATGTGCTTGGAATGAAACTGGTTCCAGATTGATTCAGTATAAAGGCAGCATCTGTCTGCCCGTATAAGTTTCTAGTTTTATAGAGCTATACCAGAAAATATAAAACTCTAATTTCAGGCTCCATATGCTTTATTTTTGTTTTCTCTTTGCAGTAGTAGGTCAGATCTCTGTTTTTTAAACCAGACTTAACAATACTAGTAATTGAACCATTAGATTACGTTTTTTTTCTTCATTTTGAGGTATAAACAAAGCTTTTAAAACCAAAACATTTTAACTTAATATTATCTAAAAATGTGTTCAAATATCTTTGTTTAATGGATGCTAAACTGAATAACTGACCATTGTCCTACATAGTCTCCTGTGTCACTCTGCAGTCTCTTTCTTGTGACTTTTAACTCAAATCAACATTTTGTCCATTGATTTATTTATTTGGTAAGCGGCCTTGTAATAGGCTGAATAATGAACAGTCAACCGGTTATTATTGCAAAATAAACAGATGACCAGGACCTGCCGTAATTTATCTTGAGTCACTCAAGATGCCAAGGGGTTTGTTTTGCGTTAATGCCCGATTCACTACGTTATGACTTACATGTACAATGATCCAAGGTAAATCAACAAGGCAAATAAAGTAAGGGCATCAATGATTTTTTTAAGAATGAATCTCAACTCATTATAATAGCAGATTTTATACACCTTAATGAACTCTCTACTGCTGTTATGGTCTTGAGGAGTGAGAGAGAGAAATAAAGAGAGAGAGAAATGTCCAGCCAGACGCTAAAGTTACTGGAATGTACATATATAATGTAAGCTAAATTATTCCGGGCAAAGAAACAAACAATCCATTATTTGTCAAAAGATGCAAAATACCACTTTGCCAATATATGAAATAATGGACATTGCAGAGCTAAAATCCCATTGCTAGTGTAAAGATCATTTCTGAGCCTTGGCTTTCAGGAAAGGGTTTGAGGCTATGTGAGAATGTCAAATGGAAGAAATTTTCATTTTCCTCACATCCTGTCTCCCCTCCTCTCGACCTCCTCAATCGACTTGCAGCGTGACCAGGCTTTGGTGTTTAATATCAAGCACATCGCAGTAACAAGATGGAGCATTGGTTAAGTGTAAATGGCAGTGCCTTGTGATTGTGGCCGCAATTACAGGGTGAAGAGAGCTGCTATTTATTCCTGTCATCTCCAAATGTTAAATCATGCAAATAGTGGGTATAGACTGAATAAGAACTGATGTGTCCTTCTTCAGCTTGGTGCTTACAGCTAATTACAGAATCGCTGATTTTCTTTCTGTTTGCTTGACCTAGAACAAGGGGGATGTGTTGTTGTGCCATGTGTGGTTGCCAGAAATTCACCATAAATAAACACAGTGACCATGTTTCAAGCAGTACAGGATGTTTTTTTGGTGTCTACAGATTTGACAATTCACTACCACATATATATATATATATATATATATATTTTATTATTAAATATAAAAATATTATTTTTTATTTTTATTTTTTTTAAATAGAATAAAATTGAATGCCAAGAATCTGCAAAGCTGTCATTGCTGCACGTGGAGGATTTTTTTTATGATAACTCTGACAACTACTGAAGTAGTTGAAGAAGATCTGAAATTTTTTTCTAATTATAATAGTAATTTAGTATGTGCCCCACCGTGAGCGAGAACCACATTATAGCAGCAATGAGGAGGTTACCCCATGTGACTCTACCCTCCCTAGCAACCGGGCCAATTTGGTTGCTTAGGAGACCTGGCTGGAGTCACTCAGTATGCCCTGGATTCGAACTCATGACTTCAGGGGTGGAAGACAGCGCCATTACTCGCTGAGCAACCCAGACCCCCCAGGCAGGTGGTTTTAATGTTGTGGCTGATCGGTGTGTGTGTGTGACAAATTTTATAATTTTTTTTTTTTTAAATTGATGACTTGGACCAAATAATATAGAAAAACAGCCAATAAGTGCCCAACATAGATGGGAACTCCTTCAAAACATGAAGTTCATGTCTGCAAATTCTAGGCAAAGAGTGACTACTATGAAGATGCTAAAATACAACACAGTTTTGAATTATTTCGGATTTTGTTTAGTCACAACATAATTCCCATAGTTCCATTTATGTTATTCCATAGTTTTGATGACTTCACTATTATTCTAAAATGTGAAAAAACAACAACATTATAATAAAGAATGAGTAAGGGTTTCAAAACTTTGACAGGAAGTGTATATATAAAAATTATTGATTGATATATTGATAATATGCCAACCTACCAGGACTAAAAACACAGTGAACTCAGAAAGAGTAGGTGGACTTTTCTTGAGATAAACTAAAACTGTGCCTACCAAAATTAAATGCCCCCAGTGGCCGAAGTAGGAAGTGTTTTTGAATATAACAGTTTCTGGGTGAAAAGCCCATAGACTGGTGCTTAACACAAGTTGTTAAGAGAGTTGTTTTTAACTGTTAATCCAGCAAAGAGGAATGCATATTTTTTAACTATACCCACAAACTCCAACCCTAAACCTAACCGCCACTGAAGAAAAAATTTGATCTTATAGGGAAAATGGAACCTCCAAATCGCACTTGTAACCGTTTATGCAAACATGATAACTTCCTTGTTTCAATGTGTGATGAGGTCTCCCATGCTGCTAACGCAACACTCTATCAATCACATCACAGTTGAAGGTACACACTCTTGAACCAATGCATGTCTAATGGGAGATGCCATTTGTCTGTATCTTGACATAATTGAGTCAATGTCGGGTGCACTGATAAAGTTTTACTCCTAAAGAAATGAATTGTACTTTGGAAACATATGTATAAAATCATGAGCTTTCACATGAGAGGAAGACTCCAGTCATATCAGTAAACTTATACAAGCGGTTTTATTCTACATGGAGAGAATCACATGACCAGCTACATACTACTTGCTTAATCTCAGTAACTGTCCTGTTATTGGACCCTTTACTCATGAATTAAGTTCATTATGGCTGACTGCGAATAGTGAATTTCTGTAATAGCTTTGGTAAGTGAAAACTATTGCGTTTGAATGATGCTGCATCCACACCACTAGGTGACAGTGTAAATACAAGATGGCAAATCCATAAAATTACGGAGTACACCTTTAAATTCATCAAGAGTGGCACTTCCAAGAGCAATGGCCAATAAATATGTACATTACAGTTATGCACAGTGTCACACAAACACAAGACACAATCTGGGTAACATACGACACAAAAATAACGCAATTAAAATTTTACGTAAAACATCCTACAAAATAAGAAACATAACATTTCCATAAAACATAATCAAATGTGATGGTTCATGCAGGGACTTATTGTAACAATTTTTGCCGTAGTTTTAGTTTACCTCAAAGTACATGTATTTTGTTTAACTTGATACACATTTTCACAATGAACTATAAGGTAAAGTACATTAAAAAAAAAAAAAAAACAGTAATGCTTTTTTGCAATATTTTACAGTAAAATTACATATGTTGTGTTAAGTAAAATATAATGTTTCACTGTAATGATAAACAATACAATTTTAACTAACATTTTTACGTTGTTTTTCAAATATATATATATAAAAAATTTGATCAATTGTCACACATTATACATACATTTCTGCATATATACAGTGAAATTATTTATTTTTCACATATCCCAGCTAAGCTGGGGTCAGAGTGCAGGGTCAGCCATGATTCAGCGCCCCTGGAGCAGATAGGATCAAGGGCCTTGCTCAAGGGTCACACAGTGGTGTCTTGGCGGTGCTGGGGCTTGAACCCCCAACCTTCTGGTCAGTAACCCAGAGCCTTAAACACTGAGCCATCCATCCATCCATCCATCCATCTATCCATCTATCTATATCTATCTATCTATATATATATATATATCTTGCTTTATATTCTGATTACCAAACACCTCTCCTTAAAAAAAACTTGAATTTGAGTCATCATTCACATCTGTAGCACAAAAAGTGCAGGCCAAGTTACTCACCAAAGTTTCATATTAAGTGTTTGTTCAAATCCCTTGTCCTAACCATGATTTTAATATGAAAATCACTTTATTCTACCATGCACAGGAGAACGAGAAACACTGAGGTTGCCTCAGCAAGCACCACTAATAAGGAAAATGAACTGGGATTACAATAATGCCTGTAAAAGGCACAACCTTGAGAATTGGTTCAATTACTTTTTTTGACTAGAGCTAGAGTTAAACCACAAGGGGACTGCAAGTATAATGACCGGACTACTGTTACTACCCTTTGGCAATTCCCCTGAAACAGTGTCGAGACTCAGAGTTTGTGTCCTTTAGATGTACACAACTGTTCACAGACCTTGCCTCTCTACTCTATACAGCTTCACGTGTGTGCGTTTGTCTGCAGACACTGTGAAAGACAATTTCACTTGCTCAGCTGACTGATTCAAATTTGTATAGTTTCAAAGGGCAGGTTATTAGATTAAAATAGATATACTGATGAACACTGTAGTTCCAGGGCAAATAAATATTGTTGTGTAAGACACTTTGCAATTTGTAATTCTTCACAGCTGTGTAGGGAATCATATGGGCTGTGTTGGAAGCTCAGAGCTCTCGCTGTGCGAATGCCGAGTTGGGTAGTTACACAACTGTATATCTCAAAGGACGCAGAGTCTACTTTTATTGCCGAGAACACATTTCAAACATTAAGAGTTCTGCAAGTGGGTTTAAAACCTTTCTAGCTCAGAGAGAAGATTTTCGTCCCTCTGGATTTGATTTAATTTAATATTTGAGGTGGAGATCTAATTCAAAAGGGCCGCAAGGTCTTTTGCCCCACTAACACTGAAACTCACTTTGTAGATAAAAGTGCCAGCTCAGGATAGCCCGTAAAATAAGGTGGACAGTTTTTTTATTTGTTTTTTTTTATTGAGGGGCTGGGATACCGGGAATGAGAACAAATCACATGGGTATTGTATATCGTGTGGAGAAAGAAATGATATAATTATTATAGTTGCATGTCATATTGTATTGTAGTATTTAACGGCATTAATCAATATAATCTTGTGCAGTAATATCTTTACATTGTTAAATATATATAAAACAATTAGGGCTCTATTTTCGTGAGCGCACAAAGTGCAGCGCTATTAGCTAAGACTGTGCGCAACGGTTTATTATATTTTCGTGAAAACGCAAAGCGCAAGTGGCCGCGGGTGGGAATGTTTGCGCTATCTGTGGGTGCATGCACGCAAACTGTGGGTGTTGTATGGTAAAGAAGTGGCACAATGCGCAATTTGATATTTTCCTGAGAAATAGGTCATTGTGCTAAGATGTTTAAAAAGCAGGTCTTATCTCAGAGCAAAGTGTAATGTCAGTTCCTGCATGTGCAGTTTGAAGATTCTACCAGCAGATGTTATAACGATCATGTCCAAATCCACGTCTCAAACTATAGTGAAACATCAAATTATGTCCCTGACAATTGCTGTTTTAAGAAACAAAAATTTATTAGAATTGTGTTAAATTATCTATAGGTCATGGTTTATTTTTCAATTAATATTATTTCAGTTATGCTTATATTTACAATTGTATTAATGATCTAATTTGTTGTAGAGTGATTATTAAGTCACTGGAAAAGGGGCCGGTGGAAGAAGTTGGAGAGGGTAAAATAAAGAGTAAAATATTTGGATTTAGCATGATTTTTTTTTGACCAATTCATTAGTTTTATTATATTTTTTTAGTTGGAAGTGTAATTTGAATTCAGAAATATTTTTGGTTTAATTTTTCCATGTTTCAATAAATGCATTTAATTTTTCAATATTATCCAGTAGAAGTGAAATGCATGCCGATACAATCACTGTTAATACTAGCCGTGATTTTTGTGTTAGTAGATGAAAATGATTATTAATATTTACATTCCAAATCTTGACAAGAATAACATTTTCTACATGAATAAAAATGAGTGTCTCACTATTATAGCAAAATGCCTGCCATTCAACAAGGGGCAGTTAGTGCATAAAAGAGGTAAATCTATATTTCTACTCTTCAGAGTCAATTTAAGCTACCAATTTCTTATGAATGTGCTGCGTTTGTTTATATCGCTGGTGCTTGACTGGGAATGTACTATATAATAGAACACAGAGGATTCCGGAGAAGATCCTCAGAATTAAATTGCACTTGACCCAGGCCATTAGCACTTTGCACACATAATTTCACCAAACCCACTTGCGCCTAGACTTAGCACATGCTAATATAAAAACTTTATGGCCGTGCCCACTGACTTTGCGCTTATGACTTAAAGCATAGGGTTTTGCTTAGCACAAGTGCACTTAAAATATGGCCCCTACTAAAATATGGCCCCCATTAGGGGCATACAATATTTTTCGGAATATCTGTACTTATTTTAGGTAGGTAGATTGGTTGGTTGAAAAAGCTAGGGTCCCTAGCATTTTCAACCAACCAACCAACCTACCCAAAATAAGTACAGATATACAGAAAAATATTGTACGTTTCATCAGGCACAGATATAATGGTCCACCTATATGAGGTTCTTTGATGTGCAAGTTTGATTTTGGAATGCCGCATATGAACAGCATATATATTGAGATATATCAGCTCATTTAAACTCACACAGTTTCTAAGACACACACACAAACTCACACACTACCTTGAGGAGATTGTGTTCCCCACAGCATCCAATTTCAGGGAAAACAAACCGACAATCCTGTTTCTACTGCACAAACACCCATCGCAAGTATACACGTTAACAGTGTGTAACAAAAACCATTTAATCACTTATCTCTCGTGCTTGAATGCTGCGCTGTCAGAGATTGCAGTGCAGGAAGCTGAGACACTGCTGTGTTATCTGATGTGCGGTCAGCTGGCTTCACCTGCATCTAATATGATTCCCCAGACTCACTATACTCCATGTTACCGATAGAGATTGAGCAGCACACACACCTTTGTGTGAATAATACAACCTCCCATTACCACTGCAATTCAGTTTGGAACTCATCATTAATATGTGAGTTTAGAGTGGAAGCCAAATAAATACTTTCCATTCTCATGCATGTCCTTATAGCTTAATTGGTAGAGAATGGCACTAGCAATGCCTAGTTCATTGGTTCACTTCCCAAGGACTTTGTACAATGATGAAATGCACACATTGAATACACTGTTAGCTGCTTTGGATAAAATATTATTACGACTTGTCATGAGACCGGTTTGTATCTTTAAATCTTTTTTAATAGACCTGTATAGCCTAGGTTCAAGGCATCACATCCAGGTGTCAACGAGTAAGGCACATAACCTCAGTTTGTCCCTGTAATGAATGCACTGTACGTCATTATGGACATAAGTATCAGTAAAATGACAAAGTAGTAAACTCTACAATCTATGCGATCTACATTATAAAAGAAAATCAATAACTGTTGCATTGAGTTTAAAAACGCACCTAAGTGTAAGTAGTCATTGGATCCAATGTGCTAATTTGGGCACTGATTTGCACAGTAACCAAGTTGTTGCCTCCTTCAATTTTAAAGGGCCTCTCGAAACCAATAAACACCACACATGATTAGGCTGACAGAAAGCAATGACTGAATATGGACAGGATGTGCCAATCATCCCTGGTGTCCATCAAAGACCCGACAGTGTTGAGCACTATATAATAAGGGAATTGAAGTGTGTTTATATTGGAAGGAGTCTGCTGTCTTTTTCATCACCTCAGAAATGCTGAATATAAATAAATTGAAAGTGATTCTGGACTAAGTCTGATTTTCATTTTATTTCAAGCAATTCCATGATATTCCTCTATAATCATAGCATAGTGGCTAGCGTACATGCTGCAAACATGTTAAGCTCCCTTATGAAAAGTGAAAGTTCATAGCAAATTTGCCACTTGATAATTTCATTTCACATGCAATTTCAAATGTAAATTAGGTTTGTGGCAAACTTGCAGAAAATGATCAATTGTTGCCAAAATATTTTTGCTGCTTGTTCAATTTACTAAAGCATTAAAATTAACTAAAACAACACAATTCTAGAATTTTTTCACAAGTTGATTTCATTGCGCTCTATCCATTTTAATTTGTAAAATGGAAGTTTACTTTATCCATTTCAGTTGGGACTACATGAACACTTTTTGTGGTGTGCATGTACCTTTGATTAATCTTGGAGGGGGATTTCCATTTCCCAGCATGCTTTGCATGGGACTTGATAGGGAGAGTAAATGTTAAAATTAAGTGTTATTTATTTTTTGTGCAAGATGAAGTGTTTAATGTTTTGTTATTTTGTGATTTAGAAGAGTTTCTGTTAATGTTTTGGGGGTTACTATTATGGTGAATGCAGTGCAGCTTGAACTACGGATGATGACAGGTAGATATTGAACTTGAAAATGATTGCTCACTTCATTGGACAAATGTGCTAACCATAGCATAGTCACTAAACTACACTCTGTAGTAGAGGTCTTCTCGGATCCTAAGATCTGTACCTGACCCGAATCACTTCTTACCCAAACCTGACGTGCATAAATACATTTTTTAAAAATAAAAACCCAAGACAGAATCGATAAAATTAGGCCAACAAAAAAACAATTTCAATCCCAACTGGACCCGAATGTAAAAGGCAGTGACGTCTGCACAGCCTGCACGCACCAGTATCCAGGAGGGTTTGGTAATTTACACAGAAGCGTGGATTGACAGAGAACAGAGAAGAAGAGGGATAATAACATTCGTGATGTTGTAAATGGTCTGCACTTATATTAAACCCAACAGAAGTGCATACGCTTTGTTTTTACAGTCACACAGTGGTGCAAGAGTCCTTGGCATAGGCAGGGGGTTTGATAAATTGCATGTAGGAGTCGGATTGTCAGAGAACAACAAGTGAGATAATACTGTTTTCATAGAATTATTTAATATGTATTTATTTTAAATAATAAAATATTGTTAAACACCAGAAATTAATAATGAAAAGTTGGCATATTTTAAAAGAAATTGGGTCTTCTCGGGTCCAGTTGGTAAAAGCATATTTATTTAAAATAAGCCTTTTTATAGTTTTTACAGCTTTTATATTGGGCCTCAGTTACAAAGGTAGCGTACAGGGGAATGAGGCTAATGCTGCAATCTTCACTTGGGTTTGGAGGTCACTTCTATGACAGGTGATGAACGACAATACTTCTAATTGGCCGAGTACAGCTGACTTACCTCTTCACTCAGTTCTACTCCACTTCTCCAATTACTATCCATGTCTATCAGTCAGATTTTAGACAGGAGAGGAGAAAGGAAGGGAAAAATACAGAACTGATTACAGACCACTGGTTTTGGGGATTGAAAAATTCAGTTCCTGCCAGAAAAAGAGGGCAAAAGGATGGGGACAGTCATGATCATGCATTCATTATCGGGGACATAACACAATGTTCCAAAGCCAATGTGCTCCATTAATATTTCAACTAGTCCACCACGCAAGAGCGTATGGCAATAGAGAAAGAGATTTATCCGCTGTCATAAACTGATCTGAAGCGCAACCCCCTCCTCCGCAAAACAGTATAACTTTCTGATTAATTAAACTCCTGTGGATTAAGAGTATGGCGGGCCTGACTGTGCTGCCAAGTGAACTGTGGGGTATAAAGTCCTCCGCAGCTTTGCAGATAATAGCATTCAGAGGTAATAAGTCTTTGTTAATATGATGAGGAACATGAAACAAAACACTGAGAGAATAAGATATGGGTCCATTATTGCGCAAATCAGAAGAGTGAGATGTGGGATGTTAGAAACGGTTCGTGAGCAACGGTAGACTCGAGGGCTTTTTTTACCCCCGGAATTCGGCGTGCTGACTGAATGTTTAAAACCGGTGCCCTAAAACCACATGCAAACTAAAGCTACTCCTGAGACCCCTTCTCGCTGTATGAATCTCAATCAGGCATAAGTACGCCTCCTACTTTAATTACGGAACAATTTGGAGGTCTTTAAGCTTTTAACGATGGAAAATGAAGCTATGTTTTTGCTCCATACAATCAAGACTGCTGCCATTTTTCCCTGTATATTTTTCATCATCTTTATCTAATGAGGCATCGGGGGAGGACGTCTCTGTCTATTCGCCTCATCGGTAGATCGCATTTCTTCTGACCAGGGGTCACATACAGATGCTACATTCTGGTGTGAGGAAGTCCATACATGTGACAAGCAATAAGGGCAACAGAAAACCATATAGACTGTTGATGGATTCCAGGGAAACTCCTCATGCTTAATGAATGCTCATTGACACTTGCTAGATTGTGACTGTTTATTACTGGAGGAAAAGGCCAACCTAAATGAAAGCAACACTGCTAGAGTATTATTACAAAATAATACTTTTCTGTATTGAATGATTTCTAAGTATATTTACAATCAAAATTTATTTTGCCATTTTGCATCTATTTTTTTTTAACCCGGTCTCATAGGATCACGGTACTATACCCACATTTTTCCAAATTATTTTTATATGCCTCATTCGCGTCACAGAATTTTCCATGTGAAATTAATAATAGAGGAACTAAAACCATGACTTTTATTCCATTCACTAGTAAAATGGCAGACTAACAGTTCATAAACCTTTACTTTTCACCCTGTTATGACATCAAAACACTGCTATCCCTCATGACTTGTAAGGTGATACATTGTAACGTTTGCATAAGAAGTTTGTTCAAGTGCAGTTAAATTAAAACTTGCAATGGAAAGGACCAGGGGTATGAAACCTGAAGACAACGCGAGTCGACACATGAGTCAAAAGTGTCATAGAAGCACCACAAAATGACGTGGTTGCGTCATTAAAAAGCTACATTTTGTGAAACAAATAAAACAGAAAGCAGGTGCCTCGAGATGCATTTTTAAAAATTGAAATTCTTTTTAACTTGACACAATATCTAAAAAAATGTGGCGGTCCTGCACGAGACACTGAAGAACCAGTGAGATGTGGTACAACGGACAAAGACTTCCGTCCAGCAGATGTTGGAAGAAAAACAGAGCATACGCACGCAAACACGTTCAGTGTGAACAGCCCCTAACTCGTCCATTATCACGTGTTTGTGAGTTAAAGCAAATGCGCAAAACAAGTTAGAAAGGCCTATTCGTTTTTTCAATAATTGCATACCCCAACCCGACCTGAACAGTTTGTTGGGCCCAATGGCCTCAGCTCGGGTTGCAGACCTCTATTACCATTCACAGCAAACAGAAAAATAAACAAGCTGATTGTCATGTTAATGGCAAAAATTAAGGCAGCTATAATGCTGTATTTCATTTGCACAGAACCAAAGCTATATTAGAACTGCCTTTGATACAAAGAGATGAGGCGGTACAGAGCTGGCATGTTTTAGTATGCTTTTTATGCAGCATTTCATCTAGACTACACAGAAGCTGCAGTGCAAAGATGCATTCAGTGATATTTCAAAATTGTTCAGTGGTGGGTGGCCCACCTGCAATTATACACCTGTTTTCAGGACAGAAACTTGGAGACCTGAAATCCTTCAACTCTTTAGCACACCTAAGGATCCATGTGACAGTGACTAACATAGCAATCAATCCTGGAAAAAGAGCTTGTCATTGGGTTATAAACAAGAGGGAAACAGAACAGAGGCTGACGTGCATTTGTTTGGTGATGAAAAATGACTTTCTGCTGCTAAATCACAGGAGGAAGGAAAAACATTTTATCTTGGTACGCAGTCACCGATGCGTGAATGTATTATAAAGGTAAATCATCAGTTTGTCAGATGTTCACAGCAAGAGTTGCCAGTGCAGCAATGGCAATAAATTGCACTGTTGATGTGGGGTAAAATGTGAATAAACAGCTTGTACATTCACAATTAACAGCTGCAAAGCAATACAAACACTTGTATTTAAAAGGTGAGTTTAAGAACAAATCATCATGTTGGCCATGCTCAAAAACTCTTCATCAAAATGATCAAGCTTTAGTCGGTCCACAAATAACTGACAATCCTGGAGATGTTTCAGTTTTTGTTTGGTATCAAGAACAATTTATTAGTTTGGGAGCTTTTAGAGATTGATAAAAGTTACGGATTATTCATAGTAAACGTGTGTGGGTAGCAAGGATATCTATGGTGATACAGTTGAAGTCAGAAGTGTACATACACCTTAGCCAAATACATTTAAACTCAGTTTTTCACAATTCCTGACATTACTCGTAGAAAGCATACCCTGTCATAGGTAATTTAGGATTACTACTTTATTTTAAGAATGTGAAAGCATTCACATTTCCAAGCTGCTTAAATGCAGTTAACTTAAGTGTATGTAAACTTCTTACCCACTGCAATTGTGATATAGTCAATTAAAAGTAAAACACTGTATGTAAACAGTTTTTGGAAAAATTACTTGTGTCAAGCACAAAGTAGATATAATAAAAGTCTTGCCAAAACTATAGTTTGCTAACATGAAATCTGTGGAGTTGGGAAAAAAACTTTCAGGAAATTTATGAGACATGGATTAGTTTGTTTTTTGTGAGGTCTACAATATAATGGGTTTTCACAAAGGTTCTGTATGTGTCATTAGAGAACCTTTTGTAAGTTACATATGATGCTATAAAAAGATTCTCATAAGTTTTAAATGATATCATAGAAGTTTTATGATGCCACAGTACATAAGTTCCTATAATGTCATAAGATACCCTTTAAGATCCATATGATGTCATAGTAGTCTTCTATTTTCATGTGCCATCACATAAATTTTTTTAAATGATGCCATAAGAGAACCTTTTTTAATTTCTACTGTATATGATGCCACAGGGAAACCTTTTAAAGTTCCATATGATGTCATAAGAGAATCTTTTTAAAAGGAATATTCTGGATTCAATACAAGTTAAGCTCAATCAGCAGCATTTGTGGCATAATGTTGATTACCACAAAACATTATTTTGACTTACACCCTGTTTTCTTAAAACAATCGAGGTTACAGTGAGGCACTTACAATGGAAGTGAATGTTGGCCAATCCGTAAACATTAAAACACTAAAAATATAGCCACAAAGCATAAACAAAAATACGCACATTAACACAATTTTAGTGCGACAAAATCACTTACCTTTTCTGTGTAAAGTTATATCCAACTTTTTGCCATGACAATGTAATGTCAACAAACCCTAAAACGCCTGTTAAAAATTACAATTAAACATCTCTAATAATACCGGGGTTTTAACAGATAAATGAATGTGTCCTTTTATAACAATAAGCTTCACAATTCTGTCTTTAAACCTCTAAGTTCCATATGATGCCAGATAAGAATCTTTTTAGACTTCATAGAACCTTTTTTGAGTTCAATATAAATGTCATAGGAGCACATTTTAATTAATTATGATGCCACTGGAAACCTTATTAAGTATGATCCATACAAGAACCCTTTTAAGACCCGTAAAGCAGATTTATACGCTGCTACAGAACTCTGTGAGGTCTACAATATGATGGGTTTCCATGGGTTACACTAAAAAGAATTATAAGCAGAGCTGACGAGTCAGAGATGGGTCCTGTTCCGATCCCATTTCCCCTCACTCACCATACTTTCCTGTCTACGCTATGGAAGAGTACTTTATGTAGAATCTTAATATATAATTTATTTTAAGATTCTATATAATGTACGATTAATATCCAGCTCATTAGTATTTTATTAGCAGGTATGCATTATGACATACCTGCTTGCAGAGGAAAACAAGATACTGCAACTTTATTTAGGACACACGATTCAAATCAATGCTTTTTGTATGTGCTTTTATGGAGGTTAAAATAAACCCATGATCTAACTGGCTGACTGTTCCACTGGATTTGCAATCATTATGTAATGCACTGCTTTCTGTTGAACTTAAAAGAGCAAATCAAAACACAAACCAGACTTATCATATTTTATTCTATGAATTGGATCCTGATGCCAAATATTATTTCATATACATGGGGGTATTATGTGACCAAGATTGTGCATGATATATATGCAGATGGCAGGAGAATTTGAGAGTCCACCAAACAGCTTTTAGAATCATAATTTTATGCCATTTTGCTTGCGATTTTGATACATTAGTTCCCTGGAGCTCCTGAGGAGTCAATAGAGGGAGCGTGTTGCAGCCTCATGGAATGACATTAAAGGAGAAAAGAACATTAAGCCCATTTCTCAACACTGCTGCCCTCCTGACACGGTTCATGTGGTCAGGCATATGGGAAATATGGAGGTGAAACGTTCATAAAGACAATAGAGAAGAGCTAAAGTCCCTGAGAAAAGACACACTGATTTTCAAATTATCACAATATATCCTCTAAAATATCCTAAATGTTGTTTGACAACATATAGCCTATGGGACATTTAACCACAAAATGCAACAATTGACTGAATCAAAATGGAGTATTTCAGGTGTAAGTATTGCTAGATTCTGCATCTGTACGTTTAAAAGTGAATTTGCCTTTGAGAGGAAATTAAATAAAAAAAATGTCTTAAAGAAATATTCCAGGTTCAATACAATTTAATCTTAATTGACAGCATTTGTGGCATAATGATGATTACAACAAAAAATAGTTGAGACTTTTCCCACCATTTCTTTAAAATTCAATATCTGGGTTCCAGTAAGGCCTTTACAATAAAAATTAATGGGCCCAATCCCTAAACGTTAACAAACTCCGTTTCAAAATCATAGCAACATGACAGAAACAATATATTTTTAACATGATTTCAGTGTGATAAAATCTCTTACTAACCTCTTCTGTCGACAAATTTTTTTTTTGTGGTAATCAACATTATGCCATAAATGCTATTGATTGAGCTTAACTTGTACTGAATCCAGAATATTCCTTTTAAGTAGCCCAGACAAAAATTTCTGCTCAAAGCAAAATTATGCCGAGCAGATTTGATACTATCTTGGAAAGTTAACAATTAATTTTTTTTGTCCCCTTTTCTCCCCAATTTGGAATGCCCAATTCCCAATGTGCTCCAAGTCCTCGTGGTGGCGTAGGGAGTCGCCTCAACCCGGGTGGCGGAGAACAAATCTCAGCTGCCTCGGCGTCTGAGACCGTCAATCCACACATCTGATCACATGGCTGGCTGAGCACATCACTGCGGAAACATAGCCTGTGTGAAGTCTTCACGCTATTCTCTGTGGCATCCACGCACAAATCACCACGCGCCCATTTATAGCATGATAGAGGAGGTTACCCCTACACTCTACACTCCCTAGCAACCGGACCAATTTGACTGCTTAGCATGACCTGGACCAGGACCTCGAACTTGCGATTTCAGTGGTGTTAGTCAGTGTCTTTAGTTGCTGAGCTACCCAGGACCCCTGAAAATTAACAATTCTGATTGAGTCATTAGTTCGGCAGAGGATAGCTGCCAACTTGTCCCGATGGAATTTGGACAGAGACTGCTTCACACATCAAATAGCTGTCAAGTAAAGCCAAAATGTCTCTTTCATACTGTTCCATATTCTCTTTTAAAGCCATATGCTTCCCTTTTTGAGCAGTTTAGACAACCATATGCTGATCTTTTTTTTTTTTTTTTTTTTATTTACATAATATTAAGGTAATGACAGTTGGGGTGGGGGCATGAAATATAAAAATGGATAGTAAACATGCAATGTAATCAGAAAGTGGTGCTTACCCATACAAAACCTGCTGCCATGATATTGGATGCCAAGGCAACATGAAGTAAGCACATTGCTATGTAGTCGCTAGGGTGTTCGGGGTAGTTACTTAGTCAAAAGAGACCAAAACAAAGTCTCTGCGATATTCTGGTCACTATATGGCTCAGATCCCTTTATCAATGTAACTCAATGTGCAACCTGGTTCATTGAACCATGCTTTCATGGGTCTCGTTAATAGTATCTTGGCACTTTCCTGGTGAAATGACCATATAGGACAACTTTTATTCCCTTTTACACAAATCATGAGTAAACAGCATTTTATCAGTTAATAAACACTAACTTTTTGCCCCATTTCTCACACAGTGCAATCGTATACGCCATCTAAACACTTTTACTATAGCGCAAGCGACAAACAGCAATACATATGAACTTTTGCATGACATAACCAACTATATTTACAAGCTTGTTTGAGAGCTATTAAGTTGTGCTGTCCCTTTTAAAATTTAGGGTAGGGAGACATGTTTAGGTAATTTAAAACTATAGACCATTATACTGTATATGATAGACCATTAACCTAAAAAACCCAATCTCTTCTGGAGAAAATTTGACCTGCTTTTAGCACCACACAATGGACATTGCAACTCGAAACTGCTGGGATACAAGTTATAAACAACATAACGTCATTTTGCAAAAATGTCTCAAGTCACATCATTTTCTGTAAGGGGCGAGTTGCACACCGAAGTGTTAAGGGTTTGTTAAAATTCTTGTTTTTGATTCTGCATCATTATAATATGGTGTCCTGTTAAACGAACACTGACTGTCTACTAGTCTTGTGGATGAGTCGAATTAGAGACAAGGGAGGAAAACTAAAAAATAGCTAAACCGTTAATGGCTGTCAAGCCGTGACATTTGAAATAATGATTAGTGGCAGACAGCATCAAAATCTGTGGCAGTGTGAAGCCAGACAGGAAATCGCTTAAAATGCACAAATAACAAAACCAGCAGGGACTCATACAGAAACATTTAAATGTTGCTGGCAGCCACATCTTTCTTTGTGCATGTTTGACAATATGCCTTTTGTAAAACAACTTTCCAACTGAGCTGTCAACACACTCAGAGGTGAAAACAAAACATTTCATTACAAACTGTAATTTCCAAGGTGACCTCGCCATTTGTTTGGTAATGGCTTGGAGGGTTGGGTGGGCTTGTGTAATTGGCACATTAAATATTTAATTTGTGCTGTGTGTTTATTAATGTATACTCCTGTTTAGCCGCAGGCTTCTTCGGATTGCCAATGCTAGATTAATTCATGGTCTACTCATCAACACAAACAAAAGCCAACCTATCTTTTATTATTATACTGTATACCACATTACATGGAACATATCAAACACATCTCAATTATTTTTATTGCTGATCATAATTAGAGCATAATCTCTAACATAATATGTATAAAAATAAATTATGATTTACTGAATAGTTGTATGCTTCATAAATGAAGACTATTTTAATGGAATTGTTTGAATTACATGATTAATTAACATCACCCTCTTTACAAAACTATACATTCAAGACTGTCAAGCCATAAACCACAAGCTATAATGTAATATTTCTTGTACTACAAACACACTCAGGCAAAGATGTGGCTTTCGTCGCACCCAATGAACACTCCCAGAAGGAACACTCGCGGCTGAAAATGATGCAAACATTCTCAATGGTATGGGAATCCATTTTTATACAATACAATATAAATTTAATTCAGTAAATTCACCGACCGATCCTTATGAGGACTGACGATTTAAAAGAAAAAAGGCACACCTGTGCAATTATTGTGAATTGAAATCGCATCACATTTACAAAAGAACTGCTTCCAAATCATCTGTATCCAAAACAAATTGCACGAGACTTGAGCACCCATTATAGTTCTGGATCTCTGAGAAATAGTATATTTTGCCCTTTGAAAGTCCGTAACTATACAGATTGCCATAACCATTTCAAATCTGCTGCTCGGTTCAAATGCAAAATATAAAGTCTTAAATTTGCCATTGGAGACACGTCAATGTAATGGACATTTTACTGGCAGAAACTCTTGACAATATTCCAGCCAAATTCTAAATATATGTCATCCAAGTTGAAATTTACCACAGACTGACATAAAAATGACATTTAATTTATGTTCCACAGAGACAGCCAAGTTCTACAATTGTGATGTTTTATTTATGAAGTAAATTATTTGGCAGCTCATTTCTGCTTGGAAGTTTAGCATAAGGTCCTCTCGACATTTATAACTCATCATTAATACAATATTAGATTTCCAGACAACGTGCTGTACGCTGCAATCCCAACACTTAAATTTCCATTCGTATATATTAGAGTGCATTTTTCAAATCCATCCCAGGATTCACAATATTACAAAATCTAAAATCTTTGTCTTAAATAAAAGCATTTAGTTTAGTCAAAATTAAACGACCTTCAGTCAAATTTTTCCAACGAGACCCTCAGCAGCAGTGTGCCCACTGAATATAACATCATTGACGGAGACACCATCGTAAGAAGCTCCTGCCAGTGTCAAGGGCAGATTGTGGTTGCAGATGTATTGCCTCATCTTCTCTGAAAACAAAAAAATGGCAGAAAACTGTCCGTCATTTACATGCCTCAAGAAAAAGATTGTGATGATCAATCACTTTGGGTGATGGACACTTTTTCATATTTTGTTTTTTTTTATTTTAGGTTTTTTGGAACGTGGAAGTAAACTATAGCAGGTTTAATGTTGCCTCTGGTAAAAATCCTCTATTATATTTTCACATTTATTCAAGAGAGATTACTGCAGTCAGACGAGAAAAAGATGCCAAATTTATTGTCACTCCCCAAGCAGTAGTATTTAAAACTCCATTGCAGTAGTGTTGACTAAATGTTGGTAAATGCCATGGTAATATACAAGTTGTAAAAGCATACTTTTCAAATAGTACATAAATAAATTGTTTGCTAGATTTACCATGCTAAATTAAGGAAGAAATGCATCAATCTCTGTAAAAAGGGTATATATTAAGAAACTTTGGCTTACCAAGTCGCTGCCAGTGTCCTAATTGATATTGCGGAATGCAGTTCTGAACACAACAAAAAGATTAATAAATGGATTAATAAACAAAAATACTCAAAAAAGGCATTAATCTGGAAAAGTCTTCCTAATATGAGATTCCAGATACAGTAGACTCTTTGTGAAGGTGTATAACAGTAATTAAACCACTCAAAGTCATTGTATTCAATAAGACAATGTAGCATGAAAGAATGCAAGCATACATGTGTGTCTGTGCAGGTGCACAAAGGTGGACATTTTAATCTTACTCTGAAAATATAATAAAAAATAAGTCAATCAGAAATGAAGTGGAGCAGCTGCCTCCCCTCAAACCCTACGACAGACTGTCTTGTATGTCCTGAAAACAAGTCACCCTTCCTGACCATTCCCTTCTGTTCTACTCACTGAACTCACAGCACCACAGAAATAGAGGGCAAGAGTAATGTTTAAAGAAATAGACCATCTGCCTTGATTTATGTCAGAACAGACAGAACCCCAGAGAGGAGACTGAGGACATCTAGTGGCAACGATGTTATCGATAAAACTGATGTCATGCATGGCTGACTCAAGAGGAAAAATCTGTAGACATTTATTTAAATAAAGGGGCCATGACTCTGCCTCCTCTCTGACCCTTCAAATTAATCAGGCTGTTTTGGCACTTGTTCTATAAAATAATTCTATATGTAAACAACCTCTGATTCAGATCTTATTGGATGTCAAATGAGTAACAATGTGCTAATGCAAATACTGTAACCAGCTGCTTTCACCAAATGGTCTGGGTGGACTGGGGAGGGAGTGTTGCACTTTTTTACTGTAGAGTATGTCTTAATAGTATTACATTATATGTGTTGTTTGAGCAAACATTTTGATATGTATAAACTCAACAAAAAAAGAAATGTCCCTGTATTTTAAAGATAATTTTTGTAAAAATCCAAATAACTTTACAGATCTTTATTGGAAAGTGTTTAAACTATGTTTTTCATGCTTGTTCAATGAACCATAAACAATTAATGAACATGCACCTGTGGAACGGTCATTAAGACATTAACAGCTTACAGACAGTAGCCAATTAAGGTCACAGTTATATAAACTTAGGACACTAAAGAGACCTTTCTACTGACTCTGAAAAGCACCAAACAAAGATGCCCAGGGTCCCTGTTCATCTGCGTGAATGTGCCTTAGGCATGCTGCATGGAGTCATGAGGACTGCAGATGTGGCTAGGGCAATAAATTGCAATGTCCATACTGTGAGATGCCCAAGACAGCACTACAGGGAGACAGGAAGGTCAGCTGATCATCCTCGCAGTGGCAGACTCCATGTAACAACACCTACACAGGATCGGTACATCCGAATATCACACCTGTGGGACAGGTACAGGATGGCAACAACTGCTCGAGTTACACCAGGAACGCACAATCCCTCCATCAGTGTTCAGACTGTCCGCAATAGGCTGAGAGAGGCTGGATTGAGGGCTTATAGGCCTGATTTAAGGCAGGTCCTTAACAGACATCGCTGACAACAACGTCGCCTATGGCCACAAACCCACCATCGCTGGACCAGACAGGACTGGCAAAAAGTGCTCTTCACTGATGAGTCATGGTTTTGTCAGTTACGTCACCAGTGGTGATGGTCGGACTCGCATTTATCATTAAAGGAATGAGCATTACACCAAGGCCTGTACTCTGGAGCGGGATCGTTGGTGGAGGTGGAGGGTCCCGTCATGGTCTGGGGCGGTGTGTCACAGCATCAGACTGAGCTTGTTGCCTTTGCAGGCAATCTCAATGCTGTGCGTTACAAGGAAGACATCCTCCTCCCTCATGTGGTACACATCCTGCAGGCTCATACTGAAATGAACCTCCAGCATGACAATGCCACCAGCTCGTTCTGTGCAGGATTTCCTCCAAGACAGGAATGTCAGTGTTCTGCCATGACCAGCGAAGAGCCCGGATCTCAGTCCCATTGAGCACATCTGGGACCTGTTGGGTTGGAGGGTGAGGGCTAAGGCCATACGGTCATGTGTCTGTCTGCTGGAGAGGGAAAGTGGTAAGGCTCGTCACCTGGGTTGTGATTACTCTAACACCTGGCTCTCATTATAGTGATGTCAGAGGGAGACCTGATAAGGCATACCAGAGCGTCGGTGTGGGAGAGACACAGCAAAGAGAGAACGAGTGTACAGCATTGGTGTGTGTTCTATGGAGTGTTCAAGATATAGAGTGTTTTCAAAGTCATTTAAGTTTATGTTGAAAGTTAATTATTGCCTGAGTGAAAAGAAACAAAAACGCTGTACACAACAGAGAAAGCAAGAGAATAAAATACTCACGCTGACCGTTTGATACTTCGTGACTCCTCCATTGCCCACAAATTTAAACTATCACACAGAGGTTTTGTATGTTGGTTTCAAACACCTAATTCAGAGTCCTCTTAAATTAGAATAATTGTATTGAATTCTAGCATACTAAATACATTTTTGCTATCATATTTTTTGTTACAGCCTTGGGTAAACCAGCATACATAATTAAACCACACTGTCATTACACACTGTTTATGTGCTTCAAAACGGCTTTACTTTAAAATTTAGCTTTAAACCCCATGTAATGTAGGCGTTTAATGCAGGTATAAATATAAAGAGAAGCATAGATTGTTTTGATTGTTGTGATGGTGGTAAAAATCACTCTAATTTACAGAATCTCAGGGCTTACGGTTTAATTTCAACACACAAATCTCACCTTAAGTAAAGCAACCAGGTTCCACACCGGTGATGAAGTGACACCCAGGTGAGAGGTCACTGTCTGAATGGCCCGATCCAGCAGCATTTGCTTGGTCACTGCATCCGGATTACCAAACGTCTGCTCGAACCACGCACCCCCCATCATCACCTTGAAACAAACACACAAATATCTGCAGTAATTACACTAGAAAATTATACCATTGGCAAAACTGGCTTTTATGATGATAACCGTTGGAATCATCATAAGAACATAAATTCATGTGACTGATCTCATTATGTTAGTCAGGTTCCTAACATTACCCAAAGCATATCTTAACTCCTCTAATGGCATTTCATACTTGTTTGGAAATTTCTGGCCTCTCGACTACACCGATGTTTTCCAGCTGGGGAAAAAAACAACATGTCCTAAGCAAGGCACTTTTAAATTAATAATGATTTAAGTGGGGGAGAATGAATTATTCAACAGCAATTTTTCATTGTTGTGAGGGACAGAGTACCGGAGGCTATTTGTATTACTGTTTGTAATAAGTTCCTGATATTGGAAGGCTGAAGTATTTATATCTGAGACTCATCGCAGTTTGGGCTTTTGGTTCAGAGATGCATCTCCCCAGAACAGATCACGCCACCACACTTAGGGTGAGGTCATCGGATTAATTCTCTAACCCATCAAAGATTCACCCATCTGTCTTTCCATCCTCAAACCATAGGAGAAACAGCATACAGCAGACACTCAGGGTTCACATGTAATATGTACATGCACAAGTTTTTGAGAATAGCCATGTGAGATTAAACACACTTGTGTACTTCAGTGTGTGGGTGGATGTGTGTTCAAATATAGAGAACCTTGGTAAGACAATATTCCCAAATGTCTAAAACCACACTGAAAATCTGGGATTGTTTTCATTTAAAAATCAAGATTATAATTATTATAATTAAAATTAATTTTTTTACATTTTTAAAACAATTTTAAAACAAATCTGATGCAAAATTAAGAAATATTCTGCACTATTTTGAGGTCCTTAACAAATTTGTGTCAGTTAACAGCTTTGTAAAAAAAAAAAAAAAAAAAAGTTTTTCTTAATTCCATTGAAGAATACAAGATGCTCTTTGGAATATTCACAAATCATGTTGGAAAATAATGTAACATTTTCTTTAGTGGTTTTTAAAACATTTTTGTACCATATATACTGAATGTTCTTAAGTTCTTTATGTGTACACAAGTAAATGTGAAATAAAAATAAATAAATAAATAAAAATCACACACACACACACACCCACCCCCCCACACACACAAAAGTTTACATACACCTTAGCAAAAAATACATTTAAACATTAAAATACGTTTTTCACAATTCCTGACATTTAATCGTAGAAAGCATTCCCTGTCTTAGGTCATTTAGGATCACTACTTTACTATTACTCTAACATTTCACATTCATAAAATAGAGATAATGATTTATGCTGCCAAAACAGCGCCAACCCGCATCTCAGAATAGCAATCTGAGATGATATTCTTCTCACTAAAACTGTACGGAGTGGTTATCGGAGTTACTGTTTTAAGCACCTCACTGCTGCCACGTGATTGGCTGATTAGACATTAACATTGATGATTGTTGATGCTAGATGGGAATATTTCTGTAAATGCTAATCTGGATTTTCACACACAAGAGTCTATAGAGTTTACTCCGAATGGTGACAAAAACTAAAAAAACTTCCAGTGAGTGGCAGTTCTGTGGACGGAAATGCCTTGTTGATGAGAGAGGTCAACAGTGAATGGCCAAACTGGTTCGAACTAAAAGTCTACGGTAACTCAGGTAACCTCTCTGTACAATTGTGGTGAGAATAATATAATCTCGGAATGCTGTTCTGAGATGCAGGTTGGCACTGATTTGGCGGCAAGAGGGGGACCTACACAATATTAGGCAGGTGGTTTTAATGTTGTGGGCTTGTGGCTGATTGGTGTATATATATATATATATATATATATACACACACACACACTAGTGGCCAATGGTTTGGAATAATGTACAGATTATTCTGTTTCGGACGGACATTTGTACTTTAATTCACCAAAGTTGCATTCAACTGATCAAAGTATAGTCAGGACATTACTGATGTAAAAAACAGCACCATCACTATTTGATAAAAAGTAATTTCAATCTAGACAAGCCCCATTTCCAGCAGCCATCACTTATCCTTGAGTAATCATGATAAATTGCTAATTTGGTAATAGAAAAATCACTTGCAATTATATCAAAGTTGAAAGATATTTCGGATATTTAGAAGTAACGGTGATAAAATTGCTCCTTGTGGGGCTCTTGTGTTTGATATAATTGTTCTAACATGTTGCACATCCACTCTTTGCAGATGTTTAGAAAGGAAATCTTTAATCCACCAAATAAGTCCCCCGTTAATCCCCAAATGAATCAATCGCTGAATAAGAATGTGGATTTTCATTGTGTTAAAAGTTGACGTAAATTCTAGATTCAGATATACATTCACCAGAATCAAACCTAATAAAAAATAAATTTAAATCATCTGCAAAAGATGCATTATATGAAGGAGTGGTGTAAATTTCCTTCCCCTTTCTTCCCATCATGACATTCAAACCCTCCCATGCCTGCCTTGCATTACCATTAAAAAATGACTTATATTCAAGTTTAGCACTTTTAAATTTTTATTCTTCTCTCTAACTAATTCCTTATCACCCTTCATAAAGGCCAACCATTTCTCATTAAGACATATTATAAGATCTTTAGTGAGCCACTTCTTATTATTTGGGTATATACGTACCGTTTTGGTTTGAACACAATTGTTCTCACAAAAATTTTAATAAGATGTGATGGTGTCTGCAATATCATGAACATTGTCACATACATTAAAAAACAATTGCCAGTCCGTTTGGTCAAAGCAATCTCTCAATTGATCTTTGCTTTGCTCAGTCCACAGGTGTACGTGCTTAACAACCGGTTTCTCCCGTTTAATCTTAGCCCGATATCTGGGGAATAAATGTACAATATTATGGTCTGACTTCCCCAAGGGAGGGCGGCAAATAGCTTTATAACCATCAGCAATATTGCCAAACCATTTATCCAAAATGCGTGAAAGTCTAGTCGGACAATTCACATATTGGTATAGAGCGGGTAGATAGGATGACAGATCACAAGAGGTCACATCCCCCAGAATAAATACTGGTTGTTCAGACGAACATTAAATCATTCTGCTATTTTGGTCCCGGCTTTGTCATAGTTCGGTCACATATACTAAAATAATTGTTATTTGTCCAAACTCCCAAGGGAGATAAAAAGGTCTAAAAGACACAGCCAACATTTCGAAATCTGGAGTGCACACTTGTTCATATATTCGGAATTGAGTTGGTCATCTGTTATCCACATAGATGCACAGACCTCCTCCGATAGCTTTATGAGATGCAATTTCATCTCCGTCTGCTCTTATCATTGTATATCCACTTATGTCAATATCCTGGATTTCTTCTTTACATAATCTATACATTATTCCAAACTTTTGACCACCAGAGTGTGTACACACACAGTACATCCTGTATATAATATTATATTATATTATATATATATAAAAATAGTCATCCATATGGGGAGGTCTCACTGTCAGTCTGGTGGTTGGTCCTCCACTCCGATTGTGTTGTGGAAAGGGAACGGAGTCATACACGACCCCTAACACACCTGGTTCTTCTGAGGAAGGCACCAAATGTCCAAAGCCCTGAAACATTTACACCATGTGCACACATACATAAAGTATATACACATTTATTAATAATAATGCCAACACATGCATAATAAACAGTGGTTTGATGAATGTTCAGTGGCAAGAATAAATATGTGAAACCTTTGGAATTACCTACATTTATGTATAAATCTGTCTTAAAATCTGGTTTGATCATCTAATTTACAAAAATGAACAAACAAAATCTGTTTTAACTATTAACACACAAATTATTGTATTGTTCTTGTACATATTGAATACAAAATTCAAACATTCACAGTGTAGGTTGTGAAAAGTATTTGAACCCCTAGGATAATGATGTCAACAAAAGTCAATAAAGAGTGAGTAGTTGGAAAACCTGGCACCCAATTAATGAGACGAGATTGGAGGTGTGGGTTAGAGCACTCAACATTTTGAGTTTGCCATTAAGAATTAGTATCTGCTGACGTGGACCATGCCTTGTAAAAAGATATCCTCAGAAGACCTACGATCAAGATTGTTGCTTTGCATAAGCCTGGAAAGGGTTAAAAATGTATCTCAAATTGCTTAGATATTGTGAAGTATGGTGGAGGGATCATCGTGACTTGGGGCTGCTTTGCTGCTTGGGTGCCTGGGCCGCTTGCCATCCGAGGGAAAAATTAATTCCCAAGTTTATTAAGATATCCTACAGGATAATGTCAGAGTGGCTGTGTGCCAGGTGAAGCCCAGTAGAAATTGGATTATGCAGCAGGACAATGATCATAAACAATCGAAGTGAATCACCTACAGAATGGCTTAAAAAAAATAAAATCCACCTTTTGCAGCGGCCCAGTCGAAGCCAAAATTCCTTCTGAACGATGTGCAGGTCTAATCTGCAAAAGGGTACACTTACTATTTTCCACAGCACTGAGAAAGTTTAATGAGATTTGTTCAATAAAGAAATGAAACATTATAATAGTCTGAGTGTTGTTAGCTCAAGCACATTGTGTTTGTCTATACTTGTGACTTTAATGAAGATGAGATCACGTTTTATGACCAATTAATAAAGAAAACCAGCTAATTCCAAAGGGTTCACATACTTTTTCTTAACCCTGTATAGTGCATTAAAGAAAGATCTTGCAGGGAATGTAAACATATCCTCTGGATCATGAAAATGTATGAACTGAACATCTAGGGTTCGAAATAGTGTTTTATACCATGACCTCCATCTTTTGTCTCTACTGTCGGTTAAGATCACCAAGCGAGTTCTTACCGTTACGGGAAGGATGAAGCCTTCATATTCTAAATTCACCACAGCAACAGTCACAGAAGCGATGGATCGCAGCTCCTCTGATAGGGGTTGAACAGCAGGGGGCAGCACTGATGCCAAGGCTGGTAAAGATATTTAGAAATTTAGAGTTTTAAAATGTAATTCAACACTTTTAAAGACCTTTTTCAAGACCTGAACAGATACAATTAATACTATATCCCCATACCAAAAATCCCCCACTGAAATCACATTCTAAAAAACTACAGGTTTTCCACAAATATATCACATTAAAATTGGCTTATGAACCATTATATAAATAAATAGAATTTAGAGGTCGACCAATATTGGATTTTGATGATATGATGATGTGTTGAAAGGCAATTAATCTGCCAATAGTTTTTATAATTTGTAGCCTATATTAAATGTTCTTAGTCTTTCCTTCCTGTGATGGGGAGGGCCAGACAGAGGCCAAAAGAGTCCAAATTGGATTAAATTCCATATGCAATTTATGGTGCAACCAAAATACTAATAACCAGGGGATTTGTATACAACCAATGTATACAAATCATGGAACTTTTAACTTTAAAGGCTTAAATACACCAGGGAATGTAATTTTGAAACGTAAGCCTTTCCCTATTTCTAGCTGCTCATTCAAACACATAAAGGAAATAAAATACAAATCTACAATACTCTACAACTTATTACAATATAAACAATTAAAAGCAAACATTGTCATTTTTGTAACATTATATCATCATCATCAACAGTTTATCATTAGTAATTGCTTGTCATAAATTTCCACTATGGCTTAATGATTGTGGACTGCTCTGCAACAGCTGGAAACACTCACAAACCCCCGCGTGCTTGGAGAAAATACAGTGCAGCGTTTTCACTTTGAAGGATGCAGCGCATGCATTTATTTAATTAGATCATATTCTTTTGAAGTTTGATAATCACATTAGGTCATATCACTATTCCTGTCTTTCTGCCCCCCAAATTTAAGACCTCTTTAAATGATAATTAAGACTTTTTATGACCTTACATTTTGGAAAACTGACTTAAGACTTTTTAAGTATCCTCGGGAACCCTGTGCTACAGCTGTAAAACTAACCTAACTTCATTAAACGAAGTTGAGTACACCATTGTTCAAGAAGTGTGTTTACCCGTTGCAGGAAGGGCAGAAATCACATGATCTGCTTTCAAACATGACCCATCTTCCAGTTTTATCTATATCCAAAATATAAGAAAACAAAAATACCTTCCATCATCACTGACGAACTTCAACAAACAGACATTTTGGTCAGCCCAATGCAGTCAAGATATGTAAAGCTTGTTGTAGTTATGATAGAAAAGCTTCTTGCTGGTAATGTATCTCACCTCCCAGCCCCTCCCATCCATGTTCAGACTCTTCACTTTGGCCTGGTGATGAAGATCCACTCGCTCTCGTCTCCTCAGTGTGTCCTCTAGCGCTTCTGGGAGAGATTGCATGCCTCTCTTCAAAGACCATTGAGTCCAAGACTCTTTTGATGCTCTCTTAGCCAACTCACAGGGGACTACTTTATGACCACCTCCTTAAATAATATAAATACCAAACAATATTTATTGATATTTTCTATGAAGTCAGCGAAGTCAAAAATGTTCTGGGTTCAATACAAGTTAAGCCCAATCGACAGCATTTGTGGCATAATGTTGATTACCACAAAAAATCGTTTTGACTCATCCCTCATATACAGGTCATTTTATTCTATCCTTTTATGTCAAATACTTAAAACAATTAATGCATTTATAAAATGGGATTTTTCAATAATTACAAAATTGCACGAACTCTACATTGCGTAATGTGCATTTTTACTAAACTATTTTTTTTCCCTCATTCACATATTTCCAAATATGTGACGCAGTGCATGATAAGCGGAGTGCCGATCTGTGCACCTATGGCGCGAGCATCCATCACCGACTCAGCAACATCTGCACAACAGATATCACAAAACAAACAATGTTCAAAAGAACACCACAATGGATATATTAAATTGGAAATATATGCACAGGATTTTTTTTTACCCTGGTTGAAACTAAAGATGAAAAAGAGAAATGTAACAGGTGTTTACATCTCTCTTCACCATGCAGCTGGCACATTACGCAAAATAATTTTTGCTATTTCTGCCTTTCTTGCAAATGTGCTGTATTATGAATGAGGGAGCACCAAGATATGACAGGCACACATAATTGCAATGTTAACAGCTTTGTTGATTATAAACAGGAATTATATTTTTTTAATCGCGTCGCTCGCTTAGTGTACAACACCATTTGCATGTCGAATTAACAGGTTTAGAAAGGTTTTTACATCTGTAGCATCTTAAGCTCAGTAAGTATGCGACAAAGCGCTCTCACTGCACGCGATTACACTTCTGACATTACTGACAGCTTGTGGAATTATAGTTTGATACAAAAACAAGTTTATTTATTTGATTTGTTCAAATTGACATTGTGCAGGAATTTTCCGCATTATAAACGTGGAAATTGCGTTCATTATTAAAATTGTGCGCAATATTCAAGCCAAATTTCAGGCTGTATTATATTAAAATATTAAAGTTGCCCTGGTTCCCCTCCTTTTTTGATTTCATAGTAAAAAAAACAAAACAAAAAAACAACCATTACTCTGCAATCTGCTAAATTAATGCAATAAAAAGTTGCATCAATAGCATTTTTCCCCCTCGTCACATATGTCAATGCGGGCCAAATCAAAGGTCATCGTGGGCCAACTTTAGCCCGCGGGCCCTAGTTTGGGTATCTCTGGTATAGCCACAATCTAGGGCTGAACGATTTGGACAAAAAGTAATTTTGGGATTATTTAGAAAATGATTGCGATTCGATAAACAGAAAACCAGCAAGTGATTCCTTTTGACAAAAATTTGGTAATGATTTGTCCATGTTCTACTGCCAATAAAAAGGCCACTCTTTGAGGGTTCACATTTTAGTCCTCTTAAAAAGAAATTCAATTAAATGGCCTTTTTCCACAAACAAACACAGAAAAGGAAAGAAACAAAACAAAGGAAAAATCTCTGTCTTCTTTGTATTCACATTGTACCCGTCCAATGTATACACATTTCTGTTTAATGTATTAATAGTAATACACTTCTGTAATAAAATCCTAACTTGCACAAGGCATTGCTATGTGGCTCAGTTAAAACAATGAGTTCTAAACCGGCAAGCTTTTATTTTGGCGACATCTGCATGAAGTTTGTTTGTTGCCGAGTTCACATTTACAACAGCTGTATAATGTGCTGCTCTTTTTAGTGTCTCCACTGTTCACAAACAGCCGGTTCCATGGGCTGTTTAATTCCACAAAAGCGGAATTAAAGTGAATCGAGCGCTTTAAAAATGATGCACATGAGCAAACGAAACCGATATTGCAGTACATCTGTTACTCTAAGCACAAGATGGGAGTTGTGGGACACAGAACCGCTCTGAAAACAAAGTAATAATGCACTAACACAATATAGACAGGACAGAGCAGCGCACATAAATGCAAGTGTATTGTGGCAAGAAATCTGAAGGTCCAAAAAGATAGGACAGGTGTGCGTAAGAAACGGATCAATATTTAAGTCCTTTTTATTTTACTATAAATCTCCACGTTCGCTTTTACCTTCACATCTGAAAGTCAAATGTGGCAGCTGTTTAGTTTCACTTTCACATCCGAAAGTGAAAATGGAGATTTATAGTAAAAAAGGACTTAAATATTGATCTGTTTCTTACCCATACATATCATTTATTTTCTAAAGACATGGATTTAACCACTAGAGTCTTATGGATTACTTTTATGCTGCTTGATTTCTGACCACCATTCACTTGCATTGTATGGACCTACAGAGCTGAGATATTCTTTTAAAAATGTTTGTGTTCAGCAGAAGAAAGAAAATCATACACATCTGGGATGGCATGAGGGCGAGTAAATGATGAGAGAAATTTCCTTTTTGGTGAACTATCCCTTTAATTTATTACAGCCCTACCATAAGCAGTAACATTATATTTGATAACATGATTTTAGCGTGATAAAATCACTTTCTAGCCTTTCCTGTGTAAAGTTATATCCAATATTGCAACTGGTAACCGCCTTAATATCCCTCATTTTATCACACTAAATAATTTTTACATTTGTGGCTATCCTTTTGAAACAGTGTGTATTTGAAACTATTTGCCTGTTTTTTTTAAGACAAATGAGGGAAGAATAAATAATTTATTGAGGTAAATCAACATTATGCCACAAATATTGTAGATTAAGCTTAACTTGTATCAAACCCGGAAAATTCTCCTTGACCTCTCACCTGAACCAAAAATCATGCCCAGCACAATGGAGCCCCACGCCTGCTCTGCTTTATAAAGAGGCGGAAAACAAGAGCGCACACTCAACTGCCTGCAGTCCCCAGCAAACACCCCTCTGCACAGGCTGTCTATGGCTATATCTGCCAACTGCAGAGAGAGACACACACACAAGGTTAACTAAACACACAACAAAATCTGTTTCAGATTCTCCCCTTGCCACCATACATTTGAGTCTGATTTGGAGTGGCAGTGAAGTGCACCGTACAGCACAACGAAAACATGTATTGTATAACAGGTCATTGAACCTCTAGTGTTAGGTCTTACCTCAGAGCCAAGTCGCCTAGAAACAAATGCATGAACAGATTCATCCGGTTCTTTCCCTTTACTGATCAGCATCTCCTTTAAAACACTCTGGATTATAGGATGAGAGAAAGGAGGGATGGTGCGCAGAACCCCACTAAAGTAATAGAAGAAATAGTATAATTAAAAGGATAGTTCACCCAAAATGAAAACAGTCATCATTACTTGTGCTCAGTTCATTCCAAACATGTATGACATTCTTCTGTGTAACACAAAAGGAGATGCTAGGAAGAATATTAGAGACCGACAGCCCCAGTCACCACTCACTTTCACTGTATAGAAAAATTATACAATAAAGACCCGCTTTCAATTTTTGGGTGATCCGATCACATGTGGTTAGCCAGTGGTGGCTCAGTGGTTAAGGCTCTGGGTTACTGACCGAAAGGTCAGGGGTTCAAGCCCCTGCACCGTCAAGATACCACTGTTGGGCCCTTGATCCTACCTGCTCCAGGGACGCCGTTTCATGGCTGACCCTGCGCTCTGACCCTTAGTTGGGATATGTGAAAAAACTGCATTTCATTGGCTCTGTACCTATACTCTGCACAATGACAATAAAGTTGAATCTTAATCTTAATCTCTTAATGTGACCAGATCGCATTTGAGGTATAAACGCTAATCTGTACGCGTCCAGGCAGCAGTGAAGCTCCACCCCTCACCTGTCAATCAACTGATGTTAAGAGTTTAAAGTTTGCTGGTAACAAGCTGCTTTAAAAGGAAATTACCGTCCGATCAGAAAATTTTAAATAGCAGATACATACACAATAATGAGAACTTCACAGATATTATATCAAAACAGACGAGAAGCACAAACACCTAAAGCTCCTTTAATATAGGTAATCCACTAAATAATGGATAATTTCATCTTGACATGTTGCGTTTGTTCTTAGAATGCATTTCAACCGCTTTTGGGAGAAACAGCACACCATTTTCTTCACTCTTTCTTCATCTTTTCTGAATTTGTTGCACTTTAATATGATGCAGTAACACACTGAGAAAGTGATTGATGCATGTTGTCATGAAACAGAGACCCTCCCCACCAAATTCGATCACAAGTGGTCACAGGAGATGCATTTAAGTGACCCGGTGCAAACAGCGATGTGTCTCGCCAGACAACATGTGATCAGATCACCCGTGATGCATCTTAATACCAGGTAGAAACGAGTTCAAAGGTGAATGGTGACTTGAAGCTGTCAGCCCCTGACGTTCTGCCTAGCATCTCCTTTTGTGTTACATAGAGCTTTGGAACCACATGAGGGTGAGTAAATGATGACAGATTTCTCATGTTCTGGTGAACTATTCCTTTTAGACTTGATATAGTTACTCATATATCAAATCAGAGATGACACACAATTGTGTTTCCTCTCACCCGGGTCCTGATGGCATCTTGTGCAGCTGTCCCTTCACATAGAGGTAGCGGTTCTTTGAAGCCACGTGATCATTCGTAATTGGTAGGATTTCAGATTCAAGACCCAACTCTTGCACCTGCATAAGGCAATATCTCAATAAGAAATAACAACTAGTACACAATATTCTTCCTTCATAAATATAGGCATTAATCTTTAAGCGCCTGGGGAAAAGTTCTTCATAAATACTACATTTCATTGGCAGGTACTTAGTCTTACCAGTTATTTGTATGCCATGAAATAGGATCTGCACACTTTCTGCAGAAACTTTAAGTAAATCAGAGTAGATAATGTACGTGTAATAATATTCAAACAATATTAGATATAAACGGTGGGGTAGAATGATAAACAGCAAAGGAATCTCTTCTATTAACAGTATATTTGTGCCCTCTTGTGGCCACAAGAACACTGACATTTGCTCAAGTTTGGTGGTATTAAATGGATGCTTTGGGTTTAATAGATGATCTATTAAGGTTTACCTCAAAAAATTATTATAAACTATTCCTAAGTTTGTTTACATGAATTTACTGCGATATATTTGCTTACTAACCTTGTGTGCCAAGCTACAGTATATCCAATTTTTCAGCTCCAGTCGTGATCATGTAAAGCTTTCACATGATATGTGGAAGAATAATAGCAGGGTCAGTATTTGCAATATTTGCCTCTGGGATCTAAATTTTTAGGGGCATTTTTAACCCTTAATTTTAACCCAAAAATGAACATTCTCTCACTCACTTACCCTGATGCCATCCCAGATGTCTATGACTGTTTTTCTTCAGCTGAACAAGAATTAAGATTTTTAGAAGAAGATAGAGCTCTGTCAGGTCCTTATAATGGAAGTGCACGGGTGCCAGCACTTTGACAGTCCAAAAGTCACATTTAGGCAGCATAAAATTAATCCACACGACTCCAGTCGATCAATGAATGTCTTCTGAAGCAAACATATATGTTTGTGTAAAAAATAAATAGTTTGTTAAAATGTTATTACCTTTTAAAAAGCACTTGCCAGTAGCTGACGTGAAGCATGACGTAAGTGCGTCGATGAGTTAATGCGAGAATTCGGAAGCGGCGCTTATTTGCAACAGATGAACGAACGTCACGCGATGCATCAGAGCCCTGGATGGAAGTACTGATTTAGAGTTAAAAATGTTTTAATTATCAACTTGTTTCTTACATAAACCTATCGATTCGCTTCAGAAGACATTCACTGATCGACTTGAGTCGCATTGATTACTTTTGTGCTGCCGAAATATAACTTTTGGACCTTCATAGTGCTGGCACATGTGTACTTCCATTATAAGGACCTGACAGAGCTCTATCGTCTTCTAAAAACCTTCATTAAATTCTGCTGAAGAAAAACAGTCATACACATCTGGGATGGCATCAGGGTAAGTGAATCAGTGCGTCTTCTTGTTACGTAAAATACATTAATTGAATTACTTTATTAAAATCAGGGAATAAAAATGAAATGTTTTTCATTTCGGTTCATTCGTAGTAAAAACTAACATACATATACATATAATAGATTTAATAGATTTAAACACTTAATTTTTTTGTGTGTACACATTTTTTCTGTGTGAATTAAAAAACGTCTCGAGTTTATCATACGGAGAAATTAATGGCGTATTCTGCTTTTATGGCCGTTGAGTGTCCTCTTCCGGAAGACGCTTAAGTTAAATGTGATATATTGCCTTTCATCATGTTAGTGATTCCCCATAGTAATCCTGCACTTGTTCATTATCGCTAAAATGGTCTAAAGAGCTCTCCCTATCGCAAAAACATTGCATTGGTATATTGTACTCTTCAACTGGTTCTATAAACTCCTATTTTAGAAACCTTGTAACTCTTAGCCAACACTTAAGGCAAAGTTTTACTTTACCATTACGGTTTACTTCGGAAAATGCCAGTTAAGGGGCAACACCATTAAAGGTAAACTATGGTGATCTTAAGGGAAAGTTTCACTTAAGGTGCTTCATACATCCGGGCACTGCTGAGTAAAAACCTGGCAGTATAAAAACTGTATTAATCCATCATATCTAACAATAATTCAGTGAAGACTTGGTAAGAACTGAGAAATGTTCTTTTTACATCTAATAATATTTTCCTTGTATCTGATACTATGTATTTGGCTTAGAATAAAATATTAGGAAATATACCAAATTAATATTTACAATTAAAAAATAAGAGGGAATTCATTTCAAGGCATTTGTATCCCTTACAATTTGAATTGAGAGGGCTATGCTGTCACTTTCAGTGGCTTTTAAGCCCCAAGCCCCCATTAATGTCTGACACTGGTTAAAAGTATGGAACAGTTTACACGGAGCAAACCACAGGAATTACACATTTTCACACACAGCAGTCTCTGGAATATCCTCTGAATGGTACCAAAAAACAAAAAAACATCCAGTGAACGGTAGTTCTGCAGATTGAAATGCCTTGTTGATGAGAGGTCAACAGAGAATATCCAGACTGGTTCAAACTAACAAAGTCTACAATAATTCAGATAACTGCTCTGTACAATTGTGCTGAGAAGAATATAATCTCATAATGCTATTCTGAGATGTTGGTTGGCGCTGTTTTGGCAACATGTGGGGGACCTACTCAATATTTGGCAAGTGAAGTTGTTGCTGATCAGTGTATATATATATATATATATATATATATATATATATATATATATATATATATATATATATTTACAAAAAATGATATTGTATTTTTGGTAAAATAAAATGCTGCACAACAGAGCTTCACAGTATTAATTAAACAAATTCTGCTTACCTATGGCACAAGGCTGCTATGGCTGATAAAACACTCGTGTTTGTGATATTGCTTACAGATAAAAATAATAATAATAATAATAATAATACAACCATTTAATATTATAGAATTATTACAATGAGTATTATTGCTACTTTTTAAATATAAAATGTTAATACAGTTATATATTTTCACGCATCCAGTTGAATAAAACTTTCATTTTAGTGGAACTTTTATTTTGACAGACCTTGGAGTTCTCCCTGTTTTTGACAGGTTAGTTATATCAAACTTCCCATTAATGCAGGGATACTCCCATCCTGACACTCCAGATGAAATATCCGAGCTGCACCAGAGGAGTTCATTTAAGTGTTAACAGCCGTTTATACTCCAAAAAATCTTCATGAAAATTAAGCATCAGTAGCGTGTGTTGCGTTTGTGTGAGTGCGACTACGTGTGTGTGTGTGTGTGTGAAGCAGATAACTGAGCGGAACCTCTTGTTCATTCTGAAATATGCAGTGCATGTGACTGTAACTTAAGTAATTTAATTAAATGACTTCCTTCTGCTGATTATTGATCACATTTTGTCATATCCAGAGTTTTTTTTACATTTTATTTTCAAATTGTCATTGATTTCATCACAAAACTGTCACATCTTCGATCACTTTGCTAATGACAGCATACTGTTTATTTTTTGAGGCATCACCATACTTTGTTAGTACCGATAAACCGTGCAACCCTATGCTGTATGCATAAAAATCGCAGGAGATCAGGTTGAAATCACTTAGATCGCATTTCTTCCCCATTCTCATTGTTGATGTGAACATTAACTGAAGCTCCTGCATGAAGATCTGTAACGATTTTATGCACAGCTGCCACACACTTGGCTGATTTGATAATTGCATGAATAAGTAGATGTACAGGTCTCTCTAATAAATTTCTCAGTGAGTGTACAGTATTTTGAACTCAGAACATTATTTTAGATTGTTTGACTACACAATTAAAGAGACACTTTGAAACAGTGAAAGTAAATACTTTTAAATATGTACACATCTACCAACACACACATGTATATATATACAGTATATATATATATATATATACCATATTCAAAGTGTTCCGGCCGACAGCTCCTGCAGGTCGCACCCCTCGTGGTCCATGCTCAAACACCGCTCCATCTTCCCTCCGTGTGGTGCTTAACCAACCGCCACACCTCCCATCTCCCTCCAGCAGCACAACCTACATTACATGAGTAAGAGTGATGTGGTGAGAATACGTTTTTAATTAATTTGACTTAAAATTGCAAGTTGCCCTTCATGACAAGTTCATATAAGAGTTGTTCGCTGCATCTGAAAACTGGAAAATGTTGCCTTCAGATGCTGAATAGGAAGGTAAGATTAAAATAAAACTATTTTCAAACTTTTCTGAGACCAGTTTCCTTAATTTCCTTTCAGTTTCCTTGATTCAAAAACGCTGTCGGTTAAGACGTTAATGGATTAGGCAGCAAGTCAGCTGCCTACGCTTTGGGATACAGCCTGCGTCTTATAGACGTAGGTTTGGGTATTAAATACTGGGACTCCCACTATATAAAGTTAAATAGACCTCAATCACAGCACGCTTTGATTTTTGACAGGAATAACAACGAGGCTGTGAGGGATAGATGTACAGTCATTTCAATGGGTTGTACTGCATTTTAAAACATTTTGGGATCTTTCCACAGACAAAATATTAAAAAGAACATCTTTTCAATAACATTCAGAATACAAAAATGAGCTGTGGAAAATCAGATGTGATCTAGGAGCTTTTTATAGCTTTATACCGTGCATGCCATTGAAGAGATGCAAGTCTATCCCTCACAACCTCATTGTAATTTCCCATAAAAATCAAAGATGGTGCTACCATGAATAAGGTCTGTTTTCTCCACAAATGCCTTGTTGAAAATTATCAACTTCAAAGAGAAAATGCTGGATTCAAAGTTCAAATGGAAAGCATGTTTTCTTTGTGATGTTTACTCTAAACTTCTTCACGTTTGTTTGATACGAAGATCTAAATACATAAAGTTAAAGAAATAGTTCATCCCAAAATTTAAATTCTCATCATTTACTCACCCTTATGCCATCCCAGATGTGCATGACTTACTTTCTTCTGCAGAACACAAAGATTTGGAAAAGAATATCTCAGCTCTGTAGGTCCATATAATGCGAGTGAATTGCAACCAAAACTTTGAAGCTCCAGAAAACGACATAAAGTCAGCATAACTCATGCACAGAGATGGTGCTACTGCTAGGAAATGTGATCGAACTTCAAATCGTGATTGCCAAGGAGACTGCTGAAGTGAAGATTTAAAGAGAGAGAGAAAAAGTTATATTTTGGTCTGTTCTCACCCAAAACCTGCCTATGCTGCCTTTATGTGCTTTTTGGAGCTTCAAAGTTTTAGTCACCATTCCTTTGCATTGTATGGACCTTCAGAGCTGAAATATTCTTCTAAAAATGTTGTTTGTGTTCAGCAGAAGAAAGATCTGGGATAGCATGAGGGTGAGTAAATGATGAGAAAATTGTCATTTATGAGTGAACTAATCCTTTAAGCTATAGATATTTTTAATCAAAATGTAATAACTTAAGTGTTGGTAATCGTTTATTATACCTTTGAGACATTAGGACTCTTGCTGAGATGATGGCAGGCAGACAGACCCCCGATCCCCCCACCCAAAACTGCCACAATCTTCTGCATTCAGCTCCAACCACTTCCCCACCTGAAACAGGCCTGACCAAAATCTTAAAACAACAATGGATAAACATTTATATCACAGTGGGACAATGGTGTACATGACAACATAATCATTCTTACAGGTAATTAAAGATGTATTTATTTTTTAATCCAAGAAGAACAGAAACAGGAGAACCGAGACACATTCAGTCATGGTGAAATTTTGAGTCCAGGTCTGATAGTTGATTACAAGAAAAGAAAAAATATGGGCTAGGGGTCCTGCACAGAGTGAACCCTGATGGGCGTAACAGGGTTGTGGCCCAGATAAGATGATTGTGCTGTCATTTATCTCAGTCAAACAAAAGGAAGGGAAATGTGTCTTTCCACAAAAATTGGAGAGTATCAAAAGTTTACCTTAAGTCTCACAATAAAATAAACATGTGTTAGATATGTAGTAGTAGTAGTAGTAGTAGTAGTAGTAGTAATAGTGGCGAAGACAGTAGAACCAAGTAAGTCAGTGTAAAAGCTTAATGATAATACATGTTTGCAGTTCAAACGTAGGCTACTTGCCTTTCACAACTAATACATAATAAACTAAAGGAAGCAAGAAAGACAGTGACAAAGAACACTCAGGCAATGTTTATCCAGAGCATACATAGACAGCTAAATCGCTAAATGATATGGACACTAATTAAAAAATAATGTAAAAGCGCATATTACCTGCATAAAACAGCGAGTTTAGATAGCGCGCACTCTGCAGTTACTTAATGACGTTGGGTGTAGAGACGTGAAGCAAGATAAAAAGAAAACTGGTTAGAGAATTTCAAAATAAAAGTCCGAGTTACCTACGGAACAGCAGCCTTTTGTGTATACCCATATTTCCGCCGAACCCCTGACGTCAAAAACGGACCTTTATGAAACGTAAGCAGGGGTCGGACGGTTCTTCCACTGCAAAAAAAGATTATTTTTTAAATAAAGTCTGCATTCTAGTGAATTCCTTGCCATAAAAAAAATATAATGCAATAAAATCCCTCTATTGTCACTCAACCATATACACAAGTGCAACAGTGGGTGAAAGACTTGGGTGCAATTCTTATGACTTATGACTGTTATGACGAGACATATATCAATCTACAATAAACATCAGGCTTACACAACACAATTTACAAAACTAATATACACATAATTACTCAACAAAATATACAAATAATAATATACAATGTACATTACAATATACACAATATACAATAATAATAAGGTTGTATAGTGTTGTATTGACATTCAGGCTGTCGGTTGATAGTCAGTTGCCAGTGTATTTTTAAGAGAAATATAATTATGACAGTCCAGTGTTACATTTTAATTATTTTATTGCCCACGGTAGCCTCCTCATCTCCCACGTATTAACTGTCAAACATAGCATGCCCCCACAGGCTCTTCTGTAGCCAAGCTTAAGGAAGTATTTTGATCTGATGAATGAATAAGGCATCTTTGAGAACTTAGGATCACACCAGAATGACTTGGCAGTTTTGTAGTACTCAAAACACATTATAAACACATAGACCAGGTTTATTGTAAAGCAGAAGACGACAAAGAATGACACAGCTTGGGACTAAACAGACCAGGGAGAGCAAAGCTCAATAGACAGTGCTGGATTCTAGAAGAAAAACATACATATTTCATAAATTGTATCATAAAACGACTCACCAGTATGAACATTCACATACAGGGAACCTGTTGAACTCCCATACTGGTTTGAAGCTTTGCAGCCTGTTGTCTTCAAAACACCAGTAAAAGTGATTTGACGAGTGATGATGATCCTATATGAAAGTAAATATTTGATGTAAAGTGGGAAGAGGTATAAGTGATGTACACTGTAAAATAAACTGTATTTTCACATGAGGTGCCACCAGGTCCAAGGTCATTATTATAAGGAGTCATTATTATAAGGAGTCATTATTATAAAAAAGTATTTGATTTAATTCTCATCTCACTGCTAACTTTTCATCTTTTCTTCTTACCTGCAATCAAAGTATATTCATGGGGACATTTTTAACTCATTATCCATTGCTGAGATAATAATATACAAACACTGTAAAAAATAAAAAGTTGAGTAAACTTAACAAAAGTAGAGAAATCAGCTGCAAAGCATTTTTGAGTTTACTCAACTTCAGGAAAATTAGTTGTACCATCTTATCAATTCAAGTTGGATTAGAAGTTCAATGGACTCAATACAGTAAGTTCAGCAAATTCAAAAATATAAATGATTATTAAGTTCAAAAACTCGCATTTTTAAGTACAACTGTCCATAATTTTCAATATTCATGAAAATAAAAAAATAAAAAATATATGTAAACTGGATGTTTTTGTTTTTGGCACCATTCTGAGTAAACTCTAGAGACTGATGTGCATGAAAATCCCAGGAGATCAGCAGTTACAGAAATACTCAAACCAGCCTGTCTGGCACCAACAATCATGCCACTGTTTTCCCCATTCTGATGGCTGCACGATTTGGGGAAAATGTCACATTGCGATTATTGAGGTTAATATTGCGATATAATAAACTAATGGAATAATGAGTCAACTTGCTTGGTTATCAAAGAAAATGCACAAATAGATTATTGATAATGCTGAAATGTGTATTTCTCAACTCTCTTTCTCTCTATCTATATATATACATACACACATTGTATTGTTGTTGTCGTTTTAGTGTTATTTTTCACATAAGATTGATCTTATACTGATGATGACGTTGCGAGCTGCAGAAAGCGGGGGTGAGAGACGAGCGTCTCCGTGTTAGAGTGCGCATCAGCCGGCGGAACTATAAATCTCTCCCGGTCTCGACTCAAGCTCTGGTTGAAGCAGCTCTGACCGCACAGAGAATGACAGTTTTGGAGTTTGTGCTTATTTACATGGCACGCTCCCGTATTATATGAACTTTAATTAAGGATGAAACAAAGATATATCGCCAAGCTGTGATCTGTGTTTCTGTGTTATTTTTCCTGGCCACCAGTTCAGCGTCGGTCCGCTCGGCGTCCCTCTTCACCTGATGTCCGCTGCACACCGGAAACTCACGTGACCATACGTGCCACTCCCTAAACTGAGACTGACTGGTCATCTTTTTATTAGCGGTGTAGAAAATGGTCAAACATCTCTAAGAGAGAATGGGCTGTCACGTCCATGCGTTTATTTAATAAAATCGCAGCATTTTGCCGTCATATAATCGCATAGGCTGACATCGTGATTGCGATTGCAATATGATTAATCGTGCAGTACTAACGAACATTGAAGCTCCTGATAATATCTGCATGATTGTATGCACTGCACTGCTGCCACACGATTGGCTGATTAGATAATAACATTAATAAATTAGTAAATATATAGGTGAATAAGTACATGTACAGGTGCTCTTAATAAAGTGCTCAGTGAGTTTACATTTCATGTGAGATCATGTGTCAGCCCCAATCAAATGTCAAATAGGCCTAGTTGGTTCAACTACAAAGGTGGTGTAGGCAACAAGTACTTCAAACTCTTAAAAGTTTGGGTATATGTGGTTATCTTTTAAGGTTTTAAAATGTATTGAGTGACATGAATATGTTTTAAATATCAAAACATGACTAAATACTAAAAAATATGTCTCTCTTTTTGTTCAAATCTGCACTATGTAAGATTTTTTGGTTAAAAATGAACATATTTTGTAAGCACAGGAAAGAACTACCGGCCGTCACGTGTTCCAGCTGAGGAAACTACGCTGCTCAATTTAGTCACACTCAGACAGTTCACAGCATCACTGCAGTCTGCATGGATGTATACACCGATGAACCAAAACATGAAGACCACCTGCCTACTATGCTGTTTCTCCATGGACTCCACAAGACCCCTGAAGGAGTCCTGTGGTATCTGGCACCAAGACATTAGCAGCAGATCGTTCAAGTCTTGTAAGTTGTCCATGGATCGGACTTGCTGGTCCAGCACATCCCACAGATGTTCAATCGGACAGAGATCTGGGGAAATGTTGAGGCCAAGGCAACACCTTGAAGTCTTGATCATGTTCCTCAAACCATTCCTGAGCAATGTGTGCAGTGTGGCAGGGCACATGATCCTGCTGAAAGAGGCCACTGCCATCAGTGTATACCATTGACATGAAGGGGTGTACCTGGTCTGCAACGATGTTTAGGCAGGTGGCATGTGTCAAATTGACGTCCACATGAATGGATGGACCCAGGGTTTCCCAGCAGAACATTGTCCAGAGCATCACACAACCTCCACTGGCTTGTCGTCTTCCCACAGTGCATCCTAGTGACATCACTTCCCCAGGTAAACGGCACACATGTACACGGATGTTCACTAGATGTAAAAGAAAACAGGATTCATCGGTCCAGTTCTGACACTAGCGTGCCCATTGTAGGCGCTTTCGACTGTGGACAGGGGTCATCGTGGGCACTCTGACTGGTCTGCGGCTATGCAGCCCCATACGCAGCAGAGTGTGATGCACAGTGTGTTGTGAGACATTCCTCCTGTAACCATCGCTAAAATTTTCTGGGACTTGTGCCACAGTAGACCTTCTGTCTGTTCAGACCAGACGGGATAGCCTTCGTTGCCCTCATGCATCGATGAGCCTTGGGTTTGTCTCTCCTCGGACCACTGTCTCTACGTACTCACCACTGGAACTGACCTGGAGCACCCCACAAGCCTTGCCATTTCAGAGATGTTTTGATCCAGTTGTCTGGGCATAATAATTTGGCCTTTGTCAATGTTGCTCATGTTTTTACTCCTGGCCATTTCTACTACATTCAATTCGTTGACTACGGGAACTGATTGTTGGCCTTGGAAATCGTAACCCCGCCCTTTTCACATTAATGTTTAAAAGGTCAACCATTGTTATTTTTTTACACTGAACATCATAATAGGTATACATTCACATTATAATAATATTGTAATAATAGCCTGTAGGTTTACTATATTTTTTATTTTAAGGTGAATTTTTCGGGCATTTTACAAGTATCGTGCATTCTTATTTTTGAATGCATGTTATGTGAACAGTATGTACTTATTTTATTTTTAATACAATTTTATGTACCCAGTTTAATATTTGGGTTTCTGAAAAATGTCTTTGATTTAGCATCATATCATCTTTCATCATTTCCCACATTTGCTGAAGGTGTCATTAATGGACCTTAAATGGATTTAATGTAATGCTTTTCAGTTGGCCAAACAGTACATGATATTCATGTGCATTTTAAGATTAAGATTTGCTGTTGCATAGGTGGAGAGTGATGGGAGGCCCACAGAATTAAATGTCCTTCATGTCCTTTTCTTATTTGGTTTGGCATTAAAACTTGCTTGTTGTCTTGTCCCCTAAAAGGACATGGCTGAGCATTCCCTTGCAGAGGAGGGTCTATCTGCTGTTAGACAGGGCAGCAACTTGGTACTGAATGAAATGATGTTGCATTAATTGAAAATCACATGTCTTGATTATTTATAATGGATGTTTATGTTCTCAACATTAGGGGAAAGTACTCTTATCTCTTCATAGTTGTAAAAGAAGCTGTAATAGGTCCATATTGAAATTCAGATTAAAAATATAATTTTGAGAAGGACCATATAAAGCTCTAAATGCATCAGAAAGATACATGTATTCATTGAATCACTTGACCACCAGCTAAAGGAGGGCACTGTAACTCTAAAAAAAATGTTACTGTATAAAATGAGAGTAGCTCATTGTTCTGTTGATTCCCAAACCAGGAATTGGATTCTGAAAAAATGCCATTAATCAAACAGGCCTGCTTTGGTGTGCTGAAAAAAATGCAAGCAATCACTAGATGGCAGGAGAGACCACCCCAATCATTTTCACTAAAATCTTTTTGACATGTTGCATCTATGTCATTAAAAAAATAAAATAAATAAAAATCCAAAAAGGGAAGTCTATCCTATTTTTTCTTTCTTTCTGTGAGCTTGCTCTTGTACATGTTACAACTTGCCAGTTACAGTCCCAGTATTTGCCACCCCAAAAAAACATTTAAAACTATGAATTAAACAGGCAATAAGAATATCAGATGCTTTTTTTCTTCTCTGTGGTGTGTTTCGCTAGCAAACTGTGTCTTTGTGTCACCAAGAAGCTAATGGACCATTCTGATTTAATCCCACGTGGCACAAAAGGGCCCTGGAGCTCCCTGCAGTTCACAAGACGGCTCTGATGCTTTTGGTGTTTCAGGGCCCCTCTTTGACCACACGTTGCTGTTGAAACACACACTCTACCTCTGGGCTTTAGGGGCAGTCAATGTATAAAATTTAATTATTTTGATTATTCTGTGGATCTCATTTTCTCAATTGCAAACCTGTTTACCATGCCTGTTCCTATACAAATACAAGAAGAAACAGTTTCAAAATTTGTACTTAAGTTTGACAACGTATGGAGCCACCTTTATGATATCACTGTAACAATTGATTCAGCTGATATAGCTGTAAATTACATAGATTTCATAAATGGCATGCATTTTAACATGTTTCCCACAATACATATTGTTTGCTGAGCACCATTTTATTTAGCCAGTCTGTTTTAAAGTCTTCAATTTACAGTGTTGATTAACCACCATGAGTATAATGAGACAATATGTGTTGGTGTAACCCCCTCAGGCTTGTCCGAAAATTTGCTCAGAGGGCACAGATGGGGTGCATGGCATGCCTTTGCATGGTCCAGTCCTGTGGATGATCGCAGGAAGTGAGCGTGCGCTGACGGGGCTGTAGGCTGTATTCACAGTCCTCCCACCTTACCCTGTGCTTTGCCCTTTCTTGTGATTTGGCCACTTTATAGAGGAACACGTCATAGTGGACTAATGGATTGGGTTGGGGTAAGACTTTGGCACGTTTGGGAAGGTGGAGCTCCACATCAATAGTCATACGTCCCTGTAAAGAGAGCACATGCAAAGACAGGAGCACAAAGCACACACTGAGACATGTATTCACACAAATGTGTTCTTAGAGATGTAAATGATGTCTTTGGTGCAGAATAATGCTCCAACCAAAATGGTGTGCACTGTGAGTGCATGGGTGAATCTCATGAAACATGTCATGAAAACATGTCTAAGTAATATTTGACCTGAAAATAAAAAGAAAGAAATAATATTTTGCTTATAGAATATAGAGGATATTTTTAAGGTAATAGATTTTTTTGGCGTTGCGTTGTTTAATTTTTATGACAGTTATGTCCCCTCAATTCACATGAACATAATGCAAAAAACCTGTAGTGCATTCTCATTATTATAATGCAGTGATGAAATAGATGCAGAAAGCAAGAATGCAGAATGCAAGTATACTGTAAATATACAGTACAGTGCAAAGTCTTAGGCACAAAAGTTGTTTCACAAACACATTTGCCTTAAGATGGCTATTTATAGATTTAGCTGTAGAGTGTCAATAGGAAATATACATTTTAAACTCCCAAACATTCCTTTTGCAAATAGAAAAGAAGAACAGGAGCCCTGCAACAGATGTCATGGCCCCCACAGAGCCCACCACTGAACATCGACTCAGGGTTTACATGAAGAGACAGAAGCAAATGAAACACCCTAAATGGATAGAAGAACTGTGGAAGAAAGAAAAACGGTGTCCAGGAGTACCTAGAAGAATTGGTGCTGTTTTGATGGCAAAGATGGTCACACCAAATATTGATTTAGCTTTTTTTTATGTTTCCTGGACTTTTTAGGTTTATTGATGACATATTTACTATGCATCATTTTTCACTAGTGCCTAAAACATTTGCACAGTACTGCACATTTATATATATATATATATATATATATATATATATATAGAGAGAGAGAGAGAGAGAGAGAGAGAGAGAGAGAGAGAGAGAGAGAGAAATGAGGATGTGTATATATATATATATATATATATATATATATATATATATATATATATATATACATATATCTGTCTCTCTCTCTCTCTCTCTCTCTCTCTCGCTCTCTATATATATATATATTTTTATTTATTTATTTTTTTTTTTTAAACATCAGTATGCATTATGGTAATAATTACTATAATGGGAAATGTGCTTTATTGTCATTAAAAAAATTTTTTTTTTTTTTTTTTTTGAGTTTCAAATGTGACCTGGACATGTTTTTGTGACATTCACCCTCATACTGTTTTACATTCTTACTGCCTCTTTCTTGCAACTGCATCTGCTACTCGTGTGCTGTTCAACATCAAAAGGACATGCCAAACTCAGCAGGACAAATCACACTTTAGGAGAAGGGGGTGTAGGGGGATTTTTAACTTTTGGGCCATAACCTATTGGTCGCATTTCCATTAGAAAAGCTTCTCAACCCACATTAGAAAGGCCTCATTAACAATCTTAAGCATTCCTTATAAGTTCAGCATGTTCTAATGAACCCCACACAATTTAAATCTCCTAAACCAATGTGCTATTGAGGCTGAGCGTGTGTGCGCTCGCAAGTGTTCTTGTATTTCCATTGGCCAATGGCTGAACTCTGTCTGAGATCTGTATGTCATCGTTCCACCGTATCAGTAGCCAATAGGGAAGCAGGGATGCAGCATCCATGCACCCATGTTAGTGGAGGCAGGTGTTGCCACACATTTATATTCTTTCTCACTTATACAGCACAGACAGCTGAGATGAACAGATTAAATTAAATAGCTTCATTAAGAATCACATTTAGGTAGGTTATTCAAGGTTTAAAATTAAATTCAAAGCAGGGAGAATTGGTGGTAATGAAACAAAATGCATTTAGGTGGTGCATTTCTGATACTGATCTTTTTATTTTATTTGGTGACATATGCAAATGAGGGTTGCACTTTTTTTCAATTGCAAACCGTTTTACTTGAGTGCCGGTAAATGAAAGAGTGGAGAAACTCGCATCTCCTAAATGGCCCTTAGTACCTCAATGTGTTTCTATGACGATTACACCCCCATAATTGCATTTGCATGAGAGCCAACACACCAGAAAAAGGAAGGGGAGGGCAAGCGGTGAAAAATGAGGGAGAAAAGAAAGCAAGAGAGAGAGAGAGAGCGAGAGAGAGAGAGAGAGAGAGAGAGAGAGAGAGAGAGAGAGAGAGAGAAAGAGAGAGAGATATGTGGGAATCAAGCTGGTTTTAGACAAAAACTTATTGAGACAAAAGTGCCTGGGGACATTAGCACTGTGTCCTTTTTCTTAGACCAGAAATATTCACTGTGTCTGTGAGACTGAGCGCAACCTCAGGGCACTACTGATTATTATTCAGTTAGTTTATTTGTGTGTTGATGTGTACAGGCTCGGATAATCTAATTAGTGCCAAATTGTTGAAAATAGCCTCACAACTATAGTAAAACATGTAGCAGACTGACTTGTGAGGATGTTTAAAGTGGTCCTCCCATAATGAAAGACTCATAAATTGGCCATATAATGTTTTTCTTTAAATTTAATAATGTCAACAGGTTTCATTGAGGGTTAGGGTTAGAAAATATAAAAATATTCAAAAGTCTTTGTGTGTATACAGTTGGGGGACAAAATTGTCTCCAAAAGAGAGATAAATCTGACAAAACCTCCCTTTGGAGACATTTTCAAATGAGAAATCGATTAATAAATTGAAGCAAACAAAGTTTTATGTTAATTTAAAAAAAATAATTCTTGGTAACACTTTACAGTAAGTTTCCATTTGTTTCCATTAGTTAACAACATTAGTTAACATGAACTAATAATGAACAATTGTATTTTTATTAACATTTCATGCTATGAAAAAAATATATTGTTCATTATTAGTTCATGACACCTAATGCATTAACTAATGTTAACGAATGAGACCTTAGTGTAAAGTGTTACCAATGTTTTTAGGGGTAGAGTTAGGGTTTGAGTTAGTCTTTATCTCAATAATATAATAACAAGATTAATAGAAAAACAATAAAAGTCTCTGTTATGTTCCCATTATAAATGGTATTTCAGCTAAGAGTGTAACATTCAGACCACAGGTAGCACACTGTGTGAACTCTCCCTTGGTTTTGATACTCACGCATATGTGGTTGTCATAGCACCAGCCAGGAATTAGATTAAGAATAAACTTTTAATAATTGTAGCAGCCAAAATCTCAGATTTGGCCAAAGCTAACCAAAGTGCCCTTGAGTTTTGAAGTAGAAACTAGTTCACTCTGGCTGGAATTGAACTCCGCATTCAATACATCAGACTCACATGACTGTGTGGTCTATAGTTCCGGGGTCTGATTTCATAGGCATCTGTGGTGCATTGTGAAAGCACTCATGTCTCTGTCTATAAGAGGATGAAGTGGCCCCTATTCTTCATTATAATACAGATTCACACAAAGAGAAATACCAGCTAGGGGCCCTTGTTGTACTGAAAACACAGGATGGCAAAAGATGAATCATCAAAGAAACAATAAATAGCAAATTACAATAAAATATATTTAAAAAATAAAAAAAGAATGGATGACTAGCATTGCAAGATGACAAAATTGTCTCAGCTGTGTGGCTGCTGCCTATTTGCCTGCGGTCTCATTTGAGCTTGTTCTCTGTTAGTGTGGTCTGGAAATGAGTAATTCTGTGGCTGTGCCTAAAACAAACCACATTGCTCAAAAACCCATAAGAGGAAGCCACAATGAAAACCTGTGATCCATTTAATCAAGAAAGGAATCTTGGTGGGTCAGTTTAGTCTTATTAAGGATGTTATTCAATGTGGAAAATCAATGCAGAGGTTTAACTTTGAACAAAATATCAGGCTTCTCATAATAACACACAATATTTTTTTTTTTCTTATTATTTTATGCATTTACAGTTGGATCCAGTTTATTGGTTTGGGCCTGATTCCATATGGCAGTAAATAAATAAAAAATGTAAATGAAAAAGTAGCAAACCCATACAGTATGTTTGATAACACAATGTAAGAAATCATGAGACAGAAATTTGTGAAGTGAACGAATTGTGTGAAGTGTACCTGAATTCATCTGTTGCACATAGTTGAGTTCAAAGTCAACATGAAATGGTATTCGCAATCAGTTTTACTTCATATTGTGACATATTTATGATTGATATGATTATTTAATGAGAAAAGAATGTGGGATGAACATAAATTAGTTAAGAAAAAGAGACTGAAAGTCTATTCGTGCATTCCTAGATTCTATAATGTATACTGTAACAGGTGGTTGGAGAAGAGGGGTTAAAAAAGAAAAAAGAGTTGGTGTAAAAGAAAAGTTGTCTCAGAGGCTGAGCAGGTTATTATATTTTGAGGAAAGAGTTTCTTTTTTCTTTTTTTTAAAATAATGGCCACCAATAATTTGTATACAATCAGCCCATGAACAAGTGTTAAAGGGAAAGTTCACCCAAAAATAAAAATACTCTCATCATTTACTCACCCTCATGTCATCCCAGATGTGCTTGACTTTCTTTGTTCCGCAGAACTCAAAAGAAGATTTTAGAAGTATAATTCAGCTCTGTAGGTCCATACAATGCAAATGAATGGCGTCCAAAATTCTGTATCTCCAAAAATCACACAAAGGCACCATAAAGGTAACCCATAAAACACAAGTGGTTTAATCCATGTCTTCAGAAGATATCCAGTCAATTTTGGGTGAGAACAGACATAAATATGTACATCTTGCATTGCAGTCTCTAGGCACGATCATGATTTCAAGCTCGGTTACACTTCCTAGTGCCTAATTCATGCACAGAGCGCTAGATGGTGCTAGAAAGTGTAATCGAGCTTGAAGCCATGATCGCCAAGGAGACTGCAGATGTCAAGATGTATAGTGAAAATTGGTTAGGTCACTTCAGAAGACACGGATTAAACCACTGGAGTCTTATGGATGACCTTTGTGCTGCCTTTATATGCTTTTTTTGAGCTTCAATGTTCTGGCCACCATTCACTTGCGTTGTATGGACCTACAGAGCTGAGATATTCTTCTAAAAATCTTTGTTTGTCAAAAGAAGAAAGAAAGTCATACACATCTGGGATGGCATGAGAGTGAGTACATGATGAAAGAATTTTCATTTTTGTGTGAACTGTTCCTTTAAGAGGTACATATGGTCAATTTTGATTTCATGTGTACATTGGAGAGAGTGACAGGTGGTTTGTGAGACTCTGGATTCTGAAGCTGAGAGTGAGACATGTGGACTGTCTGAATATGGGTCAAATTATTGTTTTACTCAATCCCTAAAAATCTAAGCACAATTCAAGGACTGTTTTTTGGAATTAGCCAGTTTGCATTTTATATTTGTCAGTTATTTAAAAGGAGCCGAGAGCAGTAAGATAGGTTTAAGCAGTATGTTTGGGGCACCCACCTGGAGTACTAGGCTTTTCAACTCTTGCAAAGCTTTGCCAGTGCAAAGGTGTACAATGATGCAGAATTCAGGGTACTAAACAGGTATCAAAAAGCCATGCACAATATCAAGAAAAGCAAGAGATAAGTGAGTGAGTGCAAGAAAGCAATTGGCCGGGAAGAAGCACAAGCTAGGAAAACACAGGAACAAGGACTTTAGTGTTAAAAAGGTTTATTTCAACAACTGTCAGAATTTTTTCTGTTTGTAGTTTATATTCCCAAAAAAGTACAAAATAAAACAAGTACATCAAAGGATTAGAAATCACATCAAAACAAAGACACATTGTGTTTTTTTTTTCTTAATATCAATCTAAGCATTTTTTTTTTCTTCATATTTTTACACATACTCACTGAATTAGTCAGACAAACATCAACACCTCTCAGTAGCTTTTTCTTTAATGACAATGTTTTATATTTTAAACCCTGAATATGTTTTTTTGTTGTTTTTGTTTTTTACAATATATACCAACGCATGCCATAATTCAGTTAGGCAGGGGTAGGTGTGTGTGAATATATAAGGGCTAGGTCAGGGGTGGGTTGACTACAGGGCAAAAAGACTGCAACAAGGGGCAAGGCAGGGCGGGAGGCAGAGACTGAGTGGGGGCGAGGGGTGGGCTTTCAAATTTTCTGTCATGTGTCGATGATGTGTGGTGGAAGTGGCTGCTCGTAGCGTCTGTTGATCGATGCTGTAAATGATCGTGGACGTGGTTGCGTGGGGTGTTTTTTCTGCTGTTCTACATCATGTTGTTCTGTAGCGAGTTTACCTCCGAGGAGTTCTCCTCGCCCAGCACCTTATGGTTCTCGTGCTTAGGGGTGAGTGAGTTCTGGATGTTCAGCGACTCGTCCTCTTTGGGTGGAGGGGCCTTCACGGGGTCCTCCAGCTTGTTCTGGGCATTAGGATCATCCTGAGAAATGATAGGCCAGTGTTAGCCTCATAAAACAACCTCTTATTGCTAATTACATTATAAATGCTCATTTGGTTTCATTTAAGAACAAAGTCATTTATTGTATTTGTTTTTGGGAAATGCATCATTTTGCAATTGTAATGTTTCAATGATGAATAAGTTTATGCGAGGTGATAAAAATTAGAAATCTTTAAAAAATATATACTTTAAAACTGTCCACTTTATAGAAATCTTTGTGTCCAATTTGGTTTCATAAATAAAAAATAAAATAATAATAATAATAATAATTTTAGGACTTTAAAAATATCATATCAAATGTTTTTAAACATATTTTTCAAGGTACAAAATATATTTTTTGGAAATCTATTGATTTTTGAGTAACAAATCCCAAAAAGTTGTCTCGGCGTTACCGAGAATTACAAAATTTAATTTGAATAATAATGCAAGAATAACTGATAACGTTTTTGTAAAACGTCACACACAGTCATGAGGATCAAAATGGATCCTGTCTGTGTTATTATTATTTATTTTTTGTCACATGACAACACAATGGAAACGTGTTGGCAACCCCAAATTACTTTTGGGTCAAAAAAGATTTATTCTATTCTCTATTTAAGTCTTTCCGAATATTATTAATTTAAATTATAATAAAATATTATTCTGCATTACTCATGCCAAACTTTTTTTATTATTATAATACATTTTATAATTATAATCAGCTTTTAATTAGATTTTTTTTTACACCACATGACATTTTTTACTTTAAGCCCCAGAAAAATATAAAAATGGCTCAAAAAGTGAACTCATTAACTGAAAACATTTTCATCATAGAAAGGTGTATTCAAGTAATTTTTTCAAAAATAACTTAATAGATACAGACAAAATAAATAAATAAATAGTGTCACATCATTGACCTAATTAAAACCTAAAATATAAAAATAAATATGCATATCTGCAATGAAAAAAACACCCCAAAATCTAAAATGTACTGTTACCTCAGGATTGCACAACACAATGTGCATTCAAAAAATATTTTTTAGATACATTCTAGTATAAAAACCAGAAGCGAAATATAACGCTTGTCCTCCAGTTCTGCAAAGAGTGAACAATTGATATTGTTTTCATACATATATACATTTTAATAATAAAATACATTTGTATTAATTATAGTAGAAATTATAACCACAACACTTTAGCGTCACATCCAAATATTTGGAGTGTGACAGCACTGCAGGAAAGATCTTGCAGCACATATATCGATTGATTTCAGTCGATGTTAAATCAATAGCTGAGGCTTCTTTCTCCTTTGGACAGAGCAGAGGCTGTATGATCCACACGTATAGATAAACATGCATACATGCAAACCCATAAAGCTCATATAACCCCATCCCGCACTCCTGTGCCATCAGTGAAAAGGAGAAGCCGTGGACTGAAACAAGAGCTTTGGCAAGATGAGCTCATCTGCCATATCAATTAAGCTCAGCACTCTCTCTGTGGAATAACCATTCAGCAGCCTTTAATTAGTGCAGTAATTGAAAAAATGAGAAGACATCCTTTGATCATCTTAAAGGAATATTCCAGGTTAAATACAAGTTAAGCTCTATCAATAGCATCTGTGACTTGTTGTCGATTACTATTGAAAAAATAGACTTTTTTTATGTATCCCTTAGTGTATAAAAACAATAAAAAAAACAGTAGGTCTATGGGGCAAGTGTTTTAACATCCTTTTGAAGGACCAGTGGACTAAAAGGACTAATTTACTAGGTGGGTGAACATTTGGTTTTGTCACATCCTTTGTATCCTTTCCTGGATATCGTGTGAAAGTTCATGGGTTTACTTGATCATGACATGAGTTGAAAGATTAAATATCACTATACACAGTCAAGACTGGCATGACAGAATTTGCGAGGGCTTTCTGGCTTTTCAGTTTCCTAAGTAGACTTGGACTAAGGCACGAATGTGTTATGTTTCCAACTCCACAGAGACAACTATTGAAGATTTACCCGTTCTGCGATGACTTAGATTGTAACTTCGGGCAGGACATGGGGATGAGCCACCTCCATGGTCACGGGATACGGGGCATCTTTTCTTCCGTCGGCATGAAACTAGAAAATTAGCTTTTTAAGTGTGGTAGGTGGGGAGAGGGTTGGGAGGATTATACTGCTCTTGAGACTTTTCAAGGATTTTGGGGGGATTTAAGAGTGATATCAAGAGGGCCATGATGTGGATGACTGCTGAATTGTGTGTTCTTTGCATCCTTCCTGTCAACATGGGCTGCAGTAATTATGACAAATAGGATAATTCTGTTCTCAACATAATGTTGTTCATTCTGAATGTGTTTTTTGCGTTTTTCATTTACGAGCTTAAAGAAATACTGTTTCCAAAAATGGAAAATTCTGCCATTGTTTATTCACCCTCAGGTTGTTCCAAACCCCAAAGAAGACAATAATGTCGCCATCACAGATTTTCTTACAATAGCAGTTGATAGTTACTCAATTTAAAGCACTTAAATCCAGGTTGCTCCAGGGGGGATTGTCCCTGTAATATGCATCTGCCAAATGTAAAATGCTCCACCGAAAACACTCTCCATTACTGCATGTTTTGGAAAAGAATGGCATTAGGAAACGGCAAACAGTTCTTAATAGAAAATTGATTAGTGGCTTAAAAAAGCACCAAAAATGTCAAAAGTGGACCATGCAACTAGTGAGTAATTTTCCCAAGTTTACTGAAGGCACATGATCACTTTATAAGATGAACAGAGATACATTTAAAGGGACAGTTTACCCAAAAATGAAAATCCTTTCATCATTTACTCATCCTCATGCCATTCCAGATGTGTATGACTTCCTTTCTTCTGCAGAACACAAATTAAGATTTTAGAAGAATATCACAGCTCTGTTGGTCCTTACAATGCAAGTGAATGGTGGCCAGAACTTTGAAGCTCAAAAAGCATATAAAAGCAGCATAAAAGTTATCCATATGTCTCCAGTGGTGAAATCCATGTCTTTCAGAAGCTATATGATAGGTGTGAGTGAAAAACAGATCAATATTTAAGTCTTTATTTTGTATAAATCTCCAATTTCACTTTCAAAATGTCAAATAATGTGAAAGTGAAAGTAGCGATTTATACTAAAAAAAGGCTTTAATGTTGATCTCTTTCTCCACCCACACCTATCATATCTCTTCAGAAGATATACAGTTGAAGTCAGAAGTTTACATACACTTAGGTTGAAATAATTAAAACAAATTTTTTAACCAATACACAGATTTCATGTTAGCAAACTATAGTTTTGGCAAGTCATTTAGGACATCTATTGTGTGCATGACACAAGTAATTTCCAACAATTGTTTACAGACAGATTGTTTCACTTTTAATATATCACAACTGCAGTGGGAAGTTTACATACACTAAGTTAACTGTGCCTATAAGCAGCTTGGAAAATTCCAGAAAATTATGTCAAGCCTTTAGGCAATTAGCTAATTAGCTTCTGAAAGGCTAATTGGAGTCAAATGGAGGTGTATCTGTGGATTTATTTTAAGGCCTATCTTCAAATTTAGTGTCTCTTTGCTTGACATCATGAAAAATTTAAAGAAATCAGCCAAGACCTCCACAAGTCTGGTTCATCATTGGGAGCAATTTCCAAAGGCTTGAAGGTACTACATTCAACTGTACAAACAATAGTACACAAGTATAAGCACCATGGGACCACACAGCCATAAAACCGCTCAGGAAGGAGATGCATTCTGTCTCCTAGAGATGAAAGTAGTTTGGTGCGAAAAGTGCAAATCAATCCCAGAACAACAGCAAAGGACATTGTGAAGATGCTGAAGGAAACAGGTAGACGAGTATCTATATCCACAGTAAAATGAGTCCTATTTTGACAAAACCTGAAAGGCTGCTCAGCAAGGAAGATGCCACTGCTCCAAAACCATCAGTTTGCAAGTGCACATGGGGACAAAGATCTTACTTTTTGGAGAAATGTCCTCTGGTCTGATGAAACAAAAATTTAACTGTTTGGCCATAATGACCATCGTTATCTTTGGAGGAAAAAGGGTGAGGGTTGCAAGCCTAAGAATGCCATCTGAACCATGAAGCAATGGGGTTGCAGCATCATGTTGTGGGGGTGCTTTGCTGCAGGAGGGACTGGTGCACTTCATAAAATAGATGGCATCATGAGGAAGGAAAGCCAGGAAGTTAAAGCTCCGATACAAATGGGTCTTCCATATGGACAGTGATCCCAAGAATAACTCCAAAGTTGTGGAAAAATGGCTTAAGGACAACAAAGTCAAGGTATTGGAGTGGCCATCACAAACCCCTGACCCCTGACCTCAATCCGATAGAAAAATTGTGCGCAGAACTGCAAAAGTGTGTGCGAGAAAGGAGGTCTACAAACCTGACTCAGTTACACCAGTTCTGTCTGGAGGAATGGCCCAAAATTCCAGCAACTTATTGCGAGAAGCTTGTGGAAGGCTACCCAAAACATCTGACCCAAGTCAAAAAATGTAAAGGTAATGCTACAAAATAGAGTATGTAAACTTCTGACCCACTGGGAATGTGATGAAAGAAATAAAAGCTGAAATAAATAATTCTCTCTACTATTATTCTGACATTTCACATTCTTAAAATAAAGTGGTGAACGAATAGGGAATGTTTTCTACGATTTAAACTGAGTTTAAATATATTTTGCTAAGGTGTCTGTAAACTTCTGAATTCAACTATAGATTTAACCACTGGAGTCTTATGGACAACTTTTATGAGGCCTTTTCTGAATTGATTTTTTGAGTTTCAAAGGTCTAGTCACCATTCACTTGTCCTTCGCATTGTAAGGACAAACAGAGCTGAGATATTCTTCTAAAAAGCTTTGTTTCTGTTCAGAAGAAGAAAGAAAGTCATACCCATCTTGGATGGCATGAGGGTGAGTAAAAAAGGAGAACATTTTCATTTTTGGATGAACTATCCCTTTAAGTCGTTATTCACTCTTAAATCAAAGGGATCATATGCCTTTAGAAGATTTGGAAAATGAGTCGACAGTCGCATGGACTACTTTCACAAAACATTTTTTTATACACTTTCAACTGCTATTAATTCATGTTGAAATCAGCAATCGCAAAATTCTTTAAAATATGTCACTGTGTATTTTGTAGAAGAAAGTAAGTCATATAGGTTTGGATGACATTCGAGTGAGTAAATGATGACATAATTTTCAGTTCTGAGTAAACAAATTAATTTAATTAGTCAGTTCCTGTGTTTGTGACAATGGGTAATGGCCAATCAGGACAAGTCATAATGTGAACAAATTCTTCTTGTGAAGTTCGTGAATGCTGTCTAGGTTAGCAGCTTAATAGGTTTTGGAGCTATTGAGAATTCATTTCAAATGGCATCTTATTGTATATATTATATATATGTATTATTCTCAACCTAATGTAAGTTTCTGTTGCTGTATACAACAAAGTGTTGTGGAAGGACACTAATAGGATGAGACAGGGACAGGACACTGTGGAATCAGACACTCCACATATAAAAGGTTTCAGAATTTGGACAGGCGCAACATAGGGCACATGGAAAATAAAAATAGGCAAGTCCACAGTTGCATCGTATGAACAAAGAAACATTTTTTATTCTGTACATTTCGGATTTGGATAGTGTTGAGGACAGAGGTTAAAACTGCAGAGATTGGGTTCACAATTATTTGGGGTTCTAGCATGGTCCATGTCTTGTCTTCTAAAGCCACATAAAAATCGCACAGGGAAGAATATTCAGCTACCACTTCACTTATCTGATCTTTCCACTCCAGTTTATATATGGTCTATTTCATTCCAAAACATCTGTCAAGCTATAGACCCTGTGGGTTTAGAGAGAGAGAGAGAGAGAGAGAGAGTGTTGGCAGCTATCCAGAGCTGGACTCTTTTACTCAAGCGGATATCGATCGGTGGAACAGCAGCAGCTCTTGGCTGATGGTAAAAAAGAGGCCTGACTGTCTACATTCCACCCCCCTCTTGTCTTTAGAGATTCCTCTTGTTTCATGGCATGCATTTCATTTCCAGCAGTTTTTTCTTTGTGACGATGAGATCCCTCCGTGCGGGTGGAAGAGACAATCAATTTTCAGTGTCTTGTATTGTCTGAAGGTCATGGAGTGTTTGAAAGAGTTTTGAGGATCTATCTCGGTCTTGATCTAACACTTAGATTTCCGGGAAGGACATTTGAGACAGTATACGCTCACAGAACTGAATTTCAATAATGGAATATTATTATATTAAAATCTCAGAAAAATGACATGTCTATGGTTACATTTAGAATATATTTGATATTATGTGATTTAATTACACGTGACAGTTTCATGGTGAAATGTCCACTGTGTGGCACTTAAAGAGAGTTACATGTTCTCCCAAACAGACAAGTTTTATTTTTACATCTACGCATTTGGCAGACACTTTTATCCAAAGCGACTTACAGTGCACTTATTACAGGGACAATCCCCCCGGAGCAACCTGGAGTTAAGTGCCTTGCTCAAGGGCACAATGGTGGTGGCCATGGGGTTTGAACCAGCAACCTTCTGATTAGCAGCCCTGTGCTCTAGCCACTACACCACCACCACTTTTTTCTTAAGGTTAATGCTCGATTGAGTTTTAAATCAACAAAACCGACCTTCCAACCCTCAAACTTAAACCTTGAACCCAAACCTAAACGACAGTGTCATAATATCAAATGTGCGATTAAAAACGCAATTGCTGTAGCAATCATGTCATTTTGTGGAGACTTTTGGCAAACGTGTCGACTCACATACACTTCTGGACTCAGACGCCAGTCCTCTAAATCACAAGTGTGACGCTCAATCGGGCAAGCTACCACACAGTTTGATCACACGCTAAACAGAATGTAAATGTAGTTGGTTATGTAATGAACACATTAAAATAAATCACCTTACAAGTCATGCGCTATGGTAAAAGTGCTTAGATGTCATAGGATAGCACTGTGTGAGGAACAGGGCGAAAAGTAAGTGTTTATGAATGATTAATCTGCCGTTATACACATGAATAAAAGCCATTTTGGTTTTAGGGCCTCTAGGTTTTACTTCACCAGGAAACTGCCACGATACGTCCACCGAGCCACGTCAAAGTTACTTTGCAAAAATGTAGGTATAGTCACGTATTTTTCTGAGACCAGATTGGTTAAAATGTAATAGTAATTTGTGCTCTTTAATTGTTAGCAGAAAAATTGTTGTCTCCTTTATTATGAAAGTCATATGGATTTGGAGTAACATGGGGTTGAGTAAATGATGATAGACCTTTTATTTTGGGGCTAACAATCTTTTTAAAACATATTTGGACCATGCTGTAGCCAGATCAGTTTGGTTTGGCCTGATGATGATGATGATGATAAAAGGGAACACTAGGTTTGGTCATGACAGTTTTGAGAGGGTCATTGACAGGATAACAGCACAACGAAGGGACATTTGCTGTACCTTTTGGTGGAGCTGTGGGATTATAAATCTTACCTCACAGTCAGGCTCCTCTTTGGTCTTACACTCCCAGGTGTATCTGCTCATGGTTTTCTGAGGGTGGGGGTATGGAGAGGATTATATACCTCAGAGATATCATTTTCATTCAGAACCAGTAAGAGATAGAGACAGGAGGAGACAGAAGGAGACAATGAAAGACAGAGATAGACAGTGGGACAGAGAGAGGGTCCTTTGCGTAAGATCCTTCAGTGGTGAGAAGTGTTCCTACCCAAGAGTCACTTATCTTGAACTTTAGCTTTTTTAAGTAAGATCTAGGATCCTTTAAAGCCTTTAGGTTTTGACCTCTGAGGAAAAACATATGTATGTCCAAAGCCGTATGTTGTTAATTTCTGTGAATAATGACTTAAATCGACTTAAATTCTGGTCTGTTATTCACACAAATGCTATCAAGTGACTTAAAGGAATGGTTCAAACCAAAATGAAAATGTTCTCATTTACTCACCCTCATGCCATCCCATATATGTATGACTTTCTTTTTCTGAATATCTCAGATCTGTAGGTCCATTCAATGCAAGTCAACAGGGATTCAAAACCTTGAAGCTCAAAAAGCGTATAAAGGCAGCATTAAACTATTCGATCTAAACAAATTAATACTCAAGTCTGCTTTTTTTAAAAATTTTTTTTTTACAATAAATCTCCATTTTAAAACAGCACTCCTAAGCGCTCTTCTCTCCTAAGTGTTCACGATTCACATTCTTCATTTATATCGCCATCTACTGGGCAGGGAGGAGAATTTATAATAAAAAAAAGAATTAAATATTGATCTGTTTGTCACCCACACCTATCGAATTGCTTCTGAAGACAAGGGCGGCTGTGGCTCAGTTGGTAGAGCGGGTCGGCCACTAATCGCAGGGTTGGTGGTTTGAATCCTGGCCCACATGACACCACATGCTGAAGTGTCCTTGGGCAAGACACTGAACCCCAAGTTGCTCCCATATGAATGTGTGTGTGTGAACAGGTGAATGAGTCATGGTGCTATATAAGTGCAGACCATTTACCATTTGAAGACATGTATTAACCACTGGAGTTGTATGGATTATTTCCATGCTGCTTTTTTGAGCTTCAAAGTTTTGGACCCTGTTGCCTTGCATTTTGTGGACCTACAGAGATGAGAAAATCTTCTAAAAATATTTTTTGGTGTTCTGCAGAAGAAAGAAAGTCATACACATCTGAAATTACTTGAGGGTGAGTAAATGAGATTCATTTTTGAGTGAACTATCCCTTTAAGAAGATTTAGACTTCGAAGACTTTAGAACTTTTTTTAAAGCTTGACAGACATAGTCAAAGTGAATTTTCCTTGTACAACAAAAAGCTTAACGAAGATTCCTAAGAATTTCTCCTTTTGTGTTCCTTAGAATAAATAACAGCATTAGGGTTTGGAGTAAAGACAGAATTATAATTTTTGGGTGAACTATTCTTTCACAATGTGCTCTGAATTGCACTTTAAATATAGTATAATCAAAATTCCCAACAAAAGGTCTTGAGCTCAGGTCCAGAAAAAATGAATACACGTCCCCCATGGAATTGATAAAAAATGTGAGGAAAAAAAAACATTAAAAACAGTAGAAATTTGATGAGTGTTTTCGTTTTAACTTGATCTATTTGATGAGTCCTGGATGAAGTTGAGGGCAGTTAAATCTGAATTAGTATCTGAAAGGATGGTTATGTTCATTTAATGGAGATGTTGTACTTATTGAACGTTTCTTATGCTGATTTTATTAAGCAATTCATAGCCTCGACTGTAGTGGATACAGAGGGGCTAAAATCATATATAGTTAAAGCTGAGACAAATGTAAAAGTACATTTGTATTTTCTGAAACTACACTAAAATAACTGTGATACAACAAGAGAGATGTGTTATGGTTATCCCACAGAAGAGAATGGCACTCATGTTAGATCTACATCTACCCATGCTGCTGACACGTTAGCCAAGTGTTACGCCACCTACAGGCAGCAGTGAGATGTTGCATCTCAGATGTTTATCCTTTTATTCTCAACACTTCATTTGGTCGGTGAGATTTGCCATCGGAAGGTCGCCCGATCACCCTCTCATCTTTGTGAACCAGGATAAACGAGTGAAACGACAGACAGTTATATTAATGCGATGCAGTGAACAAGCAGCAGGAAATCACGTGACCACTAGCAGGTCAACGTGAACAGTTAGACATGCAGCGTTGCAGAGGATAGAGAAAGGGAGCAGGTTTAGGAGTAGGAGGGTAGGTGTGGGCGGGCTCTCTCAGCGAAGTCCAAGGTCTGCAATCAGGGCACATTGCCGGAACATTAAGAGAGGTGCAAATAACATTACACAACACGCTGATTACCCTGCCTTAAAGCTTGCCACTTGTGCTTAATGTGCAAAATAAATACCCTGCATGTGTGTATGAATGTGCTAGGGCTGATCAATATAGCTAAAATAATTATATCTCGATAGTTTTCACATTTTTGATAATATATTCTCAAAATGTATGTATTTGCTTTGAAATGGTGATATATTTTTTTTAATTAGAGGAACCATTATTTTAGCTTTTGTTGCAGAGCAGGTTCAAAATGTTTACTGCAAGAACTAAAAAAACAAAATCTAGTTACATATAATTATGGTATGTTTTCTTGCACTGTTTTACACTAAATGAACATTAAAAAATATGAATTATAAAAAAGCACTTTTTTTAAATGTACGTGTCAACGCTTGCAATTAATGAAAAAAGTTTATGTTTTAATAATCTTTCTTAATTGTGATTAACTCATTTACCTTTAAAAAAAGCATAAACCAGCAAAAAAACTGGTTGGAAGTGTGGCACCTTTGTGATGTGTCCGCCTGGACTCGATGGGAAATGACCCCTAACGCTTTATGTAGTTACAAAGTAAGACTTGTGACAGAAAGCATGTACTTTGCAGTCTCCGTAAGGCACAATTTAATTACCATAGAAGCAGATCAAGTGTTATCTATCACGAAAACTGGTGCTATTTTAGTACATTTCTATCTTTATACTGTGGAAGTCTTTGTTTGGAAAATGTTAATAAAGCACTATATTGTTACATATGTTTTTGTTTTCTTACCTAAAAAAGGAAATAAATGCATTTTGACAAGAAAAGAAGTATATATAGAGTCAAATTTCAGAAATTTCCAAGTCTGTGATTAAATGAGATTAATTATGAAAAATGATGCGAATAATCGTGATTCAAAAATGTTATCGACTGACAGAACTGCTTTTTTATATTAAATATTCTTAATGGTGACATACAAATTTTAATATTCATGATCTTGCTTAATTTATATCCACAGCAAAATAATAAAAAATAATATACAAAATAAATATTTGATATAGGGGTGAGCGACATAAGCCAAAATTTATATTGCGATATTCTTTAAATATTTTGTTGATAACGATATACAGTATATCATGATGTACACATTGTTATGGAAAGTGATTAAAAATTGTCCTTTTTGATTTAAAACAAAGTCCAAAGTATTGTTGGACCTGTCATATCCATTGCAATGATACAATTAACTCAATAAATAACATTTTATCTATTATATCTATTTTCAGCATATTGCATAACCACAATATAAACAATACACTAATCTTTTTATGTTTACACTTTTCTACCATTATATCGATATGACCGGTATATCGCCCACCTGTTGTTCTATATATTACCCAGCCCTAGAGTGTGCATGTGAATGCATATACTGACAGAATGTGTCTTTCAGGTCCACTTATGCCTTTGCATTGATTATCAATATCAGATCAAAAAGGCTGACTTCCCATGACACACCGCTGTTAAAAAGTATGGCTAGTGGCTAGACTATCTGCTCATCTTGATACACATCCAGGCAGATGGATAGTCGGTCGTAGAGGGGCTGACAAACAATGATTGACTTGGGTCAGCCACACCACCCACCATTAATGGAGCATCAAAACAGTGGCTCGAAAAAGAAAAAAAGTAAAAAGGGACAGTTTTTTTCCCTGTTTCCCAGTTACCCTGTTGCTATGGTTACAACTGTTGCCTCAGTAACCATGCTCCTGTCTGAGAGCAGACCTTTTCAGCAGAGAAAACGCTCCCATCTCTCTGAGCGCTGCGCACCCCCTCCCTTACCAAAAAGGTTACGCTTGGGGCCCATGCAGAGAGGGAAGGAGAGGGGGGAAGAGAGAGACGAGAAACACGTTACCTGACAGATAATGTTATCATAGTAAGCCAAAGCACGGGCATGAGGGAGGTTAGGAGGGGTGTCGCAAAGTTTCCTTACATTTGGATGGGAGCCCTCAGCGATGGTGGACAACGAGAAATTATCATTGTGGTGCTCCGAGGAAGGACGGTACTTACTGCTGTGGTGGGGGGGGGGGGGGGGGGGGGGGGAATAAAGGGAAGAAAGGAAGAATGATGGAGTGGAGAGAGCAAAGGAATTATGAGAAAATGAGAGAAGACATGGGCAAAACCAAAAATATATAGGGATGGACAAAAAAAAGGAGAGAACAGGGTATAAAATATATTAGAATGAAGAGGTTTGAAAAGACAGCAGGGAGAGAGAAAAAGCAAGAGAGAGGAGCATTAGTGCAATTCTACGGCAGAAGTTTAGACAAACATACACAACCTGTGATGCAACATACCAGATGATAAAATGGCACTTTTTCCACCACATAATTCACTGAGTAGAAAACATGTTAATTTCTTTACACATCAATCTCAACAAAATGACCAAAAGAAATGAATATAGCATCGTGGGGCTGTGTATTTGTTCATCACCTGCTTCTGTGAAAAAATTATTGCTTTACATCATCCTCTATTTCTTACTTGCTAATCAAAGCATTACTCTTTCTATTCTCAAACTAGCACTGAAATAGGAATTTAATAACCCATGTGATTGGCTAATGAGAGTTGCAGGAACAGGCTAGAGAGGTAGAGGAGTTAAGCAACCACCAATGGCGCCAATTCTTCTTTTTTGGGGGCCCTTGTTTCAGATTTTTAAGGTGCAGTCACAATGGGATTTTAGCACAAACCAGGATATGATGTCATGCGGGAGGGCTTCTGGTTTAAGTAAATAATGCATCACAAATAACAAATAATATTATATTAAAAATGTTAAAATATCACTTTCCTGCAACAATAAACTCGCTGATTTGATATATGTATCTTTTGAATTGAGCCAATCTTCTACTGGTCATGGGTCTTCTCATTGTACGAATTCACGGGTCAGAGTTTACCAAGCTTGAACTTTGCTATGCAGCGTAGTATGAAATTTCTTTGCGTGAGCTTGCGTTTCCAGTCTGTTGCATTTGGATGCATTTGAATAGGAGTGAATGGAAAGCAAAGTGTAGTGTGACCGCCCTTTCAGTGGTTTTAGAGTTTCTATGTCTAATTTTGATATGCAGTTTAAAGAAATAATTCTCCCAAAAATGAAAATTCTGTCATCATTTACTCACCCTCATTTTGTTCTAAAGTGTGACTTTTTTTCTTCCATGGAACACAAAAGGAGATATTAGGCAGAATGTTTATGTTGCTCATTTCCATACAATAAAAGTGAAAGGAGACGGATGCTTTAAAGCGAATTTAAGTCTTACAAAATTTCATTCGCTGAAAATTTTGCAGTTTTAAAAAAAAAATCATATTTGCAGTTTAGTCACCATTCACTTTTATTGCATCTTGTAAATGGTGACTAAAGCTGTCATTCTGCCTCGTATCTCATTTTGCGTTTTACAGGTTTAAAACATGAGTATATGATGACAGGATTTTCATGTTCGGGTGAACTATTTCTTTAAAGGGTAATCTAACCCTTAGACAATAATTGATACTGTTTTATGAGTTTATGTAGCCATATGCCTAGACAAATCTAGAGATGATTTCTACCTCTCTGTAAGTCTTCTGCTCTCTTCTGTAAAATCTTTTGCTCTTTATCTCCCCTCTAGCACTGTAATAAGTCTCATCAATTCCTATAGGTACTACAGAGTGAATTCAAGCACATTTAGTTGCAGCAGATGGAGAGGTGGGCGTCTGATGTATTCAAGAGTCTCATTTGTAGCACTGCTGCCTTTCCATCATCTTTCCTCCAAACATGGCCACCCTCCTCTGCAGCCAGTTATAAAACTCGCTGCCACTTGCTTTCCTCCTCTGTTCTCATCTCTTTCTCTCATCATTCTCCTTGTCTTCTTTAAAGAGGGTGTCTGCTGTTTAAATCCTGGCCCTTTCTTCCACCCCCACACCCCCTTGGGTCTCACAGCTGTATGTAGGTCAGCCTGCCCCTCCTACCCCATCACACTGCCCTACTTTCAGCTGGAGCATTCGTGACATCATGCAGTCTGACCGCTGCTAGCGCAGTACATAAAGCATTAGCACGCCATCCACTCGCTGCTCGATTTTAACTCTGCAGCATCCTGTTAGCTGCAGTATCGCAATGTTAACACTTTTCAGAGAATTAAAGGCACTGAAGATATTACCAATAGCCTGTTTCTGAACCCTTTCTTCTACAATGATTTACCATTCAGAGTGCTGCTATGTTGTCTTTCTCAATTAAACATTGAATATTTAATTTCATATTCAACCACAATTTGTTTTTTATATTTATTTAAAGACCCCATGGAATAACTTGACACAATTTTATTTCCTGTGTTTTTTTCCTATTGAAACAGGAGGTTTTGGTGGGACATATTGATGGGCTTGTCCATTTTATATATTTATATATATATATATAGCCAATTTAGCATAACAGTCTGGTTCCATAAGTAAAAATACCATTAATTTTAATAATTTTTACGATAACTTATAAACCATTAAAGAGAGGTCTACCGGGAGCTCAGATGTTGTTCATTGATGGTATAAGCTTCTGTTGAGCCCATAAGTCTGCTTTATTTCAGCTTCATTTTTAAACATTTGCATTTAATAGCAAACTTTGTGGGGAATGACTGCATTACCCACAATCCTGCTGAGAAAGATCCACCAATCAGAGAACTGTGGCAAACAAAGCACGCCAACAGAGCTGTGTAGTGACCGCCCACTCACAAACTAATTACTGTATCTGTATATTTTGCAATAAATGTAAAATATATTCTTTCTATCCTTATAATCAACAACTTTAAATCAATAGTTTTATAATGCATTATTGTTTACACCAGATTACACCATTCGCAATCCTTAATGGAATTGTAGTCCATTCCCTCATAATATATATTAAGTCTTGTACCTTTTTCTTTTTGTGTGATTTTCTAATTTTTTGCTTCAAATCAAAGCTGTGTAATCCTGTGATTCACATAGGAGCTGGTTTGTTTGTTTCATGACTTAGAACTCTTTATGAAATCCCTTTATGACTTTTATGAAATCCCTATGGAAAAAAAATAAACTTCCGGAACCAAAACAGCTGAAAAAGTGGGTGGGCACTGTTGCGCTCTATACGCTTTAGTTACGGCACAGCCATGAATCATAATTTTTTATCTGCTAATTTTTTATGTTTGGTCTGTTTTCCAGCAAGAGAAAAACTGTACACTTTACAGGCATACATCTGCTACAACACCTATTTTGACTTTATGTGGTCTTTTATATACACAATCATATACCTGAGAAATGTTGTGAAACCAAACTTGTTTGGCCAGCTAATGCAGTGTGCAAGTCTTATTCACTCCTAATTCCACCACAAACACATGAGGTTTTAAGCTCTTTCATACATAAGCCCTTCTACTTGTTCCTTCACTCTCTCTAAACACTCTATAAAATGGGTTATTTTCATGCATTTGCTTTATCATCTCTACCGTCCTCTGCAGGCCGGAGTCTCACCTGCGCTTGCGCAACTTTTTATTCTCAGTTTTGAGCACATGCAACTTCTTGGCGAAGCAAACGATGATCATGAAGAGTAGTAGCACCATGAGGGCAGTGGCTCCGATGGCGATGCACATCACCTGGAACTCCGTGATGACCGACTCACAGCGGGCACCCTTGTGCCACATGTAATCCTGAATGTTGCATCTACAAGAAAAAATGCATGTACATGAGGTAAGAAAATGAAATGTAAAAAGAGGAGGGATGCCATAAAAGAACTATCTGTCCCCCTGTGAGAGCTGCAAAGCCCATAAAGGGATTTTGTCAAGCAACAATATCATTCAATATCATATTACACTCATATTCTGCAATATTATATTACACCCATTTTTCTAAATGAGTCAAAACACACCATATGCAGACACACAGGAGACATGTGGTTAAATATCCAAACACTCTGTTAGTCCTTACTGACCTCCCAAAAATGGGCTTTGATTTCCCATGTAGTCCCTGGTTCCGTATGAATTATTCATGGGGCTCAGTGTTCCTCCTGCACCAAGGGCAAGTTAAAATTCAGTGCTTTCAGCATTTTTACCATTCATTTTTCCAGACACCTGGGTAGATGACAAGTTCACTGCCTTTGTCTTACCTTAAGCCTCTTCCATAGTGCATTAGACTGGATTTAAAGACTGAACCTGTTCCAGAAGTAAAGTCAATATTGAGGGGTAGGGGGGCAATAGGGGTAGGCTACCGGGGGCTTAAGCCTCTAATGTTATCATTTTAGGGATGTAAAAATATCAGTACATTAGTACTTTTTGTAATATTCATATATATCCTAAGTAATAATATCAATCATTCAAAAGTACTGGTACACACACACATTGTCTGGCATGACTCACAATTGCAGCTATGTGCGTGAGGTCTTGGTGAGGTAATGGAAATGTTGACTTGATCAGTCCAGATGCAATCAGTACCAAATATTTAGAAACATAATCCTGAAAACAATGAAAAGCCTTATATAATCTACAGATTGCAAACTTTAAGACACAAGCCAGGACATTAGTGTTTTTTGCAAAGCTGTTTTATGACACAATTGCTGTGAACCTTGCAACCTTGGCAAATCCAACAACTATTTTTCCACAACCGCCCCTAGTTAACACATTGCAAAAGTGTGGTGTAAAGAAACCTCATTAATCTGGGCAAATTGAGTTACCTAAAAATGACTATGCCATTAACGTGTATATGTTGTAATTCAGGTAGCTAGCTACAAACACAATTACAAGATCTAATGGCTCAGCAAGTTTCTTTTCACCATGACAGTAGTTGACCTTAGAGAGAAAACTGACAATAGAAGACATTTTACGCTAATGTCTGCTATAGCACCCCCTTGCAGCAACACTGAGAATGCAACGTGTACTCTTTGTGTTGCCTTAATTGCATTCTGATGCATTGCATAGCTTGAGGTGTCTCTGTACAGTGTGTTTAGTCTAAAACTCAATTACATTAGCATCGAAAATCTGATATGGAAATTCAATGCCATCTAAGTTGAAGATGTGGAGCATATTAAAAATGTAGCTACCAAAAATGGTTGTGGAAAACTGGGGTTTGCATCTGGGCTTTGTCAGCTACAACAATCACACGGCCTGAACAAGTCAGAGCACTTTTAAGAACAATGTTTAATATACAGTTATGTGGAGAAGGGTTTTTGGACCAATAAGATTTCACTTTGGGCTGGGCTAATCAGTGTAAAGTGACGAAATAGAAACCAGCCAATCAACAAAATTTCATGTAGCTTATTATGTCTGTTTAGGTAATGGTGCAACTCTCAGCCTAACTCTAAAAGCTGATTGCTCGATTGCAATGTTGTTCCAGGACCAACAAGAATGGATGTAAATCCAGAAACATGTTCTACTTGGGTAAATTACATTATACGTGAAATACACACAGTGCACAGTGTTAAGAAGATTCACTGTGAGGGCATCATGCAGAGAAATGTGGGAACAAGAGCTACAAATAGCTGGAGAAATAAGGAAGCTGTCTGAAGACAAGACACATGCACATGGCTTTGCATACTCTGGTTTATGTTCCAAAACCAAGTGAGCTGGCTCGCTGCCTACGTAGGCAGCTGCCTTCTACGGCATCATCCTAAATTAAATGGAACCTCTTAAGTGACTTATTTGGAACGCTCTACATAGGCAGCAATTGCATCCCACAAATATTGCCCTCCACGTGAAGCGCACAGGAGAATCGACTTGTTCTTTTTCATCGACAATTAATTTCAATAGAGCTTGTTGTTAGCATGTTGCAAAGATAAAGACACAAAACTCTAATAAGCATAAATATACATAGCGCACACACACACACACACACACACACACACACACACACACACACACACACACACTTTGGGTCAAATATTATGTTTTTAATTCTATTAAAATGATCCTATATTTAAATTTTTTAGTAGTTTAGTGAAACCATTTTTTTTAATGAATGAATGAATTTGCAAGATTTCAGTGAATTTGTGCAATGCATTCTGGTATTGTCTTATCCGCAAAGAATATATGTGATGCCAACACATTGCTTCCGAATGTTCGAGTTTCCTGAAATCAACCCAATTCAGCTGAATTACTGACAAGCACCATCCCCCATCAGACATTTTTTGCATCAATTCAAGCGTGAATACATTCCCCTCTAGCCCTACTGATAGCCCATGACACAAGCAACCTCAAAGAGATGGGTTTTGGTCCTCTGAGAACCAGGAAGTAATGGCATTCACATAATCAATAGTTACCAACCAATTCAGAGGTTGCTTTTTTTACTTTGAAAGTACATTTTTACTCCACCGACGGGTAGGTTTAGGGTTGGGATTTGGGTTAGGTTGTAGATAAACTATGCATTCCTTTAACTGTATTACATCATTTACTACTAACAATTCAACTCACTTTTGGCCACTTCCTTCAAACAAACTGGAGCTCATGCGCCCATACGTTAAACAACACTTCCAGCTTTTCAGAAAGCACAGACTGATTTCAGCTGCAAAGCTTTCAACCTACCGTTGCTAAATTCATATTGTGATGTTGCCTTAGAATTTGGCAAAAATTAGGTATCTTAAGATGATGCCTTAAAATACTGCCTATGGAGCATGCTCACTATGTTTTAGAACACAAGTCTGAACATTTTAAGTATATAAGTAAGTGGCAACCCAGTAACATTTCAGAAATCAAAACATTTGGAAGCAATCAAACACAAATGATCTAAAGAAGACTCTCTTTCAGCCACGTACACATATGCACAAATTCAAATGTAAATGTCTATAATGAAAGGAAGTCGTCTTCATTCACAGTCTTGGTGGTCACAGGAGGGGGGTCTGAGGTTTCACTCTTTTTCACTACAGCATCCTGTATGACCCTTTGTGCCTGCGCCAATCGAGAGCAAGACGAGCAGGAACAGGGTTCAGGGGTTGGCACGGTGCCATCAAGGGCATTCAATCCCAGGAGGCAGAAGTGACAGGCGTGCTGATGAGAGCACACATTTAAATGCATCCTTACCACCGGTGTATAAAGCAGCCCTCTAGCTATTTTTCATCGTCCTTTCCAGAACTCAACACTTTGTTAATTGTGTTTGTTTCTGCAGCAAGTTTGCATGCTATCTAAATTACATTCCACACCCATTCCCCTGCTTGTTTGCCAACCCAACCCTCTCTTCAGGGCTTTCACTTCCAGACAGTCTTTCCAGCTTTCTCTTTTACTTGCCTTTCTTTTTGCTCCTTTATTAATCTCTCTAATCTTCCATTTTCCCTCCCTCTCCTCTGTCTCTCTCACTTGTTTTTATAGTTGTGTCTCTTAGTTGCGAGGTTGTCAGACTACATCAATAGTAAGAAATCCAACGCAGTCTGTCAGATGCATCCCACATAGGCTGTCTTTCCAAATAGAGCCTGCAGCAATGAAACCATTTACCCAATATTTATATGATTTTATGTGAAATGAAATCAGAAGTTTGAAAGGTTTTAAGAAAAATGTAATATCAATGCAACTGACAGGCAAAGTGAGATTGTGTGTTTGTCACATCAGTTCTTTGAAGGCTTAGTTCACCCAAAAATGAAACATCTGTCATCATTCACTCACCCGTATATCTTTGTTTCTTCCATGGAACACAAAAGAACATGTTAGCCATAATCCTAGCCTCAGTCACCATTCACTTTCATTGCATCTTTTTTCCGTGCCATGAAAGTCAATGGTGACCAAAGCTAACATTCTGCTTCTGTTGTGTTCCATGGAAGAAAGAAAGTGACATGGGCTTGGAACAACTTGTTTGCGAATAAATGATGACAGATTTTTCATTTTCGAGTGAATTATCCCTTTAAGGGGTGGATTTTTTGATCAGCAGGTTTGAATGGCTCCAGTGGGTCAATGCTAAATTTGTGCCATTAACCTCTGTGTGTAAAAATATGGGCAGTTTATGAAGCTGCCATGTGGACAGATGGTTCAGCTAAGACTCTGTTTGTGTGTGTGTGTGTGTGTATGTGTTAGATAGAGGATTGAGCATTGAGATGGATGGATGCCAAACAGCCCCAGCTGAGCAGTTGCGAGCAGTAGTCGAAACAGATGTAGTGATGACATGTCATTCAATCACTGACATCTCTCTTAAGACCAAACCTCCCCTTAGTTTTCCTCCTTTTTTACCATTTTTTTCTACTAATATTTTTTGTCTGTCTGAACAGTTACTGGAAGAAATTATTTAGCCTAAAGAAAATAAACCAAATGCATCTCAAAGTCACCAGAATTGAACGCTTTGGTGATGTTTTTTGCGCACAAAAAAAATCTCACGGGGAAGCATGCGCCCGGACCCCCATAGATATAAGGTTTATTAGACAGATTTCTGTGCATACCCTCAGATTAAATCCTGCAGGTGCCCCTGGGTACAAGTACAGCAAGTGCATCTATTTGAATGAGGAGAAACTGAAATCTTCATAAGGGTTTGTAAAGATTTAGAGCAAAAAACATTTAAAATCAGCAATAAATCGGACAACAATCTAATCAATTGGAATAGTCCTTATTTAGCTCAAATCTGATTTTGTGTTACCAATTTCCAGCGAGTGGATGTAAATAACCTTTTTCTGGTATTGCACTTGTCATATGTAAATTTCCAGATTTAAATGGCCATTCCTCAAAAATGTATATAACTTTACACGGACAAGTTCGGAAAGTGATTCTATCACACTAACCTCATGTTAACAGGCATAATGTTTAAGTATTGTGACTATACTTTTGAAACAGTGAGTATTTATAGTCAATTGGCTTGTTAGTGCACCTCAATTTTAAGTGCCTTATTGTAACTGTGATTTTTTCTTTTTTCTTTTAACTGAGGGACAAAGTCCAAAATATTTTCTGTGGTAATCGACATTACACCACAAATGCTGCTGATAGAGCTTATACAGAGCTTATATATTGAACCTAGAACAGCGTGACCGCTGTGTATATTTTCCATTTTCCTTTTTGATTTGCAACCAGTAGCACCTAAAAAACATGCAATAATAATAATAATTATTATTATTATTATATTCAACTATTAGTGTATTCATAGCATGTAAACACACAACAAAGTTGGCACACTGTTACATCCAAATTAATTTAATGAGCTCACCAAGAGACGAAATGTGATGTTTCGAGCTACATGCACTTCATCAGACATCAGTATATAGCAGAAATATACCCAAATGAATTGGAACTGATATCAAATTAAATTATGATATCGTGAAGTATAGCAATATATCGAATTGTGACATGTCTATTGCCATACGTTTTGTATCACGGGGTGCCAGGTGATACCCAGTCCAACAGCCAACCAAGTTTAAATGAAATTACACAATATAAATTCTGAATATATGTACTTATTACTATTGTCTCATGCCTGCCAAACACGTTGAGCGGCCCAAACATCATCTGCAGACTAAAACTGAACATTTGATAGGAAGTTTCAATTAAATGTACTTAGCTGCATAGAGAGTTACAGGATGCTCCCTTGCCCCCTGTTTAGAGCATAACTTTACCTCCAGTGTGCTGTCTGCCTGCACTGGTCTCAGAACAATTCAAAATGCACCTTATTTTCATCCTAACTCAATATAAATCCTTTGGATGAACCCATTGATTGTCATTTATATTGTCAAAGAAAAGTTTAACCCTTTACTGACAGCACAGAGTCTCCTGAACTGACATCAGTTGATTTAAATGAATTTAAATTATGCACCGCATATAGCAAAGTCAAAATACAATGTCTGCGCATGTGTACGCGTGTTCGTATGGGGTTAACCCTACTATAAACGTCTGCCAATTGCAGCATATTCAATTACAGTGATAAAGGCTGACTCATATTGAAAAGAAGTTGGATTTTCATGGGAGCTTTGGGATGTATTTATGCTTTCTGACAAGATCAGGTTTCAGGTTCATAGTCAATGAGTGTAAAGCAGCTCTACTGTACATGTCAGAGGCACTAATGTGGGAGGTTTGAGATGTCATCCTTTTACTTGACTGCAACTTTTGAGATCTTAACAGTCATTATATATACAAACTGACACGTACAGTAAATAGACTTTGTTCGGATATTACATTATTACGAAACACAAACAAAAACACACACTTTTTATGAACTCAGCCTGACTGGCCTTAATCTGTTTCCATGCTGGCAGGCTGAGTGAAGTCTGACTCACACTTCTCTCTAAACTCTACATTTCTCACATTGCTGTACTCCACTCTGTGAATGTGTTTTCATGTTCTCTTGTGGATGACTAACACTTCATAGGAAAAACAAAAATCACAAATGAGATGATCTCAAATGTTATTTATTCAAGTCTTCTGCATCTCAGATTTGTCTCCTCAGAGGAAAGCCAGTAATCTCACATGTGTCTCCTCTAGAGTTTCAGAAGAGATCTCAACAATGTCTCAACAAAATGTGCTCAGATTTGCCAAGCTGCCATTTGTCTGCAATCAAAAGAATATAATATGAAATCCAGCATTTCTCCTAACATTTTTATAAAACTGAATTATCTGGACTGTTTTGTCCACATTCATTGTAAAGCTCTATACTCTTATTTATGTCAATAATTATTTAATTTATTTCTATTTTTATTTCCTAAAGAACAGGGGTGTAAAGTAACAGATTACAAATACTCATGTTACTGTAATTAAGTATTTTTTTGTTTTTTTAATTAGTTTAAAAATTGTATGCTTTTACTTTTACTTGAGTGCATTTTAAGTGCTGTAACTGTACTTTTACTGCGCTATTTTCCCACCGTCTGTGTACGCTACTTCCCTGACCTGATTTTATTTTTATCTATCAACATGATTGGCTAGGGAGAGTCTTGTGACTCCCGTCAAATCTAATCACACGTAAAGAACTTGAATGGCAGCTGCAGATCTGGCACCATTATGGATGTGGAGGATGCCTCAAGCACAGTTCAACACCTGAACATCACAGCTGTACCTGAAAGGGTTTTTCACAGTGAAAAAGGCCAGTTGCTTGACTGTGTCATGTGAGTTTAACTTGCTCAAGCCAGATATCAGCATTAATCCTGCCTCTAATCTGAAGAAACATATAGAGCTATATTTCATATTTCTGCTTACTAGATTCGGTGTGTCTATAACAGACATGGGCAACATACGGCCCGTATACTTTTATCATAAAAGTTTTTTTTTTTCATTGGATATTTCATGTAACTTGCTTTGGGACCTAACGCATCTCCACAAGCATTTAACACGCTCAGAGTTGCCAGATAAGAGACGCTACTCTGTGTCCATTCTTGAGGCTGCTTGTGATGTTTGGTGCTACTTTGCAGGTAAACTTTCTCAGTGATTAAATTAAATATAAAAGTAGATCTCGGCATCATTGACATGCGAGCAAAAGCAAGCCAGAGACGAATATGTATATGTATTTTTTATTTGTACAATTTAGAAATGTTGAAGTCCCTTTGCACCTGTATGTTAATCTAACTCTTGCAGTAATTATTTATCATAGTCATGCAGCCTGTGTTATTTATGGAGGAGACCCGCATCATGACCCTTTTAGCATGTAAATGGGTAATGTTTTAGAAAAAAATAAGTAAACCCACCCGCTTAGCGACAAACATTAAAAGTTCTATAAATTTCAATTTTTTTATTTATTAAAACGAACCCCTGATTGTTAAAATTAATAAGAAATTAACAGGGAAGTAGAGATTAGGTAAAATACATTTATAAGATCAGCCTTTATTCAGTTTCTTAATGCCTGATAGAAAAGTATCTACCTTTGTAGAGCAATACAATACTTTAGGTAATTGCAGAATAGTCCCATTAGTCACAGATACACTTCAGAAAATTGAGTACACATTTATTTCTGGGCTTAAAAGATAGATACAAAAACCAAATCAACGCAGAACATTGTATCTCAAAAGATATACAATGTGGCCCCTTATGTACTACTTAAAGCCAGATGTGGCCCCTTTACCAAAATAGTTGCCCACCCCTGGTCTATAATGTAGCCTGTAAATTAGGTTTATATCGCTGAGATAATTGGGTTGATGTGAGAGATTAAGGCAATGTTATCAATAGGGCTGGGCGTTAAAATAATCTTGATGTTTATCTCAAAAATAGAGAGAGAGATGTCCTCGATATCGATGTTCTACATCTAGAACGGGGGTGTTCATTTCATCGATCGCGACGACAAGTCAACCACTGGTTGGTTGATCTAGATAAAATATAAAAGATTTACTTTTTTATTTCCTGACGTCTGTAGCTGCGTGCTCTTTGATTGACTGGCGGCAAATGTTTATGCATTAATGCGGGTAGGCACCTAAACAATCAAATACACTTTATAATTCCACCAGTGCCCATCTTGGTGAGGCATTAATGTAAATGCAGTCAGTTTGGTCTAAGGTGAATGTAAATAGTGAGACAAAAAGCGTATTTGAATCAAAATGTTGGACTTGAAGTGTACATGTAACTGAATTGAGCACTGTCTAGTAGGCTATGACATAAAAAGGCTAGTAATAAAACAACAATAACAAGGAAACGAGAAAACCACTCACTACTTTTGGCTGAATAACAAGTAGCTTTACAAGTATTAATGTAATAGAATAAAACAGTGACATTTTAAATACTACTATTTTGTAATAATATTGTTTTTTTATGTTTTTTTTTTCTTTTTTTTTTTCTTTATAAAGACAGAAAAGTATCAACAGTTGCAGAGCAATTCTTCAGAAACTTCAGAAAATTGTGCATCATGCATGAGAATGAGAATACAACTATTTCTGGTCTTAAAAGATACAATAACTAAATCAACGTGGAACATTGTACCTCAAAAGGAGGACAATGTGGACCCCCATGTGCTACTTAAATAAATAGTTCACTCAAAAATTCAAATTCTCTAATCATTTACTCACCCACATGCCATTTACATTAATGCCTCACCATGTGTGACTTTCTTTCTTCAGAACACTAATTTAAGATTTTTAGAAGAATATATCAGCTCTGCAGGTCCGTACAATACAAGTGAATGGATGCCAAAAAGGCATTCTTCTCCCTGTCCAGTAGATGGCGATATGCATGAAGAATGTGAACCACCAAAAACACAAGAAGAAAGTGAAAGTTAAAGTGGAGATTGACTGAGCAAGGAGGAGAATTTACAATAAAAATGTACTTAAATATTGATCTGTTTATCACTCTTCCTACTGTATCATATTATTTTTTAAGACATGGATTAAACCACTGGAGTCACATGGATTAGGCTACATTTATGCAGAATTATGTGATTTTTGGAGCTTCAAAATTTTGGCACCCATTCACTTGTATTGTATGGACCAAAAGAGCTGAGATATTCTTCCAAAAAACCTCATTTGTGTTCTGAAGAAAGAAAGTCATACACATCTGGGATGGCATAAGGGTGACTAAATGATGAGAGAATTTTCATTTTTGTCTGAATTATTCCTTTAAAGCCCAATGTGGTCACTGTACCAAACAACTGCTCTACTGCCTCTATTGTGTGGGACATGACGCGCCAAGTGACCCTGCTTTTTTTTTTTTTCCTTTCATTGAACATGTTTTATGCGCAACAATAACTCTAAATTTAGAGTTAAATATAGAAATTTAGAGAAATTTAGACCCTACACATAAACTGATTTTAATGTAATTGTTTCATACATTATGATATTGAAAATAACTTTTTCATCTTTTTTACAGTATCATAGATAAGTGATGTATTTTAAAAGTTGTCAATCACAAACACCAATAAAATACCTATATTTTTTATTCTTTGTGGCAAAGGGGAATGTAAATTATGCGTACATGTGCTACATTTTTAAATTACAGCATACAGTTTTTATTATAAAGGGGCATAGCTTTCACAACTCAGCACTCACTACTCATGAGTACCTTTAAATGAGTTCTTTTACTCTTAGTTGAGTAGTTTTTAGGACAAGTACTTTTACTCTACTCACACTACATGTTTTAAGAAGTAACAGTACTGAGAATTATTTTTCAGTATTCTTTCTGTCCCTGTCAAAGAATTAAGAGAAACACTTGAGTCAATGATGATACTTGCATAAAACATAAGTGAAACTCTGTGGTGGGTAATGTCTGTGCCACTAGCATCACCACCTGGAATGGCAAATGACTTTCTGCCATTGTGCCAAACATATTGTCCCACCCCAATCTCACGCCATTAGTTGTGCCAATGTTCATGTCTTGGGATGCTCAAACAAACAGCAAAGATTAGCTAGCACCACAGGGCCTCAGTGTTCACTATTCCAGGAAATCAGCCCACAAACAGCTACAGTATAGCTGTGTCTGCATATTAAACTGAATGAGAAAGCATTTAATAAAAAAAAAGTCAGCTTAAAGTCCCCTGAGCTATGAAAAAGCAACCTTTGAGCAATATGACTCGCCCTGGGGTGGTAAAAAAAAATCTATCTTTAATTGGTCACTTAAGAATTAATGTTCAAAATAAAATGAAACTCAGCTGTCATATGTCTACACATACAAAGAGAAAGATCTGGACAGAACACAAACAACAGAGGTACATGGAAAGGGGAGGGGGAATGACAAAGCTCTGAAAAGATGTCTGAGCCATTAACATTCATCCTCTAATAAGATTGCACTGGTGAATAAATCAGTATGCTCAGATGAGCGTCATGTACACAAAGCCAACATGGGACACAGCTGCCCAGAGCTCCACTGACCCACTTTGACTAGGCCTGTTTGGGGAGTTAGGAAGAGTAACCAGTCTCAAAGGGGTGGTTACTGGTGGAGCAGGCGTCTATTTAAAATGCAAGTACAGGAGCACTGTGAAACAGTTTGGCCATGAACTCAGTGTGAGACTCTTGAGATCCATAGAAATGCACATTTACATTCAAGGCATTTAGTAGATGCTCTTATCCAGAGCCACTAGAAATGCCTAGAGATGTAATATATTACTGTCCTACTCAATTATGCTGACTGGGTAAAGGGAGTATCTAGGAATGCCACAATGCCACTCATTTATAGTGAGTGAGGGTCAAATTTTCAGCAAGATCTTTTACAGCTATGTATGTGTTGCTTAGATTATGTTTCTATGGTGTTTCACTGCATGCCCAATTATTAGGCAAATTGTATTCCTCAGGATTAATTTGATTGTTGCACAAACACAATGCTCTCAGTCAATCCAAAATGTTATTGAACCTCAAACCTGAATGTTTAACAAAGAAAAAGTGAGTTTTGTCTTTCTCAGGGGAATATATATATATATATATATATACACATACACATACACACACATATAAGTGTGCACAATTACTAGGCAACTAAATTACAAAAATTATTTCTCCCAACTCAATTGTTTATTCTCAATATTTTGAGTTGGTGCAACAAATAAGTAACGCAAAATGACAATTAAATAACATTTTTGGCCTTTCAGAAATATTCAGTGACCAATATAGCCACCCTTCATTTCCATCCATGGAGTCTGTCAGTTTCTTGATCTGTTCACGATCAACTTTTGCTGAAGCAGCAACCACAGCCTCCCAAATGCTGTTCAAAATGGTGTATTGTCTTCCTTCACTGTAAATCTCACATTTGAGAAGGGCCCGCAAGTTCTCAGTAGGATTTAAGATAGGTAAGGAAGGGGGCCAAGTCATTATTTGGGCATCTTTGAGGCCCTTGTTGGCTAGCCAAGCAGTGGAGTACTTGCATGCATGTGATGAAACATTGTCCTGCATAAAGATCATGGCCTTTTTGAATGCAGAGGACTTCTTCCTGTACCACTGCTTGAAGAAAACTGGCAGTAGGTTTGAGAGTTGAGTTTCAGTCCATCTTTAACTTGAAAAGGTCCAACTACCTCATCCTTAATGATAGCAGCCCATACCAGTACCCCTCCTCCACCTTGCTGGCACTTGACTCGAAGGGGTGCCCTGTCTCCATTAGTGATCCAGCCACGGGCCCATCCATCACTCATTTCATCCGTCCATAAAACCTTTGAAAAATCGGCCTTCATGTATTTCTTTGCCCAATCTTTATGCTTCAACTTGTGAATATATTATGTGGTGGTTGTGTTCCAACCTTCTTCCTGACTTTGGCCATGTCTCTGAGCACTTGGCACCTTGTACTTCTGGTCACTCCAGGTAGGTTGCAGTTCTGGTATATGGTGGCACTGGAGGATAATGGGTTCCTGGTAGCTTCACATTTAATTCTTCAAGTCTTTTGCAGTCAATTTGTGCCTTTTCTTCTCCATGCCTTTTTGCGCTCCAGTTGACTATTCGCAACAAAATGTTTGATTGTCCGATGGTTATGCCTCAATAGTTATTTCAAGAGTGTTGCATCCGTCTGAAAGCCATTTTACAATATTTGACTCTTCAGTGTCAGTGAAATCTCTTTTTTGGCCCATTTTACTTGAGGTAATGAAACTGCCTAATAATTATGCACACCTTGATATAAGGTGTTAGTCGCTTTCACCACACCCTCCCTCATTACACAAATGCATACCACCTGAAAATGATTGAACGCAATAAGCATTACACCACAAGTTTATATGGTTTGGAATTGGAAAATGTGCATGGAAATAATGATAAGATCAGAATACTCACTTGCCTAATAATTGGGCACACAGTGTATTTTGTAAAAAAATAAAAAGAACAAAAACATGAATCCAGCACATCTGACAGAAAGACAACCACATGTGAGATCTTTTTAATATATGAATTGTTTATAGTTCACCCAAAAAGGAAAATTCTCTCATTAACTTAATTATTCACCCTCACTTTATTCAAAATTTATATGAGTTTCTTTCTTCAGTGGAACACAAACAAAGATTTTTTTTATGAACATCACAGCTCTGTAGGTCCATATAATGCAAGTGAATGGTAAACAAAACTTTGAAGCTCCAGAAAGCACATAAAGGCAGTATAAAAGTAATCCATAAGACTCCAATGGTTTAATCGAATTGATCCATTCAGATTTGGGTGAGAATAGATTAAATTAACTCCTTTTCCACTATAAATCTTGATATCTGCAGTCTCCTTGGCGATCATAATTTTAAGCAGAATGACTATGTATTCATGAGACCTGTCTAGAGACTGCAATTGCGAGATGTACAGTGAAAAAGAAGTTACATTTTGTTTGCTTCATGAGACATGGATTAATCCACTGGAGTCGTATGGATTACTTTTATGCTGCCTTTTTGTGCTTTTTGGAGCTTTAAAGATTTGGACCCCATTCACTTGCATTGTATGGACATACAGAGCTGAAAAATTCTTCTAAAAATCTTTGTTTGTGTTCTACAGAAGAAAGAAAGTCATACACATTTGTGATGGCATGAGGGCAAGTAAATGATGAGAATGTTCATTCTTTGGGTGAACTATCCCTTTAAATCTGCAGAGATTTTACTAATGAAAAATAGACCCTAGTAATCTCACATTTGTCCTAGAGTTTCAGGAAGTTCAAATATATCTCATCAAATTATCAGAGTAAGGATATCTACATAACTATGTCAGCAAGTCTCATTTCTGTCCGTATTTATTTCTCCTAAGAAAGTTAGAATCATCGGACACATAATTAAATAATAAAGAATACCTGAGCAAAAAAAAATAAATAAAAAAAATGTTTTAATTCAATTTGGTTTATATTTCTTTTCTTTGGGTATGAAGTACATCACAATGAGTGTGAGCCAATTTAAGGGAATGAACTACTATAACCTTGACATCTGGCCATACGTGAAGGTTGAGGTCACAGTGAGGGCCACTGCACAAATCCAAAAAGGGAGAGGGAAGAGATTTATGGCCATGAATAGGGTTTTAATGGTCACAGTTTGGCTAGGGGATGGCCTAAGGCCACAATTACATGAATTACAACTTGTGGGCATCTGGATGAGTGCACTGCACTCATTTTTACCTTCACGTACTACTGAAGGGACCGGAAATTAAACCATGATAGTTTAATTTGGTGACTAGACAAAGCAATTATAGCTCATATAAATTAGCGTATTCTTTTATATTAAAATAATGAGAAGGATATCCTCCACAATGCATGACCTTTATGTGGGAATGCTAAAGATGCTTTTTAGGAAGCAGTATGCCCAGATCTCCTCTACCATCCCTCCCCCACATTGTCCTAATCTGCCTTTGAACATGCTGAATTTAATATCATCTCATACTTATTTTAGCTTTAAGCATAATCCTTACTATTACCTCTTTATAATGGCAGTTGCTATTAGAAAAAATGTATTACTTAGACTGAGGTTGCTCTTTCAAATATTTCTGTAACTATTATTTTATGTACCAAATTTGTCTTAGAATTTTCCTAAAATTCCTTAGGAGACATAAAAATGACACAAATGAGTTAGTAACAACAATAGTTGGCATTTAGCTATAAAATAAGTGTGATAGCATAGCTCAGATAGCTTGGTCTTGGACGACTTCAGTGAGAAATGGAAAACACTGACATTTAAAAGCAGTCTTTAATGTCTTGGCAAACCTGAGCACATTTAATATCATTGCAGTCTAAGAGAAACAACTGTGATATTAAAGAGATTACTTCCATCAGATGCAAAAGGCAAAAGGCAGAATGTTAGCCGCAGTCAGTCACCATTCACTTTTATTGCATATTTTTTCCATACAATGAAAGCAAAGGGTGACTAAAGCTAACAGTCTGCCTAACACCTCATTTTGTATTCCATGGAAGAAAGACATATGGGTTTGGAACAACATGAGGTTGAGTAAATGATTACAGAATTAAATTTTTTGGGTGAACTACTGAGATCTATATGATTTGTTTTATTTTCTTATGGGTCAGATTTGCTCTGATGATAAATACATCTGCTCTGATGAAGTTGATTGTCATTCACCTTAATTAGATATCTTAGTAACATTTTTCATGAGAAAGGAGAGAACTGTTGTCATAATGCAAGGCACGTGAAAACAAACAAGGTTCGTGAACATAAACTTGTTACTAGTGTGCATGTGGGTCACATGTTTTGGCAAAAACAGCTGAGCTCAAAATAATCTGGCAGCGAGAGGGAATTTTCCTAATAAACTTTCCTCATAAAGAATCTGGGAAAAGATTAGGTGCTTTCTGCCAGCAGCACTCGGCTTGTCCTTGTGCGAGTCCTCAGTTCCCCTTGTGGCCAGATGCAACATGAGGGAAGGAGTTTCCCTTTATACCATTCCAATTTTAAACTAGATTTGATGTTTTCTAAAAAAGAACTTGAAAGCCGCAGATACAATGCTAGGGTGTTGTGGGTGGTTGGCATGGCATTGCTATGCAGTTGCTAGTGTTTTGGGTAGTTGTTAGGTGCTTGCATATTGGCCCAATTCAATAGAACCATTCAATTTTCTATTCCCTTGATTCTGTGTAAGGGGCTGTTCACACCAAATGCATGTTTGCATCCGTCCGTGTTGTTTTTCAATTGATTTTCCACGTAAATATGCACTTGATGAATGTCTTTGACTGCGTCTTACTCCCGCACAGGAGCACAGCTTTTCTTAAACACTGCGTCAGGATGATCTGAACTGTTAAAAACGTGTCTCGAAGCACCAACTTTCTGTTGTATCTTTTGCAATGAATCTTGCTTTTATTGAACGTGTTTGGTCTGAACGGTCCTTAAGGCATACTTTCACCCATTTTATCATCTTCCAGGCCAAAATAAAATGTCTGATCACTTAAAGGCGTAATCCACCCAAAAATTAGGAGATTTGTTTTTTGGCAGATTGGCAGCCTCAGTAACCATTCAATTTCATTTAATATTTTTTCCACACAATAGCCACTTTTCCACTATCAAGCCAGTGCGAGCCAAGGCTATCAACTGCTTTCCCAGGGCCAATAGCCTTGGCCCTCGAGCCTCAAGACCAAAATCAATCTGCATTCCCACCATCGGGCCAATAGCCCCACAGCATTGGCCTAAAACCTGCCCTTAATACGCCACCCTGGTGCCAAAGGCACACACCCCGCCCATTTCACAAGCAAGGGAAAACTTAAGTTGACTCTGGAGACAAGCTAGCCCTCGAAATAAACACAGATTTGTACTGTGCCTGCAATTATTTATTTATTTTTTCCCCCTGAATCTGTACTGTTGTGTGCTGGATACACAACTTGGCAAGTTCAGCTATTGGCCGTTTGCCCCGAGGAAGCCCTGAGGAGGCAAGGTATAGCCCTGGAAGTGACAGTGGGAACGCAACTGACCCTTGCAGGCACAAGCATGCTCTTATTTGGCCCGATAGTGGAAACGTGGCTAATGAAAGTGAATGGTGACTGAGGATGTCATTTTGCCTAACATTCCCTTTTGTGTTCCACATAAGAAAAAAAGTCATACAGGTTTGGAACAACTTGAGGGTGAGACAATAATGACACAATTGTAGCTTTCTGGTGAACTATATCTTTAATAGCACACTTTTCCTCAACAGGCCACTCAATTTTGGGTATTGCCCCCAGTATAAAATATTACTAGAAAGCTAAGTGTTAGAGGTTTATTCAAGTCCCAAGTAGCCCAACGTATGAGCAATAGTAACAGCAAATAGTTAATTATTTTGGCTCAGAATGTTTTCTTCTCAATGACTATTCTGATAGTCTTCTTCTAAACGCTTACCTGCAGAACATCTGAGGTCCCTCCAGGACGTAGCATTGGCCTCCATTGAAGCAGAAGCTGGGCTGAAGGTCGCATGGGGACTTGCAGGTGCCATTGCTACGGACAAAGCCCTGCCGACAGTCTGAGCCATAAACAGTGTCACCCACGTCTGGGGGAACAGGGGATTCCTCGACTGCAGTGGACCATTTGGTTTGTGTGTTATCAGGGTTGAAGGACAAACGTGGGTTGATCGGCTTGGAAGAAGGAGGAGTGGTGAGATCATCATCGTACGAGTCAGTAGTGCTGCTGTAGGGGTAATCTCCCGTAGTGGAAGACATGCTGTCATCATAGGGCGTTGTGTAGTCTTCCAGCATGTCCCAGGAGGTGGGGTCACGGCCCTGAAGCTCATGGGGGGACAGAGATGGAGGTTCTAGGTTCTTGTGACTGGAACCAGAGTCGAAGAAACCTACAGTTACGTCTGAGGGCGAAGGTGGGGGTGTAGGGGGAGGGGTTGTGGGAGATTCGTGATCTTCATGGTCCAGGTCAAACACAGTGGTCTCCATGTCGCCTTTTGCCTGCCAAGGTGGCTGTGTGGGTACATGCGGTGTAACTTTTTCCTCTTCATGTTTCTGATCCTTCGTAAATTTATTGTCTGGGTCATGGGGTAGCAAGTGGTCGGTCTCAGCAGAGTCAGGGCTGATCTCTGTGCCTGGCAAGCTGGTGGTGGCCATCTTACTATTACCAGGAGTTGGTGAAATGACCTCTTCCAGCATGCCACTGCCTTCTTCCTTCTGCTCACTGCCTTGAGTAAGGTATGTGGCACCGGACAAGCTGGTGACCTGTGACACATCCTTCAGCTTCTCCTCCTCACCCTCAGTAGACAAGGAGGTCACATTAACAGCACTGTCAGCCTCAGTCTCATTTCCCACTACAGAGTTTCCTGTTGAAAGGAGAAGATTACAGTTGAAATGACTCAAGAAAAAAAAGAAAAAACTCTTTCCTTCCAAACAATAAAAAATTACTTTATTTAGCTCTTCTGCATTAGTTATTTTCTTTCTCAAAGGAAGCTCTCCATATGTCTCCAAGTTTCTTTAGCAAGTTTCTTGAGATTAAGTGTGATTATTTTACTAAAGTATGTTCTTCTCAAAGATGAAGGATAAGGGATTAGAGGTTGAGACTAGAAGCACAGAGGTTCCCAATTGAGCAATGATTCGTTTAAGAAAGAGACACGTTTTTGACCAAATTGGGAAAGATTACACCACTTCTGTCTCTTTCGTCACTATTCTGCTCACTACAATTGTACAGAGGTGTTATCTGAGTTACTGTAGCCTTTCTGTCAGCTCGAAACAGTTTGGCCATTCTTTGTTGACCTCTCTCATCAACAAGGCATTTCCATCCACAGAACTGCCGCTCACTGGATGTCTTTTGTTTTTAGCATCATTCTGAGTAAACTCTAGAGACTGATGTGCATGAAAATCCCAGGAGATCAGCAGTTACAGAAATACTCAAACCAGCCCATCTGGAACCAACAATCATGCCACGGTCGAAATCACAAGATCACATTTTTTCCCCATTCTGATGGTTGATGTGAACATAACCTGAAGCTACTGCCCGTATCTGCATGATTGCATTGCACAGCTGCCACATGATTGGCTTTTCATATTTTAAAGCTACACTATGTAACTTTGTTTTGTTAAAAAATAACAAAATGTTATTATTACGAGAGTGCAACAAAAATCCATCTTCCAAACCATTTCTTTACCCAAATACACTTTGATAAACCTATAACAATGATATATTTTAGAGCTGTTGGGATGAATTTCGTGGGAAATTTCATACATACGTCATTCGCCTGTGTGTGTTGACGTCATATTCTTTATAACGGCAATAATTGATATAAATAAATCCTTTATTCCTAGGCTTGCCAAGGACATGAGTGTCTTGAAATGATGTTGACCACTGGTTGGTAACAATGACAGTATAGAAATTAGTTACTACCGTTTTCTGTTTGGCCAGAATATCCTGCAGTTATAAAAACTTTACGTTTGACCTTATCAGACTAGCAATCATTATGTCTAATGTTAAATAATGTTGCCTAACTTTCGTAGCATCATTTATTTCAATCATCAATGTTTCCAATAAGTCAAAACAACAGCATAAGATATGGCACTTATCTGCTCAGATGCCATGTTTTCTGATATCCGTCTTTTCCTTTCTTTCGTTATTTATTTGTCCATTCGCTCTGATAAGATGTCCTGTATCCAGTGCCTCGAACCACATTCATCCGCGCAGAGGAGCAGAGCCGAAGAACAACTTACGTCATTACCAAAACAATGTTCTTCCGCAAGACAAGCAGATTTATTTTTTAACTGCTAGCGGGCCGAAAGTTACATAGTGTAGCTTTAATATTGAAAGTCTGGGTCTGGGACAAGGCTAAAACAGTTAAATATGTACAGAAACTAAGCAAATTTGTAGCTTTGACATTGTGATTTTGAGACATTTCTAGCATTTTAACTTTGACAAAATACGTCTATATCATTTGGACATGCACAAAAGATACTTGAGGAATGGTGGAAGTAGTGGCTTCCACTACACAGGAAATTGTGTGTATTTGTGGAATGGCAACAACACATTTCGTGAAGAAGTTGTACATAGGCTCAGCCAACGGCTTGCTTTAAAGCACAACATCTGATCTTCTGCTTTCCTGTTCCTCAGAGCAAAAATCTCAGTAAACTAACATGACAGTCTCTCTTTCTTGAAGCAGAGTTGATTCTCCTGTGCAATTATCTGATGGCTCTGACCATGAAAAGTTTATTTAGTTCTGCATTGTCAGGATTATTTTATTTTTTTGTCTCAAGAACATATCTACGTTTCTTCTGTTAAAACTAAAGGCTAATAAAGAAAGTCTGAGACAATATGTGTGACAGTGTAGTTAAAGCTCTTTGGCTCGGTGTCGTTCCACTAGAAAACGTTTCCCAAAATGGCCAAATGTTCTTGGTCTGGGTTCTGTTAGTAAACCAAAATCACGTAAATCACTAATGCAATATTTCTGACAAAGACAAATCTGATAAAGCCCCATTGTGATAACAGTTGACGTTAGCAAATCTATAATTTGGTTTTCAAATCGCTGCCTTTGTTCAAAATTAATGTGCATTTACACACCACACACACACATAGTGAAAAAATAGATAGAGGTGTTTCAAGTGGTTAGTAACATTTGTAATTTCTATGGCAACAGCAAATAAATTGCCAGCAAAATGCAAAAAAAAAAAAAAACTACAACAAAAAAACAAACGGTACACACTCATGAAATGGGCAAATATATCCCCTTCTTAAGAGCATGGCCTGTCAGAGCAATTAAATAAGGTGAAAAATGTTCACCAATACCTGTGGTCCCTGGATCAAAGTACACTTACTGGAGCAAATGAAACAATAAAATAAAAGAAGAAAGCCGTTTTCTGTTTTTACTGCATCTTGTCAGTTTAAGGGAGATAAATGAAGATAAACTGAAAGCTTCTCCTTAGAAGGAAAACCACTCAAACAAAACATAAATATCAAAGTTATCTCTGTAGACGCAAATATCTTTAGTTTCTAAAAAGTGCATTGAGCAAACAATGCATGCCATGTTGATTTTACAGTCATAAATGCGATGACTAATACAGACCAATACAGGAAGTCATCATCAATCTGACGGAGCGGTACTAGATAGAAACCAGATGTGTAATTAAAAAAGCATGACATATTGACACATTTGAAGAAAAGGATTTGCACCATTAGCACAGCGACTAATGTTAAGTATTGAAGCTCTCATTTGAGTAATCGTATCGTGTTTGCTATTTAGTGTATCAAGTAAATTGCATAATTGTGTTTTAGAGTGACTCGTGCAGAGAACGTGAGATAGGAATCCATGCTGTGGTGTGGAAGGCCTGAAATTGATCATACAGAACGGTTATGCACAACCACTTTCAATCAATAGCAAATGCGTGTCATGGATACTTGCCAGTAACTTAATTAGAACCAGGATTTTTGAAAGTGTACGCTTCATATAGAGACACATCTCCACAAGCAGGAACGACCAAGCCAGAGAACAGTCTGTCAAAACTATTTGTTCAGTAAAAAACACATTTGATACCAGCTGGAACTCTGGCACTGTAGACTGTGTGGGTTTAATAATCACATCTGGGTCAGATCTTTACTGCCACCGCATTATCCAAGATGTCCTGCCATACGATTAAATGTGTCTCCCAGATGGGACACAGCACAGAAGTGCAGAACTGGGGGCCCCAGGTAGAGTGCAGTCTGAGATGACACAAAAGGGTCCTTGTGTTTCCCCCTGTTCTCTGAGATGGTCAAATCTTGTTAATACTCGGTTACTCCTTTTTTCTTTCAAGCACCCCCAATACTGCCCTGAAAGGGGAGGAGGTAATTTGGGAGCATGTCCCAGGATTTGGGGATTGCTCTTTGGTGGCCAGTCTAGGAGAAATGATGACCATAGTTCTTAGTTGCATAAATCTAGGGGAGATGCCAAACTCTTTGTTTGTTTAGCTCTGGAGACAGCAAAGGGAGGACAGCGATTAGTGGTTTGTGTGTACCTCTGATGGTTTTCTGATTGTAGGCTGCCCTAGCAACTGTGGAAGGTACAACTCAGAACCTCTGGGACCTCAGTGTAAAAGCAATTATTCGATGAGTTTTTCATTAATCATTCATTTTTGTTAAGAGGTAAACTCCAACAACAGTTTGATTTTATTGAAGTCAACATAAAACACTGTTCGGGACCAATTTTACTTCCAAATACTTCCACAGTGTGACGTATTTCCAAGTGATATGGGATATTCCACTTTAAAAATATGTCGGGTAAGACTTGATTTCATCCACCTGGAATTGACTGAATTGTGAAAAGTTGTCTCTACATGACAGGTGTTTGGATAGGCATGGGAATTGTAAGGAATTCAACGATTCCGGTTCATGAACAGTTCCAGGACCTACATCCTTGTTCAGATGCAATGTCTTGGATGTGCGTTATGTCTAGCTCCTGAAATTTGGTTTTGTAATGTTGTGGAGCTGGTTCATTTTCTTCCGATTGTGTTTCAAATATGGCTGATTCCGAGTGGCTGCAGACTGTTAGCCAATCAGAACAGTGGGCGTTTACACTGAAGTTTTAAGGAGGCGCTTAGGCCGAAACCCAGTGTTTCAGACAGAGCGCCAGAGACAGGGTGGAAAATGATCATATATTACAAAATAATGACTGTTTTAATGCCAAAAACTTTACTTACATTATCAGTGGACCTCAGGGAGGATAATAAAACAATATAAAAATAAGGGCGTTTCATGACCCCGTTAACATTTTTCTTGGGAATCACATGCACCAATAAATCTTTTTTTTTAAAAAAGACTAGTGACGTGTAAATTGAAGAAAAATATCTTAATTATTGATCTGTTTCTCACCCACACCTATCATATTGTTTTAGAAGATAACCACTGGAGTCTTATGGATTACTTTTAAGCTGCCTTAATGTGCTTTTACATCCTTTGTTTGTGTTCAGCAGAAGAAGAAATTCATACACATCTGGGATGGCATGAGGGTGAGTAAATTATGAGATTTTTTGGGTGAACTATTCCTTTAACTTGTATTGAAACCAGGAAATTCCTTTAAGCTTTAAGGAGATGGAAGCTGTAATCTGGACTTGATAATATAATAACTTTTACCTTGTACAAGAATAAAGGTTTTATCAATAAATAAATGTTTTAATTCCATCCATCCCTAACAACCTATCATACATGGAATATTTTACCAGAGCTAATTATGCAGGTATTAACAGTCAGATCTTTTGACCTTGGGATATAATCACCCAGCTGCCAATGGACGTCTCTATACCTCCCATTGCATTAATCTTTTCATTTCTGTACTCAACAGGTGCTGGAATGGAGGAGGGATGTGTTGCCATGGGAACCAGCTTACCGTCAATGTGCAGAGTGAATGCAGTGGCATTCACTCAAATGATTGAATGCGTTGAATGCATTGCGCAAGAAAAAAAAAACATCATCACAAATTCATGCATCCACATCGGTCCACATTTAATAGCTAGAAAATACATAAATGTTTCCAAGTCTTCAACAAAAGAATATTGACATGCAATCCATACACACCTGCTTGATGTTCTAGCATCTTCACAACCACTGATGATTCATTTACATCCTTTCTGTCATTGTTTTACTTTGACAAGTTAATTCAATAAGCTAATGAGTTCTACGTTGCCATCTGTTTAATTATTTTTGCTAAACTGCATGTTTGAATTCACATGGTAGAGTATGTGTGGGGTGGGGTGATCAGTTATGTTCCTAACGAAACACAAAATGGCAGCAGCCAACATTAACACAGCACATCTTTTCATTCAAATCACTTCATCTGGCTGCTTTAATGATGGGAATGAATAGAAATTAAGGTAATGAACACCCAGTAAACTCAAGAAAAAAATGTTAAAAGCAAATTAATCCATCTGGAAACAAGATGTGTTGACATTCTTTGGCAGCAAGTGGTTGTGAATGAATGCAAATGTGATTAACTTCTACTGAAAAAGTCTTGGTGCTGTAAATTGGAGTTTTCGAGTGAATTACACCACACCCTACAGAAAGTGCATACCACTATAGCCTATGAATCCATCAAATGTAAAATGCAGTAATATTTACATGCAGTAACTGTGATTTCATGAAAAAAAAAATGCAATATGTTAACATGACCATGTTAACATTAAGCAACCTGTAATTGAAGTAAATTACATCATATCCCTAAAACAAAGAACAGCAGTCTTTAAAACTGTGTTGAAATATTTGACTTAAACGGTTTGCCCCTTTAATTTGAGAATATTCCGAATGGTGGACTACATTTGTAAGGATTATCAGCATGGTTGAAGTAATGATGGCACACCCCAGATATCATTACCTCAATCGAGCGAGGGTTAAAATGTTATAGCTTAAAGCATCTAGCAGATATTCTCCACTACATCTCAAAAGGATTGAGATCAAAATCAACTTGATTTTAATGTAAGCTTTCATTGCTTTAGATTGACACCCAGTAACAGGTGGCACATACATAAAGATAAAACTGCTATTAATCAAATGGTTCAATTTATCAATGCCAAGACAAATGCATTAGTTGAGATCAGAGCAACCTTTGCATGGTGTACATAATTTGACATAATGGACAAATAAGATACCATTATCAAAAGCTACAATAGGTAAGATGTGGCGGGCAACACCTTTTTTCTCCACCAGCAGCTGAATCCGTCCAGCTTGGAAGAAACCAAATGTGTGTGTCCACTGGACTCTTGAGACGATAAAAGGGCAATTCGGCAATTACGGAAAGTGTATACATTATCAAATCAAATACTGAGACGGGCTGAACATACAATAAAAATTAAAAGCAGGTAAGAAATAGAATAAATCTGATAAAGGGCATGATCACTGGTGACATCATCTTTACCTGGCTGGTACCATCACACCAGCTTTAACAAAGGTGCATAGGGGCATCATCATTCAGTAAAATTTGCAATGAGTATCTAATAAATGAACCTGTACAAAGGCTGGTTGCAATGGCCATTCTTTTCCCCCATGCATTTGATTGATTTATCATAAATGATGGCAAGAACACTATTCCCTGTCCTGTTGCTGGGCGGCGAAATGCAGAAATTGAGCATCCAACTGGATGGACAATAGATTAACTTCCATGCATTTAGGTTTGATATGATGATTAAACGACCTGAGTAATTACACAGATAAAAAGAAACTAGATGAGATCATCCCTAATGCTGAGTGATCTATCGGAATTTGAAACACACCAGAGCTCGTGGAAACAGTCGTTTCCCATTGGGTTGGTCCTCCATCCTTCCCTGGACATCTTGGGAATGGGGGAATAACACAATGTGTCCAAAAACCCAAGCATGTGGCCATCACATCTATAAAGACATTCTTTTTCTGTGCATAAAATCAAAACACAAGCATAAAGAGAGTGATTTGCAACTAGAATCGTGCTGTGCAAGAATGTCCAAGCATAAATTATTCGGTGCCGTAATCCTGCCTTTGTGTGCCTCCATCATTGCCATAGTGACAACAGCTGCTCTTTGGAGTAATCACAGCACAGTAACTCTGCACATGTCTAACTACTACAAGGTGCTACTACTGCATTGGGGACCAGAGAAAAGAGAAATATTGCACATGACATTACGGTCAATATCTCAAAGCAAAATGATATCAAAAATGGCTATAAATGTTTGGTATTTGCGAGGGGGTCCATTCCTTTCAGTTTAGGTTTATGAATGATGATGTGCATATTTGGACGAATCCCAAAAAAATCCCAGTGCGACATTTAACCTACATTTGCAGCTCTGGTCCAAAGCAGATTCGTGATTCATGATTCACAGTCATGATTCAAGCACACAAGCAGCGGCTGCACTACTGACCGACATTCTCATTTTGCAATGCAGCTCTTTCATGTCACCTCGTGCGTGAAGGCTTATTTTAATATGCAAGTTTGAAGACAAATCTTACCATGGGCAAACAATGGTATCAAGAAGACAACCAGAAGGGCAGAGACCATCGGCGCACTCCAGCATCCTGAACAGAACATCATCTCTTTTCGGCTCATGCTTGCATGTAACAGTAAGAAATGTACTTGGAAAAATGCTAGAACCACTTAAAACTGATTATTTCAAGTCGAGAAATAAATCCCAGAAGCGTCTTCTTGTCCAGTCTGTTATATCACATCTCCTCCGCGCGTCTCCATGTCCACTTCTCTGTGAGATGTTCACCCGTCAGTTTTTTTTTTCTCTCTCTCTCTCTCTCTCTCTGTGTGCTATGGAATTTGTTCCTTTATGGTCCCATTGCCACTGACCATGTGCAAGTCGGTGATCTCACTGGAAGCCGGACGGACACACGCGCGCTTACTGCCGAATTAACCGGGTTCTGGAACCAGACCGACGCGCGTCCACTAGGAGAGGGTGAATCGGGCTGCGACTCTACGCGCTCTCTCACAGTCCGAGAGGGAAAATCATTTCGGCTCCACTGTCTCACCACCCCCTCTTCTCCACAACCCCTCCCCAAGATCTTATCCCTTTCAGTGATATTCAACTACTCCCAAACCGCCTTTCAAAGCTTGTTTTTGCTTTGCTCGTCCAAAGGATTTTATTTGGGATAGTTGACGTAATGTGGATGACTGCACGTGGATAGTTTTTCATTTTCGTCAAATGTGTTGTTAAAATATTGCCTGTTAAATTTAATTAATAAATTTAAATTAATAAATAATACACATTCTAAAACATATTTTAATAAATGTAAATTGTACTTAATGAATGATTTATTTAACAAAATAACAGCATGCATGTTAATATATATAGTCTATTTAAAAATATGAGCATAATAGTTAATTAAAAATATACACTTTAAATCTTTTTCATTTTCACTTACCAGCAAATATGTTATTTTAGGCTATTAAATACATTAAAAAAATTAGAAATAAATATAAATACATTTTATAATATGGACTATAAAACATATCTGAATCTATTTAAATTGCATATTTACCTGTATATATTTATAAATATATAGGCTATTAAATATCAACAAAATAATTAATAAACAAATGCATTAATAGGCCTAATAAATATATGCGTATAGCTATGGTGTTTATATATATATTTATTTAATAATATTTATATATATATATACAGTGCTGAGGATTAACGTATTTCAAATCATTTGGATTGCATAATAAGATTAAAGTTACTTTTTTAAGGATTAGTTGATAACACATTAACAAACAGCAGTAAATTGTTAATAATTTATTGATTCCACTAATACTTCTGAAAATATGTATGCTGACATACGTGAGACCTTCTCCTGACGAATAATTATGCAAGTTACTAAATCTACTGATGTATAGCTGTATATGATTTTCACTTGTATAACGCTTTTCACAACTCACATCTTTTCAAAGCCGCTTTGCAGAAAATACATTTTCTGTTATGTCTGCATCATATCCAGTGACCTTCAATTACACTTCAATTATTGATTCAGGAAGTCTGAACAAAACAAAACAATTCTAACCTGGCAGACAACATTTTACCAAAAAATCCTCTTCAAAATAAGAATAATTTACACCATATTTTCTACCACCTTGGCCGATAATAGTATTAGTTTAGTAATGGTATTTTGATTCATTAAGTACGTTTTCTTAACACTGTGTGAAAATAGTATAGATTAATGCTCAAATGCATAACATAATAATATAACAACAAATAATCAAGAGTCATGTCAGAGGTAATCCAAAAGAGATGACATTACTGATTTCAATTTAGTCATGTAATTCATACTCAGTATCATGTTTCAATTCTGAAGTAATCTACCCAGTACTGTCTATATTTATATACACAGTATTATAGAATATAAATTAATTTTTACATTAATAAAATTACATTTGATTACATTAGAAATTGGAAAATTGTGATGGAAATTGCAAGATCTACCAATTTAATAGGCTACAGCACAAAACTGAAAATCATGTAGCCGTAGGCATTTTGCAGCATCTTCCCCAACCTGTTACCATGCAAGCAACATTTTGGACATGCGTGTTTTATGCTCATGAGGGCGTGCAGATTCAAAAACAATTAAAAGCAGGGACAAGAGAGGAAAGAGGAGATACATATGTTGTTTTTAAGACTGTGATATTGTCCTGATTGTTTACGGATTGATGATTTAAGATGAGGAGAATGGGACAATAAAGCCAGCGGAGGGGTGGGAGGGATGAGATACGCTCCCCAGGCGGCGGTGATGAATGCAGGCGGGGTTGGAGGTGTCAGTGGGGGTTGGCAGCATTCTTCCACAGAGCTCCATTGAGAAAGACAAGGGGCTGCAACAGGCAGTTTACCAGTGGCTTGCATTTGTGATCTGTGTGTGTGTTTGTGTTATAAGTGTTCACTTTGTCTGTGGTCGAAATTTCCACTTCTCTTTTGAGCAACAAAAAAGCTATCAGCAAAGAGGAAGAACAAAATGATAATTGCATCATAAAGCAATGAGAACTGACTTCGCTTCAGAACATATAATGGGACAAATGAACCATACTGCCCCCCACTTTTCATTGAAAATTTCATCCCAGCCCATCACAAGTTTCATTATAAGTTTGAAGAAGCGGAAGTATTGAAAACATCTGTACAAATGATGTTCAGATTTGAGATTCAATACAGTACATTTGAAACATGAAACAAGTTATGCAGTTTGAAAGAAGTGAATCATGACGAACATCTGAGGAGGTCCTCATATGTTAAAAAGGGTCATAAATCGGCCAAATCATGTTTTGCTTTAAATCTACTGATATTACCACTGACAGTTTGGTTTAGGGTATACAATTAAGGGTAGGGTGTAGAATATATATCATTACCACTGTATAAAAACCAGTGAGTCTATAAGCCCCCACTAAAATAGTTGAAGAGAAAGTAGCTTTAAAAAGCTAGTTAGTGCAACCAAACTGTGATTTAATTGTACTGATAAACTGATTTGTCCTATGCTTTAAAAATGTACACTGAACACCAAAGCTAGACATATATAACAATTATGCTTTGAGCATTTGAGCATGGAAAATTTCTCTAGAGGCAATTTTTTGGTCAGTCACATCACACTTCTAAAGAAAACCACTTTAAAATCAGCAGCCAGTTTCACCGGGTGACTTTGCTTTCTTCTTTCTTTTCCCCCACTTCCTGAGTTTGAACCTACAGGGTTCATGTACCATATTACTGCATTAATATTTTAAACAGGATATAGGATTTTCCTATGATCTCTGGACATTTATATCAGTATGCCATTATTGTAATGACTGTTTACTGTTGTGCAAGAAGTTATATTAAGACGGCAAGAAAAATATATAACTGAGGGAGTTGATATAAATGAGGGAATTATGGGGGAATAATTACTTGTGTGATACACAAAGCACTGCACATTGCACAATCAAATATTTTTTTAACATTCTTAGTTTACTTTATGTCTTTGTGCCTCTTTTGTACATTCAGTTTAATGAGAAAGTACCAAAAAAATGTATCTTCTCCAACCACAGACTCATTAACCCAGTGGAAGTGGAGAGCCGGTATACTGTGGACCTCCAACCAGAGCTCTTACAATAATGCCAATATACCACACAACCATATACATTTCTCTTATAGTTGCTTAGGTAAAATAATTAAAAGAATGAAAATTCTGGCAGTTTACTCACCCACATAAAAAAAAGACTTTCTTCTGCTGAACACAAAATCAGAAGTTTTCACGAATATCCCGAAAGTATCATAAAAGTAGTCCATGTGACTCATGCTTAATATTCTTAAATATTAAATTTAAGTAATTTTGTTGTGAAAATCCTGAAATCCGTTGCACATTAATGAGCATTATGAGATAAGCTTGTTCATAATGGTTTGCGTGTTTACACAAGAACTAGCGTTGTTTAGCACTAATATCACTGCAAGTTAACTGTGATTGTATGGAAAAGACGTTTCGAAATATTCATAAATACTGTATGTATATTTAGAGTGACTGGGAATTCATATCTATCTATCTATCTATCTATCTATCTATCTATCTATCTATCTATCTATCTATCTATCTATCTATCTATCTATCTGTCTATCTGTCTGTCTGTCTGTCTATGTATCTAATGGTCTGTCTGTCTGTCTGTCTGTCTATCTATCTATTTGTCTATCTATCTATCTATCTATCTATCTGTCTATCTGTCTGTCTGTCTGTCTATGTATCTAATGGTCTGTCTGTCTGTCTGTCTATCTATCTATCTAATGGTCTGTTTGTTTGTCTGTCTGTATGTCTATCTATCTATCTACCTACACACACACACACACACACACACACACACACACACACACATATATATATATATACATATGCTGACATGTGCATTGTGAGATGTTATTCTGCTCACTTCAGTTCAGAGTGGTTATCTGAGTTACCGTAGCCTTTTTGTCAGCTCGAACTATTCTGGCCATCATCAACAATGCATTTCCGTTCACGCTCACTGGATGTTTTATGTTTTTTGTACTATTCTAAGTAAACGCTGAAAACTGTTGTGCATTAAAATCCCAGGAGATCAGCAGTTACAGAATTCCTCAAACCAGCCCGTCTGGCACCAACAATTATGCCACGGTCGAAATGACTGAGATCAAATTTTTTCCCCATTCTGATGGTTGATGTGAACATAACCTGAAGCTCCTGACTGTACATGAATGATTTTATGCATTTCTGCCACATGATTGGCTGATTGGATAATCGCAAGAATAAGTAGGTGTACAGGTGTCCCTAATGAAGTGCTTAGTGTAAATATATATGTGAAATGAAATGAATGAAACTGCATCTGTTTTTCCCTGCAGGGCGTGACCAGTTTATCTTTTAATGCCCTCGTGAGAAATTACCTTGTATTAACAAGAGCTTTAGGTTTAAAAATAGAGCCACAGTGGGGATGCTTATTAAAAATGAATAATAGTGATTATCCATCTATGTGAAAGGCCACTGCACTGATGAACCTGAAGGCACGGCGAGATGTTCCTGTTAAAAAGCGAAACCTTAATCAGTGCTTAGAAACTCTTGATTTCATACCATTCGGTTACAAAAGCAGAGTGTGGGGAGAAATCTGTTTTATGAGGATGTATAGGTGAATATATTTGTGTTTATCCTGCAGGATTAGGTTCTGCAGGTTACACACAGCCTATTTTGAATTGATGATCTAGTATTGATTTGGCAAAGTGTTAAAGCAGTGGAGAACAGGACCCCTTGATGGGCACTGCTGGCACTCCTCCTTCTCCCTGTCTCGTTCATTCTTTCAAAGCTAGAAAAACCAATCTGAGCATACACACAACCACACAACACATCAAACCACACCAGACACAAATATATCAGGTGGGTAACTTTGTCCTTGGACGTTTTGAAAGCTCAAACCATCACACATAATCAGATGCCCTCAAAAAATTCTAAACAGGGTTCACGCTATGTTTAACACTGGATGAAATGTTTTTTTAAACATTGAGTCAAGCAACGCACTTGTTAATTTTTAAAATGGTTCAGCACCCGGCTTGAGAATTGTGGTGAAAAAGGTGTACAGTGTGAACCAATGTGGTGAGAGAATGTTGCAGCGTTCTTAAGATGTTTAGGCAAACTGGTCTCATAGAATTGCGTTAGTGTACCTACATTTTTGCACAATTATTTTTGCATGACTCGTTGTACATGCCATGGCAGTTTTCTGGTGAAATAAACACAAGAGACACTACCACAACGACTTTCACACAAATCATAAGTAAAAAGGCAGATTATCAGTTAATAAACACTTACTAATTTTTGCCCTGTTCCTCACACAATGCTAGCTTATGACTGACATCAAAACACTTTTACTATAGCACATGACCTGGATCTGTATCGACTCCGATACAGATGTTTTTAATCGGATTGGGTATCAGTTAGATTTAATTTAATTTAATTGCCCAATTTGTCACACATTATACATACATTTCTGCATATATACAGTGAAATTATTTATTTTTCACATATCCCAGCTATGCTGGGGTCAGAGTGCAGGGTCAGCCATGATTCGGCGCCCCTGGAGCAGATAGGATCAAGGGCCTTGCTCAAGGGTCACACAGTGGTGTCTTGGCGGTGCTGGGGCTTGAACCCCCAACCTTCTGGTCAGTAATCCAGAGCCTTAACCGCTGAGCCACCACTGCCCTACCAGAGCCACCACTGCCCTACCTAGATGAGCCCAATCCAAATCCAATATTGTGTGTTAGTCATGCTCATTACTGTCAAGCTCCAAAAAGGACATAAAAGAACCAAAATAGCACCATTAATGTAGTCCATATGACCTTTCAGTCAAAGTTATAACTTTGTGAATCAGAAAAGGCTGTTTTTAATAAGTAAATATATATTATGCATGCACAGCTCGTTTCAGTGAATGTGCGCTGCTCTTTTGATAAACACTCATAGCACACGTAGAGTTCTGAAGCAAGTGAGCCAAAAATTGTGTTTTCATCTCACATTTGTTTTTATGACACTATCGGTTAGGTTAAGGATTAAGGTTTCGGGTAGGGGGGTAGGCTTTGTTGATTTAAATCTCGTAAAACCATTAATCTTAAAAACCTCATCTGTTTGGGAGAACATTTAACTCGCTTCTCTTTCCACAAAGTGAACATTTCACATCGGAACTGCCATGATACATGTACTGAACCGCATTTAATCATTTTGCAAAACTGTTGCCATAGTCATGAAATTTTCATGAAATCAGGCTGTGTTTAGCAGACATCTAGCAGCCAACCAATTATAGACTATGCTAAGATAATTAAACATTAATGGACCTTGTACAGTCACAAAAACATTCCATGCACTATTATACAAATAAGAACAATAATCCAGGGTTTACAAATGTATGGCGTCAAATCTGAAAACCTCAATACCCAGGATTAATGACTAACCCAGGGTATAGTATGAACAGCGTGAAACTGTTAAAAAGATAATCCAGGATTACGTTAATACACGTTAGAATGACACATGGGTTAACAAGTTCAAGTGTGAAAAACCCAAACATGCATAAATTAAATGAAACCTACAAAAAATAAAAATGTTATAATAACAGTATGGGCAGCCGACAAAAACATATTTAAGGGCCTGTGATAATATTCTCTTCTATTCAGATATTTAGGGTGTTGTTTTGGTAGCCCAAACTCCAATCGGTTTAATTCTAGAGAAATGTCCCCATGTTCAGTCATCTTCTCAAAACTAAAAGACCCATAATACAGACTTCACTTTAAAGTCAAGAACAATGATTGCTTCTCTCCTGGAAAACATTTCCCTTGATTTCCCCTCTTGACCCGAGGTTCTAATCTTGTTGACAGAAATTTTTGTCAAATTTTGAAAAAAAATTGTTGGCTAAGGTAAAAATAAAAAACAACAATTTTTTTTTTTTGGTGGTTATACAAAATAAACTATGTCTAATATAAAATCTTCTGTCTGCACTGGTGAACTGTAAAGGGAACAATGGAAAGGAGGAGGCGAGAACCGGCTTGACATATAAATAATAAATAATATTTTAATGATAAACTGAACCAAAAAGACACAAACATCAACACACGATGGTCAGCTGCCTGTAAACGATCTCTCTCACTCGGTCACACCACCATCCGCAGTCGGCCTTTATCCCTTTTGAAGGCTTAATTAGTCTGATAAGGGACAGGGTGTGCAGCATCACGACCCGGCCCCTCCCTCCGCCCTGTCACATGAACCAAAGGTTATTATGGTAAAAACACAGGCTTAAAAAGCATACGGTATAATGGAGAATTTATTGTTTGTGCTAAGAAGATGAAAGATACCTTAATTTGTGCAGCATGTTGTGGAGAGTGTGCTATTACTTTAAATAATTGTTCTTGACATTTTCACCCGGGCGATAAAACGGGTGAAAAAAATACAAAAGATTTACATCTAAGCAGGGGCCCAAGTACTATCTGGGGACCAGAATATCATAGAGACTTAGGGTGTGTTCAAACTTGGCAGGTTTGGTTCGATTAAAACACTCGTGCGATTACTCTGTTAGTGAGGTTCATTTGAACAAGTGTGAACGCTGTCACCCGAACCTTGGTCTGGAGAACCTTGGAGACCGTCTGAAAAGTGGGTCTCGATTCACTTCCAAATGAACTCTGGTACAGTTTGATTGATATATACATATATAAATCCAACAAGCATATTTCACCAAGCAGCCAGCATTGTTTTGGATGCTCGGCAAGTTCCGTCAAAAAATATACATCATAAAAGCTGACCAATTCAGTGTTAAAAATGCCAGTGTGAACGCTTAACGAACCAGGACTAAATGTATCTTTTTTTTTTTGGTCTGGACCAAGAGGACCAAGAGAACCAAACTACAAGTGAGAACACACACTTAAAGCCAAAGTATAATTCAGGTTTTCCACGAACATCTCGTGCACAGCGTGACATAAATTTCATGATCAGCACAGTGATCGCACAGCCCGGTTTTTCTAGACTTGCGGACAGTCCTCGCACATACTTCGCTTTTTCGTGCGCCGTTCTGTCTTGTGCACGGTCAAGCGCTCAGCTTTTTTTGAAAATATACTCTTTTGACTGCGAGCCAGGGATATTATAGTTTTACTTTTTTAATTTTATTTCAATATTTATTTATATTTTCAATTTTTGTCATTCCAGTTTCAGTTTAGTTTTTATTTTAGTTTTAGTTTTAATATATGGCTGCCAAATCTAAAGTGTTTACGGATATCATGTAACATTGTTAAACCTAGTGTTACGCTATCTAATGATATGTTTATGTTTAATGAAGGCAGATTGCAAAGGTTTCATATTTTTATAATATACTTTTTTATATCAAAATCTGTAAAAATGTGAATTAATTTGAGGTCATTTTCATTTTTACTTTATTTAGTTTTGGAATCATTGAAAAATATTTACTTTTTTTAGTTAAAAAACAAAACATTTCTTTTAGTTTCTATTTTTATTTCAGTTAACGAAAATGTTTTAATTTAGTTTTTGTTAAGTTATGGCACACTGACGTGTTTAACGCATGCTACACTGCACACAAACAAGGACTCTGAATAACTGAATGTTGGGGTAAATTCAATTATACGATGGAATTATAAGTTGCGTGGATGAAGTTTGGCAAAAAACATTTCCTCTGTTTCTATTATTTACCACAGTTGATTTATTGTTACCAAGAGGTTTCCACCTTCCAAAACACAATTAGTCTTTACACACTGTTTCTTAGTTTCCACTTCTTAAAAATTCTTCCCAAGTTTTCGTTATTATTCGTCTATTATCTCTGCCAGAGAAAAAACACTTTCAATGTCTTTCTCACTGATTTACACTAGCATATAAACACACACACACACACACACACACACACACACACACACACACTACTCAGAAACACTATGCAAGATATATTATAATTCACTTCCCCCGTGGCCACAGCTAAGAACCTCCTCTTTTTCTCCTATGTCTACTCCTGCGCTTTCTTTTCCTTTTTATTCAAGTGCCATTATCACACTGCTGCTATTCCTGGCTCTGGACAGGCTAGAGTTTGGATCATACAGGCTTATGTGCTGCCAACCAGAGCAGAACTAAACTGTTTGCGCCCCCCATCCCCCAGTTATTGCTCCCTGAATGATCTCTCGGCCGTGCTTTATTTCCGTAGAGCACAGCAGATGCACTGTAACTTTAATTTGTTTACAATGATGTCTTGTATGAGTGGTGACACATCAATGCCATATTAATAGACTAATAGAGCATGGTCATTGGATCTCTGTATTTATCAATGAACACAAACCTCAGAAAACCACAAGATCACAGCACAGTGAATTAGCATTGATTTGCATGATGCATGATGAATGCATGATGATCAATCTCTATGTTCCATTCATGTACCAATATGCTGAGCAGAATGATTGTAATAATGTAGCTCAACTGTTAAAGCATAGCACTAGCAAGGTCATGGGTTCAATTCCTAGGGAGCACATGTACCGATAAAAAATGTATAGCTTGAATGTGCTGTAAGAATTTGTTTAAACAGGCAGCAAAATCAGATTTTTTTTTTTTGTTTTTGTTTTTTTTGTTTTTTTTGCTGTATCCAATTCAAATCTGTTTAGTTTATGTTCTAACAAGTAAAAACATGTGAAATCAGATTTTTACAAACATGATCCAAACCACATTTGCATGTGGTTTGAGACATGATTAAAATCAGATTTTTTTGGAGCCTGATCTCATGAAAACAATGTGGCGAAGTTTAAAATCTCCTAAAAGTGAGTTAAATGTTCTCCCAAAAAGATGAGGTTTTTAAAGTTGATGCTCTATCAAGTTTTAAATCAACAAAACCTTCTCTGAACCCAAACCTTATGGTGTCATAAAAAGCAAATGTGAGATGAAAAACAGATGAGGTTTTTTAAGGTTAATGCTCTATCGAGTTTTAAACAAACAAAACCTTCTGTACCTTCCTACCCTAAAACTTGAACGTAACGATAGTAGAATAAAAAGCTAATGTTAGATGGAAAAAATGCAATACCTGAAGCAACTACATCATTTTGTGGGACACTTTCGTTTACGTGTCAACTCGCATGCTCTTCAGGACTCATACCCCGGTCCTTTGAATCACAAGTGCAATGCTCTATCAGTCGAGCTAGTGCACAATTTGACTGTATGCGCACAAATGTAGTTGGTAGTGTATAATTCAAACGTTAAAATGCATCTCCTACAAATCAGGCTACTATTCTATAGTAAAAGTGTTGTGATGTCATAAGATAGCATTGTGTGAGGAAAAGGGTGAAAAGTAAATGTATTATCCCATAAATCTGCCCTTTTATTCATGATTTGTATGAAAGGACGTGACAGTCTGCAATATGTAGTGGTGACATATTCATGGCATATTAATAGATTATTAGAGCATGGCCATCAGTTCCATGTGTTTATCGATTAGAATGAACTTCATCAGTTTGGGAAATATTCAATGAGACATTCATGAAATAAGTAATGCTTGAACAAGTAAGAGGTTTTAAACATGTACTGTATATAGTGTACATAAATGTGTGAAGTACTATTATGCCTCTGATGCTTATGTTGTCTTATGTTGTTGTAGAAGAAAGTTATATAAATTATTAGTATGGCAATATGTACTGGATATTGACTACACTGTCTGAAATCATCAAATCTATCTGATTTCATCACTTGCAAAACAACAGTGCAGACAATCTCCAATATACTTCCGGAGAAGCTCTTCTGTGTTCTTCATTCAGCGGTAAAAAGAGGTTCGAAACAGCCGAGTAATGGTTTACCGTTTGCGGACATTCAGACACCTGCCACACACCGCTATGGGAGGCATTTAGAGAACAATTTAAATATGAGGATGAACAAGGCTTCATGTAAAAATGAAGTAAGTAATGTGAGAATAAATTGTGTTATCAATGACTTTATGCCTCATTCTATGAGTAGAATTCACATGAGGTCAGTAAAGAAGCTTTTTTAACTACTAGTTGATGATTTAAAGTAATATATATTCAGTGGATAATGTTTACTTCAGGTCAAAATACAGACAAAAGAAGGATGATAACAGAGGCATATCTTACTTTGGGCAGATGTGTGAATGGCTTTTGCAGCAGATGGCACATGAGTGAGTATTTGAGATGTGATTCTGTTTGTAGACCAATTAACAAACAATTGATTTTTTTTAAATAAATCACATGACATGTTCTTGGAAACTGTTTCTTTGCGAACAATCGTACAAATTTGCACCACCTCGATAATAACTGCACGCCGGAGTGTTCATGTGGACTGATCTTGACTGACTGAACGACGTAAACAGAATTAGCTGTTGGACTTAAGGTAGGTGGACCTACTGATGACGTTGACCAATGGCATCAAGAAGGTGTTTAGCAGCTGGCAATGGTGTAAAGTAATGAAGTACAAATTCTTCGTTACTGTACTTAAGTAGCATTTTTTAGAATTTTCTTTTTACTCTGATACAGAGCCTCTCGAGAGCAGAGAGCAGCTAATTAACAGAGCACAGCGAGTTTGATTGACAGCTGCCAGCGCGAGCACACACTCAGCGCATGTGCTCATGGAGTCTGTGTCAGATCAGCTCGGCGTGCTTTATCGAATGTCTAAACTTAAATAAGCCTAAATGCACTTCCAAACGCACAGATAAGATGTCATTTAACCTAGCTGTGTACATACCTAACGGTCTAAATGTATTCATCTCCTTATTCAGCCATGCCCCTTTTCAGTGCTCTGCTCTTCTGAATTTTGTCGTCTAACTTCCGGATTGTATTGAGGCTACAAATAACAGAAAGAATTTTTCACCAAGAGTTGATGGTGGGAGTCTGCACAACCTATGGAGATATTTATGTTGCATATTAACATACAAATGGAAAGAGATTCACAAATAGAAAGTTGGTTCACAAATAAATCTAAGGATTTTCACAAAAATGAAGTGAATTCACAAATAAATAAAATTAGATTTTCAAGTAAAAAAATGATTTATAAATATTATAACTCACAAACACAACTCTGTCCAGCATTCATTTGTGAATCGCTTCCTGTGCATTTGCGGATCGCTACACGCTTTTGAAACAAATCTAACGTCACAACATGCACACAAATCTACAAATAGGTAGACTCCACCCATCGTCTACTCAAGCCAATCAGATAACAGCCATATTACTCCAATTAGACCAATCATGGCAACCAAAAAACTTTTTACTATCAGGGTGGGACCCAGGGACGTCGTTAGGCCTATTTTAGGGGGGCTGAAGCTACCCCAAAATGTTCCTAAGCCCCCCTAAATGATAATAAAGAACAACAATAACAATTCGATTTATCAATAACCGTATCCTCATTCATATTTAGAATTAGACGCAACAAATGATATATATAATCCAGCTACAAAAAATAGCCGAAAAGTCGGAAGTTGGACAGAAGTACAGAGTCGTTGTGCTATCAAGATGATGCACCGCAGCGTCTCGTTGCATTGGTGTGAACTGCGGCAGCTTTCAGAGCGTTGCAGACCGGAGCGCTGCAAGTAACTGGAGGATTCATCTCGTCTCGTCTCCAACATTATGAAGCTGCAGACTCGGAGCCTGCATCTACAGTCCCGCACCCAGAGTCCCGCATTCTCAGACCCCTCGTTTTTCGAGACAGCACCTCCTGCTAAATGCCATTGAAAACAATAGGATGCAATATTACGGTCGCGTTTTATTTAAAGTTATCCAAATAAATATTTGCGTTCCCTGCTTAATGCATGTGCCAAAAAAACTCATTGTTTTCTCTGACTAACAAATTACCCAGTAGTTATTTTTTGAGCATAGGTCTAATTGAAAGAAAATTACTGACGGAAGGGATAAAATTACAGATTGAACTATCTTCTGAAAAATATTATGTGACATTATATTGCTACAATGTTTTATTTATTCAAATTCCAATATTTCTTTCAGTTCAACCTATAATGGTCTAATTAAAATTATACCATGCTAACATTACAAAACCTGTTTTTTGATCATTTGAATGCAAAGCAAAACTCAAATAAGAATAGACAAAACACCAATAATAAACAATTCTGTTCTTTATTTAACGATCACCTAAACATCATCTTGCTGTAAACAGGACAAAGCAAAGAAAAAAGGAAGAAAGAATTGTATTAGTGACTTTACTCAATTCTGATTAAATAATTAATGATGACATTCTTTGATATTAACACACTTAATGTATTTAATTGGTCTACTTTAATGTCAACTAATTTTAATCAATAATAATTTTTACAATGGCTTGTCTACAAAAAGTCCAAGGTTAAAGGCTAACGTATTAGCTGTCAAAATATTTTCGGGGGAAAAAGGAGAAAAATATACATTAACGGCTCAAATTTTGTTACAAACTATCTTTATAAATATTAAATGGACTGTGTTGGTGTATCGATGAGCTATAAAGTAGTTTGATTAAAAAAGAAATCGAATGATTCGCTAAATAAAATTGACGATACTCACGTTTCGGCTTAAGTTCTTCACATGTTTATCCGATCCAATTTGATAGGAGGCGCTGTCTCGAAAAACGAGGGGTCTGAGAATGCGGGACTCTGGGTGCGGGACTGTAGATGCAGGCTCCGAGTCTGCAGCTTCATACTACTCCTCGTCGTTACTCTAGTTCGGTCTGAAGTTGAACTCGCTATGCACCCTCCCGCCCACACACAACGATACACACGCACCTCCCGCCCACACACACACCGATACACACGCACCTCCCGCCCACACACAACGATACACACGCACCTCCCGCCCACACACACACCGATACACACGCACCTCCCGCCCACACACAACGATACACACGCACCTCCCGCCCACACACACACCGATACACACGCTAATGGTGAAAGGAAGATTGGTAAGTGTGATACAGAGTGAAATTGTAAGTTGTTTTTAATTACCTGCTTACCTTTAGCTACGTTTTCTTGAGGTAAAGGAAAGGGGATATTTTGGTTTGCTATGGAAAACTGTAGTCTAGCTAGAGTGAACAAGCAAAATACAAGAAATGGTGAACTTAGTAATCACAACTCTTTATTCTTTGCCAATAATATAACCTCTCTCTCTAATAGGCATATAAAACAATATCAATCCCCATAGAATGTTGTTGTCACTGAAAACTAAATGTCATAGAGTCCCTGTTAATGCTATTACCATTGTATCCTTCAATTCATTGAGCAGATAAGATGGATATTCGAAGATATTTTAGCAGAGAGAAAGAGAAGCAGCCGCAGGAGATTGGCAGGCCAGTTGATTCTGAGGGAGCCGGTGTGATTGAGGTCAGTAATGGTCTATAGGTCTAAGGATTGTTTTGTTTTCTTCTAACAATAAGCATTTGTTGGCAGGTCTAGGCACTATGCATAACCTAAACTAAATTATTATATTTATTATATATGCTAGCTATACCAATTTAACTTTCTGCATTCATTGGCTGTGATAAATTAAATAAATACGTAGATGTTACCTAAATGTAGGCTAAAGATGAGCAAATGCCCACAGATACACATGTGAAACTAAAATGAAAGCAACCCTTTTTGATGCTTCCACCAATGAAGTAGACAATAAACAAAAAGTAACTGTTGACTGGTTTTGAAAATGAGTTCATTCTTAATTTTCCTTTATTTGAATACTGCCTTTTTGTTGTTGATTTATATCATACATTGTATACATCATTTGGCAGAATAAATCATCTTTAATTGAGAAACGCTCAAACCTGTGTTGTCAAATTTCACTATGACCTTAAAATTCTGGTTCTTGGGTTAAACTGTATGCAAGCCAAACTACACAGCGAAATTACACACTGATTGAACCAATCCACAGCGCAGTTACAGTAATTAAATAGCATTCTGTGGACAACTTATCATATTATAGAGAGGAATTAGATATAGTATGCTATTACTTTATCATACATTTACATGAGCAGACAGATAGCATTTAAGTCATTGCTTATAGAATAACTCATCAGGAGCAAAGTCTGGCCTCATGCAGCTTTGATGTGTCTAAAAGCAACATTACAGTAACTTGTCTTTGAGTAGAAATGGAAGAAGAGGATATGTCTGTCACGTTTTACTTGTTAACATCTTGGTTTCTTGAATGGTTGTTGACATAAGTGTAGCTCTAGATGTGAGTGCAAAGATTTTGCAAAAGCAAGTTACAAATACCCTGGGGGCTAAGCCCCCCCCTGTCTTCCAATCCTAGTGACGTCCCTGGTGGGACCAGAGTCACAGTACTCTCATGAGCATGGAATAAATTACATTCAGATAAGCTCCAAGGCTGCAAACTTTTAAAGAAACAGACGTCATCAAAGGAATACTGTGACTTAAGGTTCGTATAATTTTCTCTTGATTATAAACATGTGTCGACAGCTGAAAATTGCCCATTTGTAGAATGTCCTGGTCATTAGCTTTATAGCTAACCTGGCTGACTGTATGAGTCTGCTATTTTAAATTTAACCAAGTTTCTTGACTGAAATGTGTCGGTAAAACCTTTACTCTTAATGTCACATGGCAGATCCAAACAGACACACTACAAGACACTACAAAAGATCAGAAGTGCAGATAGTGTCTTTATAAAACATGAATCATATTAGATGATCTTAGGAGCACAAACCATAAATTAACACCCTATATTAGAAAGCGTGCAATGTCTGCTATGCCAATTTGGTTTCACATTATGTTAAAGTATTTAATAGAAGCAGTCATATGGTAATATTTACTAGAATTTTGCATTTTAGCACTTTTGTGTGCATGTTTTTAGGAGGTATTATTACAGGGTCCCTTTTTAAAATACAGTATCATGTTCTGACTGATAATTGACTCATTGGTTATTGTCATCTTTTTTAGATGTTACCCTGTGTACTGCCATCAACTTTGTGCACTTGGGGTCCTTGGTCTGGGCACATGTTAAGTTTGTACATTTGTACAGAGATGATTTCACCTCTAAAGAACTAAATTGTGGCAAAAAATGACAAAACAGCAATTGTGTGTGGGGTGGTCAATGGGGTGGCCAGGCTCCACCCATGGAGCTTATTACTTATTGTTTTCAATATTACCTTTTAGAGACTCAATTATTATGCCGGGTTCACACAGCCTCCGTGAGTGGGGCGTGAGCGGCGCGTTTTCTTTTCGGTGACCATATTAACAGAGTACACCGTTTACACTGCAAGAGTGAGCCGCGAGGTGACGCATCCCAGACACAGCAATGAGCAGATAGTTTTGTCGTTGAGCCTATTTTTGCCATGTGGCTCGTGCTGAGCTCAGTGGCTCTGGGTGCTGTACAACACTAAAATAATCAGGAGATTATAGAAAAGACACAAAAGCAAATAAAATTATTAAAACCGAACCTAAAGTTCACTACATTTTATATACTTATGACATAATTCAAGAAACAAATTCCTTCTGGGAACATATTGAAAAGAACAAAAGGTGACAGAGCAGCAAGGACAACATATGGTTCATATGAATCGTAAAAACCAATAAGAATAAGAGTCAGCTCCAGATGTCAGATTTGAGGACAATGGAAACAAGCAGATGCAGTCGGGCCAAGTGTGCTTTAGCTGTGGCATCTAACCAAAGATGCAGGCTGGAGAGGAGACGACCTGACTATATATCAAATATTAGAGAGAAAGCGAAATAGAGCAAGGTTTATTTCAACTTGGTCAAGATTTATGATGATCTTAATGAAGATTTGGGACAAATAAAGTCACCTCAGTAGGAACAGAACATGGTACACACTATGTGCTATCGTGGCACATGGTACACAGAGCATTAATTGAATCGACACTTTGCAGAACCTTGGAGAGTGAAACCTCAATATTGGACTGAAGAAACATAGCAGTATAGCCCAGTCTAAGCATAGCCCAGTCGAAACAGTGCTAGTGTTGAGCAGTGCTCTTTTCTGTCACAGGTTGGCAAAATGTTAAGGAGGAATATGGGAACAACAAAGCATGGTTTAATCACTGTGAACAGATCGCCAAAGGCACAGACCATATGCACATTAACCTAAGAAATACACATTAGATTATACAAATAATCTACATTATTATTTATTATATATCCATATACAAATACTAAGAAACAAATTAAAAAGATCTTTCCATCCCTCTTGATTCAGTCTGGTTGCCAACAGTGGACTGCTCAGCTGAATAGATGCCAATATTAACTCTGACCAAGTTGAAAAATGATTGAGAAAACAAAGAAGTCCATTGTGATGTAATGCACGAAAGCTTCTAATGAAGGGTGAAGATAATTGAAAACAAAGGGAATTAAAGTAATGAAACGATTGAAGCACAATGTTTGTCACTTTTTGTTTGGCTAAGGGGCATTCAGGCTTGTGATATGCGTGCACTAATAGTGTGTGTGTCAGACAGACTGAAGAAAGGGGACTTAGAAACGGGGAAGAAATGGATGGCCAAGGCCGTCCAGAACCTGGACACAGTCAGAGTAAATTCACTCTCATCTAATCATATGTTTTGGCCTGAGATAGCCTTTTCAAGCAATGGTGTCCAGCATTCTTTTCAAATTGGGAAGCAAATCCATATCAAAACAGCAGTTTTGCACTCTAACTGCACTTCCATTACTCCATTAGGATGCCAATGTAAATCAAAATGGCAGTTTTGAGCTTTAAGCATGCTTGCCATTGCTCTTTTTATGGTCCATTGTTGTTATAATGAGTTAAATGTATTGAAACATTTGGGGAAATTATATATATACATACATATACATATATATACACACACACACACACACACACACACACACACACACACACATTCACCTAAAGGATTATTAGGAACACCATACTAATACTGTGTTTGACCCCCTTTCGCCTTCAGAACTGCCTTAATTCTATGTGGCATTGATTCAACAAGGTGCTGAAAGCATTCTTTAGAAATGTTGGCCCATATTGATAGGATAGCATCTTGCAGTTGATGGAGATTTGTGGGATGCACATCCAGGGCACGAAGCTCCCGTTCCACCACATCCCAAAGAAGCTCTATTGGGTTGAGATCTGGTGACTGTGGGGGCCATTTTAGTTCAGTGAACACATTGTCATGTTCAAGAAACCAATTTGAAATGATTCGAGCTTTGTGACATGGTGCATTATCCTGCTGGAAGTAGCCATCAGAGGATGGGTACATGGTGGCCATAAAGGGATGGACATGGTCAGAAACAATGCTCAGGTAGGCCGTGGCATTTAAACGATGCCCAATTGGCACTAAGGGGCCTAAAGTGTGCCAAGAAAACATCCCCCACACCATTACACCACCACCACCAGCCTGCACAGTGGTAACAAGGCATGATGGATCCATGTTCTCATTCTGTTTACGCCAAATTCTGACTCTACCATCTGAATGTCTCAACAGAAATCGAGACTCATCAGACCAGGCAACATTTTTCCAGTCTTCAACTGTCCAATTTTGGTGAGCTCTTGCAAATTGTAGCCTCTTTTTCCTATTTGTAGTGGAGATGAGTGGTACCCGGTGGGGTCTTCTGCTGTTGTAGCCCATCCGCCTCAAGGTTGTGCGTGTTGTGGCTTCACAAATGCTTTGCTGCATACCTCGGTTGTAACGAGTGGTTATTTCAGTCAAAGTTGCTCTTCTATCACCTCTAGCATCAACAAGGCATTTTCGCCCACAGGACTGCTGCATACTGGATGTTTTTCCCTTTTCACACCATTCTTTGTAAACCCTAGAAATGGTTGTGCGTGAAAATCCCAGTAACTGAGCAGATTGTGAAATACTCAGACCGGCCCATCTGGCACCAACAACCATGCCACGCTCAAAATTGCTTAAATCACCTTTCTTTCCCGTTCTGACATTCAGTTTGGAGTTCAGGAGATTGTCTTGACCAGGACCACACCCCTAAATGCATTGAAGCAACTGCCATGTGATTGGTTGATTAGATAATTGCATTAATGAGAAATTGAACAGGTGTTCCTAATAATCCTTTAGGTGAGTGTGTGTGTATATATATATATATATATATATATATATATATATATATATTAATCAGAAGAATAAGATGTCTACTTTTCAAACACACTCGCATGCATACACACACACACACACACAAATCTTAAACTCCAGCTTAGACATTTCTTTTCACTGGGACAAATCCATGGGACCTCTCCATCTGGAATTAGGCATTATGTGTACTTCCATTTGAATCTACGGCCTTCCTGTCTTGCCCGAACAGTCACCAATCAAGACTCTGCTGGAAGTGAAATGGAAGGCGTTTTGTCCATAGAACTCACATGTGTTCTCCATGTCTGGAACCTATGGGCAAGTGTTGCCAAACAAGTTGAGATACATCAACAAGTTACGCATATACCTGTATATATTAATATGACACCATGGTAATTCAACAATAATAAAGAGCACCTATGGGCATCAGACTGCAACTAAACAGGTAATATGGTTTAAGGAATATTCTGGGTTCAGTACAAGCTCAATCAACAGCATTTGTGACCTTATGTTGATTTCCACAAAAAAAAATGTTGACTTTTAAAAAAGGTAAAAGTGAGGCACTTACAATGGAAGTGAATTTTTGGAGTGTTTAAAGGCAGAAATTTGAAGATCATCATTTAATAAAAGTACTTACATTAATTATTCTGTTACAACATGTATTATTGTAGCTGTAAAGTAATTTACATCATAATTTTGAAACTTATATTGAAACCAGGAGGAGCTATATCTGGATAACATTTTTACAATAAATTCTGACCTCTGATTGACCTTTTACTAAACCTAATTCCTCAGCTTTAAATACAAAGTTTCAATCTATCCAACATTTTTTCCTCATTTTTCGCATCTGGGGGTATTTGCAATATGGGAAACACAACATGACAATGGGAAATCGACATGTTGCTACTAAATGTTCCTGTGGTGTTATTGATTGAGCATTGCATACACGGTATTAGAGACATGGGTTCTGGTCCCATGGGAACCAGGAAGTAATTGTTTTCACAATCAATGATGAGCAATATACTAAGGTTCCATCTTTACTCCACTGTCAGTTAGGTTTAGGGTTGGGACTGACTATTACATAATTTACAACTTAAAATACAACTCGCTTTACAAGTTTTGGCACCCCTCTGTGGACATCTCAACTGGAAAATGGAGCTTACATGTGCCCATACATTCAACAACACTTCCAGCTTCAGCCACTGGGGACAGTACTTCGAATTTCATGTAAGCACAGACCAATTACAGCAGAAAAGCTTTTGACCTTCTGTCACCTAATTCACCGTGAGAACAGTCTGTGGGCAAGGGACTACTACAGATGTTGTTTTACAAGGTAGAATTTAGTTAGTTTTAGTAAGAATGAAAGTGGGGACACCAACTTCATGCAGAGAATGGATCAAGGGAAGACAGTGGCATTAGATAGCTGAGGAAAAGACAATGGAAAACTGGGAACTGCTTCTCTTTTTTATTTTACCCATCTTCTCCACGTCAGCAAAACCTTGGCCTACTTTCACATACTCTTTTTTTTATTTTTTATGAGTTCCTTCAACACCAGCGCTGGAGCTCTCAAAGCTATAAAGAATGGCATCACACTCACTTTTACCTATAAACACTCTGGCTGAAGCTTAATCACATATTGGCGAACATTGACATTAAATATAATTTCCTCTCTGCAGGCAAGTTGTTGGAGACACCTGTGCTTGCATCACATTTGCAGCACTGAACCTCTCAAGGAAAACATTGCAAAGTCTCAGAGTCTCTTTTAGTTCAGTGGGTGTCATACTTTTGCTTTCACTCATCAGAAATAAAAGAAATGGGTGTTTGGGAGGAGCTAGAAATGTTCACAGAAGATGACTAAGGCAGTAAGTGAGTAGTGAGTCATGAGTGAAAACAGACCATCAGAGGTGCAACATAAGCCAACTCTTATTAGAGTCTGGCATTTTAAAACACTTCATTAATTAGTGAAACTAAAATGGTACAAATTGGAGCCCCTTAGAAGGCAGTGATGGTATTTACTTTCTGAATGAGTTGTGTTCACAATCGTTTTGTGTGAGCAAACAAAAAGTTTTGCGTTCCCTCGCAATTATTTTGGGTTCTTTCGCAATTTATTTCAGTTTTTACTATAGTAACCATAGTTCAGCTATGGTATTTGTAATAAACCATAGTAACCACAACATTTACTACGGTTTTACTTTAGTAATCATATTTTAACTAAGATATTTGTAGTAAAACCATAGTAATAATACAGATAAATCAAAACTATGGTAATAAAAATCAAAAGAATTCTGCTAAAAAAGCAGGGTTTCAAATATTGTGATTAAATATGGTTACTGTGGGAAAAACCATGGTGAATTTTGTGGTTACTATGGTTTACTGTACTATTACCAGACTTATCTCACAGTATAATCGGAAACACTATGTTGACTTTTCTTTAGCTTAAATCAGTCTGTGGTCACCGAAATTGGAATCATGGCCCTCAGTGGCCAAAGCGGTAAGTGTTGTTGGGCATATGAGCAGTTAGGCACTTGTGAGCTCTAACTTCAGGATGAAACGCCATTGAGGGTTGCCAAAATTGATTTGTTTTTCAGTTGCACAGAATATAATACAGTGAAGAGGAATGCATATTTTACATCAGAAACCCCTAACCAAAACCCCAAACCTAAACCTAACCATCAGTGGGAGTGTAATGTAAAAAAAAAATACAACCTCGAATCGTGATCATGTGAACTCGATTCCTTCCTGCAAGACGAGGACTGAGGTTTTCCACACTACTGACACAACGCACTTTTGGTCGCACCACAAGGGAAGGTAAACAAACTGAAGCCACTGCAAAAATGTCTGATGGGAAATGGTGCTTGTCAGTAAGTCAGCATAATGTGCCTGATCCTAGGGTGCTGGAACATGCTGACCTTCCTTGTGATCATGTTGGATGAACCCAAATTATTTTTTTTTAGAGCAAAACTACTGTGATGGAACACAATTATTTCAGAAATAAAATTCCCACCCTGTCCTTTGAGAAAAGTTAAAGACCCCCATGTTTTGACTTTCGTGTTTTGTAGTATTTACTATTAAAACAGAAAGTTGGGGAAGGACATACTGAAGTGCTCAAATCTCTCGGTCCGGCAAATACTCACGTCATCCAAAGACCACGACCGGGCTACATGCCCAAGGTTCCTACGACCCCCTTTAGGGACCAGGTAGTGAACCTGCAAGCACTGCCCCGGGAGGAGGCAGACCCAGACTTATCGTTGCTGTGTCCGGTGCGTGCTTTGCATACCTATTTAGACTGCACACAGAGCTTTAGACTCTCTGAGCAACTCTTTGTTAGCTTTAGCAGATAGCGGAAAGGGAACGCTGTCTCCAAACAGAGGCTTGCCCACTGGGTGGTCGACGCCATCGCATTGGCGATGACTCAGACTCAGGCCGTGCTCACCCCCTTGCAGGTTCGAGAACACTCTACAAGAAGTGTGGCATCCTCGTGGGCACTGCCCAACAGCACCTCTCTAGCAGACATCTGTAGAGCAGCGGGCTGGGCGACACCCAATACCTTTGCGAAATTTTACAATCTCCATGTTGATTCGATATCGACCCGTGTTTTGTCAGGCCGAGCATGTAGAACTCGGTAACACAGGATGACTGTCCGAGTGTGCCGCTTGCTCTAGTGCCCTTCCCCTTCATTGAGGTGATCACGTGCGTCGTTTCTCCCAGGAGAGTCCACTAAACTTGCGCTCCCTGGACGTCTTTTCCTCCCTAACCCTCTGGTCCGCGAATTCAGTGGAGGAATTCCCGACCAGACCCACTACGGGTACTAATTACTCTGTAATGGAATAGGTGCTCCACAGGGTTCGCCTTCTTGGATTAATCCCCCTGTGTGTATTTTCCACGGTACGGTCCCCCTACCAGCGGACCCACGTCTCCCAATGGCAGTCCCATCTGCCACCCGGTCGCTGTGCTTGTAGCAACTCCTCCCTCTCAGCAGGTAGGATCTTCCACCGCGCCACTTCCACACGTGGCCTAAAAAACCCATGTGAGGTATTCGCCACGTTTAACCTCCCCCAGCCTGGGTAGGATGTGGTCTCTGCAGGGTCTTTTCCCCCTGAAAGAATAGGAGTTGGAAAAGAACGCCTTCCCCGATGCGTGTTATAGCTAGATGGCCCAAGCCTCATCTAACACTCTATGAGGAGAAACATAAAGAAAAGGCCGTGACTGGCGTGACCTGCTCCAATGCTTGCCATGTCAATTGTTCCCACCCCCCAAGGGAATCCTTGGCCAGACGCCAGGAACCTAATAAAAACAATATGACGTCTTAGTGGGTCGTCGGGGAGGGTTACGTGCAGTCTGATGCTCATGCGCCTTTGGTATGCTACAGCCTGCTGCACCAGGATCGGCAGATCACGTAACACGGTCAGTGTAGGTGGCGCTATTGAATAGGGACACCTTGTGTCACTACAATCATCACAATGTCGAGTGAGTGACAGAACTGGAACGTCTAGGTTACTAGTGTAACCCCGTTCCCTGATGGAGGGAATAAGACATTGTGTCCTCCTTGCCACAACACTGTACCAAGCCGCTGTAATGGCCAAACCTTGTTCTCGGCTCTTCAGTGCAGAACCTGACTGAACAGAGGCACATCCCTGGGGCGGACAATGCAAATTCTGTTTGCCAATTTGGCACTGGCCTTTTTCATATTCAGAGGTATCCGGGGCTCCCGAAAGAAGCTCCTTGTGTCACTACAATTGACACAACATCTCGTTCCCTCCATCAGGGAATGGGGGTTACACTAGTAACCAAGATGTTCTGTTTAAATGGATATCTCCATGTCATCACCTGAAAGCTACTTTACTGAAACATCTCTTTTTTATGAGCTGTCATGCTAATAAAAGCTAAAACCACACTGGGATACCACAGTACTATGTTTTCAGCCTGACTTTGTAGAAGGCATTACTTTTGCAAAAGCAGGATGCCAAACGCCATGCTGCAAACACCAAGGGGCCCTAATTGAGAGCTTGTTGACAAGCCTGTGGCAAGTTCCCAAATTTGCTCCTTTCAATCTTGACAGCGACAAAACAAATCACGAATCAGAGAAAGCTAGCTTCTGAACCAGCAAATAAACTTGAGTACTCAGACTGGAGATTAGCGTAAAACAACAGAATAGAGACTCGCAAGTGAACTCAACGACCCTTCAGCTGACTATTCTAGGTCATGAACATGCTACTTAAACTATGGCTCACAATGGATGCTTACTAGGGGTATAATTAATTTTACATCGCAAAGACAGTTGCAGCTCTGTTTGACTGGAGAGCACAGCTACTGACTGTCTCAGACAATCGGCACAGTAATTCTTCCGGTAATGGAGTCTCCTCCATTAGATTCGCCAGAGCCTTTGCTGTAACATTCAGTCTTCAAAGCACAAAACAGCCCCTCCTCTCTGGCTACTCTTCATGCACAATCATGAGAAATGTTACCATGACAACATCCTCAGAGATAGTGCCAGTGCACAAACACTAAATGCTTAAATGCCTCTGTCAAACACGTTTTTGAAATAAAAAGCTGGTGCAAAACATACAAGGAAAGGATCCTTTATGTTCGATCAAGAGCACATACATACTAACCGTCTCTGGCTACCCAAGAGCATGAGCCATCTGCGCATCACACACTGGCTGTCAATGTTTGTTGCTTTAATTCAAAGTTTTTACATTTTGGGCTTATGCGGCTCTACAGGGAACAGATCTAAGCAATCCAACTCACAGTACAGAAGATGTTCAAGAAGATATACACAGAATTTTCTAATAAAGGTCAATAAATAAAACAAATTTGTTTGCATTTAGCAGATGCTTTTATCTGAAACAGCTTACAGTATGCACCTAAATATAAAGCATTCAAGGAATACTTTTTATCAGTATGTGTGTGTTCCCTGGGAACATTCTCTACCAGATGAACTACAGAAAAGGCATAACACAGTAACTTCACATTTTGTCCATATTGAGATGACCAAAATCAAATTTCTTATACTAGATGAACTACAGAAAAGGCATAACACATTTTGTCCATATCAGTCTGTCCTGTGACTGAAAGGGTTGGCTCAATTCTGCTCAGGAACATCACAGAAACAAAATCTACTCTAAAACCAAGAAACTTCATAGCCGTTTTTCTCAGTTTCATGCATTTTGACTTAATAGATCAGTATTATTTGACCAATTAGGTCAAATATTGCTCCTTATTCTTGAGTGACAGATAAACAAATAAACAGTACAGTATATGACAAGCCAAATATGGGCTTAGCGTTGTGGCGTAAACTGCAAACTGCCTGTGGCACGATCAGGCTGCACTGTGATTTGAGCAGAGCACACACGCTTTTATTCACACATCTCTGGATCTGCCGCCATGGTTACGGAGGTGAAGGATGAAGACTGATGGCAGAACACACAAGGATGAGCAAAAAAGGATTTGAGGGACAGAGACGAAGAGAACCAAGTGAAGGGAAGAGAAGAAAAGAACCAGAGCGGAAGAATGAAGATCAAGGAAGAGGAAACCTGCTCAAAAGAAATGGGGAAAATGAAATAGGTTGAAAAGAGTAAAATGAGGGGGGAATAAATGAAGTGACAGGTTCGCCTGAGCTGTGGTAGAGTGACCTCATCAGTAGTGACAGGGCTGGTGCAATTTAGCGAGGAGGGGGTTAAACATGGAAAAACTGAAACTATTTTGGTTACTCGTGTTTCTTGATGGTCTCTTACTGGCTCAATTTTCCATGATATTCTGCTCCCTATGGCTTGGGTCCCTCCTTAATGCAAGTCCTGCAAGTCTGTTGAATTTTTTACAGCCATTATACAATCCACCTGGCAAATGTGGAATCCAATATTTTAGAAAAGTAATAACACCCATTTTCTCAAGCCACACAATTTGTGATATCATACGTTTTTGTAAGGTAAATGGTGCAAGACGAATTAAGTGCCATAGATCTCACCTAATCACAAGAATAAGGGTTCTAGCAGACTGTGTTGTTTAGTGGAGGAAAAACAAAAGAGATATCACCCAAAGTCAATGGGCTTTATGCTATGCCTTGGGTAGTTTTATGACCTGGGCCTCATCTGGTGTCATTACACCAAACACTCAAATCTGTGAATATTAATACCCACATGGACGCAGCGAGGTGCTAAAAGGTGACCAAATACCAATCTATATAAAAAAAAGCACCTTAAATCATAATCACCTCTTCATTTCGAAACAATAATAGCTTGCATCTGAGAGTAATTATCCACCCCCTTGTAAAAAACAAATACTAGAAAATGAGCACTTCATGTGTTGTGCTTCAAGAGAGTTGGATTAGCATATATTTATAGATTACCCAAATATTTATCCATGCATGTTAGTCAAAACTTCTTATTTTAAATAGTTCTGATTGGATGAGATGCGTTCAAAGACACTATTAAATGCAGATTAACGTACATCTGTGACCTCTTGTGGTTTAGGGGTTCATTTTAAAATGGTACTCAAAATAAAATGATGAAAACAAAAAGAACACATAACCATTGCTACACACATTTCATCAGGCACACTTTGACTGACACACTATCCTTCCACATGTTGGTTTATCTGGGCAAGGAATTACACTACATGAGGTAGTCATAAATCCTGCATGCTTTTCAGAGTAGGATTTGAATTTGCCAAAGTGCATTTTGAGCAAATTATGGACAAAACCAATAAACACCATTGCATCAGTCCTTTGAGGGTTGTAAATCTACTCGCAGATAAAGATCCAAAGAAATCAATATAGTTTTGAGGTATTAAAGTCCATGTCTATTGGCTTTGAGGTCTTACGATAGTAAACTTGATCAAACATTAAGGCATTAAAAAAAAATCTTCGTTTCAATAGGAAGTCCCTACAGAATTTTTTTTTAGGAATTTTATGGGCTTTAAAGACAATTAATGATTTATACAAAATGATAGAGCCATAGCAGAGTTTTTACATCAAATTGACTAGTTATTTCCATACACATCTAGAGGCCTATTATCATGTGCACCTTGGAAGCTCCTTCGTCTGCTTGACATATATTAGCAACTTGGATGAGTCAGAAACAAAATACAAAAGAAGCCAAACTAAAACAAACACAACAATAGCTTTTTATCTGTTGTACCAGTGACAAAGCATAAGTGAATACACCTGCATGACTTTTACACAACCTATATGGTTTCCATTGGCATAAATTAACTCATTTATTGCATTCTGTCCATTTAAATGAGCAAAATAGAAGTTAAATTAATCCATTGAGTTGGGAATGCATGAATTGTTTTTGTGGTGTTAATGTAGCTTTGATAAACCTGGGCAGGGGATTTCAATTTCCCAGCATGCTTTGCATGGGACTTGATTGGGAAAACTAGTGTTGAAATCAAGTGTTATGTAAGTGTCTCTTGTGCTGGAGTTTTGGGGTTATCCATATGGTGAAGAATGATACTTGTGCTTAGGTTGAGGATGGACTTTAAATTTCAAGTGATACTTAATTGGAGTGCTGGTTATCTCTATAAATACAATATACTTACACATGCTCACCTGGCATTTACTAATGATTACTAAAATAAATCAAGTTGGGTTAATAAAAGAAAATGGAAAATAAAGCCTCATTAAATTGAGTTCGATGAACCTAATGAAGTTAAAACTACTACAGTACATTGACTTAATCCAACTAAATTATGTGTGCTCAACGAAACAGCCTTAATCAGAATGAAAGACATTAAATTACTTGTAAAAAATACAAGCTCTGTTATAATTAATAATAATGAAATAACCATAAATTTAAATAATTTAGCAAATCGTTGCTTTCAATCATCTTTCATGCTGACAAGCCTCTTCCAACGTGGTAACTCCGAATTCAGAGTTTCCTAGTGATCAATACAACTCGCTCGGTCACTTGTGTGCTAAGAACTCAATTACAATTGCAGCTAAAACTGAAACAGAAACGGTTGTACAAAAACAAAAAAACATTTTTATTTGACAGTGTTCAGGTCTCAGTATCAATGTGCCTGGTTAAAAATAAAAAGAAAGCTACAAACTTCCAAGAACAGAGATAACGGAGTCTACACAAACTTTATTTTCTTAAAAATACATTACCATAAAATAAAAGCAATAAAAGATATATATGGGAGGGGGATTCAGGAGGGCAGGGGTTTTAACCCCCAACTCCAGTGATATACAGCCTGGAAAGTTGTGGAAGAGGAAATGTGTTATATATGTGTGTGTGTGTGTGTGTGTGTGTGTGTATGTGTGTGTAGTGTAGCGGGGTGGGCCATGTTGAAGGGCTTGGTTCACCTGAGGAGGACAACAGCCTCCACACAGCAGTAATGCAGCAGTCACATGGGCACACACAAAAAGAAAGAACAGCCGTAACAGGAAGAGAGATAGAGAGAGAGAAAGGAGGTAGTAAAGCGAGAGAGGTAGAGCAAGGCAGGGCAGCTACTCTGTCAGCATCTAAGGGAGGAGCATAAAAGGCAAGCTACACCTAAAATAAGCAGAGTTCCTCCATCACTTCAGTGTGATGCCATAATTATCTCAGTTTTTCTCCAAGAGAACGAATGGAGGTTTTCACGTGGCGTGTTGTTTATACGTATCTGTAGATCTGCACAATATCTTAAGTAAACATGGTTATAGGGATAATTCAACCAAAAATTACAATTCTGAAATCATTTACTTACCCTCACGACGTTCTTCCGTTGAACACACCATTCACTTTCAAAGCATGTTTTTTTTTAGTTTTTTTTCACACAATGAAAGTGAGTGGTGACTGAGGCTGTCATTTTGCTCAACATCTTTGAGTTCAAGGTTTGGAACATGAGGGTCAGTAAATGATAATTACATTTTTGGGTGAACTATACCTTTGAATGTGAATGTGGGTACATCTCTAAAAATCACAGGTAGGTGTGCCCTTTTTTTTTTACCACCCACAATACAGTACATGGGGTACGTTTAGAAATGCAAAGCAAGGTTGGGTGGCGGTGTGTGATACACCCATCTAGGGTGATCTGTTATTGATCTCCATTCTAGCCAGAGCATCATGGGGTCAAAATGTGACTGATCAAGCAGAGCATCACAAACCAAGTCTGCTCGATGCAGTTAAACCGATGTGATGTTAATGAACACAGACTGCATACAATTGACAGTTGCACCAGCGAGGTAGATTTTAGCTAGATGAGAATTTTAATAACGAAGCTCATGTGAGCCACCGCGAAACCCTGCTGAAATGGATACCACCCCACAAACACAAGAGGCAGTAGCAAGATCTGGTTCTAGGGCACCACAGGACTTATTTACCGGTCTGCGGAAAAGGCATGATGCTGCTGACTGGCTCATAACTACATTGTAATTTAGAAGAGTGAGTCGACAATAGCAAGGCATCCACTTCCTCTGGTTATGGAGGGTTAAGCTTTCATGGATTAGCACAATATACACATACGATTCCATCTGTCACATTACAGGGAGGAGCCGGACACCAGCCGCAGTGTCCCTCCCCAAACACAGAAGCCTATTAGCAGCAGCACTCTCTTTACAAACCCTAACATCAGAGAAATAATATCAGAAGCCAGTGCTATTACTAGCCAAGAGATGCATGAATCATAGCACTCTTGACTATGTGCCCTGAGCACGTGAGAATGTTTATAGGTGAGGCGGCGAGTGCTCGGCTGGGGAAAGAGGGGCTTTAGAGATGACCCACCCATCAGCAAGGCAATCAACAGAGCAGGTCTACAAGCTTGTCAAAGGAACCTGGTTTAATTTGGAGTTAAGGAGCAAAAACTTGTATATGTGTGTGAATGTGTAAACGTGTGTGGGGACAGGAATATTTTAGTTTTCAGCAGCACGAGAAGGCGGCGCAGATGCAGGAGGTCCCACTGGGCCAGGAGGCACTACATCAGGTTGTGTAGGTTGCGGAGGGGAAGGCCCTGTGTCTGCAAGACAAGAAGCAATTTTGAAAAACAAAGTCCAAAAACAAAAAGGCACAAAAATATAGAATGAAAAGAACAGTCAGAAATCGAACAGATGCTCACACATGCCGTTGGGTGGTCCAGGGTGTCGAGGTCCCATCATGGGGGGCAGACTGCCTTGTGGGGGGCCAACTGGAGGAGGTACAGGCATCATTCTGCCTGACATAGGCTGACCCGCCATGGGCTGGACTGGTCCAACCATTGGTCCTGTAAAAAGAAACAAGATTCATTTGAAGATAGTTGCATTGATGCATAAAAGGGCTATGGGATAGAACTAAAAGGAATGTTGCTATTTTTCAGACTTTTCACGATTTTCAAATGGCGATTCTCACAAAACCTTTCAAGAAAATGTCCTGTACATATTTCACCCCAAATCGATACAAAAATAAAAAAACTTGTAGAATTGGGGGTAAATGTGCAAAATTGTCATGAAAATAATACACAATCTTAATAGCCATAAAATAGGTTTAATTTTCTACCCGTAAACTTTCAATCTAATATATCACGCGTTTTAATTTTTTCGTGAAGTCAAATAGGACCAGGACATTTTCTTGATAGGTTTTGTGAGAATTACCACAATATACAATGTTGCGTTGCTCAGAAATGGCTTAAAATTAAATTTGAATCTTTTATTAATCTTAATTTAGGGTGCTCCGAGGAACCATCAACTCAACTAAACCGCAATTAAAGCCAAGACAATTTGGCGAAATAAAAAGAGAAACAAAATCATCACAATATAAAGTTACTTTGATGGCGTTGTGAATATACTGTTAATATTTGGTATTTCACATTCTATATATGGAGCACAATCATTTGGCCGGAAGAAATAACAAAACCCCAAACAAAAAAAATTGCTCAGCTCTTGCGACACCACACACACAGATAGAACCAGAACATCAGAGCGAGTGCCGACCTGTCTGTGGGCCGTGGAGGGGACCCATGGCATGCAGCATGGGTGGATATCCAGGGCCAGGGTGACCAGGATGGCCCGGGTGTCCAGGGTGCATGCCCGGTGGTGGGCCATGTGTGGGAGGGGCAGGCCCGTGGTGTCCTCCTGCGTTCTGCTGCGCAGCGGCTGCCTGCTGCTCCATCTGCTGACGAGCCTTCATCTCAGCATACTTTAGCTGCTCCATATGGAACGCCTGTCGCTCTGTCAGCAGCTGCTGCCTCTGGAGCTCCAGCTAAAGAGAGGCAGAGAAAGAATGAAGAACTCCGGTTAAATCAACTAATCTGGATGGCACAGGGTTTCCATACCACACACAAATATGACATCACTCAAATCAAGAACAATAATAGCTATGCCATTAGAAAATATAGACATTTTATCGCTGCCGCTCCCAACATGAGAAAGTTCTTTACAGTGTTTTGTCTGCATGCTCTAAACTGCCAGCATTTTATTAATAAAACACTCACAGTGGCTACAATTTCTCTGGAAGTGACGATTTCATCCAAACACCTTTGGATGGAAATGCGGCTTTATTAGCAATTTTTCTTTTGCAATGTTTTTTTATTGCATTAATTAAAGTAGCAACTTGGATGGAAACAGCTATTTAGGTGATTAAATATTTTAGAGAAGAGCGCTACAAGAAAAAATACATTTAAATATAGAAATAACAAACTATAGGCTTCTTGGGCCTGAAAATACACATTTTAAAATTCCCTTACATTTAGAGGTTTTCCATGAACATGATCCTGATGAAGGAAAGCTACAAGTCATGATAACACAATTCAGATTCTTTTTTCAACTCTGATTTCTAGGACTGAATGTCTAAACCGTTATTTGGCAAGTGATGAATTTGCATCCGTTTGGGCAGTGTAGTCAGCATCCAGTCGCCTACATCTACATCAGTTGCTATAGAAATGATGTGGGTGTCGGCATGGATGCCAAGAGACTTCTTTCTACAACAATTTAGATTAGCAAGCTGTCAGTGTGGAAAGACTGGAAAGGTTTCTATGGTGTTTGAGATTGCTTGGTAGATGCTTACTGGCCCGTCAACAAAGCCCACTTTGAAGACTATATTGTGGTGCCAAGATCAATTCCCCTGCCTAAGCAATCAGTGATGTTCAGCAACAAGCTACAACGGTCACGCTCTAAATGCAGAATGTTTCACTGAAATCAGAGGTGCATTCAGTGAATGTGTGGACACTAGGTCAAAATAAAGTGCTATTTGCTGGGCAAAGTAAAGGCACATCCTTCACGCACTATTTACAGTGGCTAAATTGCGTTACAATTTCAGCAACATTTTCTAAAAAAAAAAAAAAAATTGCAAAGCTTTTCAAGTTATAGCCAAGTCTCTCGTGCAGATAAAAGACAGGACACAAAAGTACATGGCATATCAAATCTCAGAGGATGAGTGAACTGTCCCAGCACTAGATTGCTGCTGACATTGACAATGTGGCAGTAAAGACCATTTAATTAAAAATCGAAACGCTGTTCCCATTTAAATCACAGCTTCAAACTACAACTAATTAGGAAATTCTGCAGCTCTGTCTGACATGGAAAAAAACATGTCAAAGTTATTCGCTACATTAAATAAAGCTATTCTATTATTTCACCACAAAAAGTCTCAGGACATTAACATTTTTGCATCTTCATGACAATTAATACTATTACCATAATGCATTTAGATGTATGCATTATAGGAAAAAGTACTGATACAATTGATTTAATTAAATATGCATTAAAGGCAGTACAATAAATACTACAATGAAGTCTAAACTTTTATGGAAGGGGAAAAAGTGCATTAATAGTCATGATCACACATACAGCCTTTGTCAGAAAATGACATACAATTTCCAGTTTAGAGGTCATGTGTGAACACGACCCTTTTGAAAATACTAGTAAATTTTGCGCTGTCAATTAACCTTAATGCAAAGATGTATCAATACCTATACATTAAATTATTGATGGAATGTGTGAACAGAGCCAGAAGATTACAGGTTTGAATTCATACGAGGTCAGGGCATGCTGACGTAACAACGCTCTGATGGAGATGATGCAAATACACTGTGCCATTTAACATGGGTGACTCGGAAGTAAGAAAAATGTCAACAAACTGGTCAGACAGTGAAACTAGACCGCTTCTCTTCAGAGCGGATTAATACATTTCCCGACAGCTGAAAGGAACAGTTAGCGATTTCCCATGTATTCTGTGATGAACCCACGTTCTTCACGCAAACATATACATTACTGTGCTTTCAGTCTCAGATAGCGTCTCCGCCTTCGGGTGCTAGAGAAAGCATTTTGTTCTTTGTAGTTCAAAAGTCTCATATGAAGTCATCGCATATGGTGTTCGTTGAGTCTCGAGCAAGTGCATAAACGAAAACATTCAGCAAAAAAGTAACAAAAAAATAAACAAACATTACCAACTGCATACATTACCACTACAAAATCATACCACGCCATGTTTTCAAACTAAAAGCCCACATTTCTGGCGCAGCCATGCGGAGGTAATTTTCAGCAAACTACGTCACATAGTTTAATAGCATTAGGTGACGATCTGTGACTGGTAGCAAAACGGAACAAATCCGGAAAGTAGTTTCATGTGTGAACAGCACATTTGGTACATTTACTAGTAAAGGCAACCCAATGATTTTCCTGTAATTACCCTGGTTGCATTGGCTATTGTCTTTAAATAATGTAGCAATGCAAGAAATCTTAATGGTCCTAAAATGTAGTAAAATATAGACTTCCGATTTCTTTTGATTTTAGAGTGGAATATAACTCTGACATGATTCATCCTGATAATCAACGTCACTCACTGCTTCCTTTTCACGGTCCATGATGGTCTCCAGCTCCTCAAAATGTCTGAGCTTGATCTCCAGCTTCTTCATCTGAGTCTCCACCAGTAGAGCCACAAGAGACTTGATCTTCCTCTCTTCCACCGCAGCCAGGTGCTGAGAAGGAGAAAAACACATGAAATGAAGATGTCATAGAAACATGAAATTGGGAACAGCTGCATAAAGCTCAAAATATATGTTGGTATCAAGGGGAAGTAAAAGTATTCGCGAATAGCAACTATTTGTCGCAGATCAATCTGTCCCTTGATTGGACATGTTACCTTTGCCTTGGTGGCAGCAGATGCCAGAGCAGCAGCGGCAGCAGTGGCAATGTTGCCCTCTTCGATATCCAACTCCAGCTTTTTCTTTGCTTCTTCCTGCTCCTCCTCTCCTTCCTTTCCTTCTTCTGTGGTCTCCATGGCCTCCTCTTTTTTTTCTAAAACATGACATTAATAATGGTTACATTCCTACAATAATATTTTATTAAAAAGACTTGGGAATTGACTTCATAATATCAAGTCTTTTGATAGCACTGTTTGTGGGTAACCTTTCTAGTTGATTCTAGAGTTGCATGCCAGCCGGTGCCACGGTCGTGGTACCAAAGCCTCAAAATTGCAAATATTTTTGCTTATACAGCTTACCAATCAAAGTCATTATTATTTTGACAGCATATCGCTTTCTCTTGAATAAGTATCACTTAAAAAAAGGAGAGAGAGAGAGAACACCAAAAAGTCTTCATTTATTACTTGTTATACTAGAATATTAGAAATGTCATGATTAAACTGTCACTATTAACCACAATAAAAAATGTCACCGTTAGCTTAACCACAAAAATGTACAATCTAGGTCAAAGATTTAGAATTTTTTCATTTAGGGGGCCTGGGTAGCTCAGCGAGTATTGACGTTGATTACCACCCCTGAGTCTTAAGTTCAAATCCAGGGTGTACTGAGTGACCACAGCCAGGTTTCCTAAACAACGAAATTGGCCTGGTTGCTAGGGAGTTGTCATGATCAGTGGTACTCGCTCTCAATGTGGCACATGTTAAGTTGTGCGTGGATCACTGAGACTAGCATGAGCCTCCACATGTGGGGTCTCTGCAGTGTCATGCACGATGAGCCACATGATAAGGTGTGTGGATTAATATTAATAATATAAAAGTTTAAGTCTATGTGAAAATATATTGTCCTCGTTCCTGGCTGATTGGCGTAGCGGTTACTGTGGTTAAGCACAGTGTCTGCCAGATGCTTGCTATTCATTTTTGAGTGTCGTTGCCATCAGCCCCGTAAATTTTAAAGCATTGCTTGTGTACAAATTCAACAATAAATTAGAATTTTAGTCATTACCAGACACTAAATGGCCGGCTGTAAGCAATGTTACTGATTTATGCATAGTCCACAGGTTTATTTGAGAGGTGTTGTGGACAAATTAAAGGACAGTTTTTGTGGAGTCTGTTGCTTATTGTTTATGGTGGGGTGTCTGACAGACAATGGATTCCTTCAGTGATCTTTCTGCAACCGGAATGTGCATAAGCGAATGAAACATCTATTAATAAATGTGCATGTATTGACAGGTTGTAGCAAGCTGGATTACAAACTGCATTGTTATGCCATGGCTCTATGTGCTAAAGCATTTGCAGTAACCACTAGAATATGTAGGCGGTTAAGGCGCATTTTGAGGCCAAATGTAACATTTAATGGTGTACAGCTGGCTTTTTAGACATGAAGAACCAAACAGCAGTCAAACCAACGAGAATCATGTGTTGATGTGACTGTTAGCATCTGTACCTGCAGTCTTTGCGTCTCCTGACTCACTCTCTTCATCTTCCTCCTCTTGCTGTGGCTCAGACTTCTCTGTAGTCTCGTTCTTTTCTTTCTCTGCCGGCTTCTCGGCAGACTCACTGGGCTTCTCTGCTTCATCCTTTGACTCCGCCTGAGACAGATGAGGTGGGGAACAGTGAGACATGAGCCAGAAAGCATGAGCAAATTTAAATGTAAATCTGTCAAGACAGATGACTGTATAAAATGTGAACTTGGAAGAACTCTGTGCACATGGGGAGAGAGGGAGAGAGAAAGTGTGTGTGTGTCTGGTGAGGAAAAAGTGCTGGGACTTGAATACTTCTAATACTTTTTAAAATCAACTCTAAAATTATGACTGTGATGTAGACACATCTGGCTACTAGGGATAAGGACAAACCTGACCTTATCAGGCTGCTGGGAGTCAGAATCTGTGTCAGTCTTCTCCGTCTCTGTTGTTTCTGGGAGGAGAACAAAAAACAGTTTGAAAACATCAAATTATAAGATGGCGGAGTGTACCTCACAATAACCCAATACAACATACTGGGGGTCAACTAACAGATCACAGAGGCTGATAAATTGACTAATATTTTAAATGATCACCATAAGCGGATACATTTTCCCATTTAGCCGATTCATTTCTCAAGTTGCAACGGTGCCGAAAACGTCTTGCATAGAGCCGCGACAGATGTGTTTGAGCTCATGATGTTTAAGGTGCTTGTGCGTTTCATTCCCCCTCTCTTCTTAAATGTTTCCTGTAACAGTCTCGTCTAATGATAAAAAGGCAAATATCAATAAAACTAATTTACAATGCAAATATGCAGATGTCTCCTTTAAACAGATTTAATTCACAAACATCACAAAATTTGCGCAAATCCAACATTATCTTCCTGTTATGCACTTATGTTGGTCAATTAGTTTCACTCAGTCTTTTTGTGAGAAAATGCTATTGCTAAAGTGCACATACCGTCCGTGGTTGCTAGACTATGGTGTGCACTGTTATTTCCTTCTTCCTAAAGTATTACAATTTATTAGTGCCAACAAAATGTAATAAGTAATAATAACAAATAAATTGGAATATATTATCATTTGTTATTTACTTTTGTAGCTGTTATAATTCACTGGCATGAATGCTCATCTGTCATGGATGCACCCAACGTTAAGTCTATATATTCCCTGAACCATATCTTGCATTGTTCATAGCATTGAAATATGTCAAAATGAAAATAAACCGATTCTTTCAATACTCCATGATGATTTCTCATGTCAAAAATGTATAAAACACGGAGGCCAATTTAAAATGCTTAAAGCAATCAAGCTATAGCTGCCTTTGACTAATTCTAAGGACAAATGGGGTCCTGACTAAGTCCTCCGTGATGCAGTACATGACTTGTATAATCGGGAACGTCCCTGGTTTTAAAGTGCCGTCTGGTCATACTAAATGCAAATGCTGGACCGAACTGCAGCCGATTCACCAGTGCCCAACTGATCAGCTGCACTGCATGGTACCACTTATAAATGAATAAAACAAGTTGTGTGGCATGAAGAAGGATAAATGTGAGAAGGCATTTGGCATACAGAGTGAGGGATTAATCTTAATAATGTGTGTCGCTCTTATCAATTGCTTCACATGGCAATGATTGTCCCAATGCTGAATTGCATTAAGACGAAACACCGTCTGCATTCAGTGAACTTTACGTTTAAGTGTAGGCACTATTTGATGAGAGATAGCTCAGCTAAAATAAATGTGGCAAGTTTGAGAATAAATGGCATTTAATATTAAATGAGACATCTGAACAATTAAACAGCAGATAACTTTTATTCTGTCTCACAGCATTAAGACGACGTTGACCAATCAGAAGAAAGGGGCGTTTCAGGTCCACCCATGCGCGAAACAAATATTGAAGCTATATATATATATATATATTAGTGAAATTAAATAACCAAAAATGCATAATAATCAAATAATCAAAAATGTGCCAATTTCTAACTTGACCATTAAATCAAAATTACAAAAACAATTATTTGTTTTTTAATATTGGTTTCTAATATATCAATATAACGTCATTTTTTGTTTTAATGAATTGACTTCCTAACTGAATATAAAATGAAGGAATGACACGGATTTACACGCATCACCCGTTTAAATCAGTGTCTAATTTAATGGTGCACTCAGTAATTTTATTAATGTGTTCAAGTTAAACTTACACCTAGAGGTGTCGATGCAGGATCATTCAGATACTCAAACACATAGCTTTTAGCCATCAATGCCATTGTATTGTTTATTTCACAGTAAACCAAGATAATTTAATACCGAGTTAGTGTTCAATAACAGGGCAGATACTGAGATTAATCGAGAAATACTCTTCAAGTCATGTGATACTAACTAACATGGCTGCCCCATGAGGGGACCCTCACCATGTAGAATAAAACATCTTTCATAAGTACAAGTCTTCATTTCACACGAGTGCTCATGATTATGCACACATTTCAAAATGACAGAAATTCATTTCTTTAGGAGCTAAGCTTTTTTTAATGAGAAAAAGATTAATGAGTGCACCTTTAAAACGTCATATGACCAACCTGAAAAAAAACTTTTGCTAATAAATGAATCTTAATACTCTAAATAAGTGCTTTGCCATTTGAAGTACAATGAAATGATCAGGGAACTTATTGTGAGCACAGAAATACCAGCCATTAGAGAAGAGTACAGCGTGACATAGTGGGCAGTTATGATCTTATAAACGAGCATTAGATCATCACAGCTGAACAAAGAGGTGAGGCACACATAAAAATTGTGTGTGTGCACGCTTGTTAGTTGCTGTGCGTTTCAGCTTTTAGTATCAAGGCGTGTGTGTGGCAAAGCCTCCATTGGCACACCATGTCACACTATGGTCACTGACCTAGTTTCAACCCTCCCACATCTGTGCCCCATCTGCCAATGCTGCATCTAGCCATTGGCTACCATTGTGTCCAGACGCACAAACACTGCCTCTAGTGCAGTAGTGCTTCACACAGTATTGCCTTCTCACACAGGCTGGCTCAGATAGGTGTGAAACTTAAAAAGGACTAGTTTAAAGGTGCAAAAAGAAAAAAATTTCATGTAATATTCACCTTTTATTTGCCAGTGTGTGAATGGCTTGTAACTCAACTTAAAAAATGAGCCCTTCCCGGACTTCCTAGGTTGCCTATTAAAGCCTGTTGACTGATTTTCATGTGAAGGGAGTGGGTCACTTTTGCCGGGAAAATCCAAAGGATGAGACATTTATGCGCATTCCTGAAAACCTTGACTCAGACAGTCTGCAACACTAGGTAACCTTATCTTAGTGATGGAATCCAGCAAACGTCCGGCTCCCAGAACAACACTGACTCCTACACAAACTCAGTAATATGTTCCAAGTACATATGACCAATTTTTTTCCTTGGAACACAAAAGATGCTAGGCAGAATGACAGGCTCAGTCACCACTAATTGTCAGTGAATGGAAAAAAAGATGCTAATATAGTAAATGGGGAATGACACTAAAATACTGCCTAAAATCTCATTCTAAAATATATTCTATGAAAGCCAACATGATGAAAGTGAGTAAATTGCAGTTTTCATTTTGGGGTGTATTATGAGTTACATTTGATTTTAGCTGAAATAATTCAGACAATTTCTAAATAATAAAAAGCCCATCCACAGCTGGTTTGTCTCCAATGAGTGTTCAAAAATGTACTGATTTGATGACATCTGGTGGCAGCAGGCATTTTGACACACCGATGCGCCGTCTGCGATTCACACAGTATTCTCACACAGTTAAGACTTCTATAGTCTAGTCCAAGTTGCAGTTTGTTTTGACCAAGAAGCACCCACTTAGACAAGAGGTCATCTGACAGTTTGCATTTTTACAATACATTATGTATATTTAACCAGCAATGTACCAGAAAAATAATAATTAAAATGGTACGATTTCATGAATTATTTGTAGAAATTTAAATGCTATAAAAATGTATGGAAGTTTGGAACTGGCCCGCTAAATTTAAGTGACAGGTCTGTAAACAGGCCTGAAATGCAATCACACTGGCCCCAGGCCAGCAAACCATGCTTATTGTTAAGCCCTGCCTTGGTGTGCAATGGCTACATTCACACAGTTATTGCTTGTGAGTCTTGAAATATATTGTATTTTGTATATTGTATTTGTCACATTTTGGAGTGAATAATAAATAGAATTCAAACAATAAAATCAATATAACCTACAATCAGGTTTTTTTATGATAGGACACCATTATTTAGTTAAATAATAATAAAATAGCTGCAAGCAGCAATTATCAGGGTTCATGCCTTTAAGGTTCTTTAAGTACATATGTAACATATATTAAGTTTTAATTAGACTGTAGTCTGTTTGTAACTAAATTTATGATAAAGTGCCTTAATTTTTAGAAACATCATGCCAGGAAGCATAGAGATATGGTATGTTTTTTCATTTCTGACTGCTATAGTGACACTAGGAGACAGAGGTACCCAATTTATTTCCATATGTCCTCAGATTGACCTCCTACATAAGTATATTAAATTTCAAATCAAATCAAAAATCAAAATCACTTTGTCACACTACCATGTACACAAGTGCAACAGTAAGTGAAAGTCTTGTGTACAGTTCCGAGCAACATATTTGGTGATGATATCTCATTCTGTTCAAGAGTGTTTCAAGTTCAAGAGTGTTCAAGAGTTTTTACCATTTAAGGAAAAGAGGCCACCCCCACTTTGTAAGTTTTGGTGTACTGTTACAACAGTGCATCGAAAGTTCAAACTTTTTTTGATAATTATTAAGACTGGAACTCCAGAGAACCTTTCTGAACTGATTTGGTTCCGATCAGTTGAACTTGGATTAGTTCAAAAAGCTGCTAAAAGTTGATTGGTCGATGACCGCAATGTTTTTCAGTATATGTGGCTGTCCTCATAGAACTTGATGGCAACTTGGAACACTGCATGCAAAATTTCAAGTCGACTGGAGCAATGGTTCAAAAGTTAGAGCCATTTTTAGATTTGTAATTATTACAGCTCCACCAAGAGGCAGAGATATGCCATTTTTTCTGTGTCCTCAGAATGACCCCATTCATATGTGTACCAACTTTGGTGATAAAATCTAATTCCATTCAAGAGTTGTAACTATTTAAGTAAACGTGGCAACGCCCCCTACATACGTTTTGGCATACCTTTGCGATGATGAATTGAAAGTTCAAAATTCTTTTAATAATTATTAATATTGGTACTCCAGAGAATCTCTCTGCACTGGTTTGGTCCTGATTGGTCAAAAGGCCTAGGACTGGTTCGAAAAAGTAGTTGGTAATTAAAGTAGCTGTTGTTGTTAAATAATCTCAAACATTTAATGCAAAGTTTGATTCACACCAATGGTTCTTGAGGAAAAGTTGTTCAGAAAGAGGAGGTCTATCATATGATATAAATAAAGTGTTTTTGTTTTGTTTTTTTAATGCCCTTATCTCCCAATTTTTCTGTATTATATAATGTATTCTGACAGTTGTAACAATAGTAATAATGACTGAAGTAAATATTAGACGTCTATGACACAACACCAGCATGTATTTTCACAATGGACTCCACGTTATTAAATAAAGAGTTCATCCATCAGATCCTAACTAACCGACAGTGGCTTTGAATGCTTTTTAACCACATGCAGAGCGCAGCTTGTGTCATGCTCGTGAGCAGCCGGTGGAAAACAGAGTTTGGATATTTGGATGAGACAGCTCATATCCCAGTTTCTATGAGTTAATGAAACCCCTCATGATTAACATGTGACACGTGTGTGTAGTGCAGCGTGGCTTTAACAATATATGACGTGACAGACTACTAGTTGTCCTGTATGGTTCCGTTCACACAGCACAGGTTTGATGAGAATACGATTGAGAGACCTGAACATTTGTGGGTGTCAGTTTGGTTATATAATGCGGTTGTCACAATCGTAAATAACAGTCTTGTGTGAATGCAACCGTATCAAGCACTCAAAACAGGACCGACAACTGTATTCTACTGCTGTGTGAACGTGGCCAATATGTATCACACAATCTGTAAACAGTCTATAGGCTTGTCGTCTGAAACAGTTAGATCCCTGTTAATGAAATCCCAGACTTCACTGTATGCGAGTTGTTACCTGTTTTCTCTGGCTCATCAGGTGCAGTGCCAGCAATGCCACTGCTCTCAAGGCCAAATGCAGGGTCCACTTTTCCTGTGTTACGTGCCGCCTCCTGAACCTTTTTTACATGTGCCTCCACCAGCTCCATTGGCACCTCCTCACGCACACGGGAGAACTCCTCTACAAGCGCAATGAGCAGAAAAACAATTAAAAAAAACAGGCATATACAGCAACGATAATTCATAATGTATTCTTGTCTAGCAGCTATAAAATTTAAATAAGTGGCACAGAATCTTGTAAACGGAGGAATATAATAGACATACCCAGAGCTGCCTTAGCAGCAGCAGCCGCTACACGCGGGTCGACCACAGAGGCGAGGAATGCGACAGTGCTCATGACAGGATTTCCTGATTGGCTGAAGGGGATCGGCTGGTAAGCCAGAGGGCCTAGCGAGGCTTCAGAACTCTCCAGGTACGGATCCTCTATGGGCAGCCGCAGGAAATGTAAGATGCACTCATCCTGTGTACGGCTGCCCACGTGCTCCGAAACCTTGTTCCAGTCATCCTTATACATCTCCAGAGCCTGCAAATATCAGTATAGTTTAAATATAAGACTAGACAAAAGGAAAAGGTACAAAAATGCAAAATGTTATTTTTCAAAATCGATGGGTTACCTGAATGACTAGTTGCCTAATATGTCTTAAGTGTCACGAAAGCACAAAACACATTTTTTGAGATGTTAAAATATATATACTTTGAAAACAATTAAAGCAATGGCCCTTTTGAGCCATTTCGTTCTTCCGGTTGTAAACCGAAACTACCATTATATAGTTATACAAATTGTCACCTGTTGTTTACTGGCGATTACATTTAGCACTTCTTTGTGAAATATGAATATTTACCACATTGTGGACCCACTAATTAGTGTAAATTTAATGTGCACGCACTTTCTGCGCATTCAAAGAAGTGTGGTTAGAAAAATCATACTGTGCACTGCTGATGACAAAATTTGCATCAAGTGTCCTGACCAAAGAATACATTTGGCTTTAGAGTACACTAATACATCATTCAATTCTGAACGTTTCTCCATATTATTCTTGAGAAGGAACGCTTCCTTCCAATCACTGCGCTGCTCACACATGAGCTCGCATTACAGCACAGAATTCAAAATTACATGAAGATGCGACAGCGGTATTTATAGGTAATTTAAAGATGCCATTTTTCACATCTGTCAGCTAAATCACAGCAAGCTGTCAGCATTGCAATTAAACAAATGGCCAAAAAAAAAAAGAAGAAAAAGTCTACTACCCTAATCCAATGATCATATGCTGAACTAATCGACCATTGTAACCCATTCATAGTTCAAAAGGAGAAATCAGAAGTTTGACACACATTTTTGATATAAAGGAGTCTGATCTCACCTCCAACAGAAGCAAAGTTTCTTGTTCAGTCCATTCTCTGCCACTGGCGGCTCCTTTACCCTGTAAAGAAAGCAGAGCAAATGATCACTTCTTGAACTATGAAAGATACAAAAGCAATGACCACTTCTGTGTGTTTGACAACAGGCAAGAGAATTGCAGCCACTTGCCTTGGGATTCTTCTTTGTGAATACATCTGTACGGAGGCCAAAGTTCTGCAGGTCGATTGGCTTGTCTTTGCCCTTTTCTGGGAAGTTCAGCATCTGCTGTGCAGAGGGAACCTGGAGAGAGCAGCAGAGACTTTACCCCAATGTAACAATTTCACTAGGAAACTTGCTGAAATTATTGAAATCAATGAGCAAATTGTTCCAGACTCACCTGTGGAGGACGATGGTGCAGCGGCACCAAGCCAGATGGAGTATCAGCCAGTACGTTAAAGTGTGGGGTTGGTGGAGGGCCCATAGGGAGGGGCCTGCTATCTGCATCAACCTGGTAGTTCACCAGACCCCACTGCTCTAGAAAAGCATGCACCCTGGGAAAAGAAACAACAATATGCAATGTAAAAATAAAAGAACGTACTGTAAATAAGGAAAATGTCTTCAAAAGAAAGCACACACCCATTAAAAATCTAAAAATTGCTAAATAAATAAGCCTAATTAACTACATAGTTATATTAGTCTCTTTTTTAATATCACAATTCATCACAGGGCAGACTGTAAATAAGAATTCTCACCTCATGACAGCACACACATCTCCAGTGAGGTTCCTCCTGCAGGAGGTGGAGGTCAGGTACTCTTGAGGATTCAGCCGGTATGTGTCAATCATGAAGTTACGATAAGCCAGATATCTGTTAAACAGAATATAACAGTGAAACAAATATATTGAAGACTTGCAAAAGTGCAATAAATGGATCATTAGAGCATTAGTGTGAAGAATGAAATTCATGTTTTGAAGAGAAGTAAAGATGTATGCACACATCAGTGGCACAGTGGAACTGTGAACTTACATCTCTGGAGTCTTAGATTTGTTTTTGCCATTGAAAAACTCCGGCAGGGCACGCCTCTCAATTTCATGTATACTGGAACAACAACAACATTGCAAAAGTTATGGGACATGACACAGAGTTATCAAGCAGCAAGAGCAGGATAAAAGCAAATGATAAAGAGGTAAGATGTACTGTCTTGAAAAACATATGTCTTGTATTCAAATTAAAAACAGCAGGAAATGGCATTAGCAACACATTTACCATCAATAAGAAGAGCAGTTTCAGAGGTCCAGAAAATTAAATGTTGATAAAAGACTACAAAAACATTGTCTATAAAATACTGTGCACTGATGAACCAAGCATTATAAGGAAATTTATTGAGAAAGTAAACAATTAATTTTGGTTTTATGTTGACCTTTAAGATAACTAGTTCTCAGGAAACTAATAAAACAGGCACACAACCATAGGGATTCCATACCTATTGTAGTCGAACCAAGCGGCATAGCTGGGGATAATGATATGATGGGTTTGCTCTGTCACATTGTCCTCGGAGTCTATCAGACGATTGACTTCTGTTTTGCACTGTTCTTCGTCATCCTGTCAATTGAAAGTTGTACAGTCTTTCAAAACCAGTCAAGTCACAACAAACAGCTACAAAAACTATTTTAGAAATAATTATTGGTAAAAGGCCTGGGCTGTTATAATATGTCCATGCATCAGTTATAATAAAAGAGACACTTCTGAAAAACAATTATTGGATTAAAATGCAAGACTACCTTGCCACCAGATGTAACAGAATCGTCTTCCTGGTCATCTAAGACAGAAAACAAATCCATTCTTTAATTTACATCTTTGACAACTTGTATTTCTGTCCATAATAAATAAGATTTAAAACACTTACCCAAATCAGCAACTGTTCCACCCTTCACTGGTGTGTTCTCACTATCCTTTTTCTGATTCACTGCAGACAGACACAAAGAGAACATCAAGGAGAGCAGTGGAGGGAGGTTAACAGACAGACAACTCCAATTAAATAAAAATCTAAAAGCTTTCGGTGTAAAGTAGGACAATGAAAAAGTAAAGCTGAGATCCAGTGGGTTTATTTTAGCCATGCTCTAAATTTTGGTGTATCTAGACGGGCCGTTTAAAAGATTCAAACTGTTTTGGTAGTCGTGAACAAGGCACTTTTACCTTAAGTGATTTACAGTATGCTTATCGTAAGGACAGTACTTCTGGATTAACCTAGGGTTAAAGCAGTAGTTCACCCAAAAATAGAAATTGTCATAATTTCCTCATCCCGCTATAAACCCATATCCCTTTTTCTGTAAAATTCAGTAGGCTATGTTAGGCACTGACAGCCTAAGTCACCATTCACTTTCAATGCATTTTTTTTCTCCATACAATGCAAGTAAGTGGTGACTCAGGCTGCCAGCACACACACATTCTAGCTAACATCTCCTTTTGCATTCCACGGAAGCAAGACATTTGAGTTTGGAACAAGATGAAGGTGAGCAAATTACGACTTTCCTTTTCAGGTGAACTAATCCTTCAAGTACCTTGTTCAAATGGCACAATGATGTTTAGATGGTTAATTATGGATTAATAGTGCTGGGAATTTCCAGAATTCTTGAGTCAATATTTAGTTCCCTATTCAACTTATTTTACAATTCTGTAAGTATTGTGATTTTATGTTATATTTAGCAGTGCTGTGTGTGAGGCTCTCATGGTTTTACTGGTCGCCAGTATGTCACAATGATCTTGTAATAGTGACAACAGAACTATTCATAAATGTATTTAATGCAAAAACAGATGTTAGCAATTCACAATTAATATAATTATACTGTGTGGGGACATAAACATACGACTGCAGCATTTAACTTGTAAAAGTGTGGCAAGAACACTTAAAAAAAAACGTATTTGCCAATCTTAGTCTTAAAAATAAAATATTGGTGATCAGTATAAAATTTCCTGATCAGTGCACCACTTCAAAAAGCCCTGGGAAAAAAGCATACGTGTATATCTGCGTATAGCCCCGATTACACCACTGTTTACTAAGGAACACATGCATAATCACGCTGAAAAAATAAAACATTTATATTCATATTTTTTCTTGCTTTCCAGTAACATTTTCCTGAAACATTTTTAAAATAAAATATTTACCTGACAAGCAAAAAGGCATAAAAATACTTAAAAAAAATATATGCTAAAATGGTTAGAAATTGTTTTGTTTTAAGCATAAACCTTCTTAAATTTGGTTAGATTTCACTCAAAACAAGACTAAGTAAATATATATTGTTTTAAGAATGTTTAGACATTTTTACTGGAAAACAAGACAAAATACTGTTTAAGAAGTCCCAATCAGACACATTTCATAGGGTTATATGGATGCCAAGCACTTTAACAGGGTATCTCGCAGATATTCAACAAATGAATAGGCTAAATAACTAACTTCTTATCACAAAACTATCAAAGAAAGAAAAAAGTAAATCAATTTAAAGCAGCTTTATAGAAAATGTTGCTATAACAGAAAGCACAGTTCATGTCATCCAACAGTTTGACAAGTTTTTTGTACTGCTAAACAATTTTTTAAAGCAGTATCAGACAGAATCTTAAGAACCTGAAAAATCCTCTACACACAACCTCATAAATAAACCTGTGGATTATACATAACAGGAACATTAACCACAGCAAAGTATATGACGTCTGACAGTGAACAAGCTTTGATGGCTGTAGCAACCAAAGGACTAAAATAATTAGAGAAAACTTCTGAGAAAAAAAATCTGTTTGTGTAAAACTCACAAATATAGGTTCCTATCTATCCATCTATCTAACATTAGATTAGCATATTAAACAAAACAAAATAATAATATTTTATTACATTAAAAATGTTGTATTCATAATGGAGACTATTTAAACATCGTTTGTCTCAAGAATCGCAATTTACATTTTTTTTTGCCCTTTTTCTCCCCATTTGGAATACCTAATTGCCACTACTTCCACTTGAAGTCCTCGTGGTGGCACGGTTACTCACCTCAATCTGGGTGAAAGAGGACAAGTCTCTGTTGCCTCTGCTTCTGAGCTGTCAATCCATGCATTTTATCATATGGCCCGCTGTGCATGACACCGCAGAGGCTCATGCTACTCTCCACGTTCCATGCACAACTTACCACATGCCCCATTGAGAGCGAAAACCCCTAATCACAACCACGAGGAGGTTACCCCGTGTGACTCTAACCTCCCTAGCAACTGGGCCAATTTGTCTGCTTAGGAGACCTAACTGGAGTCACTCAGAAACACACCCTGGATTCGAATTTGTGACTCCAGGGATGGAAGTCAGCATCAATAATCGCTGAGCTACCCAAGCCCCAAGAATCGTGATTTGTAACAAATATTTTTTTCCCCCCAAGCCTTACTAATTAAGGCAACTGACCATTTTTTGGTAGTGTAACCTCTTCCATTCCTGGCACAGGGGAGGGATCTTCCAGGTCCTTCGTGAGGTCTTCATCTTGCTCATCATCATTTTGATGTCCACGGCGCCTCCATTGTGACCCAGGATTCCTGTTTGACGAAAAGGGGTGAGCCTTTAAACTACATTATTCCCTATAAAACAGGACTAACTTTGAAAAGATGAAGTATGACAATTTCTAACGGTTTTTTTTTTTTACCAGACTTTACATAACTAATAATTGACAATTACACACAATTATGTTTTTTAACATATTACTATACAAGTTGTGATGTAATGCGAGAACTACAATTTATTCAAATATTTTAACTCCAAAAATAACGAGCTCTTACAAATTTCTCAGCAATTTGTCTTCAAACTTAAAAGTAGAGATGGTTACCCTTTCTTGCCCTTTTTGCGAGACTCCGCAGGGGTGCTGGGTGGGGAGGGAGAGCGTCTTCTCTTCTTGCCAGCAACCAGTGACTTGCGGTCCTTGCGATCAGGTGTACGGGAAGACTGATCAGAACCATGGAGGGTGAAGGATGAGAGAAAGAGCAAGAGAATGAGAGAATGGAACGGTCTTACACACAAAGGGGAAGGGGGTACTGAGGGGGTTTGAGGGTGGGTGAGGCAGTGAGGGTGAGGTGCGCGAGGCAGCTAGGAAAAGGTTGAAAGTATGACTGACAGACACACAGACAATGACAGAGAACAAACCCTGCCAAGAACACCTTAGAGGTCTGGCTATTAATACACATTTGAATATGCACCATATGTACTTTATAAGTGGGTTGCTCATTCCTTACCACTTCTTCCCCTGGGAAGATCCGTTGGCGGAAACTAAAAGGCTTTTTGTTCTCATCCACCTCATAATCTTCCTCATTCATCCACTCATTGAAAGCATCTGTGTCGATGACCCATTTAGCATGCACCTGAAGGCATCACAGAGCGTAGTGAGCACAAATCTAGAAAGAGCAATACTGATGCTAGGCTGCATCACTTGCTTTATGAAAAAGAATGTAGTGTGGGAACTTCTCTCAAGCCAAATCTGAGCTTGCCAATGCAACCGGTTTATTGAAAAACCCACTCACCCTCCATGGTTTCTCAGAGCTTGGAGGATCCTCAACATCTCCATCAACATCACTTGTTGATACCCATGTGTCATAACTGCAAAAAGTCAAAGAAACCCATGTGCAAACATCCATGATCAACAACCATCAAATATAAAAGCTTTTCTGCACTTTAAGGAATAATTACATTAAAAAGAACTAGTCTCTCCATAGGTTGCATATTGATTGCAATGGGCATTAAATCTCTTAAACTCTCACAATATTAATCTACCGGTAGACTGTGGCTATCGGCTTTCCAACAGCAACCGCAAAGCTGCGTTCATGATTCGCGTGAAAGCGTCAACACCATCATTCTATCACTGACAGGGAAGCACTGTTGTGTGTGTGTGTGTGTGTGTGTGTGTGTAGGTGTAATGACTCCGGGTGGACATGTTACAATGGTTAAGCACTAACAACAGGTGTTTATCATATACACTTCATGCCGTTTTAACAGTAAATGCGTTAATCGCGATTAAGAAAAATGTATGTGTATAACTAATGTATGAATTAAATGCACAGGTTAACATGATCATTCTCACAGCTTTATATAATATGCCGCATTACCAACCTGTCAGGATAATTGCCCCAGTGAACCAGCACCTGCTTGTCTTTGCGCATAACGGGACGCAGCCACTCCTCTGAAAGACAGAACCAGAATTATTATGCTTGTTTCCATGAAACCTCCAATTATAAGCACAAATGAAAAGAAATAGTTGGGGAAAGACGACATTGGAGTCTGATGTCATTTATAATATACAGTTGGTCTGTTTACAATAAAAATCAAACACCAACCTTCCTCCAGTTGGGCTGGTGAGGGGTAAATTATATGAGTGGCCTTCGACTTATCTTCAGTGATGGTTCCCTTGAAGATATAATTAAACAAAATGTCAGGGAAATTGTCAACAAATAATTTAATCCACACAAAACCAGACCATTCCGAACCGATTTTATTTTACCTGATGTCTCTTGATGACGTCTTTAAGTTTATTGGCTTGCTTTTGCTCCATATCAGACACAATGTACACTATTGGTCGAGTCAAAGAGTTGTTCTGTGGACAAGAACGAGATACTGCATTGAACGCGTACAGAGAAAGACTGCAATCAACACTCCAAGCCCAGTTGACAATGAGTCAAATTCTAAATGGGCAACTTGTGTGAACCTCGGCACAAGCATCTCTACCTGAACAAGAGTCTTTTCAATAGTCATAAACATCTCCACATTTCTGTCCATTCTGGATGGGTTCTGCAGATCAAACCTCCTCCTAAAGAAACACAGGTGATAGTTTGAAAATTAGGAAAGGTTCAGTTTACTGGTGATGTTAAGCATTCTTTATAGAACCATTTTTTTTCAGCATAGAAAGATTTCAAAATCTGTCACCAGCTATGTTTCCATCCAAGTTGCAAATTTAATTTGTGAAAAACCACAATATTGCAAACAATGTGCGAATAAAGCCGCATGTTTTCATAAGAAGAAAAGTCACTTCCAGAAATATTTTAGCCACTGTGACTCTTTTAGTAATAAAATACTCATGGTTTAGGGTGTGCAAACAAAACACTAAAGAATTTGTCTCAATTTTGGGAGTAACAGCGCATCCCACAATTTACATTACCCGTGTGCGTTCCTCCTACTTTAAGACTTTACCACGCAGATCTATATTATAACCATTATAACTTTATAAAAGTGTCAATAAACCTGCTCTTCGGCACAATTCAAGTTTTTATTTGACTTACTTGCTCTGCAAACTATATGCAGGCTATGGATTTTCTAGAGCAACATTTCAGATGCAATGATTTGTCTGTTGGTTAGTCAAGTTATGAAAAAGTTATTAAGTCACAGGACTGTATGCACATCTTGTATTCTAAATTAATTCAATAGGAGTTTATAGGAGTTTTCAGCATAGTTTATGCGCATTTCTTATCAAATAAAATATTTATCCACCACAAGCTAGCGTATACGTGTTTACATCAATGTTTTTTTTTTGATGATCCCAAAATGTGCATAAAAATACGTGGATGGAAACCTAAAGAGTGTGTTTATTATCCTGAGCCCCTTTTTTACACCTATCTTCAAAAGATTCCACTCACCAGCCCTGCTCACTTTTGAACTTATAGGCAGACCCAAGGATGTGGCACAGGGCTCCTGCCGGTTTGAAGTCCAGAAAGATCTTTGCCTAGAATGGCAAATAACAAAAATAAGAGAAGCTTTAGTTTTGAAACTTGACATGGTTTTACAATTAGGGATGCACCGATAGCACTTTTTCTCTTCCGATACGATATTGGAAATCTCAGTATCAGCGGATACCCAAGATACCAGTGTTGTTTTTATGCATAATCAGTTTAGAATAGCTTTACATTATTGTGTGGAACTAATTGGGAGTACTCTTTAATATGTAAAGAAACACAAACCTCTAACTACACATTATTTCAATATAAATGTACACCTTAAGAAACACTTTATTATTATTATTAACTAGTATACTGGATAATGTAGCAGGAAAAATTAACAGTAATTCCAGTATAAGTTATTTTTTTTTCTTCACAAAAATGTTTCCACTTTTATCTGGCCTTTAAAGGATTCAGATCTCTTTTTTGTTCAATTTAGTTGCAAGACATCAGTCCACTTTTCATTCACAGTTATATTTTGGAACCCATTCAACAAATATTGTAATAAATTGTATACAAATAATAAATGATGACAATAATAATAATACATTGTTATTAATATTATTATTGACTTTTAGTTTTAAATACAACAGTAATACATTTAAATCGTGCACTTTTTAACCTGTTGCTAAGCACCCCCTTTTTAGCACAAACCATGAAAATGACATACCTGAACAAAAATGGCTGTATTTACTGGACCCTTTTGAGTATGGACACATTTGTAGTATCTTTTGAAAGAAGACATGTTGGGCTTTCCCCAAGTTTCAGAATTATTATATGCTGTTAATTCTTAAAGTTAGAGAAACTGAAGATTTTTTATTATTATATTTTGTGCTGAACATGTTTTTATAATCTAAAAAACAATAATAAAAGTACCAAGACAACCCAGATATACAATATTCTCAAAGCCACTAGTCTAAAGAAGTTATGTTTCAAATTTGAAGATGATCTCTGTAAAATAGCTGGAAGCGTACTGAGTAAAATTAAGGCTCCGCCTTTCAAAACGTCACAAAATCGGACTGCACTGCTTGGTTATTATGAATATGTTGAATAATAATGCTGCTCAGATTGCATAGTTTGTTGAACAATGACGATGGGTAAATCTTTCAGGCGAAATCGCGTGTAAACAATGGAGAATATATAATTATTTCTCAGATTTATCACTTTTATGGACAAAAAGTGCTATTGGGTGTTTTTCAATGACCGCTTGTCATGGACAATTGACCCAAGTGTGGCGAATTGGATTGATCTGAAGATCGAGTTTTCATAAAAAAAGGTATGAAGTCCCGTTTTGATATTGCATGTTTTCATTTGTACTCCTGGCACAAATAACTAAATTGCTGTTTCTGGAGCATTGCTATCGTGAAACAGAGATGTTTAAGATGTATTATTTGTTAACATTAATTACAATTATAGATGATAAATTATATATTAAATGTAAGCAGAGTGACGTCACTACCGCATGCGTTCGATTGCGTATCAACAGGTTAAACCCTCACACTTTTATTTTGACATTCTATACTCTCCAGGAAGTCCTGTATGTGTCTGTTTGAAGGCAAGTTCACAGTAGTTTAATTTGCTTCTATTTCAAATTCTGGTCAAATGAACCTCTTGTGCCATTCTAAATGCAAATTATAAGTGAACCGAACTATTGAGCATCTGCATCATAGATGCTGTTTTTGAGTAGAACGCAAATATTGCACACTGCTGTGAAGGCTATAAATAGTCACGAGTGCATCACCAGCTTGTGCCGGAGTTTGTATCAACAGAGCAACACCATTCACTAATGCGCTGGCGCTGCGCATACATATGATGCAGTCATATGAACCTGCTTTAATTGAGTTTTTATGGTACTTTTATGTCATTTTTGACAGTAATGAACATGACTAACACACAGTATCGGATTTGGATCAGGCTTGTCAGACCGATAAGAGATCTGTCTAAAAGCTTCAGTATCAGAGCCAACACCAATCCAGGTATTGGATAGGTGCATCCCTATTTGCAATCACACTGTATATGCAACATCTGTCAACTCGTTTACAGAACAGAAGAATTTAACCAAGAACGCATGTATAACAGTTAAACAGACAGGAACTGCTTAATATTCACATCCAGACTTACAGGTAGCTTGGCAAGTGCAGGATTGCTGACTCTACGTCCAAATGCATCCTCCTGAAACTGCAGCAACTGCACAACCAAAGCAGCCAAAGATTTGCTTGTTGGAGAATCAGTTTGGACAAACTGCAGAAAAAGTAAACACACATGCAATACATTATCTACAGACACAGAACGTGCCACAGATCAATTTCATTAGGTGACAATTTTGTTAAACACTAGTGAGGGCCGCTGAAATTAACCATCTAATCAAATCTGCCAAGACAACCATCACTCCACACCTAGGTGTTTTATTTACACAACACAAACATGCGTTTGGAAATTTTGGGCAGAGATCCATGTACCATGTCAGTATTACTATGTTACTAATAATGAATTTTGAACACGTACCATTGCAATATCACGTTTTTATGGACATGCAACATGGCATAATCATGACAGTCTTTGTATAATGAAATGTACATATCATGGTGTTGAACTTTTTTATAGGAGACATTTTTAAAGATACGGTAAACAAACGTTAGCATAAACAGAGAAAATCTCGGGGTCACTAACCCCTCAGGTGTCCATGACTTAAAAGTTGTCGATCAGCTGATTTAGTTAAAAAGACAAATATGCTCCCAAAATGCTAAGTAGGCAGCTACAAATGTTCAGACACAGCCGTCGTCATGCCAGCTCGGGCATCTCACAAACACTAACGTTAGCCACGAGCTAACTAGACAGCCCCAAACATTGACACTTAAAACATCCCCAGAGCAAACCTTCTTGACCATAACTGCAGTTCGGAACCTAGAAATCATCTGCAAGACCACTCCAGTACAATACCTTTCAAAAATTCAATGTAATAGTGAATAAACAATAAAAAAGAGCGCGTGTCGCTTCTTGTTGCCATTGTGTGATGCGCGCGCCCCTCATTCAACGGGCACCACGCGAGCTGCAGACCTTCTTGTAATGTTTCCCGATCCACATGCGAACCGTCTCCAGCTGTGACACCGTTTCCGAGCTCTCCCAGAATTTAGACGACGGCCCTCCGTCTTTCTTCCGTCCGATCGAAGCACCGGCGCCCACTTGGCCGGCTGATGGTCCTCCGGAGCCCGTTCCGCCCGCTGCAGTCGCCGCCGCCGCCATTGTTTCTTTATTAGCGAGAGAGGCTAGTCTGTACAAAATGTTTTAAATCGGCACTGCGCCTGCGCAACGGTCGACGCTGGAGTCGGTCGTTGAAGAAAACCTCGCGAGATATCTCAGGGTTTGGAAACGGGACGAGACAGCAACAACCGTTTTTAATTTTGTTTAGCAAAACAACACTTTTAAATATGAGGAGATACAATAAACAAAAGGATAAATTATTTTATTTTATTATTTTATTTTTTAATTTAAAAACGTATTTTTTCTTATTTATATACAAATTAATGTCCCTGGTTCAATACAAGTTAAAGCTCAATAGACAACATTTGTGGCATAATGTCGATTACAAAAAAAAATAAAAAATTCGACTCGTCCCTATTATAAGTCTATTATAAGTGCCTCACTGTAACCAAGATTTTAGCTTCTTCTTTTTTTTTCTTTTTAAAGAAAAGAAGAGACGAGTAAAAATAAATCTGAGTGGTAATCAATTTTATGCCACAAAAGCTGTCAATTAAGTTTAACTTGAATTGAACCTGGAATATTCCTTTAATTTTTTTGTAAAAGAAGATATCTTTTTCAGACTTTTTATAATCAAGGAGCAATCAATGAATCTTAAATAATTTTTAAGTAATTTAAAATAGATTAAAACTAAATGTCATGTGCATAACGGACGCAAGGTTTAATGCACTTTTTACTTTCAAACAGGATTAGCCAAATCCTGTTAAAATGATTGTTCACCTAAAAATGAAAATTCTCTTATCATTTACTCATTACCCTACATTACCCTCATGCCATCACAGATGTGTATAACTTTATTTTTTTGCAGAATACAAAGATTTTTAGAAGAATATGTCAGCTCTTTTGGTCCATACAATGCAAGTGAATGGTGACCAGAACTTTCAAGCTTCAAAAATCACATTAAGGCAGCATAAAAGTAATCCATAAGACTCCAATGTTTTAATATATGTCTTCTGAAGTGATGCAATTGCTTTGGATGAGAAACAGATCAATATTAAAATCCTTTTTTACTATAAATCTCCACTTTCACTTTCAGAATGTCAATCAAATGAGACAAAAAGAGGAACATAACAAGCAATTTGCCATACAAAAGTCAGCATTATCTGTAGTATCGCACTGCCAAATTCCATTAATAGCTAGAACAGTACAGAAGTTAGAGGAATATTTATTTATTAAGTGGCAATATGCTTGTGGATCAGTTAATTGCTAATTAATGGAACATTCTGGTTCAATACATCTTAAGCTCAATCAATTTAGTTGTTTTGTGTGTTTGTTTTGTTGTTAGATTTCTACAACCCCTTACAGCCCTCTTCGTTTTTTGGATTTGCCTAGCTTTTAATTTATCACTTAGTAGCGTATAGCTCTCACTTACTTTCAAAAGGGATAATACTAAAGGATTTAAAATAATTTGTTTGAATATTCGAAGTCTTTTGCCAAAAATGTCTTTACTGCATGGGTAGTCCAACATAATCCTAATATGACTTTGATGAATATGATGAATATCAAACTTGTAAATTATGTAATTTATAGAGCTGATAGAAGCTCTAGGAGCTTGTCTCAGACTTGATATCTGAGTTAATTATATCTACAGTTGAACCTGTACATTTTGAATGCCTTTTTGTTCAAATAATTTTCATCAGAATAAATATATAACAATTGGAAACATATATAGACCTCCCTCTGTCCCACTGAATCTTCCAACTGTTTGATTTCTTATGTAAAAATTAAATAATTGTTTTAGGTGATTTCAAAAAAATTGTCTAGATAAGCCTTCTGTTAAAGATAAAAATGATTTTGAAAATCTAAACTTAACACAATTAAGGAACCCACTCGAATCACCCCAACATATCAGTCTTTACTTGACTAGATACTTGTCACTCACCCTGACAGATTTATTAAAGCTGGTATTCTGTCAGACTGCTTCAGTGACCACTCAGTTATTTATATGTGTATGGAAGATAAAAATTCCAAAATCGCCCCCAAAATGACTGAAAATTAGACAACAAAAGAAAATGAACGTTGCCTTATTTATTAATGATCTAATTAATTGGGATAGGTACCAATTAATACCCAATGTTCAGGATACCTGGGATTTTATACATTCTGAGTTCACTCAAGAAGTAGACAAATATGCTCCCTGGAAAATTTCAAACGTCAAGGGAAAACACCTACCTTGGAGAAATGCAGAACTTATGTCTATTTAGGCAGAGGGAAAAAGCCTGGGCTAAATAAAGGGGTAACCATTGATGACAAGCTAAATTTCACAGACCACATCTCAAAGACTGCAAGATCATGTAGATTTACACTCTACAATATCAGGAAGATAAGACCTTTCCTCTCTGAACATTCACACAACTGCTTGTTTTCAGTCACTTGTCATAACTAGACTGGACTACTGTACCTCTCTCATTGCAGGCCTTCCTGCATGTGCTTTTGGACCTCTGCAAATGATCCAGAATGCAGCAGCACGTCTGGTCTTTAATGAACCAAAGAGAGCACATGTTACACCACTCCTTGTCTCTCACAACTGGCTGCCGGTTCATGCAAGTATTAAATTCAAGGCCCTGATGCTGGCATACAGGACAGTCACTGGGTCTGCTCCAGCATACCTAAAAACATTTATGCAGAGCTACGCTCCCACCAGAAGCCTGCGGTCGGCTAAGGAACGTCGCCTTGTCATACCAAAACAAAGAGGCACCAAAACACTTTCCCGGACTCTCTGTTTCATCATACCACGCTGGTGGAATGACCTTCCCCAACTCAATCCGTGAAGCTGACTCACTCTCTATCTTCAAAAAACGGCTAAAAACACATCTTTTCCAAGAGTATTTAACCAGTCACTAAAAAAAAAACAACAAAAAAAAAAAACCTAACAATTCTTGTTGCACTTAAATCGGTTTTGTATACTATTCTGATGTTAGTGAAACTTTGTTTACAAACTTTGTAGTATGGCACTTTTCATACCACTGTCTCCTTAAGATGATTCGCTTATGTTTTTCCTCTTTTGTAAGTCGCTTTGGATAAAAGCGTATGCCAAATGAATAAATGTAAATGTAAATGTAAATTTTGTCAGACAAAGAATGGCGATTGGGAAGCATACAGGTGACTAAGAAATATATGTAAGACCATGACCTGTAACGCTAAATTATTTTTTAAAAAGAATGTCTCTCTCTAATAATTATAAAATCCTAAACAATTCTGGAATAGTATAAAAGCAGAAAGAATTGTACACACTGATTTGTGCATGGCTGACTGGAGAATTTGTAAAGGTCATATTTTAGAAATAAGTAATACAGGGTTAAGTCAGTTGGATTGTCTCTTCAGGTTGGGTTGGAGTGTCATAATCCTTTAAGATTCAATATCCAAAACCCATGCAATTAGTTGGTTAATAACAGTGATTGGAAAGCATTTTGCTATCCATTTTGGGCCTTTACAGTCTTTCAGAAATGTAAGACTGGTGGTTAAGGCTCTGGGTTACTGACCGAAAGGTCGGGGTTCAAGCCCCAGCACCATCAAGATACCACTGTTGGGCCCTTTAGCAAGGCCCTTGACCCTATCTGCTCCAGGGGCGCTGTTTCATGGCTGACCCTGCACTCTGACCCCAGCTTAGTTGGGATATGTGAAAAAACTGCATTTCATTGGCTCTGTACCTGTACTCTGCACAATGACAATAAAAAGTTGAATCGTAATTACAGTTTGAAAATCTCCCATTGTTGTTGACCTGCAATGTTTGCCATTGAAAATCTAACTGCCAGCCATGATGACCTGTCTGCTAATGCATTTCTAGTTTATTTATGTTCCTACATGAGTACTTGAGATAGCCTCTGTTTGATTAGTATGAGCTTGATAGGGTTAAAATGAGTTGGACAAGTTTTAATAAATTAGGATGCCTATTTAAAACCTAAACTTAATGTCTTCTTTCATGTTTATATTGTCTTTTGTCTACTTTAAATGATATGCACTGCACTTTCATGACTTTCATTATATTACAGTGTTGATAAGCAGATAAAGAACAGATAAAATATCTAAACCAAATGATAAACACATTGTACATTTCCTTGCGTAAGCTCATACATTTGGAAAACAAGGTCATGGATTTTATTACAAGGGCGATAAAGCATATTTATCTCAGATTACCTGTTTTGATAAAGTATCAGTGCGTTAAAAACTTGCAGTGCATTTAAAGCTGACCCCTTGTTGTTTTCTGATATAAAAAGGCTGATGAGTACTCATTATCCAGTGAGCTTCATGTCATCTTCGAGAAAACTTCAGTAGCTTTTAACACAAAGGTGGGTGAGTTTAACTAAAAATGTCCTACATTTGTCACTGTGATCATATAACCTTGTCAAGATAAGTTTTGTGTACATGCTTTCATTTTAATTCAAATGTTTTTTTTTCTTAATTACCCACTAATTAAGTACGGTTAGAAGAGAAGACGAAAAATTCAGTTGCATTCTGTTAAGTCCTAAAACAAACTCTCAGTAAATTCATTAACAAATCTGATTATAAATGATTTTACTGTATCAATAAATAAAATGAGTAAAAAAACACACATTAATAAAATGGAAAACGCTAATCAGATTTGTTCTTCCTTTTCATTTGTAGGACAATGGAAATGCACGTGTTTTCCCTGCTTTGTATTTTTGTGATGCCTTATTTTACAGACACAACTACTGCTAAAGGTACAGTTAAAAATGACAAAATATTGTGATAATGCAAATATACTTTGGCTGTAGCCTATCAATCGCATTAAATCGCAGGATGTTACATTTATATCAAACTTTTTTGTAATTTTATTGCAATGTCTTTTGGACAAAAAATGATTTGATACATTTGTATGTTACCTTTGGCAGTTTTATAATTATTTTGTGTTTCATTATTGTTTTAATTTGACTGAAAAGGCTTTAATTATCTTATAATGCAGTTTAAGTATAGATATGTTACTGAACATGTTTTTAGACTGTATTTCACATTTCAGTAGAAGATGTTCTTATCAAATGAGTGCCAATATAAACCCATTGTTAAAATCATAACAATGATGTCTGGGCAAAATAGAAAAAAAATATATATAATTTCAAATGACTTATTTATTCATTTTGTTACACTCAGCATTTTTACTAAAATAATTTTTTGATTTCAGCCAAAAATCTCGCTTTATATGGCAAGGCCACACAAGCAGAATTGGTTGATAATCCTTGGGCACCATATGGTGGTGCCAGTAACGCCATTGATGGCAATCGTGATTCAAATTACGATCATGGATCCTGTACTGCCACTAGATTGCAGAATAACCCATGGTGGAGGGTAGACTTACTTGACAAGTACATAGTGACCTCCATAACTATCACTAACAGAAAAGATTGCTGTCCTGAAAGGCTGGATGGAGCTGAGATACGCATCGGGAACTCTCTGGAGAACAACGGAAACAGTAATCCACTGTAAGAAAACCTTAAAAGAGCAAAGATTCTCCTAAAGAATAATTTAATGAGATTACATAGCCACTCTTATGAACAATTACATATTGTCCTCCTGCTGTTGTTTATATAGGGCTGGAAGGATTTCATCCATTCCAGGTGGAAGATCCCTCACTTTCAAGTGGAAAAAAGGCATTCCAGGCCGTTATGTCAATGTGGTCATACCCGGGAATAGACTTCTTACCCTCTGCGAGGTTGAGGTGTATGGTTATCCAGCTCCTGACGGTGACAATATTTATTTAGCTGTTGTTATTGGCCGTTTAAATGGGTTCAGATACTATATAAGGTAATCATGTAAAAGAGAGACAAAGTCCAGGGTCAAAACCATCTTCAACTTCCACATTGACTGACACTCTCCATTTTTTTCTCCAATAACAGAAAGCCAATAAAGTAATACTTTTGAGTATTTTTACAGTTCACGTTACAATAATGTTGCAGTTTATTTAAAATAAATGCTAATTGGTTTGATATTTTGTTACTGTATCTACTGCAATGACATTCATTCACTTTTAAGTGACTTTTTTGATCCAGACTGTAAAAGACATATTGTTTATTCAAAAGTAAGTTCTCATTTGGCATACAATTATCACTTTGTTGTAGGTGAAAATGTGGCTTTAAGTGGAGTAGCTACACAGATATCCCTCTATGGGCATGCAATTGCATCCAATGCCATTGATGGGAACAAAGATGGTGTCTTCACTCATGGATCCTGTTCCTGTACTGAAAGTGTCCTCAATCCCTGGTGGAGAGTGGACCTACGGAAAACACACAAAGTGTTTCTAGTTGTAATTACAAACAGAGCAGATAGTTTTCCTGAAAGAATAAATGGAGCAGAAATCCGAATTGGAAACAGTCTGGAAAACAATGGCAATGATAATCCCAGGTAAATTAATTCATTCTGATGTGTTAACATTCGTTCTCGTATGCCATTTGTATGTTGATTACACCTAAAAGTGTAACACTAATGGCTCTAATAAAGTAACATAACTTTAACAAATTATAGTCTTTATATGATCGGTCCTGTATTTTGGTCTGGATATGGATTGTGATTAAAGCTCTCTCTTTCTCTCTTCAGATGTGCTGTGGTCTCTTCCATTGATGCTGTTTTTTCCACCTCATTTGAATGTAATGGGATGGATGGACGTTATGTCAGTATAGTTATTCCAGGACGGCAAGAATATCTTACACTCTGTGAGGTTGAAGTGTATGGATCTCCATTGGACTGAGAAACACTCATATTTCTATGAACAATCTATATCAAAGTTTTAGGGCTATATATCATTGTAAGGCTTTACTTGAACTAAACAGAGCTCAGAAGGAAGCTAATAAATACTTTACATTACAGATCAATATAACAGATTTTTGATCAAAGGAAACATAAGAATGGACAAAACAACACAAATTTTTCCAATATAAGACAACTGTAAGAATTGTAGGCAGTACCAGTTTGCTATTTGGGATGAAGATGAATGTATGTTGTGAAATAAATAATAATTTGGTGAGTAAGTCAGGAGTGTCTTGGAATTTGTAAAATAAGACAAGTTCAAATGTTATATTATGTTTTATATTGTTGTTTTTTCTTCTTTTTGAAATAAAATGCTTTAATGGTAAAACATGAATAAATAAAAACTAAAAAAAATACAGAGTAACACACAACACAAACTGTCAAATACATTCAAATTGACATTTCCTCCCCCAAATATTACATATTTCATATCTCTTCACTGTGGCTTTGCATTTTCATTCTGGTACTCATATCAGTTTCTAACATGACAGCATTATAGGCCAACAACAAATGCAAAGAAAAAAAAATTAATAATAATATGTCAAGCATGTTCTATATTCAAGCTCTCAATCTACTATCTTCATTCACTTTCACCAGAATTGTTTTATAAAATGTAGCACTCTCCATGTTTTACTCTTTTCCAAACTCTTGATATTGATATGCTAAAATATGAGAAATGGCAAAAAGCATAACAACTATCCTGATTCTAAAGTTGCAGATGGTAAAATGCTTAATCTATGTAGCTCAGTAAAGCATTTAGAGTCCACCCAAATGGAAAAAAAAAAAAAAAACTTATCACTCATTAGTGCTCATGACTTTCTTTTTTGTGTGTAAATCAAAATTAGTTTAGAAGAATGTCCAAGCTGCTTTTTCCTTGCAACAAAAATTAATGGTCAATACAGCTGTCAAGTGAAGATTTTCAGTGAATAAATTAATAACTTACAGAATTTTTTTTCCTCACACAAAGCTATTATATGGCTTCAGAAGACTTAGAATATAGTGCAAAAGCCAAACTTTAAAGATACTTTTATGATACTTTTAGACCTTTTTGGAGCTTGCAGAATGGTCTCCATCCACTTACCTAGCATTATGCTAAACTACTCTTCTGGTGTTTCAGGAAAGAAAGAAAGTCAGATTGGTTTGATACGATATATGGGTGATAGGCCAGTGGTGGCTTGGCGGTTAAGGCTCTGGGTTAATGGGTTACTGACCCAGGTTGGGGGTTCAAGCCCCAGCACTGCCAAGATACCATTGTTGGGCCCTTGAGCAAGGTCCTTGACCCTATCTGCTCCAAGGGTGCTGACCCTGCGCTCTGACCCCAGATTAGTTGGGATATGTGAAAACAACTGCATTTCGTTGGTACTGCACAATGACAATAAAAGTTGCATCTTAATTAAATTATGCCATCATTTTCATGTAAGGATATGCTATCTTTTTATAGAGCTAATCATATTATCTTGACAAAACCAGCATTTGTTATTTAAGCTTCATTTCTAATCTAAATTTCTTTACTCAGCTTTTAAAAGATTCCCAGCAATCCATGTCATCATAAATTATCTTCTAGAGCATAATCCTCATGATTTGTTTTTCCAGTTATTGACAATGTTTTGCCACACATCCATATGGATTAATCAGATTATATTTAGACATGTTTAATTACTCTCTTCAATTTAAGACCATCATCAACCTCTGGAAACCTTCCAGGATGGATCACCATAATTAGCCCGAGTATTTTTTATTTATTACAACAAACCGTTTTCAAGAAAACTTTTAATCATATTGTGCATAATGAGGAAGTTTCAATAGAGAATTGTAGCTAATGTCCTGTTGTGAAATTATTATTTTGTGCAGATTGTTTTGATTCATGATCACTGTGCAGTATGTACTACTTTTTCAGAAAATGATGCAACTAGCGCTCTTGCAACTCAATCCTCAACATTGGAACATTTTGAAGAAAATCAAGCCTATAATTCCACAACCAATAATGTTTAAATTAATATTCTGGGTTCAATACAAGTTAAGCTTAATTGAAAGCATTTGTGGCATAATGTTGATCACCACAAAAATGTATTTAAACCTTTCTTTAAAAAAAAAAAAAAAAAAAAGCAGAAATCGAGGTTACAGTGAGCAGGATTATTTTCCCATTGTAAGTGCCTCACTGTAACCAAGATTTTAGTTTTTTTTTTTTTTTTTAAAGGAGGGACAAATTTATATAAATTTTTGAGGTAATCAAAATTATGTTGATAGAGCTTAAATTGTATTTTTTTGTACTTTTTAACTGTAATGATACAAATTCCACGATGCAAATAAATCTTAAGCAAACTTTTGTTTTTATCTTCTTTTCTTTTTTGATTTCGGGGTGAAATATGAACGTAATATTTGTGGTGATTTTTCATGAGAGGTCGGAACAGAATGGCAACTCTGTACTGTTACTGGAGCATCAATGGAGGGAAGGGATGGTAGTTCAGGACGTGATCCAGAAATGGAGGATGAATCATATGGTGGAAACAAAGGAGAGAAAGAATGGTGGAAAATAGTTAATTGGTAGTGGAAAGGAAGATCATTCTGTCAGGCTATATAGGGAAGATTCATAGGTAATGTTGAAATTCACCAGTGGCGGGTCATGAATTAAAAGTCTAGGCCTTTAGTGTGATTCATGCCATTAAGAAAACACAGTTTCACAATGAATAAGACACCATATGACTTATGTCGCAGCTAACTAATACCGATTGACATTTTAAAATCACATCCACGCACGAAAGCCAGAACTTGAAACAACACTTAATGCTCAAGCAAGTGCAAGTGCTCAATTTTCTGTGTGTGGCTCACTGCATAATGGAGATACAAAAATGGAAATAAGGGTTTCATGGCACAGAAAATGAATCAGTCCCACAGGATGTCTCATTAGCTCTGCTCTGTTTTAATTAAAACAGTTGTTTTACTTTTTAATCCTTTTAAATCTTTCAACTTTTGATCATACAGTGATGAAACACTGAGGATTATCAAAAGAGATTATAAGGTTTTATACACCTGTTTCATGCGTTTGTTAAACAAGCTTTAATATGGAATAATGTGGAAACAAACAAATTTATCGATATTTCTTAATAAAGTGAATGTTTATTACTTATTTTGTATATCTCCTTGATTGTCGACATGTTTGTGTGACATCATGCCCCTGCATATCGGCGAAATCAGTGTTGACAATTTCTGCACGAGCCAACAAGTTGTAATTCTGACTCAAAGATGCATTCCATTGCACTTTTCCTAGTAGGAAGTTATAAAATCTGACATTCCGAGTTGAATGGAACGCAGCACTACTTTTCAAAACTTGATCCGACACTGAATGCTCAAGCAGCCTTATTTACACTTAGAAAACTCCTGATGTTGCTATAACAATGCAAAAAGCACTTACCAATTTACTTTAAGGCAAAATCACTCCGCCTTTCATGTTTATTAAATTAAACAATCACACGGTCATGCAGAACATCTCTCTTTCTCAATGGCGATAGCGGCAGTAATGACAATAGACTCAGATCTCGCGCTCGCTTTCAAGCTACGTCACTTAAAGTGTGATTGCATCACTCAAGGCCAGCAAGAAGGCCTCAACCGGGACATATCCTAAAGGTCACACAGAGCAAAAACAAATAAATCAATCTGATTGGCTGATGAATATGACCATTTGACATTAGACATGCATTCATTTACACTGTTGTTGAGGGATTCTTTGGAAATTCTGAAGGCCTGATGGGGTGAGGCTCAAACTCACGCGCTGCTTCGGGCCATTTGTGAAACAGTTGTCAGACTTCACTTATAAGCATCAAGGAATAAATTCTGACTGGATAAACTTTTTGTTTTTCTCTATTTGTTTGTAGATTAATTAAGAGTGGAAAGCGATTAAAAATACATAGGCAAAAAGGTGATTGAGAATGAAAGGATGAAAAATTTGTATTTTTTTTGGCATGTTAGGGCAGCAGAGAAGGCTTTGCTGGACCTGAGAATTCGCCACTGAAATTCACAGACCCTGATATTATGATAAACCCTATCAAACTAACTAGAGCCCTGAAAAAAGCTTTGGGAGATATAAAAAGTGCAAGGAAAATGAGGAATGGAAATTTACTAATCTTGTGTAAGGATGAAAAAGAGCAAAAAGCTGCATTGGGCATAACATCGATGCAATGTCAAACAGTTTCATGCACTATACCATATAAGAAAGCTTGGATAAGAGATGTAATGTCATGGTAGATTTCTTCAAAACAGCAATCGAAGTGCAGTAGAGTCAAAGATTTCTGGAGACGCAAAGTTCTGATTCCAAAATGTATCTTTGTTTATTAATATGTTACATGTGATTTTCTCCTCAGCAGATTTCCATGTGATATCAGCAAAATGTTAATTTTCATGGTCAAAAATTGTTGGGGGCCCTCCCTCCCCCCAGGCAGTCAAGGGCCCCGGGTACTGGCCCGGTCGGTAATCCATCCCTGACTCCAAGTTTGATATATGATTAGATAATAAGGAGCATGCTCTTTATAACAAAGAGACCTTTGTCTTTTGCTCAAAAACAGGATGTTCCATTTGAACTCATGATCACAATACCATAAACATAATGCTTTTTCTAGCTGCAAAGTACCTATTATATTTTCTTTCACACTAGCAAAAGAATAACTATTTCAATTGATATGCATAAAACACACTATAATCACTTCATATAGTTGCATACTAAATTATTACATTAAAATATACCATAGTAATCGCTGGATTACCAACGGATGTCTCCACTGACAGAATAAAATGTTGTGCTAAGGTGATTGAAGCAAAGTGTCTACAGTGTGTACACTGTAAAAATCCTGTTGTTTATACAAAAAAAAAAAATGGAAGCTCTGGTTGCAAAACAACTTTATCGAAAAACCTGTAAATTTTACAGTTTAAAACTGTTGTAAATTACATGACCACACGGGCACTGTAAAAACATCATAAATTTGATATTAACATTCTGAAACTGTAGAAATCAGCTTTTTGTTTATAAGGTATTGTTAATCACCATAAAAATTACAGAAGAGCACATAAAGTTCACCAATAGTAACTCTCTTCCAGGAGCAATGACCAATAAACATGTAGAGACAGTGCTCAGTGTCACTCACACAAACAATAATCACCATCAGGGTGTTATCTAAACATCTAAGCATTAACTAAACTACATTAAATATAAAACAGAACTCCCCAATGTATTTAAATTATACTGAAAATAAGAAGAAACATAATTATTCCCATTAAATATAATGAAATGTATAATTGTGGGAACTCCCGATTATGTTTTTTTACTGTATATATATATATCTAATAATTTACTGTAACAAGTACATGTACTTTCTTGTTAAACATAATGTACATTTTTACCATTAATTATTCAGGAAATTTGTACTTTTTACATCTAAAAAAAATATTTAAAAAACTACTGTATTGTCTTTTAAAATATATAAAAAAATGTGACTGTATATTTTACAGTTAAGACTCGTTAATCAATGAAAGTTTTTTCTGTACTATTTTTACAGTCTTTTACCATTAAAATTACAGACATTTTTACAGTGTAAGAAACAAAGAAAAAATGGATATCTTATCGGTAATGCTACAATTTGAAGAGGAAAAGATGCCTGATTATTTATTGGATATGTAAGTTACACGGTACGACCTTACAGTCCTCCACAAATTGCCAAAAATATGGTCTGCAGAGGGAAACAGTAATCGATTGTATTATTCAGATGTAGTCTCTTGCACCCAACACTTAACATACGTAACTTTATCTCACATCTCCAGTGATGCAATCTGTTATCATTTACAGTGGCTTTAATGTTCAGTTGCTTATCTTATTTTTAGCAGGTTCTGATAATGCAGCATGATTTAAAAATAACAAGTGCACAAATATATATATAAATATATATATATATGTTTTTGTATGCATCTATGTAGTACATCAGTGATTTTTAATGTATATCTTTCATTTTCCTTCCATGCAGGGGCTTTTTTGGTGTCAATGAAAATTGGAATTGAGACACACTGACTTCGGTATGGAGAGTAATTGGACTTCTAATAGGAACAACATGAGATGACAAGCATTAAACAAAGTTTAATGTCATGTACAAATGAATGTACTGTATGTGTCTACCAAACAAAATAGATGTCGTCAAGGCAATCAAAAATTAGGAAGAGTCTGTAGAATGAGGGACCCCACTAGAATATTTACATCAGGTGAGTGAAACCTTGTAGCTTCTGTTTATGTTGAGCATATCAAGTGATATATCTGTGTATTCATTAGTAAACATGTCATGTCCTACACATTTAGAATAATATCTTACCTTGACATCATAAAACCATACTGTATAATTTCACATGTCATGTCAGAGTTCTGTCAAATTGATTATTCTGAAATGTCGCCGGTTACTCAGGTCTTGGTCTGGATCTCGGCCTATGGTCTTCGCTGTGTGTTTACTATCGCATTAAATGCGATTCATATTTCAGCCACTAGTTGGCGCTGCATCTTTACCATTACTGAGAATATACAAGCGCAGTACTTCTGCCTCGGTCATACCGCATGTGTTCAGCAAGTACCATCTGTCATCACATGAATGTAAGTGAAAGAACTATGGTTTAACAACACAAAGCATACATTAATGACTTGTGATTACATCTGCCATGACATCACTTGCGGTAATCGCGTGACCCAATAAGCTTGTGACGTTGCGAGGTGTTCTTTATTGGCGGGAGTAGGGCTGAATGATTACGACTAAAATCATAATTAAAGATTTTTCCCCCGGGTATTGTAATCACTATTAATTAGATCTATTACTATAATTTTATTGCATGCCATATTTATGCAGCTACATATCCCAAACCAGCTGAGAACTGTTTTCCTGAATTAGTTATATTTATTTATTTATTTATTATTAGCCTAAGACAGTGACCAAACGGACAACTTTACAGTGTTCCTCTTCTTGGCAGCATGAAATAAAACTTATTTAAATTGTGATTAAATTATACAGAAAGCGAGCAAAACGCGCGCCATTTATAATCACTGAAGCTGTCAATCACCGAGTTATGCATTCTCCCCAAAACTCCCATTATAATCAATAAATCTGTAGGAATCGCACAATAAATGTCTTATTTACATAGTTTTTACTATATAATTAAGCACGTACAGAACTCACGGCTGAGCCAATGAATTAAACGCCTCTGATTGGTCGTTGCATTTATGCGCTCAGCTGACATATCTGTGATTTATATATAATAATAACGTATATGAAACACATTTCTCAATTAACCATGCTTTTGGGAAGTCAGACTAATTTCAATGAATCAGTTCTTTCAAAATGTGATTTTCAATTATTGCGAATATTTCACATTTCACTGTTATTTTCAGTGCATAACTGTATGCATAGTTGTTTGAATAGTTTAATAGTATGCATAATTATTAATAGTGTATATGCAGTGAAAATCAGACTAATGCCATGCAGACATCAATTGTTGTGCACAGGCCAATTCAAATCAATTCACTTCAGTTGTATTATTTTATATATTTTTATATTACGAAGGCATCTCGTAAAACTGGACTGTTTTCCCAATATAGCAGTCTGGAAAATGTCAGAACCTGCAATGGTAAAAAGATTCTGACAATAAGAAATGGAGAGCAACAAGAAGTGGATCACATGTTACAACATCATCATTCAATAGGAAAGTTAGTCGCGTTGTTTTTGACATGTTTATATATATATATATTACAAAAAATTACATTTCTTATTATCATATTACAATATTTTGATTTGTTAATAAATGGGGGTATTTTCCAGAGGTGGGGTCTTGATCTTGTGGTCTTGATCTCAAGATGTCTCGAGACCATATAAACGTGGTCTTGGTCTGGGAGGGTCTAGTCTTGGTCTTGTCTTGATCTCAAGGTGTCTAGTCTTGGTCTGGGTCTTGTCTTGACAACACCTCTGCTCATATACAGTTGTGGCTGTTCTAATAAAAACAGACAGGCTATTCCAAAGCTGCGGCGCAGCTACAGCAAACACACGGTCACCTCTTAATTTTAGTCTAGTTCTTGGGACTGTTAATAACCTCTGGTTTGAGGACCTCAGAGATCTCTCTGAGTGATGCTCAGACAGGATATCAGCAGGTAAGATGGTGCTGGAACATTTAAGGATTCATAAACGAGGAGTAAGACTTTGAAATCAATTCTGCAGTGAACTGGAAGCCAGTGTAACGAGACTAAAACAGGGGTGATATGTTCACGTTTCCTGACACCAGTCAGAAGCCTAGCAGCTGCGTTCTGTACAGTTTACAATTAGGAAAGAGATGATTGACTAAAACTGTAATGAATGCAGGAAGAGTCAAGAGAGCAGGAGTAAACAAAACTTCACAACAGTCTCTTAAACACCTAGTGAACTCTGGTGACCGCTAGGGCAAAAGACTCAGGTGTGACAAATACCCATATAAAGTGCATTGCAATAGTCAAGCTGTGAAGTAATAAAAGCATGAATTGCTATTTCAGAACTCTTAATAGAAAGAAAAGTCATCACCTTAGCCAATGTTCGTAAATGGAAAAAAATAGAGTTGACTTGTTTGTCAAATTTAAGAGCATTATCAAAGAACACACCTACATTTTTCATGCACGATTTAATTCAAGTTTAAACATCCTGCAATATTTGCCAAAAACGCCTAAAAAAGGCCTACCCAAATTAAAATGCATGCTGTTCTTGAACCCTTTGGAGTATATGCATGCTTTTGGTCTCTTTTGAAAGGGGAGACTTTGAGGTTTGTTCCTAAATGGTCAGAATCACTGTAAGTCTTACTTGTATTGAGTAATTGAACTTTGAACACACTCAAAAAGGGGAAATAAACTCCGCCTACATTTTTTTTTTGTAAAAAGATGCCTGCAGATAACTACAGCTGGGAGGACATAGCTGGAAAACACAATTAGATCATAGCATGAAGCCTTACCAAACCCAATATAAAATTTGATAACAATACATTAGAAAATGAGTGTTTTACACATGTTTATCCAAGTGTATGTATAGGCTTCAAGGATATTGATACCTGGCCACACCTCTAAAATGCACTGACTGGCTAAAATGACCTGTCCATCTAAAGTCCAGGGGTCAGCGGACATTTTGACATAAAAATATCTGTAATGTTTACATGTTCAAGGTAGATTCATCAAAGAATACAAAGTTGTGTCAGCTCTGTCGGTTAGCTCGAAATGCTACGTGGGTGTTTATTGATATATAAATGTGTTATGGACCAAAAACTTTGTTGAATTGGATTGTATGGACCCTTTACAGTGTAACTAAACCATTTTTGATGGAATGAAGTGGATCAGTAGAGTAAGATGAGCATTATAAGTGAGTTTCTACCATTTTGGATTCGTTTATTTTGCTGTAAGTGGTCTGATAAATACACCGATTGTACCCGCTGTGTTAAGTGTATATTAAAATGGTTTACATCGTTCGAATCACAAGAGTCTCAGCTTTCCAACGATGTAAGATATGTGTATCTTTTGAGTTTTTGCATTTCGAATTACATGAAGATATTGCGCAATAGTCGGCCGGGCCCGCAGACGACCCGTTGGGATGTTAAAAGGTTAAAAAGAAATATGGACATCCAAGCCTTTAAGTCAGAGAGGCAGGCCAGAAACGAGTCAATACCATTCTTATGTTTCAAAGGCAGATAGATTTGGGTGTCATCTGCGTAGCAGTGAATAGATATATTGTATTTCTTAAAAATAGAACTAAAGGAAGCATATAGAGAGAAAATAAATTAGGAGCAAGAATAGAGCTTTGGGGAAACCACAGGTAAGCAGAGCCAAACCAGAGGAAAATTCACCAGTATTAACTGAAAAACTCCTATTATTAAAATAGGATTGAAACCACTTACATACCAATACATTGCTCTAAACGAGAGATCAGGACAGCATGGTCAACTATATCAAAAACAGCACTTAAATCTAAAAGCACAAGAACTACAAACTGACCAGAATTAGTAGATAAAAAAAAACATAATTTAAAATTTTTACTAGTGCTGTCTCAGCAGAGTGGTATTTTCTAAAACCTGCCCAAGTTAAACCAGGAACGCACAATCCCTCCATCAGTGTTCAGACTGTCCGCAATAGGCTGAGAGAGGCTGGACTGAGGGCTTGTGGGCCTGTTATAAGGCAGGTCCTTAACAGACATCACCAGCAACAACGGGGCACAATATATATATATATATATCAGTCATTAGAGTCTTTCATCTAAAAATGTCCTTAAAAACAGAAGCCTCTTCCCATAAAGTGATGCAGGCGAAATAGGGAGCTGAGGTGTCGAGTCTGGAACAACTGGAATATTCCAGAAGTGCAATGGTTCCAGGGAACGCCACCAAACGAAGCGGCTCTTCCACGTCTTTTCCGGCACTTCCTCTGAGGTAGAGAGCACGGCAGGTGGCGCAGACATGCAGGTTAGGACGCCAGGAGAGGCGGCGGAGCGTGCTGCGAGCCTAGCTGAACTCGATTTAAGAATTCCTCAGCGGTGAATTTAATGTTCAAATGTGATTGCCGGTCATACACTAGAAGCGGCAAAACACTTTGGCTTAAAACACAATAAAACAAGCAAACTAAGGACCAAGCCAGGTAGCTGATGACATACCACACACAACAGCGCCATCTTGAAACCAGGTCAATCACTTGCATTGTAAGGGCCTACAGAGATGAAATAGTCTTCCAAAAACCTTCTTTTATATTATATATTATAATATTTGTCTACAAATATACCAACAGAATTTAGCATTATAAGAGTTTTCCCCACAAATCAAAACAAAGCATATCTTTCATTTTGTGAACTGCTGTACATGACAATACAAAAAAGATAACAGTATGGCCCAAAAATGATTCAAAGTTCAATTATTTCCTGATGTCATTGTAATGTCATAAGTAACTTTTCCTCACAATTTATCCAGCCTCTTTCTTTTGTTAAACACGATTACTGAACTAAAAGATTGACAAGGCTTCTCCTCTCGTTCAGTCGGTTCCTCGACCCTGCTGAAGCATCCCTAAATATTTTCTAGCAACTCCTGTGTTTTAATGATTTGTATTTATTAATTCTGTGTCCTTAGCTGTTGTGAGGGGAAAAATCACCTGCCATGCAACACCACTGACCAGGAGACTGAAGTTAATGTAAAGAGATGGCTTCAATTTGCCCCTGAAAGAGATTGAGGAAGGAGGAAGCGGTTGAGGAGAAAAGAAGAGCAGGACACTTTAACTTAATTGTTTAGGACATTTCTGACTTGACTCTCTCTCTCTCTCTCTCTCTCTCTCTCTCTCTCTCACACACACACACACATAGAAACAAATGCAGCTATTAGGGTGGGCAATAAAATAACTACTGTGATCATACAAATGTATTGTTTATATTTTTTGATCTGTTTATATTGTGTATGTATATAGCATCCTTTTGTCCCCTCTGCAAAATGTATAACTGTGATAATTGAAAACATTTAATTAATGCAATTTACCTGTTGCAGGTGTTAATTTTATTTCTCATAGTTCCATTTATTTGGTTTATTTTACTTTTAGTTCAAATTATTGTTAATATTTTGTGTATGTGCACTGAAAAAAAAAACACAAAATTATCAAAATTGTAATTTGACTGAAGAACCTGATTTTATTTTATATACAAAAATAAAACCTTTTCATGCAATAGTTGCTTTGTGGTTTATCCCTGGGCCGTAGGAAAACAAATGATGAGCTGGGCCAGAAAAAAATTGCTATGTAGGGGTGTGCTCTTTGACATAGATAAGGCTTTCCAGGTCACTCTCTAGTCCAGTTGGTGGCGGTAAAGCGCCAAACCGCCAATAAACTGTAGAAGAAGAAGAGGTAGAGGAAGAAGAATATTTTCGTGAGCTTTACCCTTCTATTGACTACATTGCCCAGAATGCATTGTCACTAATACCGGAAGTCGGACCTACAATCTCGTCGTCCTTTGCCGAAAACGTTTACCTTCGAGACACATAAGGTAAAATGTAAACAAAGGTGTATCGTAAAGCCAGGCAATATATACTTATTTTTACCACGTATTTATATTATTATTATTATTCTTTTATATCAGACTCTTCCTAAATGATCTCAGTGGTCATTGTAGCCCATAATCGAAACTACAGATTGATTGGACGTTAATGTCTGGTTATAATTCTACTACTAGAATTATACTACTACATTTTCCTTTGTTGATCATGCATTAAATAAACCGATTTTCAACCCATTTAAATTTCTAGAATGAAGAAGGAACACGAAGAAGTCATTTTGAAAGCATGTGAAGCAAAGTCTCTGCAGATTGGGGCAAAGATTCAGACGTTGTGGAGTGGTTATGGTGAAATATTAAGAGTCCACTTGCAGGGATGTGACAGACCCTCTGTTGTTGTAAAACATGTGAAGTTTCCCCAAAAACTGAAACATCCAGGGGGCTGGACCACAGATATCTCTCACCAACGTAAAGTGCGATCCTATCAAGTAGAAAGTTATTGGTACCAAAACTACACTGCCAATGAACGATGTCGAGTTCCCATTTGCCTTGCTGCCCAGTCATTTGGTGATGAGCAGTTAATTGTTCTGGAGGACCTAGATGTGGCCGGATTCCCAGATAGAAAGACCAGTGTTAATGATGCTGAAATAAAGGCCTGTCTCAGTTGGATTGCCAACTTTCATGCCCTGTTTCTTGATGTATCTCCAAAAGGACTGTGGCCTGTAGGGACTTACTGGCATTTAGAAACAAGACCTGAAGAGTTAGAAGCCATGTCAGATCAAAAACTCAAAGCAGCTGCTGCAGAGATAGACAACGTCCTGAACAACTGCTGTTTTAAGACAATTCTGCATGGTGATGCGAAACTAGCTAATTTCTGCTTCTCCCAGGACGGTTTACAGGTCGCAGCTGTTGATTTTCAGTATGTTGGTGGAGGGTGTGGGATAAAGGATGTTATTTACTTTTTGGGCAGCTGTATGAATGAGAGAGAGTGTGAAAAGAGAGTGCCTGGGCTTCTAGATCACTATTTTTCAGAGCTACGGATAAGCGTTGGCAAAAAAGCCAATTTCCCAGAACTGGAGAAAGAATGGCGAAGTATGTTTGCTTTCGCTTGGACAGACTTTCATCGCTTTCTCCTTGGATGGATGCCAGGACATCACAAGATTAATAAGTACAGCAAGACACTTGCTCAGGAGGTTTTAAACAAATTGAAGCAATCTCAATCAATGTGAAATACAGGAGGCAGATGGGTGTGGTTGAGTTTTGTACTGAATCTATAAAGGAATCTTGTAATGGTGGCTGTATGTTTCAGAACTGGTTGTATTCTGTATGTAATGTGAATGAAAATATGTACTGATTAATAATAAATATAAAGATACCCATCTACATGTAATGGAAGCCTGCTGGTAGGTAGCTGTGCATTGTGAAAACCTCCCTCCCTTGCCTCAAGTGGCACACTAGCGACTGACGCTAGAGGCTTTAACATTTAGCCTCCTCGTTAGCGTGTCTGCCTCCCTTGCCGGAGACACCAGTTCGAATCTTGCTCGGAGTGGGTTGAACAGGACCGCTTACATACACATTACTACACATGCAAATGTTTCATAATAGAAAGATTTTATAATTACACTGTTCTGATATAGAGATAATTAGAAACTTTCTTCATCAGTAATGCCATAAGGATGACTCAATAATTTCCTTGTGAACTAATTAAGTTAGGATATGCCAAAATATCATCATAATAATTCAATCATAATTAATATGCTGTATTCTGCTCCAAGATAACGTGCATCCCTTTTGCATCTATCTGTTCTGTCTGCGTAATCAACTAAAATACCTTCAAATAAATTGTCTGTTTGATGTCATGGGTGAAAATATATTTAATTATACATTTAAAAAATATATATGTATTTTTTATGTACACATTTAAATAATATGACAAATTTCCATAAAATTAAATTGAGTCATCTTGGACTTCCAATGATTCAAACTCAATAGTTTTTAGTTACAATGCCATTGTAAAATGTCTCTATTCACAGACAGCCACGATTAATTTAATCCATGGGAGAAAGTGTGCAATAACACAGCAGTTACTGAGATTAAGCAAAAAGCATTTGTCTGATCGTGTGATTTTAACATGACATCCCCCATGAGGGGACCCTCTCTATGCAGAATAAAACAACTTTAAAAAGGTTATTGATATGACTGGATTCTTCATTTTTCATGTGTGGTCATGATTTTATACATGTTTCACAAATTTGTCATATTATTTAAATGTGTACATAAAAAGTACATATATATTTTTTCCGGGCCGCGTCATCAGAGCGTGCGTGAACCAACTGGCTGGTGTATTTAACTGACATTTTCAACCTGTCTCTCTCCCTGTCAGTAGTCTCCACATGCTTCAAAACATCAACCATTGTGCCTGTACCGAAAAATCAATTGCCTAAATGACTGGCGTCCTGTTGCTCTGACCCCCATCATCAGCAAATGCTTTGAGAGGTTGATCAGAGATTACATCTGCTCTGTTCTGCCCACCTTTTTGGACCTATTACAGTTTGCCTACCGTAACAACCGCTCCACTGATGATGCTATTGCATCTACAATACACACTGCTCTTTCCCACCTGGAAAAAAGGAACACATATGTGAGAATGCTGTTTGTAGACTACAGCTCAGCATTCAACACCATAGTGCCCTCCAAGCTTGATGTGAAACTCCGGGCTCTGGGCTTAAACAGCTCGCTGTGCAGCTGGATCCTGGATTTCCTGTCAGGCAGACGTCAGGTGGTTAGAATGGGCAGCAACATCTCCTCACCACTGACCCTCAACACTGGAGCCCCGCAGGGCTGTGTTCTCAGCCCACTCTTGTATTCCCTGTACACACATGACTGTGTGGCAACACATAGCTCCAATGGCATCATTAAGTTTGCTGACGATACGACGGTAGTAGGTCTGATCACTGACAATGATGAAACAGCTTACAGAGAGGAGGTGCACACTCTGACACGCTGGTGTCAGGAGCACAACCTCTCCCTCAACGTCAGTAAAACCAAGGAGCTTGTAGTGGACTTCAGGAAGAAAGACAAAGAACACAGCCCCATCATCATTAATGGAGCACCGGTGGAGAGAGTCAGCAGCTTCAAGTTCCTCTGTGTCCACATCACTGAGGAACTCACATGGTCCGTCCACACTGAGGCCGTTGTGAAGAAGGCTCACCAGCGCCTCTTCTTCCTGAGATGGCTGAGGAAGTTCGGAATGAACCACCACATCCTCACACGGTTCTACACCAGTACTGTAGAGAGCATCCTGACTGGCTGCATCACCGCCTGGTACGGCAATAGCACCGCCCACAACCGCAAAGAACTGCAAAGGGTGGTGCGAACTGCCAGAAACATCATCGGAGGTGAGCTTCCCTCCCTCCAGGACATATATAACAGGCGGTGCGTGAAAAAAGCTCGGACGATCATCAGAGACTCCAGCCACCCGAGCCATGGGCTGCTCTCACTGCTACCATCAGGCAGGCGATATCGCAGCATCAGGACCCGCACCAGCAGACTACATGACAGCTTCTTCCCCCAAGCAATCAGTCTTTTGAACACTTGATCGATCACGATCAACAATCAGCACTGCACTTTATAAAATCTTCATCTTGTATCACATACTGGACTGTCAATATATTCTCCCCATTTCACTTAGTGTACATATATTTTTATATACCTTATCCAGTGTATGTGTATTTTATATTGTGTGAATTGTTTACTGTACATTGTACATCAGTACTATGTTGTGTAATTGTGTACATTTGATATGTAAATTGTTGTGTAATTATGTGTACATTTGTTATGTAAATATGTTGTTTACTGTAAAGTGGTTTATGTCTCGTCACTGTCATGACTGCTATGTTGCTCGGAACTGCACACAAGAATTTCACCTACTGTTGCACTCGTGTACACAGTAGTGTGACAATAAAGTGATTTGATTTGATTTGATTTGGGTTTCAAAATTACAATTAATTTCTTTAGAAGTAAAACTTTTAAATGCGGAATAAAATACTGAGAGCTCCTTTAAGAATATAAGCGAAGTATTTAAAAAAAAATTAATAAGTATGTGTAAGTATTTTTTTAAAGCTTAATGAAAACAAAAAATCCCAAAACTATTGACCTACACCTTGGTAAATGGCAAAACAGCTAGCTTTGGTATTAATCCAAAAAATGTCTACTTAGCAAAGCTGAAGTATGTAACTTTTTCTGTGTTAAAATATTTTCTCTTATCCCAGCATAAAGGTGCTGTAAGTGATTTTTTCATAGAAAAGTATGCAAAGAAAATAAGTCAAGTATAAGTAAAGATAATTTTTTGTCACTCCCTCCTCACAGCTTTGGTAACTGATTTTTTAAAACCCTATTCCAAAGGGAAATATATTATAAAGTACAGTGTAATAAATTTACACTAAATATTTTTAAAATTGAAAATATAAAAAAAATATGCTACATTTATGTTGTCAAAGAAGGCGGAAACGTGTCATAACTGGTCTGTGAAAAGGGCCCTTAAAGCGAATTTGGGATCTTTGGAGTGCAGGGTTATGGAAAGAGGAGGCGTGGCTAATTCAACATTAAATGTATTTTATAGTAAAGAACATATTTTCCCCAGTTAGCAAAGGATTGTGTAACCCGTCCGTTAATTTTCTACTGAGCACCGTAATCTTTCCATGAACCGGCTGATATCTTACGAAATGAAACCGCACTTTCAGGCTGATCTAGGAACAGCCTTTAACACGCCGCACCTTCATTCGATAACACAGAGAAATTCCAAAGCGGATCTCAGGTCAGCCTTTATGGGCCCCGCATACGTAGGTGGAAACATCTCCAAATGTACGGAACTGTCCGCTCTGTTCACCTGACGACATTTCCGGAGTTACGCCCGACTCCATTTTACACGAAAACTATCTTTGGGGAAGATATATCATTTTTATTCGGGGTGCGTATAGTTCCCATTTTCTTTCCAAATTATTTTAAAATATTATCTTGATTTTTATAAATGTACCCACATTCTAAACAGTCTTCCGGTCTTTGAGTTTAATGTTGAGTGGCTAACTGACTAGCTGGTCATCATCGTCTGGTGTTGATTGTTTGTTTTCTATGTATTTAAGATTAAAGTAATATTTAAACAATAATTTTTAAGCGAAAGCTTATGCAATTCACCTAGATTTGCACCTTAGGCAGACAGTTAGTTTGAGGTGATTATATGTTTGTTTAGTTACCTAACTGTCTGGTTGGTAACTGTCCATATATCTTATGTTTTTGACATACTACATAGTTATACTGCATGTTTTTCAGTTGAACGGCTTCTCAGAAAAACATACATGTAAATGTTATATGATTTTTAATGAGCTGGTTCAACGTTTATGTCATTAAATGTGGATTTATTTCTTCTGCTCGGATCACTGATAAAAACTATTATATTTAAGTGCGTTTTGAACCGCATTAAAGATAATTTACGGTTTGAAATGATAAATCTACAAAACTGTAAATGCGCTGTCGTAGACATGTAAATAATGTTGCATGGGATTCTTCGTGATTTGTGGAAATTTCAGAGACTGATTTGACTCAGTTTGATGGCTTTGGTTTGTTGTTGACAAATATATTGTTTATATGGATGATATGTCAACTAACTAGTCATTTTATTTAACACTTGTTGGGGTAATTTCTGACCCGTTTTGGTTTCTTTAATAAAAATGGTTTCGTTCATCTCAGTGGGCCAAGGCTTGGTTACTTTTCTTTCATTTGCCATTTGAACTTACAAAAAACTTTTTGGATTTGATGAGTTTAGCCCCTGTGGCAAAAAAGTAACACATGTGGTGTTCTGGGTCATTTTTGACCCACCATTGGAAATTAATGGGAAAGACTAAAACACAGAGCAATTATAACTCTAAGCCTATAATGCTGATTTCTCATGTAAACTGTTGACTCAAGAACTCAAAAAAGGTTTAAATGACAAAAATGATCTGTGAAACAATTTACAAATCAGGACGGTCAATATAAGCCTAGCGTGACATATTTAGGTGCTCATTTTGTAGAATTATAAGACGTTTTATGGCCTAGAAAATTAGTATTTCACAATGCCAATATGCAAGAGTAAATTCAACTTTTGAAAATTTTCACAAATCCGGTTTTGTATGAAACTAGTGTTTTTCTATCATAATTATGTGTTTGCAGAATGTGACCTCACAAAGCCTATAACACTGATTTTTCAGATATACTATTGATTACAGAAATCAAAAAAGGGTTAAGAGACAAGAACTGATCTGTGAAAAAAAATCACAAATCATGAAGGTCTTTTTGAGCTTACTGTTGACTCGTCTAGGTTGTCCGTTTTTAGAATTATAAGCTGATTTCTCTAATGGCTTTATCCATTGACACTGCCTATATTGTTATTATTACACAAGGCAATGGGGGTAGAGCAATAAAACACAATCAAACACAACTAAATGTGTTTGTGGAAGGTTTCACAAATCAGGCTCTATCTAATACAAATTAATTGTTATGAACCCAGATTGCGTGTTTTCTGGAAATAGCCGTTGAAAATGATGAGCGCTTATTTTCACCTTCCCGATTCATGGACTTGAAAAGAGCTGACAGGAAAACAAACTGCCTTCACAAATCAGACTGATGGTGGTTTCAGTCCTCTAAGTGTTCAACATTTGAAGTTATATACATTAGAAAATGTATATGGCCGATTGCAAGGCAGAGGATGATGTCATCTGAACTCACAAATCATGAAGAATCACATGCAACATTATTTACATGTCTACAACAGCGCATAGCGGATTTATAGCCAATTGAATTTGAATTTCAAACCACAAACTATTTTTACTGCGGTGCATTTTGAATAAACTTTCCCTGCAATTTCACTTGCTAGCTCAGCTGTGCTTGTGTAACAGGTGTATCTCTTTCCAAGAGGAAAGTGTCATGTTTTCATTTTTGCAGTAATATAATCTACTTTCTTCCTCTGATTTCCTTATTGTAGGTTGACAAAGTACCCCAACCTGTCTTTTTTGTCACATTCCTCTTACTGAAGATGCCAGCTGTATGATGACACTGAAACTGCCTGGAGATAAACATGAAAGATAACTACACAGTTTGTTATCAGTCATGAATCAAGTCTGAGGACGAAAAATATCCCTGGCAAGAGTTGCTTTATTATGAAACATGGACCAGGGTACAGTTGACAGCCCTGTCACTCTTGTCATCAAGGCACCCAATCAGAAATATGATGACCAGACCATCAATTGTTTTTTGAATTGGACAGTAGAGAAATTGAAAAAACACATCTCCAACGTTTATCCCAGCAAGCCGGTGAGTTGTTGTGAACGTGAGTCACATTAGCTATACGCATGTGGTTTCGTGGCTTACTAACTTAGCATTAAAGCTGATGTGTGTAATATTATCGATGTTAAAGATACTTTCTACCATCCCAGATTAATATGAATTGATCATTTACAAAGTAATCCATTCGTAGATTGATTTCCCTGGAAAGAACATTCAAACATATATCTATTTGTTTGAGCTTCCCGGCCAGCCTGACAGCAAGTTTGGTGTGGGACTTTCTGTTAGTTTGATTAGTGGCAGACGGAGGGTGTATTCAGAATTCAGTTTGAAAACAATATACATGTTTGTTTTCCCAAATTCCATTTGGTGACACTAGTGCTGCAGAAAAGAACCCCTTCAGATATAAATGTGGGTCTGTTATTAAATTGATCTGTCCAACAAGAAGAGTGGGCAGAGCTCGTTTATATGAACATATACAGTTCTGTGCAAAAGTTTTAAGCACTTAAGATGTTTCACAAAAACATTTGTCTTAAGATGGTTATTTATATCTTCAGCTTCAGTGTGTTAATAGGAAAAATACATTTTAGACTCCCAAACATTACTTTTGCAAATAGAAAAGATAAGAATAGAAGAACAGGGTGCTCTGCAAGAGATGGCATAACCCCCACAGAGCCCCCCACTGAATATTGAGTCAGTCTGTGTGATTACACGAAGAGACCGAATCAATCGAGACAGCCTAAAAGATAGAAGAACTGTGGTGAATTTTCCATGAAGCTTTGAACATCCTATCTACCGACAACCAGGTGTACCTAGAAGAATTGGTGCTGTTTTGAAGGTATAGGTGGTCACACCGAATATTGATTTAGCTTTTTATGTTTACTGGACTTTATGATGTTTACTGATAAATGAAAAATGTCATTATTTTTGAAGGTATCCTCCATATGCAACATTTTCCACAAGTGCCTAAAACGTTTGCACAGTACTGTACATCAAACGCGTTTTTCTGGTTTTGAATTATGACAATTATTAGTGTGTTGCTAATCTTTTTTCAGTATTTTAGGGATTTTCAGGGATTTGAGAGACTAATGTTTGTTCATACTTCAGAACCAGAATAAGTAGCCGTTTTGTGTGTCTGCATTATTCTTGTTTCTTATTACATGGTTCAAGAAAGGTTCAAACTAAGAGCTTTCTCATTTTAAGCCACTGCATGAACATTTCAGCTGAGGTCATAGATTTGAATCACTTTAGAGAAGACTAAGCGTTATCTTTTCAAAGAAGCTTTTGAAATTGCTTGATGACTGTAGCAGATGGCAGCTAGATACCACCTGCTTTACAGAAATGCTTCTCATCACTGGTATGTTGCCTGAGAGAGGTAGTTAAGACTCTAACCAGTGCCCCGCTAGTTTTTTTTTAAAATTTGCTGCCTCCTAATGTATTATGATATTTTATTGTATGAATCATTATTTAATCAGCATCCTTTGCAGGAAAAAGAAACAATGCAATGCCTCACAAAGCAATGCCTTTGAATTTAGACCCATTTCAACAAGTTTAATTTTGGTCAATTGAATTCCATGTTTATGTGTCCTCTTTCAGTTGTCTAAGGACCAGAGGCTTGTGTATTCTGGACGGCTTTTGCAGGATCACTTGCAGTTGAGGGATGTGCTAAGAAAGGTACTCTGCTGATCTTTGATTTATGAAATATTTAAAAAAATGTAATTGTAGATAATCTTTTAGCCAAATCGTTTAGATTTCTGATTGCACAAACTCACAACTCTGCGTGTACGTGGCATAAATAACACATGCAAACTCTGACGTAAACAACATGGACTAGAAGCATTTGCACTTTAATTTGTACTAAAAGGACTATGGCATATTTTTATTTGTAAATTTTAAACAAATAGTTAAACCGTGTGATTGTTCATAAATGTCTTTACATATTTGCAGCTTTGCGCTTTAAAATGGTGACTGAATATTTGACAATATTTATTTTCAAATATTTGTTTATTTTTACATTTGTAAAAAATTATATTTAATTTGTTTTGGTGTAATTATTTAAATGTTCAATTAGTTTAAGCGTTCAGGGTTCTTTTCAAAGTTCTTTGTTATCTGTTCATTTAAAAGGCCCTGTTTGGTATTGAAAACGTAATTCAAATTGTTATTAAAAGATCAACAATAAAATGTGTTTGTAATGTTATTCAATACCGTAATTGTATAAAATGGTAAACCATGATAAAAGCTTCAGCAATTATCGTAACGTAAAAATTTTATACTGTCACATGTATGTATGGATGGTATATATAAGTATGCTTTGGTCACTTAATTTGGTCTTGTTGGTTGCCTTGTGTAGTGTGCACAAGCAAACAATGAAACAATTTCTGTTGTACAGTTCATGACAATAACATTTAATACAAATTAGAGCTGTCAAAATGAACCTTTTAATGCATGCGATTCATTTAATCGCATGCATTAACGCATTTACCGTTAATACAGCATAAACCAGCATAAATACTGGTTGGATGGGCGGAACCTTTGTAATGTGTCTGCCCAGAGTCATTACACTTACGCACACCACAAACACACTTAGCAGTGATTCAGTTTCAGTAATAAAATGATGGAGAAAGGAGCTCTTGATGCCATTTGTTGTACAAAACAAGCCCAGATTGTGACAGAAATCAAGTATTTGTCAGCCTAAGTAATGTGACTTCACTATTGCTGTAGCAAATCTGATATCCACAGTCTACTGGCAGATTCATTTTGTGGAGGACGAGAATTTAAGCGATTTAATGCCCATTGCAGTGAATATGCAACCTATGGAGAGACTATTTCTTTCAGTTAGTCAACCTCACAGTTAGACTTTGGGAAATGTTTAATGTTACTTGAATTGGTGATATTTAAATGCATTTCTATCGTTATACTTTGGAAGGCTTTGCTTGGAAAATTTTAATAAAGCATTATAGTGTTACATATTGTTTTGTTTTCTTTCCTAAGGAAATAAATGCATTTTGGCAGGAAAAGAAGTTCTATTTAGAGTAAAATTTCTGCACTTTCAAAATCTGCGATTTAAACAATTTAATCGATTGACAGCTCTAATAAAAATGCTTTTGTTTTTCTCAAATAGTACTCTGCATTCATACCATTTTATTACAATATATAATAATAATTTGTCTGGAGTTAATTTTTTGTTGTGTTGAGTATTATCACTGAATTTGTTTAACTGTTATAGCAAGATGAATATCACATGGTCCACCTGGTGTGTGCTTCGCGAAGCCCCCCGTTATCCCCCACTCTTGGAAGCCCAGTGAGCACCACTAGTTCAAGCTCTTCAGTGAGTACCATTAACTTGCTCTGTGCCTGCTCTCTCAGTTTGACATCATTCAATTCAGTTTAAATGAATTGATTTGTAAAGCACTTTTCACAATACATGTTTTTCCAAAGGAGCTTTACAAAGAGTAGTGGCTTGTAGTGTTCTCGATATCATGGTTCATGATGCCAATTTAGTCACAGCAAAAACAGATACCAACTAATTTCTTATTTAACATTGTTTTAAGTTCTCAAGCAATTATTCAAGAACAATTTTAATTCAATTTAAATTCAACAACATTAAATGGAAAGTGCACCCAAAAATAAAACATCTCATCATTTACTCACTCTATACACCTTTCAGATGTGTTTCACTTTCTTTGGCTGAACAGAAGCAAAGATTTTTAGAAGAATATCTCAGCTCTGTAGGTCCATACAATGCAGGTGAATGGTGTCCAGAAATTTGAAGCTTCAAAAATCACAAAGGCAGCATAAAAGTAATCTGTATGACTCCAGTGGTTAAATCTATTTATTCAGATATAATAGGTGTGGGTGAGAAACAGATCAATATTTATGTCCTTTTTTACTATAAATCTCCACTTGAAAGTGAACGTGGAGATTTGAGGTTAAAAAGGAATTACATTTTTATCTGTTTCTCACCCAGTGGTATTGCATTGCTTCAAAAGATATAGTAAAACCACTGGAGTCATATGGATTACTTTTATGCTGCCTTTATGTGATTTTTGAACCTTCAAAGGTCTGGTCACCATTCACCTGCATTATATGGACCTACAGAGCTGAGATGTTCCTCTAAAAATCATTGTGTGTGTTCAGCAGGAGAAAGTAAGTCATACAAATCTCGAATGGCTTTAGGGTGAGTAAATGATGAGAGTTCACCCAAAAATGTTAATTCTGTCCCTTTAAATTGAGAACAGAAAATATGAACAAATGAAGATTATAGAGCAAAGATACAAATGGAATAAAAGTTTCCATTTAATAAAATAAAAAATAGAATAAAGACAATAGTTGTTTTTCATGTATTTAACAGCATTCAGTGCATTCACACCTAATCCATGCATAGGTTTAATAAAACTTGATATCTGTCCTTGGTTATGACTGAAGAGTTCAGTGTTTTTGTTAAGTATGCACATTATTTCTGCTCATTCCTAGACTTCAGAGAGTGCTAGCACATCCTCCTCAGCTTCCACCCCTAGTCAGGATATCTCAGCTGGGAGTTCTGATGGCTTGCGGCAACGGGGAATACCGGTACAAACACATGGCCTCAACCCTGCCCCTACTGGTGTGATGCAAAGGTAATGACACATCGATAACACACTCCTGTTTGAGACATTTATGTAATCCAGATTTTGATTTTGATATTTTTTTACCCCACTCAGGCCTGAAGGAATGCCGCTTCCCATGCAAGGTGATCCAACGGCTGGTTTCCCCGCCCACCCTATGTACATGCCGATGCAAATGTTTTGGTGGCAGCAGATGTATGCTCGCCATTATTACGTGCAATAGTAAGTAACTACTTACTTAAATTCTGTTTTGATTCCTTCATGAGAGGGCCATTCACTCTCATTTTATCTCCTCATCTTGTCTTTCAGTCAAGCAGCCATGGCAGCCTCACGGGCATCCAGCATGGCCCCCTCTCCCCCCCCTAGCGCTGGCCCCTCTACTCAGCCAGCACAGCCTAATGAACCTGCAGCCCCTATGGGGCCAAATCCCGCTCCTGAAGATCGCCCTGCCAACCCCAACATCCAGATGAATGCTCAGGGTGGAGCCATGTTAAACGATGACGAGCTGAACCGGGACTGGCTGGACTGGATGTATACAGTGTCACGTGCCGCCATCCTGCTCAGCATCGTCTACTTTTATTCCTCCTTTGGCCGCTTTGTCATGGTGATCGGTGCCATGCTACTGGTTTATCTGTAGGTCATATCCTAATCAGAAGCTTCCTGTTGCACTTGAGCTGACTTCTGCACAAACCACTGTTTCTTTTGGAAAGTCAAACAAGTGTTTGTATTAAATATTCAGCATTTGTCTTATTGTTTATGTCTGTTTATATATTCTAGGCACCAGGCCGGCTGGTTTCCCTTTAGAGCAGAGATGCAGAATCCAAGAGCTGGAGAAGGTCCACAAGACGAGGCGGATCAAAACCACGATATGCAGGAGATGGTTAGTAATAGTGGTTGACCAAAATGGGTTTCTCAGAAACTGATGCCAATATCTACAGAGCAGGGTTGCTTATAGATGCTAAAATGACGAAATACCAGTCAAAAGTTTGGGCACATCTGACTGAATTTATGTTTATCATGACATTTAAGAAATAGTTCACCCAAAAATTTTAATTCGCTCATAATTTACTCACCCTTATGCCGTCTCAAACTCGTATGACTTTCTATCTTCTGCAGAACACAAGCAAAGATTTTTAGAAGATTATCTCAGCTCTGTAGGTCCGTACAATGCAAGTGCATTGTTACCAAAACTTTGAAGCTGCAAAAAGGACATTTAAGGCAGCATAAAAGTAATCCAGTGGTTAAATCCATGTCTTCAGAAGCAATATGAAAGGTGTGGGTGCGAAAAAGATCAATATTTAAGTCCTTTATTACTATAAATCTACACTTTCACCAGCCCTTCCTATGCGTGTTCACGAGAGGACCGAGTTCTTCAGTTTTTTGCTGTTTCGCATTCTTCATGCATGTCACCACCTTCGGGGCCGGGCAAAATTTATTCATAGTAAAAACAGGACTTAAATATTGATCTGCTTCTTACCTACACCTGTCATGTCGCTTCTGAAGACATGGATTTAACCACTGGAGTCGTATGGATTGCTTTTATTCTGCCTTTATGTGCCTTTTGGACCTTCAAAGTTCTGGCCACCATTCACTTGCATTATATGGACCTATAAAGCTGAAATATTTTTTACAAAATATTTTGTGTTCAACAACAACAACAAAAAGAGTCATACACATCTGGGATGGTATGAGGGTGAGTAAATGATGAGAGAATTAAACATTTTGGGTGAACTTTCCCTTTAACATTATTAAATGAATTGGGGTATCATGAACTAACAATAAACAATATATTTTTACAGTATTTATAAGTCTTTAATGTTAATTCATAAAGACACAATGTTCATTGTTAGTTTGTGTTAGTTCAAAATGCATTAACTATTGTTACATATGCAACTTTTAATTGTAAAAATGTATTAGTACATATAGAAATGAACATTAGCCGAGATTAAGAAGTTGTTCATTAATATTTATTTAATGTAGGTAACTAATGTTTAATTGATTGTTTAAATTAAAAACAAAGAATGAGCATTATCCAGCAATAAGGTTGTTATTAGAATTTAAAATTGATACACACTTGGCTGAGCATAAACCGCAACTGTTTATATCTAATAGATATAATGATGGGTATTATAACTTGAAAATTTCCTTATATTCTCTGTTGTAGGAGCGTATGATGGATGAGGGGATGGAGGATGACGAGGGTGACAGCGGGGAGGAAGGTCATGAAGACCCCGTGAACCCAGGTCCGCATCAGCCAGGCTTCTTGTCGGCCACGTGGTCGTTCATCAGCACTTTCTTCACCTCTCTAATCCCCGAGGGGCCTCCACACGCTGCCAACTGAACTCACATGTCTCCACATTGTCAGTGTACAGTGGAGTACAAAAAGACTTTACTACAAAAAAATAAAAAGCAAAATAAGTACAAAACATGGTCTGCCATGTAATGGCAAGTCTGTAATGCAGCTTCAATGGTATCCCTATGCCATTGCCTAACGCTTTTCTTTCACGCCTTTTTCAAAAAAGTTGGGCTGAGTTTTGGATAAGGATGCATGGATGTGCTATCCATGTTCTATGACAAAATACTTTTTTCATTATGACTGTTTAATCAACACTTAAGGCCATAAGACCTTGTGAACCATGCAGTTACTTTAATGCAGCAGTTCCCAACGCTGTTCCTAGAGGCCCACAACACTACATATTTTGGATATCTCCCTAATCAAACACACCTGGTTCAACTCAGCAGCTCGTTAGTAGAGATTCTACACCTGAATTGGGTGTGACAGATAAGGGAGATACAAATTATGCAGTGCCTCCAGGAACAGGGTTGGGATCCACCGATTTAGTGCATAACTATTTTTTCTCTCCTTTGTGTGTAAATAAATAGTAAATATTTACATATATGAATATATGCATCTCATTGAAATAATGTGTGTTTAAAATAAAATTAGGTTTTGGTTTCTTAGTGTAATAAGTGGTTTTATTTCGTAAATATGGGAAAGCAAAGCAAGTACTGATTCACCCACTAGTGGGCGCCACTGATTAAAAAAAACACGTGGACATGGGGAATTATTCAATGCTCTCTTTCTCTCTTCCTTACATTTAACTTTTTGCATTACACTAAAATATGTGAGTATGCCCTATGTCGAGCCCTCAGATGTATGTTACCATTTCAGTGGGCTGAGTTTAACAAGCCATTTTCAACTATTCGTTGTGATGTACAATACATGCAAACCACTATGGCCATTAACCATAATTCTATATGACTGTTATATTAATATCTCCTTTTGTTTTATTTATGAAAACATAAATTCAAAATGACTGATGAGAGTAGTGATGCGCCAAGTAACTAGAATATTCTCTATTTTCTTCTGTTGCATTGGACAGGTGTGTAACTTCCTTAAAGGAATATTCCAGGTTCAATACATATTAAGCTCAGTTTAGAGAATGTGCGGCATAATTTTGTTTAACACAAAAGTGAATTTTGAATTGTCCCTCCTTTAAACAAAAACTAAAATTATGGTTACAGTGAGAGACTTACAATGGAAGTCAATGGGGCCAATCCGTAAACGTTAAAATACTCATCTTTTCAAAAGTATAGCCACAAGACCTAAACAATATGTGTGTTGACATGATTTTAGTGCGATAAAATAATTTACCAACTTTTTCTGTGTACTGTTATATCCAATTTTAGGCATACATGACGTAACATGGTAAACCCTGAAATTGATCGTAAAAATTAAGATTTAAACAACTTTTCAGCTAGAATAATACATAGTTTTATCAGAAGAATTAATTTGATTGCTTTTCTATAATTATACACTTCACATTTCTGCCTTTAAACCCTTCAAAATTTGGCCCCATTCACTTCCAACCTCGATTTTTGCTTCTGCTTTTTTTTGTTTGTTTTTTTTAAAGGAGGGAAAAAAACATTAAGATTTGTCATGATTTAAAAATTCATGCTTTAAAGGTCTAAAGAAATACATGGATTCAGTAGAACTTAATAAGCACTAATAATATGAATGTTTTGGTATTATGTGCAATTATTTGTGCTCTGGGAAGCATTTCTCAGAAAATGTACAATTTCTTTGTGATTCATATTAGAGGCACACATTTGACATGAGCAAGAGTTCAAAATGACTGAATGCAACAGTAATGGCAGACTTTTACAGAGAAGTCCTCTTGAGATATTTGACCATCTTCTGTTGGTTCACTTATACACTATTCTGAAATAAAAGCAGTCATCTGCATTCCAGACCTCAACATTTTACATCCATCTGTCCAGTCCTACACACAGACACTGAGGTGAGATGGCGACAAAGTAGAGCATCATGCACTTCAGTGCCTTCAGAAAACCTCTAATCAAATGAAGATGGATTTTGTTTGGTTCATTGTAACAACACAATTAATTATGCATGACAGAGACATTTATTGGGCTCATTTCACTCGTACTCCACTAAGTAACTAACCGGACAAATCGGGTTATACTCCCTCTTCTCAAGGTAGGACAACTCTTATCAAGAGGACAGATCTCCAATGAGGGGTCTGTCTCTCAGACAATGATTTCATCACGACTCCATCCTTTGTTCTTGCGTCAGTCTTTGTATCTTCATGAATGTATTCTGACTGGATAGATGCTTCAGAATTCAGAAAATGTCATGCTTTTCATTGGGGAATTTAAACAGAAACTATTTGCAATGTTTGCATGGCATAATGTACATCTACTTACACTATCTCTCCATTCAGTATAGCTCATTTTTTGGTACTGCTTGCATAATTATTTTGCACCAAAAACTGGTTAGAGAAACAGTAGAATTAGGTAGATCTCTCATGGAAATACAAGACTGATAAAACAGTGAAAGGAAAAAATTTGATCAACTTCTGCATCAATTATATCAACACTTTATATCCTATAAAGATAAATAAATGTCTAAAAGAAATCTCAAACATGGGACACAAAACATAATACAATATATACACAATACAAATGCTTTCCTCAATTAAATAAAAACAGGAGAATGTTCCAAGCATTGAAAAAGTTGCTGGACTCAGAAATGTAATTATCTAAATTTGTACTGTAATTTGCAAATAAAAGTAAGTGGGCCATCTATAAAACTCTTACTAAAATTGTCTAGCAATGTTAAAGGCAATAAATGACATGAACTCTATTGACAGGTATGTTGGTTAACCTTAATTCACTGGCAAAGACAGCAGTCAGTTTTCCATTCCTGGCTATATCATTGAAATGTTCTCCCTTTGTCTTTCCCAGACATTTGAAAGGATCATGGAGGGGAAACAAGAAAAGAAAAACATGCAAAATTGAAAGAAATTACATTAGATTTAGCCGGCAGACTTGGCCGTGTAAATTACACTCTTATTCCTTAAAATGGACTCTCTGGTGAACTGTTCCTTTCAATTTATTTGGAAATATCTCATGATCCTCAGATTGCCCTTCCCCTATCTCTTTAATCCAATCACCCTCTCACTGGATGTTATTTATTTGCTTATTTGTTTATTTTCAAAGGATGTATCTGATTTTTATCAGAGGATAGAAGTGCCTTTTCTTCCTGGTGAAACTTTGACTAACGACCTGCTATTGATTTTTTGGTTAGTCCACGATGGCTGTGTGATAGAGAGGCCATCTTTACATTTAAAATTGAGCTACGGATACCTCAGATGTTTCCTAGCATACTGCCCACAAATCCCAATAGCGGAACAACATGGAATGATAATTTGGTGTCACCTCTGTGTGAACAAGTCAGAAATGATGGATTAGCTAGCAAATCCATAATTACATGAACTAATCAATAAATGTGCTGTTAGGACCCTCGTACCAGACAGAAATTCTGAAATACCAGAATATCTGTTTTGTGTCCTTGTAGACTACAAATTGTTCTCTCTCTCTCTCTCTCTCTCTCTCTCTCTCTCTCTCTCTCTCTCTCTCTAAACAACATTGCTTAACAACATAAAGAAAGCATATGCTAATATCTAAATGAACTGGTTTTATTCAAGTCAAAAACAATATTTAACACAGCTTAATTAACCTGACTAAGGTGGCACCAACAAAAGTCATTTTTACTGGTTAGTTTAAAAAGATCCTTAAAGTAAAACTCGCAGATTACTGTACCTTATCAATGCCATGGAATTGAACTTTTGAGGTTTAATATTTGATTAAAAACTGATTTAATTAGACTAAAGTCACCTTTAAGTCACTTGTAAAATGTCTTGCACATTTCTTAATCATGTTCTGTATATCTGTAATTCTGTATCAGTGTGAACTTCACGTGCAGAAGTGCAGCTAAAGGAAGCAAAACATGCACGACAGATAGAGAGATAGTTCTCCCCAACTTATAGAGTTGCTACTGTAGATGAAATGTACATTAAACAAATTGTACATGACATGATGAAGTACAAGAACTTAGTTATTCAGGGATGAACTTAAGGCCTATACAATGGTGTAGATTTGGTTTGAACATTGAGAGAGAACAAATGTGGGTCTGGCCGGGGGAGTGGGATTGTGATGTTTCATTACAACACATTACACAATGCATAATAACAGTTCAAATGAGTGCACATATGAAAAAATAAAGTATATTCAATGTAGAGATGCCGCGGTGTGAGAGCAATCGCGGTTATGCAGCAGCTGATGCAAAAAATGCATTTCATATAACAATTGTCTAAACACCTAATGTGGATGTATATGGGGAAGCCCTATAATAAGAAATCTGACACACACACACACACACACACACACACACACACGTTTTGTTTTATATCATCATGGGAACTTTCCATAGACTTCTATGGATTTTATACAGAACTAATGATAATTTCTATCCCCTAAACCTACCCCCTCACAGAAGCCTTTAAAAAAAAACATAATTTAGTAGTGTTTACTAAGCCATTTCCCTCGTGAGGGCCACTGGCTGGTCCCAACAATGGAGGTTAAACCTGTACACACGCACAAAAACAAACAAACAAAAAAAACATACAAAATTGGAGGTAATCAGAGAAGCTCCAATCTAGTGCACAACACTGCTTATTTGCATCCGAAGCTCAGTGATGTGCTTAAATGTAAACAGAGTGCTTCAATTGTGCTTGAATGTAAGAATATTGTGAGAGCGCAACATGTTGTTTTTTCTTCTGCATCAGTTTATTAAAGCAATCTGTTGTCTGTCAGACACCTCAACATAAAGAATCAACAGACTCTAAACACTGTCCATAACACCTTACAAATAAACCTGTGGACTATGCAGAATAACGGGAAAATTGCTTACAGCAGGCAATTTAAAATCCATTCATGACTAAAACTGACATTTATTGTTGAACGATATTAATTTGTACTGAAGCAATGCTTTAGGCCTACATAAAGAGGATGATTAAGATGCAACTTTTCAAAGTTACTCACTGATAGTAACTACACACAATGCACCACACTGTCAGCATGCTTAATCATTACAAATTATGAGTAATTACAAGCGTCATCGTTAATTAATCACTTTAAAATCAGCACAGCTCAAAATATTAAACGTACTGGTTTGTTGATGGACGACTAGTGGAGCATCCTGTCCCAAGAATGTGTGTCTTTCTATGACTTTCTGTCTGCATAATTTACATCCGTTGTCTTCAGTCAGTCATTGAAATTCTGCCATACAGCCAGTTTAAGTCGCTTTTTGATTAATTTGAATCTGGTAGATCAAATCCCTCTGTTATATTTAGGAATTCGTGTGTTTAGTCTTCAGTTTCATGTGAATTGAAAGTTCATGTTCAGATTGACACCTGGCAATCACCAATGGCCACAGCCGTAACCATAGCAACAGCTCCAGTACCCATCAGAGTTGTCCCATTTAGGCTTGCAAAATCTTACATAAAACCATTTTATATTATGTATTTGATTATATTTTGCCAGGTGTAAATAAATTATTTCACAGTTTTTAAACGTGGATTCTAAATTCTTACAGTTAAATTAACTGTATAATCGCGTCAATCCTAATTCAATTCATACTCTTAAATATTTATTTATATTTATACACTGTATCATATCAAACATTCAGAAAAACCATAAGGGTTCATGTTTCAGAAAAAGCATACCCTTTCAGAAAATTTCAAATCTTACCTGCTCATCTGAAATGCCTATCTGCTTTCCTCACCATGAAAAACTACTGATCGTTTCTGTAGACACCTTTAACATCTTAAATCACATATGACACATGTGATGCATTTCATGTTTTCTAAATTCATATGAAAGTTTTGTGTGTGTTAGAAACCTACAGACCGAAATTGCACGTTGTCAGCCACTGACTGTCGTGTGAGTTTTCTACCTGCAGGGGGCGCTTGACGATTAAAAATCGAATCCTCCATTCATCCGCATTTTAATCCAACACCCATTTCACACATGATCTGTATGTAGTACTTATGCAGTTATGTAATATGTATTTTTTTCAGTGCCCATGTTAGCAGGTTAGAGCATTCAGACCGCATGTGGACACAGTATGGCAATGCATTGCAGGAGCGGTATAGAAGAAGCAGTGCAGTGATCGTTTCTGCACTGAGTATATTTTTGCAGTGCTGCACGTGCTGAATTAAAGTGATAGCACATTGTTCGTGGTCAAAATGAACATGGATTGAAAGGAAAATGTAGCAATTTCACCATAAATGCATATAATTAAAGTCTAATGTGTTTCAAAGTCAGCATATGACTTTCAGCACTGGATAAAGCAAACGCGTCTTATGTGAAAGCACAATCAGCGAGTGCTGCTTCCGCACCGCATATGTACCACATCCGTGCTGCAAACTAATAATGTGTGAAACGGGCATGAGAACGCTTTATATCCATTTGGATCCATTTTAAACTGGATAGTTATTATTTATTTACATATTTTTAGCATCCCTTTTCTCCCCAATTTGGAATGCCCAATTCCCAATTCCCACTACGTAGTAGGTTCTCATCGTGGCGCGGTTACTCAGCTCAATCCGAGGACAAGTCTGAGTTGCTTATGAGACCGTCAATCTGTGCATCTTATCACGTGGCTCATTGTGCATGACACCGTGGAGACTCAAAGTATGTGGAGGCTCATGCTACTCTCCGCGATCCACGCACAACATTCCATGCGCCCCACTGAGAGCGAGAACCACTAATCATGACCAAGAGGAGGTTACCCCATGTGACTCTACCCTCCCTAGCAACCGGGCCAATTTGGTTGATTAGGAGATCTGGCTGGAGTCACTCAGCACGCCCTGCATTCGAACTCACGACTCCAAGGGTGGTAGTCAGCGTCAATACTCGCTGAGCAACCCAGGCCCCCCTGGGTAGTTATTTTTAATAAAAACTGATAATTGCAAGGATTCATACCTTTGAATGGAAATCTGCCTGTGCATTATCTACAAAAGCATTTAAAAAAATCCTCATCCAGTAATAATAAAGGACTGTGAGTTCATGCATCCTGGCCAGCATTGAGAAAAGTAACAGGTAGCACGTGACACCGTGTAGTTGGGCAATACCAACTCAAACAACGGAGGGGGACTTCAGTTTTTTGTCTCAATATGACAGACTGAAAGCCACACAATTGGAAGGTATCTCACACAAAATCATTTTTAGCATTGATAAAAATATATAAACAAGGACAGATGCATGATTTGGCATGTGCCCCCCATCTCACCCAATTCTACATCAGTGACATTATATATTTATAATAGACCTTTTTCACACTCAGGGTTTTGGAATGCGGAAGTAATCGTTTGCAGTGTAAACTTCAACAGTGGTGAATGGGGGTGAATGAGAGATCACGGCACATATTATTTTCACGTACACATTTGCTCAAAGACCAAAAGAAAAAATACACTCTTACGTTTGAATGACTTTCCAGAAGAGGAAAAAAAAAAGAGAGCAGTGGATTAAGACATTCATATGGGAGAAGATGCCAAATTGACTGTCATGTATATGCATATGTATATACTAAGAAACAGTCACTGAGCACTTTATTAGGTACACCTGCACACCTCTTTATTCATGTGATTAGCTAATCAACCAATGAAAAGCAGTGCAGTGCATAAAATCAAGCTGAAACGGGCCAGGAGTTTCAGTTAATGTTCACATCAACCATCAGAATTGATGGCGAAAAATGGCGAACTTGGCCTCATTGTTGGTACCAGACGGTCTGGTTTGAGTATTTCTGTAACTGCTGATCTCCTGATGTTTTAATGCACAACAGTCTCTAGAATTTACACAGAATGGTGCAAAAAACAAAAAACATCCAGCCTTGTTGATGAGAGAGTTCAATGGAGAATCGCCAGACTGGTCCGAGCTGACAGAAAGGCTGTGGTAACTCAGATAACCACTCTGTACAATTGTAGTGAGCAGAATAACATCTCAGAATGCACAACACATCGAACCTTAAGGCGGATGGACTACAACAGCAGAAGACGACATCATAGTGTTCCTAATAAAGTGCTCAGTGAATGTATAAATAGATCACAATTAACACAAGATGTAAAACATATATAATTTCTTTGCTTCTAGCAATGTCAGTTTAGATTGAATACATTTGTAAAGTGAATAAAACTGGAAAGTAAATTTAGATTTACTTTCAACTTTCTTTTTACATAGACATGTCACATTTCAATCATATATATATATAAAAAAAACTTGAAATAAGTCAAAATTGAATATACATTTAAATGGGATTTTATCTAAATAAATTTGATGGCTATATTATCTGTACAAATCAATCACAAGTCAAATATGTTACATTTTTCTTTGTTTTCCAAATTTAGCTACTATATTTTAATGTATTGCACATTTCACACTGTAACTAAACATAACCTAATTCAAAAGAATTTAACCATGCTTTTTCGTTGGTTATTTTTCTTTAATACAAGGACTGGTAAGCTGCAAAGAAAGTTGGTTAAAGATAACAACAATGCAAACTGACACTCTTACACTCTCATTTTGGGGGTGATATATATTTTTCCTTGTTTACAAATTACATTTATTTCATTTATTTTTGCTTCAAATATTACATTAGCCATATCTTTTTTCATAGAGCTAAAATAAATATATTGCACTTAAAAACAATGATCAAAACAAAATATTGTTAGATGTCTCCTGATGAAGAGGTTACATTTGAATTAGAAATACACACAAATGAAGAAAAAAAAGAAAGAGAAAACATTTGCTAATATATTGCAACATCTGTACATTCTGTTCATGAATCAATGGCTTGAAACGGTGGGCACAAGTTGTGTTTCATGGATTCCATTTTTGTATTTAAATTTGACAGGGACTTCACAGACCGTAGATTGAAAAATTCTTTATATTAGTGGCTCATTATCACATTTCAAATGCACACTGAATCTGAATACACAGACCTGAACCTTGAAAAGCACTTGAAAAATAACTGGAGAATGCCTGCATGATTATTACACCAGTGTGCACCAGTTGACATTTCTCATGGGTTTTAGTACGAAAATTCACTGATAGTATTGTCTCTACATTTATACATATGACTTCCACACACACACACACACACACACACACACACACACACACACACACACACACTCACACTCACACACTCACACACACAGTCACAGTCACAGTCCAGTTCCTTAATCTGGTTATTATGGCTGGCACTGTTTCTCTGTGATTTGGTTACAGGATTTTGATGAATTGTCGTTGATGTGACTGTACAAATGGGATCACTTCAGCCACAAATGACCTAATTTTCCTAATTCCCCTGGAGAAAATGCAAGCCTATTAGTTAAAAGTAAGCCCATTATTTACAGGTGTGGACTTCCTCGCGGTTGGCTGCTGACAAGCATCCTTGGGCGGCTATAGATCAGTTTTCTGGTGCTGGAAAGAGATGAGTATTTGCTCTTTCAAATTTGACACATAAGCAATATGTGTCAACCTTTAGCCATATACATATAGAATGAACCGTGAATAAGCATGAACAGAAATTCTTGTTAGTGACTTGGAGGTACAAATGGCCTCACACTATCTGTTTATGGTTCTTATGGAATAGAAATGGCATATGCCATCAAGTACACTGTAAACCTAATGCTCAAAATAATACAAATTATAATACAAATGAACCTTAATGAGTATTTAAATCTTACTCTTTCTTTTGAGTTCACAAAACGTACACCTTTTAACCTGAATTGTTTTATTGTTTTGAGTTTAATTAACTTATATTTACAGGAATGCCCATATTTTCCAGCATGCTTTGCATGGCACTCAACAGTGAGAATAAATGTTAAAATGAAGTGTTATATAATGTGTCTTTGTGCAAGATGAATGTAAAGGGGAGACTTGTTAATGTTTCATGTTTTGTTGTGTTGTGTTATTTAGAAGGATTTCTGTTATGTTTAAGTTTTGGGGGTTACAATTATGGTGAATAGTGAAGATTGAGCTTTGGTTGAGGACAGGTTCAATTTAAAATTGGTCTACAGTATAAAGTGTTACTCATTGAGCAATTGCCAAGCCAATCAAAGCATGGTGCTTTCCAATTAGCATGCTAGCATTCACTGTACTAGCCAGTTCTAGCTAGTAGCTAATAAGGTATTTCCTAATTGAGATACCTCATTGAAATACCTTAAAGTATTTCATTTGAGGTTATATGGTCATTGTAAGTTTAGTCAAAGAGTTATATTAAAGTACCATTAAAATGTATGAGTTAGCTTACTCAATATTTTAAGATAAGAGCAATTAGCAATTTTTTTAGTTCTGCTAACTTGTTATGGTTTACAGTGTACATTGCATTTGCCCTCTCCACATTGTCAAATATTTGAAATCATTTACTATAATGTATAGTTTATGTTGTGGTAATCCTTTGTGAGTCACAGAATAGCAACAACTAAATCGTTTTTGTGCTATCAAACTAAACAAGATAGATACAATTTCTTGATGCAACCTTTAAAAGAGAATTGTACTTATCTGACTATAAAGATCAAACCATCCATGGCCAGACCACATTTTTTTTACATCCTGTTGAGTCCATGGATAAAGGTTTTCGTCCGTGTTCTGACAACACAGCGCCCTCTAGTGTCGACAATTTGGACGAGAAGACCGAGCGCTAGTGCTGCTCTGCAGATATCTTATCATTAAAGAGGTGATGGATCATTGGGAATGAGAAACAGCAGTTGTCCAGTGTTCGCCCTTGTTATGTTCAGCACATTACAGTTGGCATGGTTCTCCCTCATTTGGCTCTGGCCGGGTTTTCCTTTTTTCTTAACGTAAAGAGCAGCGATAAAGGCGTGAGATGAATCATTAAAGGTAGCATAAACATGTCTACAGATGAAGACAGATCTTTCCATCTCCATGTCTTATCTATGCTAAAAACTCATGCTTGAGGTTTTGGTTTACACAAATCCCTGTCCATTGGGCCTTTTTTTCTGTTCACTCTTTTTTTCTTTTTCTCCAGTACAGCTGCAACAAGCAGAGTGTCCGGGTCATTAGGTAATGTTGTGACAGTTTTTATTTACATGTGGCGAACAGGGCTTCGTATAAGCTCGTGTTTGCGTGTGTATAGGTGCTTTAGATCTTCACATGCCAGCACTAGGAAAATCTTATCAGGCTGAGCTATTCTAAAGTAGTAGGAATCATACGAACGGGGTCATGACTGTTGAAGAATGGCGCAGTCCCTGGATGGCAGCGTACGGCCCTTGCTGGAAATAGTGGTGGTAACGTGGCATGTGGAAGGAGGGGAAGGTAGGCCCACTGCCCTGCATGGTGCCGGCCAGGGCAGAGGGAGTGAGAGGCATGCCCAGTCGACTGTAAGGGGATAGAGAGCCCTGGATGGTGTGAGGAAGAGGACTGGCCAATGAGGCTGTGCTGGTTCCGATGGCAGACAGTGACTGAGGGTGCTGAAAGCCAGAAAAACCAGACGTAGTGGTGACCCAAGAACTAAGGGAGAGGTTGTCTGATGCAGTGAAAGCAGAACCTAGAGAGATGCAAATTGGACACAATTCATATTTTAACTTATATATATTTTTTTTCATACCATAAAATAACTTGTAGCATATTCAGCTGGTATAGAAGAGATTTTTTTACCTCTACTGTGTGCCAAGAGACCATCTTCACCCAAAGTCTCCTCTTCACCAGCGTAAGTCCGAATGGGTGACCGGGCATAAGAGTGCTTGTGGATCAAGCTCTCAACACTTTCCCTACAGCAAAAGTAAAAGACAATGGCCCAAAATATATCTCTTTACTCACAACCACCTAAATAAATAAAAAAATTAATTGGATAACTAGCCAAAAGATATGAATATGTTATGGATTGTATTTTTTCCAATCCATAACATATTTTAGCACCTGGGTGATTCTTAAGAACTGCAGGCTCTATTTTTTGAATATAGAAAATGGAGCCTATTTTTAGGGCATTAAGATTTTTAACATTGCAAGATAATTTTTTTTAACAACCATGCACATTTTACCCCTTAATTCTCATTATCATAATGCGGATGACTGCAGTGTGGAAAATAAAATATGTATTATGCAATTGTAAAGTATTTAAACAAGTATATTTATAGGGCCATTGTGATTTTTTTTACATTGCAAGTTTATTTCTATAACAATTATGTACATTTTATCCCCCAATTCTCAATTGAAAAAAGATTTTATTATTATTGCAGTGTGAAACAATTATATATTATGCAAATTGTAGTCTATTTTTAGGGGCAATAATATTCTTTACATTGCAAGATTATTTTTATAACAAGTATGCACATTTAACCCTTCAAAGTGCAGAGAAAGATGGTCATTATGATATTCTCATTACTGCAATGTGAAAAACATGATATATTATGCAAATTGTAGAGTATTTAAACAAGCATTTTATAGGGGCTTTGACATTTTTTACATTGCAAGGTAAGTTTCATAGCAATTATGCATATTTTATGCAATGTGAAAATAACTATATGTACAGTAGATGGTTAAGTATTCATACATCATACTAGTACTCGCTCGGTACTGCCATTAATTCCACTCATTTTAATAATAATAAAACAATTATTCTACTAAACTCTAATACAGTTTAAGGTAATGAAATTCATAATTGAAAACATTGGGATTAGTAAAAGTAATTCGGACACATTACGGTACCAGTGATGAATTCTCATTAATGTAAATTGTAATACAGTATAAAAAAATAACATTTAAATAAACCGATGCTGTTTTATAATTTTTTTATTTTTTATTTAAATCCATGAAAACTAAAGGCAGTACTACTATGATGTATAAATACTTTACAGTCTACATAATATCTAATTTTTTCACATTTCATTAATGTGAATATAATAATGACCATCTTTCTCCACATTGCAGTAATAAGAAAGGAACACAATGTGTCCTGAAACTACGGTCAAAATGCAAAAAAAAAATTTAATTAATTAATTAATTAATCATAATAGTCCTAAAAGCAGGCTTCATTTTCTTTCTGAAAATCATTATTTCATATTTGCTTGCAATGATTTAGAGTTGAATATGACCAGGACATTTTCTTGGCACCTATTAATTTGTTTATATTAATAGTTCTGTAACACAAGTGCAGGTGGGCTTGTTGTTTGAAACATGCTGTATTCAGAGCGTTAGAGGTAAGGGTTAAGAAACAAAAAACTAGCCTAAACAACAAGTGCATAAAAATATGTTAACACACAGCAAGCACGTAAAGAGAAGTGTGTCTGCTTGCTTTGCAGTAAGTGGATTAGCTCCTGTTAGATTAGACTCCTCAGACAGGCTGAGATGGTCTGCATCACAAGAGCCATGCGTCCACATTAGCCCCCCAATTAGGTTAGGAAAGTGCAATATCTGTCAGCAGCGCAATACAAATATGTGTGTTTTTATCTGCGATGCGCTCCCGAGGAGAGGGGCCTTGCAGCCCTACAACTTGGGTGGCTGTTTTCAATCAGTCACCGGGCCCAATTGAATTACACTGTGTTTTAGTGCAGTGCCCGACTCCAGACTAATGCGATTTCTGCAGCTCCCTGAAGATCAATTGATCAGATCTAATTCACAGCCCTTCCAAAGAGAAAGAGAAAGAGAAAGAGAGAGAAAGAAAGAGCAGGATGCATTTTTGTATGGTATTTCTGGCCTTCTTTGACTTTCGCTTGTTCTTTTGTTTAGTTTGAAATTGAACACAGTCGCAATGTTTATTTGAATGCCAATTTGTGAGTGCATTACTAAAATCTGTCATTTCCAGCTTATCAAATTATTTTGGGGTCATTCGATTGTTTCGGTTGTGACACTCAGGTTTAGAAAAGCAATTCATAAAGACAACGTTTCTTGCACGTCACCAACTTAATATTGACTGAAAGTATGCAAAATTTAGAAGTTCAAAAAACAAATAAATGATTCATATTCATAAATACAAGTAAATAAACACATGTTATAATTTTAGAACAGTTCTCGTTTTGTACTCTGCCTTTTTTACTCTTGTTCATTTATTTAACTGACCCATCTACCCACACACGGCGTGGTGTAATAAGAATCTATCTAATGAAAAGCCACTTGTGCACTTGTTAATGAATGCAGCTGAATGTTCCCGCACCACACACATTTCACTCCCCAGTGCTCTGCAATCACTCCTTTTACTGAACATATTGAAATCAACACACATCAGGCAGCAGAATTCCTCATACCTCTCAATGTCAGTAAGTCTCGAGGAATCCCTGAAGCCTTTTGCAAAAGGGTTGCTGTCAATCTTCAGTTTAGTTATCTGTAGCAAAAATGAGAAAAGGACAAATAACTGTTGAACATTAAATAAAAAATATGGCTGGCTGAGTTAGTTGGTGCTTAACAGTATTTTAAATTTTTTTTTTGCCAGTCTAATTAAAAAAAAATTTTAACATTTATTTCTACTATTTATAAGTAGTAGTATGAAGTGGGTCTGTCTAGTAATAGTATTTTTTGTGCACTCAACAAGAGACGTTATTATGCAAAACTATTTCATAAGTAATGCTTTTTGACTCACCAGCTGATTTTGGTAAGCTGTGACTGCGGTAAAAACTGTCTCAGTGAAGACAAATGTACGAAACTCCTCAGACTTCAGATTAAGAAGTGAGGCTGTGTGATCTTTCTTCTTGATGATATGAACTCGAGGCTGGTACTTGTGCATGGAGTTCAGGATGATCTGTTGAACAAAATGTTCAGAAATCAAAGAAAATGTATTGACTTGGAGAATAAAGAGAAATACACATAAGCTACATGTCCAGTACCTCTTACAATTAATAGAAGTAATCACTAAGTGCTTACCAGCATTTTAGACAAAATGTTTCTATTAATAAAGAGGTACAAAGTACAATGACATCTCAAAATCTTAAAGAATAGTGTTTTTTTATATACATAGCACTGTATATAACTGCAGCATTTTTGTTATTGTTGTTGTTGTTTTTGTTTTTATTTGTTTTTTTGTAAATAAGTCTGTCAAATTAGAGTTCAGTAAGAGCATCTATAATGTGTGGAATTAATCTGACATATTGTTTTTGTGTGATACAGGTTTCAATTTCATACAAATTTTAGTGAACATTTAAATATTCACTATTACAATTTTTTGTTTTGTATTAATGCCATTGTAAAAATAAGTCAAATATATTTTTTAAATGTATTAATAAACATGTCAGGCTATATTGTGTTTGTATTTTGACTATCATCTGAGAATTGTGTTTTGTAATACTTGTTCCGTATATCCTTCAGTTTTAATTTCCTTTCAAATGCTTCTAAATAAAATAAATGTAAAATAATAATAATAATAATAATAATAATAATAATAATAATAAATAAAACTATCGGGTTTTTTTATAACATAATCAGACTTTTATTCAGATCTGAAACAAACTACACTTTTTTATTTTTATTTTAAATCATTTTTATGAAGCAGTTGTCTAGCCATCTTTTTAGTGTTTAAATAAAATAAAATAAAATAGCCTCATATTGCTGCAATTAAACGCTAATTATAGAGCAAATGTGCTTGAGGACTTACGTGTCCGTGCTGGTCCAGTTCGTTGTTTGTAAGCTTGACTTTTTCGAAAGAAACCATTTGTTTTAATAGCTGTTCTCCCGTAAAAGGTGAATCTGGATGCACGTACAACCTGCACAACGAAAAACAAAGAACAACATAAAGAAACACCGTGTGCGCCATTTATTCAAGCTGTAAATCGCAGAAGTCGATTTTTTTTTTTTTTACATTTTACTTAAGCCCATATTTACATTTTCGTTCGTATTTCATTAAAAGTGCTGTTTGAAGATTTCTCTAAAAATAAATGCCTAAATTTACAGAAATTGCAATCAGCAATTTGGGGTAAACAGCAAACAATCGCCAGAAAACAGAATTTTGCTATATTGCTTTAGCTATAATTATTGGGTAAAACATGAATATATATAGCCTATGTATTTTTTTGACTTTCCGAAATATTCGTACACATTCAAATCGAATAACCACTTTAACTTAAAATGGGCTGTTTTTTTATTTTTGTATATATTCAACTTTATCAGTTGCAGCGAGGCTTAACATTTAAACAATGATATAATAACTAACATTATGGAAAACAGTGCATATGCATCATTTGCGAGTCTTCTTACCTTGCAGGTAAAGGTGGATCTGCCTTTCCTGCGACAAGCCACGACGATCTGTGGTAGGCGTATCGATATCTTTTATTGTCTACTGGAACAATGTCCATTAGCACAATATATTTGGCGTCCGGATCCACTCCGGAAAATGACACGCGAATAGTTGGAAACATTCGTCTGTTTGAAAGAAAATAATGGGGTTACTGTAGGTATATGTCATATGATTTTTTTTTTAAGAATTTCCTTTCATGTGTAGGTCTATAAAAAATGCAAAACGGATGCAAAAATTAAAACACTTTTTAAAATACAATTTTGCGCTGTTGAATTTAATAAACAAACTCTAAACTGGAATAATCCACAATTCATATAATAAATTATTATATTAGTGATTTTAAAATTATATATATATATATATATATATATATATATATATATATATATCAGCATTTGTTTTACCTTCCAGATTTTGTGATAATCATTTCTGTGCCGAGTTCGTGAAATTTGTCCCACAGTTCTTTCGTCTCGAGACTGCAGGAGATCTTGGCCATCTCCTCGCTGGGCACGCCGGGGGTCGTAGGAATGAGCGGCTCGGTACATAACGGAGGCGCGCTGCTGCTGCTGCTGCTGCTGCTGCTGAACTCGCCGTGGGTTTCCAGAGAAGGCAGGTCGCCGAGGTTTTGATTGCATGACGACTTTTCTACGAATTGTTCTAGGATTAAAATCATGTAAAGCCATACATGAAGTAATTCTGCATTTAAACAAATGTATTGCATTTGCGAGATTACATCTGGGATACAAAAGTGAAGTCTGGAACTATAATACAAATAATACAAATCGTATGCTATTATAAAATATTATATATTTATTTACAAGAATAGCATACTGTTTACACTATTAGCATTAACTACATTTCATTGCTATAGTGATGTTATAGTATATATATATATATATATATATATATATATATATATATTATAACAGTATATATTCTGTAGGCTTTAGGAACAACTACAACTAATAGGATAATAGGTTTTGCTTGGTCAGATGGATTTTAAAAATTAGCATTCATTTTGCCTAATAATGTATTGGCCTATTATTAAGAAACTGGTACAAGTGTCTGGGTCTGGATGAGAATCCAGAGTTCAATGATGTTAATTAAACACCAGCCCAATCCATTATTGGTCCTGAATCTTACAGTTACAGATTCATATTTCATTTTCTAATTTTTGGACTGTAGTGTAAACTAAATTGTAAAATAAACTATTTTCTTCTGCATAGGTACATCAAGTGTTCTCTGTTGGCTCACTTGAGTGAAAGCTAATCCTTTTGATTTCTTAATATTGACACAAGCTGTTACTTCATAGCATTTCCTGATAATTAATAGGCTAATGTTCTACGACCACAAAAATCTACAATGCTGTTTGTCTTACCCAATTATAATCCATGCAATTCCTTAAATACTCATTCTAACAATAGGCCTATACATGTTTTTTCTTTGCTTCAAAACATTGCTGCCAAAGCAGAATCAGCGCTACTATCACAATGCGAAACACCATAGACTTGCCCTCAACCATCTCAAAAACTTTCTATAACATGGAAGCTTACCCAAAGGCTTGATGGTGTTTTCCACCGATTCCTTGTCCTTCGATTTCCCACTTGACATGAGAGCGGCTATTGAGAATGCGTTCGCCCTGGACGAGAGCTGAGGTTTTGGGGAAGATGTGTACTCCATGATACGAGCGCTCAGAACACCTCAAATGTCTGGAATTATCCCCCAAAACAGCTTTAAATCGCGGGAGGATATTTTAATAAGGACGACGAGGTTTGTAGGCTACAGGCTGTTGTGTTTGTTACTTCCAAAACGGTTGGGACATTATGTCTTGTGCTCCAGTCACCCTTGAGTTCTCTTTCACAGGCAGCGCTGTCATTGATTGTATGTGTTGGACACTTGCAGTCCCCTTAACTTCAGGAACCCCTCCGCTGTGCTCAGCCACGACCAATCGTTGTGTTGCTTCTACATCATTGGTTCTTTGACACCATCCGTCGTCTGCAGTGAGGTTATTTTCAAATCCTACTATGGCGAATGCTTTGCTCATGAATGTTAATTAGGTCACGCGCCGCACGCCTTCCTGATTTGCTGAGACGATAGTAGGCGGGCGCAAGTGAGGCGGCGAAGGCGTGGCATGTGAATATTAATTAGCGTACACGATAGACGCTCGATCTAACGTCATAGAACATTCTTAATATTCATGAGTAGTTCAACCTTGGCCATAGTAGGATCCGGGAAAGCGTTGATTCGAAAATATCTCGTGGGCAGCCCTGACAGAGATGTCAAAATGCGAAATAAACCATATTACAGTTTTACACGTCACATCTGTCTACACAAACAGGCTATGAATAATTCCATCATTCCACGAAAACATTGTTGTCCACATTATGTAAGGAAAATTTTAAAATACAGACCTCATTAAGAAGGTAAATAGTTTATCACCTGCAATTTAACCCCTATGCTGTTATTTAATCTTATATATTAAGGAACTCTATTGTTATTATTATTATTATTATTATTATTATTATTATTATTGCTGTTTTAAGTTAGTATATTTTTTACAGTTAAAAATATTTGTTTCGGGGGGAAAGAAACAGCAGGGCACCACCATACAGGTCCAATCATATGTTTTAAAAACGTAGATATAACCCACTGTTAATTAACTACTTATTCGGTTAGAAATTCTCCCAGTTTTAAGAGTGTACTGTAACAGTATATACATATAGTCATGTTGTTAAAACATTGAAACAACAACTCATTCCTTGACTGGACAGTGACAAAATCAGAAATGCATATGTATTTACTAACTTGACTTCACTAATTAAAAGCAATATGCAAGCAAGTAGAAAAATAAGAACAAAATAAAAAAGGCAAAAAAAAAAAAAAAAAAAAAAAAAAAAAAAAGCAATCTGCAAGCAAGTAGAAAAATAAGAACAACAAAAAAAAAAGGCACAAAAAAAAAAAGGTTAAGTACGGCAACAAAACAGCCTACAGCCTAACAATAATAGGCATACTAATAATATAACTAATACATAATTAATAATATAATTATTAATGTTAACATTTGTAATGTTTATTATTTTCACACAAACAATATCAATCTGAGTAGTTACAGCTAAGGGATATTTTCTCCCGTTTTTGCGTTATCCTTTTGAACTTTTGATAAGAACAAATCCTGTCTAGACGCCACCTCAAGCCACCGCTCTCCCTTGATGCCAAAAGTAAGACACAGGTCCTTTGTCAAGTACAACACTTAGTAAGCTTATGCTGATCAAGCTTGATGAAATCATTCCTGCAAAGGTTCAACTGACCAACCACTCATACCTCACAGCTATTTACATATTTGTAGAAATTCAACATGCAAAGTGATTTTTTTCCCCTGGCATGGCAAAAACTTTTACATACATACAGATAAATAAATAAAAATGGTTCTTTAGCTCTGTGCTTTAATGTACACTAGCAGCGCGTGCTCGTGACGCATGAGTCTGTATATAAATATATATCTTAAAAGCGCTGACTCGCGTGTTTTTTTCCGCTTGAGGAATCACCTATCATCTTCAATGTCACTCTCTCTGGAGAGACAAGAGCCCCAGATCTACAGCGTTTAAACCCATTAAGGCGACACTCAAATGCAAATCCAATGCTGCAGATATATTTTAAGGGACCTTGGCTTGGCAAAAATTAGATTACCGTGCAATTGCCAGCGGATAATGTGCTAAAAGCTTTCCCACTTAGCGTAACTCCTTACTGAATATTATTCACACTTTCGGGGCCGATGCGCCAGTCGGCCAAAGGCGACTTTTAAAGCCACAGCAAAGCCCCGAAACGTGCACGTCAGTATTTCAGACCGGCAATAAAATTGACACACTGCATACTGAGTTCGCGGGGCTTTGCTGAATCACGGCCCGTACGACTCATTCAATTGTACAGACTACTAATTTTATTCGATTCGGTTGTGCAGACTTAAGGCTAATTAGGCGGACCCCCCCAATATTCAAAACATGCAAGTACAAACAAGTACATATTTTATGTATATCTATATCACTGCTGTTCAATGTCAATAATGAGCATATTTTCAGTTAAATGTATTAAGTTGTTAGCATTATTAGCAGCTCGGCTGCTCCACCCAGTATCAAGGATTATAAGGATTATAGCCAATTTAACAAGAACAGTAAGGATTAAAAAAAAAATGTGTGAACATAAATGTTTCATCAGTGAACTAATATTGCATGAAGCAAGTTGAATTAACGTGCGAAATGTATCCATTTGCTCCTGACTGATCCATAGTTCCTTGTAGCATTATTTTAAAAACGTTGTATTAATTAACATTTGGTTTTTAAATTGTGCAAATATTTTTTTTTTATGTAGAGGATGATGAAAGTATATGAATTTTTGTGCTGTTAGAGTCTCTCTCTCTCTCTCTCTCTCTCTCTCTCTCTCTCTCTCTATCTATAAGTATTTTATTGGAGTATTTATACATAGTTTGTTTTATACATATTTTACATAATATATATATATATATATATATATATATATATATATATGTATACAATCTATAAATGTACATTGTATGTTTCTAGCTTCACTTCTTTTTTCACTTCATAATTTAATGGAGTATTCCTTTATTTATTTTGTTCAGAGGTAAACAAATAAAAAATAAAATCAGAGGTTATAGTTATTAGCAATTATGTAAGTTAAATGTACACAGATATTTTCCCAAATGTACAATATATTTCTTCATTCTTGTTTGAAGTGCTAGCATTTCAAATATTTTGTATTCCAGATTAATCCAGAGGTGTTAAATGCAGCATTTATCCTCCATTCAGAAACCTCAAGTGAAATACAGTCAGTTGTACTGAGTTGCCATGGTTAGTAATGATCTTAAAATTCTGGAGCAGAACATTAAGTCCTGTTGCATCAGACTGTTCAAAGAGAAAAGAGCAGGAGCTTTTCCAGTTTTCACCTGTGAGAAGTGCCCCCATATTCGCCCTTCTCTTCCAAACTTGCTTGGGCTGACAGGCATGCAGTGGCCGAGCCAGTGCCTCCGTTCATATGACTAATTAGACAAGCTTCACGCTGTGCTGTTCTTTTTGATGCTGAGCCCTTGTTCTAATTGCCACGTCTGTCTTAGGGCATGGGGAGGTTAAGTTCAAATGCAGTGCCGACTTGCTGCGCTCCCCCACCCCACCGTCTAAACCGCCCCTTCTCACAACCCTTTTTTTGCCCTGACCTGGGCCATGACCGTGTCCAGGCTTGGGATCAGGCATATGCAGGGTGGACGGGGGGGGGGGGGGGGTGGGGGGGGTTGATTTAGAAAGGGTGTTAGACCAATCTCAGATTAGGTTTGTTAAGGACTGAAACACAAATAAAAAGGTGTCAGTCTTTGTTCAAGTAGGGCTAAATCAACCCAGGAAGTTGGATTCTGACCTCTTGCCTTCTCATCGCCTCAAACCCTTCTGTTTTTCCAGCTTGTGTCTAATTTTTACTGGGCCCATCAGAGAGTGGGGGTAGCCCCATGTGCCCAGATTGAAAGTGGCTTAAAGTCATTAGGTCTTGTGTGAGTGAGTGAGAACTTGTCAGAGTGATGCTCATAGTTTGGTTAACACTGGGTGCGGTGTCACAAGTAAACAGGGTGTCAATAATGCTGATGGATGTGGTTTCTCCTTTTTTTTTGTGCCTTTTTTCTTTAATTTGTCTCCAGTTTACACCACCCAGACATTCTGCTGTGATCAATGCTGTTGCTTTGAGTTAAATGTATTAGGGGTTAAGTCTAATGTCCCTAATCTTTTTGATTAAGAAATTGGATTTTTGTACTAACAATTTTCCAACCTGTTCTCAAAGAAACACGTTATTACTAAAAGATTTGTATTATTCATTTTAAGCATTGCGGCATATTCCTGGTGAAATGAACACTAGAGGTGCTACAGCAACATCTTTTATTCCCTTTCACACAAATCTTGAGTGAAACGGCAGATTATGAATTCATAAACAGTTTTGTCCTGTTCCACACACTATGCTATCTCATGACATTAAAATGATTTTACTATAGTGCATGACTTTAAAAGGCAATACACTTTAAAATGCATTACATAGCTGACTACATTAACAAGCTTGTTCAAGAAAGTTGCTTGGTAGATCAACTGCATTGCACTTCCGATGCAAAGGACCGGGGGACGAGTCATGCATCGGAATGGAAATGAGTGGAAAATGTAATTGTTGCACCACAAAATTAAGTTGTTGCTTCAGCAATTGCTTTGTTCATGTCACGTTTGTGTTTTATTGCCCTATCGGTTAAGTTTAGGGTAGGGAGGTCAGTTTTGTTGATGAAAACTTGATGGATATTTCACCTCGGAACTGTTGCAAATTATGTAAGGGCACATCCACACTAATACATTTTTTTTTTGGCCTTCCGTCCACACTGAGATGGTGTTTTTAGCGAAAATGTAGCTTTTTGAAAATGCTCTCTCAAGTGGATACATTTGAAAAATCTTCACGTTGTAGTGTGGACAATAGAGATGTTCGAAAAGTATGACATATTTGTTGTCATGTGAGGCAGTCATGTGATCCATTTAACCCAAAACAATCAAGATGGTGGCCCATTTTGTAGAAGTGTTGTTGTGCCAGACCGTACTTGGAAATGACACTGGGTGACACTTCTTACGTTTCTTTTCTTTTCTCTCTCTCTTTTTTTTTACGCATGTGCAGTAAGGGGATTTAAGCATTTTCAGACATTTCAGTGTGGATGAGAAACTTTTGAAAAACGTTTGAAAATGGCAGTGTGGATGTAGTGTTTCGAAAACGAAAATGCAGTTTTCAAATTTATCCGTATTAATATTGACGTAGTCTAAGAAACCACATTATAAAAATGTTGCCATAGTCACATAATGTTACTGCTATTTTCATTTTCTGAATGTTACAATATTATTATTATTATGCCATAATATTAACTTGCAGAAGTAAGACTTGCACGTGTGGACTATCTTATATCTCTCGACATCAATGTCCTTCCAAAGAGTGTTTGTTTGATGTGGGACAGAGAGTAAAGAGTGAGTGTGTGATAAAAGCCTTGGCATGGGCAACCCAGTCTCTCCATGGTCAAGGCGGTCATCGTGTGCTCCCCACACTAAGTGGCAACCTTCAAAGGTCCCCATCAGAGATGTGATTGGATCTCTCTCACTGCCCTGTCTTTCAGCTCTCTTTATCTCTTTCCACTCAATCTATCTCTCTTGCATTGGCAATAGGAAGCTGCAGAGAAAGGAGACAAGGTCTGTCCTTCCCCTCCCCTGCACTCCACTCATTTTTTCTGGGATGCTATCCTGTCTGTACATGACTATCGGACATTCTCCTGGTCAAACAAGTGTAAAATCTTTAAATGGGAATGTTTGACTTTACCATGGCCATGAATAATAGAGAAGCCAGTGGTTAAAAACCGTACTAATGTGGTTTAACAGACACTTGTGAAGCAAGAATATGAGTGGCCCATCCCACAGGGAGAAGGGTGTGAGAGAAGCCAGCAAAGAGAGAGGATGTCTGTGATGTGGAAAGCCTTTTTGCAGAATCACACCAATGTTGTTGGGATGCAGTGATAAAAGCCACTAAGTGTGCAAGAGTAGCAGGACTCCAGTAGAACAATACTGCAAACTGCAGAGGGACCAAATCCCACAAACATCTCTTTAAAAAGCACTTTAATTGTGTTTTTACTCTGCCACTTCTATCCCCTCCCTCTTGTGTCTCTCCAGCAGTGATCACATTTACAAACAGAATCAAAGTGATAATTTTACCTGATTCTCTAAACTATGGGCGTCCTTTTGTTACTTTGACCTCTGCTTCTGAGCTTCTCCTTTAACTTCCACAGATTTTCACTAGCACGGATCCTGGAACCCTTCACCAGTGTGTACTGGATAAATCTGCACTTTGTATTTAAAAGGTTAGTTAACCCAAAAATGGAAATGCTATTTAAATCCTGTACGACTTTCTTTCTTTCACAGAATAAAAAAACACAAGTTTTGAAAAATGTTTACACTGGTTTTGAACATGCAATGAAGGCATGTATTGACCACTGACTCTAAAGCTTCAAAAAAGCACAATAAAATAACTATATATATACTCCATGCGACTCGTGTACTATTTTTTTTAAAGTCTCATGAAGCCATATGACAGCTCTGTGTGTGGAACAGACCGAAAGTTAAGTCATTATTCATTGAAAATCTGTCACTCTGCCATAGTTCTTGAATTTCATTTGCATTCAAATATATTTAAAGCTGCCACTTCTGCAACAAGAAATTAAAGTGTGATGAGATTTGAAAGCCATGGCAAAGAAGAAGATTATTAGTGAATAACTATTGACATTTTTAACTCTTTAATCACATAAAGCTATTTTATGACTTAGAGAATAGTCTTCTGTGTGCTATAGAAGACTCTATAGCACACAACTTAAGGGGCCGGTCACACAGAACATGTTTTTGCACTGTTTTAACATATTTATAACACAACTTTTGAGGCCATTTTTTTTTTTTAATTATTATTTTTTTACTGTTTTTCTATTTAAAGGTGGACATCTTTGACCGTTGCAATACGTTTGCCATGTCAAGTTAAAAAGAATGTCAACTTTTAAAAGTGTGCTTTTTTAGCGCAAGAAAGCGTTGTCTTAATGGCCCCTTATGGTCCTTTTTGTCCTTTTTTGGAGCTTGACAGACCGGTGTCACTGCTGTATAGTCACTGTAACACTCCTCAAAATCTCTTTATTTGTGTTCAACAAAAGACATTAAGTTATATGTGTTTCGAAATGTCAGGCTGTTGTCCCAATATATTTATTCATCAGGTTATGGTAGAAATATATTCACTTCAGCATTGTGTTGGACACTCATTATGATACAGAATTCATGAGGCAAGAATCAGTATATCATATTTACTCAAATGTGCCCTGCACAGTAAATGCTATGATAAATTATCCCAAAGATGCAGAGGCTAGAACATTTGGGCAGTCTGAAGTAGAATTTGTGTGTGTGTGAGGAAACTGTGAGGTGAGGTGCAGAAGTGCTTGTGAACAGAAGGATGTGGTGCTAATATCCAGCCCAACTAGGGCAGGCCAAGGTGCTGCAATGTGCAAAGAGCTTCTGTTAGTGTTGCTGTCTTTAACCTTTGCTCTGTTAAGCACTCTTGCTGAGTCTCTCCGGGGCCATTCTCCCCCTCCGACCTGCCAGGTGGTCAAACCCAAGCATTCATCTGGTATGTGCTGGGCAAGTAAATGCCATAGAGGCTATTTTTCAGCATTTCTAAGACCTTTGTGATTTTCTTTTGACCAAACATGGTTTACAGTCTAATTGGAAAGATTTTACTGAAGTTCTCAAAATAATAATAAAAAAGTTCACAAAAAAATAAAAATAAAATGTAAATATTCACTCATCCTCATGTTGTTCAAAACCCGTATGACTTACTTTCTTCCGTGGAACACAAAAAGAGATGTTGGGCTGAATGTCATTATACACTTACTTTGTGTGGTAAAAAATGCAATGAAAGTGAATGGTGACTGATGTAACATTTTGCGAATCATCTCTTTTTGTATTCCACGGAAGAAGGTAAGACATACTGTTTTGGCAAAACATGAGGGTGAGCAAGTAATTACAGAATTTTCATTTTGGGGTGAATTATTCCTTTAATTAAAATAAATGAAATGCAAAAAGCTGCTGCGTTTAATGGACCAAGTCAAAAAAGAGTCACAAAGAGAGATTAATTATCAGAGCACATTGAACATTCTTTGTTTTGTGTGTGTGTGTGTGTGTGTGTGTGTTTTCACATGAACTCTATTATTTTAAAAGCTGTGAGGTTTTAATTGTTGGATTGAACCGCTATGCATTTCTACATAGAGTAGCCGCCATAAGGATAACAGTGGAATTAGTAGTAACACTAAAATAACATTTTACTTTCTCTGTGTTGTTACTCCTTTTATATAACTGACATCACTCTCATTCAAAAGCTCTTTCTTAAGAAAACATTATTTAGCTGAAGGAGATTAGCCACTGCCCTAATACACTTTTACAGGGCACAAAAACTATTTTAGGCTTTTGAAGGTATTAGTACAAGTGGTTAAAAGGATAGCTCACCTAAAAATGAAAAGTCATAATTTTCTCACACTGCTGTTTTTCCAAACCTGCATGACTTTCTTGCTTACATGGAACACAAAAGAAAATATTAAGCAAAAAGTTAGCATCTTTTTTCACCATATATAATGAAAATGAATGGTGACTGAGGCTGTCAGTCCCTAAATTCTGCATAACACCTCATTTTGTGTTCCATAGAAAACTGAAAGTCTAAATTAAACTTTTTGGGTGAAATGTGACTTGATCTCCTGCAGTTATGCTGTGATTGGCATTTCAGAGTTCTTTGTAGTATGTCAGGCATATTATTGAGGTGTGAAACAGACAATGCCCTGGTCTTCATCACCCCAAGACTAACATCTTAGGTCAACCGGTGTTAACATGATGAAATGTTCTCTGTTGTTTAAATATTCACTCTATTAAAATTATGTGTATACATGGGTGTTGGGAATGTTGCATTGAGCCTGTTTCCCGGAAATACCCCTGCTGAGCGCTCTGCCAGGAGAGGAAATCTTGCTGATTAGTCAATGATTGAGGTTTTTGTGAACCAGAAAGCTCTGAGGATAAGACAAGACGTGGAAGAGAGGGTGCTAAGGGGGTTGTGAAGACAGGGAAGGAGGGGTGGTGAGGCTGAGTTACAGGAGGGCTTCCTCGTGCCTCCACTGAAGCAGAAAATCTCTCTTAAATTGGTTACCGCGACGACGGCCTTCAGGAGCGTTCATCCATTGTGGCAGGGGGCCCGCAGGGCATCATTGCTAAATCTCTACCTCCACCCGTTACATGCTTCCGCCCCCCTGGGCAGCATCCATTACCACTGCTGCTTGGTGGACACGTAGACCTGAGAGCGTCACTGCTTCTTTGGTCTCCCCAGTGTTGCTCATTTAGCTGTCAAATGCTCTGGTTGCATTAGCACTCCATGAAAGGTGTGAAGTAAACACCCAACCAGGACACTTGCACAATTACAAATGGCTAGATGTCTCTTTTTTGCTATTTCTGTTGCTCTTTGACAACATTGTAAGCACAATAAGAAAGCTCCCTTTGCTACCTTGATGCTGTATGGACTTTTTATAACTGTGCACACAGTGTTTAGGCAGCTATTTTACATATCAAAATAGCATGATGTTTAGTCCAGCTTTAATGGGATTAGTACCTTGCATGAGGATAGAACATGACAAAGAAACATTTCACAAAGAGAAGAATCAAGAAACGTTCTGGTTGTCATATGTTATCGGAACATGTCCATATAGTTAATGTGGTGAACTACACCTGTGGTTACTCAGCTATGTCACCTGTGTTAACTTTTGTTTGATACACTCACTGAGCACTTTATTAGGAACACCTGTACACCTACTTATTCATGTGATTATCTAATCAGCCAATTGTGTGGCAGCAGTGCAATGTATAAAATCATGCAGATATAGGTCAGGAGTTTCAGTTAATGTTCACATCAACCATCAGAATGGGGAAAAAAAATGTGATCTCAGTGATTTTTGACCATGGCATGATTGTTGGTGCCAGACTGACTGGATCAGGTATTTCTGTAACTGCTTATCTCCTGGGATTTTCACACACAAAAGTCACAAGAGTTTACTTAGAATGGTGCCAAAACCAAAAAAAACACCCAGTGATTGGCAGTTCTGCAGACGGAAATGCCTTGTTGATTAGAGAGGTCAACGGAGAATGGTCAGACTGGTTTTTAGCTGTCAGAAAGGATAAGGTAACTCAGATAACCACTCTGTACAATTGTAGCATGCTGAATAGCATCTCAGAATAGAGCTATTCAGCCGTGATGTCAATTTGTAGACGATCCCGTGAGTCTAATTTGCCATGGGTTCCCTCAGGTTTTTCCTATGAATTTTTACAATAGGGGTTTTGATTTCTTAAGTAAAATAAGGTCTGTGAGAAACATTACTTGATGAAATGTGGACATTTTGTTCTACAACATAAATTACATCAGTCATACCTCCGAATTTTAATAAAGTGCTCAGTGAGTGTACATCAACTAAAAATGACCCAGGGGCCAGTTAAATTAATTGCACAAATGGAAAAGAAAAGTGAATGTAGGTCTAAGAACCTTCTGTCTTTATATTGTTTTATCTATGCAATGAAATGTGTATAATTTTTAAAAAGTCAAAATTAGAGTTGTGCACGGGCATTAAGTTGAAGCCCGAAAGCACCCCGTACCCATCACCATGTGACCTGACCCAACCTGACCAAAAAATACCATCAAATCTGACCAAACCCAACCCAAACTGAACCTGAAATCACTCACTCTCTTTATTTATTTTCCAAGAAATTGTATTTGTTGGTATAGGCTGTATTTTAAGTATCGTATTCAAACATTCAAATACTATGTGGCAGACTTGTGCGAGATGCTGAGATGTGGCGCACTGGTCAAAGGTGTATGTTTACATAGAAAAACTATTGAAAAACAGAGCAAATATACATAAAACAGAATGTGAAATCTGAAACAGTATAATTTTAAAAACTGCCTCTAGTGGCCAAATCAGTAAGTAAACTCAGCAAAAAAAGAAATGTCCTCTCAATTTCATCTGCTTTTATTTTCAGCAAACTTAACATGTGTAAATATTTGTTTGAACTTAAAAAGATTCAACAAATAAGACAAAAACTGAAAAGTTTCACAGATATGTTACTAACAGAAATGGAATAATGTGTCCCTGAACAAAGGGGGGTCAAAATCTAAAGTAACAGTCAGTATCTGGTGTGGCCACCAGCTGCATTAAGTACTGCAGTGAATCGTCTCCTCATGGACTGCACCAGATTTGCCAGTTCTTGCTGTGAGATTTTACCCCACTGTTCCACCAAGGCACTTGCAATTTCTTGGACATTTCTGGGGGGTATGGCCCTCACCCTCCAATCCAACAGGTCCCAGACGGGCTCAATGGAATTGAGATCCGGGCTCTTCGCTGGTCATGGCAGAACACTGACAGTCCTGTCTTGCAGGAAATGATGCACAGAACGAGCAGTATGGCTGGTGGCATTGTCATGCTGGAGGTTCATGTCAGGTTAAGCCTGCATCACATGAGGGAGGAGGATGCCTTCCCTGTAACGCACAGCATTGAGATTGCCTGCAATAACAACAAGCTCAGTCCTATGATGCCGTGACACACCGCCCCAGACCATGACGGACCCTCCACCTCCAAATCGATCCTGCTCCAGAGTACAGGCCTCGGTGTAACGCTCATTCAGTGATAAGCGCGAGTCCGACCATCACCCCTGGTGTAACAAAACTGCGACTCGTCAGTCAAGAGCACTTTTTGCCAGTCCTGTCTGGCCCAGTGAAGGTGAGTTTGTAAGGACCTGCCTTACAACAGTCCTACAAGCCATCAATCCAGCCTCTCTCAGCATATTGCGGACAGTCTGAATACTGATGGAGGGATTGTGCGTTCCTGGTGTAACTCGAGCAGTTGTTGTTGCCATCCTGAACCTGTCCCACAGGTGTGATATTCGGATGTACCGATCCTGTGCAGGTGTTGTTACTTGTGGTCTGCACTGCAAGGACAATCAGCTGTCCTTCCTGTCTCCCTGTATCACTGTCTTCAGCATCTCACAGTACGGACATTGCAATTTATTGCTCTGGCCACATCTGCAGTCCTCATGCCTCTGTGCAGCATGACTAAGGCACATTCACGCAGATGAACAGGGACCCTGGGCATCTTTCTTTTGGCGTTTTTCAGAGTCAGTAGAAAGGTCTCTTTAGTGTCCTAAGTTTTTATAACTGTGGCCTTAATTGCCTACTGTCTGTAAGCTGTTGGTGTCAAGACCGCTCCACAGGTGCATGTTCATTATTTGTTTATGGTTCATTGAATAAGCTTGGAAAACATAGCTTAAACGCTTTCCAATAAAGATCTGTAAAGTTATTTGGATTTAAAAAAAATTATCTTTCAAATACAGTGTCCTGAAAAGGGACGTTTCTTTTTTTGCTGAGTTTATTGATGGGCGTATGGGCACATGTGAGCTCCATTTTACGGGTGAAATGTGAAAAATTGAGATGTGAAGCAAATTCAAAGGTATACTTGAAAATCTAACCTGAACCCAGCCTGAAACTCAAAAGTTTGTCGGGTTCCGTTGGGCTCGGGTCAGTCGGGTAGCAAATTTCTAGTCCATATACATTTTAGGTGCCTGTACATCAATATGTCATATAAGAGTCATGTCTCCAACATATTTGAAAGTAGTAGAAGCCTTAAAAATGTCAAATGAGCATATCATGGTCATGCGTCTGACTAGACCTCCTCAGAGACGCAGTATGAGATCTTCTTCGTTCCAGGCCTGGTGATGAATGTACAGATAGATTGATGTCTTTCAGAATATAACCCTTGGAATCTTCTATACCATAGCACTGGTGCATCTGGACTGGAAATGTTATCAGACTGTGAATTTGAACTCTCTCAGAACACTGAACTCTAGGCCCAGTGTAAACGTGTTAAGGTCAGGCAGGGGGAGAATGGGTGAAAGTTTGCAGTGAGGCTCTGTCTGTCTAGGCTCTAGGGGTTAATCCTGCTCTCCTTAACTCCACCAGAGAAACCTCAATTACCACCAGCAGAGCTGCAGAGTAGTCTGCAGAATAAAGTGTTAAAGGGTAAGTTCACAAAAAAATAAATAAAATGTAGTCATCATTTACTCACCCTCATATCATTCTAAACCAGTATTATTGACAGACTATAATTTAATTTGTTATTCACTGATAATCTTCTCTTCCATTGCAGCTCTCAAATTTATTTTCATTCCTGCTTTTAAATTTGGTAAATTGCATTCAGATACGAGACACACGAGAACCAATGGCTTTTGATGTCAAACCTGGTGTAAAATGCTTATATGCAAATTAGATTTGAGGGTTATGGTAGAAGGGATGATATTCACGGAATAATAATTTAAGACCCTGTTAACATCTGACATTAAGATGCATTTCGGGTGATCTGATCGCATGTGGTCAGCACTAAATACAGGTCTAAATGAGGTCTAAAATGTTTTGTGATCGAATCACAAAACCACATGTGACCACATCGCATTTGTGTAAACGCTGTGGCTGGGCGGAGGGCGGGGCCGGGTCATGATCCTGCACACCCGGCCCCTAATCAGGCCAATCAAGCCTCAGAGAGGGATAAAGGCCGACTGGAATCTGCAGTGCGAGAGAGAGAGAGATTTATGGACAGCTGTGCGACACATTTTTGTGTTTGTCTTTTTAAGTTTTGTATTAAAATATGATTTATATTCTCAAGCCAGTTCTCGCCTCATCCTTTCCTTTAATCCCTTTCGCTTTCCTTTAATCCCTTTACTCATGCTATCCATCCTCAATGTGTCTCAGCACCAGTGAAGTGCCAACCCTTACCTGTCAATCAACCACTGCACTAAAATAAGTGTTTAAACTTTTTATAGACGGTTTTAAAAGTTCTGGGTGGATTTACATACACAACCACGAGAACATCATGGATAATTTCATGGAAATTTGCTGCGTTTGTGCTTAGATTAAATTTCAACTGCATCTGGGAGAAACGGTGAGCCGATTTGTCTTTGTCTTTTATGTTTATTTTATTTTGTTTTGCTGTTTAATATCATGCAGTAGCTAACTAACATTGTGATTGATGGATGAAACAGAGATGCTCCCTTCTTAATCCAACCACAAATGGTTACAGGAGACACATTTATGCGTCCAGGTGTAAACAGCGATGTGTCTCAACTGACCACATGTGATCAGATCACCCGAGATCTTAATACCAGGTGTAAACAGGGTCTTTATGTCTGTTTATGGTGGCCCCAAATCACTGTATGATTTAAAAAAGAGGAAACTTCCAAAATTTCTTCTTTGTATTCCATAGAAGAAAGTCATACCAGTTTGGAACAACATGAGAAGGAATAAATGAAGACAGAATACAATTTTGGTGGTGAACTATACCAATATAGCATATACCTATATACTGTATGAATATAGGTCTTCAATATCTGGCTCCACTATTCTGTAACCGTAAAGGATGTCTTTAGTATTTTGTATGGACTGGGTCCCCTACAGTAAATATAACGGCTTCTCCCTTTACATTTGCTTCACCTAAAGTGGTATGGATAAAATGCTGGAATTGCGCTTCTAAACTGTTCCCAGAGAGGAGGGTGAAGGAGGTAGAAGAGGCCAAGCCGTATCAGGCCACAAGGATGGTGCTGACAATTCCTGCAATCGCTATATTTGTAGAGAGTTAGCGTCTCAAGATGCCGATAAGAGATGAGCTGACCGGCTACATCTCTGTATGAGTGCAAGATATAGATGGGGTCACATGTAGCTCACAGACGCCCCAGCAGATGATAGTGTTGCAGGATCAGAGACAAAGAACCAGTGGAAGGATGCTCTAACGGCCTGGGCTTCACAGATTGCAGGAGGAAATGGCCCCCAGGAGCTGTGGAGTCTCCTTGCCTCACCTCCCTGCCTGTCAATGCCCTCCACGAATGATAGACTTTCTCCTCAATATCACAGTGCATTTCTTATCCTGTTGGTTATGAAATCAGTCCTGACAGCATACAGTGACATTCTGCAGTGCCACTGCATTATTGGCTAATAAACTCCCTCTTTGCTCTCTAGTCATGAGTCAGACAGGAAATAGATTATGTGATGGTAATTTTATGAAAAGCACTGCCATAATGTTAAAGCTTGCTAAATGGCCTGAAGGTATAATGTAGAAACGACAGCACTGAATGACTTCACCAACCCGCTCGTGCAAACAACCAGCGTATTATTAGCGGAATACGGGAATAGTTTGTAATGGCTTGGGTAACCTATTTACTTCAGTCCCATTTCCATCAGTTAAACTTTCCTCTTTCAGAAGCCCCATTATGAAGTTCCGTTATACAAGATGGATTCTGCACTCATGCTGGTTCATAGATTTGACTTCTGAGTTATCGGATACATATTGCACAAATTTGTCTGCTGATTTCCGTAACATTAGATCAAAACATTTGCTGGTTAGTTTGACATGAACTAAAAGTGGACACTACGAAACAGGAACAGCTCGACTCTCTCACACTCCCTGTTTTGCGTTATCAGTATTTTTGGGAATGGTGGGTGGGGGGGCGCTCAGGCCTGGTGTGGAGACGCTGTCGGCCCACTCCCCCTTAAATGGAGCCAGGCTTGGCTGATAAGTCATGTCCCAAGCCTAGCAGGGAGCCAGGGCTATCTGAGCCCCCTGAGTGACTAGGTGACACTCTTCCATGGCCCAGACAGATAGACAGGGCAAGGGTACTGCACAGTGAGGAAGAGGAAGGATAGGATAAGGATGGAGCCATCGTTAGTTTCAAACATTGGTACCCTTTGGCATTGCTGCAAATAACCTGCAATTTCCCCACAACTCTCGATGAACTACTGGCTTTGATTAGTTGTACATGATTGCAATTGTCCAGTGCATTGTGCAGTTTGAGCAACTAGAGCAAATGAGATATCTGTATACAGTTTAATAGTGCTGTATCAATAGGATGCCACAGCTACCATAAATGAGACTATATCAGCTTTCAGTGGTGGAAATGGGCAGTGCTGTGTTTTTAATTATAAGTATAAGCATTATATAATGTAATAATGCTAATGTTAATAAACTTTATTATAAAAGGGTTATCTTTGGTTTATAGAAATATACTCCTGTATATGTAAACTGAGAAAAACAACAACAACTGGAGTAGGGTTTACTTAAAATCTAGGTACAATTTCCACACAGAAATTGCTGGTAAATTCAACAGACCATATTTTAGTAAAGTAAAGGCTCAATCTCAGTGGCTTTAATTAGAAATTCTCAAGTAAAGTTTACTTGAAATACTCTGTTTCAATTCACTGTTTGTACATTGCAATTCAGCACTGAAATAAGCCATGATTTTTAAGTCTACAAACATCTTAATGCTTTTTTAACAAACTGTACCAAGACACATGGAAGTCTTCCACGGGTAAGCTTAATACATGCCATGTAGTCAATTAGACAACATCGCCTTTCTTTAATGATGATAGAAACAAGATCCAGAGCTGCGCACGTAGACCTCAACACTTGGTGCCCAAAACACAGTGACAGTAGCAATCAACAGATCATTTTTTTGTTCACCGGTTTGTTAAACTTCAGACTTCACGGAACACGAAGTTACTAAATGTTACTGCAAAATCAACAATAAAAATGGTGTAAATAAACTTTTAAACAGTGAAACCATACAAGTTAATTAATTATTCAAGCCTTGTGCATGCTGGGTACACCAGCTTTGAAAAGTTATGTAAAATGTACTTGTTTCATTTACCTGTGAAATGTACTTAAATTAGCAAATAATAAGGACATGGTTTTCTACTTTAGGATTAGTACATGATTATGCATTGTAAAGATAACAAACAATCAAATAATATTTACTTATAAGTCAGAGCATTCATTTTAACTTGATTTAATAGAGTTGCAAGTATTTGATTATAAGTTATGATTATATCAGACGTTACAAGTTGATGCACAACCTCACACTTCTAAAGCCTGAGAAATATAAAAATGAAAACGAGTGGGTCTTATAAGAGCAGGTGCGACACAATGACCATTATCAGTTCAACATCAAAATTTTAGTTAAATCCTGAGTTTGTGTTCATCAACTGATCCTGATGCCCAAATCTCCAATAACCTTTGGAAACTGTTTGTTTCCATCCCACAAACAGCAGTTTTGGGGCATTTTCAGCTTGATTTGAATGAAGAGTCCATTCAAAGCAGTAGTGCCAAAAGAACCCAAATTGCAAATGCTGAGCATTTGTTTGTAAATGGTGACGTAGTCTATAAAATACTATATAACCATATACTGTAGATAGTATGCCACCATTACGAGATATAGTGATGTATTAATCGTATGCCACAACCACCATACATGGTACTATTTTACTATATCTATGCTATGCCACAACTACCCTAAATGGTCCTATATTGATTGTATGGCACAACTATCACATATGATGCCATATATGATACTAAAACCTTATTAATATGGTCACAAAAATGTCCCCCAGCAACTATAATGTGCTACAAATGTACAACAGATTAGTCCCACTTTTAGATTGCTATACTATCTTGGCACTATCTGGTTATAGGCAGGGTGGTCTGCAGACATGTACATCAGTTTGTTTCTCACACATTTGAAGTGGAGAGCAGAACATTGCTCTGACACTCACAATGTGACGTAACACAGGAAGATGACAGCCGAATGCTGACTGAGACAATGCATGGCAGCTCTTATGTGTTTTAGTGAGAGAATGTGGGTGGTCAAGGGACAAGTGTATCCTCATCTGTGTGCAACCGAAACCAAACCAGACTATATTCAAATATTCAGTAAGGATCTCGTCACTCCAAAGGTATCCAAGAAAGACCACACAATTCTGTTAGGGTGACCAAAACTAGTTTGTCTGTTCAGTGACAAGAAATGGGTTTTTATTATGTTAAGGATTACAGGGTTCTGATAAAGTCTTGCTAAAATTTCTGATAACCCTGTTTCTAGAGAAAATGTGAATGCTGTAATGCTATTGCCTATGTTGTAGATGTGAGGATAACCAGACCCAAACTAGCTCATAGACATTTTAGTGTGATGTTTTGTATGTAGTATATATATATGGTACTCTGTACATTACAGTACAGTAACAATCAGAATGACCCTCTAGGTTAGCTGTCCTTTTCTGCATATCACTGCAATGTTTTGTGGCCCGTTTTGAATAATGCGGCGGCTCATTTTAGCTTATTGACTGACCCACCTGCCATCTTTGTTCTTCCAATGTCCAGTCCGTCCTTGATTGGCCGCAAAGTGCGTCGGCCGACTGGGAAAATTCCTGGTATGCCAGATTACCAGTCCAGCCCTGGACCCTATTCATTTCAATTGTAAGTGCTTCACTGTAACCCATATTTATTTTTAAAAGAAAATGAGGGACAAGTCGAAGTAAATTTTTGTAGTAATCAATATTATGGTACAAATACTGTATATTGTATTGAACCCTTAAAGCTGAAATACAGTGGCAAGAAAAAGTATGTGAACCCTTAAAATGACCTGCATTTGTCTTAAAATCAGGTTTAATCTTCATCTAAGATTAATTTTCACATTGAATACATCTTTTAAACATTCACTATGTTGGTTGGAAATATTATGTGAACTGCTAGGCTAATGACGTCATCAAAAGCTAATTAGAGTCAGGAGTTAGCAAACCTGACATCCAATTAATAAAACCAGATTGGAGGTGTGGGTTAGAGCTATTTTTTGTGGACTGATGAAACTAAGGTTGAATGGTTTGGGAAGAACATGCTGCACTACACATGGCGTAAAATGGGCACCACATACTAACATGAAAACATCATCCCAACAGTGAAGTACTGTGGAGGGAGCATCATGATTTGGGGCTGCTTCGGGGCCTGGACCACTTCCCATCTTCGAGGGAAATATTAATTATTTTTCTTTTTTCTTAAAACTTTTTCAAGATATCCTACAGGATAATGCCAGGGTGGTTGTGTGCCAGCTGAAGCTCAGTAGAAATGGGTGATGCAGCAAGACAATGAACCTAAACATCAATGTAAATCCACTACAGAATGGCTTCAAAAGAAGAAAATCCACCTTTTGGAGTTGCCCAGACAGAGCCCAGACTTAACCTAATAAAGATGTAGTGGAATGACCTCAAGAGAGCCGTTTACACCAGACATCCTAAGAATATGGCTGAGCTGAAGCAGTTCAGTAAGGAAGAATGGTCCAAAATTCCTTCTGAACATTGTGCAGGTCTAATCCACAGCTACCGCAAACACTTCGTTGAGGTTATTGCTGCCAAAGGAGGATCAACCAGTTATTAAATCCAAAGATTCACTTACTTTTTCCACAGCACTGTGAATGTTTAGCGGGATGCATTCAATAGAGACATGAAAAATTCAAATTTTTTGTGTGTTTTTAGCTTAAGCACATTGTTGTTTGTCTATACTTGTGACTTTATTGAAGATAAGATTGCATTTTATGACCAATTAATAAAGAAAACTAGCTAATTCTAAAGGGTTCACATACTTTTTCTCTGTGGCAGTTTTATGCTTAAATCATTGTGTGCATGTATACGTATTTGGATGTGTGTGTGTGCGTGTGCGTGTGTGTCAGTGCATGCATGCTACCTATTCTGAGACACTGAGCAGAGCTGCAATGCTCCCTCACACTATGATAGTGCGGCAAGCAAGAACACCAGGCCTGTCCCAAGAGAGTCTATGAAAAGCCAAAGGGTGGACGGGAGTTATACTGCAGTGTTCTGCTAAACTATAGTGAGGCAGCAGACAAAAGAAAGAGGAAAAGCTCCAGAAAGAGAGAGAGAGAGCGAGAGAGAGAGAGAGAATGTGGAGTGATAGACAGTTAGAGAATGGCTGCAGCAGGGTTTGATAGGAGCCGGCAGGGGGAGGTCTGCTCTGATAAGAGAGGGAGACAGGCAGACTGGAGAGGGAAGCAGCAGCACTGATAGAAGGAAACTTTTCTTCATCAAGCTCTCACACCCAAGCCAGTGTGGGTACTGTTTTGGGCTATGACAAATGTGGAAAATTTGTTTGAGCTGTGGCCCATTGGTGCATGTGCTCCAGAAAGGTTGGTCCTTGGTGTTCAAATTGAAGATGCAGTTTCAAATCTGACCTGTGTCATTACGTAATCCCATTATGCTAGTCCAAATAATATACCCTCTCCTTTCTATTGTTCTTCCCATTAAAAGTGATAGAAATCTACAATGATAGCAAAAGACAGTGTTGTATTGTATGTGTTTGAATAAAGGCCTCTTTGCAGTTGGAAGTGTTTTTGTCAGCAATAACATTCAGGAAATCCACCATTCCTATCTGGATTGCTTATGTTTGAACATGTTTAAGCAAATGAAACATTTGAGATGAACAAAATACAGTTTCTAAACACCCCAGACATGCTATCACATTCTTATGCCATATTAGGGAATTTTACATAGTAACGTGTTACATTATTGGTTTTCTTCTAATGAAATTCTGGCTAAAGCTACGGTTACACAACACTTCACGCTCCATTTACTTCTATTCAAACACATCTGAATGTGTGACCGTATTATGGGGAAGGGAGAGGTTTTGTATTTGTTAGGAGGTAAGTTAACCCTTTAAGACCAGATGGGCCGGGCCTTGAGAAAAAAATCGATATTGTCAAAAAACATTCTTGACTAACACAAAATTGGTATAGTTTGAAAGCTTAGAAGCTCTACTTTCCAATGCGTGTAAGCATTATGACCAAAATCAGTATAAAACATTATTCTCATCAAATAGCCATGTGTCATATGTTGTTGGAAAGCTCTCAAATATGAAAATACAACCAACCTATTTGTTTTACTAACAGACAAAAATATAGTGAGTATTAGCTAAGTATATGTCTTTGACATTTATGTTTCATGTGAATAGGTGTTGCTTGTATGCCACGTTTTTGTTTCTAACTTCACGAAAAATAAACAGGACATAAAATATCACATAGCATTACTTAGAGGAGGCGATTATTTTTCAAATGAGCCACACAGAAGATAATCAGATTCATAGACAATTAGATAATCCACACAAAGCACAATGTTACATATGGCCACCAGGAGATAACGCCAAGTATATGATATAGATTCAATGATGCAGACTCATTGAGTCAAAAAGTACTCGTTCTGTGAAATCTCATTACTAACATCACGTCTGCATGCTATGCATACATTTAATCATTGTTGTGTTTGCATCTGTAATTAGTTCTCATCTACAATTATTTTGTTTATTTGTTTGGAGAGGTTTTTGGACACTATGATTTTTGTAATGCTATAACTTTTGATTGCTTTATCTTATCAACACACTCAAAAAAAATCTCAGTTACAGTTGACATGAGTAAAAACAGTTTTTGGAGCAACCTTATTTACACACAGAGATATATAATGTAAAATAAGAAAAAAGTAAATTTTTTTGTAGTAGTAGTTTTTTGTGTGATTTTTCAGCAGTTTCTTAGATTGAGAGTCTCAGAATGTGTCATAATCTAAATCATTCAATTGTTTTGAAAAGTTTTCTTTACAATGATACCAAACACTTGACCCTCCTTGTTTTTTTATCGAGTTGTAAGCCTTTAATTTTGGGTATGCCACTGAAACAGGAAATCTTTAAAATCACCCTCGGTGCTTAAAGGTATAAATAAATAGAAAAGTAACACATATGTCACATATTTGAATATCTCAGGTTTTATAGTGTAAATTCAAAAATGGATGCGTTACTATTTCCAGAAAGTCTAATTTGGTAATGCTTGTTTTCAACACATTACTACCTGCAACACTGTTCATGGTCATTATAGTTTCATAAAACTGTACAGCAGGGCTATTCAACTTCACAGCCAAGTGGGCCAGATGGAAAAATCCTCCAGGGCATGTGGGCCAAGCCAGTATGTTTGGTTAATGAAAAGCTTCTATCAGATATTTTGTTATAGTAGGCCGATAATATAATATCAGAGAAAACATTTCCAGCTGAAAATTCTGAAAAAAATGTATTAAGAAAAAAAATTAAATAAACTAAAAAGTGCTTTAAAATTGGTCCATAACTGAGAAAGTAAATCAGATTTATACAAACAAATTATTAAACAAGAGTGAAGTTTGTTCTAGATTCAACGATTCAAACTCAAATGTTTTCCTCACCAAATTAACGTACATTACTTTTCTGTTTCTCTGAACTAATGCTTTTTCAGTATGATTTTAGTTATTTTCTCATCCTATTTCATCAACATTCTGGATAATTATTATTTGTAGCACAACCTCTGAAAACATCTAAAAATGTAGCGCTTCTGCACAAGACACTGTAAAAACATTGAGACCTGTGACTTCCATCTATAGCTTAATTTTACATAGAGGAACAATTGAAAAACAGGACCTTTAGACACAAAATGCGTTCAGTGTGAACAGCCTCTAAGACAACTGACAACTTCATGGGCCACTGAAAATTTCAAACGGGATGGATTTGTCCCACAGGCCACCAGTTATATAGGGCTGCTATACAGTGGGTGAAGGTTATTCACTTGGTTTCATCCTAGCGTCAGTCTCCAATTGAACTTATTCTGTTGTTGGTCAAGTCAATACATTTTCTCTTTATCTCCTCACATCATAGTGAGTGTTTTCAAGTATATATATATATATATATATATATATATATATATATATATATGTATGTATATGTATATCTCATACTAAATTGTTTTAAATATCAAAACAAAATCTAACATGAAACAAAGGAAATATGAGTAAACACAAAATACAGTTTTTTTAAATTATAATGTTATTTAATGAAGCAAAAACGTTATCTAATACTAACTGCCTTTGTGAAAAAGTATTAGCCTCCTTAGTTACTAAGGAGGCAAACTAGGTGGACTAGACACACCCAGACCCAACTAGGTTCAGCTGGACTAGACACACCCAGACCTGATTACTGCCAGCCCTATTCAATCAAATCAACACTTAAATAGAACTTTTTCAGCAGCATGAAGTTGGCTAAAAGGCCTCACCCAGCAGCACACTATGCCAAGGTTGAAATAAATTCAATGACAAGGAAAAAAAGTGACTAAAATACATCAGTCTGGGAAGGGTTACAAAGCTATTTCAAAGGCTCTGGGACTCCAAAGAACCATAGTGAAAGCAATTTTCTCCAAATGGAGAAAACTTAGCACAATAGTGAACCTTCCCAGATGTGGCCGACCTTCCAAAATTCCTCCAAGAGCACAGTGACGACTCATCCAAGAAGTCACAAAAAAGCCAAGAACAACATCCAAGGAACTGCAGACCTCTCACGCGTCAATAAAGGTCACTGTTCATGACTCCACTATCAGAAAGACACTGGGCAAAAATGCCATCCATGGAAGGGAGGCGAGGTGAAAAACCACTGCTAATCCAGAATTTTGAATTCTGAATTTTGCCAAAACACACCTTGATGATCCTCAAACCTTTAGGGAGAATTTTCTGTGGACTGATGAGTCGAAAGTGGAACTGGTTGGAAGACAGGTGTCCCGTTACATCTGGTGTAAATAAAACACAGAATTCCACAAAAAGAACATCATACCTATGGTCAAGCATGCTGGTGTGGGGATGCTTTGCTGCTTCAGGGCCAGGGCGACTTGCAATAATTGAGTGAAACATGAATACTGCTCTCTACCAGAAAATCCTAAAGGAGAATGCCCTGAGTCCGTGAGTTGAAGCTCAAGCGCAACTGGATTATGCAGCAAGACAATGATCCAAATCATAGGAGTAAGTCTACCTCTGAATAGCTCAAATGAAGCTAAATTAAAGTTTTGGAGTAGCTAGATGAAGTCCTGACATGAACCCGATTGAGATGCTGTGGCAGGACCTTAAACGAGCAATTCATTCCAGCACAGCATTGTGAAAGATTGATCTCCAGTTATCGGAAATTGTTAGTGGTCAAACAACAACTGCTAAAGGTGGCACAACCAGCTACATTTAAGGGGGTAGTTAATTTTTCACATGGGTAATATAGATATTGGATAACTTTTTTGCAATTATAATATATATATATATATATATACACACACACACACACACTCACCTAAAGGATTATTAGGAACACCATACTAATACTGTGTTTGACCCCCTTTCGCCTTCAGAACTGCCTTAATTCTACGTGGCATTGATTCAACAAGGTGCTGAAAGCATTCTTTAGAAATGTTGGCCCATATTGATAGGATAGCATCTTGCAGTTGATGGAGATTTGTGGGATGCACATCCAGGGCACGAAGCTCCCGTTCCACCACATCCCAAAGATGCTCTATTGGGTTGAGATCTGGTGACTGTGGGGGCCATTTTAGTACAGTGAACTCATTGTCATGTTCAAGAAACCAATTTGAAATGATTCGAGCTTTGTGACATGGTGCATTATCCTGCTGGAAGTAGCCATCAGAGGATGGGTACATGGTGGCCATAAAGGGATGGACATGGTCAGAAACAATGCTCAGGTAGGCCGTGGCATTTAAACGATGCCCAATTGGCACTAAGGGGCCTAAAGTGTGCCAAGAAAACATCCCCCACACCATTACACCACCACCACCAGCCTGCACAGTGGTAACAAGTTCTCATGTTCTCATTCTGTTTACGCCAAATTCTGACTCTCAACAGAATTCGAGACTCATCAGACCAGGCAACATTTTTCCAATCTTCAACTGTCCAATTTTGGTGAGCTCTTGCAAATTGTAGCCCCTTTTTCCTATTTGTAGTGGAGATGAGTGGTACCCGGTGGGGTCTTCTGCTGTTGTAGCCCATCCGCCTCAAGGTTGTGCGTGCTGTGGCTTCACAAATGCTTTGCTGCATACCTCGGTTGTAACGAGTGGTTATTTCAGTCAAAGTTGCTCTTCTATCAGCTTGAATCAGTCGGCCCATTCTCCTCTGACCTCTAGCATCAACAAGGCATTTTTGCCCACAGGACTGCCGCATACTGGATGTTTTTCCCTTTTCGCACCATTCTTTGTAAACCCTAGAAATGGTTGTGCGTGAAAATCCCAGTAACTGAGCAGATTGTGAAATACTCAGACCGGCCCGTCTAGCATCAACAACCATGCCACGCTCAAAATTGCTTAAATCACCTTTCTTTCCCATTCTGACATTCAGTTTGGAGTTCAGGAGATTGTCTTGACCAGGACCACACCCCTAAATGCATTGAAGCAACTGCCATGTGATTGGTTGATTTAGATAATTGCATTAATGAGAAATTGAACAGGTGTTCCTAATAATCCTTTAGGTGAGTGTGTGTGTATATATATATATATATATATATATATATATATATATATATATATATATATATTTGAAAACTGAGTATATATACTCAGGTTGCCTTTGTTTTATGTTATATCTTGTTTGAAGATCTACAAATTTTAGTATGAAAAATAGAAGAAATCCGGAAGGGGGTAAATACTTTTATCATAAAAAATTGCAAATTTCTTATTTTGATTATATTTTAGATTTACATTTTTGCACAAATCAACGATCCTTTTGGGGCAGTATTTCATTGGTGACTTGCCCCCCTCCCTGCCAGGAGTCTGTAGAGTGTTATTAAAGAGCTGTCATAGCCAATGAGGTGGCACCGATAGGAAAGCTTAGGCTGGAAAAGGGCACTGTAGTGGAAATTAGATTACATTAGTAGACAATGTTATATTAAGTAATTCACCAGATTTATGTTTAGGCCAGTGAATGTGTTGGCTGCCATGATTTCAGTCTGCAATACCTCCTTTGCCCTCTCCCGCAGCCTGTATTGTACCAAAAGCTGGTCCAATAAAATTTTTTAAACATGGTGCGCAATCACATGACACAAGAAGTGAATTGGTGGACTTGACCTGGATTTACTGGGAGCTGGGCATCATCTCATTAAAGGGAAAGTTCACAAAAAAAACAAATTCTCTCATTATTTACTCACCCTAATGCCATCCCATATCTGCAGGACTTTATTTCTTCTGCAGAACACAAAGAAAGATCTTTAGAAGAATATCTCAGCTTTGTAGGTCCATACAATGCAAGTGAATGCTGACAAGAACTTGGAAGGCCCAAAAAGGATGTAAACAAGCATAAAAGTATATTTTAGTATATACTTCCTGCCCAGTAGGTAGCAATATGCATGAAGAATGTGAAAGTGAAGACATGGATTCAACCACTGGAGTCAAATGGATTATTTTTAAGCTGCCTTTATGTACTTTTTGCAACTTGAAAGATCTGGTAACCATTCACTTGCATTTTATGGACCTACAGAGCTGAAATATTCTTCTAAAAACCTTTGATTGTGTTCAGCAGAAGAAAGAAAGTCATACACATCTGAGATGGCATTAGGTGAGTAATTGATGAAAGAATTTTCATTTTTGGGTGAACTTCCATTAAGAATTTAGATATTTTAACAGATGCATTTGTCCAATGCAACATAAAGTTACCCTTATACCATCCCAAAATCAAATGTAGTTTCTTAATACATGTTCTTGGTCAAATTATGCATAATTCATTGGTGCTCGTTAAAAAAAAGTGATCTTCTACCAATGATCTTCGTTATCTTTTATTAATAGGTAATATCTTGCTCTGTCTCTGAAATTGTATTCTTCTCGAAAGTCAACATAATGTCATTCACACCAGACACATTTTTGCATCTGTTTTCACAGTTTTTCGGTTGTTTTCGGATTTCTTTGACCATTTGTGTCATCTCGTGCAAGAGCACCAAAGTTTCTAGACTGCATGGTAAATTCAAAAGAACTCTTAAAAACGTGTCTTGAGACACATGCGTCTATACTCTATTTGTGGTACTCCATCTAGATTGTTTTTGTTTTCCTGTGTGAACTGCCCCTTACTTTTTCAATGTCTTTCCTCCAATCACCAGTCACATAGATACCGCTTTTTATCATATAAGAAATTCTTAATGGACTGATAGCTTATTTATTTTCCTAACACCACCCTCTTCTTTTCTGATGAACAAATAGCTTTTACGATTTGTGGCTATTTGTGGTTTTCTTCAATGGCCAAAACGGTTATCTCATCTCTTAACTGTTAGCAATTAGTGATTGTAGGTCCACATAATTAGTAATATGTGTCCACAGCCACACCAGACACTCCTGATTCTCACGCACACCGAGCCTGGTCCTCTCAATGACGCACAATCGGCCACCCCATCCTATTTTTGTATGTGGCTGCAGTGCAGACGACTGGTTTGGTGAGCAGGTGCAGCTGTTTGGGCAGCAGTGGTGTATATATTGGGTCTGCTTCTTTGTTTAGGACAGAAAGGGTGCCACAGCCCTTAGGGCTTTGCTGTCCAATGTCACAATCTTCAGCGCTTATTTAAACCCAGGCCTGTTTTTAATGAAGATATTGAATGGGATATTGAGCATTATTTGGCATTTTCCTGTTGTGAAAGTCACAAGCATATGCTGTGTTTTAGATGTTGGTCCCCAGTATGGGTTGCTGGTGTCCCTATGATGCTTCTTAACTAGCTTAATAAGTTAAGACTTCTTTTGTTAAACAACTTCATTAGAAAGACAGTACTGGTCCACTAACTAGACAAGCACTGGCCAGCATTAAGCAAACTAGAATGTTTGAGAACAACTGCTTTAGAGCAAACTTGCTGAAAAGACCATCTTTAAGACATTTAAGCATGCATTTAAGCATCCAGCATCTAAGATGGTCTTTTCAGCAAGTTTGCTCTAAATAAGTTGTTTTCCTAAAATTTGTATCAGATCATTTAGAACCACCTAGACATGACCTCACTGAATTCATGCAATAGCATTAGACAGTGACTGACATCAACACAAAATAAAGCAACCAAAAGTATAATAACATTTGTTCATGTGTCATATTCCAAGTCTTCTAAAGGCATACACTTACTTTATATAATGAACAGACTGTAATTTAAGTTGTTTTTCACTCTCACACTCTGTGTTGCATGATTTCATGATCATTAGTCACATGACTTGCGAGAACAAATAAGGATTGATGTTATCAATATCATTGCCATATTGGATTCAGCGCTGTTTAAATATTTGATCAATGATTCAGTTATCAGTAAATTATTTCAATTTGTGTTCCATACAAGAAGTAGTCAAATGGGTTTGGAACAACATGAGGTTGAGTAAATGACAGAATTGTAATTTTTGAGAGAATTACTCTTAATTATTCACAAAACAATGTAAGAACCTTATCTTTAATCATTAGATGCACAAAAACTATTGGAATTTAAAACAGAATAAATGAAGCATGATCATTTAAATAAATTGTACTGGCGTTATTTTTGTGACCGTGCTAGGCACAGCGCAATATTGCTTAACATATAGAGTTTAATAGGATGCAGATGGTGCAATAACCGGAGAAGAATTCAATTGCACTTGACCCAGCCCATTTGTGCTTTGCAGCTGATTTCGCCAACCCACTTGAGCATAGAAAATATCTAAACTTCATGGCCATGCCCACTGACTTTGCACATGACGTATCGCATAATGCTTTGTTTAAAGTGGTGAAGAAATTCCTTTTTTTAGTAATTTAATATGTTTATCAAGGTTCACTTACATACATGGATTTGTAAAAAATTATAATTTTTCACCCTCATTCTGACTCTGTCAGAAACACTCTTTTGTGGTGCTGCTTCTCCTTTAAGGCTTGGCAGTAAAAACCCACTGATATGATTGGCTCTCTGATCTTGAATGACCTGCTCTCTTCTTGCCATCTCAAGTCTCACCGCTACTGGATGGGCAATGAAAGTGATTAAAGGTAAAGTAGGTTGATTTTTTTGCAACTGAATAAGTCAATCAGTCTGAGATTTATACAATTTTCTAAGGATGCGTCAATGTACACCTACGTTGATATGTTGTTGTGTGGGTGGTCAAAACCAAATTTCTATCACAGTGTGACATTACAATGTGGAGGAAGTCGAAAACAAGTCGTTTTGGCATATTGGTTTCAACAAAGGCTTGAGGAGAATGTTTTGAGTTCTGAAACTGACAGTACATTTTTATAGTACAATGACCTCTTCCCTATATGACAAAAGATTAATAGTTTTTTTCTTTAAAGCAAAATTGGTCTCTATATGTTCAACCCACCAGCCCGCTCATTCTCGCGATGGCCAGTCCACCCCTGATCGGCCCCAAATTGCATTGGCCCACCGGGAAAATGCCCGGTATGCCAGATTACTAGTCCAGCCCTGCCCCTAAACCTCACTCCCATCCAGGTTATGGCACCAGTGTAACTGGTCCTGCTCATCCCACTCTGAACGAGATCTGAAATGACATCTCAGACATGGCAGGCGGGCGCGCTAACAAAGAGGCTAAAGGCTACAGCCTCTAGCGTCAGTCGCTAGTGCGCCTCTTGAGGCCAAGGGAGTAAAGTTTACACACTGCACAGCTACCTACCAGCTGGCTAACGTTTCATTGACAGTGGATTTGTTAATTGACAGGAGAATAATGCAACCTCAGGGCCAGTAATGATGGAAAGGCCAATGTGATGATTTTTCTCTTTGCTCTGTGGTGCTACTGTGGTCTAAAGGCTTTGAGTTCGGAATGTCTTGTTTAGGTTTAGGGTGAATTAGGGCTATGGAGATGAGTGCTGAGGATGCTCTTAACTGCTCTGTCATATGTCAGGGGCTGGAGAGAGAGGGAAACCCATGGTATATAACCACTGTTCGTTGTCTGCCTAGCTCAACTTTAGAGATCCTGATGAGAGGCAGGGATTAACATTGGCTCCTGCCTCCAGATTCCACTGGCTGGGGGTTTGGAGGTCTGGGGTCACTGACTTATTGGATGAGACATGCTATCTGCTCTTGACCGATCTCTGACATTGTAGCATTAAATGAGCAGGATTGGGGTGAACATGCATTTATCATGTGCCAATAAATCAGAGTGTCAAACAATATGCATGTTATGCATGTTATTTCATTTGCTGATTCCAGATTTTCATAAAGCATCAAGTCATGTCAGACCCTAATGTACCCCCCCCCCCACAGGTAAAAGTAATTGATACAACTCATGCAATATCTTCCAAGTCTTCTTAATCTACAGTATATGGTCACTTTGTGTGATGAACAGAACAAAATTGTACCTTTTTAATAGTCTGGCATAATAGCGTTAGGAGACCACAAGAGGGCGATATAAAACGTTCTCTCCCAAACACGCACACACACATACACGCACATACACACACATGGACGGGATGATGTGGCGCAGGAGATAGCAGTCCAAAGTAACGAAGGTTTTTGTTCTTCTTCAAGAATGAACAAAGTGAAGTGGATTAGTTTGCAGGCTAGTAAAACTGGTGAAAGTCAGTAACTGTAATCTGAATACAAGAATTTAGAATATATTGCCTTGCACTACTTTTGACTGAAAGTAATTAGATTACAGTAACTAGTTACCTACACCCAACACTGTTTATTAATGATTTGATTTGAGAGTAAATAACAGTTTATTTCAGCAAAGCTTCCTGCCTGACATGGCAACATTGGCTCCACCAGTTGTGTTTGTTTGTGATGGGACAATCTGTTTGCACTACCAATGGAAGACGTGGAGAATTCTCTGTTATCTCTTTAAATAAAGTTCTTATTTATTTATTTTTTACTTATTTAAGTTTTGCACAAAAATAAAACGCTTCATATCTAAAACGTCTCAGTTTTTCTCTGACTGTTTTATGTGCCTACCTAATTTGCGCCAAGCCTTTCTGACTCTAAAGGTCTTCCGTTACTATCACTCAGCAGTAAGATCAAAAGAGCATGAGGCGGCGATGATATATCTACCAGCATGGCACACTCTAATCCCTGTCCAGTCTCTCTGTCCCTACAAAATATTGAGCACTGAAGGGAAAAGCACAGGAGACAGCCAGAAAGTGGAAACAGACATGCTTTTCCAGACCCTGGCGATAGAGTTATCTGCTATGGGACATTCAAGCAGGCTTTGGCCTGGCTAACAGGTTCTCATCAGGAGAAGCCAGCCAATAAAAAATAATCTTAGAGGAGCCAGCCAAAAGTTCAGAGTGTGAGTGTATCTGTGACTTCCTTAGTGGATAGTACACTGATCTTCTCGCTGAAGATATTAGTTAGTGCATAAATACTCTTGGCATCTTTTTGGGTCCCATAAAATCTCTTCCTTTTCCTAACATGAAGCATGAGCATTCCTGTTCTTGACAGCCTTTCCAAAGTAACAAGCCCACCTCCGCTCACATAGATCCGTTCCCCTTTGAGGTCACTGTCATGACGACGCAGTGGTTGGTAATCCCACGTGAGGGTGACTTTGTTTTCAGATTTTTTTTTTTTTCATTCATCAGCTTGAGTGGCCTTTGTATCTTCTTAGTTTTGCCCCAAGCTTGCACCAGAGCTTCTCAACACAGGTTCCTAACAACACTCATTACCATGATGTGGTGGGTTAAATTAATTGTATGATACAGTGGCCTCCAAAAGTAATTTGACACCTAAAGGAATAGTTCATACAAAAAGGAAAATTCTCAGCTCTGTAGGTTCATACAATGCAAGTTAATGGTGATCAGAACAGGGGCGTAGGAACCATTATAACTGAGGGGGATTTTTCCCCTTTACTTTTAGAAATAACTGTATTTGGGGGCCTGGGTAGTTCAGTGAGTACTGACGCTGAATACCACTGTCAAAACACATCATGCCAGGCAATCTACCTGGGAGAAGAAGTGAACAAACAGAGAAGTCATCTTTGAGTATTGTAAGTTAATGTTGTTAAACCAATGAAGAGACCAATGAAACACTGAATGACCAATAATGTCAATCTAATCATGTACAACCAACAGCCAAAAAAAAAAAAAACTGAAGGGGACAGACATTCAGGATTTCTTTCATAGGTTCATGTGTGTGACAATAATAATCTTATGTCATAGTAAATTATATATCTAAACAATTATATTTTTCTTTGACCTTTGAGTTTTGTTTGGCCATTATAATGAGTTCAAATGAATGGTAATGGTGATGTTTGTGGCATACAGTATCTATTTGAGAAGAAAACAAAAATAGATCAGTGACGTGAAGTCAAAAGTAGACAGAAAGGTGATACAAGCTTCTGAAATTATTAAGGTCAGATCAAATTTGACATGGAGATTAAGGACTATTTTTTTTTGCTTTGATTCTTTGGTTCTGGCTGACTGGAACAATATTTGAAATGTTTCACAGCAGTCAATAAATTATATGAAAATTCTTTTGTTTAATATTAAAATAGTCATTCATACATATTTCTACATTTAAGTTCTATTTATTATGAAAATGTTGACATTTCTTAAAAGTTCAATCGATATTCTTAAAAACATAAAACATATTTAAAATAAAAAATAGTTAAAACTGTCATATTGAGAAATGGTAAATGGTCTGCACTTATATAGCCATTTTTTAAACTTAGAGGTATTCAACCCAATCACCCAAATCACCCATCACACACACACACACTCAGACAACCGGCCATGCCATTGGGAGCAACTTTGGGGTTCAGTGTCTTGCCCAAGGAGTGGAGTCATGTGAAGAGAGGCTGATGAGATTTCCCCTAGATTTCAGATCATTCGTACGCCCCTGACCAGAATTTTCAAGCTCCAAAAATTACATAAAGACAGATTACAACTCATCCATATGATTCTGGTTAAATTTGTATTGAGAAGTTTAACCAGAAACAGTTACATTTTGAGAAACAGATCAACATTTAAATATTTTTTATTATAAATCTCCACTTTCACATTCTGAAAAAAAAAAAGATCTGTTTCTCACTCAAAGCGATTGCATCGCTCCAAAAGACATATATTAAACCACTGGTCTTGTATTGATTTTTTTAAGTTATTTTATTGGTTGTATTGAGTGTAAATATGTATCTGTTCCAATTGAATGCTGCCAAAATAATTGTGGCTCTTTGTTTTTGTATCAGATAAATAATACAAAAATCAGTTTGGAAAAAAGAGAAATAAAGTGACTGTGGCTGTCATTCTGCCTAATATTTCCTTTTGTGTTTTAGACTGCAGAAAAAAGTCATACAGGTTTTGAACATGAAGGTGACCAAATGATGACAGAATTTTCATTTTGGATGAACTGTCACTTTAAATTACCAAATACTTTTTAGGGCCACTGTATGCTGTATTATGTAAATAATATATATATATACATATAAGGACAGTTTTGTTCTGTGAATTTGTTGGTTTGCATTATTATATACTGTTGTTGTTCTTTAAAACGTATCTTAAATTGTAGTTGGATGATACACACTGTCACGTACCCATGACAAGGCTCTGTCTATTAAACATATGCACTGGGAATAGTTATATCAGGTCGCATAGAGTCAATCCTGTTACAGATGAAAATGTAACTCATATTGATCCCGCAGACTTTTATTGATTTTTGCCTTTTCTTGTTTGGTCTTCCCTCCTGCTTCATCTTCCTTTAACTTCTTTCCATTTTTCTTCTCCTCCATCATTCTCTCTATTGTCTAACTGTTGTCTGCTCATTTGGGCTCTCTCTCTCTTTTTCTCTTCTTATTTTCCTGTATGGATTCTTCAGTCAATGTGTTTACCGACCACTGTAACTACATCCATTAGTCTGACCCTAAGAGCTCGAGGACAGCCCTGTGACAGCCATCAGACTAATGCAGCTCTGACACAATAATTACACAATGACCTAAAGAAAAGGGCCCTGCTGTCCCGTTGTATGCGTGGCAAGCAAACCTGGTTACTGAACCATCCAAGGTTTTGACCACAGCCACCCCTATAACCCACCAGCTTCAACAAAGCCACTCAGAGACATGTGTTTCTGCGTCAAAGGAGAAATTGGGCTATATATGGTTTAATTCGTCTATCTGAAGTGACAGGATTGCTGAAATTAGCTCAGCAATTCTAATAATAACCTGCCCTTCTGTTTTCAAATACAGATCAGATGTTTATGGAGAGGATTCCTCAAACAGAGTGCACATTAGGATTTTTTTTCAAAGAGATTCCCTCTGTATGGTATATCTTATTATGTTTGAGTTTTGTCATGATTCCCGGCTACAATGAGGATTTAATACAAAGATACAAAATGCAAATTCTATGCTATGAGGTTATATAATTAATAAAGCAAGTGTAGTACATTTTTATCCTAATTAATGGATGTTGAAAGGCATCATTGGGTAGCTCAATGAGTAAAGATGCTGACTTTCACCCCTGGAGTCTTGAGTTCGAATACTGTGCTGAGTGACTCCAGCCAGGTCTCCTAAGCAACCAAATTGGCCCAGTTGCTTATGAGGGTAGAGTCAAATGGAGTAACCACGTCATGGTCAATATAATGTGGTTCTCGTTCTCGGTGGGGCGCGTAGCGAGTTGTGTGTGGATGCTGCAGAGAATAGCATGAAGCCTCCACACTCGCAAGTCTCCACGGTAACACGCTCAACAAGCCACATGATAAAATGCATGGATTGATGGTCTCAGACACAGAGGCAACTGAGATTCATCCTAAACCACCCAGATTGAGGTGAGTCACTACGCCACCATTGGGAATTGGGCTTTCAAAATTGGGGAGAAAAAAAGAATTTGAAATGTCAGAATAATAGTAGAGTGAGAGTAGAGAGATTTATTCCTGCTTATATTTCTTTCATCACATTCCCAGTGGGTCAGAAGATTACATACACTTTGTTAGTATTTGGTAGCATTGCCTTTAAATTGTTTAACTTGGGTCAGACATTTTGGTTAGACTTTCACAAGCTTCTTGCAATAAGTTGCTGGAATTTTGGGCCATTCCTCCAGACAGAACTGGTGTAACTGAGTCAGGATTATAGGCCTCTTTGCTCACACACACTTTTGCAGTTCTGCCCACAAATGTTCTATCGGATTGAGGTCAGGGCTTTGTGATGGCCACTCCAATACCTTGACTTTGTTGTCCTTAAGCCATTTTGCCACAACTTATGTTGTGGAGGTATGTTTGGGGTCATTGTCCATTTGGAAGACCCATTTGTGACCAAACTTTAACTTCCTGGCTGATTTCTTGAGATTTTGCTTCAATATATCCGCATATTTTTCCTTCCTCAAGATGCCATCTATTTTGTGAAATGCACCAGTCCCTCCTGCAGCAAAGCACCCCCATGCTTTATGGTTGAGATAGTGCTCTTCGACTTCCTCACCCTTTTTCCTCCAAACATAACGATGGTCATTATGGCCAAACAGTTCAATTTTTGTTTCATCAGAACAGAGGACATTTCTCCAAAAAGTAAGATCTTTGTACCCATGTGCACTTGCAAACTGTAGTCTTGCTTTTTATGGTGGTTTTGGAGCAGTTTTGGAGCAAAATTCGTTTTATTGACTTCACCTGAGTGTATGTAAACCTCTGACTTCAACTGTAATTTTACACATGACAATTGACACAAGATTAACTATTTCTGCTGCTCCAAACTTACTTCAAAACCCCACAGAGTGTACAGTACACAACCACATCTTTTCATTCACAACTGTGTAAAAGTGTCCTCTGTCCGCTCGTATGAATGTAATACATGAAAATAAAGTGTTTTACCGCTGTTCAAACGCTCCTCAGATCGCATAATTTATACCGATATATGTTTTCCGACTGAATAGACTAAATGAAACAAATGACAATAAAATGCAAAGAAAACACTTCAGTATTCAAAATACTTTTTGAATGTAACTGTATTCTGGTAAAAAAAAAAATACTATATAAATTGTAACTGTAGTGGAATACAGTTGCTAATATTTTGTATTTTAAATATGTAATCCTGTTACATTTCTTCTGTTACTCCACAACCCTGATGAAAATAATCCCAAAGCTAATGGTTAATAAGTAAAAAATGTCAACAACAAAAAAAAAGCTGTTAAAATGTATTGTTTAATTTAGTGATTTAATGATTAAGGATTTAACGTTTCAAATGATTATCATATGATTTATTTAAATATTTTTAAATTTATTTGACAATTTAATTTTGAATTTGGCTCTCCATAAACTATAGGTAATATTGTAGGACAATAAAACTTGTGCATAAACATAGAATTAAATAGATGTGCAATCACAAGTTTATGGATATCAACTATTTTACAACCACTTCGAATATCACTTCAATCAGATTTTAGAAAGGTATAAATAATTATTATGATAGTCTCATATTTCATAATTTTTTCACCACTTTCCAACTTCCAAACATATCCTTTGCGTTTCCAGTTTTACGTGCTTGTCCTCATGTTCTTTGATCTCAGTCCTTACCTCTGCTTTGAGGTATGAGCCCCCACTCACCACTGGCTAATGACGGACAGCTGAAGGCACACTCCTAGGGCTCCAATCAAATTTACAGCCTTCTAATTGGGTTAGAGGGAGGGAGGGGGTGGGGCTTTTATATCTGTGTCTTTCGTTCTCTTTTTCTCTTGTTTTTGCTTTGGCCTGAGTCCTGGGGTGGCTTGTGGTGGACTGAGTGATGGACAAAAGAAGGAGCTGTCAGCAGAGCTGGGGTTTGAGCCGACCCAATGAGGGACAGATCTACCGGTCTGCAGAAGCATGGTCGCTGGAGTCAATTGTGATGGGTGACAATGTTTTGTCTGCAGACAGAGGATCTGTCCACAGAATGGCTGAATGAGAGGATGCTATCCACGGCTGACACAGCGAGCGGAAAGTAAAAAGGCAGGGCAAAGAGTGAAATATCACTTAGCTCATTCCCGCGCTGCCAGCCCGTCCATTCTCCTGTACTAGGAGTTCAGTACCAGACAAAGCATGTCACTTCTTGTTTTTCCATCCCATAGAAGTCTCAGAGTGCAAAATATCAGAACTAAAACAAGAAACGAACAATAGTGGGAGAAGGACAGTAGGGCCTTTTAAATAATGGAACTTTTCATTTCTGTATCAACAACAGGATGGCTATTTACCCCAAAGTGGGACCTAACACTGTGTGCCAAGTGGATTTGTTGTCTTGAAGGGAGAGTTTCCCCCAAAAATGAAAATAGCCCTTTTTTCTCACCCTCGTGTCATTTCAAACCCATATGACTTTCTTCTGGAGCACAAAAGATGTTTTAATGAATATCATAGCCCGTCTTTTCAAAACAATGTCAGTGGATAGTGCCTAACTTTAAAGCTTAAAGGGTTACTTCAGGATTTAGCATTAAGCTTTGTATCAGTAGAAAATCAGTAGTATTTTCTAATTACCGAGCTCCCCCCCCCTCATATCCCCCTGAGACGAGAGATTTATTTATTTTTAGTCTGGAAAAAAATCCTCCGATGACGCAAAAATCGTCATTTTGCGTCATCAGAGGATTTTTGGTCCAGAGGCTTAAAACTACAGCCAGTATTCCGCATGTTTTCACCACGCCCATATGGGGCGGGATCTCACTCACAGAATGTGAAGATAGTGTCAGCCATCTTTCTGTAGAAGCTAAGAAAACAGGCTCTTGCTCTGTGTAGAAAGTTTGTATACAAGTAGGCTAATCACGATGGCGGAATGTAGTTTTGAAGTTGAAATGTCAGAAGGGGATAGGCTTAGTTTAAAGTGAGTATTTTGTTTGTTTTTCTTTTTTGTTACTAAGACGTCATGTACAGAGTTTGGACACACGGAATTATAATGTTCTTCCCGCGTAGTCAGTCAATTTATCAACTAACTCACGATTTATAGAGTCACGATGTATCAAAGCAAGCATAGTTGTATCATATTTTCAGATACTGCCGCCTGTAACCGGTAGGCGTGGTTTGGGAGTGGCCTCGTAAGGGCAGCAAAGCAAGTACATTCTGGGAGTTGTTGTCTTTCAGCCACATGTGTAAAAAATACATTTTCTGCCTTTTCTCAGTCTAGAATGCTTCAAATTCAAAAATAATTTCACATTTATACTATATAAGTGACCAATTTTAAATACACATTCATCTTCCCAGAGGTGAAGTAACCCTTTAAAAAAGGACCCAAAATTATATTTCGAAGACTTGCGAAACCGAAATGTAAGTAATTTTGCTTGTTTTGTGCATTCATGAACCCTGTGAGAGAAGCTCATTCACAATGGCTTGTGTAAATAACTTAACAGACTGCGGGTTTGTATTAACTGCCTTCAAAAACATACCAGATGAAGGCATCTTTGCATCGAATTTGGATATCTACACTGCCTACACTGAAAAATAAAAATGACAAGTAAGATTTACTTAATTTTCATTTCATAGTTTTTCTAAGTACATTTTAAGTAAATATATGATATATTGATTAAAGTGATTCATTTTAACTTACACATTTCAGTTAATATAGTAACTTTTACTGACAAAAATCCGATATATGGCACTTCAATAAACTTAGGAACAATTTTTTAGAACATTAATTTTCCTTGTTTTCATTATCTGCCTCTCATCTGATTAAAAGTTTTTGCTGAGTCATACAATTAACAAAGAAAAGCAAAACAAATATTCAAAGAATCAACATTTAACCCCCACTATTTCCACCCCCCATCCCCAACCACCACCTTACCCTCAACAAACATCCCTGTGGGCACACATGAGTATACACACACACACACACATTTAAAACAAAAATTCGCTCTCCACTGCCCCTCCCTGAGAGCCCTCCATGAAAGCCAAATAGCTGCCACATTTCCCAGAAAACGAATGCAAGTTCCTCAGCCTCCTACATAACCACCACCCTGCCCATCTCTGTGCACCACTCTTGAGGGTGCTCCAGCCGACTTACATCCCCTTAAAACAATCTGTCTGCTGATCATAACACTGGTTAGGACCCAATCTTTTATGCATTTATCCCCTATATTGATGACTGCCCCATCACCTTATATATGGAGTCTTGGGCAAAATGAAATTTCAGTACCCTATATGTCACACCTTCAACTAAAATTCTTGGATCTTCACACACCACCAAAAAACATAGGTTGTGTCTCCATCTTCTGACTGGCATCACCAGCAGGTGGATATGTCTTTAAGACCAAGCCTATACAATCTAGAGAGGGTCCAATAGAATTTATGTTAAATCTTGAATTGCATAAGGTGCAACTTTGCATCCCAATTGTTGAACCAAATTTTCAAAGGATCTCAACACTCCTCTCTCATATAGGTCACCGAGTGTATAAACCTCCCTCACAATCCACTCAGACCAGCATAAAGTGGATTTATTCATACATAATTTTGGATTCTGCCATATGCTCGAGGCAAAATTTAAATAAATGTCAGAATTAAACACTCTGGACACTTTTGTCCAAACCGAGTGCAAATGCGAGATAACGGGGCTGTAACTTAACTTCTCCGATTAGTTTGATAGAAAGGCTTTGCAATGGCGAAATAGGGGTAAGAAATTCCTGTTCAATACAAAACTAATGAGGGGCTCTCTCAGGTGGAAGTGACCAATGAGCCAAATGTCTGAGACCGAATGCATATCAATAAAACTAAATCTTGGGAAGGCCTAGCTCAACTTTGTCAATCGGCCTATGCAATTTACTGAAATGTGTTCTGGGACATTTACCATTTCAAATGAAGGACATTGCTATACTATCAAATTGCTTGAAATAAGAGAGGGGGACATCTATAGGGAGAGATTGTAACAGGTAGTTGATTTTGGAATACAATTCATTTTAATAACATTAACCTTCCCAATCATAGATAAATGTAATGAAGCCCACCAGTCCACATCATTCGAAAAGCTTTTTATTAAAGGGTCAAAATGAACTCTAACTAAATCACACAAATTTGCTGGGAATAAAATGCACAAATACTGTTTGGGCCACTGGAAGGCACCCGGCTGAAAAGCAGTTACTGGGCAATATGCTGTCAGAGCCAAACCTTCAGATTTAGACCAACTAACTCTGTATCCTGAGAACTTGGAAAAGGAATGAATAATTCTTTATCTTTAATCTGTTTGAGATATTTGAATTGTAGATGCTTATTTATCAGTGTAACGACTCCTCTGGTCTTACTTGAGCCAGCACTAAAGAAAACATGTCCACCCCATATCTTCCCAAATTTTTCAGCTTACTGCGTGGAATGATGCATTTCTTGAAGAAACACTATATCATATTTCTTATGCTTAAGAAGAGAAATAACCTTCCTTCTTTTTATGAGGTGCCCCAACCCATTCACATTCCACGTGGAGAGAGACAATCCACTCATATTAACATTTGACATTTTGACATATGAGAAAAAATTTAATGTGTGTCAAAAGAAAAATTATAAAGACCACATTCCAACATTAGTGCAACAATCAAACCTCGAACTTCCCCCAGAACCAAACAAACAGAAAAAAGAAAAACGTGTGCATTATCCTCATGCACAACAACGCCAGCTGGCGTCCATCCCTCTAAACTCAAACAGTCCATGCACGCCTACGGGAGCCCCCTTGACAACCTTGCCTTCGGATTGCTCAAGTCGGGTGTTTCTATATAAATTTTGTGAGACAGAATTACACAACAAAAGATAATCTATAAAACAAACTCCAGCCAATAGGCACAAGAAAGTGAATGTTCAGTGAGTCAGTCCACTCAGCTGCAACGTGAGTACCACAAAATTACTTCATTAAGTTTATGATGGACATCGCTTCCTGTGGGCATTCAAATTTTTTACTGCCATCCTTAACATCTATTCTCAATTTGGCCGGGAATATCAGTGCAAAAGTTACCTTCCGTTGATGTAAGTGTTTCTTGCATTCCTTGAATCGATCACATTTCAGATATTTCTGAATATCTAATGAATATCAGATATTGTTGAATTTGCAATGTCTTGGAGCCAGAAAATGCTGTGGTTCTTCCAAAAAAGCATTCCTTTACTCCTCGCCTCGAGTAACACAAGATCTTCATATGATGATCTAAGAAATTTGGCCAGAATTGATCGAGGCCTGTCTCCCTCAGCGGATCGCGAGATGAAATCTCACCAGTTTACTTCATTAATAGTGTTAAAACCAGCAAAGTGCGCAGAGCTCGCCGTTCACATGTCCGAACCTTGCATTGTGTCACATGACCTCCTATAAACATGTTTAATAATGTACTACATGACATACACAAGTCTTCCACAGGGAAGCTTAATGCAGACTAGGTAGCTTTTAGACAACATTACCTTGCATTACAGGCAATTGAAATATGATTTTCATGTAGAGATATGCTTGCAGAATCTCAACATTTGGTACACAAAACACGATGACGATAACAATCAATAGATCATTTTTTGGTTATTTTGAGCGAAAAATTTTACTTCAGACTTCACAAACAATTAATTACCAAACAAAATAAAAATCAACAATAAAACCAGGGTAAATAAACATGCAAACAATGGCTTTTAGCAGGGTATGTCTGTTTAAGTTTCAGAGAGGCGACAGGTGACACACTTGTCACTTTCTGCATTGTCAGCAGTGTTGCCAGCATGCCTGAAACTCCAGCATATGTTTTTGGGTCAGTCCGTGGGAATGAGCAAGAATAGCTTCCTTTATCAGCCAGTTCACATAGGATCCTTTCACCTTCCTCATCAAACACCTCACTGGTGCCATTCTTATCCTAGCAAGGCCAATGCTCTGGGTTCACACTGTTGATTGCCATTATATAGACACTCTCCACGCTAACCACAGGACCAGGAACCCAAGCCACTACAAGGGAAACCGTAGATAAGAAACTGCAGTCTATTGTCTGACAGCTTAGAACAGGGAATGTCTGAATTTATGTGCAACAACAAAATTTTCTGCCTAATGAAATTAATGTAACTTTTGACACAAACAGTAATTTTAAATCACACTAGCATACTTCATATCAGTGGTTATGTAGAAGCTGTTTTACTCTACTTAAAAGTGTAGTTTGCCCAAAATGTAATTTATTTTTATCATTTACTCACCCTCATTTTGTTCCAGACCTGTATGACTTTCTTTCTTATGTGGAACACCAACATGTTTGGCACGATGTTAGGTACTGAAAACCTCAGTCACCATTCACTTTCATTTTATTGAAAAAGATGCAATGAAAGTGGATGATGACTGATGCAAACGTTCTGCCTAAAATCTCCTTCTGTGTTCCTTGGAAGGAAGAAAGTCATACAAGGTTGGGTGAGTAAATGATGAATTTTCACCAGAATTTTTTATTTGACTGTCTCTTAAAGTGTCAGAATACTTTTTGGGGATGCTGTGTAAATAAATGAATTTTGCAGAAAATACATAAACATCTAAATATATGAATGTTTACTTGTACTGGGTATTACAACTGCACAAAATAGCTACTACTCCTGCTGTTAGCTCTCTCACACTCTTAGCATCTCTGCGTGTGATCTGCTGTGCAGCTGAGCTGTCTGCATACAGCTGAAAACAAACAGAGCATTGGACTCCTGTTGATAAACACTTCAGCAGCTGCCATTCTGCCATGTAAAACCTCAGACAGATGCAAGACAACTTAATCCTGTCCCACTTATCTTCATCCCTGGCTTTCAATCTCTCTCTCCTTTTAACTTGGTCTCTCAGACTCTCGCTGTCCTTAGCATGCTCAGAAGAGGTGTGTGAGCATGTGTGGGAGGGAGGGTGTTTTTTTGTCTTCACGAAAATATCTCCAGGTAACCTCTAGAAACCTTGATGCCATGACACTCAAACTAATGTGCCAAAAAGAGAGAAGAGTGCATTAGCACCAAGGCTTTGTGTTACCGTTCAGAGTTCACATGGCTGCCTGACCTGTGCTCCAATACTTGCAATGCATTAAAGTAGTATAAAGATGTATTATTATTACTACTACTCTGATATTACATTTTACTTTACAGTTGTAATATATTTCTGTCTTAATGTTTTTCAATTCCACAAATCTAGTTAAATTGAGCTTTTATTTTGGCGGAAAACTGAATGAGGCACATTCAGTTTGTATGTTTTTGATGACAGCTTCTTCCAGATAAGCAGTTTGCTATATGGCTTAATGGGCTTAATCAATCGCAAAGTGCTGCTTGATGTAACTTTATAAATATACTGTATAGTCTGCGTGAGCTGCACACTTCCAGGTTATTGAGCGCTCAGGTCTCTGTCATCCATTACACACACAGAATGTTTGATGCTCATTATGAGGTGTTTTAAGAGAATGAGCTGCCTGCTTCACACTTTGTCTTTGAATAATGTAACATATGCAGACTGGGGTATGTTTATTTTAATAAATCTCTGTGGTCTAATCCTAAATTTTTGTGGTCTAATCCAGCATTTCCCAAACAGGGTGCTGTCTGGGGAGATCAGGTTTGCTGTGTGAAAAATTCTTCAAACATTTCTAAAATTCAAAAATGCATATAAAATGCATTTTAGAATTACGAGTTTTATTCTAATAAAAATTGTATAGTATTACAGAAATAAAAAAATAAATGCAAAAATTTGTTGTAGTAAGAGTGTTGAGCTATATAATGAATGTGGATAACATAGCTCAGATTATTTGGTTTCTTGGAATTATTTGATGATAATATTATTTGAGACTTTTGATTGTAGACATTGATATCTTGGCAGATCTGAGCAAAGTTTGAGAGATTGTTGAGATCTCTTATGCAACACTCGAAGAGGCACAAGTGAGATTTCTGGTGACTTTTTCTCAAAAGTTTGCTCTCCATTTAATGTTATTGCAGTCTATGAGACAACTGAGATATTAAAGAGATCTTGTTTGTAATTCTTTCCCCATTTGCACTTAGACATGGATAGGGCTGCCAGCGGTGACCTCTCATCCTGATCCAGACCCTCTTATTCGATAACAGAGCGGGATGCTTGAGGATAAGTGGCATGCACAGTTTGGCAGTTCTGTTTTCTCTCTCAATCTCCTTTCAGCCACAGACTCTTAAGTACCTGGGATTGCGTGGCTAGTAATAAATATGCAGAGGCTTTAGCATGGTGTAAACACATCGCTTGTACCAGTAGGTGTAAACCTCCTCACGGTTCCTTGGTGGGGGGGGGGTGGGGGTTAAAAGATGAAGTGCACTTGACGAGACGTCTGTCTCCACCTTGCTGCTTTACGATGTGTTTGTTAACCTGTGACATCCTTGCAAACGGCTCACACAGGCACCTTAACCTCAGGTTTTAATGTCTGTTTGTGAAAGAACATGTCGTGAATGTGAACAATTCTGAGTGCATTAGGGCACAGGGACTGAGGTGAGATGCCGAGAGTAGTTTAAAAATAAAAACTACTTTTAAAAAAGTTGTTTTTATTTCTATTTTATTTTTAGTTTGTCAAAAAAATTGTTTATATATATATAAACACTGTGTGAATTACTCTGCTTGTCTTCGTGCTGTTCTAAACTAAAGTGTAAGATGGCCAGGAGAACAAGGAGACCACCTCAGCCACATGGCAGGAACTGGGCCAGGAGGCCTGGGAGGTGGCCACAGGGCAGAGACTGGGTCAGGTGGTGGAACTGCTGAAGGAGGAATCTCTGTAGGAGCGGGTGGAACCGCTGGAGAAAGAGTCTCTGGAGGAGCAGGAGGAACCGCTGGAGGAGGAGTCTCTAGGGAAGCGGGCAGAGCCACTGGAGGAGTAGTATTTGGGGGAGTGGGTGGAGACGCTGGAGGAGGAGTCTCTGGTAAGACGGACAGAACCGCTGGAGTAGGAGTCTCTGGGGAAGCGGACAGAGCCACTGGAGGAGGAGTCTCTGGAGGAGCAGGTGGAGATGTTGGAAGAGGAGTCTCTGGTAAGGCGGACGGAACCGCTGGAGGAGGAGTCTCTGGAGGAGCGGGCTGAGTGACCTCCATGGTCATGAACACTGGCAGAGACTCGGGGACAACCTCCATGGTCGTAAACATGGGCAGAGACTTGGGAACAACCTCTGTGGTCGTGAACACTGGCAGAGACTTGGGAACAACCTCTGTGGTCATAAACATGGGCAGAGACTTGGGAATGACCTCCGTGGTCGTGAGCACTGGCAGTGACTGGGAAACGATCTTAGTGGCCGTTAGCACTGACAGCAACTGGGGAAAAGGTGTACTTTTCCTTCTCCTACTTTTCCGGACAGCTGGGAGCTTAGTCACAGGAGTGGACAAAGCCACAGGAATAGACGCTGGCTCGTAGGCCGGGGCAGGTTTGGGCGCTGGCTCTTTGGCTGTGGCAGGCGTGGGCACTGGCTCGTTGGCTGTGGCAGGCGTGGGCACTGGCTCATTGGCTGTGGCAGGCTTGGACAAAGGAGCCGTGGAAGGCTTGGGCAAGGAGCCATAGAAGGCTTGGAGCTAGGAGCAGTGGAAGGCTTGGACGAGGGAGCAGAAGATGCAGATTGTGGCCCAGGGTTCCGCCATAATCTACTGTGTAAAGGGATCAGGTTTAAGTGGTTTAAGGACTTTTTTTAGGCTACAAACTGGTAATTACAAGGGTATTATGCTATAAAGGTGTTTTTTGAGGACATTTCTAGTGTCCCCATAATTCTTATAAAACATACTAAACTTTTTTTACTAAACGTTTTATTGAAAATGTAAAAATGCAGAAAGTTTTTTTGTGAGGTTTAGGGGTAGGGTTAGGGTTAGGTCATAGAATCTACAGTCGTACAGTATAAAAATCATTATGTCTATGGAGAGTCCTCATAATGACAAACCTCCTATAAATGCCAGCCAGCCCCAGTAACTGTCTCACCTCCTTTTTGGTCTTTGATCTCAGGCAGGCCGCAACCATTGTAGTCTTATCAATTTGGGGGCATACCTGCCCATGACTCAAGTTGAACCCCAGATTCCATACCTACACCCTTCCAATTGCTCACTTCTTGGGGTTTGCTGTGAGTCCCACCTGTTGTAGCAACCTCAGAACTGCTCTCAGATGCTGCATGTGCTGCTGCCAATCATTATTGTATATAATGATGTCATCCAGATGTATATAATGATGTCACACAGTATATGGTCTGAGAACTTGGTCTATAAGACACTGAAACGTATCCGGGGCCCCAAACAAACCGAATGGAAGGGTTGCATATTGGTGTAAGCCAAACAGTGTGGAGAAGGCCGTTTTCTCATGGGACAATGTTATTAAGGGGATCTGCCAATAACCCTTTGTTAAATCCAGTGTCAAATAAAAGTGAGTCGTGCCCAACCGATTGAACAGTTCGTCAATACGAGGCATTGGATATGTATGAAATTTTGAAACCGCATTGACCTTTCTATTATCTACACTCTTTGGAACCAGCACCACCAGGCTCTCGAATTGTGAATAACAGGGGTTCAAGCAACTTATCCCAACTCCGTTCATGTTTTTCAGGGTTTTATTAAACCGTTCGACCAAGCCGTCCATTTGTGAGTGGTACATGCTTGACTGAATTGATTTAATACCCAACAATTCGTACAGCTCCCGTAGTGTGCATGTCATAAAATAGTGCCTTGATGAGTGAGGATTTCTTTCAGAATCCCCACTCGGGAGATAATTCTGAATAATTCAGTGCCTCTGCAACTCTACGTGCTGAAATGTTGCATAAAAGCACTGCTTCCGGATATCTTGTTGTGAAGTCCACAAAAAAACAACACAAAGCGATGTCCATGTGCCATCCACTCTAATGACCAGACAAGGTCCATACTAATTCTTTCACGTGGACCTTGATCAAAGGAAGGGGGTGCAAATGTGCTCTTGGGGTGGCGGTGGATTCACTAGCAGACATTCACGGCATGCCGCACACCATCTTTGAACATCCTCGCGAATGCCCGGCCAATAGGAACGGGCCATTAGATAGTTTAGTGTCTTTTCCTGTCCTAAGTGATCTGCCATCAGATTATAATGAGCCGTCTGGAATAAAATATCCAGATGGCTCTTCAGTATGAATAACTGTGTTAATAAGAGGGAATTCCCCTGCAAGGAATACTCTAAGGGCTTACGTCATCTTGATGCAGAGCTGACATAGATGGCCCCGGCTCCGCCTCATCAGCCAGCGCATCACAAATCCCACATTGAGATGCTCTGTTGCAGGACCCATCCGCACAGATTTCTCTTAATAATGTGGAAAACGCTGGCCAATTTTTGCCCAAAATTAGCAGATGGGTGAGGCGGAAACCAACTGCTGCCTCTGTCCCCGGAATTGAATTGTCACAGTCAATACAGGATAATCGTGGATATCCCCATGCACACACCTTACCTTCACCTTGTGATTAGCACCCAAAGCCTCGTCTTGAACCAGACATTTATAGATGGAGGTTTGGTTGCAACCCGAATCTGCTAAAGCCTGGTATGTACCCCCTTAATACTCACGGGTATGCGGTACGTACCAGCTCGATCGGGGGCGGCCTGCGGTGCATCAGGGACCCAAACCAATGTCCTCACCTCCATCACTGGGCATTGGTCCGGGCTCCCTGCAGCTCCAACTGAACGGCTTAGGCTCCATGTTCATGCCTGTGGCAGAGGGTCCACCAACCTGGGAATGAGAGTGGAAAGGGGCATGGGAAACCGGCAGGAAGTGCAGTCCCCCGTGCTGGTTTGGGAGGGGTTACTCCCAGATTCCAGGGAGGAGGAATAGGACGAGAGGAAGGAGAGGAGAGAGAGGGAGGGGAGACAGGAGAGAGAGAAGGAAAAAAAGGATTTCTGGGCTCGCCGGCTCCCGAATACGCCGGCATATGGTCCTCTGCCAGCTGGATGGCTGTTTGGAGTGATGCCGGGCAGTGGCACTGGACCCACTCTGCCGTCCCTCTCGGAAGCTGAGCAATAAACTGCTCCAGTACCACCAGGTCGATCCACTTGGGCCTGGAGGAGCACTATGTGTGCTGCACACACTCTCTCTCTGTGTGTGTGTGTGTGGGGGGGGGGCTTGCTGGCTTGCTCTTAAAACTCATCTCCACTCTCACTGCAATGACAAACAGCTGTTAGAGACAATAATAGCTAGGTGATGATCCTTACCATTCTCATCTCCTGATCTCGCTGTCCATCCACAAAATTAATGTCTTAATGTTATTCTTTATATAGTTTATCTATATATGTCTCTGAATAAGTGTCATTCTGCATTTAAAGTAATAGAAAAATACAATTATTTTAATTGACCTTCAATACTACATACAGTAGATATTCTTAGTATGTGCAATTTGACATAAAGAGTGTGAGTGTGTATATGTGTGCACGATTCATTCCCTCTACCTCCCCTCTGTGAAGAACATCTGTCCCATTAGCGGCTTTTCTCTGTGCCATTTTAATCAGATGAAAGTAAAAAGATAATGCATAGCCCCTCCACAGCCCCATCAGTGTGTGCTGCCGGGTGGAATTCTAATTGGCCTCAACTGGTCCATGATTAACTGAGGAGACCTGCGGTCAGCCCCTCTCTTACTGAAGAGCTGATGGCTATCAGTGCTCAAATGAAATTTAATTACCTCTCCTCATGCAACACACTATTTCCATAATTTCTCCTAATCTCTGGGTGTCAGCATTAAATAACCTGATCTTAACGCACAGGTAGAATTTGGCTAACGGGATATACTTTTGAAAACTCAAGATGTTATCTCATGTGCAAAATCTAGTAATGATAAACTGTTTAAACTTATGACACTTATGAAAAAAAAAGGGTTTGTAGAACTTAAAATGAAGGCATGTATTTTATTTAAATTGTTTATAGTATAGTTTATTTTATAGTTTGTATTTTTCTTTTTGAGTATGTTAATTTTAATTGAACTATATTAAGTACATTTCTGCATGCCTCAGACCATCACATTCATCTGCGCAGAAGAGCATTGCCGTAGCACAACTGACCTAAAAAAACAAAAAATGCTCCTTAGCGAGTAACTTGGACTTCACATGTCGATAGAGGTCCATATTGTAACTTTAGAATCCAATCGTAACAGAAAGATACATCAAGATGAATAATGTGTTCCTGAAACTTCGGAATAGTAAATAAACCATAAATCTAGTGCTGTTCCATTATTGTCATCAAAGCTAATTTTTATGGAAATTATGACAGTTGGACTTACTGACACTCCTGAGGCATTACTGAAACATTATTCATATGAAAATAAGAACATTTGAAGTCAAATCTTATCTTTCTTTTAATGGATAATTACATTTGCCTTTTTGGGTGAACTATCCCTTTAAGGTTGGACATATTAAAAGCAATCAAAATCCCTTTCTTAATGTCTCTGGTTGCAGAGGTGTGCCGTATTGACAAAAATGTCCCTATTCTTGTCATAACACAAAGTCTTGAGTCCTCAGGGCAGTTTGAGAAGCCAAATGCTAAAATTACCCAGCAGCTTTCATTTGAATAAACAGGAAATTTACAGAGTTTTATGTGTGTATGTGGATGGATTTTAATGCTATTTGTGCAGACATCTTATCGAGATGGGTTAAGACTTCATGATAAAAATATATGTTCAATTATCATATGACAGAGAAAAGAGCAGCCTGCCCCTTTCCCCATCGATGAATATAGCTAAATTTGCTCTTTGTAAAATGATTAAAGGAATGTAAAGTTAAGAACAAAAGTGTTTTGCATGAGAGCACTCAAATTAAATAGCAAATAAAAGCACAAAATCTTTAATTCATTCATACGTGGGAAAACGAATGTAGTATTTACCTCTGATGTTGTTTTCATGTCATCTTGGGTATTCACGGCAGTTTTCCTTCTCCTTGACACTGGGCCATAGTTCATGAGCTAACATACAGTACAGAGCTGATTGAAGCTGGCCATGTACCAAAAAGAAACTAACTCATCATAGGCCAAACACAGGGCCTGACACTCGCAAAATACTAGTAAAGACCACACTGCACTTGAATTCCGCTTGAATTGATGGTATTTGAATATTAAAAAAAAATACATAAAAAAAGATTCCTGAATAAATTTTTCAATATGTATAAAATATGATGGGTCATCACAGTGCGATATTTTGTACCATTTCGGTGGGATGCGGTTCATAGAGGTCATAGAGGGGCTCATTCCTTATAAATTCTTGTTGTGCATGTTTTTCAAGCAAACATTTTTGGACTTGGTGTGAATGGACCTAAACTATGACGATTCACTTTGAATATCATATCTGCCATCCAGGCATTACACATGATGCTACTATTGCCATTTATACAATTTTCAGCTGTCACCACTTTGTAAGTTATGAGCAAGAATCTATAACTTAAAAGGGATTCATGTTTCATGTCCTGTCGGTCTTTGCAGTGTATCATGGCCTTGCGTGTGTGTGTGTGTGTGTGTTATAGCGTGAGGGTCTCAGTGTGGTAGTAGGTACTGAGAGATGTGTGGAATGCAAACAGAGACAGTCCTCTTTGGCTCCAGTGCTTATCTACCCCCCTTTGAATTTACTCCACCGCAGCAGGGCAAAATAAGCACGCAGTCTGAGATGCTTTATGTTAAACTTAAAGAAACCAATGAACATTGTTGCGCAATTTTACTTCTAAACACATTACATCTCTCCTGCAATATTCCATTCATATTTCTTCCAGATCAGTAACACTTTGCTTGGCTTGCTGTAGTTTCTCATAATTTGAAGTTATATTTTTGCTATGTAGTGTTTGTCCTTCAGTCATATTGTGCTTGCAATGACTAAATACTATCATGCAACGGCAAGCACAGTAAGTTCATATTTTGTCAAAATTTAGTTGTGAGCAAAATTGTGGTTCTTAGACTATGATCTGTACAGTGACAGCAACTCGGTCAAGCTCCATTGATAAAAAATAATAATTTATTTAAACTTAAATCTGTGTTAAAATATTTTCTCTTATCCCAGCTTAATATGCAGAGACAACTGTAAGCCATTTTTAGGTTAATTTTCTCAAAAACTGTTAACACTGCATCTCTTTAGTTCTATAAAAATTACTCTGTTTGTTTTGAGAGACCCATCCATATCCACACAATAACATTTGACACAAACAGTGGCGTGAGTTGAGGTCGGGACTATATGTTTGTTCAATCAATAGCAGAGGTGGGACGTATTCTGAAAGCTGTTTGAAGTCAAACTTTTTATTTTACAGTTCCGTTTGGTGGTGCTAGTGGCGCTGAAATGACACGCTTCAGCTTTAAGAAGTCTTGAGACAACAAAATAATACTGAATATTGACAAAAGTGTTACATGTGGAATTGACAGTTTTGTTCAAATAACTTAAATATAATTTGTTTTATTTCTATTACTGTAGAAAATGTTAAGTATGCTTAACTTTATGTCAGATACACTGTACAACCTTTGGCTGTGAAGAAAATTATCTTATTAAGGAAAGGCAGGATGAAATATTTCTATCCTGGGAAAGATATAGACCTCAACACTTGACACAGTAATGGTGAGAGATAACAAACATCATTAAGTCATCATCATAAAATGATGAGCTCCTAACATCACCACACAGCCATGGCAACAAAAATTGGAAAATTTGTATAGCTACACAGAAAAGATTAGAAGTAATCTTTGTAGTAATCAACATTGTGAAAACACAAGTTGGCATACTGATTTGCTCCTAAAACTAAATGTCCAGTTTTTGTCTATTGGTGAGCTTATGAAATTAATTTGAGAGCAACTGTGTCGACTTTGGTGTTTTCTTTGATACATTATCAGTCGTGCACCTGCATAAATGTATTTTTTAGAGGTGTGTGTTTTCCATGGTTTTTAGTATGCTAATCAACATTATGCCACAAATGCTGTCGACTGAGCTTAAGTTGTACTGAACCCGGAGTGAAACTTACAAAAAACTTTTCCTGAGTTTGTGTAAGTGTAGCTACTGGAGGTCAGTCAAAAGGTATAGAATAGTAATTGCTTATTTGAAAAACTAACTTGGATATTATGGTGTAAAATATAACAAACTGCATGTTACTTTATTGGATACTTCCAAAAAAGTAATCTGATTACATAATGTATGGTACTTGCAATGTGTTATACCCAACACTGCCCATTACAACTAGATGACCCGTACCTGTTACTGTTCCATGAACATTAAACAACACTTTTTTATACCAGGGCTGCATGAAAAGTTTCTTGTTTGCTTCTTTGCGTATTCACCCTCATTCACCTCTTCTTCTACTCGAGGTAATGTCACCAGAAAAGGCCTTCCAGTGTGAGTCATCTAGGAGTGTCTATTTCCCTGCAGGCTTGTGCTTGCAAAACAGCCACTAGGGTGCCAGGGTGAATCTGACCTCTGCAGCTTCTCACCCAAACTGTTTGTGGAGCCAGACTTGAGATTAGAGTGGCTGCAATTTTCTCTCCTCTCTGGCTCGCTTTCTTTTCTTCCTCCTGAACTTGCCCATCGCCCTTCCTCCCTCCCACAGTTCATGTTTTCCAGACATGTCACTTCAGAGTCGCTCTTGCCAAAGACACAAAGGCTACAGTAATTCGATTTTCTGTGGCTCCAGACAAACATATGTGTCAGAAAGTGTGTGTTGGATGTATAAGCACATCTGTTTGCTTAAAGTAGTTAGATTAATTAAAATGAAAAGAAAAGACATAGGACTTTGAAAAACTTCTGGAATAAAACATATGTATATGTTTTTTCTTTTCTTTTTTTACTTGGGCACAACTTCAAAGCTTTAGCTATCATAACTATCATATCTAGCTCAAGAGACCACATATCTCACAAAAACTATGTACTCATGGGTGTCTGGCAAGCATGAGAGCTTGCAGTGGGAACCTGGCGATTAAGTAAATTTTCCTTATACACAACTCCTTGGTCTTCTGTCCTTAAAGCACAATGCTGCCCTGGATAGTGACAGTTTAGAAATCAACATAGATAATCACCACAACAACAAACATGTTGAGAGCACAGTCAGTAGCTGCTGCTCACAGTAAGGTCACACCATGACATGCAAACAAGCCCTGGCTTTCCCGTGTTAAATAGCTGTGACTGCTACTTGGGAGACGTTCGTCCCCCAGGGAAAGCAACGCAGTGCCATTGTTTGTGAAATCTAATTTGTGGCTTTTGTTGTGTTCGCTCACTTTGTGCTGAGCAGTGAGGTTTATTCCCTCGTCGCTTCAGCAGCCTGTTTCTCCATTAATGCTCCATTAGGGAAATTAGTGCTGTAATTGTGGAGGCGAGAAGAAATCAGGAGCCCAAACTGAAGGGGACGCCACTGATGTTGACGTATGTCTTAAAGGGCTGGTGGCTGTGACCAGAAAGAATGTGATGTTAGAAGGAACTAACAAAGTGACAACATTATCAATTGATTTCATATGATACTGAGAGTTAAAGAGCGTAGAGGAAATCTCCCTGAACCTTGATGCATCTGTGTCATTCTTTCACTATTATTCCAAAATGTCCTATTTTGCTTAAAAATACAGTGAAAACTGTCCACTAAACATGCAATACAAGTATATTGACACTTAGGCAACACTTAAAAATATATGAATGTCATTCTAGTGGCATCTGCAAACAAATGATGCATTTCCTCAGAACGTCACGGTTACTGTTGTAACCTCCGTTCCCTGAGGAACGACGACTATTTACATTGGTAGGTCTAGAGTTGTGACAGAAGGGATGTTTAGTGGCTAACCTGGGAGAAAATGTGCACTGGATCAACTTGGTGAAGTGCGCTGAGTGCAAGAGGAAGACCCGATCGGTTGTTCCGTATTACCGAGTTCTACCGATGCCATATGCCCCAGGAGCCTATAGAATTGTTTTAGAGGAACCACTATGCTGGGCTCGAAGAGAGCGAGGCACCTGAGCACTGACTGCGTGTGCTCATTGGTCAGGCACGCTGTCATTGAGACTGAGTCTAACTCCATGCCGAGAAAAGAAATGCTCTGAACTGGGGTGAGCTTGCTCCTTTCCCAGTTGACCTGAAGCCCTAGACGGCTGAGGTGCCTGAGCACTTGGTCCCTGTGAGCGCATAGTAACTATCGAGAGTGAGCCAGGATGAGCCAGTCATCGAGGTAATTGAGTATGCTGATGCCCACTTCCTGTAGCGGAGCAAGGGCTGCCTCTGTGACCTTGGTGAAGACGCGAGGGGACAGGGACAGGCCGAAGGGGGGGACCTGGTACTGATACGCCTGGCCGTCAAACGCGAACCATTGAAAGGGCCGGTGTCGGGGCAAGATGGAGACGTGAAAGTACGCGTCCTTCAGGTATACCGCCATGAACCAATCTAGCTTTCGAATGCAGATTAGAATCTCTTTCTACGTGAGCATTTTGAATGGGAGTTTGTGTAAGGCTCGGTTGAGAACTCGTAAGTCCAAGATTGGTCGTAACCCACCTTTTTGGGTATGATGAAATAAGGGCTGTAGAAACCCTTCTTCATCTCGGCTGATATCGCCGTGTCGTGATCTATGCCCGTATATGGAGGTGGAGTGAATACCGCTGAAACAAGGCGGGAGCCAGGCTAACTGAATTGCGTAGCCGAGTCATTTGGTCCTGGCCAACCAGCGTGACGGGTTGGACAGTGAAAGCCACGCATCCAAACTCCGTGCGAGGGGCACTAGAGGGACGATCGTTTTTGACTTACCGGGTGGGGCTTCGCGGTGGGGGGGAGCAGGTAATAGCGTGTCGGGAGGCAGAAGAGCCCGTCGTCATCCCTAAATCGCCTTCATCGCCAGCCGGGTCATCTTCAGTCCCTTGGGAAGAAGGAGCGATGCGGGGGGCGGCTGAAGTGGCATTCACCTTCAGGAAGGGGAACCGCGACCGCAACGCTGCCATGGTCTTGTTCTCGCAATGAGTGCATGAACCATCCACAAACTCCGTCTCAGTGTGATCGCTGCCCAGGCACACGAGGCAGCGTCTGTGGCCGTCGGTCTTGGAGAGATATCGACCGCATCCAGGAACTACACAGAGGCGGATGGTCATCTTGAAAAAGACGCATCCTGAAACTCATTTATGAGTGAAACTCAAACTCTTTTAGGAGGGGAAAACACTCTTTTGTGCAGTGAAAGCATTGTCGAAGTGCCCAGGGGAGTGGACTGCACAGCGTGAAGAGAGAAAACGCCAGCTGGAAATGCGCCGTAGGATCCAGCAGCAGTGCTTCTTGCCAGTAGAGGTGAGTGGAACAGTGGTAAACTCAGCTTGCTGTTGCACAACCGCTCGGCTCTGAAGAAAAAATCTGAATGACAGACGCATGCCCGCTTCCCTTTATACCCGTATGTCCAGGGGCGTGACATGCAAATTCTGTCTGACAATTTGTCATTGGCCTTTTCTCAAGTTCAGAGGTAAGCGAGGGTCCCAAGGAAGACCCCTTGTGTCACTTCATTCGACACAATGTCGAGTGAGTGATAGAAGGGGAACTAACTTTTCTCAGTCATTATTGCAGTTACTTTTAATTGGTCCCATGATCATTTATAATGAATATAGAAAGTCAGTACATTTCTTGGCAAAATATGTAAGTGTAATTTATTTGTGTTAAGAAACGTAACACAAGCACACTTCTTATTTTATTTCAATTTAAATGATTCAAAATATAGAACAGTAGATATAATGCTCAAAGTAGAGACAACATTTTTTTTGACATTTATTTGAACTAGACCTGTGGTTACACCTGTATGCAATTGAGGGAAGCTAACTTAATACCAAAAAGCACCTTGAATCCAGTTGTTTAAAAGTAATTGAAAAAATGGCTAGAAAAGTGAAGTTAGTTCCCAGAATATATATAGCATCATTTGTTTACAGATGCCACTTTGCCTGATATTTTGGTATCTAATGATATTCAGACATTTAAACTGTGGCAGTGCCCAAATATTTTTTGGGGCCACTGCATGTACATGCATCTCCAGGAACATAAATATATGTTTTTTGAATTTTAAAATGTTAACTTATGACAAAAGAGAGACTGAAGCATTAGTGTGTGCATGTTTCGGGGTGCCTGTTTGTGTGAACTTGTCTGAAATTCTCCAGGTCTGACCTATTTGTTGTAAGTGTTCTTAAAGTAGCTGGCGGAAAAGTGCTCCTTTGATAAGCTGCAAATTACTGAAAGCTATCTTACAGTTATCCTCACTTATAGGCTGGGATATTTGCTGTAGCAACATATTAAATTCTGTCTTTCATTGTACATTAATACCACATACATCAAAATACCTGCCCTCCCATGCATTTACTCGCTTTTTTCTTCTTCTGAATTTTAAAAGAATAGTTCATCCCAAAAAGAAAGTTCTGTCAACATTTACTCATCCTCATGTTGTTTCAAACCCATATTAATATGTTTTTCTATGAAACACAAAGGGGGAAATTGTGAAATATTTTCATATTGTTCTTTTCCATAAATTGAAAGAAACGACCAGAAATGTGGTCTATACTTGTTCATGTATTAAATCTCATTAGATTAGATTGCTTACCTTATTCAAACTCGTGGCAGGTTTTACACCAATAATGCCTTGGTTTTTGCATGGTTCTAGCATGTCTGGTAACAAAAGTTCCAATGAGATTTGATAGGGTAATTTTGTCTTCAATCCCAAAAATTGGACTAATTTACTTTAACAGCATTATCATACAAATTATCAACTCAGCCCCATGACAAGTAATAAGAATTTGTACAAGATTGTGTGAGTTGGCTTGTAAAAAAAAAAAAAAAACTTTTTCTCCCATTGAGAAAGAGAAATGAATCAACTAACAATATTACTAAAATATATTATTCTAACTAAACCCATAACCTGAACCTAAACCTACCATAAAGCCTAACCCCTAACCCAAACCCTAAACCTAACCCTTACCATAATTTCATTACGAAAATAACTTACCATGAATGAAAGAAAACATTGGGGTTTGAAATGAGGTGAGGGAAGCGTATTACAGGTTATCAATACGTCAGTCATTTGTATTGCAGAAATAGGGAATTAGTATTCAAATTAGATCACTGACATTTCTGTTGTTAAAAAAAAGTGTTTGCAAAATGTAATGCCCTTTATTGTATCAATTTGAAATTCTGTTTGTTCTAGATTTATATATATAGGGATAAAAGTTGTAACTTTTCGTACAAGCCAAAACGTACGATATCTCTTGCAAGTTATCAAATCACAAGTTATCGTATTATTGTTTCTCTATGAGCATGCACTATACAAATGCATTTTGCCGTTGCGCACCATCTCCGTTTGCATCAGCGTTTCCTGCTGTCGTTAGTAGGAGGTTAGCAAAGAGCTGAAGTTCTTGACTCCTGATCTGAATTTTAATCACATTTAGAATGTTTTTCACAGGCCCACAAGCATACTATCACTGCTCTCTGCCCAGTAGCCATTACTGTGTGAAAGGGAGTTGGACCCTCATGGCTTCCTGCCAGACTAATTTCCTCAGGCCCTTCCTGAACAAGACATCAGTAGCACATTTAAAATGAAATGCAACAGTTTCTTCCTTTGGCTGGTGATGGGGAGTTTAAAATAGTTCATGTGGGGACACCAGTTTGTCCCAAAACCTTTGGGCATTGCCGAGACCCCCTCTATGATGATTCATACACTGTTTTCTTTCGAAACAGTTCAGCATCCTGGCATTGTATGGAGTGCCTGAAACCAGGCTGAAAGAGCCACAAGGAGTACGGACATAGATTTTCCTGGGTGGTCGAGGAGATGTCCATCACCATGCCAGAAAATGATTTCTGCTCATGACAGCTCATTTCCAGCTTTCTGTTTATTTGTTCTACTGTGTTTTCTTTTCTTTTCTTTTGCCTGGATAATTTACTTCACATCAGAGCTCCTTCCTGATGAACTTCTGTTCGGATCTAAAGTTAACTGGCCCCAACTTCCCCCTTCCACCTGTCTTGTCCCACGGACTATAACACCTCCAACTTCAGTGGTCCTAAGAAACATCTCATATGGCCTTTTGTGCAAGAAGGACAAAAAAAGCACCATAAAAGCAGTCCATACAACTCAGGCCCTAAATTAAATCTCATTTATGCCTTCCACATATTCAAACCTGGTGCATGATGGCTCATCGTGGCATATTCGACATTAATTATACCACGGTTTTCACTACCCATCTGTTAACCGATAAAGTGGAAAGTTTGTACAGTATATGCAAGCGTGAATTAGATTTGAGAGCTTTGGTGAAGAGGAGGGTTGCACAATATGTAGGAATTAAGTGATATGCAATACACTTGTTAGATAAAGATATGTGGTTTGATGAACCTAAAATTAATGTCTCAAATCAATTTTAATTATTTTGAAGTAGATTTAACCCTTTAAGCTGGCGGACTTGCAGAGAAAAAAACTAAAACAAAATATTATAGTTACAGTCTTGACTAACACAAAATGGGTATAGTTTTAAAGATTAGAAGTTTTACTTTAAAATGAATGCAGGAATTATAACCAAATCTGAACAAGTGCTTTGAAATTGGCAGACAAGTCAGAAGTGTTATGTTTTAAAAATGTATTAATAATTATTGTATTCGGTAAAAACATCGAACTGATCAAATAGCCATGTGTCATATGTCGTTGGAAAGCTCTCAAAGAGAAGAATACAACCAGCCTATTTGTTTTACCTTACAGACAAAACTATAGCAAAAAATAGCTAAACACTAAACCAATTGTATAAGTATTCAGATCGCTGCAACCAAAGGTGGAAGTCATCCAAATATGGGATGAGAGGATCGTTCACTATAATTACATATGGCCACCAGAAGATGGCTCCAAGTACAGTACATGACACAGACTCAATGATGGCTCAAATGGCACAGAATGGAACTGAACAAGATCTTATTACTCTTGCCTGTATGCTTTGGAGAGAGCATACCTTTTGTCATTGTTGTATTTGCATGTGTAATTAGTTCTTATGTATAATTGTTATGTTTTATTTGTTTGGAGAGTCTTTTGGACACTTAGAGACATTTTTAGACTCTAGGATAAATTACATTGATAATGCTATTGCTTTTTGATTGCTTTGTCATATCAAAACAAAATGTTACTCAGTTACAGGTGACATGATTTAGAACAAACCAAAAGCAGTTTTTTGTAGCTTTTTACATCAGCTGTTTTTACAGTTCTTTTTTTTACAGAGATATAAAATGTCAAATCAGAAAAATACAGAAATAAATGTACATTTCTGGCTCAGGTTTTCTGTGATTTTTCATCAGTTTCTTAGGCTGAGAGTCTCAGAATTTATTATAAAAAAATTTATAAAAAATTACCAAACACTTGGCCCTTTTTTTGTCTAGTTATAATTTTGGGTTTGCCACAGAAACAAAAAAATTGAAGGGTTAAAGTCATAAAATATTGACATATTCAATATGCATGTCTCCATTCTTCCTGGATGAAGATAACCTCACTCCACCTTTTCAAAGTGAAAAGAAAATATAATACTTTAAAGCGATATTGTGTAAAAAATAATACACACACACACACACACACACACACACACACACACACACACACACACATATATATATATATATATATATATATATATATATATATATATATATATATATATATATATATATATGTATATGTTTGACATTCTGTCTTTAGTGTATAACAAATGAAGATCTTACTGTCATAAATCATACAGTCATAAGGTTTGGAACAACATGAGGTTAAAGAGTAAATGATGACATAATGTTCTTTTCAAATGAAAATAAATAAATAATTAAATAAAGCCTTAATTAAAAGATCAAAAGTTAGCTGACCCTCATTTCCACCTAGTACTGTCGACTTTTAATCCCTCCTACTTTCTAGCGGCTCTGTAAGGAGCATTTCAAATGGCCCTTTGGAAAGCTATTGATGAGCCACTAAAAGGATTAGTTGCATAAAGGTTGACTATATTGAGATATGACTAATGCCCAGGCAGGACCTGCAGAATGGAGAGGTGTTAAGTCTGCAAATCGTTCGATAAGGCCTCCTTTAGTCCTCTGCAACAACAGCCCATCAATGACAGCAGCATAATCAAACAGACCAACTCTTCTCTAGGAAGCAAAGTCATCTGAATCCCTCATCATCTTTCCTTTGCAAATGGATACATCTCATGCTCTCTTTAATGTTTGACTTTTGGTTTTAACAGGATCGTTTTTTGCCTGACCAATGAGTTTTGATGCAAAGCATCACACACTGTAAACCTCACAACACTGTGCCAACCAAAGACTTTGAGATGTGTTTTATATATATATATATATATATATATATATATATATATATATATATATATATATATATATATAAAATTATATCAGTTTGGAAAATTTCTAAAAACTACAACAATTTTAAAAGAAAATAATTTGAGTGGTGGTTTCCCAAGCAGTGGAGGTTGCTAAAGTGTTGTGGTTGTTAGGTTGTTGCTGACCCAAGTCCATGGCAAAGTTTAGAATTTTTCTGTTCCCAACATATAGCTTGGGTGTACATCTTTGGGATTCTTCCATCTGTTTTATCATCCGCTGTATGAAAATTATAAATCCTATGGCTTAGAAAAGTATTAATACTCCTCTATTCATCAAAACACACAATTTGAGATTCTATGGGACGAACAATGTGTGAATAATTTAATGTCAAAAAGTCATTCTTAGGGTAAGGAGTTTCCCTAACCCTAAATATGAGCAATAGTAATAGTAATGCTTGGCTTTTAAATTAAATGCCAATTAAACCACCAATTAAATGCTAAATCTACTGCACTGGTGTGTATGTATCAAAGCTAGGTTGTCATTTAAATGGTCACATCAGTCCTTTTGGAGTAATGCTTTTAAAACTGGGAGAGGGGAGTTTGGGGATAGCCCTGACATTTTTATTCCATTAGATGATAACAAAAGGGATTATGTGTTAAGAGGAGTGGCATTGGAAGAATATCACCCATTAGACCCCTTTTCACTATTACTGTCCAGTTTGCTGATTCCACCAAATACTATTATGAAGGCTTCAGTGGCAGCACTCGCTGCATCAGGGCAGAAATGCTGTAATCATGGGTGCGAATAGGAAGATTATTCCAATGATCTGCCTTTTTTATGGGATGAGGAAAAATCTATAGGAGCTTCTCTGAGGTCAGAAAGCAGGAAAAGGCAGAAAAGGGTATCTGATTTCAGATATGGTAAAGCAGATATAAAATAAATTTATACCAAAAGGTGATGTAATTTTTTCGATGTTAAAAATCTTTCTCGTATTCAAGCTTAATATGCATAGACAACAATAGGTAAGATATTTGTAGGATGAATCTTTCAAGTAAATACTTGTGCTATAAAAAATATAGCTCTGTTTGGCTTTTTTAGTAACCCAATTGACCTAATAGACCAACATTGGCTCAACCATTGCTGTGAGTTTGGGGCAGAGCTATCTGTTTGACAACCAATGGCAGACAGCATGAGTTTAGGGAAACCTGTTTGAAAAAAGTCATTATTTTTGCAACAGTCATTATTTTTTATATATCACCTAATTTTAGATATTAATAATCCAAATATTATCTGAAATAGCAATGTTGTACAAAATAAATAAATTTTTAACAAAACTGGTTTACTAGTCACCAGTCAATGTGACTAACTTTACTGAATTTTAGATGGTTACTACCCTCGCCCATCAGAGCCATATGATAAAAACTGGACTTATAAAAACACTTATAACACTTACAAAAAGATTTATATGAGTTTCAATATCATCTAAATATAGATTCTCCTGCCTTCCCCATCATATTTGTTATATTCCAGGCAACCGGAGTTGTGCTGTAGTCGTAAGGATAAAGGTGTAATTCTGTCATGGTCATGTAATAGAATAACTCAATCCCTATAAAAGCAATTGTAAGGTTATTATCTTCTTAGGGTCCCATTTTTACTGAGTAGCACTTAGGGAAGGAGAGCTGGGGACTAATCTCATAGTTGGGTTTCTTAGTCATCAGATTTACCTTCTGCCACTCACAGTGAATGTCATTGTGGTTTTCATCCATCCTTGATTTCACAGAGTCTAGTGGAACGTTAGTGATAGTGGAAAGGTGTATAGAAGTGCCAAGTGCCACCTGCCAAAGTGTGAAGGTGTGGTGCATTTGTATGGCACAGTGTGTGTGAGGGGGGCGATTTAACTTATTTTATTACAATCATTGTTTCATTCTGTTTTTGCCTTTAGGACATTTATTCTGTGAAATTTCAGGTTTATGGTGGTTATTTTAGTGCAATTAGATTTATAGATTTAGCATTTAGGGGAGACTGGTGCTATTTGTCACATTTATATATGATAGGTTAATAGGTAATAGTGCAATTATAATAAGTATAATGTATCATAGCCACAAAATTGTTCAAATAGGTTTAATATCATGTTTTTGTTTTTGTTTTTTTACACAAGAATGTACATAGTAACAAATTATGAAGCACAAAACAATTTCTGAAACAGCTAAAAACAAATAGCAAACATACTTTGGCCAACAAATATTGTTGTTAATAAATTGCATACATTTATATTGTTTACCCCTGATAAATCTGATAATTTGCCCCAATTTGACATTTATGAAATTTGCCATTGTCTTGAGAACATAGTTCAAGCTTTTGTTTAAAAATCTACTTGCCTGAATTCATGCCATTGTGGTTTTACAGGATTATGTTCACATATTTACCAAACAACATATTCAACAAAAAAATATGACGATACTGACAATTTAGTTCGGAGGTTAGAATTCACAAACATTCTAATTTAAATTATTAATTCACCCAAAAATGAAAATTCAGTCATTGTTTACTCACCCCTGTGTTGTTATAACCCTATATGACTTATATATATTTGTTTCTTTACAGAAAGGGAGAAATTCTGAAAATATATTGTGCTCAGTGATGTCATACAGTGGCAGTTTATGGTGACCATCTCTTCGATTTTAAAAAGGACACAAAAGTATAATTCATCTAATAAATTATCCCATGAGACTCATGATTGTTATGAAAGGATATGATAAGGTTTGGTGCAAACCAAAATTAAATGTAGTATTTGGTGAAAATGTTCACTGAACTTTTGATCTCCTGTGTGCGTTTATGAGCAACAGTTCACGCAGCCCACTCGCAACATTGGGGCGTTAAAGTAGGTAACTCCATCCACTGTGAACTGGAACTGGTCCAAAAACGTAAAAAAAAAAATAAATAAGGCTGGGCATAGAAATGCATCAATTCATCAACTACAAACTCTTCAGGCATGTTTAGTTAGTTTGGTTCTGTTTTGTATTCAGCTGTGTTGTTTTCTGTTGTCACTATCGCTGTGAAGGACCCGTTTTTAAATAAACTAACAAGTTTTAGCTTGAACGCCCCAATGTTGGAAGGGCACTATGTGAACTTGCACTCATGCCCTATCATGAATGTGCACAGGAGATCAACAGTCAGTGAACATTTTTACTGAATAATACATTAGCTTATGGTTTGTTTCTCATCAAACATTATCGTATGCTTTCATTAAAATAATGAGTCTCATAATATAATTTATTAGACTTCTGAATTATACTTTTGCATTCTTTTGAAGCTTGAAAATGTAGTCACCATAAACTGTCATTGTAAGACATCACTGAGCACATGTTTTCAGAAATTCTCCCTTTGTGTTAATAAAAAAAAGAAAGAAAGTTATATAGGAATAAAACAACACAGGGTGAGTAAACAATTACTACATTTTCATTTTTGGGGGAACAATCCATTTAAATTGTTTTGGACAAGGTGTTTGAAACCAACGTGCAAAGCTTCTGCTAAAGAAAACACACATTTTTGTAACTTGACTTTTGATTCAAAGCATTGCAGTTACTGAGATATAGCCCTTGTTGTGTCAACATCCCCATGTGACAACTAGCCCCGGTCTTCCCTATTAAATTTCCTTTGTTAAATGGGCAGTTTTGGTTCAACTCTCTAGTCATAGCCTGTAACTGTATGTTGCTCTCCAGGGCCTGCTGTCACAAGTCTTTTATAGACGATGGATGTCACAAGTGTCAGGCTAAATAAACGGAGGGCAACGTTGCTTATTTGTATGGCGTTAACAGCCGCGCAAAACCCCAAAGAGCAACGAAAGAGCCGGGCCGCCACCCAACAAGTAGGTAAGCATGGGAGATGGCCAATTCCCACACACAGAAGAATTTGCTGGCAAAATATACACCGGACAAACGCGCACCCACGCATACATGTTTTAGCAAATAAAAAGGCCTATGAGTGGGCCAGCTCATATTGATCTTTTAACATAGGATTATACAGTCTGGCTCTATGGGCTTACCCGCTTTAATTCCCTCACAAAATAGATAGACTGACTTTGGCTCTATACATATCTGGATCAATGCAAATGCACTTATGGCCCCACGGCTCAATTTTAAACAAATTCCATTAGCCATAAGTAAAAGTTTTCTAGGGTAATGTGATTACGGTCCCCTCACCAACAGACTTTCTACTCTGCAAGCGGTGAAATGTTTCTCTTTTTTTCCCCCCTTGTGCCAGTTGCAATATCCCTCTGACGGATGCTCCCCTGATTGTGGTAGTAGCGGCAAACGCCACCTGTCTCGTCTCCTCTGTTGCTCGTTATGAAACACCAGTTCCACTCAGTATCACAGGCTCTTTGGTGTCCTCTTTGGTTATTTTGTAATCAGACTGCTCCAATGGCATCATCTAATAAAATAAGGATAACTGCGTGCTACATCTCTCCTTCCTTAAAAACAAGCCTTCAATATTAGATTTACTGCGTGAGTTGGATGTCAGCTGGCATCTTTACCTCCATCATAAATGATAAAACACTGAGCTGGTGTGACAAGTGAGACAGAGCTCTGCTCTAATGCTCCAAATATGCAAATGGCTGTGCCATTATGTATTTGTTAAATTGTAGGCCTGTATTTATTGGTGTTTGTGATTGTTTTCTTCAGAGGGGAAATTGGGCCATTATAATATCTAACTTTTATGAAGTCATAAATAAACTTTCCCCAAAATATTTCCCAAAATGTTTTGTTTTATTATATTTACTTAATGTATTTATTATTAACTAATATTTTTTTTCAGGATCTCATAAGTCATAAATCTCATTATTGCCATTATTGTAATTTCTGAGTGACTAGTGTCACCAAATGGAAATGACAGTTTTCAAACTGATTTCCCAAACACCATTGGTTGGCAAACTCATTTTGATAACTCCTCAAAATGAATTATAGCTGACAGATTTCTTATTTATTGCTTGTTGATGAGATATCACCATGTCGTTTCCATCTGCTAAAGTGTGTCGATCATTATGAACCCAATTATGATCAGTTCAATTTTCATTAACTTTGTTTGTCATCAACACAGCATTCACACACTTACCCCTAATCCTGTCATGATATCACACAAACAGATTGTTTAAAACTGCTGCCAAAGCATGCAACTTACCACTGTTAGTTGTCCCAGGCAACTCTGCAAATGAAAATAAACAGGCCAGAGGGAAAGCTCTTCCACCCTCCCAGGGCCTGGGTCTGACCCTGAGTGAGAAAGAGCAAGAGATGCTGACCATGAGATGGAGAGAGAGTGAGATATTGATGTTAAGTATGATGATGGCTGAGGTCGCTTTGTAATGGGAGTTACTGTGCAATGCAACATAGAGGCCTGCAAAAAAAACTCATTGTCATCGCCAGAAAATAAAAGACAGCTATTCAGTTGTAAGAATTTGCTGACAAGGAACATTGTCTCCGTTTGAGTACAGAGGATAAATGTGAAGATGGATTCAAGTCATTAGACTCAACATAATCAAATCTTTTGGTAATTCATAGCTCCTCGGGCCTCTTGAGTGATGCAGACTATTGAAAATAATTTTCTCCCTGTAACAAACTCATGCCAAATTGTTAAAAGGAATGAAGAATAATTCTCTCCTTTTTAGCAAATGAATCCACACCACAACAGTTTCTCCTTCTTTTGACAGGCAATCAAATCAAAGCATCTTTCCATTTCTGTACTGAATATTAGAGTCCTAAGCATGCTCATTTTTTATTCTTAAATATTGTATTGTCACTTATACGAAAGACAATTGTAGCATTATTTGTCTGCCTCTATTATTGAGTTATGGTCTTAATTTTTGTTGGCCTGGCCAATTGTTTCAGTAAGAAATCACTGGAAAAATTACAGGACAAATGATTTGCTCTGTGATTGTCTCTGTATTAGCATAGTGCTAACAACACCAAGGTCATGGGTTTGATTCCCGAGACACTTAATATTAAACCCAACATTATTACACTAGCTGTTTCCATCCAAGAAAATTGGAACTTAATGCAAAAATATAAATGAAATTAGAAGTTAAATCCAGCATAAATTGTATAGGGATACACTTACTGAGCACTTTATTAGGAACACTATGACGTGGTCTTCTGCTGTTGTAGCCCGCCTCAAGGTTCGACATTTTGTGCATACTGAGATGTTATTCTGCGCACTACAATTGTGCAGAGTGGTTATCTGAATTACCGTAGCCTTTCTGTCAGCTCAAACCAGTCTGGCCATTCTCTATTGATCTCTCTCATCAACAAGGCATTTCCATATGCAGAACTGCCGTTAACTGGATGTTTTTTGTTTTTGGAATTATCCTGAGTAAACTCTAGAGACTGTTGTGTGTGAAAATCCCAGGAGATCAACAGTTACAGAAATACTCAAACATGCCCTCCTGGCACCAACAGTCATGCCACGGTCGAAATCCCTGAGATCACATTATTATGATGTGAACATTAACTGAAGCTCCTGACCCGTATTTGAATGATTTTATGCATTGCACTGCTGCCACAAGATTGGCTGATTTGATAATCGCATGAATAAGTAGGTGTACAGGTGTTCCTAATAAAGTGCTCAGTGAGTGTACATGTATAAGAGTTTCCATGATAGTTTATGTGCACATCTGTATGTGAACGTATACATTGTTATGCACATTTTAGAAATTTTAGTTTCCATGCAGCACTTTTTTTATTGTGTAATATCCTAAAAGCTTCATAAAAATATGTGGATAGAAAACAAGCTTACTTTGAATAAAGCATCTACTAAATATAAAAACTGAATTCAATTTAATTTTCTTATTTTTTTAAGGTATATGTAGCTGAGAAACAGGATGAGCCACATAATAGTTTGTGTAAAATCGTGTTTCAGTGCTCTACTTCTTTTTTCCTTTTAATTTCCCCCGTTAAGGCCTTTGTATCTCTGTCCACTGTGAGAACGAACAGTCTCCACCCAGAGTTACTGGCACATCACTGCAATATAAACACCACACTAACCTAAATGCTGCATTGGCTGCCGATTCTGCTCTGTAATGTTCACTACTATTACTATTTTACTATTTATATAGGCCATTTATCCCATAAAATACACTTTTGTCCAGCATCCCTGCAGCTTTTTGGCTCTGTATGATTTACCATTTCTTTTCTTCTAACAAGCGCATGCCTCCAAACAAGATTTAGAACCAGTGAAAAAAACTAACACACACTGTTTGCCACATGCAGCATGTGCAGATGTGACAGTATCGAGCCAGTGGTTTATGCGGGTGAAGATATATATCCATAATTGTGATCTTGTGTGTGTGTGTGTGTGTGTGTGTGTGTGTGTGTGTGTGTGTGTGTGTGTGTGTGTGTGTGTGTGTGTGTGTGTGTGTGTGTGTATTTCTGAGAATTGCAGTATATAAAGGTATAGGTCCAGCTGTGGCTGTTTGTTTGTCTGTGGTCTATGTGCCAGTACACTGACAGACGATTGAGGTTGGTGGACGCCTGTGTGCTGTGGCCATGAGAGATATATGGTTCTGTGAACTCGGGTTCATAGTGAGCCCTGCTGCGTCCCTCTCTGGCAGCTGGGTTCGGACCAACACATGTGTTCGTCAACACTGTGCCTCTCCAATGCATGTGGGTGTTTCCGCCAAGTATACCCTATAGGTGTGTCTATTATTTTTTCCACATTGCTCATGACATTTACAGTCTCTGTGAAATGCTGCCATTTTATGATGCCATTGTTCAGGTTGACGGTGGGAAGTGACTGGCATTTTGACGATCAAACACAGAGAAGAATGTACAGTATATCAGAATGAAGTACTTTTGGCCGTATATTTCAAATAGACAGAGAAAGAGACAATAGAGACCCTATTTTGATTTAAAAAGCAATAAATATACTGTTAAAAACATGTTACCAGGATCCAGTAATAGAAAACTTTTCGACTACATTATAATGGGACACAGTTGTAATAAAAACATTTGGAGGTCAAATGTTGTATGTTACAAACAGCTATTTCAAAAGCCTCTTAAATTGTTATATCATATATTTGTTATAGGTCTTGGAGAAAGCAAGTCAACATTAACAAGGCTATATTATGATGTCAGATTTTAACTGAAATCTTTAAATGTGTTCTTAGGATAAAGGAATATTTCCTGAAAGTCAGGTTGGGGCATGTTGTTACATTTTTATGGGGCAGGTTGTCACATGTGTTTAAATGTCAAAAATGTATACAATTAATCAATTACAAGATTGTTAACCAAAACAATTTTCTTTCTTTTTTTTTTTTAAGTTAAGTTTTCATTTTTTGTTGTTTCATGAATCGTGTTGTGTCTTGTGACCTGCGAATGCTAACATTAAACCTACCCCACTGGTTTAATGGCAGGTTTTATTGTGACAACTTACCCCATATAGTTTTACAACATGTGCTGTCAAAAAATAAGGTCAAAGTGTTTTCAATGAACTTGTGTGTTCATGGCAAAAACAGTGGAAATTCTCAATAGCTTCTATTTTGGCCAAGATTTCAAGGTTTGTGGTTAAGCAGAAATGGACTTTAAAACAAATAAACCTTTCCTGAGAAATATTTACTGGAGTAAAAAGTGTGACAACTAGCTCTGGTCTCCCATCTTTACACATATGGTAATTTTGTACAGTGAAATGGTTTTATTATCTTAAAGTAACAATGTAACTAAATATAAACAATGACTTTGACCTATTATAGTGGCATACATCCATATCTGTGTAATCTACTAAATATTTATTGCTAGTGCATTATCTAGCAATAAATATCATCTAGCGTTTGAGGCAAGGATAATGCAGGACATATGTTATTGAAAACAAACTAGACAGTAGAGGATCAGTTTGTGGACATAATAATATTTTAGAGTGACTAAATATAATGTGATATTTAAATCTGAAATTTCATCAGAACCTAAACAAATCCTGTCTCATGAAAATAATATATTTAGCCTTTTATTAGCAGAGCAAATGCTAAGTTTGCCTTTTATAATAGCTCCATATGAACTTGTCCTACAGTCCACAGAGCTAGTTTACTTTTCATGTGATGAACTACTTTATTAGCATGAGACAATTATACAAAAATAAATAAAGTTTAGTTCATGGAAAATCGTCTGAGTTGGCTGTAATTTACAATACGCAGTAGACCCTACATGAAGGCTCAATTCAAATATTAACATTTGGGGATTGTCGAGATTATAAAAAATTACCTTATTGATTTTATCTCTAATAAATGGCTTAAAGGGAGATATAATTTGCTCTTAAACGCTCATATGGTCGCCTTCTGTCCTCTTTGCGGCACGATCATTTATACAAATGACTTTGAGATGTCAGTGCCAGTAATATCATAATAGGCTTCAGACGACATTAATTAATTAACGTTTGATAATTATCAATTCTATAAATTACACTTGTCAATATTTGAACAAGTACTAGCATCATTTTTTCACAAAACATCAGTGGGAGGAGTATCAGTTCATCAGGCTCAATTCATTTTTCACCCTCCCATATAAACAGGATGGTCAGATAAATGAGTGCGGTGAATTCATACACAGGGAAATAGCCTCTGTTCCGGGAACAACTATAATCTGTTTCTCTTTATCAATCGTCCAGAGTGACACCGTTTAGCATCGCGCCCCTTTTGGAAGGACTCCGGGACTTTGCTGCTCAGAATTCCATGGCCGCCGGTCCTCCTCGGACAGCAAAACTAAATAAAGATGTTTAGTGACAGGCTAATGAACAAATGGGCCCTCTTGATTTAACCTTGATGAATGGTTCGGCCAGGTGTTTTCAATAACGACAATAAGCACTGCAAGCCACAGGCCCAATGATACTGGTATAATGCATTATTAGGCCATTAGAGGCTGGGTATGGGAGACCACTTACACACTGCCCTATCAATAATGCTGTGTCCCAGTCTGCATTTAGGCCCAGGGAATTAGTCATACTGATATTCTATTTAATAAAAAAATCACAAGAAGACGCATAAAGAATCTCATTACATTTTAACAGGGTTACAGTAACCCGGGAGGACCGCAAGTTTAATTTTCATAAGAGCATCCATTCTTCAATTATGTCAAGCAGAGAAAATGTAAATAGTAAATGGAATGCTAACAATATCTCTTCAAGCGCATTGGCAGATAGAAAGCCAAGGTTCAGATAGAGAGGGACAGTGTTCTTGTCTGTGTGTCTGTGTACGTTTTCTTGTGAAAGTATTTCAGAAAGAGCAAGAGAGAGAGGAGAATGCAAAGGAGAAATGTGTAGTAAATGATGTTTGTTGCAATTTTGAGCTGTCTGCAATTTAATGCCACACCTCAAGCAATCAATATTGATGTATAAGACTATAGTTAAAAAGTGAGAGATTATACACTTTTTGTATTTCTGAAAATATGAATTTAAAGATATTGGTATAGGACATTACTTAAGATGAAGTTTCCTAATTAGAAAGTTAGACATGCCACTATGGCAATTTGTAACACCTCAGTAAGGCAATGGTGACACTATGGCACCTTGACTTAAAGGCATATTTCAGGTTCAATACAAGTTCAGTTTAATCAACAGCATTTGTGGTATTATGTTGATTGCAACAAAAACAACAAAATAATCATTTCAATTTATCCCAACTTGTTTCCTTAAAAAAAGCAAAAGTCTGGGTTACAGTAAGGCACTTACAATGGAAGTGAATGGGGCCAATCCAACCCGATTTCATGAAAAGTCATACATAATAGAGTTGGTTGTTTCGTATGGCCTCGCTTGATGTTATTTGCAGAAACTCGTACGACTTCATCACGTGCAAATTCCCGGATGTCTAATGCAGAAATAAGTGCGAGTTCTGTGCATGAGTCGTTAAGGTCACACTTATTAATATTACGCCTGTACCCAAACCCCTTATCTAAACTTAACCAATCAGTAGAGTGTGTAAACAGGATAGGAAGCTGTTGTGTGTGATAGAAGCAAGTAATTAGATGAAAACAATGTCCAGCGGCGTCATTAGCTGTAGTTAATGTTGTAGGAATTCAATCGAGTGCAGTCGCTATCATGCAAATAAACCAAATTTAGAAAAGTCGCACAAATCCTGACAATTTCACCGTGAGAGTGTGTTGGGCCAATCCGTAAAGGTTCAAATACTGACTGTTTTAAAAGTATAGCCACAAAACGTAAACAATATGCATGTTAACACGATGTTAGTGTGATAAGATCACTTGTTAAACTTTTTTAAACTTCATTGCCATGACGACGTAATGCTTTAAACCCTAAATGATTTAAACACCTTTACAGCTCAAATAATACACAAGTTTTAAAAGAATAATTAACTTAAATGTTTTTATAAAATTATAAGCTTCACATTTCTGCCTTGAAACCCTCCAAAAACTGGCACCATTCACTTCCATCGTAAGTGCCTCATTTGTTGCTTTTTTTATAGAAAAGGAGGGACAAGTGGTAATGTGGTAATCAACATTATGCCACAGATGCTGTCGATTGAGCTAAACTTGTGGATGGCAGTTCTTTAAAAGAAACACCCAAACTTAGGGCCAGCAGCAGTGAAAGTGAGAGGTGTCAATCCCTTCGATGCCAGCCCCACCCCCATGGTGAAAGTGCTTACCCCCGAAGTGTCAGTTGCAGTATTGGCATGTGGCTATCAGCGCGCAGTGCTGTGGGGCCTCTGCAATAATAAACTGCTAATTGAAAGGCGCTCTCAGAGCAGGCCTGTTAGCGGGAGCCAAGCTGCTGAAAGATTACTGCAGCACGCCGGCTCGCTTAGGTGCTGAAAGAGGCTATTACAACTCTGCTCACTACCTGTGAGGAGTGTTAATACAAACCTGTGCTCTCATTTTCTCGCTTTTTTTTTTGCCACGGTCACCAACAAGTGAGTCTACTGTCGGGAGAAGCTGGGAAACTGGGAATAATGTGGTGAAACGTTTTTATATACAAACTGTGTCTCATTGAATTTGCTAAGACTCACAAGCACATTTCACGCTATTTTAGTCTATAAATATATATATATATATATATTAAAAAACTGCTGCGAGTTGTGTGATTACATGTTTTTCTGACATTATCTGTAATTACAGTGATCTTGCATTAGTTCTATTGATGGGTGAATCTCATTCTTTAAAATTGTCAAGAACATCTGTATATTTTTGGGGATTTTTCACCCCAAATCTAGAAACAAAATGAGAAATTATACTTTGCTTAAAAGGAATATTCTGGGTTCAATAAAAGTTAAGGTCAATCAACAGCATTTATGGCAAAATGTTGATAATAATAATAATATTTTGACCTTTTATTTAAATTTTTTTTTAAAATACTAGTTATTTTAAGGCCCTTCTATGAATGTTAATGAGGCCAGTTCATAAATGATAAGACAAGATGTAAACAATATATATGTTAACATGATTTTAGTGTGATAAAATCACTTACTAGCTTTCACTGTGTAAAGATATATCCAATATTACAGCTTTATTGCCATATTTACAACAAAACCCTGTAATCCCAGTATTGGGTATAACTTTACACAGATAAAGTTTATGTATAATGTTTAAATGGACTGGTCCCATTCACTTCTATTGTTAGTGCCTTACAGTAACCACTTTGTTGTTGTTGTTGTTGTTGTTAATAAACAAGGGGCCCATCAGATTTATGTTTTCAGCCACAAATGCTGTTAATTGAGCTTAAATTGTATTGAACCCAGAATATTCCTTTAAGGAAAATGAGGCCTATTTTTACGACCATAAGGATTTGTAGTTTTATAGTGGCAATTAAGCACATTTATTGCTTAATATCAACTGTCACCATTGTAAAGCAAATCAAAAAATAATTATATATTATTTTACCTGTAAGTTGTTTTACTCCTTTATGCTGATTTAACCCTCAGAGACCCAAGCATTGACATAGATTCCCCCCCCCCTTTAATGTGTTTTTAGGAAGCCACTGATTATGAAAAGCTAGATTTTTAAGCATATTTTGTTTTGAGGTGAATTTTGTGTGACTTTACCTAACAATGGCAGTCAATGGGAACATTTAGATTTTTATACATACTTTTTGTGTTACTTTAGCAAGCTGACATTCAATATGCATTTTTCCCATCAAACCGATTGTTGTAAAAAAGTCCAGGGATACATTTTCACTTCTTTTTTTGAAACAGCGTGAATAGTAATACAGTAAAAAAATATTGCATTGCAGTAAAATGAATCAACACTGAGAATAATGGGAATCACAAAAAAAAAATTTGAAATCACAAAACTAAAATGTCTTTCTTCATATTATGAAAGTAATGGTCTTAATTTTCTTTACACAAACTTTTATATCTATATTTGTTTTGTTTTTTTGATTTTGGGCTGAAAAGTTAAGTTTTTTGTTTCAGCTAGATTTCTCTCACCTTCTAGCCACCTCCAGTCGAACTCTAAGGCCCTGCCACCCGCCCGTCTTGGGCCCCTGCATGTGCCGCGGCCTTTATAAAGCTGCAAAACAAGGGACTGTGTGCGCCACTCAGCCATGCAGAAAGCTCATAATCTTTTAATACATACAGAGGATGGATGGATGGATTAAAACATTTGGGTGTTGATAAGTGACAGGGAGTCCCTTCTAGTGTGCAAAGCAATCTGAGGTCGTCAGACACCAAGGAGTTCAAGATCATCCCAGGCCCTCCACCTTCATTAAAGTAATTGGCTTTCCAGATTTCTATCTATAGACAATCAGGTATATCTTTGAGTAAGAGGCTTAGAGAAAATATTTCACATAATTAGCTGCTAGATGCAGCAGGTAAAAAAGACTATTAATTGTATCACAATACGTACACTCACTGAGCACTTTTTAGGACCAGCTGTACAACTACTTATTCATGCAATTATGTAATCAGCCAATTGTGTGGCAGCAGTACAGTGCATAAAATCATGCAGATACAGTTCAGGAGCTTCAGTTAATTTTCACATCAACCATCAGAATGGGGGAAAAATGGGATTTCGACCGTGGCATGATTGTTGGTGCCAGACGGGCTGGTTTGAGTATTTCTGTAACTGCTGATCTCCTGGGATTTTCACACACAACAGACTCTAGAGTTTACTCAGAATGATGCTGAAAACAACAAACATCCAGCCTTGTTGATGAGAGATGTCAATAGAGAATGGCCAGACTGGTTTGAGCTGACAGAAAGGCTACGGGAACTCAGATAACCACTCTGTACAACTGTAGTGAGCAGAATAGCATCTCAGAATGCACAACACGTCGAACCTTGAGGCGAATGGACTACAACAGCAGAAGACCACGTCGTGCACTTTATTAGAACCTTAGTGTTCCTAAGAAAGTGCTCTGTGAGTGTATGTCATAGTACTAATAGTACATATGGCTTATGCAGTTTCTGATATACGTGTTAATATGTCTGTAACTTTTACAATGTTTGTAATTTCTAGCAGGCCTACATGTTTTAGTCAACTAACTATAATGCACGGTGGTCATTGTTGTTTTAAAAGTACTAAATAAATAAAAGTTGGTTTATTGACTCACATGTGAGATGATATCAGAGTCAATAGAGTTGCGAAACAAGGTGAACATTTCTCTTCCCTGCTAAAAATTTTAAACCAGCATGTATTTCCATGCAGGTCCAAGCTGGTTTATGCTGGTTTGGTGCTGGTTTAGCTGGTTAAACAGCATAGCCATGCTGTATACCAGCAAAACATACGCTGGTCAGTCAGCATGGTCTTGCTAATTAAGAAGCCTGGTGTGGACACCAGCATTCTAAGCCAGGGACCAGCATCCAAAACACAATATATGCTGGTCTTTACAATAGGAGTTAGCTTGCTTACAACAAATTTCAACCAGCTCTGCCCTGTTTCTAATTGTCCAAATGAGCCAAGTACTTAAAAGTTTGTTCTCTGTGCTTGTGTTAACTAAAGAGGAGCAGCTGCGACTTTGCAGAAAGCCTTCTATGTATTGTGTTGGTCTTGAATGAAAAGACATCTTGTTGGAGTAATTGCATTACAGCCACACTGTGTCTCAGCTGGGGTGCCATATGTGTTTCTATCTCTGTGTGTGTGTGTGTGTCTGTGAGGTTTGCGCTATTTCAACAAATAATATTGTCATAGGCTGGTGACAGAAATATCTTTGCTTTTGCGGCATCAGACCCAACATTAATATCTTCTGGTAAATTATGTGGGTTTTACTGCTCTCTCCCAGTAATTACCCTGTCTCTTGCAAAGCCTGTTGCAGTTCATTTCTCTTTATGCTCACGCCCACCGATGGCCAGCAAAGCCTTGGCCTCTGGCATAAGCCCATCACATGACGGCATGCTCTGCACATTGGTCTGATCATATAGAAGTGATGATCACAGGGCAGGAAATCGCTGAACGGGGCCAAAGGAAACAATCTTTCTGCACTGGACTAAGCCAATCATGTCCTCTCGCAACCTCGAACCACAGCTTACCCGCACAATGCTTTTGAAACAACTTTGATTAAATGCTTGACTGAAAGGGTCTGCATTTATCATCACAAAATGTCTACTTATGGGAAAGTTTGACTTATGCATGTGCAGCAGATTGTTGTAGCTCTGGGACTTAAAGTTCAGGTCATAAATGTGTAGTAGCAGTCAATGTAAATGTTTGAATATTTCAAATATGGGTACTATGTAGATTTACTTATGACTTAAGAAGTTCATTTTAAGATTAAGTGTGTGATTTTAGCGCCACTACCATCACTAAATGAGATCGCAAAAATAATGACACTCTTTCCGTCTGTCGGTGGTCTGACAAAAAGAGAGTCTCTTCCCAAACTCATGCCATTGGTTGAGCCAAAGTTGCTGTGTTTGGATAGCACCAATGGGCCAAAGTCAGAACAACTTTTTACACGCACTTTAAATGTTTGATTTCAGTCAGACTCAAAAAAGCTAAGCTAGGATGCGAGAAAGTATTTTCAGAAACAGAAAATGACACCACTTTTAACCATTAGAGTAAAAATATTCATCCATTTCATTTAAAAGAGACATGATCCAAATGTTTCGTTTGCATATTTATGTGTTTTACTAAATCTTTCTGATTATTGGAAACATGCAGTAAAGAACATGAAACCAGCATAAGGACAGGCTGCTTCATAAAACATTCTTACCCTTTCACTGAAAAGCCCATAATAATCATGATGTGTATCTTGGGTATAAGGCAGTGAGCAGAGGCTGTTATCAACACGAGCGTTCACCTTGGAGAGGCAGCGGGTGACTAAGTAAGAAACTGAGAGGAGAGGGCAGTTGTAATCCTGAAAGTGCTCTATTGGGATTAAAGCAATAGCTCTACAAGCCTTATGTCTGTTGGGACAGGTGTGCATGAATCTCCAAGAGCGGTACCTTAAAGGAATGGTTCACAATCATAAAAACATTAAAGAAATATTCGGGGTGCAATAAAGTTAAGCCCAATCTACAGCATTTGTGCCGTAATGTTGATTACCATAAAGATTCATTTTGACTTGTCCCTAAAAAATCTGGATAACAGTGAGTCACTTACAATGGAAGTGAACGGGGCCAATCTGTAAACATTATGATACTCACTGTTTTAAAAGTATAGCGACAAGATGTAAACAATATGATTGTAGTGTGTTAAAATCTTTTTTTTTTGTCAACAAATGCATGTATTTTGAGACAGCAACATGCTTTTTTGAGCAACAAATTAAGATAATGCTTATGCAAAATAACTACTTCAGAATATGGTGCACAATTTCATTCTGATGTATTCTATAAACAATTGAATCTCCATTGTAATTGGATCAGTGATTTTGAGCCCACCTTGAGCATTTTTAAGAACAAATCTATTCGCCCCATTTAAGAAAATCAATGTGTTTTATGGGGGGCTTTAGCCCCTGCAGGGGGGCTTTTTACCCCAAACACTATCCTTTCACGTATTGGACATTTTTAAAACAACATGTGATTTAATAACCTTGAACAAAAAACTGAAAATGACAAATAAGTATTTTGTCTCAAAATAAATGTATTAATTTCAGAGATTTTTATTAGCTACATAAATTTGAAAATGTTTTTAAAAATATTGTACATTAGATAGAATTGCTTCAAAATCATCTCATGGATCAGAAAATGTTGCAGTGTATAGTGACAAACAAGTGTTTAGGAAAGTGCTGTGGCAGTTTTTGTTTCTATTTAGTGTTTTGAGAGAAAATAAATCAAATGTGCCTTTTACCAAGCAGGGCTTTTAGCCCCGTTGTTCCCTAAAGCTTCAAATTTCTGCCTTAAAACCCTCCAAAAATGATTCACAATCGCATTCATTGTAAGTGTACTCGATTTTTACTTTTTGTAAATAAATTATTTTTTCGTCGTAATCAACATTATTATCAACAAGAGCTTAAAGTAACTTGTATTGAACCCGAAATATTCCTTTAAAGGAATAGTTCACAAACATAAACAGTTACTTCCCATATATTAAAAAATATGCTTCACTTTGTTTTGTGCACAACGCTAACCGCCGATGTCACTATGAATGGTCAGTGTATGAAAAAGAGCTGAATAAAGAACCTTAAAATGTTTATTTTCGTATTTCTCAGGAAAAGAATATAACAGCACACAGGGTTGGAACAATATGAGGGTGAGTAAATAATGATGGAATTACAATTTGTTTAATATTTAAATGACACAAAGCATGTCACAAATGGAATCAGGCACGCACACAGACACACTTCTCTTGTGCTTTGCTCAGACAGCTGATAAACTCTCACTTTGATTGATGCTCTGTTCTCTGAGATAAATGGCATCTGGGACTCAGGAGGGGTCTAATTGAATTGGTTTCCAGAGAATACTAATGGGGAGTAATGTTGAGATAACTGAAGCTCTAAGAATAAGTGATCATTGACAGCATGTGTTTCATGCCAGTAATAAACATGTCACACAGAAGGCCAGTTAGTATCTGCAACACAATTACCTCACTGCACCACACACATACAGATGCTCCAACTGCAGGATCAAACATGTTACAGAGACTTGCACTACTTAAAAAAATTACATACAAGTCAAAAGTTTGGACACAAACTTGACAGAATGTACCGTTTCCTGTAATCTTTTTCTTTGGAGACTGTATAATTACTATACAGTACTTTTTCTTTTTTTTCCCCCTTTTTTTTTTGTGTATATTTGCAATTTGATGACTACTATTTTTTTTAAATGTGGAAAATGGTAATAATAAAAAATAAATGGTGTGTCAGAATAACAAGCACGTCAACCTAAAGTAGATCAGTTTGTTTAATTTTACACCTGTCTGAATGAAATGTGTCAAAGTAGAATTTTTTCTATTATTGTATTTGAATCTAACGTTACCCATGCATTAAACTCCTTTGACACTCACATTCCAACTTATAAACACAACACAGCGAATGAAAGAGAGAAACAGAGGGCAATGCCAATTTTCACCATCCCATGATTACATTGGCACAACTTTAGCCCATCTGGGAGATATTTGTGAGTTTTGGGGTACCTTAACGGCACTAAAAACTCTTCACATAAACACTGATACCCGATTCACACTTCAGCCAGCCAGGACGTTCATACATGTAGCTGGTGGCCTTGCAGAACATCCTTTTGATGATAGTAATGTTGCGTCCTCACATTTCAGGTCGATTTCTCAGCGCAGATTAGATGTGCAGATACAGAAGTGACTGTTCAAATAAAATGAAAACGAAATGAACATTTATTTTACAAACACACTCCTTATTTGCATTGGTCAGACAAACAGATAATCCTGCCCCAGACTCACACCATATCAGGCTGGCCAGGATGCTCAAACAAACAGCAATGTTTTGAAAGTGCCACAGAACCACAGTGTTTACAAATTTCAAGGGAATCAGTTTAACAGTGGCTTACTTATCTCTGCATAATAAGCTGGGAAAGGAGAACATATGTAAACATCCAAAGAATACGTTACCATTAAACGAAAAACATAAATAAATGAAAAGCTTTCAGAATATGTAAATAAATTATTTGGTACTGTAAAAATATTATTTATACATACATTTATATATATTTCCAAAGCTAAGTGCATAACTCAATATTGGAGATAACATTTGAACAGACAAAAATGTGAAGAAACGTTCTCCCTTCCAGCATGCCTTAGATGACGACATATCTGCTTGTTGTCTTTCATGACGGGCCAAGAACTGTCAACCAGACTGCCCGAACAGGAGGTGTCATCGGCTAACAGCAGAACCTTCACTCTCACCCTCCAAACAGGGCAGATCTCAGCTATGTTTGGTAAAAAAACAAATTCCCTCATTGTGGCCACAAGCTGTGCTAACACCACAGACATTTTCAGTGGCACTCCTAACCATAACTTTTAAGATGGGCACAGAGTCTAGTTATTGTGTTTAGGTTATGTCTAGCACCCAAGATTCACACAGAGGCCAAGAAGGGTCACAGTGAGATCAGTAAAAAGGCAGAAAACAATTCATCGCTTGACACCACACAGACACTGTTTCCACATGATGGATGTAGCAGGACTGTCTGTACTAGCTCCTACATTAGGTGATTAGACTAGATGGAATTTGATCATCATCTAGTGGTATGTAAAAAATTTGTGATGAAAATTGACATTTGAATGAGGTTAAGGAGAGTAAGGGGGGGTTTGTAAACAAGAGGCTTACCTAATCATCACCTTAAGTGCTATTTGGTCATTTTTGTGTCTTTAATGATTCAAAAATCTTTTTTATAGCATGCAAATACAAGGAGTGTAATGTTGTTGTTTTTTTCATTCATTCTCATTTCTTTGAGAACCAGGCAATCTCTGCATGAGCCCATTGGATCCATCAGGTTGTCATGCATGTTTCTAGAATTAATAGAATTTTTATTATACAAATTATTCTATAATTTTATTTCTATAATTTAATAATAATAATAATAATAATATAATATTATTATTATTATTATTATATGAAACATAAAATATATAAACAAATAAAGCCCTTGTATGGACTAAACGATATAAGCCGGTCGTTTTCGTCAGACACATTGCTCGATTTACAGTTTTACAGTGACGCCAAGTGGTTGCTTTCGTTTAGTACAGATTTATTTTCTCTTTGAGGCTTATTAGTCTTTTGATAACAGATAACACTTCTCTTTTGGCACGTTTAAGAAATGGCTGTTACATTTTGAATATATTTATCTATTGTAAATCGACTGTAGAATAAGTGCAAATGTGTGTTTTACAAGCAATTACTTGTTAAACATATAAGCAGTTTACATACAAATAATTAACGTTCATTAATTTTGATTATTATATGGTTGTTTAACAGATTCATTAAACTCATCATGTTTCATTTCCAGCTGATTGACTGCTTAAGAACTATATCCAACTTATTACTGTACCATTAAAAAAAAACAAAAAAAAACAACAACAACAACAGCACTAAACTTGCTATATAAATATATTGTATTAATATAATTAAACATATTTATAAATTTAAAACACACACAAAATTAATTTGCACACTGTACAGAACAAATCTCTTGTAAATACAGAGCACATATATGGGTGAGAAACAGATTCATATTTTAGTCATTTTTAACCAAAAATATAAACTTTCACTTTTACAATTTTTTTGTGATTTGCATTCTTTGTGCATATTGCCACCTACTGGTCGGGGCTGATAAAAGGTGTCGATTTATAGTTAAAAATGGACTTAAATATTGATCTGTTTTTCATCTACAGTTATTATATCACTTCTGAAGACATGGATTTAATCAAAGTCTTTCTAGCAAGTCAGTCCACTGTCAGCCATCTGTGGAATGCTCTCTGGAGACTATTTCCAGTCATGACAGTGCAGCTCCTGTCTATTTGAAAGGGAAAAGACTGAAATCTCTTAAATATTTTTAGGTTTTATATGTGGCTAATACTAACTAATTATTAAAGGGTAATCAAAGAAGCCTAATAATGTTCTGTTTAGGTCCATTCTGAAAAATATATGCACATTTTAAATAATAAGTTACTAATGTTATCCAAATAATTCAATTTAAAAAGAGTATCGGTATTTACTTGAAAGGGTTGACGCCGAAAACTCAAAAACGGTCGGTCAAGATTAAGAGTACACAATCAAATCTGATAATATCTGTATCATAAAATTGTGCTTCGTTGCCTCATATTACGCTACAACGCTTGTTTCCTGCTTGTATAGCTAAAGAGCATGCGCGTTAGCGAGATAATTGACAGGCGATGTCTGTATCTAAAAGGTGATTGGCTCTTTTACCTGCAAGGCGGGACTTTCTTTCAACACCAGTTGACCGTCGGGCGTTCCAATTTCTCCCATTCATTAAAACAGTATTGGCCCGTCTCTGCTAAATACTCAGTGTCTGCGTCCAGATGGGGGCGATGACTGTTTCATTCAACAGATCAGCAAAGTCCTAAAACTGTGCTGGACTACAGATGTGAAGCGTCTGAAAGAATTAAACGGCACATTTAGCACGAATCTGGGCTCCTGTTGATCCCTTTCACGGGCAGAAATATGCAAACATGGTAGTTAAATCGAGAAAACCAAATGCCAAGGAGCAGAGCAATGAGAAGGACAGGAGCCTATCGGTGTCTGGGAAAAGCAGGCGTGGAAAAGATGGAAAAATCTCGGCTTTCCAGAGCAAAAACGGACTGTTCCCTGGGTTTATAAGAAACAAATTGGGCTTGAGTCCACCTGCTTTTGCAAGAGGAGTAATAGTGTTTATTCTCGGTAAGGCTTATTTCATATTAGCCGCTAGGTAGCTAACAGTCTTCGATGTTAGCATCTAGCATGTTGTCAGCATCAGAATTATAACAGCCTGGCTTGTAAACACAAAAGTTTTGCATATTTACAATGTCGATTTCATTCTGTAACAACAACAAACTACCAGTTTAAACATTGACTTCCGGTAGAATGTTAACTGTAGCAAGCAACCAATCACTTTAATTAATTACACAGTATGCCAATGGTGACTATACACCGATCCGCCACAACATTAAAACCACCTGCCTAATATTGTGTAGGTCCCCCTCGTGCCGTCAAAACAGCGCCAACCCGTATCTCAGAATAGCATTCTGAGATTATATTCTTACCGCAAGTGTACAGAATGGTTATCTAAGTTGCCTTAGACATTGTCAGTTCGAATCAGTCTGGCCATTCTCTGTTGACATCTCATCATCCAGGCATTTCCGTCCACAGAACTGCCGCTCTGGATGTTTTTTGTTTTTTCAGCATCATTCTGAGTAAATTCTAGAGACTGTTGTGTGTGAAAATCCCAGGAGATCAGCAGTTACAGAAATACTCAAAACAGCCCATCTGGCATCAACAATCATCCATGTGATTATCTAATCAGTCTGTCCTGTGGCAGCAGTGTAGTGCATAAAATCATACAGATAAACATCAGGAGCTTCAGTTAATGTTCACATCAACCATCAGAATGGAGAAAAAAAATGTGATCTCAGTGGATGGCATGATTGTTGGTGCCAGACAGGCTGGTTTGAGTATGTTATGGCCAGACGACTGGGTCAGAGCATTTCTTAAACGGCAAGGCTTGTTTGGTGCTCCCAGTCTGCAGTGGCCCCCTTAGGAGGGTCCAAGGAGGGTGCCCAAGGCTTATCGATGCACAAGGGCAACATACAACGACAATAATCATTTTCTCCTCGGCACTAATGTGTTGGGAACCAAAGTTTACACTGTTGTGTTCTCTAGACTTCGCTAGAGCGGAGTACTTCTATACTCCAATAGGTTGCCGCCGAACCGCGTCAAAGCTCATTACCATAATGTTGCCAGCACTTGAACTTTCCTCTGACGCCCACTCTGCCCAAGACGCGCCGCGTCGCTTCTCGTCGTCGAGAGACGCTGGCTGCCATAGAAAATTAATGACTTCCGGTCGATTTAACACTCTCGATGCCTCTGGTCTGAATGCACCATTACAGTACTTGAAGGGTCTGCTGATAATGTCCTGGTGCCAGAGACCATATATCACGGGTTAAGTTAGGGGCTTCCTGTATCTGTCCTATATCTGTTTCTGGAGCTCTGCCTGCAGCTATATCCTTCTCAAAAATTTCCATCATCACCTTATTGGGATTCATTCTGGTTGCTCCGATAAAAGAGTCCTCCAATGTGACCTCGTATCACTCTGTCTGACCTGGGCAAAATAATCACATCTAACCTAAATGATATATTTTTCTCCACAGCTGTAATTGCAGGATGTTTACACTGGTAAGTAGTTTTAGACATTTTGAATCTGATCTTAATGTTCCTCTACAGAGATTGTGACAGAACAGAAGTAATGATCTCCTTTGCATGTTTCTCAGGTTTCATCTTTCACACCTATTTGAAAATGACAGACACTTTTCACACATGTCATCCTTGGAGAAGGAGATGGCTTTTCGAACGGAGATGGTTAATATTGTTTCTTATTAAACATATTTTTAAATTTTTTGATCATCGTCCAATGATCTGTTATACATCTGTCTCATAGCAATGTAGGGGTGTGATTGTTCCCCCTCCTCACCTTCTATGTTTGAACTAGGATGTGCAAAACTACCAATTTTCATTATCGACGAATCGATCGGTTGTTTGAACGAGTATTCGACTAGTTGGTGTTAAGAATAATGTACAATTAGGATCCGTTATGATCACGTGACACTGATCATACGTGTTTCAGAGGGATATTGGGACACTAAGCTCAGCACTTCAATATGGTAATGAACGGATATTCAACAAATAAGTCATATTGCACGAAATGATAAAAGTAGGAAAAGTAAGAAATAAGTGTTTAATGTAACAGCATGTGCTTCAGGGCGATCCTCGCTGCACAGAAGCGCAGGTCTGCAAGATAAAATTGCGGGTACATGTAGTTCAAGACATCAAGCAGTGTCAGACTGAATCAGCAAAATACTTTCATTTCTCCAAAGCACCTCACAAATTCGGTAGCATTACTCACAGCAGAGGATATAATGTCTGACAGTGATCGTCTTGAAATGTATTGTTGATGCGGTGCTTTGCTGTAACAGCAGCAGTGAAAAAATTAAACCTAAAAGATTAAAGAGATTAAACTTCTTGCAGAAGGTTTTACCGTTATCCACTGTAAAACATCTCAAGCTCTCATCATGCAAATACGCTTTCCAAGAAGTTGCATTCATTTTAGGAATGCCTTGCATATTGAAACTACCACCATCACCACTAAAAATGTTAGTTTGTTAGAAGTCAGGTGTTGGACTACTAGTCGATTAGTCAACCACCCTGGCACATCCTTAGTTTGAAAACAAGCATTTTGTAAAACCATTTATTATTTATTTAAACCACATGGCATTTTGCTAGTTTTGATTATGTTATTGCAGTGGCGTATGGTATTCTGTCTCTATAGGGGCTGTATTACTCATACTTCAAAACCATCATCGAGGCTCCTTCTTTCATGAGTGGTCTTTACATGATTATGAACGACCGGCTCACTGAATACCCTTTAGTGATAAACACACTAAAGAGGTTCAACTTGTACCCTGAGGTGAGAAGTCTTGTCACATCTTTATTTTGTCTGTTCTGAATATGAATGAAATCTGTTTGCCTTGGGTCTTAGAGCTCAATAATCAACACAATCCCCTATTCTGTCTCTTGAACTGCAGGTGTTCTTGGCCGGCTGGTACAGAGTATACAGCAGCACAATGGATTTCTTTGGGATCTCTACCAAGTTGTGTTGGACCATCAACAGAGGGGTGGGACTAGATCCAGTGGAGAGTTGTGAAGGTATTCGAGAAGCTTTGTACTTAATGTTAAATATTCAGAAGTTTATCTTGTCTTCATGAGACACTGTATAATTTGATTCATAAAAGTTAGTCCATTTCATAGTGTTAAATTTCACATCACCTTTAATTCCTCACTGTTTTTTTGCAATAAAAAATGTCTTGATTGTAGATTAGAATAGGTTATGTATTGTGGTTTGGCTTCATAATCTTCTAACCCTAACTCATAATAATGCATGCTTTATATATAGTTTGCACAACACTCTTAAGGGGAATCATTCACACTTTGTAGGTGAAGAAATTTTCTAACAGTTTTGTTCTTATAATGAAATGTTTTTTGCCACCGTGACGTCTTCTAACACACTGTCACTTCTAAATATGGAAGGTTTATTTTTAAAGTGTCTTTAATCTGAAAAAACAAGTGAAGACAGGAGGCATCTAACTCCATGGTATTATAGTAACTTGAGTGGCTTTTTTCAGGTTTGGGGGACCCTGCATACTTTTATGTGACTCTTGTGTTCCTGTTAAATGGAGCAATGATGAGCCTGTTCTTCATTTATGGAACATATCTGAGGTAATGAAGCACTTGACGTCCTAGATCACACCAAAGACTATTTTATTAAAGGAATAACTCACCCAAAAATGAAAATTCTCATTATGTACTCCGTCTCATGCCATCCCATATGTGTATTACTTTCTTTCTTCTGCAGAGCACAAACAAAGATTTTAGACGACTATCTTAGCTCTGTTGGTCCTTACAATGCAAATTAATAGTGACCAGGCCTTTTGAAGCTTGTTTATGTGAATATTGGAGCGTTAAAGGAGACCTATTATGCCCCTTTTTATAAGATGTAATGTAAGTCTCAGGTGTCCCCAGAATGTGTCTGTGTAGTTTCAGCTCAAAATACACTATGGACATTTTTTAATAATTTTTATATGAATAATAGGTCCCCATTAATGTTCACATCAAACATCAAAATTGGGAAAAAAACGAGATTTGGAGCGTGGCATGGTTGTTGATACCAGATTGATATAGTTTTCAATGTTTGATCAAAACCATACTTTTTGTAAAAGTAAATCAAAAGGTTCCATGTTGAGAAATAAAACAAGTTCATCATCAGTTATCTTTTTCTTATAGTGGCAGTCGACTTGGTGGCACTGTTACAGTTGTGTGTTTCTTCTTTAACCATGGAGAGGTAAAGCAGATTTGTTTTTAAAGAATATGTAGAGAGTGTACTGCTTTTACCACAATTTATATTTGCAGACTTCTGCAGTATAAAGAACATTCGATTCTTCTTTTTAAATCCTTGAATCTCAGAGCACACGGGTCATGTGGACCCCTCCCCTTAGAGAAAGCTTCTCCTACCCCTTCCTGGTTCTACAGATGCTTCTGGTCACATACGTCCTCCGGTAAATTGATTTCTTCGTTATTTATTCAATTTGCTGTAATCATTAGATCATGGTAGTTTTTTGGTCCTACTTTTTACTTCAGGTTTCTTTAACTACTACATACTAACATTAATATGCATACAATACAAGGTACTTATTGTGTAACTACATGTTCTGAAAAATGCTAACAAGATTCACATTTGCTGCTATGAAGGTTGAGGTACAGGTAGGCTTACGAGGAGGAGTATGGTTAAGGGGTTAGGGTAAGGGTTGGTAAAGGGTTAGGTGTAAGGGTAACAGGGTAACTTCAGATGTAAATAAATACAGGTACTTAATTGTAAGTACAAGGCGACAGCACGCATGTTCAAAATATGTGCATCGTAACTAATGGTTAAGTACATAGTAGTTAAAGACACATAATATAAAGTGGGTACATCTTTGTTTTGCACTTTTAGTCCATGTTAACTCTTTCCTTAAATAAAACCACACTTCCCGAATTTAAAACATGACATTAAACATGATATGACATTAGACAAGAAATGTGCATGTATTTTTTTTCTCCAACTAATCTCCACAATTGTTTTATGTGGATCATGTGTTGATATGTATTTTACTTAAAGGCTTACAGACTACACATGTGGATTATTCTATAAAATTAGAGCCTTTGTGATTTTGTTTAATTGTTATTTTTATTATGGAAGGACAAAGAACCCAAGCAGAAATACCATGATGGCACTGGGTATCTCTAATGTTTTCTTCATGCTGCCTTGGCAGTTCGCCCAGTTCGTCTTACTTACGCAGGTGAGTGATGGAATAGAAGACAAGATCACTGGCGAACTAAACTAAACTGAAATGCTGCTATATGAAAAAGGAAGAACATAAGGCAAGCCACCAGTTGTAATATATTTTGTTGCTGCAACATTTCACTGAAATGATGTAGTGCAATTTGATTTGACATGGAAGCTTGAGTGCACCTGATTATTACACTAGATTGAAGTGTTCCTAAAAACATTCATGCAAATGTATACTCTTTATACTGTAATCTTTCTCTAGCTTCAGAGTCTTTGTAATTGTCAAATTACTGCCTAAGGTAAACCTTCTGTAGATAATGATTTCCTGCTTCAGAAACATTTTGCATTCCTATTTTCAATTTCTATGAATATGTATGTATATATATATATATATATATATATATATATATATATATATATATATATATATTTATTTATTTGCAGAAAGCTTCAGCAAAGGATGTTATAACAAAATGTTCTTGTGTTTTGTAGGTGGCCTCCCTGTTTGCTTCATATATCCTTGGATATCTGAGCCCAACGAAAATGCAGTCCCTCTTAGTGACACACATGGTAATGGGTTTTAAGTAATACAGACTTTATGGATGGATTGTGAGTTTAGAATGAGAGTGCATTGGGAAACCTCATAAACATGTGACTACATAGAGGTTAGTCCAATGGAAATGGAGTTGATAAAACGTGGTGCTTTTCACAAGAATTTTCATGTTGTCATTTCTAATTTACTGAAGAAATGACTAGAAACGCTCCTCACAGATCTCCTTGGCCGTCTGTTTTCTTCTAATGTTCGGGAACTCAATGCTACTTACGTCCTTCTATGCCTCATCACTGGTCTCCATCTGGGTAAGTTGAACAGATGGACTTCCTGTCTGAGGGCTTAAAGGCATAGTTCACCCAAAAATGAAAATTCTGTAATAATTTACTCATCCTCAGTTCATCCCAGATGTCTATGATTTTCTTTTTTCTGCTAAGCACAAAGATTTTTAGAATATTTCAGCTCTATAGGTCCATACAATACTAGTGAATAGTGACCAACATTTTTAAAGCTCCAAAAGCACATAAAGGTAGTATAAAAGTCATCCATACGACTCCAGTGGTTAAATCTGTATCTTCAGAAGAGATATGATAGGTGTGTGAACGATCAATATTTAAGTCCTTTCTTACTATCAATCTTCACATTCACATTCTTCATTTGTTTTTGGTGATTCACATTGTTTGTGCATATCGCCACCTACTGGGCAGAGAGGAGAAATTATAGTAAAAAATGACTTGAAACGTATCTGTTTCTCTCACACACCAATCATTTGGCTTCTGAAGATATAGAATTAACAACTGAAGTCTTATGGATGACTTTTTTGCTACAGTTTATGTGCTTTTGGGAGCTTCAAATGTTTGGTACCCATTGACTTGCATTGTGAGGACCTACAGGACCTTTTTAGGACCTTCTTCTAAAAATCTTTGTTTGTGTTCAGCAGAAGAAAAGTCATACACATCTGGGATGGCATGAAGGTGAGTAAATAATAAGAGAATTTTCATTTTTGGGTGAACTATCCCTTTAATACTTGCCCAGAAAAACACACATAATATGAATGGTTTCTATGTACATCAGAGGCTGATATGACGAATGTTATACATAGATAAACATGAATTGCCTGCCTCAGCCCTGTCAAAGCCATACTGATGACTCCTTGACAAATAATTGAGCACATGCTCTGACCAAAATAGCAAACAAGACTAAGTACAGTTTAAAAAAAAAAAAGATGACCTCAAACACAAACATACTGTATAAAAGCAGCCAGCTTCATCTGAGGTTAAATGATTAATCTACTCTTGTTCCAGGGGGTCATTGCTCTCAGGGACCTTTTTGCTGGTACTTTCAAACCTGGACTGTTCACATGGGTGAGAGAACTTCTATTACTGACTCATGCATCACTGGAAATGTGCTCTGTAGCACTGACTAAATTGAGCAATGTCTCACATCCTTTGTTGTTGTTGTTTCCGTTAGATCATGCAGTGCCTCACATGGGTGGTCTCTACTGTAATTCTGAAGTTCATGCTCTCGGTGATCTTGGGCGCATCAGATGATGTAAGATGAGAACTGTGGTGTGCACCATGCAGTGCTGTTTTCTCTTGCTGTGAACATCAGTTAGCTTTAGCTTGATGATTCCATTGAACATTTCTGAGTGCTTATGACATTTTTCTTTGTGTAGGCTCACATTAGCAGTCTGATCAAATCCAAGTTCACAAGCTACAAAGACTTTGACACAATGATGTACACATGTGCTGCAGAGTTTGACTTCATTGAAGCAGATGTAAGTAATGTGGTCAGGGTTTTCTGTAGCATATATACAGATTGTTTTCATGTTATAAGATTTCTTACCACCAGCCTCCCCTTAACTTTCTTTACTGTACTGAATATTTTCAGACTCTATTCCGCTACATCAAAACCTTGCTGCTTCCAATTAATGTGCTGATTGTGGGGTTTATTGCTGGAAGGGTGAGTTGATCTTACTTGCATAATGGATTTAGTGGTTTCCCTTTCATTAGTATGGTAATTTGTCTTTTATCTGTTCAAATAGTATCCCAATGTTCTAGGATTGATGCCAATCTTAAAGGGTTCATGACATGCAGAATCCAATTTTCCTTACATCTTTTGACATAGAAGAGGTCATTGTAAAACACTAAGTTTCAGAACTCAACTTCCTCCTTACTACAAAAAGAGCTTTTATTGGAACCAAGCTGCCAAAACGACTCGTTCTCTACTTTCTACACATTCTGTTGTCATACTGTGGTAGAAATTTGCATCTGACCCCCTCCACAACAACATATCAACATCTACTTTACTTTTATCACTTCCGTAGCCTGCCTAGTATTGGTGAGCAGCGAGATGGCAAGTAGAGAGCCAATCATAACAGTGGGCGTTTACTGTCAAGTCTTAAAGGAGAAGCAGCACCAAACCCGAGTGGTTCAGACAGAGAGTCAGAATGTTTTACAAATATATGACTTTTTTGTGCAATAAAAAACTTGACTAATATTATAAGTGAACCTCAATGAAAATGTAAATAATAATAAATAAAAAAAAGGCATGTCATGACCCCTTTAAGTCAGTTTGGAATTTATCAGATGTGTCTTTCTCCTCATGAACTATGGGTAAAAGACAACTAAGTTATCTATATACTAAAGCTTTCCTCCTTTTGCTTCCTGAATGCAGACTATACGGGATGTTATTATGTTTCTCAGAAACGGGAAGACAGGCAAGTCAGTGGAAAATGAAACCGAGCAGTAAGTATTTTATATGTTTTTTTGAGACTAGCATTGTCACAATCATGAAATTTGGCTGACGGTTGTCATACCAAACAAAGAATTGTGATTATGACGATTAATCGTCCTACTATACATGCACCTTAAGAAATAATTTATTCATATTTAACATGGAATCATATAATAAAATGGGGATATATCATTGATAGCCTATATTGTGTCCTTTTAAGGCTTTAAAACCTGGAAAATATATTTTAAATAATAAAATATGTAGTATTTGTAAATATGTCTCTCTTTTTAGTCAATGTCACTGTTATTTTTAAACCCAGCCAACCTGAATATTATATTATGTTATATTATACATAGTATAATATATTTCTGGCTTGAATTCTTTAATTTCACATTGTTTTTTATTTTTATTTTGCATGAAGGAAAACCTTTGAGATTCTGTGTGTATTCGAAAATAAGTTTCATCTCCTCTTTGGAACTAATAGTACATATACATGTAATTTAACCACTATTTAATAAAAACATAAATGTAATAAAATTATACAATGAAATAATATACAAAACAGTCAAATAATATATACAATAAATACTATATAGTAAAAAGAAATGGAGATTTTAAAAGATACATGTATGTTGTTTTATGAGAGAAATACTTTTGATGTTTAAAAATTATTCATTGACCATTTCTTTGGGTTGTATTACTCTCTCCTTTTAAACTTCCCACTTCACTATTTCAGGACCGAAGTATTGGCGAATGGAGTGGTAAGATTTTAACCATATTGTCATTTGATATAGACATGTGGAATGATTTGATTTTGAGTGTGTAATGAGTGATATAGTGACCCACAGGGGGATTTATGTTGTTGTTCTCTGGTGTGTCTATAGCTGGTGTATCACAGTCTACAGCTGGTGGCATTCGCAGTGTTGGCTGTACTCATTATGAGACTGAAGCTGTTCCTTACTCCTCACATGTGCATCATGTCCTGTTTAATCTGTTCCAAACAGGTGACCAGTTACTCTATAAGTGACCTACTGTACCTACACTCGCTGCTTTAGAATATTAGTTTGATGCAATGCAATAAAGCCACATCTTGTCCCAAATTAGGGACATAAATGACTTAACTCGCACACTTTTCACTGCAAATAATTTTGGGCTGTTTAATTGCAGCTGTTTGGCTGGATAGGAGAGAAATTTAAACTCCAAATGGTAGTCGTTGCAATATTGTCCATGATGGCAATCCAAGGAGTAGCCAACCTGCAGAGTCAATGGGGAATCATTGGAGAATTCAGTAACTTCCCACAAGAAGAGCTCCTGGAGTGGATCAAGGACAACACAAGCCCTAGTGAGAAATTCCACCCTTTTAGAAAAAGGCCTATTTTTTTTGTACATGCTACATTGATGGTGCAGATCATGCCTCGCTTAAGAGTGTTTAATATTTTTGTAGATGCTGTGTTTGCTGGTGCAATGCCCACCATGGCAAGTGTAAAACTGTCCACTGGCAGAGCCATCGTCAATCATCCACACTATGAGGATGCAGGATTGAGGTAGACATACAGTAGCATGTATTTTCTTTCTAGATATGACACTTTCTTTATATCATTCTAGTTTAAAAACATCTACCTTAACCTTAAAAAAAGGGTTTTAATCACAATACCTTTTAATACTATTATTATTTTAACCTTGTTTTCAACTTTAATATAGCTATTGAAGCTGGTATGGTATTAAAACAAACAAATTATATACTTAATACTAGACTATTGTGATGGAGTTTAATTAGCTAGTGCAGATTCAAAAAGTGTGCGTGTTTTATTTATTATGTTGTCCGTCTTATTCAGAGAAAGAACAAAGATGGTGTATGCCATGTATAGCCGAAAGCCAGCCAGTGCAGTAAAGATGAACTTGATTAAGCTTCAAGTGGACTATTTCATCTTGGAGGACTCGTGGTGCACCAGACGGTCAAAGTAAATGGCAGATTCTTTTTTAGGCCTTATAAGTCACATACTATTAATTTATTAAACAATTTATTTTGTCTCACACACACTTTTTTTTTAAAATCATATCCAGGCCCGGTTGCAGCATGCCTGAGATCTGGGATGTGGAGGACCCCCAAAATGCAGGAAAAGTGCCTCTTTGTACTCTCATGTCTAAGGATTCACGTCCCCATTTCTCCACTATCTTTCAAAACAGCATTTACAAAGTCCTTCGAGTTCCCAAAACAGTGAAAGATATCAGATAACAGCGGTTTTCCTCCCGAAATATATTAGTCCCTGCTGTTGTCCTTTCTTTGGTAGGTACGTGTGTGTGTGTGTGTGTGTGTGTGTGTGTGTGTGTGTGTGTATACACAGCAATGATTATTTTTGTAATGATCAGTCCTGTTATTCTTGAGATCTGCTTCTGCCACTTTGGTGTCTGTTTTATTTTGATAAGATATAACAGATGTTTAAACTGTCAAATCAGACTGTGATTTTTTTTTTTCCCCCCCCATCCATGGTGCTGCTGTTTGCCATTTAGTTTCGGTCCAGATGTTTTTTTTAAAGGTTGAAAGATTTCAACATCGTATACCTGAGTCATTTCACTTTCTGTGCATTATATAATTCATTTCAGCTATTTTTGGGTCAACCTTTGGATAAACATTTTTAAGATTTGTAAACCCCTTTTTTAAAGTTTTAAAATTAACATTTTTGGCAGATGTTTTTACCAAAGTGACTTACAAAATTAACATACACTTTGAGGGAGGATTATAATATAGTTTAGTGTTTTATATATATATTATTAATTTTACCAACTCAATTTTATAAGTCATCTGTTAAACTCCTTGTTACTCTTTTACTTTTCTCACAGTCAAGGTTATGCATTATTGGAAAAAGTATTATGTTGTGAAATAGTGTTAATTTCGTCAGACGAGACGAGACTAAATATGTTCGTCAACGACCTTTTTTTCCATGACTAAGACGAGACGATAACGAGACTGCACCAATGTCCAAAAACGCTGACTAAGACTAAATTAACATGCATTATTGTTGACGAAAAAAGACGAGATTAAAATGTTTTGCATAAAATAAAAACTAAGATTATTCCGAATGAGTTCGCGCTGTTGCTCTAGTAACGGCTACAGGTCTCATACTCCTGTGGCTGCAACACGAAACTACATGGAGCAAGAACACAACAATCATAGACAGTGTCGAACACGCGACGAGCGCCGACGACATGCTAGGTAGAAGGAAGAGGCTCGATATTTGGTCGCATTGTAGGTACAATAATATTTACAAAAAGTCAGAATGTGTCATTATAACTGACAGGAAGCACTGCGGACAAAAAATATCGGGAAAAACACCACCAACCTTAAGCGACATCTAAAGGCTAACCACCCACACATTCAGGGAAGTTAACTTAAATTAACGTCTCATAAGCTAATGCTGATTTTAGGCATCTACGCTGTAAATTAACCAGTTAGCTATGGTGTTGTGGCACATACATTATGCAGGTTATATATATTTTATGTAACTTATTTGCTTAATAAAATACTCTTCCGAACAAGTTCATCATTTGTGAATGTGTCTCTTAAATCAGAAAACCAGACACGTTTAACAAAGTGAATTCAACATATCATTCAACAAGTGTATTTTGTCAGGTAATTATGACATTTAACCAATATTTGAGATGTGAAACATTATTTGACTGAAATGGTTATCTCAGAAATAATTTATTTAAAAAAAGACTAAAATGTTTTGAAACTTGACTAAGATATATTGAGTTTTCTTTTGACTAAAACTAGACTAAAATGACGAGACTTTTAGTCGACTAAAACTTGACTAACAAAAAAAGATATGTGAATGACTAAATATGACTAAAACTAACAAGGACATTTGGCTAAGACTAAATTAAAAATAGGTGACAAAATTAACACTATTGTGAAACAATATTTTGAACTTTCAGTTTGTAAGATATTGTCTTGCTCAGATGCATTTTCCATAGTCATATATACCTTCGTAAAATGTGTTAATTTGATCCTATTGTAGTGTCATTCTCTGTTTACTGATATTACCAGTGTTCAGAATTCCTCCAGTATTATGCTGACTTCTCATCTGCCAGTGAATTGCAAGTGTTTGGTATCAGGAAACAGGTTGTGCTAGGTTGCACGATGCTTCCGTTCCCCAACTGTCTTTCCTGATGTCATGGTTATAGTGATTTTAATGAGAATAGTTCTTTAAAATTAAACGGAGAAACTGGAATCACTGCCATAGTGTTATTAAAGGTATTTGTAGTATTATGTGTTTAACTCTTAAGTGTCCTTTACATTTCATTAAAATACCTGCAATTGTTCATGGAATGTGTAAAAATGATGCATGTGAACCGTCTTCAGGAAACTTGTCCACTTCCTATTTCTTTGATATATCTGATGTTTAGTTGTATTGATATGGATACCATGTTACTTTTGTTCTTTCCCAGTGTAATGTTGTATATTTCTCAGCATTAAATAATTTTATTTTAATTCATGATTGAATTTATCTTCACTTTTTTTTTTTTGTTGTTTTTGAATATGTTGATCATGTACAGCAATATAGCTTTGATGCCATTTAAACAAAATATTTATTTCTCCTGAATTGTTTGACACTTTCAGACTGTTTTGCTTGCGGAAGGTTTAGTGTCTTCAACTGTCCCTTTTTCTGTTCATATTTAGCTAATAAAAGTGTTTTGTTTCCTTTTAATTGTCCTTATTCAATCTCAGATCCTTTGGGTGTTCACGTTGACAAATTAATTGTGCCTTTGAGCACTACATCCATAGTAAAACTTATTAGTGATAGTGAAGTTTAATTTAAAGCCTTCGAAATGTTGTTTTCTTCACTTGACCTTCTCAGACCTGAGCATGACTGCTGTGTGTGTTTTCCATTCCCCTTTTTGATTTGAACCCAGTCGCCCCTAAAAAAAAATGCAAAAAAAAATAAATAATTTTATCCACATATGTGGACGAAGTTGTGAAATTTTATCTGATTTTCTTTTTTATCCAATTGTTTGTTTCCAGGAGGTTGGTTATTCATGTTTTTGAGACAGTACATCAGTAATGGCAAGCATCATTTAATCACTGCCATCCATGATAAAATACAAATTTGCATAAAAAATTCTGAATCTATCTACTGATTACCATATTCACATGTCTGCCAATCATGTTGTGAGCTCCAAACATCATCTGCAGCCTGAAACTGAACATTTGACCAGAAATTAAGATTGAATGCACCCAAGATATGGATGCTCCCTCATTAGGGAATGATTTAATCTCCAGTGTGCTGTCAGCATGCAGTGGTCTCAGAACACGTTTAAAATGCACCTTATTTACATCCTAACTCCTTATACAGCCTCTGAAAGCAACATTTACCAGCTTTTAAATGCACCCATTGACTCTCGATGTGATAATGCACAGTGAATCTAGGATATTTTAAGGAAAATTAGCCTTTAGTCCACGTGTTCATTGTGTTTAACAGCATGACATATCGGATGAAACTAAAGACTACTCTTTTGACTTAAACCGGATTTATTGTAAAAAAACAAAACAAAAAAGAAACACCAGATGTAGTTTTGTTGCAGCTTCTAACAAAGACAAACTCAGCTGAGATTGGCACGATGTTGTTTTGTCACATGACTTGTGCATCCAAAGTTTAACCCTTTAATGACAGCCTAGAGTCTCCTGAACTGAGATCAGTCTGTTTAAATAAATGAAATTATACATGGCCCATAGTGAACTAAATGTGATGTCCATGCATGTGGAAGCAGGGTTTCAGGAGGTTAAAGAGATAACCTAGAAGTCTGTCGGAGTCGTGGCTGATTTCAAGCCTCTGATCTAAAGTTTCTTGGATCCACCTGCTCAGGCTTTTTTGTATTCATGCAAAATGCCCTTTATTTCTGAAGACAACTGCATAGTGTATAGTCTGAGGAAAAATCCCAAGAAACTGACCATCTATAACGTATCACCTTATGTTTCCCTGAGGCGAGGTGAACGTCTCGGTTTTTGTATTTGTGGCCAAAAATCAGTGCAACCAAACTTGGTAATAATACCTTTTTTCTTTTTTAATAAACAAATTCATTGTACAAATTCAAAATTTACAGTATCTCCTACATATTGTTTTAAATCTTGATTTGGCCAGTTCACTTGGCAAATGCCTGTCTGAACTGGGCTGAAACAATGAAGAGTTTATTTTGATACAAGACATTTACATTGTGCAGATAGAAGCTCAAAACACTACCGCAGCAATACTTGTTCAGAGTCCTAATATGGGACTAAATGGAAGATGCTAGCGCTATATCAAATGGAACGCCGTCTTCTGGATTTGCTTCTCAATATTATTTCCTACTCAAAGACTCCAATCATTAACACACAACTCGCTGCAAGAGTGAAAAAGTATTGAATTTACATACTGATTTACAAGACAGTCAGAGTGCTTTTACACCTAATAGTCAGAGGTATTTCATTTTAATAGTGGGATTGCAGAAGTTCTGTCTTACTGCATAAATTTATGAGCGTAAGGGCAGTTTGTCTGCTTGCAAATTTGCAAAGTCAACCAAGTAAACGCTATGCATTTTAAATGAACTACACCTGGCTGAGGACCAACTCCGCTGCCAAACCAGTTCAAAAGTATAGAGTAAGATATCAAATAATCATAAAACAAATTTAACAATTGCTCTTTTGGATTATTATAAATCTTACAAAAAACGTCTTCAATATCTGTAGCCTTTCTAAATGTTTTTCAGCATCAACAAAACGGCATAAAAGAGGCGATAGAGAGGGACCGCTATTTTCTCCGTCCAGTGAAAATTAAAAGGCAAGCATTCAAATTGCTCATAAAAGGAATAGACATGTGTTCTTAAAGCACTGAAGAGAAACTAAAATACATGGGAAGGTAGAAAGAGTAGTGTGGGGAAAGATTCCTGAGACTGCTCTGAAGTAGATAAATAAGGTGTTTTCAGACCTACAGCGGTGATGGTAAGCCTCCCTAAAGTGCACATTAACACCAGTATCAGGAAAAGGAAAACATGACAGGCCAACAACATTGCAGCAATCCCTCCGCCCGATCGCCTCGGTGAACTTGACCATTAAATGACAGTTAATAAATTAATTGCTCAACACGTTGCAACAATACAAAATTCTATTTCATAACACTAAAGAAATGAAATATATGTAAACGCATGAAAACATGGGGGACAACTAATATTGCTTGGCTCTGTAACACAATCTTCTTTGTAATTTACAAGTCTCATATATTTCAGCAACAATACTAACATAGCTGCTATTTATTTTCAGAGTGCCTGCAAGAATTGATTTAACTTATTTTAACATGTTCTTGTTCTATTCTGACTTGTGTTTTCATCTTTGTTTTCATATAGCATTTTTATATCTCTTATTTAATTCTTCAAGTAATCTGACAGACCTTCAGTGGGAATAAAGGTTCTACTATTACAAAACAATCATATTTAATAGAGCAAAGAATTGACTTTGCATTAGGCTTTAATATGTCCTTCATGTGACATCCAAAGTATCCAAAAACAGTTTGGAAAGCCAGTCACCCAGATGATTATCCACCTCCATCACCTTTGCACATTTTCTCATATGTGCATTTACTCCTCTAAGAAGCAACACTCAGCAACAAATAACATTTTAATGTACTGGTAAAAAAAAATATATCTTATATGATGACAGCCTGAAAATCATGGTACCATCAGAAACAGCACTGTATGTGTAACACTAATTGTTTTAGACTTTCTGTCTTTAGATCTACATTGAAAGAAATAAAATTAAATAAACAAAACAAAATAAAATAAAATATGAATTCTAAGCACTTGGGTTTCTCATGATGTACCCTGTGCCTGAAAACATAGTATTCATATTAAAAACAAATGGTACAAATAAAAAAGGGATTATTTTTTTTGTAAGCTATCAAAATAAAAAGGTACATACACTGTACCTTGAACACATTTCTCAGCCCTCTATTGGCATGTCTACCTTTGGCTTGATTTGGTTGGTAGGGCACACAGAACAGAGCAACACTTTTACAGCCTAATGGACTAATGGAGGGCCCAATGGGCGCTCCATGCACGTTACTCATAATGATGTCTCTGCATCCACAAATTTCTCTCCCTGCTCATCTTCCACATTGATCATAATACTAGTTCTCTTCTCTTCACTGTAAACAAAAAAGATGAAGGAAAACATTTACTTAAAACACAATTCCCCCAAATGCTATTATCACAATAAAAGCAGCATATAATTAGAGGCAGGGTTTTCAACCAGGAACCACTGGGGGTCCGTTAAGGTACTGCAGGGGGTGTGTGGAGAACAATTTTCTTTTAAAATTTTCATGACACATGAACGAACATTGACTAACAATTTAAACATAACATAATGTAATAATGATAGTTCTTACTGCAAGTTATTATAAAGTTTTACAGAGGCAATCTATCTTTTTTATTTTGGGGGTCCCTGGGTTGGCTGAGAGTCTGGGTGGGGGGTTCCTGGGTCTGTAAAGGTTGAAAACTCTTGCATTAGAGGATGAAATCAAAGAAAGACAAACAGCAGACATAAGCAAAGCAACTGATACAACCAAAACCCTTTTTTCACAGGCATTCTGTGAACAAGTATAATTTTAAAATGGCATAAAGGCCTGTTCACACTAAGTTGACTACACAACTTAAACGTACAAAATATTCGCTAACAATTCATACTGAATACATTGCTAAATTTCCATAATTCTTTGAAAAAAGTTTAGATACCTAAATTAATTAAATAATACCTGAATGATACAATAACAGCTAGAGTGTGAATGACCTGTTAACCTGAGTACTGTATATATCACAGTGCTGCATCCAGGTAGGAATGGATATTTTGGTAACGGAGTACACTTCAGCATGTACATACACTCACTGCTCACTTTATTAAGACCACTATAATATATAATAATACAGGGTAGGGCCTCCCTTTGCTCTCAAAACAGCCTCAATTCTTCATGGCATGGATTCAACAAGACCTTGGAAACATTCCTTTGAGATTCTGGTCCATGACGACATGATTGTAACATGCAATATCTGCAGATTTGTCAGCTGCAGATGCTGCGAATCTCCATTTCTACCACATCCCAAAGGTGTTTTACTGGATTCAGATCCGGTGACTGGGAAGGCCACTGAAAAACAGTGAACTCATTGTCATGTTCATTAAACCAGTTTGACATGACTTTTGCTTTGTGACATGATGGATTATCATGCTGGAAGTAGCCATTATAAGGTGGGTAAATTGAGGCCATGAAGGGATGCACAAGGTCAAAAACAATACTTAAATAGGCTGTGGCATTTAATGATTGGTGCGATGTGATGATTGATTGGTATTAATGGACCCAAAGTGTGCCAAGAAAGCATTCCCCACACCATTATGCCACCACCACCAGCCTGGACTGCTGGCACAAGGCAGGTTGGCTCCATGGATTCATGTTGTTGGTGACAAATTCTGACCCTACCATCTGTGTGTCTCAACAAAAATCGAGATTCATCAGACCAGGCTATGTTTTTTCCATTCTTCAACTGTCCAGTTTTGGTGAGCCTGTGCCCACTGCAGCCTCAGCTTTCAGTTCTTGGCTAATAGGATTGAAACCCAACGTGGTCTTCTGCTGTTGTAGCTCATCCGCCTCAAGTTTCGACATGTTGTGCATTCTAAGATGCTACTCTGCTCATTACAATTGTACAGAGTGGTTATCTGAGTTACTGTAGCATTACTGTCAGCTCAAACCAGTCTGGACATTCTCCGTTGACCTCTCTCATCAACAAGGCATTTCTGTCTGGAGAGCTGCTGCTCACTGTTTTTATTTGGCACCATCCGGAGTAAACTCTAGAGACTGTTGTGTGTGAAAATCCCAGGAGATCAGCAGTTACAGAAATACACAAACCAGCCCATCTGGCACCAACAATCATGCCAGTTGATTTTTTCCAGAACAGTAACTGAAGCTCCTGGCCCATATTTGCCTGTTTTTATGCATTTCACTTCTGCCACACGGTTGACTGATTAGATAATCGCATTAATAAATAGGTGTACAGGTGTTAATAATAAAGTGTTCAGTGAGTGCATACATTCAAAACATATAAATTCAGTCAAGATTGTGTTTCTCATGATATTAATAACTCTTTGATCTAAAAAGCTTGTGTGTTAAATGCTTGAAATTTGTTTTGAAGACAAATGTAAATGGTGCCTACCTATAAATGTCTTTACAAAACTAAAACTTTAATTCCCTCAGTTATTATTCCTTAAAATTGTGCTGAGCATGCTTTTATTGCTGAAAATATGGACTTGAATAGGCCTTAACTGTTTAAAACATATAATGCAACATATAACATTACATCAATACAGGAAAACAGGCTGTGCATACATGCAGTGAAATGAAAGAATGAAAATGAGGAAAGAAGAACAGCCGACACTGTGTGAAAGTAAGAGTATTATTATGTAAGAAGAGCTTTAAAAAACAAGCACAAGGTTAGTGGAAAAATAGCTACCTTGCACTAGGTTTCAATACTTTGGCACTGTCAGAGTTCATGGCAACAGCTTTCCACACAGCAGTTTTGGCCATCTCATCAGATATGTTAACCACAGAGGGGTCAATGCTGCAGAAAAGACACACCAGAGCACTTAGAGCTGGTCACATAAGCAAACTATTCCCCAGAATTGAACAGTGCTTGATGGCCACTTGATTAATAAAGAATGATAATCATATCACATTTACCAAAGGCAAATCTTCTCAGTGCAAACCCTGCATGTTATTTGAGAGATGGCAAATTTAGAATGATTAATACTGTTTTAATGTTGCTGTTGTGATGATGTTTTTATGGAAAAGTGTGTTCTCCTACTTCGGATTCCTTAAGGGCAATTTGTTCAAATGTTCCCTGTTGTGTTAAGTCACTTTTACCAACAGTCATAACAGTTCTCTGATTGCTTAGAACTAGGCATCAAATGGCCTCCTCGAATCATATTTTCTTATGCATCTCTAAGATAAAGTAAGGTCACTAAAAAGATTTAAATGGGTCACCTTCCCAGACAAAATCTGTCCAAATTCTTAGACTGGTGACTCTCTAATCAAAATGTTCACAGGGCAACTTCTAGCAATACTAGGTTTAAACATTTATTTTACCAATTGAGCTAAATTTCACATAATCATCGTGCTTACTTTTGAGAGATAATCATAATCATACTTCACTGATTAATCTCATTTTGTCATTTGTTGTGTTCCCATAGCAGTTTAGAAGCAAAGAGATACAGTGCATCTGGAAAGTATTCACAGCGCTTCACTTTTTCCACATTTTGTTATGTTACAGCCTTATTCCAAAATGGATTAAATTCATTATTTTCCTCAATTCTGCAAACAATACCCCATAATGACAATGTGAAAGAAGTTTGTTTGAAATCTTTGCAAATTTATTTAAAAAAAATAAAATAAAAATAAAAATCACATGTACATAATTATTCACAGCCTTTGCTCAATACTTTGTTGAAGCACCTTTGGCACCAATTACAGCCTCAAGTATTTTTCAGTATGATGCTACAAGCTTGGCACACCTATTTTTGGGCAGTTTCTCACATTCTATTTTGCAGGACCTCTCAAGCTCCATCAGGTTGGATGGGGAGCGTCGGTGCACAGCCATTTTCAGATCTCTCCAGACATGTTCAATCAAGTTCAAGTCTGGGCTCTGGCTGGGCCACTCAAGGACATTCACAGAGTTGTCCCGTAGTTACTCCTTTGTTATCTTGGCTGTGTGCTTAGGGTCGTTGTCCTGTTGGAAGATGAACCTTCATCCCAGTCTGAGGTCCAGAGCGCTCTGGACCAGGTTTTCATCAAGGATGTCTCTGTACATTGCTGCGTTCATCTTTCCCTAGATCCTGACTAGTCTCCCAGTTCCTGTCGCTGAAAAACATCCCCACAGCATGATGCTGCTGCCACCATGCTTCACTGTAGGGATGGTATTGGCCAGGTGCTGAGCAGTGCCTGGTTTCCTCCAGACATGACGCTTGCCATTCAGGCCAGAGAGTTCAATCTTTGTTTCATCAGACCAGAGAATTTTGTTTCTTATGGTCTGAGAGTCCTTCAGGTGCCTTTTGGCAAACACCAGGTGGGCTGTCATGTGACTTTTACTGAGGAGTGGCTTCCGTCTGGCCACTCTACCATACAGGCCTGATTGGTGGAGTGCTGCAGAGAAGGTTGTTCTTCTGGAAGTTTCTCCTCTCTCCACAGAGAAATGCTGGAGCTCTGTCAGAGTGACTATTGGGTTCTTGGTCACCTCCCAGACTAAGGCCCTTCTCCCCAGATCACTCAGTTTGGCCGGGTGGCCAACTCTAGGAAGAGTCCTGGTGGTTCCAAACTTCTTCCATTTACGGATGATGGAGGCCACTGTGCTCATTGGGACCTTCAATGCTGCAGAAATGTTTCTGTACCCTTCCCCAGATCTGTGCCTCAATACAATCCTGTCTCGGAGGTCTACAGACAATTCCTTGGACTTCATGGCTTGGTTTGTGCACTGACATGCACTGTTAACTGTGGGACCTTATATAGACAGGTGTGTGCCTTTCCAAATCATGAACAATCAACTGAATTTACCACAGGTGGACTCCAATCAAGTTGTAGAAACATCTCAAGGATGATCAGTGGAAACAGGATGCACCTGAGCTCAATTTTGAGTGTCATGGCAAAGGCTGTGAACACTTATGTACATGTGATATATTTCGTTTTTAATTTTTAACAAATTTGCAAAGATTTCAAACAAACATCTTTCACGTATTCATTATGGGGTATTGTTTGTTGAATTTTGAGGAAAATAATGAATTGAATCAATTTTGGAATAAGGCTGTAACATAACAATATGTGGGAAAAGTGAAGCGCTGTGAATACTTTCCGGATGCACTGTATTAGCTTTGAGAAGCAGAGATAGACATTTCTCTGATCCAAAGCCAGTGATGCTTGCATGCAAATCGCTTTAACTGCTAATTAATTAAAAATTTGGATTACATTCGCCACAAAGCATAAATTTAAATGTTTTATTTGAGAGAGATAATTTTAATGTCATTTATAGGTCAAATGGAAGTCGGTGCTGTTCTAAATTCAAACATCTAATGATGTGCATAGGAAAAGGTCCATACAAGCGTTGTCAAATCCCTCTAACAGAAGTAAAATGTAAAATGTTCAAAACCTACAAGTGAATTCTAATAAAGGGATTTTGGTCAAAGGAATAGCTGTCTGCATATGAGATAGCGCTGGTTAATTTGTTGGACTTTTATAGATATTGCAGAGCACTGATTTACATTGGTTAACACATGGAATGTTAATTACAATGTGTCTGAAGTAAACCATGACCAACAAGCATAACATGAGATGAGATGTATCTGTAGTTTCCCACTACTGTAGTCCAATGCTCATTCATAAGCGAGTTGTCAGAGGAAGATTATTTAGAGGCTCGGAACTGTGCACTCACACCGTGATGAGGACGGCCATGTTACAATACAATTATTCTGCGTTAATCAAAGTAAGTGATAATTAACACCAAACGCTATAAAGAAGGAATATGCAGTAACCAGAATACAAGCAGGCCTGCGAGTAAACAAAAGAAAACCAACCACTCCACTCGAGTCTTCCTCGATTGAGGTGCCAGAGGCTATGCTGTCAGATCTGTCTCGAGAGAAACAGGTCAGATAAACTTACTGAATAGGTTCTTGAATGGGCAAAGGCCAACACAATGTATTTAAAGGAAAAGAGCACAGATAAATCCATTCATTGTAAAAAATAAACCACTTTGAAGTATTTTTGACCTATGAACTATATCACTAACCTGACTTTTAGAGCTTTGACAGGGATGTCCAGGTGATCACCACCATCATAGGGGATCTCTATGCCTTCTACCTCCATCAGGCGCTGTGCTTCCTGGGTAGACAAATATTGACTTAAAAAATTATTGTTGAAATATATTCCACCATTATCTCAGTTAGTGGCAAGATGGTGGAGGCAAAATGCATGTGTTGACAAGACTATAAAGCTACTGAAATGTTTTGAGCACGTACAAAATAGGGCATGACATAATTTACTTGCAATTAATCGCTCACTGGATGTTTTTTGTTTTTGGCACCATTCGGAGTAAACTCTAGAGATTGTTGTGTGTGAAAATCCCAGGAGATCTGCAGTTGCAGAAATCCTCAAACCAGCCCATCTGGCACCAACAATGATCCTTGTGATTATCTAATTAGCCAATCATGTGGCAGCAGTGCAGTGCATAAAATCATGAAGATACTGGCCAGGAGCTTCAGTTAATGTTCACATAAACTATCAGAATGGGGGGAAAAATTTGATCTCAGTGATTTGGACCGTGATTTTTGGTGCTAGATGGGCTGGTTTGAGTATTTCTGTAACTGCTGATCTCCTGGGATTTTCACACACAAAAGTATCAGAGTTTTGTCAGAATGGTGGCAAAAACAAAAAAACACCCAGCGAGTGGCAGTTCTCCAGATGGAAACGCCATGTTGATGAGAGCGGTCAACAGAGAATGGGCAAACTGGTTCAAACTGACAAAGTCTATGGTAACTCAGATAACCACTCTGTACAATTGTGCTGAGAAGAATATAATCTCTGAATGTTATTCTGAGATGCGGGTTGGAGCTGTGTTGGAGGCACGAGGGTGACCTATACAATATTAGGCAGGTGATTTTAATGCTGTGGTTGATCAGTGTATATATATCAATATAATTATAAATATATTTACTTCATACTCTGTCTCAAATAACTTACAAGAAATTATTTCATTAGAAAGAAGACATTTATTTTCATTATTAAAATATGTACATGTTAAAATGTATTTCGCAGATAGAGTTAGACAAATTTGTACAGGTATAAATCATTGATACAAGTATATGTATACATACATAAAATCAGTGGACTAACTATTAATCACATAATTGTACCGGTTAAATATTCCAGCCCTAATTATATATAATTATATATAATTTTTTTATTTAAATTACATAAACTATATTTAAAATGCAATGATATGTAACATCATATAGAGTTATAGTTGGCCTTTTAGAAAAATCAAAAATCAAAAATCAAAAATCAAAGGGAGTAAATTTTTACTGTCGCCAATGGCGACCTTGACAGAAATTACACTCGCAAATCAATTTATTTGGTCGCAAATGCGACCATTTTTAGTCGCAGTTTGGAGCCCTGCACAATGATGATGATTTATCGACTTTATAGACATTACATTTTTATTGTCTGTTAATGCTGAACTTCTGTAAAGCTGCTTTGAAACGATGTGTGTTGTGAAAGGCGCTATACAAATAAAATTGACTTGACTTGACTTTTAATGAACAAGATAAGTAAAACAAAGATATTTGTTAAAACGAGATATTAAGTAATTCATTTGAAGAGCAACAGTAAGGTTTCAGTGTGCAATATTCTAATAAAAAACACAAAAGTACCTCTTTTGCTTTTTTCTTTTTGTCATCCTCCTTTTTCTTCTTGCTTTCTGGCATTAGGTCATCCAACCAGCTGAGCTCCCTCTTTGTGAAGCAGAAATCTAGAAGCTTCCTCACAAACACCAGAGCAAGAACCTAGAGAAGGTAAAAGACACTAATAAAACTACAGGAAACTATGGATAATTATTACTGCAATCTCACAGCCTATACCAAAATCATTTTCTATTTTTAAATATATAAATGAGTGAGATCATATTTTATTTGTAAAATGCAAAACTAAGTATACCATCATAGGGAAGACCACAGCGGCAGCAGACACTTTGATGACCCACAACAGCACCAGGCAGGTGAGTTGAACTAACGTGAATATGTGAACCTTCCAGAGTGGAACATATCTCAGGTATATCAGGTCAGGCTGGTGTTTGGCAGGCATGCCAAAAAGCTTAATCCGGTCAAAGAACTATTGTAAAATGAATACAAAAACATGTTGTGTATCTCAAAGCTGGCACATTTTTACATACTTAGTTTGAGATGATTTTATGAAAATACACATGAAATACACTTACTTGTATGCCTTTGAGAGAGGACACACCCATGTAGAGAAACACTCCATATAACACGGGCATTGGTATAAACTGAGGGGCAATTAAAGGAACACATTTTTAAAAAAGTGCACTATTAGGGCCAAAATATACTCTAAGTCTGTGAATGCAGATGCTTCTAGCTAAATCGTGTTGTAACGCAATACAAGTATGTGTTACATTCTCAGGGTTGTCCCAAGGGGCGCTATAGCTTGCATTAGCATAAACTGCCTTCTTCTACATTCGTTTTTTTCTTTCTGCTGTGGAGCAACAGATTGACAAGAATCCTACTGAGCAAGTTAGATCTTATAAACATCTTTATATGGTTTAATGGCATTTGATAATGATACAGAGGGTAATTATTACAGACATAGTAAAATAAGAATGCACATTAAGTGTGTACGGGACAATGAACTTGCAATGCATTAGCCAAGCATTTGCGTACTTGCATAGAGTATGTTTCTGGGCTTAACCTCTATTATCCACTGAAAGACATTTTAAGATGTTCTCTTACCTTTAGAATAGATGTCATAAAGACAGATAGACCCATAAGGACAAAAATCATGAGACCAGTGACTCTCTGCTCACGGATGCCCAGGAATTTAGGCTGCTCTCCTGGTGCCGAGCACTCTGACTCCACCTTTAAACTGTTGACGTGAGAGATGGATAGGACGGTGGCAGCGACGAACCAGGGCAATCCCATCACAGAACACACACCAAGCATCACTGCCACCACCAAAAGGTCAAGGTGATACCCGCAGCCTTTCTGCATGAGAACACAATCATGAGCACCACGAATGCCGCACTGCTCTGGTAGACTGGAACAGGTATCAAACTGACCTTGAGTTTGTGTTCTTTGCGGTTAATGATGACGGCAGTGATCTGTTGATCCATGAAGATCAGGATGGTGCACAAAAGGGCAGGAATAGCTGCCGCTAGTAAGGTCCACGTGGGGTTGTCACCCAGAGGTGAGATCAGCCAGCCCCGATTCTTGGAGGTGGGCTATGGTCCAAAAGACAACACTTTACAATAACGCTTGCAAATTGTTTTACACAGTAAAATACACAGATACACAGTATCCTGTCCTGCAAAAGTAAAACCCAGTAACTACACATTTTGTCATTACCTCAAAGGTGTCTGGGACATGTAGTTTAGGAGAGGGGACACCCACCAAGTAATCAACCAAGACCATGATCATTATGGTCAGAAAAACAGCAAAGTCACTGACGGAAGAGCGAACCTGCGGAGAAAAGACACTAAATGTCAGAGTAAAACCACACTGTATCCGAATGTGCACAGTCAAAGGGGCAAATCCACTCACCTTAGTGGGAAAATAATTCTTGGTCTTGAACTGCTTTAAGAAAGCTGACAGGAAAAAGGTGGTGAAAAAGAGAATGACAGACCAGAACAACACGTCAGGTATGTACGGTCCATGAAGACCACAAGCAGGACCCACAAACTGGCCATGGAGTTCTTTGCACATCTTTAATAAGAGAGAGAAAAAGAAAGGGAGAGAAAAGAAAGGTGAATTTTTAATTTTTTTTACAAATCTATGTATATGTATAAATTTAAGGGACTGTTCACACAGACACATTTTGTCCGTTTGTCCGTTCAATTGTTTTTCTTTGTAAATGCACTAGACGGACATCTTTGAGCACTGCCACGTTTCTTGCTGTTTTTCTAGTGTCTTTCACAAGAGTGCCACATTTTTAAATGCCGTTTAAACTTTCAAATGCATTTTAAGACACCTGCGTTCTGTTCTATTCTTTTATGAGACTCTGCAAAAACAATTTCAGACTGAAGACGGCCCCTTAGGCTGTCAATATATTAAATAAACTTGAATAATTTCAACTTTTGAAATTGCCGAAATCTGCCACAAATATATTTCTTTCCTTTCAAAATGTAATGCATTCATGGGCCATGGTAACTCAGCGAGTATTATGCTGACTATCACCCTTGGAGTCACGAGATCAAATCCAGGGTGTGCTGAGTGACTCCAGCCAGGTCTCCTAAGCAACCAAATTGGCCTGGTTTCTAGGGAGGGTAGAGTCACATGGGGTAACCTCCTCATTGTCATGATTAAGTGGTTCTTGCTCTCAATGGGACACGTGGTAATTTGTGCGTGGATCGTGGATGGTAGCATGAGCCTCCACATGCTGCGAGTCTCCGCGGTGTCATGCACAGCGAGCCACGTGATAAGATAAGCGGATTGACTGTCTCAGAAGCAGAGGCAACAGAGACTTGTCCTCCGCCACACAGATTGAGGCGAGTAACCGTGCCACCACGAGGACCTAGTAAGTAGTGGGAATTGGGCATTCCAAAATTGGGGAGAAAAGGGGATATATAAAAAAAAAAACATTTAATGCATTCAGTTTTAAAGAAGTCCTCTAGTGGTGTTTTCATTAATGTTAGTACTAGTTAAGACGTTTTTCTCATAGGTGATACTTCAAACATGTTGAGAACTGTTCTTTGTTCTGATCAGTCTTTCTAAATAGGACCAGAACGATACCAGAACACTTAAAAACGTCAAATTAGGTGTAACTATGTTAACTATATTTAGTCCTTGAAGTTAACATGTTATCTTAGTCAGAAAAGCAGAAAATCTTACCGGCACATCTAGCTCACTCCATTTAATGGAGTCGGACGTAAACCCTGACTGATTCCACGAATGTACCATCTCCTGTGTTGTATTGTCTGGAGGTGAACACTGACACCTGAAAGATAGAAAGAATGGAACAAGAAAACCTGATTTAGTTCATGTTTAATTCACCTTTACATTACACTGCTGCACCGAAACATTGATCATTGAATTACAAATCTATCTTTCGTGACACTGCATCGATACTTGTCTATAAATAAACGGCAACCCTGAAAACCAGCATTTCTTAGTGTGGCTACAGCTACATTTACACACTTGCTGAATAACCATGTGATGAGAGATACTGGCTCACACTTTTTCTTTAAGGGATACCATTTCATTAAAGGTGGTGCGTACAATTTTTGCATGATATAAAAATGATTTCTGCTCAAATAATTTTCAAACACACCTTTCCTTTGAGAAACCCCTTTATTTTTCTCTGTTCGGTAATGCTAATGGCACAAATCATGATACAAATATGATATCATGAGGTACTGAATCAAAACGCATGTATGATAATATGTATTGTAACATGAGGCTGTTGGTCCAGCCATTTTACTGTATATTACAATGAACAACATGGAAGAGGTCCAATAATACATGTGACACATCCAATTGTGTAGTCGACATAACCGGGGTTAAATACAGATCCTTACGTGTAAAAGGTGAGGTTTTCTAAATTGTCGTGCATGTTGAAAGGGTACATCTCTCCTAGGTTGAAGAGTTTCTCCAATGCTTCATAGATGAAAATGATGCAGATGAGAGCAGCGAAGGCCTCCTCTGTGAATCGTGTTATGTAGCACACCAGAGAGCTGGCGTCCGTGGCAACCAGCACAAGGCATAAGAAGGCCGTCCACAGGCCGATGCTAGTGCGCAGAGAGAGGTAGGAGAGACCGTAGTCACTGAGGATAGAGAAACAGATATATCACTATGGATCAAATAAAAGCAAGTAAATCCAAATATCATCTATGGGATATATTTAGCAATTTTTTTGGTGAAGTTCAAAATACAATAAGAACCAGAAAAATATTCCTTGATAAACAAAAATTATATTAACACCACCCTGGTTTTGAAACCAAGCAGTTATGCATTTTCAGATTTGCACTGGCTCACAAAAACACGTTATACTATAAAGAACGATTTTAGGATATTGGAGGCCATGTTTACCTTCAAAATGTCTACAAATATAGCTTCTTGTTAAGAGAGAGCTCCTCAAACTTTTTCACACCAGTAGATGGTGCTATAGTCATTTAAAATATGAACCTTTACTCTGCATTTAAAAAGATGTATTTAGCTTTTTATTAAATATTTCACAAATTGTTTAGCAATACTTTAAGGTTTAAAATCAATTCACAAAATTTCTAAAACGTCATAGCAAGTGCCTGAGGGCCAGAGTAAGGAATGTAGTGATGCTCCATTCTCACCTGCAGAACTTGAAAAGAATCTTCTCAAAAACAAGAACTGGCCCAGTGCTGCCTAAAATAGTAAGTGGCTGACCAGCAAAAAGAGAGAAGGCCACACCAGTCAGGGAAGCTCCAAACAGAGACTCAATGGCACTCTAAGACAAACACAGACAGAAGGGTTAAGCAAAGCGAGGGATAGGTTTTAAAACTTCTTCTGTTGCAGTAGAAATTTTTATGTTTAAGTGATAAGAAAGGTCTAAGCCTCATGATTCCAGGCAGTGAATCTAAAAATGGTTCAAATTGTCTGCAAAGAGCTTTAATGCTAATATAGCCCTTTCTTGGCAAAGCCTAACTGTCAGACTCACTATGTTGTTTTTGGTGGCTTCCCCAAGAAGGCCTCCAAAGGTGATGACGGGGGACATGCATGCACAGTAGAGGAACAGAATGGAGGCCAAGCACTGCAGGCTGAGTGCATCCCGCACGTCGCTCCAGTAAAACCGAGCTTTTCGCTTCAGGTCTAGCACCAGACCCCCGAATATCCTAAGAGCAAATATAATACATTATTAAAGATTTAGCTTTATAATACACCTTATAATCAGTTATAAGGTCTCAAACAATTGTAACCACAGTTACAATATACTATAATAATTAACTATTCATGGATATACCTTCAGATGATATAATGCATTATAACACATGACATGACCAACACAAAACATCATAATTAATTAATGTGTAATAATGAATTATACCATGTGTAACCATGAATCAATAAGTAAGAAAAGATAATTAATTACAACGTGTACTACAAGGCAATATGAAAACCTTTATGCATTACATAAACAGACTTCATGTAGCGTAATTTTAATTTAAAAAAAGTTGCATTGCTGTTACATTACTACTCCTTACTAGTAATAGAAATTAAACACCACTGTTAGGAATAAGAAATATGTCAAGTCACAACATATATGTACACTACCGTTCAAAAGTTTGGGGTCACATTGAAATGTCCTTATTTTTGAAGGAAAAGCACTGTACTTTTCAATGAAGACAACTTTAAACTAGTCTTAACTTTGAAGAAATACACTCTATACATTGCTAATGTGGTAAATGACTATTCTAGCTGCAAATGTCTGGTTTTTGGTGCAATATGTACATAGGTGTATAGAGGCCCATTTCCAGCAACTATCACTCCAGTGTTCTAATGGTACAATGTGTTTGCTCATTGGCTCAGAAGGCTAATTGATGATTAGAAAACCCTTGTGCAATCATGTTCACACATCTGAAAACAGTTTAGGTCGTTACAGAAGCTACAAAACTGACCTTCCTTTGAGCAGATTGAGTTTCTGGAGCATCACATTTGTGGGGTCAATTAAACGCTCAAAATGGCCAGAAAAAGAGAACTTTCATCTGAAACTCGACAGTCTATTCTTGTCCTTAGAAATGAAGGCTATTCCATGCGAGACATTGCTAAGAAATTGAAGATTTCCTACAACGGTGTGTACTACTCCCTTCAGAGGACAGCACAAACAGGCTCTAACCAGAGTAGAAAAAGAAGTGGGAGGCCGCGTTGCACAACTGAGCAAGAAGATAAGTACATTAGAGTCTCTAGTTTGAGAAACAGACGCCTCACAGGTCCCCAACTGGCATCTTCATTAAATAGTACCCGCAAAACACCAGTGTCAACATGTACAGTGAAGAGGCGGCTGTGGGATTCTGGGCTTCAGGGCAGAGTGGCAAAGAAAAAGCCATATCTGAGACTGGCCAATAAAAGAAAAAGATTAAGATGGGCAAAAGAACACAGACATTGGACAGAGGAAGACTGGAAAAAAGTGTTGTGGACAGATGAATCCAAGTTTGAGGTGTTTGGATCACAAAGAAGAACGTTTGTGAGACGCAGAACAAATGAAAAGATGCTGGAAGAATGCCTGACGCCATCTGTTAAGCATGGTGGAGGTAATATAATGGTCTGGGGTTGCTTTGGTGCTGGTAAGGTGGGAGATTTGTACAGGGTAAAAGGGATTCTGAATAAGGAAGGCTATCACTCCATTTTGCAACGCCATGCCATACCCAGTGGACAGCGCTTGATTGGAGCCAATTTCATCCTACAACAGGACAATGACCCTAAACACACCTCCAAATTGTGCAAGAACTATTTAGAGCAGAAGCAGGCAGCTGGTATTCTATCGGTAATGGAGTGGCCAGCGCAGTCACCAGATCTGAACCCCATTGAGCTGTTGTGGGAGCAGCTTGACCGTATGGTACGCAAGAAGTGCCCATCCAACCAATCCAACTTGTGGGAGCTGCTTCTGGAAGCGTGGGGTGCAATTTCTCCAGATTACCTCAACAAATTAACAGCTAGAATGCTAAAGGTCTGCAATGCTGTAATTGCTGCAAATGGAGGATTCTTTGACGAAAGCAAAGTTTGATGTAAAAAAAATCTTATTTCAAATACAAATCATTATTTCTAACCTTGTCAATGTCTTGACTCTATTTTCTATTCATTTCACAACGTATGGTGGTGAATAAGTGTGACTTTTCAGGAAAACACAAAATTGTTTGGGTGACCCCAAACTTTTGAACGGTAGTGTAAATAGCATATATGGTTCACATTTGTCCTAATGGCTACTTGGGGTGTGCTGTATTTGCAAAGTGCTCTGGGGCACTTAAAGGTATATTGCAGGTTTAGTGCAAGTTAAGCTCAATCAACAGTTTTTGTAGCTTTATGTTGACTACCACAAAAATGTATTTTGACCAGTCCCCATTTTCTTTAAAAAAAGCAAAAATTGAGGTTACAGTGAGGCACTTACAATGGAAGTGAATGGTGCCAATTTTTGGAGGGTTTAAAAGGCAGAAATGTGAAGCTTATAATTTTATACATCAATTCTTCTGTTAAAACTTGTTTATTATTTGAGCTGCAAGGCTGTTTAAATTGTCGCTTTTATGGTCATTTGAGGGTTTACGCTAGAGGTCTGCACAGGATGGATTTTTCAGACCCGCTGCCGCTCACGCCCACAAGATTCTGTCCCGCTCCTGCAAAAAATATATATGATATTTTGCCCAGCTCCCGCCCGCAACTTTCAAGTTTTATCCAACTCCCGCCTGCAAAAGCCCGTAGGCAGAGGTCTACGCACATTTCGGTGTCAAATATCTGATTGACCTGTGGTTGATTTCAAAGTTTTGTTTGTACCTTACTTTAATAAAGAGATAATATACATAGTACTAACATAGAGATCTGCCATCATTTTGCCTCAGAGTGCTAGGGAACTTTTGTTAACAATTTGTATGTATTATTTGAATGAGCCACCAACCCTGCACCTGTAAATCGTTTATTTATGTCGTTCTTGTGCAAAAGAATACCAATGCAAATAATATTATGAACCTTAAAAACATAAAATACATTTGAGTCATTTTTATTTTATGTTTAGGTATTTATTTGAATCATAGGAGTCCCATGATTCATTTCTTTCTCCGCTTCCCGCACACAAATGTGTCTTCCCGCCAGCACTCTGTTGCGTCATGTCCCACGGGAGATACAAATTTATATAGAAAATTAAGCAATTTTTTTAAAACTAGAATACTGTTAACACGTATATTATTCACAACTTTTGCCTATACTTTTAAAACAGTGAGTATGTTATTGTTAACGGATTGGCCCTATTCACTTCCATTGTAAGTGCCGCACTGTAACTTAAATTTCTGCTTTTTTCTTTTTTTTTTAAGAAAAGGAGGGACAAGACGAAATACATTTTTGTCATCACATTATGCCACAAATGCTGTTGATTGAGCTGCACATCAAATGATGGCCAGCACTGTTAAAAACACCACCTTTATTCAATACCTCTGACATGAAAGGCAAGCCAAATTTGCATCATAAAAACATTTTTACCCCTTCATCTAATGCTTGTTAAATACTTCCAGAGTTTGCCTTCCTTCATCAAAAGAGACTTAAGCAAATCCAACGTAACCCCCTCCTCTTTCTCCCTTACACTATGTTCAGATTTGACATGTCCTTAAACCCCAGACACCTTAATGACTTAATGTAAAAGTGCACTATGCCAGAACACATCATTTATATAATCCCATCAGCCGTATTAAGGATTTCGGGCACCATATATGACAGAACCTCTCAGTTCTAATAAATGCTTTTCGACTCATTATGATACAAACATATACCTACACTATATAGTAAAAAAATATGTGGGCACCCACACACCACAGCCAAATATGCTTGTTGAGCATTTCATTTATAAACCATTGGCATTAATTGCTGGTTCTCCCCAATAGTTTCCACTCTTCTGGCAATGCTTTTCTCTAGGTGATAGAATATCTGGGAATTTTCACCTATTCAGACACAAGAGCATCAGTAAAGTCAGGCACTGATACTGGGCGATAGAGCTGGCCATCCTATTCATCGTAAAGGTGTTCAGTGGAATTCAGATCTGGGGTTTGTGCAGGCTAATCAAGTACTTCCACTCCACCTTTGGTAAATAATTTTTTTATGGATGTCGCTTTGTAGACAGGGGTATTGACATGCTGGAATAAAAAAAGTGCTCTCCCCAAACTTATGCTGTAGCATTAAGATTTTGTCTTCACTGGAATTAAAGGCTTTGCCAAACCCATAAATTATAAGGGGGTGTCCACATACTTTTGGCCATATTGTGTATTTTATAAAAGCATAAACCAAAGCTCCAAACAAGATCTGACCGTCCTGTCCTCTGAAGTTCAGGTCCACTGTGGTGCTCCTCTTCTTTGATGGACTCTGACAGTGGAGCAGAGCCATTCGGCGTGGAAGGTATTTTCCTCTTCTCCTGTGGACGCAAAAATAAAACACATCATAGTTCAGACTAGAATGTAGTATTCAAGATCTTGAATCTTCATTTATTGCCATGAATGTATTGCAACAAAAATCCACCTGGAGCTACTTGAAGGACTTACCCGTGAGGGTAAGTGCCTTGCACAAAGGCACAATGGTGAATGCTCATGGCTTGCTCCTTGCGGGACTCAAACCAGTAACCTTATGATTTAACCTAAAGTACTACACCATCCCACCTCTGACCCCTTTTCACTATATTCCACATTTCTCCTGTGATTATTCCAGAAGTATGGTGTCTTACCTGAGATGGGACACTCTTTGGTGGCTCGATTCGTATCGTGGGGTCCCACTCTCCAGGGGGCAACACAGTTACCTGGTCCAAAAACTCATCTATTCCAGAGAGGAGGTCATTCCTGTCTTTGGCTTTGTATGCCACATCATGGAAGATCTGTCACGGTGTAACAATAATAAATGGAACAGTTGAATACTCCAAGAAAATGTACGAATGCAAACACAGTGTAAGCTTCCAATATTACTTTTTTTTTTACATTCAAACAAATGTTACCAAACTGAGGACATGTTAACAAATGGGAGAGAAATCATATCCATGAAATCAGAATTGGAGTTTTGTGGCATTATGTCCATGCTTATTGGCTTTGAGGAACCTCATATGGTTTGAGGCAGTCAAAGACACATAAAATGCACTATACTAGTACAACAGTATGTCAACGTCCTGGTCTAATTCAATGTTATACAAGCCAAATTTTAACATTAACATTAAAAAAAATCTTCCAAAAACCTTGGCACTATTACAACTGTGGCAAAACTTCAAGGAAAAAGTTTGTGAACCACTGATCTAGTGTACTCCCTAAAAGTTTACAAAAATAACTTTTAGTAGATATACACAATCAGACCAAAAATATAGTCTGGATTCCTGTAAGAGAGAGAGAAAAAAAAACGAAATTCTAATAAAAAATAACCAGACACATCTTGTACTACACAAATATGTGTAGTGCCAGATGAGTCATTTTTTCCAGTTAAATGTTTTCAATAATGAGAACGTAACTAAAGCCTATTTGCAATTTATTTTTAAATGCCCTGCCCAAGCTTTCGGTTTCACTAGGAAATATGTCAACACATGAAAGAAAACATCATTCACAAAAGTGCTCGTCAAGCCATTTCATGGGGTCTTTAAAGATCCCAAGAAACAGATCCTGATCATTATAGAGCTTGTCCCAACTGCCTCACCTCATCTGTCATTAAAGTAGCTATCGACCGGCCAATCTCGTGGTACTGTGCCCCTTTACCGAAAGGCCCCAGCAGCAGAAATAGAAACCTGTAAAAAAGTAGAGAAAATAAAATAATGAAGGCAAAGAGACATACAGTTACCCTTCACATATGAGCCTTGTCAGTGGTGGCTGAGAGCTACCTGGTAGGAACAGGCACTTCAGTCAGTCCAGTGAGGAGAACAGCAGGTGAGAGACGAATAAATGCGATGATTGGACACTCAAGAAAATCAACTTGCCCCACCAGAACATTTGAAGCCTCAGCGCCTGGAGGAATTTTCTTCATGAAATTCATGTCCACCTTAAAGGGTCAAGAGTTCAAAGGTTGGAGAGCACAGATAAGGACAGAGGGACGGGGAAAAGCAGTGCTGAGCTTTGACATTCATCATGTGTAATTATGAACTTCAAGAATCAGGCAGTGGTTTACAAAGAATATGTTATTGTAGTTACATTGCAATCCACAGTAGTACAAAAACCATGGTAGTACAAAAACCAGTAACTAAATAATTTTGGAATCTATCAGGTCTTTTGGTAGATATGTGAAGATTTTCTGGAAATCAGAAGACAGGTTTTAGGACAGCAGGCCGCCCAGTTGCTGTTAAAGGAATTCACTCATCATTTACCCACCACTATGCCGTCTCAAACTTGTATGACTTGAATGTTTCTTTTGCGGAACACAAAGATTTTTTGATGGAAATGTGATGCGTTTATACCCATATAATGCACGTCAATGGGTTCCAACACTTTCAAGCTCAACAAAGGACGCTCTGTGCATGCTTCAAGCGTGAGGAACTTTAATTTAGCTTCAAATCACGTTCACGCCAAGGAGACTGCAGATGGAAAGATTTAAAGTGAAAAAGGAGTTACATTTTGGTATGTTTCTCACCCAAAACCAATCGAATCACCTCAGAAGGCATGGATTAAACCACTCGAGTCATATGAATTACCTTTATGCTGCCTGTCCTTTTTGGAGCTTGAAAGTGTTGGACCCCATTGACTTGCATTGTATAGACACCTTATATCCCCATCAAAATATCTTCATTTGTGTTCTGCAGAAAATAGAAAGTCAAATGAGTTTATGACAGTATAAAGGTGAGTAAATAATGAGACAATTACAATTTTTAGGTGAACAATTCCTTTAAACTCTAGTTAAAGGGATAGTCCACCCATTTAATTTCAATTCAGCCATCATTTACTACTCCTCGTCATTCCAAACCAGTGTGACTTTCTTTCTTCTGTGGATCACAAAAGGAGATTATGCAGAATTGTAGCCTCAGTTACCATTCACTTTCATTGCATCCTTTTGCCATACAATGAAAGTAAATGGTGACTAAGTGTAACATTGTGCTAAAGATCTCCTTTTGAGTTTTGCAGAACAATTTGGAACAACACAGGAGTTTGGAACTACATGATGGTGAGTAACTGATGATAGAATTGGGTGAACTATCCCAATGGCTTCTTGGGTGAACTATCCCTTTAAGCCAGATGTAAATGAGCGCAATCCACATGGACTGAGAAAATAAACATATACAAATATATTAAAATATTCGCTAATATAAAACATAAGCAAAAGTTATTCCAAATATTCAAAATAAATAAAAAAAAAACATTGCACAACCAGCTAATGAACTGCTGACACATGAGAGACCAGCAATATTTCACAATCCACAGAACAATGCAATGAAGACCAGTTGAATCTGGAGAAAATGTTTTTCCTCTTGAGGAGTTGTTTTGCTAACCTGGATCTGCATTCATGGGAACATGCCACTTAACGTCTAACAAAATAGGACATCATCTCAAGTTCAGTATCATTTGCACAATCAAAATAAACTATCAAATTATCTCAGCTATTCTTAATGCCCAGAGAATATTATGTGACATCTTTTCGCAAAATGTGTGTGTTTGATCTCAACCAAACCCATACAGGTGGAGAATGTGTTAAAAATCAACAGGGGAATAAGTAGTCATTTGATCAGGGATCTAGAGATTGTTTTATTTCGAAAGTTGAAATAAAGCTGTAATAAAGAAAGATATGATCATGAGAATGTGTTACTAATACTTGACAATGTTCAACAGCAAGTGAAGTTTTTCCGATTACGGAAGGTTTTCACACTAACGCTACATTAATTACGTGGTCCAGGACGATCTTTGTTTTACACCACACATGAAGGTCTACATAAAGGCTTGAGGCTAAATGAGAAAAACAAAAAACAAAACAATTTTCGTTCTTAGGATTAGTGATGGACAGGTAGATTAAACATGCAATATTTGGTCATTCTGAGATTATAGGCATCTGTCAATAATCATGCCTGCGCTACTAATTAACAGAATTGTGGGAGTTCCAAGATCTACCAATAGCCTTTTTCTTATATTTGAGTACATTTTGCTAAGGAATGGGCAGAAATACACTGAAGTGCAGCTATAATCAGAAACATCTCACGTTTTCACAAGTTTACAAGACGCTTCATTCAAACATCAATTCAAGCACATCACAGTGATGCGACATCATAAACACAATCTCATGAGGCACTCAATGACAACACAATGGAACACAGCAAAATATTCAAGAGCACTTTTTTTAAGTCAAAATGAAATCAAAATTGATATTTACTTTATTAATTAATGGTATTATTGTGCATGATTCATCTGTGATTGTTATTCCACATAAATGTTTATTTCTTGCAATCTTTTATCAAAATTTAAGTGAACTTGCTCCACCTCTGACATCCTTCCAACCACCTGGCTCTATTCTGGTATGTACAACACCCATTTTTCAATGTATTTCTTGTTGAATATCCTGTTTCATTCACATTTGTCCGATAACGGAAGTAAAATGGGTGTGAACTGCATTTTATCTTGACTTTAAACTGCTATGTTCCACAGAGGATATTTAATCATACGAGTTTGGAACAACATGAGAGTGAGTACAAGACAGAATTTAACATTTTTGGGTGAACTATACCTTTAAATATGATCAAATAATACACTCTTAAAAAGTCAAGGAAAGCAAGAACTAACCTGATAAAGTTTGTATAGCTTATATCTGGACAGACCACTTAATCAGATTTCCATAGAGAAATACATAGTGACAGTCAAGCTTTTACTGGATAGACAAAGACATAATGAGGATGACTCATAACTCTCCATGTAAACAGGTACTTTAACAAATGTTTCCATCAGCTGCAATCGCATTAGTAGGGTTGGGTCTCATATTAAAGGTTTCCATTCATTTGAAATGATACCTAATCACAAATTTAACAATTGGACAACCCTGGCTAACCACAGAAGGGCTCAACGAACCCTTTTCACAGAGCTGTTATGACGTGTTTCAGCCTTCTTTAACAACATCAATGTAACTTTTTTAATTTACAATCTTAAAAATATTTAGTGTAAATTTATATAATTGTACTTTGTATTATATTACCCTAGAATAAGTTTTTAAAAAATCAGTTACCGTAGCTGCGATGAGGCTTCTGAAAGAGTGACAGAAATTTGGCCTGTTTCTCTCTTCTTACCGCTGTCATCCAGCGCTATATATTTTTATCTTCTTTTGCAAAGCTGTGAAAGCATAATCGTTGATTTTTTCTTTTGCTGTTGGAGCAAGTGGGTAAGCAAAAATTTCATTTGCTATGGTCCCCCATTCACTGCCAATCAAGTTTAACCAACTACGACGACCCCCGCTTCGCGAATGTGTGAAAAGGGTCCATAGTAACGATGACCCACTAGCCCAGGTTCATCATGAGAGAGTTCTGGGTGTGATTTTATGCCTTGCAAACTAAAACTTTTTGCTTTCTGTGATGTACTGAACATTGTTGTTGTAAATTCTGCTAATTTAAATTTGTCATCAAGGTAACTATCTAGTTGAGGTTAAAATAGATGAGGATAGAAACTGGAAAACTGAGACTTATTCTAGTTAGAATGGGATGAAAAACTATCAGTAGTTTTGCATCATATACTATAATTTTACTGCAAAGAGTGTTAATATATTTATAGATATTTTGGAGTTTTACGTCAAACATTTTATTTCATTGGCACATATAAAAGGGCTGTCAATCAATAAAAAAATGTATTTGAATTAATTACATGACATGCTGATTAATCGAATTAATCACAATATTTGCTGATAAAGGCCCTCAAATAACAATAATTCAATATAAAATTATTAAATATTAAGTTTATATTACAGTATTACATTTATAGCTGAAGTATGTCACTTCTGCACAACTAGTGCCAACAAACAGAATTGCAAAAATAAACTTTGTTTTCTAAACAGCTTTCTGAATAAGTCACATGTCTACCGTTGGTCAAACAAAATTATTGCCCACGCCCCCCAACTCACGGCATTGAATGAGTAATGTTGTGGGGTGGGTCTAAGCGGGTCGCTTAAAACAAAGAGAGCGATTTTCATAGCACCACAGAAAGACAGTGCTTACAGTTTCCGAGAAAATTAACCTATGAATGTTAACCTACTTAGTAGGGATAGGAGAACGTGTTGTTTTAACGTGTTATTTTTAATACAATCACACTAAATGAATGCTTACAACAGATATCCCAAATATTTTTTTATTTTTTATTTTTAAATGTGTTTTTATATGTGCCAAAAATGCACATTTTTATATCGAATTAATATTAAAATGTATATTTTTGGTTGTATTATGGTGAGCAGGGCAAGCCAATTTCTGAAGTACTGGCCTGACTAGACCAGCAGGAAAAATCCTCACTGTTGAGGCTCGGTGTTACAACTGATCCTTACGGAGGAACCTCACCTTGCTGAAGTCCACAGTGCTGTTTTCCCTGCTGCCCCCGGCCACGTTCATACGGCTTTCACTGGGTTTGCTGTTCTCCAGGTTCCCTGGGGCTGACTGGGGTGATGCAAGGAGGCCTGGTGGGACAAGAAATCAGTAAAGGGGTGGAGGTGGACACTGATTAGATATGCTGTTGTGACACAAAGCTTTATTATGCTGGGAATGTTAAGTGCACACTCATAGTGTGGTGTGGAGTGTGGACATGCAGAGTAGGTTGCATACTCTCTGGATAACATCACATTACAGTGCATACACCTATGGAGGCTCTAAGGCAGAATTTAAACATGAATAAAATGATTTGAGATTTTCCAACCCAGAGAATTTGAAAATTGCCAAAAATGATGATGATTATGAAAATTATGACACTCCCCCCATCTTCCACTGGTCAGACAAAAAGATAGTTCTGCACCCAAACTCACACTATTGGTTTATGTTGCTGTGTCGTGCTGGCCGGGATGCTCGAAAACAAACAGAAATGTTTTGATAGCACCTTAACAGGGAAATCCACCTGTTAAGCTCTTACATATAGTTGTCTCTGCATATTAAGCTTGGTTAGGAGAAAGTAAAAAAAAATGATAAAATACCTGTGTGACAATGACAATGTATATACATTCAATTTGAGGAGAGCAGAAACATTTTCAATAAGGCACAGATACCAATGATTAAACAAACTCTTTTTGGCATTAGAAACACCTTCATGAGACTTTCAATATTGCACAACACAGCATTAGAATAACCATACCATCAGAGGCACCGCAAAACTGTGTAAGCCTGGGATGACAGTTTGTGGAAACAAGCTCTCCTGCTATCTGAGCCTGCTGCTTGACGTCAAACAAACTTAAAAATAAAGAGAGCCAAAATACCCTCCTTCTATGGTCCTCCCTGTAAACACATGGAACAGAGAATCTGTCATCATAATTGTTTAATATCACTGCCTCTGGGCAAGAGCCCAACTAGCCACTCAGAACTGAGGTTTGGGCAACAAAATATCCAGCTGCAGAGGCAGGCCTGTCCTGTTCGTCAACCTTACAACATGGAATCAGTATCACGTACATGAATATGTAAAGACAAACCCAGATTTTGGACTCTCTCCCTACTAGTGGTACGCTGGTACAAAGCTGATTCTACAAAACCAACTACTAGATGACTTACAGGCCTCTGCTTTTAAATGCAGCATGCATATGTGTGCATCGGTCAAATGCACAACTTGTTCAAAATACCTGTCCTGGTGAGGTATTCTTGTAAACAGTCAGTTATGTCTCTGTAAATGTAAACGGGAACCAAAATAAAATATCAGAACTGTGCATTGTAAATGCAACCTAATGGACCAGTCGCTGTCTATTATGTCCAAAATATTAAACAAACAAAATTGACAACTCACTGCTCTTAATTTATTTACTTATTTATGCTGTTCATGATCCAATTTGAAGCAATCTTTACATAAATATTTCAATTCAACATTCCACTATTCTGACATAATTAGTTTTAAAATGTTCATATTTATATTAGTATTAAACTTAAATACAAAAAGGTGTATATTCAATGTTATCAAGCTTATTTTTTGTATCATGACAATCCTACTCTCTCTTGAAAAAAGAAACACGCTGGTTCTGTAAGACATGCTGCTGACACAAACAGAAGGTCAGATAGCCAGTCTAAGGGCGCATGCTAAACACTCTGCCAGCATGAACGTGGTAATGTAAAATGTGGACCAGCAGCAACTGTGACATCACCCACTCCCATTTCAACAGGCTCGGTTTACACTTCTGGAATAGTACATTGCAAGTGGCAGTTGACCTAAGTGGTCATGGGAAGCTTTCTGCTCTTTAGCATGACATCATTTATTAGCGCTCATGAAGTATTACCACACATGATTGTGTGCTTAATTAGGGGTTGTTGGTTTTATAGATCAGTTTCCATTGTCTTATGCCCCAAAAACTAGAGCCTGGACTTCATGATGGCATTTGCATCAGACCTTAAACAAATCATTGGCTATGCTACTGAAACCCAGAGAGTATGCTCACTAACAGTATTGTTACAAAATTCCATTCATTTGCATGATTCAAAATAGTATAAGTCATATGCAATGACATTGATTATGGCTACAGAATCCTGAATATCTCGTCTACAAAACCTCCTGTCCTACTTTTTAGACCAAAAAAGCATTAGGACACTATGATCTCAAGAACTGTCCGAGCAAAGCCATGCTGTTATTGGATGTTCTGTGCATATGTGTGTCTGTGCAAGGAAAGACAAAACAGCAACAGCTAGAAACGTCTCACATGGGTAGTAAAACTCTCCTTATACAATTTGATTGATTGGTCATGGTGAAACTCAAGAAAGAGGACCCACAACTTTCAGATCCAATACAGGGTGAAAGAAGGTTTGAGGAAGAGAGAGAGAGGGAGAAATAATGTGGGATAGCGTTGTATGTTGATAAGATTTCTTCCCCCACCCCCCCCCACCCCCAAATTTATACTATACAATCTTAGAGTTGGAACAAGTACAATCTCTTACTTTACTAGTAATTTAAAAAATACTCTGGGTTTAATACAAGCTCTGACGATAGAATATGTGACATGTTGTCAATTATCACAGAAATAATTTCGACTTCACAAAATACAAACAATTAAATCCATTGGTAGTTATGCACTTACAATGTTCAGTCTACGTGGTAAGGGTACAACATTTCCAGCCTGGTCTCATAAATTAATGTTACCTACATATTTGCAAAATGATTTTCCTAGTGAAATAAACACTAAAGGTCGCTACAACAAAATGACTTTTATTCACTTTAGCATGAAAAACCAGACCCATTCTTGAGTGGTAATTCACTGCATGTCACAGATGCTGCAGATAGAGCTGAACTAGTATTTAACCAAAAATCTCCAAATCCAATTGAAAACCTTTCCCTTCCCCATAACATAGTCATACAACTAATTGAAAATGCTGCGTGACAAGCAAAGTCAATCACTACATATTTGTTTACCAATCAGCTATGTGGGCGGGGCTATCCAGTACACAACAAATACTTAAACCAAGCAACCAATAAAATGTCCTGTCACTCGTTGTGGCTGGTTAGGACAAAAACATACACTACCGGTCAAAAGTTTTGAAACACTTGACTGAAATGTTTCTCATGATCTTAAAAATCTTTTGATCAGAAGGCATATGCTTAAATGTTTGAAACATTAATTTTGTAGACAAAAATATAATTGTGCCACCATATTAATTTATTTAATTATAAAACTTACATTTAATGGAAAAAATTTTTTTTTTTGAAATTGATGGCTTGGACCAAATAATAAAGAAAAAGCAGCCAATAAGTGCCCAACATAGATGGGAACTCCTTTGATACTGTTTAAAAAGAATCCCAGGGTGATTCCTCAAGAAGATGGTTGAGCAGTTCATGTCCGCAAATTCTAGGCAAAGGGTGGCTACTTTGTTTTGATTTATTTGGGATTTTGTTTAGTCACAACATAATTTCCTCAGTGTTATTTATGTTATTCCATAGTTTTGATGACTTAACTATTATTCTAAAATGTGAAGAAAAAAAAATGTAATAAAGAATGAGTAAGTGGTTCAAAACTTTTGACCGGTAGTTTATAAAAATCAGATTTTTGCATCACGCCTGGTTAGGATATGGTGCTACAAGTTACTTTCTAGAAATGTGACAATGTAATGTAATTAATTACATTTTTCTCCAACACTCATAACATATATAGAGTGAGAGTTTGAGCATTCATGCAGGTGACATGCTAATGGGCTGGATATTTGCCTGACTGAGGTAGGGACAGGAGCTGTGCCAGCCGGGCCGGGTCGGGCAACACCTGATCATCCTGATTGACAGACGACCGTGACAGAAAATCCTCCTCCTCGGGTGGGAACACCATGACCACTGGAATGTCCTCTCTCTTGCCCCGTGCCACCAGCAGCTCCGGCCCATGCTGAGAGGGTCCTGGGGAGCATGGAGGCGATGAAGCATGGCGGGCAGTGGGCGGCGTATTTTGAGGGGTGGAGGTAGGGGAGACGTTGGGGGATGCGGAAGGGGTGGAGGTGGCGCTGGGCAGAAGGTAGTTGAGAATGGAGGAGGAATGGGAGCAGCGGGACTCTCTGGAGGGACGCCGCGAGTTTGGGGGAGATGGGTTGGAGATGAAGGAGGTGCGTCTAAGGAGGGACAGACGTGAGGCAGAGAGACCCTCCCCTGAAGGGACCAGCACAGGAGGCAAAAAGGAGGATGAAGAGGAGAAGGAGTATGAAAAGAAGAAAATAAAGTAAATAGACTGCAGTTGGAATAAAATGACATCAATGAATTATATAAGAACAAATAAGTTTAGATGAGAGAGCTTGAAGTGTTAGAATGCTGGAGGTGAGATGGTGGAAAGAATGGACAGGGCGGGCGATCAGTATCATGAATGAACTCCCAAAAACATGACAATCACACATTACACACATCTGAGTGCTACAATTTTTTACTGATCAATGTAATAAATCTTGATAGCTTATTTCTGGTTCTGAACCATCTTTTATTCACTGAACCCTCATTCGGTTTCACTAAGGGCGGTTTTACACTAGAATTTTTGGTGCAGACCCAAGTCCTTTAAATGTCAGTGTTTGGGTTGTTTAATTAGTTTGATAGCACTTTCTAAGAGTCCACGTGTTAATGGGTCTAGGGTCCCGTTCACGTGAACTCCGGTACGATTCATTAGTATGATTCCCACATCACTTCCTGTTTCTGTTGCTGCTGGTGCATAGCTTGAGTTTGTAACCTGCTATTCTGTTACGCCTTCTTTTCATCTCTCTATTAAAGAGAAAGAGAAGCCATTAGATACTGTTTCGGATGCAGCCAGTAGAGCAAGTCATGTACACTCTTTGTTTCCGGCAGTAGAGCCCTCGCAGCAGGGAGAATGGGTGATGGCTCTGTGGCATAGCCGCAGGGCAAAATGACACCACTCTCGCATTCCTGTAAGGTTTTCCAACATGTTCTCCCCACTCAGTGACGCACCCACTGAGAAGCCTGTTAAATGCACCCTGTTTATAGGGGATTTTATTTTAAGGAACATAGAAAGAGACTCCTGCTGCCATTATCAAATGTGTCCCGGGGGTGAGAGAGCCCGAAATTACCTCAAATTTAAAACTACTGGCTAATGCTAAATGTACATTTTCTAAGAATGTTATTCCCGTCAGCACTAATGATGTCCATATAAATAATAATGTATTAATTACTTATTAACGTATTAAGCCCCGAACTGTCGTACAATGATAATACTCATGCTCTTAAGAGAGCAGTTTAGAAAATGGATTAGATTAGTAATATATTCCATTAGATAGTAGATAGTATTAGATTAGTAATCTCGTCAGTACGCGACATCCAGTTAACATGATTAAACTTTTTTTTTAGTCTTTTTCAACTGCAAGTTTTTATTAAAGCATCATTGGTCTGACTGCAGTGTTTAGTGTCACTATAACATTACATAAAACAACGCACTGTCAGACGCGCTTCTCCGTTCACCCATTTAAAAGCTCCAATGCTAAAAATACGAAACTAACGCAACAGAAAAGACCAGCAACTGAAAAAGCTTTTCAGAACACTTTTCAGTTTACTTTGAAATGAATTAAAAGATACAAATGGAACTAATTAGATGTTTTTATTCCGACACCCTGTCTACACCAGGCGCGTCCGCAGACGTAACACGATGCACCGCAATGGCTTGAGGCTGTCTACACTGGACGCATCAACGCGAACGTTCTAAACCATTAATTTGTGTTGTTGGCAGTAGTAGCGGCACCGCTAGCAGCACTATATTGAACATGTGACACCAGTTTATTGTCACGCGACAGACACGCCACAACGTGTAGCCACCATCATTGATTATAATGGGGTTCTATTGCTTTTGAAATTATGCGACACACCGTCTGTGTCCGGTGTAGACAGTGTGCGATGCCATTTTAAATTCATGAGTTTTGTCAGATGTCACTCGCACTGGTGCATCGCAAATGGGAGAGAAATGCTCGCAGAGTAGAGCCCTGCATTATCTTGGATTGGCTTAACAATTATGTTGGCATTTGTGGACCGGCATTAACAGGGTTTAGGTCCCATTTATCTGACCATAACCACGTTGTTTGTGTTAATAAGGAATTTTTAGATCAAGTAGAAGTATGGAGTGACGCAGGGCTCCGTATTAGTTCCTCTGCTTTTCTCCTTGTATATGCTTCGCCTGGGAGACATTATCAGGAACCATGGCAATAGTTTTTACTGATCTGCTAACAATACTTAGTTTTATATTTCATCAAGACCTGGTGAATTTACCGAATGTGTATTTATGATTAATTATTGCACCAAAAACCTCCAAAAATAAGATGATAGAATATAGATTGATTGATTTACAGTTTTATCACCTTCAACAGTTAAGAACTTGTGTGTTATGTATAATAGCAATCTGTCATTTGAACAGCATTCTTCTACCTCTGAAATATTGCTAAGTTCCGACACATGCTCTCCGTTTCTAATTCTGAAAAGCTAATTCATGCGTTCATGACCTCAAGACTAGATTATTGTAATACACAACTGGGCGGATGTCCTGCAATCTCAATAAATACGTTTCAGTTAGTTCAAAAGGCAGCACCTAGAGTGCTTACTATAACCAAGAAATATGATCATATCAGTACAATTTTATAATATTATTCTAGTTGTTTCCCTATATCTTCTTCAGGATACATATCCCGAGGTTACCAGATCCTGCCAGATCCAACTCCGATCTAGCCTGGTGTCCCAATCCCACCGATATGTGTCACTGAGTGATGACTACCAACTGCAGCCTTTGCCAACCAGACAGCAAAAGGCACTTCGATGAAAGTATGCTATGTAAGCTATCCTAACAGTTTACATCCACTTGTGAAATGTGTGCCCCACGTGTAAAATTGATTGAGGTAATTTATTGAAATTGGCCAGCTTACTGTCATTTTATTTTCACATAATTCCAATTGTAAGAAACATCAGAAGGCCGCATAGCAATGTGTCTGTATCTGGGGTTTTTTAGAAGAAATTGATTGTATTACCCGGCAAAATACAATAGAACAGGTGGCATTATAGTATTATTATATAGAGCCTGTAATGCTATATTTATTACACTCTTGCATTAGAAAATGCACATCATGTAATTTTATTTGTCCCTCTAGAAAATATGTTACAAATCACAGGGCTGCGGTGTCCGGAAAACACAAAAACCTCATCACTCTCCTTCACTATGCACAAATCACACAATTTTGTGCTTGTGTAGGCTACTTTTCAATTTTTTCCAACCAAAAGAAATCACGCTCACTTCATTCTCTTTTACGTGGTTAAATAAAACACTAGACAGCATGAAATGCTTGAGAAACACTGCATTAGTCCATATGCAACAGCCAGCGTTATCTGCATTCATATTTTCAAAGAGATGTTGGAATTTACTTAAAGTAAATTTTAAAGTCCAACTCTTTAAAAGAAAAACATCAACAACAACAGCGAAACTTGTGTGAACGAATTTCGGTGCCTTTATAACTTCTGGTATAATATGACCCCTTGGCTCTGTTATTTATCTGCCTCTGTACACTTACAAATGTTTTTATTCTCCTTATTAAACTAATTACTACCTCCATATCACTTTTCTCTTATGTCTATTTTTATCTGTAGCCTATATTATTTATTTGCCACTTTTGTTATATCCCCTGGCACTAAATATAATTACACTTTTTGTTTTTCTGTTCTGAAAATTTATGACTTTTATTGCAATGCAAAAGAAGCCTGTTTTTTCTGATGTATTCTCGTTGGCCCACGTCAAATTCAGATTCAAATAACTTATAAGTCTTACAGGATGGACAATGCAAATTCACAGTTTTTTTTTTTTTTTTTTACCAGCATGTCAATCGCACAGTATTAATATAAACTCTGGTTACTTTTACTGGCCGTTTTGGGTAAAAGACGCCATAATCTTACCTTATGCACAGTCCATACAAAGTCTGGAAAAACTTCAATCAAGAATAAAGTTAATGTTGTTATCTTTAAAAAAAATTGAGGAAACTCGAGTTTCCTCATCATTCCAAGTGTTCCTCTCAGCTATGCTCTTTATTGTGAGGACAGATGTGATGTCAATTCTGTCAGGTGAAACAAAATGTTTTGATGCGCTACACTTTTTTCACAAAAAATCCTTGTATAGAAACTAAGTTAATGAGAGACAGCTGAGCGGGCTTATAAAGTGGAGGCTGTATTGTGATTGGATAAGATGCCTGATAGAATGAATCCCGAGATCTTCCTGCTAGAACTACGCTTACGCTTACATATAGAGATATAAAACAAATTGAATGCTGAAGTTTAATTTGCTGAAGTTTAAAATCTCAAAACTATAATTTTTTTTTTACTGTAGTTCAGTCTCTATTGCGCACACGCTGGGACTCGCACAAGCGGTCTTGTTTCTGACACTGGTTCAGATGACAATGAGAGAGCATTTTCGGGAAATGGGAAGAACAATGGCAACTTGCTCGTATATCTTTCACACCTGACTCACCACTTGCTGGCTCACACTGCACACGTGTTTATCATGCCATGGACATGCATCACACATAACGAATAAGCGTGCACTGCTCCACACAATCAGTTTCTGTCTACCACCTGGAAATGCATATATGCCAAATTTAGCTATAGGAGGAGAGGAAAAACATTAGTGATAACATAACTTAAGATGATTTACAGGTACACCCAGTACATTCAGCAGTTTGGACCCAAATAAGACATTATAAATAAAAATATTCACTTCACACATTAAGGTGATAGCGCAGACAAAAAATGCAACCAACACACCAGGCACACAGTGCCGACCTGAAATAACAGCCAATGGAATGCAACACACATGTTAAATGTTGCTTTTGGTGCTGAAAGAACATCTTATCATGTATACTCCCTGCAGGACCTCAGGTTGTGCTCACTGCTTGCCACAGAAGCAAGAACCTTATGCACCCTTACTTTCCTTCATTAGTTTTTTGGTGGGAACAGAGGATCATGAATGAGTGATGGTTTTAAGAGTCAAATTCAACAGTGCTCTGAGTAAATATCAGAAAGAAAACAAAAGTCAAGCGCAGCATAAGCTCTCACCATTCCTCTCAAGCAAGTGCGGGTCTGAGTGTTTCTTGCCTATGTCGGCGAAGGAGCGTACGAGCGGGATGCGGTTGCTCAGCTTCTTCTCATTCTGGTGGTGATGCCTCTTCAGCACGGCCTCCCGAACCTTCTCCCTCAAACTCTCATCCAGCTGCCCAGAAGCCAACATGTTGTCTATTACCATGTCTGGGAAAATGAGGAGATACACATTTAGGACATATGAGGTGTATCTAACCAAATGTGAGCAATGCATCTATGAGAAAGCCCTGAATTTACCTGCTATCTCATCAATGGTGTTTGCTCTCATGTCCAGCATGACAGTGCCATTGAGAATGCAGCTCCGTAACTCAAATAAGCTGTGCAGGGACAGTGTGGCGACATAGGGTTTACTCCAGCGTTCTCCTCCATCCTCTACATCCTCCTCAAACTTTAACCACCTGCATAGAGTTGCATTTGAAGTTAAAGTTAACAAATTACTGTATTAAGACAAGAAGCGCAAGTAACTTGCGGAACATGTCTCTAGTTAATGTGATGAAGTACACCTGTGTGCACATCATACATCCACTAGAACACATCCACTAGAAGTGACCATGGCACCAGCTGGAAACGTGAAGTAAGTTCTGAGGAAGTCTAGCATCATTTGTTTGTAGATGCCATTAGGTTTGATATTTTGTTATCAATACAATGAAATGTAAATTTTAAGACTGCCTTAAGTGTCCATATACTTTAAGAGATCCATATCTAGAGATCAGGGGCCACTTTGATGTAAAGGTCATGTAATTCCCAAAACATACATATGTTATTCAAATTAGATGTACACAAAATTACTGAAATTAAAAGACATTACATTTATTTTACACCATCATTACTCAAAATATTCAAAAATGAACATTAATTTTTTATAAGTCTGTTGGTAGATTTTGGAACTGATCGACTTCTGTTGATCAGCCAAGCAGGCTTGGATATCGCCAGAAATTGTCAGCATCACTGCCTGGTTCGGAGGCACCACAGCCCAGGATTGGAAGGTGATGTCTGTGGCGAGGACAGTGGAGAAGGACATCAGGACTTCTCTCCCATGCATCACAGACATCTACACCCAGTGATGTAGGACAAGGGCCAGAAGAATTATCAAAGACTTTCACCACCCCGTATACAGACTCTTTTCAGTGCTCCCATCAGGGTAGCGCTACTGGATCCTGAGGACCAACACAGAGATACTCAGGAGGAGTTTTTATCCTCAGGCAATCTGGCTTCTAAACGGGGGACACTTGAGAAAGTCTGTATATTCCAGCTTCACACAGACACAAAACAGCTTGCACTACAATTTGAATTAAAAAAAATTTTGCACACTGTAAAGTTCTGTATACTGTGTACATTTGTACAACCCTAACCTAACCCATTTAGCATAATTTCTACTGCATATTAATTATTTACTTTATATTTCTTTATAGTCTATATATTTTATTAAATATGTGGGTGTATGTCCTTAGTTTGATGTTGGTTCTGTTTGTTGTTGCAATGTGGGACAAGTTACTAAGGAAAACATTTTCACAACATTACATCACATGTATGTAATTTGTATGCGACAAATAATAAACCTCGAACCTAATCTCAAAATTACCAAATGTCAGCCAATTCAAATCAGCCGACTAGCCAAAAAACAAAATGAAAAACAAAAACATACACATATACAGGTTTATGACATATATACTGTAGGTTTATATACAGTATATGTTGTCATAGTCCTATACTGTATATATAGGTCTATGGCACAAATTTACATTTACCTGGCTGTCTCTTTCCACTCATATACATGTCCGTCACGGAAAGAGAGCTCATCGAGCTCAGTGAAGAGGTCGTGAGGAATGTGCTCCTCATCATCATCCTCTGTGCCGAGGATAAATTGGACCCTTTGTGAGGGAGTGTCTGCAACCAGACAGTCAATTAAGATCAAGGTACAAAATAAAATATGGCCAACCAGAAAACAATAAGTTATTAACCATACTTTAATTCTAAACTGCTAATCTTACCATACATTGGTGATTCTCTGCCATCCTCTTGTTCGAACCTATCCTTTCTTTTCCGGTGATGCTTATGACCACGATGCCGATGCCTACGTCTGCTTTGTCTTCCTAAAGGTACATGTACACCCACGTAAACTGCCCTGTGACCTAAAAAGATAAAGACTTCATAGTGATCCACATGCCCAGAAATGCATGTGAGAGAGGGGGCATCATAAAGTCAATTTGGACTAATCAAGGAATGAAAAAAGTGCTCTTGTTTCACTTCACATATCCCAAGCTTCACAAATCTCCCAAATCTCTCAAAATTGTAAACAAACTGTGCAAGAAAATTTCACAAACACATAAATAATGAATTTCTTTGGCATGGAAAGTTTAAAGGCAAGTTTCCCACTCATGCTTTAGTTTCTGTGTGGAATTTGCACTTCTAGAAAACTGAGCTCTTAAACCGATAAATGCGTCACAAGAATGATGTCAAAAAGGAAATAAAACACCAAGCAATTTAGAGCTAACTTCATTCAGTCGGTCCTTGAGCAGAGGCAGAGGAAGGGAGTGCTAATAGTGTGAGGTTGGGAAGTGTGAGTGCATGTGTGGTCAGATGAAACTTGCGGTGTCTACAACAATTTCACACGCTTGTCTGCGTGAGAATGCACCGGAGGCTTGAGACTTGACTGCGCATATTGTCAGCAACCTCAACCCTTGAAAAAAATAAATAAATCAAGCACATACAGCCACAAGGATTGTGCAACCAAACCTGCAAAGCTGCTTGCAAATCTGCTGCTGCAGTGTGATTCAAGTCCTCAAAAGCGGTATTAGAACCGTTAAGAAAAAACAAAACTAAATGAAAACATTTAGTTAACTGAAATCAAGACTAACATGATTGAAAAACCTAAACTAAAAATACATTTCATGCATTTTTTACTGATTGAATTGCTCTCTGATTAGGTATGCACATTACCAGGGGCATATCAACCATTATAACTTTAAGAAAACAACTATTTTTAGAAATATCTAAATTCAAACTTTCTGAGAATTCATAATTACATTTACAAGTACAGCCGTTCCCCTAAAACTCAAACTCAACTAACTCAAAAGCGGTTATCCAACTGGGTAGCACTCACATACCACATTCCCTGTTTTGATTCAGCAAATCAGTTCGGGTGAACGCAGACAAAGTGATTCATATTAATGAGCCCAACAGCCTGCCAGGCATTAGCATGATACTGAGCTGTTGACAATGTGCAATATACTGGAGACAAGATGAAAGAGTCATCTTTGACTATAGTAATGTTTGTAAACAGATAAAAGCATTTACAATTTTGGTAACTTTTAGCGGGTTTTTAAAATCTCACCTCTTTATTGTTAGTGTTGCTTTACTAAAACACTGAATGACCAAGTCTCTTGTACAACCACCAGCCATAAAACAGGAAGGGGACAGATATTCAGGGTTTCTTTCATTAGGGACGTGTGTGACAACTATATGTATTCCTCCAAACAGTGATATTGTTCTTTGTCTTCTCCGTGTTTCTGTGTTTGGCCATTATTTTGAATTTAGAGTGATGGTAATGGTGATGTATTTGGCATATCTATTTTAGAAAAAAAAAAAAGTGAAATAATTTGAAAATGTGTCTCCACAAAATGGATCCAAATCCGATCTTCAATTCCCATGCTATATGCAAATTAATGTAAATAAATACTCAAATTAAGTGTAGTTATGGATGCACAAATATATGCAAGTATATTATAAAATGTGAAACTTTTACAATCTAACTTTATTAAACATGAAAATGACACCAGATATCGATAACACTAGATGGCCATGAGAAATTGAACAGCATTAAATGTATTTAAATTAAGATATATAACTTTTGGCAGCCCTAAAATATTACAAATAAATATTCTGAAACTTATCAAACACACAAAAAAAAAATAACCAAAGTGTCAGAGTGAAAACTAACAAAAACTACATAGAAAAGAACAAATTGAAAATAAAAGATAAAAAAAAAAAAACTTTTAAAATGAATGTTTAAAAACGATAAAAACCCTGTCTATAAGCATGCATTTTCACAAGCCAAAGTGAACAGAGGAACTGCTGACTTCTGTAAAGAGAAGAATCTGTGAATCATTCGTTCATTCGTTTAAAATAAAATAAAATAAAACGACTTGTTTTCTCAATATTCGTTTCCAAAACCAAAATGAAATAACGGATAACGACCCGTTTTTTCAATTTCCGATTTTGTGCTCAATGAGAAATGGAAAAAACGTATAACGAGCTCTAATCCAATTTTGATATCTTCATTTGACGCAAGTTTCGTGACCCGGATGTGACCTTTACTAGGACGGGTACGTGTATCAGAGCAAAACAAACTATTAAAGATCATGGCCGGACTGGAGGAATATTCTGACATGATTTGGGAGCTTTTTGATGATGGCAAAATGCATGCCGAAATTTCCAACGCATGAGATTCCCAATGAACGAATGATACACGGATTGAGAAGCCCCACACTGGTGTCAAAGGTATACTGAACACATTATTAAGCTGGTTACTCTCTAATGACAATTACTGGTTTTGGTTTACATTAAAAAATACCATTTAGATAGATTAATATGCTTTCTGCAACCAAGAACAGTGCAGATACAAAGCAACACATTCAACAATGATCAATAAGGAAAGAGGGGTGGGGGTGGGTCAACCAATGCTAAACCTTTCTACAATATTATCTCTCTACTCCTCTAAATACAAGCTACAAAACAACAGCCCACTGAAGAACAGCATGATTTAATTAACAACATTAAAAAAATATCAAAGTGCATGGAAGTAGGAAGCATTATTTGGCACTAAAATGATCTCTATACCACTGATCTACACCAACCGTCTATCACAATTATATCATCTTACAATTTTGGCTGAACAGGGTGAACAAAGACACCCAAAAATGGAGAAACAGGCTGTTTGCCATCAATATTGTGAATAATATGCTAATTAAGGGCTTCTTCCTGTTATACATTTGAAAAAACAAAAGAGAGCAAACATGCACCTTTAATGGTGGTTAGCGGCATGGTGTTTTGCATGAAGAATGGGGTATGCAGTTAAAGCATCAGAAAAATAAGGTCTGGCACAGGCAGGTCCAGTTTAATTAATTAGATCTCAAGCTACAGTCTAATCCATTTTAATGCTATTAAAGCAAGCAGGGGGCCATCATAATACATTGCCATGGGACATTTTGAGAAGTTCAGAATTATATTAAATCCAAGTAAAGCACCTTAAGCTTAAATCGGTCATTAAAAAAAATTGTCATACTGAACAGACCCTAGTCAGAGTAGATGCCATATTTAATTTGACATGAACAAAACTGAGGCTGTGAGGGAGAGAGGTTCAGTCCATTCAAATAGTCATACTGTTTTGTACCAGCATAACTGTTAATAGTTCAGTCAGCGAAACACTGAAAAAAAGTATTTCCAAAAAATCTCAGTTCCTAGAGGACAAAAACAAAGGGGGAAGACATGGGTTTGAAAAATAAGACGCAACTAGTGATAGAGAGATATATCTGGCAATTTTTTGCCAATTTGAGATTGTCTACATTGGCCAAATAATCATGCTAGTTTGGTCAATTAACCAATTCCAAAACTACCAACAACTAGGCCCGGGTACTGATACAGATTTCCTAGTTCAATTTGATTCTGATTCACAAACTCTTGATTCGATTCTTGATTTCCATTAATTTGGGTATATTTCAGGTATAATGTAATTTTGCTTGCATTTGAAAGAAATGCTCTCCCAGCTAATTTTTTAATTATACAGGGGACCTTCTAACTAGTAAATTATGAAAATATACATTTTCAATTGTTATAATATCATTAGATTTTCAGAATTTTTGTCACATTTTAGATTTTTTTTTTTAAAAAAGTACAAATCCATTGATTCCATCATTAATATGACGTCTTGAAATTGCATATGTATATATACATATGTGCTGTGAAAAAGTATTTGCCCCCTTCCTGATTTCTTCTATATTGTTTTAGGGGACTTTCACACTGGGTATGTTTGCTGCGGTCCAATTCCGTGCGATTGTTCTCGGTGCCCCCCCCCCCCCCCCGCAGCGTTGGTCTGGCATCACACTGGCTTGATTTTATCGAACCCCAGTCCATTTGCGTTCATCTTACGTCATCACAAACACGCATGGTGAACACAACACGACTCATCATACATTTTGTTTTTTTGTTATTTTGGTGCCATTATGCACAGCAGAGTGAACGACAACTGCAAACACAGCTTTCCCTTTCTTTAGTCAATTTAGTCAAAAAGTTTGAGTGGAGTGGAAAAAGCAACAAATAAATTAAATGTCAACAGAACGCAATAAGATTTGTGTTGAAGGACAGTTTTGTCTTCATACACCTAAAGTATATGCTTTCATTCTAAAACCACTTTGAAGTTTGTTCAGCAGGAAACTAATCATAAAATATAGAGGTGTTTTCATGACATTTATATGTTTTTTCTTAGTTGTGAAAGTTAAAATAAGCTTAATATATTGATGTTGGGTGTACAGTTACAATTTGAATTCAGATTCATGAACAGATTCATTCAGACTCGCCTGTTATGGACTCAGTCTTAAGTCCGACTCAACCCTTTCGGACACTGACTTGACTCGGACACGACTGTATAAAGACAGAATACCAGGGGGCCTGGGTAGCTCAGCGAGTAAAGACGCTGATTAACACCCCTGGAGCCGCAAGCTCGAATCCAAGGCATACTGAGTGATTCCAGCCAGGTCTCCTAAGCAACCAAATTGGCCCGGTTGCTAGGGAGGGTAGAGTCACATGGGGTAACCTCTTCGTGGTCGCTATAATGTGGTTCATTCTCGGTGGGGAAAGTGGCGAGTTGTGTGTGGATGAGACCATCAACCCGCTCATCTTATCACATTGCTTGTTGAGCGCGTTACAACGGAGACATAGCGCGTGTGGAGGGTTAACGGCAACTGAGATTCATCCTCCACCACCCGGACTGAGGTGAGTCACTATGCCACCATGAGGACTTAGAGCACAATGGGAATTGGGCATTACAAATTGGTGAGAAAAGAGAAAAAAAAAATTATTATTTAACTTTATCACTCTGCTGTTTAGATATTGTTATTAGCATCAGCCATTTAATAAAACCCATATTGGTCGCCCACTACTGGTTTTCATTTGCTTCAAATCAAATATGTCATCTTCTCCAGCTAAGGTCTACATAGCCTGTTTAAATGTTCTGCACAATTCACAACCCTCATGCTAATAAGGCAATGAATTCACTGAATATGAACGTCATCAGTAAGAACCAGATATAGGTCAGAAGTCTCCTCGCAATACACATATGTCATTTTAAGAATGAGCATGTGGCTTGTGAGTTGTAGATGATTCTTGCATTACCCATCTGGCAAAGCACTGTTACAAAACACCAAGCACCTCCTTTCCAACATGCACAAGGTTCCAGAACCTTAGGGGGGTGGGGGGGGAGTTGAGACAAATTTGATGCTGAAAATCTCAGTGACCTCAGCTAAAGTGTGAAATAAGGTCGAGGGGTAGGATGGTTTTAATCAGTGTGATTTTTAAAACCCACACAAAGCAATGAGTGAAAGAATCCCATACATTCACTGTATACCTCCATGAGCAAAAAGACCAGATGGTAAGCTTGAGGATAAGAGAGGTAAATAAAGGAGAGACAGTCATGTGGAGGGAGGGCGTGACTTACTTTCAAGTTCCTCTTTTTCGAAGTTTGTGTGGATGGTAGAGCTGGTTTTCCCCTGATCAACAACGGCTTCCTCATCATTGCCCTGAAAAGAGATATGGACAGATTAATATATATCACAACACAATAAACAATGGGACAAAATGTCATTCTAATTATTCACGCTATAGTTTGACATTGTGCAATTGTTTAGAGTTTATACCTTAAGTGGGTTAAGATAAAAAAAATTCCTGACAATACATTACTTAGCACGCCATGGAGGGAAATTACAGCCAAGTTACTGAATAAACAACAAGAATTCATTTTGCAAACGACAAATGGAACAAAAGACATGGACACAACTATCTCCTCAGCCAACAAGAACAACAACTGCATGCCCCCACAAATTTAAAGCTTATAAGTGGGGCTTGCTAAAGTAAGCATCTCTATTACCATGGCTCATAATTCGAGTTAAGGATTTGAACAATCCTATAAACCAAAGTATTAAATGTAGGCCTAATCCCACAACATTTGAGCTTCAGACAAGAATAACAAAAATTTTGTGGCTTGTTGAGAAGAGCTGTTCTATTATTTTTCAAAGCAATCAGACTTACGGTTTTCTTCATAAAATGTAGCATTGGCCTTAATCACAACTCTCTCAAATCAGACTTGCTGGGGGCCCTATTATCTTCTAATTGCTGGTGTCTTTTGACATCTGCTTTGTCTGGATGGGTGAACGAAAGCTTTGAAAAGTGGCTGGGAAACATTAAGGCATGAGTTTTTGAGAAGTAATGATTATCTACAAAAATGTGCATCTGTCAAGCAATGCAGCTTGTGCATCTGTCAAGGTTTCATCATAAGGGTCTAGGGCACAGCATGAAAGGCTTCAAAGTATAACTTTGTATAAGACAGGGATTAAACTAAACTACAACTACAAAGCTGGCTCTAAATGCAATGCAGCAGCTGCACATGAAACCAGTGTCAACTTCCAGTCCATAACATGTCTGTTACATGATATTTCCAACCACAGCTTCAATTTAACAGGCTCACACAGGCCGAATCACATTTGGAGAGCATCTAAACGAGTGACTATAATTGTTATGTGCTGCCCACTTACTTCTATAAAAAGACAATGAGCAAAAATTTGGCCCAAGATAATTTAATTTCCTCTCTTATCAGGAACAAATCACAATCTACATGCACAATGATTACCATGAAATGAGAAACATTTTTCCATTTGCAGTAAAGGAGGGTTTCAAAAGTAAGTTTGGGACACACGGGAATGCACTATACAACCTTGTCCTGAGCTTTTCAGCCTTATATGTCTGTGAGAACATTTTGGAGGTTGCTTTAAAAGGAGATGGTATATTGGAGACTGTGATTCTGTGACATATTTCCAGATGCCACCCAGGGTACTCTCAGGACTATACCTCTACTGCATATTTGTTGAAGTTCCCCTGACAATACCCTTATTCCCACAATTCCCAACCATTGCTGCTGCAAAGGCCAGGTCTCCAGATGGAATTCTAGGAAGATCTGTGAGAAAACAATTTATCTCATCCTTTCGTGTGAAAATGCTTAAAGGAAAAGTTCATAGTTTATTCCCCCCTTCGTGTCATTACATTTTGGTCTGTTCCTCATACAAATCTTTCATATGGCCTCAGAAGACATTATGTATTGAGTCATATGAACCGCTGTTTTATATATTGAAACCTTGAAATATCCATTTCCCATCTATTATTATTGGATGAAAATCAGCAACCGTCAGTCTTCTTCAAAATTCTCCTAGTGTGTTCCACAGAAGAGAGAAACTCATACAGGTTTGAACAGGGTGTGAAATAAACAACTGACAAGCTGTTGGCGGGTGCTATTTCCTTTCTATTGTCTTTCACCTTCTAAAAGTAATTTTCCAGTTTTGTCCTCAAGGGGGCTCTGTTGGCCTACACTGAGCAAGATCGCAGGTGTTTAGACAATATGGCCCTTAGTTTCCCGCTGCTCATCGAGAACCTCAGTTATCAGTAAATTTAAAACCATGATGAAGGCAATGTTCAGGAACATTCATGCCATCATGAAGAAGAGAAGACCACTCTCGGATTTAGAGTGGATGTGCGAGTAAACCACCACTTACACACCACCACACACAAAATTCTCCTGAATGATTACCATGACGTTCGGTTCTATTAATGGTTCATGAACATGCATCCTTCCAATGATGTGGAAAGAAAACCAAACAAAATTAAACCGTGTTTTTCAGCGCTTCAACACTGCTATTGAAACTACAGCGCAAAACAGAAAGCACGACCATCACTGTCCGATTCCCAAACAAATTATTATTTTGAGTCGGTTCTTTTGAATCAACAGTGCGCATGATTTCCATGCAAATGACTCGAGATGGATCAATTTAGAAAAATGTATGCGAACCCTTTGGAATTACTCGCATTCAAGTATAAATCCGTCTTAAAATCTGGTTTGATCTTCATCTGTTACAATAATGAACATAAACGATCTGTTTTAACTAATAACATACACTATTGTATTGTTCTTGTACAGACTGAAAACATAATTTAAACATTCATAGTGTAGGTTGGATAATGTATGTGAACCCCTAGGTTAATGACGTCAACAAAAAGCTAATTAGTCAGGAGTTGGCAAACCTGGCATCCAATTAATGAAACGAAATTGGAGGTATGGGTTAGAGCTACTTTGACTTCCAAAAAAAGAGATCTCAGTAGACCTACGATCAAGAATTGTTGCTTTGCATGAAGCTGAAATTGGTTACGAAGTTATCTCAAAGAGCTTAGATATTCATCTGATATAAATGGAGAGGTTTTAGTACTGTGGCTACTCTCCCTAGAAGTTGCCGCCCAGACAAGTTGACTCAAATGGCACACCACAGAATGCTCAATGGGGTAAAAAAGAACCATAGAGTGACAGTTAAAGACTTGAGGAATCATTGGAACTGGTTAGCATCTCTGTTCATGAGTCTACTATACAGAAAACATTAAACAGGCATGGTGTCCATGGCAGGACACCACGAAGGAAGCCGCTGCTTTCCAACAAAAACATTGCTGTGTGCTGTTAGCTAACGCAAATTGTGTTTGTCTATACTTGTGACTTTGATGAAGATGATATCATATTTTATGACCAATTAATGCAGAAAACCAGCTAATTCCAAAGCGTTCACATACTTTTTCTTACCACTGTATAGTAATGGCCATCATACTGATTATCGGTCATACAGTTTCTATATCAGTTCATCCCTACATATCGCATTACATACTCTGCTGGTTGAGTGTTAATGTGAGTGTGTAATGTGAGTGTGTGTCCCTTCCAGTACATTCACAGAGAGTCCAGGATATTAAAAAACCAAGGTGGCCCTGTCCTACCACAGGCCTCTGTCCAAGAATTCCTGAGTGCTGTGGCATTCAATATCACCACAAAGGGCAAAATGCAGCAAAGGGTATGATGTGAAGATAGAATTTAACACCACAATCACAATTAAGGTAAGAAATTCCACATTCTCCAATAAACAATTTTATGAACTAAATTTCATGCTGCACATGTCCTTTAAAAAGCAATATTTTAAAACAGGACCCCCCAAGCAAACACTGATGCCAACCAAATCATGTTAGATGAGGAACACAGAATCTGAAATGTGAATCAAACAGCAAGCTCACAATAAAAAAATATATATTTACAAAATTTCACAACTACATTAGGTCAAACATGCAAGTGTGTGCCCAAACACATACCGAGAAAATCGTAGACCCTCTGGTTGTCCTCAGATTCACAACATCTCCCCAGAAGTTCTGCATTGTTCACAGACCCTGGGGAGGGACTTTACAAATTCGTCACTTGTAAAGAAATCAAACAGCACAGAAGACCACAAGACCTTCACTGAAAAAGTCACTCGGGTCCAGAATTAGTTATTAATGATTCAGCAAATGCTTTCTTATCCAAAGCGTCCACTACACTTCAGGTAAAAATGAAAAAGACGCTCAAGAGATGAACCTCAAGTGTTAAGACCGAAAGGAATGATGGCTACAATCAGGATCTATGGAAGAGGAAGTCTCCAAACACTTCCTTAACAAGGCAGTTCTAATATACCAAGACCGGGCACCATAACGGTTTGCATCACGTGCACAAGCTCCAGAGCGAATGTTCCAAATCACTAGCTGCACTCTGACTAGAAGGAAGCAGATTTCTTCTGCTGACGTTGGAAGGGTCTCGATCATGTAAGCAAAGACCTCAACATGAGGTGTTATTTATATCCCAGAATTCAGCTTCAGTGTGTGTGAATGGGTGTATGTGAGCGTCTGTTGTTGTGAGCGTGCATGTGATTTTCCACAAGTGATAAGGGTGAGCGCTCTTATTCAAACAGGACAGGAGCTATACATGGGCCTGAGTGCTGGAAGCAGGAGGGGGCAGCATGCCATTCCCCTGAGGTGTTAGAGGACATTCAGGGCTTCAGGAAAACTGAAACAGCACAAATACAACACCAAAACATACTCACACATACACATGTACATATAAGCAACTCTGTGTTTATTCAATGCTTTATTCTTACACCACAATAACGCAAGACTTGGGGGCTTCTCAGCCAATATGGATATTTATGCAAACAAAATGTATGTTTGATTGATCGATCAATATATCAATAGATCGTTAGTATGCCAATGGAATAGTATGTCCAAATCCACAGTATTCATCAAGCAGTAAGTGAGAAACACTGGATTTAAAAGGAACGGCGGTGAATCACAAGGCAGACGCCTCTTCTCAACAGTAATTGCTACATATTACCAAATTAAAAGATAATTGTTCATGGTGCTTAAATGGTGCTTGTTTAACAAAACCAAAGCAGTTGTCGTAGTTACGTCATATATTACGGTCACGAGACGATTCCAACATTGATTCATACTACTCACATGCATACCTTAAAGAACGTACTCTTTTGCAGGTAGATAAGTGCATCCTTCATCAAATACAGTACATAATGTGACATTATGGGGTTTCGGATCCAGCATATGTGTGTTCTAAAAGTTCTGAATGTATACTATGCTAAAAGTATGCATACTGATACTATGCACATGAAGAGAAAGAATGCAAACCTGTTGCCCCTGACAACCAAATAACCTTTGGAAATCCTGCCATTCAAACAGTAAAGCTGTTAATGCCTCTAATTAAATCTGAAAAGCAGTGCACTCTATACAAATGGTGGGGCTAAGAGTGATAAAATAAAAAAGTCCTATTCTGACCGAGAGAACCGTTGTTAGATGGTCTGCCGGAAAGAAAGACTGTGAAACGATTGTAAGTAGATACTTCAAGAATTCAATCATTACCAGATAGAGAAAACTGGACAAAAAGGGATTGAGATCAGTTATTGATCAAAACTGACAAATTTAATTAACAACATTTTTGACTATAAAGATTTCAGTAGTCGATACAATACAAGATAAAATTCACCAGGGCACGACCTTATCCGCTTGTGAGGGAAAAGTGAATTTTTTGAAGGGGCAAATGAATGCATAATTTTATAATTTGCTACCGATCCAGTAATAGCTGTGCACGGTTTGACTGACAGGCGGCTTAAATTACTCTAATAACAGGAAAATACAAACTTTTATTCCAAAATTTATGCAGGGGTCATGAGCAGTCCTCAAAATAAATTTGCATCTAAATATGCCATGTCAGTTATTAGTAACTGGCTTGTACATATTTAGATTTCACTCGCCAGTGACTGAGCTGTGTAGTGGTGAAGCACTGAGATCCTTTTACTGAATAAGAAGCTAGCAATTAAGAAGCTGAACTCAGACTCATCGGTCACTGCATGTTGTGTCTCATGAACGCACACTCTTAAGGAAGTGTACCGTATTTGGTTGCAGAGCATCTGGTGCTGACTTGAATTGCCACCATCGCTTTAGTTGAACCACGATATGCCATAGTTACATTTACATTGTATTTAACCACATAAACTCTAATTTTTGTTAAACTTTTCCATGGACTGTTTTCACAACATTCTCCATTTTACATCATGGCTACAGACCAGTGTAACGCTTGAAGATTTGAATTTGAGAACTTGTAAAACAAATATTTGTACAAGCAAGTCAATACACATTATGCAAGTAAAAGCTTTTTGGCTCTTTCCACGTATTGTGTGTCCAAAGATGAGATCCACACACTCATTTTCATTTCATGTCTCTTAATAACCTTCCTGTTATTTACAGTCAGTTGTTGATCAAAAAGTGAAAAAGAAATATACAATTTTAAATCACAATTTGCACAGATTAGGTAAAAACAACTGTGTAACTTCTTTCTCATTAATGTTCGTGTGCCTATTCAACCGTAAACACTAGCTATCAGAAGCTTGCGTAAACACTTTCTCTTAAAGTGACAGTACTTTAGTGCTTGTTATACATATCGATGTAACCTCATTGTAAATAAATGTAAAATAAATGTAGTAATGTAGGTGTAATAAATGTGTATTTTATAAATATTTAAAGGGACAATCAAACATTATGGAATACTTTTACTTGAAAACACTGTAAATATGAATTAGCTGTAACAAGAGTACCTGTGTTAACTACTCTAATGGCTGCATGAAAACAGGTCACAACACTTGATACCACTTTTCCGATCGACTCTTAACCTGCTGAGCATATGGTTGTGCCCTCTGTGGCTTTATCAACAGCACTGTCTGCTGGGAGCTGCTGATCCTCCAGACAGAGAACAATGACAAACTTCCTGCTGTCTAATCTTTCATCTAAACCATTGCTATAACGTTTTAATAGTGCATACTCAATGAACCATAAAATCCTCCCTCATCACCAATATCCCGATAGAGTCATGGGAGAGAACAGAAGAGGAGCATCATTGTCCTGAAGTAAATATATGATGAATACACCCGAATAAATGGGTAACGGTGAAGCAACGGTTGAATTAAAAAAAAATGCTCTTAGTTCAACAACAAAAGCTCCAATGAATTCTCCAAAGATCATCTTGAGTGGTTACTGAGATTATTCGAGCAGTCTTCGACTGGTAATGTGATCCTATCATTGCGGCCCCCATGAGGAGACCCTCTCTATGTAGAATACAACAGATTTTATAAACTTACTGATATCGATGGAGTCTTCATCTCATGTGAGAGGTCATGATTTAATTTAAATGCTTCAAAATTACTGTTCATATCTTTCAGAATAAATTATTTTTTAATTAGGAAAATTGCTGAGTGCACCTTTAATGCGGGCTGAAACAATTAGTTGATGTCATCGACAACGTCAACAATAAAAAATTGTTGACCAAAAATGTATTTGTCGAATAGTCATTTGATCTCATTTAACGTAACATGAGATCACATTAAACTCTAATGACGCGCAAGAGCAACATTGCATTTCGTGCCTGATTGAGGAGAGGAAGAATTGCACAGCTCACAGTCCAGATGCTCTCTAAACTTTCCAAACAGCTTCAGGTGATGTACGCAGCTTTATTAATAAGGGAGAGTTGAATAAAGTGAGAGAGGGAAGAATAAGGTGAGAGAGGGAATTCTTCGCCCCATTATACACAACAACAAAATACATTTATGATTTTTTTTTTGGCTTGTTTCCAATAATAAAAAAAAAATCACAAACTCATTTAAAACAATGTATATTTACTTTAGGAACTAAGAAAATTTGTTATCTGATAATGTTGAATATAATATTAAAAATACAAATATTTTTAAATATCTAAACATCCTTTAAAAAAAGATGCATTCACCTGAGAAGCAGCATATAAGTTATTTATATTTGCTTTTAGAGAATAAATATTGAATATAAGTATATTTTTCCATTTTAAATGGAAAGCAAGACAAAAACACTTGATAAAAATAGTTTTTTTTTTGTAGTGAATTTCTTTACGGAATTAAACTTAATAAAAGTATTTTAATTCAGTGAGTCATTTAGAGGTATTTTTAAAAGATTGTTTTTTCCCCCTCTTTATTGTAAGCATGTTTAATACAACCTTTTAAGTCGGGGCACAAGTTGAATAATCAGTTAAGAGCTAATGATTAATCTTTGTAATAATCGCTGAATAGTCTAATAATCGTTAGATTAATCGATTATCAAAATAAATGTTAGTTGCAGCCTTAATGTGTAGTATAAATGATGCCGCACAGAGTATAAATGCATGCTTCATTCATATAGGCTCTAGGGTGCTTTGGTTCATTCAGGAAAAATGTTTGAACGTGAAAATACTTAACTAATATGATAACAATATACATTATAGGACTATTGCATAAATTACCCACGACCTTCTTGCTGTGAGGCGACAGTGCTAACCGCTGCACCACCGTGCCGCCCGTGCAGCAAGAAGGTCGTGGGTTCAAACCCCGGTTGCCCCGGCCATTCTGTGTGGAGTTTGCATGTTCTCCCCGTGTCTGCGTGGGTTCTCTCCGGGTTCTCCGGCTTCCTCCCACCATCCAAAGACATGCAGGTTAGGTTAATTGGTGTCTCCAAAAATTGCCCTAGGTGTGAATGTGAGTGTGAGTGTGTGTCTGTATATGTGTGGCCCTGCGATGGACTGGCGACCTGTCCAGGGTGTACCCTGCCTTTCGCCCAATGTTAGCTGGGATAGGCTCCAGCCCCCCGCGACCCTGTACGCAGGATAAGCGGTTGACGATGGATGGATGGATGGATGGACTATTGCATAAATTATGATTGGGCTGCAATAATCCACAAACACTTGGATTCAAGTAAATTCAAACTCACTCTCAGTCAGTAAGCTCAACTGTGATTTGCCTTTCTAGACCGTGGACAAAATTATTGACAATATACACCAACAACAAGAGACTTGGGGAGAAAACGAGAGGGTATTTAAAATTCCCAAACTGTTTAGGTAGCAAGTCAGTGATTTACTTTTTTTAAACATTTGATAATATTGATTCTGCACCCACTTAAAAAGTGTTACACTGTTTACAGAATAAATCAGTATAGCAAAGGCCTATTGGTTGCTGTTTATATGACAAATAATTCCCTTATGTTCCGCTTCATACACTTTGAAAAGATAAATCCAATGTAACAATATTCACACTGACATTTTCAACGGAAATTCAACAATCCTTACACTCACATATGACTCAAGTTTCATGACAGGAGACTTTACTGGAGTCCTGTTGGCACGTCAAGTACAAAATGTTTTGCAAATAAATTGGCATTGGTGGTGAATTGAAAGGAAATATTTACCAAAGTCATTATGACTACATGGTAATGAAGCTTTTGAGGAATAACGGAGAGAGAGAGACATGCAATGGGACACAGAAGTGCACTATTTTAATACATAGGCCTAGATATGTGAATATCATAACTTTAAAATACACTTTAAGTATGTATAACTTAAGATACATTAAATGTATGTATAAATGTATGTGGTGTGTACGTGTATATCTTTGTGAGATTTTGAACACGTTTTATCATTCAAATATATTTCGAAACAATTAAATGTAATAATCCAATTTCTTAAATTGCTCTAAACATACATACAGTTGAAGTCAGACATTTACATACACTTTAACCAAATATATTTAAAATCAGTTTTTCACAATTCCCGACATTGTATCATAGAAAACATTCCCTGTCTTAGGTTAGTTATGATCACTACTTTATTTTAAGAATGTGAAATGTCAGAATAATAGTAGAGAGAATTACTTATTTACTCTTTTATTTCTTTCATCACATTCCCAGTGGGCCAGATGTTTATATTCACTTTGTTAGTATTTGGTAGCATTGCCTTTAAATGGTTTAACTTGGGTCAGATGTTTTGGGTAGTCTTCCACAAGCTTCTCACAATAAGTTACTGGAATTTTGGCCCATTCCTCCAGACAGAACTGGTGTAACTGAGTCAGGATTATAGGCCTACTTGCTCGCACACACTTTTTCAGTTTTGCTGACAAATTTTCTAATGGATTGAGGTCAGGGATTTGTGATGGCCACTCCAATACCTTGATTTTGTTGTCCTTAAGCCATTTTGCCACAACTTTGGAGGTATGCTTGGGGTCATTGTCCATTTGGAAGACCCATTTGTGACCAAGCTTTAAATTCCTGGCTGATGTCTTGAGATGTTGCTTTAATATATCCACATATATTGTTTTAAGTGCACGAGTCCCTTCTGCAGCAAAGCACCCCCACAACATGATGCTGCCACCCCCCCATGCTTCATGGTTGGGAAAGAGTTTTTCGGCTTGCAAGCCTCACCATTTTTTCTCCATAACGATGGTCATTATGGCCAAACAGATACATTTTTGTTTCATCAGACCAGAGGACATTTCTCCAAAGACAAAGAACTTTGTCCCCATGTGCACTTGCAAACTGTAGTCTGGCTTTTTTTATGGCAGTTTTGGAGCAGTAGCTTCTTCCTTGCTGAGCAGCCTTTCAGGTTATGTCAATATAGGACCTGTTTTACTGTGGATATAGATACTTATCTACCTGTTTCCTCCTGCATCTTAACAAGGTCCTTTGCTGTTGTTCTTTGAATGATTTTCACTTTTCGAACCAAACTACATTCATCTATAGGAGACAGAATTGTGTTGTCCTGAGTTGTATGATGGCTGTGTGGTGCCATGGTGTTTATACTAGCGTACTATTGTTTGTACAGATGAATGTGGTACCTTCAGGCATTTTGAAATTGCTCCCAAGCATGAATCACACTTGCCACCACATTTGTTGAGGTCCACAATTTGTTTTTCTGAGGTCCTGGCTGATTTATTTAGATTTCCCCATGATGTCAAGCAAAGAGGCACCGAGTTTGAAGGTAGGCCTTAAAATGTACACCTCCAATTGACTCAAATTATCCTATCAGAAGCTAATTGGCTAATCGCCTAAAGGCTTGACATCATTTTCTGGAATTTTACAAGCTGCTTAAAGGCAAAGTTAACTTAGTTTACGTAAACTTCTGACCCGCTAGAATTGTGATATAGTCAATTAAACGTGAAACAATCTGTCTGAAAATTTCTAGAAAAAAAAATACTTGGCAAAACTATAGTTTGCTAATATGAAATCTGTGGAATGGTTAAAAAATGAGTTTTAATGACTTCAATGTAAGTGTATGTAAACTTCTGCCTTCAATTGAAGAGAGAGAGAGAGAGAGAGAGAGAGAGAGAGAGAGAGAGAGAGAGAGAGAGAGAGAGAGAGAGAGAGAGACTACTGCGCTCGTCTTCACCGTTATTATGACGCGATAATCGCAGCGAAACTTCCTGGCAGAAGCGTGGTCACTTCAAAACAATGAAAGTACTTTTCCACGACAACACAACCTCACAAGGAAAACCTTTGATGTTCACTAAGAAAAGGTATATGAGCCTGTGACGTTAGCAACTAAGGGAAAAGTATGTTTTTTTTATACCAGTCAGCCATAAATGTCTCTCATCCCCGTCTCTCTTCTAGGTTTTCTTTCTTTGGGATAAAGCGAAAGATTTCGCGCGCCGAAATGTTCTACGCTTCCGCGACAACTCAACTCTCGTCAAAACAACAAATAACTTAATGCTTACTGTCGTCAGGAGGGGTTTCATCTGTTCACTGCGGTCTTCCTCCATTTGTTCAAATTGTGCACTTCTTCCGTCACTCGCCGGAGACTGATTTGAATATGATACTTCGAAAAACCCCTTCGCTGGTGTCACAGCCACTGATAGCTGTGAATTGTATTTTTACATATATTGGGGTTTGTCGAATCCCGCCTTTTCTTAGACTGACAGGTAATTTCAACCATTCAGTCTTCGGCAACCGGCTTTTTACTGTCCAATAACGTGATCAGAACGACGCTTTGATATGAATACCAAATACAAAAGGGGAGGAGTTTGTTGTCTATTGGTTGGCCTACAGAATCCACAAGAGACGAGCAGTGAAGATGTGTAGATAATTGACTATTTTGAAAGAAGAATTATTGGGTTATTTGGCATAATGTGTTGTAGGATAAATTAACATATCGGCACATCAATGCACAGATCCCCAGACTCCTAGCCATCCCATCAACATAACAAAACATTGTTTTTCTTGAAAAAAATGTACAATACAATTATAAATAATCATTTATTTATAATAGTTTATCAGTTAACATTGATATATTGTCTAATGTTATCAGATTACTAGTTAATGGTCATTCAATTAGGTAGAAATGCCATGGAATTTATTCACTTTTATATATGTGTAAAAATAAAATAAAGAATTAACTAGTTTCCTCATTAACCTCCTTGCAGTATCTTCAGGAGTGGTTTTACAACAATAAGGGGCTTGATAAATATACACACACAAATAACACATACAAACACTCACTCACTCACTAACTCTCTCTCTCACACACACACACACACACACACACACACACACACACACACATTTATAAATACAGTACATATACTGTCAATTATATATACTGTTTATTCCTGGCCCCAAAGTATATGAATATGGGGAAAATATATTAATTTTAATTAAAAAAATGTATGTAATATTTATAGCCTTGTGTTATGGGGCAATAGTTAGAAGGCTAGTTAGTTAGAGCAAAATGTGTCACCATATGCAAATTCTTGTAATATAGCAAACATTTCTTTAGTAATATACTCAAAAAAATACTCAATTAAAATAACCACTTCAGAAAAAGAGTGTAACCTTTTTTGCTTGTTTTGATTTCTTTGGGGATTTCATGAAGTCAAGTGTTCAATAATAACTTTATCATCATGAAGAGTAAATGATTTGCACATCATTTACTTCACAACTGGGAGATAGCCTCTAACATGCACTGAACTGTATTGTGGTTTCCCTTTTCTCCATTGAAGAGACAAGAATGTCGGAATTTCCACAAAAATAATCATATTTCTCCAGTGGCCATTGCGATGAAACAGCCCTTAATGGTTTGACCTCGTTAGCCTAGAGAGCACATGATGAGATATGTATGTAGACGCCAGATTCACGAATTAGAACTAGAAGAGATCTCTTGCGTACATCTGATCATATCTGTATTATGCACTTACTGGGAGGATGTCTTTATCATTTCATGTCAGGAAGATCTTTTGTTTGTTTTTTCTTTTTTTGTTTGTTTGTTTTTATTTTTAATCCTAATTTTTCCAAATGTAACTGCAATCTGAATACATTGTCTTTTTGTGCAACTGTAACGGATTACAGTTACAAATTTTTGTATCCTGACTACATAAAGCTGTTACAAGTCTGTTACTCCAAAGTCTGTATATCCAGAAGTTTTCTACGATTTGACTGTGTTCAGTTTCCTGTTTCCATTGTTTTCACTCGCATCGGCGCAGGTAATGTAATGATAAAGGTATTTCATTTGTAAAAATTGTCACAAAAAGAGTGTGTAGATGACATGAAGCGATTGTCCGAGGTTAGTTACATAGATGTAATTAATTATTCTGAGCTTTTATGACTTGTTTTGGCAGTTTTAACTTAGCATCTTGAGACCATAAATACAAAACAGGCCATTAGAATAATCATGGCGCCGCCCAGTGATTGCTCAGGAAATGTGCAGGGTTGGGAGGATTACTTTTGAAATGTATTCCACTACAGATTACAGAATACATGCTGTAAAATGTAATTTGTAATGTATTCTGTTAGATTACTCAAGGTCAGTAATGTAATCTAAATACTTTGGATTACTTCTTCAGCACCGGTAGATTTTTTCACTTGTTTTGACAATAAAAACTCCTCCAGTACAGTAAGACAAAATACACGTTAAAAATACATTCTCCGAAGAACCTAAATATCTTATGCAGTGTTGTTTCTAAAACAAAATATAGCCAATTGATCTTGTTTTAAGGATTTTTAGATATTTTTACAGGAAAACAATTCAGAAATGATTATCAAGAATGTGATTTTTGCCCTAATATTAAAGGTCTTTCTAGAAAAAAAATTATTTTTTGATAAAAAAAATATGATCATGTCTGGTAACATGTGCATGTAAAATGGCTAGAAATAGCATTTTAGCTCTGTGTAAAACTGACAATTTACACAAAGTTTATTTCTATGAATGTCACACATCATAAGAAAGTGTTTCACCGTTGTTCAAAAGCACTTTGGATCGCATAATTTATATGTATAAATGTTTTCCATCTGAACGGACTAAATATGAAATGAAACAAATCACAATAAAATGCAAAGTAATCTCTTCAGTAATCAAAATACTTTTTGAATGTAACTGTATTCTAATAATCAATCATTTAAATTGTAACTTTGGTGGAATACAGTTACTTTTATTTTGTATTTTAAATACGTAATCCTGTTACATGTATTCCGTTACTCCCCAACCCTGATTATGTGTAGGCTACTGTGGGACGCTGCTGTCCCTGCTTGACATGTCAAGGCATTTGACTTGTTGGTCATCGTGTAAGAGACCTGGCTCTCCGAATGGCCTTTTGCTGTTTTATAAATGAGTTACATTATTTTAACTTCGTTGTTTTCAGATTATAACTGTTCTGTTACAATAATGCTAGTTGCTCGTTTCTATACGGAAGGATGCCCCCTGGTGGACTTATATCGCTCTATAGCCATTATCAATTGGTCCGAGATAGATGGAAAGAGATGCAAAATAAAATGTAATGTAACCAGATTTTTTTTTTGTGCATGTGTGTGTGTGAGCATCCATATCCCATCTTTTAAATGTGAATGATTAACATAATGTATACCATAAATATTTTGATGTTATGTTAACTGCATTTTATTTTGTTTAAGATGCAGTTCAATGCAATAAATGTGGTAGCGCATTCAAATAATCACTTAATCGCATAATCTGACTCAAAGAGTAGCTACTCAGTGCCATAAACTTTTCAAGCAAAAAAAAAAGCGGTAATTGAAGCAGCCTGGTAGGCAAAACTTTGCTACCTGATAAACTGCTAAAAACCTGCACACCTGTCTCACAAGAGTAGCATAAAGCACGCCAGTCAGCCTTATGTATTATACTTGCTGTGAATGGTCTGTGGGCATGCTGTATAAAACCTCCTTCAACCTTCCTTGTCTTAATTGTAATGTTTAATGTTTTACAAGTATAGCAACCAGAACATATGGTAAAGCTGAATAAATGATCAAGCACCTTTAAATTAAACAAATATCCACAGCTCATTGTGGTGTGATTGCAGTTCCCCTCTGACTAACATCATGAATATAACGCCAATATTACTTATTTATAGTGCAAGTGGTGGTTTAAAATTATTAAACTAAGTAAGTGTTAAGGGTCATTGTTTAAACAAAGATTTAGTATGAACTGTAAGATTAATGACTAATGTTTTTGAAGTCCATCCTGGATTAACTGCAGAAGTTCACACAGATGCAATTGTCCTTGTTAATTGGCTGATGAAGGCTTTTGTTGGCAATTAGTTGATAGTCTATGTATTCCATTTCAAGGGTGTAGTCCATCAATAGACCGAGGTGATGCAGGCAGAGATCAGCGAGGTGCATCGCAGTTCAACCTGGCCGCTAATTTTTGTGAGGTCTATCCTAAATCCAAGGTTCAGGCAATGGCATATGAAGTATCCCATGTCTTATGGTTGGAGTTGGCATCAGTTCATCCTCTGAAGTCCATCATAATAGACTGAAGTGATGTTTGGCTGGCACCGGCTGCTATTAGTCATCATTACACAGCAACATGTACCAGTGGACATGCCTGTAAACGATCTCTCTCTCCCACACCATCTTCCGCAGTCAGCCTTTATCCCTCTCGTAGGCTTGATTAGCCTGATAAGTGACCGGGTGTGTAGAATCACAACCCGGCCCCGCCCTCCGCCCTGCCACAGTGTTCCAATAGGTGGCCCGCGGGCCACATCCGGCCCATGAGAGACAAAAGTTTGGCCAACGCTAAAAGCCAGTTCACACCAAATCCGTGATGATTATGTGAGACAAACTTTGGATGAAAGGTCTATACCAGGGGTCGGGAAGCTATGGCTCACGAGCCACAAGTGGCTCTTTGTTAAAAATCAAGTGGCTCGCCGGGTGTCTCAACATTGTTCAACATGATCGTTTAAAACTTTCTAGAGATAAATTTCCAACAGAAAGTGTGGGTGTGATTGCAAAGCTTTAAGTCAATGACACTGTTTTGATTTCCTTCTGCATTTGTGGTCCACCCTACTCCGGAACAAGGTTTGAAATGAACACCTGAAATATTAATTTTTCATGCAGAGTATTATGCTGATGTACCAGCCACTGTGGAAGGCAACTTGTAAGACTTCTCGGAGAGTGATGTATAACAAGAAATTAGACACAAGATGAACGTTTGATGAAACGTGATTTTATTTTGAAGAACAGACAAAAGAAAAGGCACCTATGCGCTGACCAATGTCTGATTTTATATGTAAAGCGCTTCTCCAAGACATGCACATTCATAGAGTTCTGGGCCTCATTTCCCAATAACTACTGATCTTAACTGTTAAGAGCATTTTCTGCGAGCGATTTTATGAATGTTCATTATTTTTTATGTGCACCCAGGGTGTGAAACCAGCACCCACCACGTGCAAAATGTGCCAGTCACAAGCTGGTCTTGAACCCAGGTCTCTGATTAGGGAGTGGTAATGACTATCCACTGAGCAGCAGGTTGGTATGAGAAGGAAGTTAAACACAGCACGTAAGATGAGTCCAAAGGTTTAATAATAAAAAGTAAGCTGCCGTGTGTGCATTTATGTTTTGTCTTTTTGTTTAAGTTTAAATTAAAATATTACTTTGACTGTTCAGACCAGTTCCCGCCTCCTCCTTTCCCATTTTAACCTTGTTACATTGGTGCTGAAACCCAGGAGGGAGTAGGGATGCGCTGTCGTGGAGTCCTTGGCACTGCGGTCCACTCAAAGTAGCAGCCACGGCAGTCCGCCTGGGGACGGAGGAGTTGCTGCCGGCTGCCTGGATGCAGAGGAACGGCCACCATCCACGAGGGGAGGATGGGCTCACTGCATTCGCCTGAAGCAGTGGAGCCATTGCCAGGGCGGAGGATTTCCCTACTGGCCACCAGAACACGGAGGGGCATTCCATCTGCCATGGGTCGGAAGACTTGCTCCAGTCCGCTCAGTGAGGAGCGGCTGTCATCTGCCAGAGGGTGGAGGAGTGATCGAGGACCAGGCAAAAGCGTGTCTGGGAAAAGGCAAGCAAGTTTTTTTCTCACTCTCCTGATTCTCTCTCACTGTCGCTCTGCCTTACCCTTTCCCTCTCCTCTTATTTTGTTTTTGATTTTCCCTCCCCTGGTCCCCCTCCCCAGATCTAGAGAGGTAGGCGGGCCAGAAGGCCACAAGGGGCGTAGATTATATTTATACCATGATCCATGTAAACATGTAAATTCTTCATACTGTACCCCCCCCAATGTTCAAGCTAAATCTACTCCATTGAAGGTGCCTCTCCTTTGTCTTCCGTGTGCTAGAGGGACAGACCTTGCAGTGCTACCTGTCAGATCCAAGGTATTGTCTGAGGCAGGGTGGCCCCTGCTGCACTGATACTGTGGCGAACTGTGCTCCAAAAGCAGCCCTCTCATCAGGTTGATTCTGATTTGCAGGGAATCAGTGGTGTGCCCCATCAATATTAAGGGGCCAGTAAGGACATGGCGACGGACCCAGAGATCCCAAGTCCCTTGTAGTGGTGGATATCAGTGCTAGATCTAGTGTAACCAGTGAATACATCACACAAAACTACAATATAAACTCAATTACATTAATCTCAGTCTCATTTTTGTTAGGCGGAACCCACTGTGCCAGCTTTCTTTTCACTCCAGGTGGTGTTTTCTGACCCCGGTATTGCTGCTTGCAGCCTTTTAGGGTCCAAGCAACGAAGGTGCTTAGGCACCTATATTTTCTGCTAGTGTTCTTTTTATTATTATTATTAGTGGTTCAAGTCCAAAGTGCTGAAACCGTATTGTAATTGTAAGGATTTTTATTAGGGGGCCAAGCAGCGAAGCTGCTGGAGCCCTCTTGTAATTGTACTGATTTTCTTATTTTTCTTATTCTTTTTTTTTCTGCTCTAAAAGTGTCTGTGTGTCAGAGATGTAAATCGAGGAGACACCAAATTTGGCAGGATGATACCAAACCTGCCTCACTACTCAGGCGCACAACAATTAAGACTGATCTTAATAAACACTATCAATGGAGATTATCAGATGTTAAAAGAGATTTGGTTACTGTAAACATTACTTCCCTTAAATTCAAGCCACTTCTTATGTGCTTCTTGTCAGAAGAGGGATTTGACACCACAAGTTCAAAGAACCTTGAGTCTGGCACATTAGACCACTTGGCCATTCTATCCAAATACAGAGAGTGATCTTAATAAATGCTATCAATGGAGATTACAAGAGAGAAAATGTGCCTTGGTAATTGAAACCATTACTCCCATTAAATTCATGACAACTGGAAAAAGGTTTTGCTGTAGAAGTGGGATTTGAGCCCACACTTCAATTTAGAGACCAGAATACACTTTACATGAGAAGGTTCACAGACCCTTGAGACTGGTGAAAGTGCAAACAATTCCTAAGATGCATTTTAATCATCCCTATCAATGAATATTGACAGAGAAGAAAAAGTGCCTAGGTAATTGTAAATATTAATGCCTTTAAATTCATGTTACATGGCAAAAGCTTCCGGTCCAAAGTGGGATTTGAACCATGACCTCCATCTTGAGACCAGAATTCTCTTAACATAAGAAAGTTCAAAGACACTTGTGTCTGGGACTTTAGACCACTTGGCCATTCTGACAGTGCAATCAACGTTATCTATGGATATTAACAAAGAGGGAAATGTGCCTTGGTAATTGTAACCATTACTGCCTTTAAATGCTGGCCAACTGGCAAAAGCTTGCTGTCAGAATGGGATTTGAACCCACGCCTCCATTTGGAGACCTGTATACACTTTTTTAAATGTATTTATTTATTTTCATTTTACAATTAGACAGAAACAAAACAACATTGCATTATATACATCCCATTGAAGAAAACATTATGAGATTTTACCTTATGAGAACTTAACAATAATACAATTCCATGTTTTCTCAATAAATTGATTGTTTTTAACAATGTTTTAATCAAATACATCTGGTTGACCAGTCAGTCATATTAAAATAATTATACATTGAAAATAAAACATTATTTTTGTTTAAATGTGCTATATGTAAGATTAACAACAAGTGTTTTAAATTGTAAAAATATTGATAAAAAAAAATATTGTCTGCCCTGCCATAGACTCAAAGCTCATTCAGGTGACCAGAATGTTGGCACACAATTTAGCCAACTCAGCATCCATTTTAAAGGACTTCTGGGCTTTATGCTGTCTCCATCTTCCAAAGGCATCTCCAATATTTATCCTTGTTTTACTACGCCACTAGTCACGCTGGTTTTTAGATGGATGGTGAGGCTTTTAGGTCGGGTGGAATCTGTTATCCCTGGTCGAGTTTGTTTGCTGGCTTCTATGGCTGCATCACGCAGTGTTTTTTTGCCTGCAAACTTGTTCAAATATGGCAACCCAGTGGTGTCAAAATACTATTGGTGCACTCACAATAGTGGGATAGTGGCAATAGTGTCACAATAGTGGCAGTGGGAGGGATCACACAGGCCAAAACATAAATTCCAGCCTTGAATGGAAACTTCAAAGTAGAATATACTGGCTGTAGCATTGTTATAGGAGAAGCCAGCATTAAAACTTAGCATGTTTCCTAATTCTCTAATGATATATTATGGTAATTTTACAGTTATAATATTACATATAGCACCTTTAAAAAGCTCACATATTAAGAATTGCCTTTGCATGTCCACATTGTGTACCTTGCAACTGCTAAAATCAAATTCAGAACATACCTATTTTAGCATTTCCTTTTAAACAAATAAAAACAATGTCTCCCATTCCTCTTGCGCAACAATATTTACTTTATATAAAATGTCTTTACCTTTCCTTATACCAGCTCTAAACCTATTTTTATAAACACTTCTTGACCATTTAAAAGCACATTTGTATTATTAAAGAATAAATTAACAGCAGGAACCACAGTACAAGAAAACAAAAAATGATTAAAGTCTTACAAAGAAAATAAAATACAAAAATAATAATTAAAGGTATCCTCAACCTTTAACCCTTTTCTTTCTCTCACCTATAGGTTTTGGCTAGATTAACTAGTTTAATTTGCTTAGTTTATTTCACTTTTTTGTCTAAGTTTAAATAGCTTTAGTTCTATTTTTTTTTACATTTAGGCCTATTTATTTTGAGTTTGTTTCTAGTTTACTTTCAACTTTTGTCTCAAACTAATAGTCTGGTTTTAAGGTTACCCCTTTTATTCAATAAAAATTCACCAAAACTCAGGTATACACAATTTAAAATGTACAAAAAATACAAACTATGCGATTTCACACTTCAAAATATGCGATAGTAACTTATTTTGATACAATTGGTTCTTTATTCCTTCTGCAAATCCAACTGCTGGTTGCAGTGAAGTGAATATAAAACACAGTCTGTACGGTTTTACCAGTTGAAAGTTCCAGTGAAAAGTGTTCCTTTTTGGTTTGAGGTGTGTTCGTATGGGATAGTTCAGTTTTAATCTTCAACAGTGGCTCTATGGGAGGCTCGCCATCTTGATGTTAATTGTATTCTAAGCATTTCAAAAGACCTGTCCTGTTTATGCAAAATGTAACCCTAAGTGCATGGGCCCGTCTGGAAAATGCTCGGTATGCCAGATTACCAATCCAGCCCTGTTCACTATTAATCCTTTTACTTCTGTTTTAATTAAAGGCACTTTTATGTCAATTTGTGAATGTTTCAAAGCCTGCTTAGTCGGATGGTCTGCCTCCTCGTTTCCTTTTACAACCACATGTGATGCTACCCACAAAAAGTTTACTACACATCCAGATTGTCTTATTCTAAATAGACTCTGCATCATACTCCACTTGACTATTGATAGCTGAAAGCAAGCCTTTACATATAACAGACCTTGTAGGTTGTACTTCTTCTAACCAATGAAGTGCTAGGAATATTGCTATTAATTCTGTAGTAAATACAGAAATATGATCAGAGATTCTTTTTGAAGTTTTAACTTTAAAATGGTGTATGAAAACTGCTGCTGGTGTAATTCCAGAATCTCGATCCTTTGAACCATATGTATATATTTGCACTGCGTTGCATTGTTGTACTGCTAAACTTTCTAACATATTCCTTTCCTTGTAATGGGTTTCTTCATATAAATGAATGTCCACTAGAGGCATAGGGAAAAGCCAAGGAGGTATTGCTGACATAGCCATAGAAGGGGAAATGTTGATGTCACTTATTCCTATATTCTATGCCTCCTTATTAGCTGTCCATCCAAAGCTTGTTAATTTTTTATAATCATATTCCCAGCAATCATTCAAGACTTTCTTAACTGGATGACTATCCGAGAGACCTTTTATATTAGTCCAGTATCTCATCTTTAACTTGAGCCTTCTCATTTCTAGAGGCATTTTGTCCATCTCTACTTGTACTGCTGATACTGGAGATGATGTTATTGCTCCACAACATATTCTCATTGCTTATGATTGCAATGCCTCAATTTTTAAATGTAGTGTTTTAGATGCAGAACTGTAAACCATACTTCCATAATCAATAGCAGCTATTGAGCCATGTTTCTTGCACACAAATACTGTCAGGATAATTTTCTTGGTTTGTTATGAATTTCTTGAATTCTTGTCCATTGGCAATTAAACTTCTTGCATTCCATTGCAAGATTGTAATCACCATTATGTACCACCACATGTTGTCTGAATATTTACCATCTGACTGTTTGCTGTTTGCATCTTAAGCCTTTCGTTTAACATATCTACAGTAACATCCTCTAATTCCAAGTATTTTTCAGCAGCTCTGAAATGATTTTAAATTTTTCAGTCCTGCTTTTGGTTTGGGCAGAGCAATTCACCACTTCTGCCATGAATGCTACAAATGACACTTTATCTACAATCACTTCTTACTCTTTACTTTGTTCTTGCGACTTAACTTTTTGTTATGGTGTTGTTGCCTTAGTTTCCATTACTTTGGTTGTCCGTTTAACCTTCTTTAGAGCTTCACCGTATGATATTCCTTCCTCCACTCTGATATTTTGAACTTTCACTGCACTTTTCCTCACTAAACATCCTCCACATCCAGCACTATGATCGCCTCTGCAATTACAGCACTTAGGGTTTGTACCTCGCTCACATTTGCCATATTCATGCTCACCTCCACATCTCACACATCTCCGTTTGCCTCTGCAGACAGCTGCTAAATGTCTGTATTTTTGACACTTATAACATTTTAATGGCGGTGGAACGTATGGTCTAACCACATAACCCACAAATCCTAAGTACACTCTCTCGGGTACCGTATTCTCATTAAAGTTTAATACCACTGAGAGGCTGTCTGTCTTTTCATTATTTCTGATGCACTTCAGCCATCTGACATAATTTACTGAAGCTCCAGATATGTTTCTTTTGATCTTCTCAACAGGAACATTGGTTGGAATCCCCGTTATCACACTTCTAACCCAAATCTTTTCTTCAGGGATTAAACATAATACTTTATGCCCGATCAGTGCGTTAATTTCAGAGCCATAATGTTACAGCTGTAACAGCCTCAGCTGTCATTTCATTTTGTCTATTGTAATGGCAGTAATAGAATTAAGAGGCATTTTTGGGCATCGCAATTGTTAATAAAAATAAAGATTTTCATTTGTGTGTGTGTTTTTTTTAACTAACATCAAGAAAGCTATAACAATAGTGGTAACACTTTAAAATAAGGTTGCATTTGTTAACATTAGTTTCAAACATTAGTTAACATGAACTAACAATGAACAATACTTATTAAGCATTTATTAATCTTAGTTAATATTAATTTCAACATTTACTAATACATTTTAAAAATCAAAAGTTGTATTTGTTAACATTAGTTAATGCACCATGAACTAACATGAACTAACAATGAACAATTAAGTTTTTATTAAATACAATTGACAAAGATTAATAAATTGTGTAACAAACATATTGTTAATTGTTAGTTCATGGTTCATGATACCTAATTAATTAACTTACTAATGTTAACGAATTGAACCTTATTGTAAAGTGTTACCACAATAGTGTGATTGTAACTGGTTTTAAATGTCGCAGCAACTGATTTAACTAATTATGTAGCTTTATACTAATCTGTCCTTCATTTAGCATCCATGTGTAGTTTATTGTAGAGGAATGTTTATAACTAATAATAAAATGTGTTTTAGTTCATAATCGTCCTGTCTTTAACACTGACTCAGGACACGGCTCACTGATGTCAGGTGGTTCCCTGGTAGTGTGATTTCATGTTTCCCTCTATGTTCATGCGTCTTGCTTTCATTGGTTTATTGTCTTGTTACCTTGTTATCAGTTCTGTCTTGTCATTGGTAATCATTGTCATGTTTCTCCACTGTCCTTATGTTTGCCATTACCCATTGTCAGGTATTGCGAATGTAACATTGTAGGATTGTTCATGTCAAGTTTAGTCAAGTCAAGTTACGTCAAGTTCATGTTTTTATATTTTGTTCATGCTTGGAGTTACGGGTTTTGGATTTCACGATTGATAATAATTCTTCATCGTCTGCCTGTCATTGCCAGCCCATCATTACACATATATATGTATAAATGTTTTCCATCTGAAAGGACTAAATATTAAATGAAACAAATTACAATAAAATGCAAAGTAATCTCTTCAGTAATCAAAATACTTTTTGAATGTAGCTGTATTATAATTGCCAATGATTTAAATTGTAAATGTAGTGGAATACAGTTACTTATATTTGGTATTTTAAATACATAATCCTGTTACATGTATTTTGTTACTCCCCAAACCTATATATATATATATATATATAACACTATATATATAATTTTTCCACAGAAATGTTGAGTCTAGCTAAAGTGTATTTGAAAGGTCTAATTCAGTGTGAGTTGTTATTGCAATATGAATAACATTCACATGCCTCTGTGTATTCTGTGTCAGACCTGATAACTGGAGGACAGAAGATGAACCAGATCTCAGCCTAAAACCAATCCAAGTCTGATCTGATATACTTAATCTAGATTTCTGTTTTATAATATCAAATTATTTAACTGTAGTATTTGCCCCATGTGTTGCTTAGCACAGATCTTTAACCACTAGACTACACAATCTTTTCACTGTTGCTTTAATGCAGAGTTTTTACAGTATTATAACTGTTCCCTTGTGTTTAGGTGTTTGAACGATGTTAGAACATCACTGTGGTTTAAGTTACTGTGTAGCCACCACCTGGGATCATTCCTACAACCTTTGTGTTAACAGAGTTGCTCCTCAACCTGCCAGCACATGCATATTTGCCATATCTTAGACAGAGAGACATAAAGACTGGACTATAGGGAATCTCATGGTTCTCTCAGTCATTGCAATATTTGCAAGAATATTTATTTTTCTCAGTTCAACTAAATTGTGAGTGAATTCACTCCACTTCCACAAACTGATGGTGAGTGATTGGCATAAATGTCCAGCAGTTAAAATGCAGTGCCAGTTCCATCCAGGTCGAAATACTTTTTTTTAAGTGATTCTGTCAACTTTATATACTTCTTTTTTTTTGTCATAAACCTCTGATGCTGTGGATCTTAAAATTATTTGATCTTGAACACTTCTTGGAAGGATCTTTTAAAAGGTTGAGTGTCTTTGTCGATTTTGATGAACATATTTATAATAAACTATATAACAAACAACAAAATATTTGGCCAATTCTAAATGGTTTGCAATCTTACAGTGATTTTGCCATTGTGACTTCACCACAGGTGGATCAGAAACTACATTAAGCATCCTTGCAATATTTTAAGATGTTTTAACTCTCTCACGTGCGCTCTCTCTCTCTCTCTCTCTCTCTCTCTCTCTCTCTCTCTCTCTCTCTCTCTCTCTCTCTTTGAATTACTGGACAAAATATTAATTAAACTTTCTTTTGGTTTACAAAAATGTTTTTATTTTGGGCTGTAAGTATAAGTGGGAGAGATGGAGAGAAGTGTATGGTTGCCGATTGCTTATTGGGTCAAGTAAAGCTAGCTATTTTAAAAGTGTAAAAATAAGATTATAGATATTAATATGGTGGGGTTGGTCCTTGGTGGACTATCAGGTTTCTATAGAATGTACAGTACATACCATAAACTAACTAATAGTTAGTTACATGTGATGGGTGAATGAGCTTGGAGAGTTGGTATTTGATTGATTTATATTTTTTCCCCTCATTGTTCGCTCACCTTCCTCTCTAAATGTGCTTCTCCAAGTAATTTGCAACTTTGTATTACAGCTCTTTGCTTATTACTGCCTCCAGGATGAACCACGTCTATTGTACTCCTCATTTGTAAGTCGCTTAGGATAAACTGTCTGCTAAATGAATAAATGTATATGTTCTCTGTTTTTAATTCATTCATTTTATGTCTACTGACTGTTCTTGAAATATATATATATATATATTTCTATAAGGAAGACTTGCAGACTTGAGTGAGATTTAAGATAACATTTATTTGATGAATATTAAACAGAAAAGTAATGTCTTTCTTTGTCGTAGGCCCCGTCTGGCGGTCCGAATAAGTTGTACTCGGAACCGTCATATCCAGGACGGGACTCAACTGGTGATGGTGGGGTGGTGGAGGTTGCCGTGTTAGCACACTGAAACAGCAATGTGATAGATTGAGAGCAGACATATAAAGCAATAGCTAACATGTGATTGGCTGGGAATTACCCAGCTAATGGTGCGATGATGCACAGCTGCTAGTCTTCCCGCTAGAACTATGCAGCGCTTACATATACAGTACTGTGCAAAAGTCTTGTTTCACAAAAACGTTTGTCTTAAGAGGGTTATTTATATATTCAGCTTTCATGTGTCAATAGGAAATATCAATTTTAGACTTCCAAACATTACTTTTATAAATAGAATAGAATACAATATAAGAGTCCTACAACAGATGGTATGGCCCCCACAGAGCTTTGATCTGAGCATCATTAAGTGAGTCTGGGATTCAATGAAGAGACAGAAACAACTGAGACAGCTGAAATAGATAGAAGAACTGTGGAAAGTTCTCCAAGAAGTTTGGAACATCCTATCTGCCAACAACAAACAAAAGAAAAACTGAAAAATACTGTAAAAGGGTGTTGTTCATTGTTAGCTAACATTAGTATCTAATGCATTAAGTAATGTTAACATATAAACCTTTTTAATGTTGTTAGCAGTGGTGGGCCGTGCATTTAAAGTGTGGGCCTTCAGTGTGATTCATGCCATTAAGAAAACACAATGAATAAGACACCCTTTGCATTTGGGCATCATACATTATGTTGCAGCTAACTAATACCGATTGACATTTTAAAAACACATCCACGCACGAAAGCCAGAGCTTGAAATGACACTTAATGCTCAAGCAAACCTAATTTTAACTGCAGCATGTTTGTGAATTGAACATCTCCAGAACAGACATTCAAAAATCATAATTTTACACATGAATCTACCAAGGAGATCTATAATACCTGGAAAAATCTACCTAATAATATTTGCAATTGAAATGTTGCTTGCAATAAATTTCGTTTCGTCAGGGTACACGGTTATGCTTCATGTTGGATCCGACCATAAATGCATTCCATTACCCGCTAGCCCCATTAGCTTAGCAGGGGTTTGACTCCCATTAGAGATGTCTCCTAGCAACCCAAATGATAAACAATGCTGCAGCACTAGCATTAATTGTGCTTCAGGAGTAGGATTATCAAAAGAGATTATAAAGTTTTAAATACCTGTAGGCGTTTGATAAATATGCTTCAATAAATACTAATAGTTTAAAAAAAAAATACATTGGCAAAAAGGTGATTGAGAATTAAAGGATACAAAAATATTTATTTATTTGGCATGTTAGGCCAGCAGAGAAGGCTTTGCTGGCCCTGAGAAATCGCCACTGGTTGTTAATATATGTATTAATTAATATTAACCCAAATAAATGAATTCTATAAATAAGTGTTGTTCATTGTTATTCAGTGTGAACTAGTGCTTTAACTAATGTTAACAAAGGCATTAAAGGAATAATGTTTCTCACCCACACTTATTATGTTGCTTCTGAAGATATGGATTTAACCACTGGAGTCATATGGATTACGTTTATGATTCCTTTATGTGATTTTTGGAGCTACGAAGGTCTGGCCACCATTCACTTGCATTGTAAGGACCTACAGAGCTGAGATATTTTTCTACAAAAAAAAAAATTTAAAACTCATCTGGTGTGGCACGAGGATGAGTAAATGAAAGTTTTTGGGTGAACTATCCTTTTAACGAATGTTTACAAATGCAACATTATTATAAAGTATGGCCGGTCCAGCAGAGGGCGCAACAAAACAACACAATATCGCTCCAGACATGACCATTTGTTTAGCAGATTGGGTTGAATACTTGACAGCGAGAACTGTTTGAATTGAAGTCAGTGGAGGAGACGCCTCAGTGCGATGAATTGCTAAACAGCTTTTTTGTTAAAACAGTTCAACACATAATGATGATTGCCTGGGTGCTAATGTTCATTATGTTTGCCGTGACATACTGTATATTCATTTGCAGAGAGCTTTATTTGGAGTTTGATACGAAAAAGAAAAAAGAAAAAAATAACAGTTGAGATGTCACAGGAGGTTTAACAGGTAGGATTTTGTTATTTTCTGTACATCATTTTGATACACTTTGACCCAGAAACATATTTTGAGTTTATACACTAAAATAAAAAGGAAATTCAATTATGTAATTAGAAAGCAGAGACATTCCTTTTTAACTTTAGTAATTTATTTATGATTAATCATTTTGATCACCAGTGATCACTATTTTGCTAGTTTGATGACAATATGATCAATAAGCAATCAAGCTGATGCCGTTTACTGTTCTGGTCAAATTTGACCCTAAATATAAAATCTGATATTGCAATGTAAGTAAATGTAATAATTCTAACTTTATTAAAGAACAACACTAAAGTTATGCACTTTGGGGTGATTTTATGGTATTTTATTTTTTACCTTATTTACCACTAAATTATTAACTTCATTCATTTTCATATAGAATAAGCACATTTTCTGTTATCTTCACATCTATTATTATTAACTTAAAAAATACAAATAATACAAAATAGTCCAAATATAAAAAATGAAAAACCTCACATTGGGGCCGTTAGCAGGAATAAAGTAACAATTAAATGAAATTATAACCAGTAGATGGCCTCAGTGCCCACAGACCTGAAGAAAGCGGAACAAGTACCTTGGCTCCACCCTCTCGGCCGATGGCGACAGCCTCCCGGATGCAAGAGCAAGAGTTAACGCCACCTTGGTGAAGTGGCGCCAGGTCACTGGAGTCCTATGCGACTGACGCATGCCCACGCACCTCAAGGCAAAGGTCTACAAGACAGTAGTCCGCCCAGTGGTCCTCTATGGAGCAGAATGCTGGCCTGCGACCACCAAGCATGAACAGGCCTGCCACACGATGGAAATGCGCATGCTCAGGTGGACACTGGGACTGACCCGACTGGACCACGTTATGAATGAGGACATCAGGAAGATCATGGGAGTGGCACCGATCATGGAGAAGATGAGAGAAGCTCTCCTCCGATGGTATGGCCATGTGACCCAAAGCAAGGAGGAGTCAGTGGCGAGGAGAGCACCGCGGCTCAGCCCTGATGGAAAATGGCCACGCGGGCAACCAAAGAAGAGGTTGTTGGATCGAATCAAGGACGATATGAAGCATGTCATTGTTGCCCCCAGGGATGCCCTGGATCGGAGAAAGTGGAGAACGGCTTGCCGGAAAGCGGACCCTGCACCTGTGTGGGAAAAGCGCTAGGGAGAAGAAGAAGGTGGCCTCAGTGCTCAATGCACTGGCTAATCTCTTTGAACAATGTTGTAAAAAACTTAATTTCTAATATTATAACAATTATGCATAGGATATTTCAGTATTTAGACATTATTTTTAAAAAAATCATCAAATTGTCAACATTTTTAAACCACTTTTGTTGTAGTGTCAGATTTTGCATTGAAGATGCCCCAATATGCTATCAAATCTGACCATGCTGCCACAGTCAAATCTGGTTGTGTTAAAAAGAAAAGACAGAGTAATAATTCTAGCATAAACTTTGTCACACAGGGGTCAGACTCAGATTTAGACCTGTATGTGTGGTATGTGTGGTATGTGTGGACAGGTTTATGGATGTGTTATAGTCTCACTACTTTATTTTTGTCACTGTGTTCTACATGGTTGCAGATTTAATCAGGGCTGGACTGGTAATCTGGCATACTGGGCATTTTCCCAGTGGGCCAACGCACTTTGGGGCCGATCAGGGGCGGACAGTCCATTGGGAGAACTGAGTGGGCCAGTGGGTCAGCCGAGAAATGTGTCTAATGGGCCGGGATAAGCTGAAATGTGCTGCCGCATTATGCAGAACGGACCACAAAACAGCGCCTCGATATGCAGAAAAGGACAGCGAACAACCCCCCCACCCCCCACACCCAACCCCCAACCCTCTTGACAAGTTTTGGGCCAGTAGCCATGTATAATCCCTGGCCAATTTCTCTTCCCAGTCCAGTCCTGGATTTAATGATTTTATCTGCAAATGAAAATAAAATGCTCTATGTTATAGTCTCACCCATTCATGTCATGTGGTGGGTCAAATTTGACCTGGACACAAAGTGTGTTTCCCTTTATTTTACAACCACATAGACTCATCGAATCAAATAAAGAATAAAAAAGTTTGTTCAGATGGCAATTGTAGCAAAAGTCCTCAAGCCTTCTATCACTTTGATGAGGGAAACCATTTTTATTAACAAAACAAAATGACCCGGACAGCGATTAAGGGTTAAAGAGCATTTAACAATACTCTTTCATTTTGGATGTTATATAATCTGCAATATGTAGAATTATCTGATGTATTTGACTAACCAAATTTTGTGAAAATCTGCTGGAAAGTGCTGTTTCTGCATGTTGCATCTATCAATTTACTTTCAAATAAACATGCATTCCTTTCAAGCACAACCTGCTTATTATCACCATTACTTTTCAAATGTGCTTCAAGCATTTCAAGCGGTTGAAGCCATCTCAACAAAACCCTGCCATCCATAGACATTCATGTCAGCAAACCAAACCCAATGATTGACCGGCAGAGAGAGTTTCTGATTGGTTAAAATAGTGCAGAACGCATCCCTAACACTTTTCTGTTCTTTACAGAGGAGGGTATGATTTTAGTCAGGTAGTAGGGACATTTTATTTGTGGTATTTCAAACCCTTACAGCACAGGACTGATATAGGAAACATTTGAATGTTAGCTGATGTTTTAAGTTCAGTTTAAGATCAGTGGCTCAAAGTGCATTTCTGTCGTTTGTGTGTTTGACAGTGTCTCGGGTGTGGATTCAGAACAATGTTTTTACAGGACAAGTGTTCTCATGCGTCTGTGACGCTGCTGTGTGTCTAACAAACAGGGGAGGGATGAGATGGCAAGAGGTTGTGATACTGGATGAGAAGAGCAATTCCCCAGGGATGAAGATAACCTCTCCTCCTCCGACTGTTTATGGTACATGCCCAGAATGGTCAGTTTGGTTGTATCAGGTACCAGTAAAGCAACAGCAGCAACATGCCATGCATGTCTCTCCCTCTCTCTGTCACTAACTATACTTAAACGATAAGTAGATTATAGTATAGTATAGGTTAGTATAGTATAGTATAGTATAGTATAGTATAGTATAGTATAGTATAGTATAGTATAAGAAAGAGGGTTGATTTGGTCATGCCTTTATTTAAAACATCTATATCTCATATCAGTATGAAAGCTCATGAAGAGAATATTAGTCCCTTGTTATTTAACAAAAAGATACCAACACATAGTGTAATTTTAAATCATTTAATACTTTTTAAAATGATTTGGCTTACTACATTTGACCTGTGTATTACACTAAACATACAATATAACAAGAAAAGGTTAATCTGCAATTCATTAAATGATGCATTGATAGTGTAACTGTGACTCCTCTGGGTGAAGTGTGTATACCTTAACACAATTTCAACTCAGTTTAAATTGATGTTTTGTACAGCAGGTCATGTGAACGTAGATACTTAGAAAGAAATATTTTAGATATTTAAATACAAACATATTAAGAAACAAATCCATCTCCCTTGACTTATCTCGCTATATGTTAAACGAAGATAGGAGAATCACTAAAACCAATGAATTCACAGCAAAAGTGCCCAACTCCTGTAATATCTGCAGAATAACACAGTCCTCCTTTCAAAGATCTGGTTGTCAGGCAGTCGGTTAAACTGGAGACTGTTGGTTTATATCACAATTGTTTTGCAGGCGATTTCAGAAAAAGTCTGTAGTCAGTGAGCTCCTTATGCTCAGTTCTATTCATAATGTATCTCCTACAAACGTCCTAAAGCACAAAAGTGTCAAAAGTGTAATTGCACCACCAACAATTCGGTTTTAAACATTAAAATTCATTTCAATACAAAATAAAAAACAACAAGAATAAAACCCTACAGGCATAAAAAAATATTCCTCTTTTTGTTTTCATGATACATTTAAAGTACACTAAGTACAATTCACATCAATTGTAAAACATCTCATAACAGAAGCATTAAATTCACTCACATCATAAGCTTGAGCTGAACTGTCTGTTTGACATGGACACATTGTGCACTGCAGCTCTTAAGGGAAATTCATTTTCATGTATTTTGTGCAGAGGTTCAGATTATAAACTGAACTCCCAGCTCATCTAAACTATTTACTGCAGCATGTTCCACAGACATGTGTCCGAGTGATTATTCACATTCACAATAACAGTTTTATAAGAAACCAGTACTGTGGCAGCTCATAATATTGCACATTCAAACACATGAGACACAAATGTACTCTGTACAGTATGTACACAATATCTGTGTCCCCAGAGGGAGTGTGCGTTTTGAGAGGGGTTTCTCTCTTCCCTCCCTTTAGACGGGTCAGGTTGGATCTGCATGGGTTTTGGATGAGTTTCAAGGAGTGTCTTTGGGATTTTGAGTTTCAGGAATTGCACTTCACTTTGTTTTGTTTTTAAGGATTTAAGAAAGATAGGCACCCATCCAAAAGCTCTGAAACATGACTTTCAATTAACAGGTATAATGTTGTTTTGTATTAAAAGCATTTTTTTTTTTTTTTAAAAAATGAATTATGTGATCAAATCTGAGATCACTTTTTTTCTTTTCTGTAAAACATGTTTAAACATTTATCTGTTTAAACATTTTCTGCACATTCATTGTGCAAAAAAAAAAAAGTTAATTAAAACATAATTTGTTACAGGAATATCTAGCAGTCAGCCTTCTCAAATCCTCATAGGGCACATCCTGTTGAAATATCAAGAAGCTTGCATTAACAAATCAAAGGTCATGCAAGGACTATAATGTATAACTATCAGCCCAAAATAAATACATTTTAAATTAAAATGTCTATAAAACTATTTCATCAACTATAAATAGATTTTTAATTAAATTTAAACTTTATGAATTAAATTTAAACTTTATATTTTAACCTGATTTAATCAGTTACTAACTTGAGATATTTTTGGTTGTTCTTCCAGAAGAAATAAACTTTTGAGCTCTGAACTACACATTAATTAATTAATTATTAGTTATATTAACATGCCACTTTTCTGACACTACACTCAAAGTGCTTTACATACAGAACAGGGGACTCTCCTCAACCACCACCAGTGTGCAGTATCCACCTGGATGATGCTATGGCAGCCATAGTGCGCCAGTACGCTCACCACACACCAGTTTTTGGTGGAGAGGAGAGAGTAGAGTGATATAGCCAATTTATAGATGGGGATTATTAGGAGGCCATGATAGATAAGGGCCGATGGGGGGGAATTTGGCAAGGACACCAGGGTTACACCCCTACTCTTTTTCGAGAAGTGCCCTGGTATTTTTTGTGGCCTAAGAGAGTCAAGACCTCGGTTTAAAGTCTCATCCGAAGGACGGTGCCTTTTTACAGTATAGTGTCCCCATAGGATTACATGAATGGAAAACTAGAAGCATTAAATGTGCTGCAAGTGATTTTAGACTTTCTGGAACTTCCACCAGACCAGCTGTTGAATTAGCCACACGCCCACTCTTTCCAAAAATCCACACTTAGACACATGCACACACACAAACACACTAGAGACATTGTGTTGGAACAGATGGAGGGGTGTGGGTCCCCCTGAGCATTTCTCCATCCATCCTTTGCGTTTCGTGGGAGCAGGACATCGTGCCGGCACTTATACAAGCATATATGGGCTGCCCATATATGCGCAGTGATTGACAGGCAAAAAAGTCTTCTGATTAGCTAAACAAAGTATCTCTCCATAGTCCACAGACAACTTTTCCTCCGCTGTTTACTGAGCCTAAGAATGTTTCAGAGACAGGTGTGATACTTCATGGAACCTAGTTCAGTGATATCTGACAGGTAATAGGGACATTTTCTGCATGTTATTTCATAAAAAATAAAAAAAAAACTTACAGTACCTTTAACCTCCCAATAATTCCACAGGATGTTACATCACAGAGCTACAACAGTAAAGAAGCTGAAAGCTCTAAAAGTGCTAATACACAGAGAAACCTGTAGAACACCGAATCTGTGAGGCCTTGTCTGAGAATTGCAGCAGATTCAAACATTAACAGCATTAGATTCCACTGACACAAATGGGTCCATCTTTTCTTCACATATTCTGGATTTGTATGGATTGTAAGGAATTATCCAAAAAATATCAGAATGGTTTCCATCAAAAAATGTGACCTATTTTCCTGATCTAAAATTGGAGATGATTCATGTTCTAAAGGAGCCAAATAAATCTAGAACAGGTGTGTCTCAAGGAACATGTAGATGAAACGGCCTCTCGGCCAGCACAAACTCTCTCTCTCCGTTTCTCTTTCTCTCAGTCGCCATTCATCTCCATCACCTTTTCCGTTAGGATTTCCCGGAAAGTTGAAAGCTGCTTCATCTGCTCCGTCTGCATCGAGTGTCTCCTCGTCAGTTTCTTCTTCATTTTGAAGTCTGGCCCACGTTTCGGGGATGAAGGGGCCACTGGCAGCAAGATCTTGCTCCCAGAGTGAACGGGCGAAGTGGGTTTTCCATTAGCCCGGATATCAGGAATGGGTCGCTGGGGGTTGACGTTTAGAGGAGGGAGGAACCCAGGTCGCGTGTGGGAGATGTGATCCAGGAGGAGAGTGCCTGATCCCCGCCGTTCCAACAGCCCTGGAGGGCGTCGCCTCATTGTGATGGGAGACACAGAGTTGGGAATGCTTTCCAAAGATTCTCGGGAAGAGCTAGTGAGCAGGGACAGAGGAGAGGCGTTGTACTTTCGGCGCTCCACGGAAACACGCCCAGAATCTGGAGATCCAGGGATGGAGCCAGGGCATAGGTGGGTGTCTGACTCATAGTGTTCCATGCGGGTGAGTTTGGGATGTGGCAGTGCACGAATGCCCGCCTGTGCCGCATTCTCCTGGGTCTCAGGGGCTGTGTTTCTTCGATTCAGCGACTGGTGTTGATGGACTTTATCTGCCCAGGATGATCCACACAGTGCTGCACAGTCTTCAGAACAGGACCGGTCCATCAGCTTTGGAGAGGATGGGTCATGTGTCTCTATGCTGTGCCTTCGGGACAGAAGAGGTCTGCCTGGACTGGTGACTGACAGCCCATTTATCTCAGAGACCAACTTATCCTCCTCAGCTAAATCCCCCTCTATCCGCTCAGCTCTTTCAGCAAGTACAGAGGGAGCTACCAGGCCCCAGGGTTCAGAGTTTAGTCTTTTCAAAAGCTTGCGTGGTGGCGGTCTCCTCTCACCCTGTGGTCTGCTGGAGGGTAGTGGGAGTGCTAAACTCACAGCAAAGCTGAAGATAGTCTCCTCCTCACTAGGAGCTAAGCCAGAGGTATGGATCTCCACCTCGGACGGAGACATGCAAGTAGGTGAGACTTTGTCCACCACACCTGGAGACGGCGGTGAGTTCAGATATTGTTTTGTCTTTTTAGTGCCAGAGGGAGATGTATCAGTGGTAATAATGATCACCTCTTTGCCTTTGGCTTTGCAGGCATCCAGCAGGACCTGGAGGGTGTCTCTGTCGCCCTTATTGATGGCGTGTACGAGAGCAGAGGCCCCGCCATAGTCTTTTAAACTGGGATCAGCTCCATTCTCCAACAGAAGTGACACCACTTCTTTACCTGCCTGTTCTGCACACGCATGCATCAAGGCAGTCCGACCTGATTTGTCGGGGATGTTTGGATCTGCCCCCTTTTCCAGCAGGTACCGAACCATCCTCTGCTGGGTCTGTATATCGTCATATCTCGCCAGACAGGCAGCTATAATGGGTGTCTCCCCTTTCTCGTTACCTTCATTGATATAGGCTCCACCCTCCAAGAGGAGGCGGGCAAGGCGGAGTTTTCCCTGGAACACCGCCTTTAGAAGGGCATTGCCATCCGTGTGCAAGGCCCCTCCATCTCCCATGGTGTCTCGCTCTACTCCTCTAGATTAGCAGAATCTCCACCCCTCTCCTCCCCAAGCCTCAGCACTGTTGGGACATCCCAGCTCAGATTCTGGTCAACCTAGAACAAAAACAAATAAAAGACACAACACGTTTACAAAAGTCTGAAGCTGTATTACGATTCTTAGGATAGTGCTCAATGATCTCTACACACTGAGCAGGAGATACCTTTTGAAGTTCAATTATGGTTTTGGATATGATGATGTCATATACTTATGTAAACAAACAATGTAATATAAATGACAATACTTTCATATATATATATACAGTATGTGCAATAAAAGAAAAATATAGTATTACATATTTAAAGTTTTGTATTTTGTAAAAATACAAATGTTATCATCAGTTAGCATTACAATGGAAGTAAATGGTGACTGAGGCTAACATTCGACCTAAGATCTCCTTTGTATTCCACAGGAGAAAGTCGTACCAGTTTGGAACAGCATTAGGGTGAGTAAATGATGACAGAATCTTTTGTTTTGGTGAACTATCCCTGAAATGTAGGTTCTCATAATTGTAACCCATAGGTTTATTGATAAATTACTGTTGCTGTTTAGTGTGATTATGAATATGGTTTAGTTCATTTATAAAATGTACATTTGAGGGCATAAGTTTGCATCCCACCTTTTGTCTCATAAGTTTACATAGTTCTTACAGAATTTATACAAATATAAGATATACAAGATCATATTTTTTATTTAGTACTGCCCTATAGAAGCTACATAACAGATACGTATAGCTATTTTATTAGACAATATAATAACAATTTGCACAAGTTATTCTCAAAAGTTCTTGTTCTTAGTATAGTGTGTTGCCTTCTTAAGCATCAATGAATGTTTCCACCTTTTGTAATAGTTGTGTATGTGTTCCTCAGTGTTTCAGTGTAAAAAGCTGGAACTCAACATCATATACCTACTGTTGAAAAGAACTTAAATGTGAAGAAGATGCTGAGAAACCAAAGAACTTGCTGTACATAGAAGGTTATACTTAAGAACAGTTGGCAGCTTCACTGCTCAGGACAAAGCAGGGACTCATGCAAAACTGCAAAAGACACAAATCATTGAGGAAGTAACACACCATATAAAGAACCAAGGAGATGTAAGCTTTTGAACTGGATCGTTTGTGTTAATTCAGTTATTATTTTGTCTTGTGGAATATATGTAAATAATTATTATGTCAAATTAGGGTTGATTATAAATATATATTGGGATTTTGTTTCCAGATATAAATAGGGCTGCTCATTGCACAGTAGTCTTTGTCATTTAAAAAAAATTCTCAAAACATCTTTGGTAAAGTGTGATTGGCAGGGTAAATTAAAGGGGGTCACACACCGGATGCTTCTGGTGGATGATATGGAGAATCTAAAATTAGAACCAATTATTTTCTATGAAGATATGCACACACAGCCAACACTCATGCATGGTTTTCCATTAAGTTTGTCCCAAATCATTATCAAAAGACAAAGATTATTTACTTGGATGATATATTGTGTATACATTATGTATCTTTCATATAGCGTACACAATGTAATGTCAGTTACAAGTATGTCTTTTTTTGGTTTGACAGCTTGAAGGATGGACCTATACAAGGCTTCATACAAAGACATTGTATAATAAATGTCGCTATTGCTAATCATTCAGTTTGCGCAGTTACACCAGTTTCATACACTAACCTGCAAACTTATCAACGTCACTTTGCAAATTAGGTTTCTCATTTTAATGTTGGCTAATTTAAATATATCCATTTTTAAAACATAAAGGGAAAAATAACATGCAGATCAATAATCATTATATAGATATTTTATAATATCCCTATGTTACTGAGTATCCCATAGAGCATCAAGATGTTTGACAAGCTTAGCCAGTTCTGCACATTCAAATGATTCATAATATGCATTTATGAAAATCAAAATTATGTTCTGCATGTTGTAATATTTCTTTCAAAGTGTTTGACATTTTGTTATCTGATTCTGTACCAGTTGCAAGGCAAGGCAAATTCAAGGAATAAATGAAAATTCACAAAAAAATGACAATTCTGTCATCTCTGTCATTTACTCACCCATATGTTGTTCCAAACCCATATTATTATCGTTTTTCTTTCATGGAACACAAAAGGAGATGTTAGGTAGTATGTTAGGAACTGAGAGCTTCAGTCAGCGTTCACATTTATTGCATCTTTATCCATACAATAAAAGTGAACAGTTTTATTTAGCTGAGAAAAAAAATGGTGTGGGCAAGGGGGTGGTTGGTGTGAAAGATTATTATCATTACCAGACCATTACAAAAACTATCCTGATTAGATGATTAGAAAGCACAGGGGGTGGGGCAGGAGGGCATCCAGTCAAATAACAGCATTATTAACATGCTACAGCCCTCTGAAACAGCTCCAACTTATTTTAAATTCAATGAGCTCAAAGTCACAGGACATATTGATACAGGCATCATAAGGAAGGAGCCCCACCTCCTTTAAGACAGAAACTAACCATGAGCTACACAAGCAAGGAAGGAGAGGAGAATGAAATGGGTTTGGTTATAGGTTGGCTGTTGATCTGTTATTGTCACAGTGAGTTGCCAGGGTTTTGTATCTCTTGATGCTGGTGACGTTATATGAAAGCAGAAACCTGCAAGATTAATTCAAGATATTCTACCGAGTCGTGGGATGTTTATTTTGGTCTCACACTTGTAGTACATGGATGCATCATCCACAGTGAAAATGTGCTTATTTCCTCTAAAATCTGACCTGACTTTGTCAAAACAGAAACAGAAAAATCAGCCTTACTCTCCTGTACACATCATTTGATTGGTATTCTTTCTACTACTCTGCAGTAAGACCCTGAGCTCATTTGTTATGGAGCAGAGAAATGAGAAGCCATGGCAGCATTGAGATGTGTGTGAGCTGTGCAGAATTCACATCCCTCCAGCATCACACGATACACCCACAGACCCAGAGCTGCTCCTCCCGCCTGCCTTCTTAAGGAATTCTCTGTGATATCAAAGCCAGCACAGCCCAGGAAAGCAAGAGGAGTGCCGCTTTTGCCTACTTATTATGGGAGGTGGTAAGGAACAGGGAGAGAGTGAGAAAACACTGGGATTTTTTTTAAAGTGTAATCTCAAAAATCTTTAAGTGTCTACAGCATCTGAGAAGGTGAGGTTAATCTCCTGTCATACACACAGGCAGCATGGATGACTCATTCTCCACTGGGGAAATATGCCACAAAGACTTAGGACAGGCATCATCTCTCTGGAGAACAGCCTACCCAAAACCCAGGTGTGTATGCTGACCTGATGTTTGCTTTACGGTCAGCCTGTTTAAATGCTCTAGTGAGGAGAGTATCAAGGACATAATAAAGCGCAGTATTTCATAAAGCTGAAGTGTGCCATTTTTATGTTAAAATATTTTAACCAATCCAATCTAAATATGCGGAGACAACTATAAGTAGCCATTTGTAGGTTTAATTCCTCCAAAACTGGTTCTTTAGCGCTATCAAAACATTGCTCTGTTTGTTTGAGAATCCTGAACAACCTTACATAGCAACATTGTCTCAATCAATCGCATGGTTTCCATACAAAGACATTATACATTCCAAACACATTACACAGTGCATAATAACAGTTAAAATTAATGCACAGATAAATAGAAAATTCTATTCATTGCACGCTCTTAAATATTTCTACACTCTGCATCAAATCAAACATTCAAAAAAAGAACTAGGGTCAGTTTTTCAGAAAAACATAAACCCCTTAAGAATTTTTTTTTTTTTTTACCTGCTCATCTGAAATTGTCTGCTTTCCACACCCTGAAAAAAAACAGATAATTTCTATATACTCCTTTAACATCTTCACTGGCTCCAAATATGATATATGTTTTCCGGACGCCCAAAACCCTCCCAGTCCACCAGGTAATGCACCCCTCTGCCTCTGCCACTACATCTGACTTCGAGGTCAGATTCATTTGTGCTCCAGCATATGAGAGGGGAGTCAGAGTGGGATGTCCTATGAAGGCAAACTTCATTAGCTTGGTCCTCCTACCATTCGTCTGGGAATGGAACCCGAAGACAAATTCACGGTAGCGCCCAGCTGTTGGCAGAATTCTGCACAAAGCCGTGACATGAATTGGGGTCCCCTGTCAGAAACTAGATCGACCAAGAGGCCATGAATGCGGAAGATGTAATTAATAACTTCAACCGCCGTCTCCCACGCTGAAGGTAATTTGGGGAGGGGAATGAATTGAAACCTTCGAGAACTGGTACACCATGGTAATGATGACCATGTTGGACTGGGGAAGACTGGGGAAGACTATTGACAAAAAAACATGGCTACATGAGACCAGGGTCTCGAAGGATCTGATAGCAGCTGGAGGAGCTCAGCTGGAGGCTGACTGGAGGTCTTACTAGATGCAAAAAAAGGAAAGCAGACATGAACCGGTGAGCGCCCTGCACTAGTGAAAGCCACCAGAATTGCTGTCTAATGAGCATCTGGGTATGAGTAGCCCCTGGATGGCAGGCAAAGTTGGACGAGCGACCCCACCGGAGGATGTGTGTCCGGACTGATCACGGAGCAAATAACAAACCTGTTGGTCACTCGGCGGGAAAGGTGGTATTGCGCAATACGGGGTGGACTTTAGCTTACATGTACCAGGACAAAATGCCACCACCCAAGAGGCTTAAAGTTTTTAGAGCCCAGACAAGACGAAAGGATGAAATAGAAGCATGTAAAAAATAGTGCCAAATGAGCCTGTCAAGGGCTCAAACACTGACATCTGACACATCCAATTCCACCAAAAACTGATGTGAAGGGTCGGGGGTGTTAAGGATGGGAGCGGTAGTAAATCTTTCTTTTAATTTAGAAAACACAGCATCAGCCCGCAGGGACCAGCAAAACTCAGTATGGGAGGAGGTGAACTGCGAGCTGGCTGTAGTTTGGAATGAAACAGCGATAAAAATAGGCAAACCCCAGAAACCTTGCAAGGATTTGCAGGGGGTTGGCCAATCGATTAATGATTGCGCATGAAAAGCACACTTCTCCACCTTAACGAACAGCTGGTTCTCTAGCAGTTGCTGAAGCACATGCCTGACATGCTGGATGGACATGGTCCGTGATATTCTGGGAGAAGATCAGAATATCATCTAAGTAAACAAACACAAATCGGTCGACCATGTCCCGAAGCACATCATTCACAAGTCCCTGCAAAACAGCGTGGACATTGATCAATCCAAAAGGCATGACCGAGTATTCAATGGGTGGTCCCCTATGGGTGGTAAAAGCTGTCTTCCACTCATCTCCTTCCCTGATCCGAGGTGATAAGCATTGCATAGGTCCAACTTCATAAAGACGGATGCTCCCTGCAATGATGGGGTCGTTCAACCATCTGGAAGCCATGGCGACATCCAGGAAGTTCCCCTCTGCTCTGGAATCCACCAAAGCAGAGACAGTAAGACTGCATCAAAGTGCGAGATACTCTAATGGCCAGATCCACCAGGCCATCAAAATAGTGAGGAAAGTCCAAGGTGTAAATTTCATCCTGGATGATATCAGATAACCCATGCAGGAAATTATCCCATTGCACTCGATCGTTCCATTCGCAGGATGCAGCGAGTGTACTAGATGGCATAGTCCACGACTGACCAGTTACCCTGGAACAAACAGGCCAGAACCCTCGCTGCTTCACAGCGGAGCTCTGCCGAGAATTCTTGGAATGATGTGCAACAGGAGCGGCCATTGTCCCACATAGTGGTTCCCCACTCATCAGCCCTCCAGGACAGAAGGGTTATGATGAAAGCCACCTTAGCTGTCTTTGAGGGGAATGCAGAGGGCTGCATTGAGAAAAACAGTAAGCACTGGGAGAGGAATATGCAGCATGACCCCACCTCACCTGAGTATGGATCAGGATGGTTGAGACGGGATTCAGAGCATCCGATGCAGTGGGACCAGTTTCGGGAAGTAGGCGAAGTTGTTGGACCAGGGACGTGAGCTCCACAAGCTGTGACACCATCATCACAATGGCACGGTTGGAGGCAGAGATCTGGTCCTACTGGTGACCTAACAAAATGTCCTACTGAGCAATCACAGGCCAAAGGTTAATGTCCTCATCTGGAAACATCCTGGCTAGATTGTTCTGTCAAAGATGAGACCAGAGATCCAAGTGCAGAGGCAAAGTAACAGAGTATTAGTAATCAAGCTGAGCTAGCGAAGCATGATGGAGACCCGGCACCAACTGCAGCATGGAGATGGAAGGTGTGTTCATAGGCTTGTGTGCATTGTGGTAGTGTGGAGTGCAGTTCCACGAGGAATCCTCTGGAGGATAGTGTGCAATCAATCCGGGCACTATGGTGAAGACTGGCAATCAATACAGAAAACATGCAACAGGACCGACTAGGGCAGAGAGAGAGTGGTGAGTAACTAAACACATAACAACAACCTAGAAATGAACACGAAATAGTGTGGGGTAAATATGGGCAGAAAACAAATAATGGCCAGATGCCGCTCCCTATCTAAAAGTTGGCATGATCAGCATTCCCATGGAAACAACCAGGGTTCCCATGGAAACGCTGATTTCTCATGCCAGCAGAACCTGAAACACATCAAGAAAATGTAAACACAATGGAACAAACCGGCGGACTCACCGAGACCATGGCAGATGTAATGGATGGAAACGTGCACTGATTCACTTTTTCTTTAGTCTAGTTTTCATAAATGCACTTAAAAATGCCAAACATTTTGAGTATTCGAGAAACCTGTTTGAAAATAATCATTCTTTTTGCAATTCTGTTTGGTGATGCAAAAAATGTTTCAGATTGAATCACTATGTCCTCTGTGTTTGCTTATGAACTAAACTCCAAAACACATGTTGTACTTAAGACATAAAAAAGTTTAAATCGCCTTCTGTGTGTGGACAAAAAGCTCACCATCATTTCTCTCCCAGTCAATCCCCTTCTCTTTGCTTTTCCCAGTATTCCTTATGGATGTGCATGAGTGTGTGTGTGTGTGTGGGGGGGGGCATGTTTATGTGGTTTACGAGGACAATTTTTTAGCTTACAAACTGGTAATTACAAGGGTATTATGATATAAATGTGGTTTATGAGGACATTTCTAGTGTCCCCATAATTTTAATAGCTTAAAAAACATATTAAACAATGTTTTATTGAAAATGTAAAAATGCAGAAAGTTTTTTGTGAGGTTAGGTTTAGGACTTGTTTTAGGATTAGGGGATAGAATCTATAGTTTGTACAGTATAAAACTCATTATGTCTATGGAAAGTCCTCATAATGATAGGTAGACCAACGTTTGTGTGTGTGTGTGTGTGTGTGTGTGTGTGTGGACATCAATAAGGTGAATGGAGAGCTGTTTGACGTTAATGACACCAAAATAAACTCGGCAAATTTGCAGTATGTCGAGAAACACTTGCAGAGGGTCTGCGTGTTAGTACCACAATGAGGGAGTGAGATGGCTCACTGCGCTGTCTTGTAGGGATGAATCATATCTAATTCTCTCTGCTCTCCAGACAGATGATGGAAATGAATATCATGTCTTCATTCTCACGCCTCTGAGAACCCCCATCGCCTGGCTTTGTCTTTTATGTAACAGCCGTGTGAGACTCAAACCTGCATTGGAGGTTGTGTGATAGGGGGTCTGTGACCAAAAGGGGCTTTGCAATCAGGCATTAGTGCCCCCCCCCCACCCTTTCCAAGAGCTATGTGGTGCCTTTGAGCCACTCTTTGCCTCATTAGATCACACAGATCTAGGCAGGTGCAATCACTTTTACAGCAGCTGGGAGAACAGCATCTATCAGCAGTGCACTGATGACCCTGTGACCCAGTCACATCAGAACCACTGAAGCAATTCATCACTCATATTGGCAGCTTCAAAGAGAACCGTCCTGCAGAGGGGCAATGAGATTATCTCCTTCATACTAAATTTCCTTAACGTACCTGACATGTCCTCTGAACTGCATTTATTGCTCCTCGTGTTTCTTGTTTACATGTTTATGGTCAGTTGTCATTTTCATTGCTTTGCACATATTGTGCTAGGTTCTAGTGGAGTACAGTTTGTTTTTCCCCCTCACTTGGTCTGTAATGAGGTGAATAACAACAAAACCACTTGACTCAACTAGACTGAGTGTTTGGTGATTTTACAGAGTTGAGAATGTGACTTTCCAAATGACAAAATATTTAAATGTTCAATACGGTTCAGTTCAGTTTTCATTCATTTCACACTTGTTAGGCCAATGCTTGATCTGAGAAAACCAAATGAGTAAAAAATAAACAGATACATTACTGTAAATGTCGTCTAAGCAGTGTACCAGAAGAAGGAAACAAGGTTTTTTTTTTCAGACAATTGACAAACCATTTCATATTATTTAATACAAGCTTATAGAATAATGCTTTTTAAATGTGGTTTATTGACTATTTGAAATATTTTTCAATACTGAAAAGTTTGTCTCCATATTTTGAAAATGAGACAAGTTGAACATTAGAGACAGAGCAATATATTTTTTTGCTTTTACTGGAATAATAATTCAAATTTACAGCTAATTTAATCAGATCCATTAAGACCAAAGGGCCGTTCAGACCAAATTCGTACTTGCGCTGAAAAATAGCTAGATGCAGAATAATGAAAAGAGCAGATGCTTTTTTTAAAGTTATTTTTAACTTGACAAGGCGTCTAAAAAGATACTAAACAGTAAAGACATAAAAAAAACAATTGGCAAAACAGCTCAAACTGACACTAACGCGTTCGGTGTGAACGACCCCTACGTGCTGAATTTTGTGAAAATACATGTCGTGTCGCTGTCCATGGTGCTGATCTCACTGACCTCGGAAAATGGAACATAGAAGCAAACCAGCCAGTTGCATAAGCTTACATTTGTCTTGTGTTACACGCCAGCTGCAAATATATCGAGCTTCACGACTATTTTTAGTCTCGAAGCATCAAATTTTGTGCGTATTCACGTCAGCTCTCTGACTGACGCAAAGCTTGTGTCCACGAATGAACTTCCCAATACCACACACACACTTCAAACCTCTGTTAAGGCAGTTTTACGTGCACCAAATGCCACATAAAATGGTCATGCTTCAAGTTTTTGTAACGAAAAATGAGAGAACGGATATAGCAACACATTTGTTTGCAAAAATCTTCTGTTCTCCTTCTAACGTCAACTAAATCTTCAGTGACCAGCTTTCCCATTTAGAAGAACCTCAGTGAATTACCACCAGACAATATTCAGAAGAATCCGAATTGCGGTGCTGTTTACACCGCAATGACTATAAAGCGAACAGCTGCAGCCACATGAACATCATTCCTCCGCTAAAACATCAGCCTTAGCTCCAAAAAATCACACCTAAAACGAGCAGCTTCTTCATCACATGGTTACATTTTTGTTTTATATTCGCTTGCATGGTACACAACATCTAAAAACATTGCTCTGTAAAAATGAGGTTAAATGTAAATGTTAAAAAGACAGTGTAAGAAAGTGTTACGATATTATATAAAAAGATATAGGACTTCTGCTTCTAATTCTGAGCACTGATGCTCAGCTGAGAACGTTAGTATCCACTGTCTTTATATAGCCTGAGTTGAGTTATAATAATTATAGCAATTATAATTACACGATTAATTAAAGAACTTAAGTATATATTTAAGTAAATATAAATATGGCCCACAGCTGAAGAGAAACACTTGCAATAGAGTATCCCAAAACAGTCTCACCTTTAATCTTCTGTCTTCACTCCATCAGAGCGGTTGATTTTCGCCCGAGAATCCAGCTGCTGTCTGCCGATCCCCGTGTCTTACATCCCCCACATCATCTCTCCTCCTGCGACCGAGAGTTTGGGAGACTCTGTGGGGGCGTGGAGTGGGCAGTGAGCTGATGCGAGTCTCCCACGATCCCGCACAGACTCACTGAGGTCCAGCTTTACGGAACAAACCACTGCTCGCACGCTCATGAGTTTTCCATCAGGGGGGAACTTTTGTTATTTTAATTGAATTATTATTTCTTTCTCTTTTTTTCTACACCCCAGTGTGTGTATCATGATGGTGTGGTGATATAGATTTGCTGCAGGGCATCATAACATTTATATTGTAAATTGCATATGTGTATATACTATATACATATATATATATATACATAATGTAAAATATAAATGTTATGATGCCCTGCAGCAAATCTATATCACCACACCATCATGATACACACACTGGGGTGTAGAAAAAAAGAGAAAGAAATAATATGTATACACTGATCAGCCACAACAATAAAACCACTTCTATCAGGAAGACTTGCAGACTTGAGTGAAATTTAAGATGACATTTATTTGATGAATATAAAACAGAAAAGTAATGTCTCTCTTTGGCGTAGGCCCTGGCTGGCGGTCCGAAGAAGTTGTACTCGGAACCGTCATATCCTGCCGGAGATAGGAAGTAGGGGTGAGGAGCCTACCCCCGTGCAGGACGGGACTCAACTGGTGGTGGTGGGGTGGTGGAGGTTGCCATGTTAGCACACTGAAACAGCAATGTGATAGATTGTGAGCAGACTTATAAAGCAATGGCTTACATGTGATTGGCTGTGAATTACCCAGCTAATGGTGCGATGATGCACAGCTGCTAGTCTTCCCGCTAGAACTACGCTGCGCTTACATTGACATGTGAAGTGAATAACATTTATTATCTTGTTACAATGGCACCTGTCCTGGGGTGTGATGTATTAGGCAGCAAGTGAACAGTCAGTTCTTGAATTTCTTGTGTTGGATGCAGGAAAAATGTGCAAGCTTAAGGATCTGAGCGACTTTGACAAGGGCCAAATTGTGATGGCTTGACGACTGGGTCAGAGCATCTGCATAAACGGCATGTCTTGTGGGGTGTTCCCAGTATGCAATGGTTATACCTACCAAGGAAGGACAACCTGTGCTCCGGCGACAGGATCATGGTCGCCCAAGGCTCATTGAATCACGTGGGGAGCAAAGGCTAGCCCATCTGGTCCGATCCCACAGAAGAGCTACTGTAGCACAAATTCCTAAAAAACGTAATGCTGGCCATGATAGAAAGGTGTCAGAACACACAGTGCATTGCAGCTTGCTGTGTATCTGCAGACCGGTAAGAGGACCCCTGTCCACCACTGAAAGCACCTATAATTGACACATGAGTGTCAGAACTGGACCATGGAGCAATGGCAGAAGGTGACCTGGTCTGATGAATCATGTTTTCTTTTAGATCATTTGGACGGCCAGGTGCATGTGCGTTGTTTACCTGGGGAAGAGATGGCAGCAGGATGCACTATGGGAAGAAAGCAGGGTCCTGGGTCCTGGCTTTTATGTGGATGCTACTTTGAAACCATTAAAGAAGGGTTTAAGGAACATGACAAAGAGTTCAAAATGTTGATTTGGCCTCCATATTCCCCAGAACTCAATCCGATTGAGCATCTTTGGGATGTGCTGGACCAACAAGTCCAATCCATGGAGGCACCACCTCAGAACTTACAGGACTTGAAGGATCTGCTGCTAACGTCTTGGTGCCAGATACCACAGGACACCTTCAGAGGTCTTGTGGAGTCCATGCCTCAATGGGTCAAAGCTGTTTTGGCGGCACAAGTGGGACCTACACGATATTAGGCTGGTGGTTTTAATGTTGTGGCTGATCGTCTATTATGTGTGTGTATATATATATATATATATATATATATATATATATATATATATGTGTGTGTGTGTGTGTGTGTGTATATATATATATATATATATATATATATATATATATATATACACACACACACACACACACACACACACACACACACACACACACACACACACACACACCAAATATACTGTGTATATATTACCGAATTGGTGCAAACTCCCCAAAGCTTTGTCCACATATATATATCTTTGGTACAAATATCTAGTAAAAGAACAGTTTTCATATTATATATTCAGAATACTTTGTAATGTTTTTCTTTTCCTAAAATATGTCACTACCAAAACATAGAAATTCACCAAAATAAATAGGATTATATTTATATATTAAGAATTTGTTTCCATTTCCCCTTTAAACAAAATTTTTATTAATTCTTCTAAAAGATTTTTATAGCCAAATAATAAAAAATGACATTTGTAACTAATTGCAAAGCAAATGAGTGTAAAATACATACACAGCATGTTTGAAAGGTTGTGTCATATTCCCTAAAATATTTGCATAATCTTGAAAATATTTCAAACATGTTTTATGATATATAAAATGTAGTGATTAATTCTTAAAGATATAACAATTGTTTCTATCATCCGTATTTGAAAGGAAATCAAGTGATTTCAGTTTTAAAAAAAATAAAAGCCATAATATTAGTATTAAACCTCAGCTGTCTGACTTTCTGAGCACTTTGTTCACAAATGTTTCAAAGTCCGTAACAAAACCAAAAGATCCACCATCTCAAAGAAAAATGCAACCAGAAAGTGAGACGGCATCTCTGTCCATCATGGCTGTATTGTGAGTAGTTAGATCCCGTTTTTTGAAAGAAATGTCCTCCAATCCAAAGACTAATAAATCAGTGTGTAAATTGTGTCACTACCGAAACACATATTCTGTGCAATTTAGAAAAAGGGTTTAATCTAAAATAAGGATTTTATGTATGTTAACTGTTCAAAGCTTAAGACTGTTTCCTTAAAACATTTGTTACTACCGAAATAATCACGTCATAATCAAAACTTTATCATACTGTGTATATGTATATGCTTCGGTAGTGACAATTTTATCTAATTTTGAGCATAACTCAAAAGTGTTTTTCAAAAAAGGGTTTTTGGGGTTTTAATCTTAAATGTTATGTTTTATGTTGGTGCAACTGTTTAAAGCTTGTAATTATATTCTTAAAATGAGACGTTGAAGATTATCACTTCTTAAAATAATCATGTCACTACTGAAACATTATTATATGTTTTGGTAGTGACCGTTTCAGTAGTGACAATTTTAGCTCATTTTAGCTTATGATAATTAGGAAATGATCATGTTTTTTAAACAGCTGTACCTACAGAATATTTTAATTAAAACCCAATAAAGTTGATTTAATTACAGAGAATATGTGTTTTGGTAGTGACAATTCTTAATGTTACACATTCATTTTTTCAGATTTTAGAGCACATTTACTTAAAAATTATGGGTTCAAACTACTCACCATACAACCATGATGTTCAAAGATGCAATATCACTTCCTGGTCAAAAATGAAGGGGTGTGGCTAAAATCAAGCTTAGCCAATGGACTAAACCATATTGTGTTTTGGTAGTGACATAAAAATAAGGGACAGAATTTTTAAATACATTTCAATTATTTAAAAATTAAACCATCAATAGAATCTGAACATTTTCCTTTAACTTTAAAAGTAATTAAAACGAACATTGAATTTTCTTTTTAAAATAAGTATTTTTTTGATATGTTGAAATTTAAGGGTGATAGTTTGGGACAGCCACCTTCTAATAGAAGCCTTGGGTTTTAATAGATCATAACATATTCTTATGACATATCTAATATTTTAATTTCTATATGTATTTTTTAATAGTTATTTTTATTGTGGGACCGCAGTTTGCTCCAATTCGGTAGAATGGCTTATATAAATTGGTTTCAGTAACGTCACTTTTTCCCTGCAGTCGCCATATTTGGGACCATCAGCAGGAGGAAACAATGGAGAAAAAACATCCATAAATTATATAAAAAATCTCAAAAAATGCCTTTGATCCATGCCAAGTCCCTGGAAAGGTGTATTCATGTCTGAGGACTGCACAAATATTGCCAAATGTAACTTTCGTGGGCATTTAAATATTTTATCCACAATTCATTTGTATCAGAGTCGATTATGTAAAAAATATAATTGACAAGTGTACAGATAACTGACATGTCTGAATAAAATTCCCTGCTCTCCCCCTTCATCGCTGCTTGACTTTGTTGAAATGAAGCCTTATCACTTGAAAGAAAAATTACAATTTGGCTATGCAAATAAACAGCAATTTTACCTTTTCAAGATTTATAAATGGAAACAAAAATGTTGCTGACTTTTGCCGCATCCTACAGAACAGTGCACTGAACGTAAACTGACTTTTGGTCACAAATTTGGCAGCATGGTCATACAGTGACGTCACATGAAACAGGTCAATACACACACACCAAATATATAGTGTATATATATATATATACGTATATATATGTGTGTGTGTGTGTGTGTGTGTGTGTGTGTGTGTGTGTGTGTGTGTGTGTGTGTGTGTGAACAATAAAATTAGTTTAACATGATAATAATAATGGATTGATTAATAAATGGACCAGATTTGGCTCCACATGTAGATTTGATGCCATGAACATTCAAGCAATGAGTGTGTACCTGCGCTGTGCAGATTTCTCTGTGACATTTCTGTGCAGGTGAGTTGAGTTCATTTCTGGAAAGTACCTGTCATTTCATGTTCTAGACCTAGTCTTTCAGTCCTAACTGTGAATTTTAGCTCAAGCAAACATTTATACTGAAATATACTGAAACACACATTTTGCATTGGTGCATATCCTGTCTTATCATAATTCTGGAAAATTGCTTTACACCTTTTTTTAATTATAATTTTTTTTTTTTCAATTTGGGGGCTAAATATATATCAATGCCCTCTGAAAGAAAGCAGGGGGTGTGAAACAATTCTCAGACTGCATAAATACTAATTCAGTGACTATAGCTATTTTGAACACAGTTTCTATGGCAACTGATTCAGTGGATTCAGACAGAAGCGTTCCCACGGTGACATGCACATGCTGCAGGACTGGAGAGAGAGAGGGGGGGAATGAGGGACGGAGGAGGAAAGAGAGGGAGTGAGAAATTGTTGTAGTGACTGGGCTCTTGCTCTCCAGGTTTAGATATAAATTAGAGCTTTAATGCCATGTCCCAATATTTCAATTAATGCTTAGCTTTTTAAACGATCAGTTGTTAAAATTAGATTACAGTTTTGAAATTAGTACATTTCTATTTTCTCTCTCTCTCATACACACACACACAATCATATTTCTGCTTATGATGGAGGAGGCTGTGAGTCAGAAATATCACATTTAGTTTTTGTTATTTTTTTAACAAATACAGATTTTGCTCGAATGTAACTCTTTCTCGCTTTCTAGAAAAGCCTTTTATTGCCATGACCAGCTTCATTAAGTTAAGTCAAGTCATTTTTATTTGTATAGCACTTTTCACAACACACATCCTTTCAAAGCAGCTTTACAGAAAATGATGCTTTAATGTCTTAAAGTCATCATTGAGCAGTTAAATGAAAACGTGACTGTTAATATGCTTTAAAAATTATTTGTCTTTAAGCCCCCTGTGAGGAAGACAAAGGCGACTGTGGGAAGGAACCTAAAACTCCATGAGATGTTAGATAACGGAGGAAAAATCCTTGGGAGAAACCAGGCTCAGCTGGGGGAGCCAGTTTTCCTGTGGCAATAAAGCATGAATATAATGCCAATATTAGTTACATATCTGTGTCTAGTAGCCTGCAGTTCATGTATTAACTGAGTAGATGTTGCTGGGCAATGTTTAAAACTAAAGGATAGTGACTGAAAAGAAAGATTAAAGATTAAAGGAATAGTTCCCCCCAAAATTGAAATGTTCTCATTTACGCACCCTCATGTCATCCCAGATGTGTATGACTTTCATTGTTCTGCTGAACACAAACAAAGATTTTTAGAAGAATATCTCAGCTCTGCAGGTCACAATGCTATTGAATGGTGACCAAAACTTTGAAGCTCTAAAAAGCACATAAAGGCAGCAGAAAAGTAATCCATAAAGTAATCGATTACACTTCCTAGCACCATCTAGCGCTCTGTGCGTGTATCAAGCACTAGGAAATGCAATCGAGCTTGACATCATGATTGTGCCTAGAGAATTCAATGGGAAGATGTGCAGTGAAAAGGAGTTATATTTTAGTCTGTTCCCACTCATAATTAATTATATTGCTTTTGAAGACATGGATTAAACCACTGGAGTTATATGGATTATGTTTTTATATTTATGGAGCTTCAATGTTTTGGTCACCATTTGCTTGCTGAGATATTCTTCTAAAAATCTTTTTGTTCTGCAGAAGAAAGGAAGTCATACACATCTAGGATGGCATGAGTGTGTGTAAATGATGAGAGAATTTTCATTTTTGTTTGAACTATTTCTTTGAAGTCCATCCCGAATTGACGGTGGAAGTGCACGTAGATGCGGTGTCCTTTTTTATTTGGCTGATGAAGGCTATAGTTGGCATTTATCATTAGAACTGAAGAAAATGGAACTGCATTGATCATTAATATTGATACTTTTTCTGATATTTATACGTTATCCTCCATCAGAGCTGTTCAATTTTTTTTGGAGTTGTTTTGTTTTTGTATGACTCACTATTACTGGGATGCATATAAAATTACCAATGCACAGAAGCCGAACTATAAGTGGTCGCCAACAAGTTTACAGCAGGAAGTCAGCAGTGGACTGAAACAAAGATGTAGATGTTTATTTGGCATGCTATTTTACTGCTCAATTGTAATTTAGTAAAATCTGAATTTCCATTAAAACCATCTGTGTCTAACATACATGGATTACCCAATAAATGCTTTAAGCAAATAATTGAAATGATAAATAAAGATGAATTTCGTCGCACATCTTTCTGTGAGTGAACAAGCCGTGTTTGTTATGCTAATGTTACATTTATGCCAAAATAAATAGACAAAAACATGTAGCAAAATGTCAAATATTTACATCGATTTGCCCAATATGTCTGTTTTAACAGCTAAATAGATGCATGTAATAGTGCTCAGATAAATGAGTGAATTTATGATCAATGCAAAATAAATAAAATAATATATTTGTCAAATAAAGCTGATCTCTGGTAATTGTGTCTGAGATGATGGCTGGTAGGGGTACGGCATCTCACTTTCTCTGTGGAGATTATTGGGATCAGTAAAGGAGAAAAGCTCACTCCATCACGCGTTCAGCCGACCCCTCTGTTCCCTGTGAGTGTCTCATGATCTGAAATCAGACTGATGTTTATTACACATTAATAACATTTTAATTGACTTCTGCAGGAGTGCTAATAAAACGGTCTCATGAAGTCTACAGTGATCACAAATATATTTGAACACTGAAGCCACACTGTGAAATGCATGAATGTGATTGCAATATCAAACCAAGTGCCATTTATAGCAAAGGATGATAGCACAAGCACACTTTTCTAATAAAACAAGTTATTAAAATAAATGGTTTAAATGATATAAACTGTTGTATGTCCAGAGTTAATGTGATGAACTACTGTACACCTGTGTGAACTTTAGGGTAATTGACTTCATGCACAAAAATCTCTTTGACACCTTGGTTTAAAGGCAATGCAATTATGGCTCCAAATAGTGAAGTTAGTTCTGATACAAGGTCTAGCATCATGTATACTGATGCCACATTCAGACATTTTTAAGTGTGAAATAAGCATCCAAATACTTCCTTGAGTCACAGTATAAACAATGTTTACCGGCTCATTCTGTTCTATCCTATTTTATTCTATTCAGCTATCCATATGTGTTTGTGGTTTTTAATTTTTTTTATCAGATATACTTGATTAAAAAAAGCTCATTAATGGTATGAAATCTTTAGGAAAGAAATAAAGAACAACAAAAAATAATCCAATGTGAATATGAGTGTACTGTTTCTAATTCAAAATCTTGTATGTGCCAAACATACATTACACACAGAATATTTTATTTTGGTATGAAAGATGATTAATTCAGTGGACAGTTATCTGTCACATGTTGTCAGCATCCCATCAGGTGTTTGTTTGACCCCTGACACTGTACAGATGTATGCAGAAATATCAGCTGTCTTTCTTCACTTGTATGTTTGCCAGTTCCCCTTCAGGTAGGTGAGGAGTACATGCTGACATTCAAGCAGGAGTTTGGAGGAGCCATGAAGACACTTCCATTTTACATCCATCCAGCACCCAAGAAAGGTCAGTTTAAGGTTTAGGAGAAGCTCTGTACTGGCATCTTTTATACATTCTACATTTCTGTAACTCTAATCTAAACACACACACACACACACACACACACACACACGCACACACATGTTGGTCTCTCCATAGACATAATGATTTTTATACTGTACAAACTATAGATTCTATCCCCTAATCCTAACCCTCACAAAAAAACTTTCTGCATTTTTACATTTTCAATAAAACATTGTTTAATATGATTTTTAAGCTATTTAAATTATGGGGACACTAGAAATGTCCTCATAAACCGCATTTATAGCATAATACCCTTAATTACCAGTTTGTAACCTATTTTTTTTCCCTCGTAAACCACATAAACAAGCCCACACACACACACACACACACACACAGACAGGTGCTTGCTAGGTAAAACTGCTTTGGCTTGCAGAATGCAGCTGTTTTTGAAACTAATATTTAAGTGCAAAATTTCAGACTGTTCACATTTAATTGTTCCATGCTGAGTTTTCTTTTTTGCCTTTTGCATTTTTATTAGATACAGTGGAGTGACAGAAAATTATTGTGGAAAGTAGAGATGTGCAAAACTACAAACTTTTACAACTGACTAGTCGGGGTGAAGGATAAGAAAATGTATAATTAGGCTCCATTATGTTCACCTGACCCAGATCAAACGCATTTCAGAGGGATATACGGACATTAAGTGCAGCACTTCAACATGGTGGCTAACGAATATTCAACGAATAAACAGGCTAAATAACTAAAACATCTTACTGCACAAAACTGTCAAGAAAGAAACAAGAAAGTCTCCAAAACAGAGAGACGCAAAACCGCTTATGCGCATCCTGAACGCTGAATGACACGCTTCAACGTAACCGGATTGATTTAGGGTGATCCTCGCTGCACATTCAAAAGGTCAGAACTGCAAGATAATATTGCGGGAAAATATCAAGCTCATGACATCAAGCAGTTTAAACCTATTTAAGCAGTGTCAGACAAAATCAGCAAAAGACTTCAATCTCTCCATAACACCTCACCTCACAAATAAAGAAGTATTACTCACAGAAGAGGATTTAACTTCTGATAGGGATGGTCTTGAAACGTATACTTCATTCAGTGCTTTGCTTTAACAACATTGCAAAAATTAGACTAAACCTAAAGCATTAAAGTGGCGGAACTTCCAACAGAGGGTTTTACTGGGCTGACGGTTATTCACTGTTAAACACAGCAAGATATAATTTACATTTATGCATTTGGCAGACGCTTTTATCCAAAGCGACTTACAGTGCACTTATTACAGGGACAATCCCCCCGGAGCAACCTGGAGTTAAGTGCCTTGCTCAAGGACACAATGGTGGAGGCTGTGGGGATCGAACCTAGAACCTTCTGATTACCAGTTCAGTGCTTTAGCCCACTACGCCACCATCACGCCAATATATTCATGTAAAAATTCTCTCAAAGTTGCATCTCTCAATTAATTTAAGAAATGCATCTCTATTTAACAAAACCACCACCAATAAAATATCATTTTTTGTACAGTAGTTGACCCCACTATCTAGTAAGTTGCTAGATGACTAGTTGATTAGTCGACCACCCTGGCACATCCATAATGGAAGCGAGGTTCAACGTGTCTAGAGCATGTGGTTTTTCATGTTTTCTGAAGAAAATGTAAGTGGTCTAGCAAAACTCACCACCACTATAGTAGAAAACTACTTGGTGGTTGTTTACTGGCCCAAGCCAAAAGAGTACACCAATAAGTCTCTGTGATATTCGGATCCCTATATATTACTCAAGTCCCTCCTTCATTGCAAATCTATGGATTTTTTATTTATAAATTTTCCTATCTGATATTCTCCCATGGGTTTTAGGAATATGTGCATTGTTTTGGAGATGTGTGATTAGCATTTACTGTAAAAGTTATTTTGACGAACAGATGTTGAGCGTTATTCTGACAAATACCAAAACATTTTTGACTTCTGACAATAGCTTGGAAGGGAAGCCAGGTGGGTGTACTCATGAAGATCTGCAAAGAAGGTTTTATCTGTATCTCTGCATCTGTGTTTTCTCCTGTATCTCTGTACTAAGGCTGGGCTATACAGCCCATATATATATATATATATTCCCTTTTGAAAATATTCGACATACAGTATATATATTTATATAAATGTGTGTGTGTGTGTGTGTGTGTGTGTGTGTGTGTGTTTATTTTTATTTTTTTTTGACGTTGTGGGGACATTTTGTCGGTCACCATGAGGAAAACCGCTTATAAATCATACTAAATGTAAAACTGCAGAAAGTTTCTGTGAGTGTTAGGGGATAGAATATAAAGTTTCTACAGTATAAAAACTATTATGTCTATGGAAAGTCCCCATAAAACATGGAAACCCAACATGTGTGTGTGTGTGTGTGTGTGTGTGTTTTAGTTTTTTAATCAGATGAACTATTATTTCAAGTACTGTAGATTCAAAATGTTTAATACAAGAAGCAAAATACAGTAAAAAAAATTTAATAAAATAAAAATTTGTTATTTTTCTAGTATGCACCAATATAACAATAAATAGCATGGACTAAAAACAAAATGTTTTTAATTTGAGTTTGTTTTGAGCAGAAACTGTATATTTCGTTCCAATTCCGGTGTTACGCAGGCTCCTTCCCAATTGGCCACTGGTTAGAACTAAATAAAAGAATGGTTAATAACGTTGCATTGTTACCAGATCTCTCAAGAATAACAACAACCTGGTTATATATCACCTAAAATAAGTTAAAATATAAGCACATATTTTTTTTCCCCATATGGGGGAATTATCAGCATAGAAATCATAGTGAGCATATTATACATGTTGCCTATATAAAATAACGTCTTTTCAATAACTGTATTCTTAATGTTAAATATATCCTAAAAAATATTTGAAATAGTCATCTGGCAATCAAAAATCAATGAACTGCTTAAGTTTAACACTGCAATGGCACATTTGGACTAAATGTCCAAATTATTTTATTTTCATAATTTAATAATTGTTTAATTATTTTATTTTAATTATTTGTTTTTATTACAGATCTGCTTCTCAATTAAAACCCATCAGCATCCAATCTGTATTATTGCATCATACCTAATAATATTTAAGACTTGAATACAATGTAGAAATGTTCTTTTTACCTCACTATTTTTCATGGATTACATTTAGACTTTCAGCAGTTGCTTTTATCCAAAGTGACTTACAAATGTGGAGCATAGCAAGCAATTTGCTCTAGCGCAGAAGATAGAGACAGAGAAAGATTTTGTTTTTTTGGACAGTAAGTGCAAGTTCAATAGTAAGTGCAATTAGTGTGGCATGGATTAATCATGCATGTATATGTAGTAATTATAAATAGTTGCCAAAAAGTTTTCAGCATGTCACAGAAGGCGACATCCACATTAAGCATCTTTGCCATTAAGGCAAAGAAATGTGTGATGCAGCAATTTCCTTCAGGATCATAGCACATGCTTATCATGCTCTACTAAAAATAGCGAAGCCCTGTTTTTGGACAACAGGAAGTGGTGTAATTGTGAAAATTTACTGAGATAAACCCTTTGGTCTTTGATTTCATGAACAAAAAAACATCGGAGCGGAATTAACCGGTTATTAACCGGTTACAAGCATTTAAATCTAAAGTTTTTGGAGGGGACGCTGTTAAGGAGGGACCGCTGTTGAGCAAGACATGGAGTAAGACACGTTTTAACAGAGCTACTATGGAACCTTAAAATTAATAATTTAATTTTACGACAGCATTCAAAGTCCGAAACCTTATGGTAACCACTACGCTCACCGCAAAGAAACATAAAACAGATGCCGGACTAGTATCACCTACGATACAAGGTCTGAAGCCTTGGGACAGTGTGCCTCATGCAACCCCAGCCAACCTGCTTCTTCTACAGGGTGGCTTGAAGATATATACATGGATTTTGAAATGATAAAAGCGGACATTCTCTCTTCTCTGAGGTCAGATATATCATCTGTAATAAAGCAAGAGCTGAAGAGTGTGCTAGCTGAAAATTTTGACACAATAAAAAGTGAGCTACAGGTAGTGACGGCTGAAACTGCGAGCAATGCTACTCTACATTCTCTGAAATTGAGCAAATAAAAGAGAACATTAAGGATGTTGAAGAGGGGCGCTCAACGTGGTCAGATGAAGTGGTCACTCTCCAGGCCACAGAAACTAAACTTAAAAACCAAGTGGAAGATTTGAAAGAAAAATGTGAGGATATGGAAGGACAGATGAGGGAATATCTGTATTATGGGGGTCCCTGAACAACCAGGAGCAAGTTCACCCACAGCATTAACCAAACTGCTGAGAGAGATGCTGCAAATGGACAGGGGTGTGAAAATGGACCGTTCACACCACAGCCTTGCACCGAAGAAGCCGGAAGATAAACCCTGTGTCATCACTGCAAAGCTGCAACACGATGTGATTCCATGGAGATTTTAAGAAAAGCCAGAGATCGAGCGCCGCTCAGCTACAACGGAAACCAAATTGCCATCTTCCCCGACTACACAGCCAGCGTTGCAGGGCAGCCTTAGATGCATAGCCTTCATCGATGTCAGAAAACACTTCAGGGATGGCAAGGTGTCCGGTACGGCCTGCTTTTCCCTGTCAGACTCAGAATCTCACATAACGGAGAAGTTAAGGAGTTACGCATCTGAGGCAATGGACTATGTGAAGAGGAAAATTATCCCAGAGACACAGATTGATGCCTGCCAAGCATATGCCAAATCTTTGAGGAAAGGGACGTTGCTTGATAAGTATTTGAATACATCATCTCAACTGACCATTATAATAATAGACTTTAGCCCAGTGCTGGATAAGACAATACAGCATTGAGTACAAAACAAGGGTGGAGGAGAGTGTGGGCTTAGCGGGCATGTGTAAATGTGTGCACATGCAAATTATTCTGTGTGGCTTAGATTTACACATGGTATAAGAAGACTGCATAACTCCATAGAAATGTACATGTTTATTTAAATTTCTTTAAATAAGCAGATTCGTTCTGACCAATGCTTTATATTCACCTCTCCACCCAGCCTTAGTTATCATACCCATAGTGTAAAATCTAAGTGTCTTGCATGTAGTGACTATGAGCACAGTTAAGGACTCTACACAGTTAAGGATGAATTGCTATGATTTACCATGCTGTCGTAGCCATATACCCATTTCTTGTTTTGATGGTTCTGTTGGAGCCTGTGTGGAGGTATATTCGACAACCTTTTGTCCATATCTTGATCTGAAGCACAGGCAATTACTGGCACACAAAACAGTCCTGGTAGCTACTTATTGGGATATACAGGACTGATTTTATAGCTGCCTGTTCTTCTTGTGCAGCTTGGGACCAGGTCCCTAAAATACCTAGATACATCTATGTTATTGAGTTCTAAGCGTATTCTCTTTAGTTCTGCCAATGCAGGTCCCACTGTTCTCCTGGGACCTTTCAGTGTTAAGTAAAGTGGTGAGAAAAGGTTTTTCTTGCTAGTATGTTAGCTTTGAGAATTGAAACATCTATGTACTTCATACAGCTGCTTTTTTCCCCTTTCCTGCAAGAAACTCACCTGTTTGACGTAGAGCATGAGAAACTAGAGATCATGGGCAGATAAAGTGTATTTCTCTTCTCATCCATCTGGGAGAACGAAAGGAGTATCTATTTTGATACACAGACAAGTACATTTTACCTATTTAACTTATAAAGATACAGATACAGAAGATACTAAATGACTCTATTGGTGATGTAGATGTCTCGTGAATGTTTATCTGCCAAATGAAGATAAGCCTGATTTTATTAGAATAATTTTTAATGCAATAACACAGCATAGTTCTGTAATATTATAATAGGGGGAGATTTAAATTGTATTATGTCACTGTGTATGGATAGACAACCTATTTCCAAAACCCAACTCTCCCGAGTAGGTAAGATGCTAAAATTCCAATCTGCTGAGCTAGGACTGGAGGATATATGGAGAAGCAAATATCCAAATTGTAGAGACTTTACTTTTTACTCCCATAGACATGCATCCTACTCTAGAATAGAGTATTTTTTCACTCACAAGGCTGAGGTTCACAGAATAGCTGATATGAAGATATTGCCTTTGACAGTCTTAGACCATACACCCATGGAATTGATAACACACACATATTTGCAATTTTGCGAAACAGAAATGGATCATGAAATGAATCTAATGATGCAGTCTTTGTTTGACCATTAAAGGAAATGTAATGGTCAAATAAAAAGCAGATTTAAATAACTGTGGTATATACAATGTAGCTTAAATTTATTTCCCCATAAAAATCATCACGAGCATATCCCAATACTGTACTAGTGTGTTCACCTGTATATCTGCACCTGTGTGTTATCCTGCATGTCCGTTTGATTTTTTTCAGACTGGAGGCACTTTCTGAAAGAGTTGCGTGTGAGAGAGAAGTGACAGTGAGTCTGTCTGATACTTTTATTGGCTCTTACACTCTAACACTAGACACTGGGTTGCAGTGCAGTCACGCAGAGACAGACAAATCCCCCCCAGTACAGCAAATACACATTTGTAAATTTGCTCTTTTTAAAGAAGAGATAAAGGAGCAGGTGAGGCTGATGTGCTTATGAATGAGTGTGTACAGACGAGCCGTTCGAGCAGTCCTGCGCTTCACTCTCTGACTCATTGCTGTCTCAGGGGAAATCAGAGAGACAGCTCTCAGCAGCGCTGCACACATCTCCAAAATGAAAGGATGGAGAGAAAGAGACATAGAAAGATGAGAGAGAGAGAGGGATGAAGGTTTAGTCTAGAAGTGTGTCTGTCACAAGAGGAGTGATGAGTTTATTTTTAGTCTTTTTGTATCAAAGAATCAATAGGGAAGCTGCGATCAGAGTAGATGTTTTTATGGAAGTGCACTGAAGGGTGTTGCTGATGTCATTTTCTTCTGTTACAAACACCTTTGCTTACGTTGTTATAGAAAGTCCAGCTGTTCCAAAACAACCCAAATAGCCACGAGTGGACAAAGAGGAGATCATACGTATATTGGAGGGTCATAAACATGCACACATTGTTTTTCCATCACGGTGGAGACTTTCCATTGACTTCTATTGTATTCAAAACAAGCTAATGTTACTTTCTGTCCCCTAACCTTCTCAGAGACCCCTCTGCATTTATAGATTTTAATTAAACATTATTTTGTATGTTTATTAAGCCGTTTTCCTTGTGGGGGGGCCGGTGAATGGTCCCTGTAATGTAGGTGATTTCAGGTTTTACTATCCTTGTGGGGACCAAATGGCAAAGCCTGTCAAACACTTGCACACAGACACACACACACACACACACACACACACACAGTTTATCTCTTTTGATTACCATTCATGCGCAACACACTCAAAAAATAAAAAGATTTTTAATTGATTTGTTTTCACACTCTCTCAACATTAGCATCAGTGATTTTGTGTGTAAACTGATATGTGGGTTTGCATTTAGTCTCTGGAGCAGAAAGAGAAAGAGGGGAGTTCTGATAAACAGGAGGGAGAGAAAAAGAAGACAGAGGAGGCTGAGGGAGAGGAGAAGTATGACGAAGAGGAGTTTGAGGATGTAGGACACTCTAGCTCTGTTACAAAATCTAGTGAGCTGTTTTGCTGTATACTGCCTACAAATGCAGCTGCCTTCTAGGGTGGCATCCTAACTGAAAATAAACCTCATAAATGAACATGCCACACAAACAGCACTCCTCACACTATAGACTCAGCTCCCAAAATCAATTTCAACATAATTTTCTATGTTAAGATGTATACTGAATGAGGTTTTTTTTTTTTTTTAAAATCTTTTTAGTGTTGAATTAAATATTAATTAATTAATATTATTTTATTTATCACACATAAATTATTATAATCATTTAATTTAATTATTTAATATAATTGTAATTATTTACTTATTATGTAATTTATTATTATTTATTATTTATTAGTCACAATGCATTGTATTTTTACATGCGATACATAGGATGCTGCCTTATTGTTTGGCCAAAATAAGGCATTTTAGAAGGCAGCATAATTAAGTTGCCCACCTTTTGGAACAGCCTTTTATTAACACTTATGATGCCTTAAATACTACCTCCATCTGCAGCTCATTAGATTATGGAATAGAGCCTCTGTTTTTTACCTAATTTGTTTGTTATTAAAATTTGCTGAGATGGATACTGGAGCAAAATTTATAAGTCTAGGAGCATTGAAATTAATTGTAACAGACAATTGATTGTTAGTTAGTTAATCCTGTATATATGTGTGTATGTAACAGGAAACAGATTACACCATGTCCTACTTTGACAATGAGGAGGGGTTTGGAGGGAAAGTTAAGATAATATGGATGAAGCCATTAACTGAAGCAGTTGACGCCGGCTCTGTAGCGCCCTCCTCTGGACAGTGTGTGCTGTCTGTCCCTCAGGACCATTAAGTGACTGATCATTTTATCTGGCAGCTAATGTTGAGATCAGTATGCAGTGAGTTTCCTCTTATCTGGTGGGCTGTCAGGGTGGCAGACTGGAGCAGAAGGAGAGAGACAGTGAGCCTCTGTTGGGTTTCCATGTTTAATGGAGACTTTCCATATACTTAATGGTTTTTATTCTGTACAAACCTTATATTCTATCCCCTAACCCTACACCTAAACCTAACACTCACAGAAAAAAACATAATTTAGTATGAAGTATAAGCTGTTTTCGTCATGGGGACCAACAAATTGTCCCCACAACGTAAAACATTTTGAGTTTTACTATCCTTATGGGGACATTTGGTCCACACAAAGTGATAAATACACACTCACACACACACACACTTATCGTAATGCAGCTATATATATTTTTTGAGAGCTTCGTAACTTATTGTTAGAGGAATACAACAACAAGACAGAGATAATAGTATATATATATATATATATATATATATATATATATATATATATATAATAAAAATAAAAAGTGAATAGAAAGTATATATAGAAATACACAAACAAACACACACACACACACACACACACATACGTGTATATATATATACACATACGTGTATATATATATATATACATATACAAATCTGTTATATACAGAACCAAGGGAATGTAATGTCAGAAGAGGTATGTATGTTGGATAAATATAAATAAATATATTTATTTATATTTAATATGTTGGATAAATATAAATAGACTAAGCTGTGTATTGCACATTAATTATTGCTCAATGGGGCAGTTTTAACGATTCATGAGATGGATAGCCTGAGGGGAAAAAACTGTTCCTGCGCCTGACAGTTTTGTTGCTCAGTGGTCTGAGCGTCTTCCAGAAGGCAACAGTTCATAAAGGTAGTGGGCTAGGTGAGTGGGGTCCAGAGTGATTTTTCCTGCCTTTTTCCTCACTCTGGAAGTGTACAGTTTTTGAAGGGAGGGCAAGGGGCAACCAACAATCCTCTCAGCAGTCTGAATTGTCCTTTGTAGTCTTCTAATATCCGATTTCGTTGCTATACCAAACCAGACAGTTACTGAAGTGCAGAGGACAGACTCAATGACTGCTGAGTAGAACTGTATCAATTGGTGAAGGAATTACAACCTCTGCTTGGCCTTTTTCACAATGGAGTCAATGTGGGTCTCCCACTTCAGGTCCTGTGAGATGGTAGTGCCCAAGAACCCAAACGACTCCACTGCTGCCACAGTGCTGTTTAGAATGGTAAGGGGGGATGGGGATCAATGTCAATTATCCTTGCATATGTCCCTGGTCTGTCCAGATGTTGCAGTATATGATTCAATCCCATGTTGACTGCATCATGTGCACACTTCTCCAGTGATCTATTGAAGATCAATGTGAAGATGGGTGCCAGCTGGTTAGCACAGGATTTTAGACAAGCAGGTGAAACGATGTCTGGGCCCTGTGCTCTCCTTGTCTTTTATTTTCGGAAGACACGGCACTCCTCTTCTTCACAGATCTTAAGTGCAGGTTGAGGGGGGGTGCAGGAGTTGTTGAAGTTTGTATGAAGTGATGATCAGAGCGGGTGTGGGGTGTGAGATTGGCCCTTTCAAATCTACAATAGAACACATTCAAGTCGTCACTCACTCGACACAGTCCCTTCCTGTGGTTTGCCTTTCGAGGGCTGGGCATACCAGTAAAAGGTCCTCCCCTTCGGTCTGTCTCTGTCACCACGCGCCTTCACGAAGGTCGCAGAGGCAGCCCATTCCCCGTTAAGGGAAGTGGGCATCCACATTCTCAACTATCTCCATGACTGGCTGATCCTAGCACACTCGCAGGATTTGTTGTGTGCACACATGGACCTGGTGCTCAGGCTTTGGGTCAACTGGGTAAAGAGCAAGCTCTTCCCGGTTCAGAGAATCACTTTTCTCGGTATGGAGTTAGACTTGGTTCTCGGACCTCACGCTCCTAGTGACATGGAGTTTGGTCCCGGTTACTCTCACATGATTCTGAGACCCCGACTGTGCTATGTGCTCAAGGTTCTCACGACTCCATTCAGGGATCAGGTTGTGAACCTGTAAGTGCCCCAGGAGGAGGCAGACCCAGCCTTGGCATTGCTGTATCTGGTGTGTGCTTTGCACATCTACTTAGATCGCATGCAGCTCTTCGTCTGGTTTGGTGGACAGCAGACAGGAGGCGATGTCTCCAAACAGAGGATCGCCCACTGGGTCATTGACGCCATCGCTATGGCATATCAAGGCCAGGAGTTTCTGTGGTTTCGGAGAAACTCACCGCCAGCACAGTATGTGTGCTTATTAGGCCCTGTACTGGGGTAGGTGCTCCACATGCACTGGTTATCCCATTAGACACTCCGTGTGATGTATTTTCGACAAAATGGTTTCCTGGTTGGTAAACCGCATCTTCCTTGGGCAGTGGTCCCTCTGTTCCTGGTCTCCGTGCTTGTAGAAACTCCTCCCCTTTCAGGTAGGACCTACCATGGGACCCTTCCACATGACATGCTTCTGAACCCCCAGTGGCTATAGTTGTGTCCCTCCTGCCACAACACTGAACTACCCACTGAAATGGCCAGGACCTTGTCTTGGCTCCTCAGTGCAAAACCTGAATGAGTGGCTGCATTCCAGCTCCTTTTATACCCGCATGTCCGGGGAGTGGCATGCAAATACCACTCGCCAATTGTCAATGGCCTTTTCCCAAATATCAGCGATGTCTGGGGCTCCCAAGAGCAACCCCTGATGTCACTTCATCAACACAGAGTCTCATTCCCTCCATTAGAGAACAGAGGTTGCGACAGTAACCAAGATGTTTTTCAGTTTATCAGAATAGTTTATTTTAGCCACTCTGATTTCCTTATTCTGTGCGTTCCTTGCCTGAATGTACAAGACTTTATCCCCACCTCTGTAAGCATCCTCTTTTTGACCTGTCTGAGTTGTGTTGTAAACCATGGTTTGAAAGTGTTGTATGTTAAATAAGCACTAGTAGGAATGCACATATCCTCACATAAACTGATAGATGATGTAACAGTATCTGTGAGCTCATCCAGATTGGTGCCTGCAGCCTCAAAAACACTCCAATCAGTGCAGTCAAAGCAGGCTTGTAGTTCCAGCTCTGCTTATTTGGTCCAGTCTTAACAGTTTTTATTACAGGTTTAGCAGATTTTAGATTCTGTCTCTAGGTTGGAAGAAGGTGAACCAGACAATCAAAACTGTGTATTGGGGACTATATTTAGTGCTGTTCTCGTGGAAGCAGCAGTAGGTGGCGGTGCAGGCTATGCAGCAATCTGATAAGTTTGGAAAGACAGTGTTACCTTAGGAAGTCTCGATTCCATTAATTTTCCAAATTCAAACCAAACTGAAATACAACAATGTAGCTTAACTTGTAACGTGCAACTGAGTATACAATGAAATCACACAATACTGTCCGAGCGGTTTGGCTAATTTTCAACTGTTACCAACTTGTGTAGACGCATAAAAATCTTGGAATATTCCACTACAGCCTGATCTGAGAGAGAAAGGGGTTTCTTGCATTGATGGTGCTGAAAAACAGCAATATCATTCATTGGTGTTGTAACAGTAATATTTAAAATTTCAGCACACTTTATTTAGCATTAACGATAATAGCAAAGCATATTATTTGTATTTTTAGGGGGCCCTTGTCTTCTGAGATGCATACCGTTGCCTAGTGCTAAGTCCGCCCCTGTTTGTATAAATGTATATTTGTTATCAGTTCATGAATTCCTTACTCACACACTCCAAGCTGATAACCAGACATTATTTATTGTAAACTGGAAACACTCTACAATTATATAAATATTTGCCTATTTAAGAGGAAATGAAGTGCATAGAGAAGAACATGACGTTTCATCTTGAAATAATGAAATTGGACATCCTTATTATTGTATCTTACTTGAAATAATCATACACTCTTTAATGAGCTAATTAAAAATTATGTATAAAAGTTGTACAAATAATGAAGATTCTTTATCAAGGAATGAAACAGGAAACAATATTTTCAATTTTCCTGAACAGAATGGGCCTTTGCTTCACAAAGGAGAAATTTAGGGTAGATTAAATCCTGCTGATTCTGTATTTGACTGACTTGTGATCTTACTATTCATGAAATTACTTCTACATCTTAAATGAAATGTGTGTGTGTGTGTGTGTGTGTGTGTGTGTGTGTGTGTGTGTGTGTGTGTGTGTGTGTGTGTGTGAGTGTGGAATGAAAGTATCACAGTCCATGCTTGTGAAAATCCAGTAAATGTCCTTTGTTGAGGTATCTCATTTTACCATATACACCTGACAAGTATTAGAATAGAAATAAAATGCCAGGCTCTATTGAGGAAAGAAAAATCAGCAGAGGAGAAAAAATCATTCTTGACCTTTCAGCTCTCAAACACTCTGATGGTTGGCCAAATTTTCCGCGGATGAATTTAGATGGTGGCTGACTCAGACAAGCTTTAATAGAGGACAGGCAGAGGAATTTCCAGGAATAGGTGCAGGCTTTTATTCATGGAAGTGAAGAGCAGCTCATCTCAAGCAGCCAGAGACAACTAAAATAACTAAAACTAAGACATAGGGAGAATTGCCAAATGAAGGATCTGAGATGTTCACTGTAAACACAGCAACAATCAGACAGCACAAATCTAAATGTACAAACTACAGTTCAAAGATATTATGTTATAGATATTAATCTAAGTATGTTAGATTTTAGTCTAACTGTGCTGTTAAGCTTAAAGGAATAGTTCTCCCAAAAATGACCATTCTTTCATCATTTACTCTCATGCATCCCAGATATGTATGACTTTCTTTCTTCTGCTGAACACACACACAATATTTAGAAGAATATTTCTGCTCTGTAGGTCCATACAATGAATGGTGACCAGACCTTTGAAGCTCCAAAAATCACATAAGACTGCAAAAGAGTTACCTGTATGAATTGTGGTCAAATTATGTCACTCCCTAAAATTTGAATGTTGATTTCAATAAAAGCGCAATTTAGGTAGAATTTATTTTTAAGACATTTTAACCTATTAAATGTAATAGTGATGAATGGAGATGTTCGCATTGGTTGATATTCTAATGTAAAAACAGACATTTAAGAATAAGTATTTTATTTTTAACATTTCTTTTGCACTAAACACTGAACAGTAATACTGTAATGAGAAAATAAAATGCATTATGGTTTTGAAGGTTGACAAATTTAGGTGGCTTAACCTGGATATCTCCCTGACATCTGGGAGAATAATGCAAAACATTCTTTCTTCTCTTTCTCTGAAGGTATTGCAATCTGTGTTGTCTTGTTTGAGCTATGAACACAAATATGCTTGTAAAAGGTTCCTTGTTTCTCTCTCCGCCTCAGGCTGCAACTAATGATGTTCCCAGGACATTCTTGCTGAAATTCCATCCTATTAAATTGATTTACAGTGTATGCACATTCTTGTACGTGTACGAATATAAATGTTAATGTCATTATAAAGTAACAACATGGGGCTTCGTTTACTGAATCAAAAAACAAAAGCTGAGGAAGTGGAAATAAATTGCAGTCCATACATGTTAGCAAATGACACCAAAAATCATGTAACAAAAATTGCACGTTAGTCATAATTAGAGATTGACCGATAATCTGTTTGGCCTGATATTTTTTACAGATATTTAAATTTTTCCACTTAAACATTTATCAGTTCTTTAATATTGGGTTTTCTAGTAAAGTTAGACACAAAGGACTTTAGATTTTAAATATTAATAAAGGGCTTTGCACAAGTGTATATTGCAACTAAAAGCAGTTAAATACATTTTTATGTTTACGTTTATCTCTGCATGTGACAAAGTACAAAAAACAACTTACTCATACTAAATGTATACATTGTAAAACTCCAACAACATTATTCTTACAACATCTTATTTTTGGTTCTTCTGCAGAGAGTGCATGTGACATCAAAGACAGTAGAGAGTCCATGTCTGCAGCCAGATACTGTACAAATATAACATATATAATAGGGTCCTTTTAAGCTGAAGTGAAATAACTAATACACAAGCACACACGCTTAATGGGCCAGTTATTTCGGTTAAGGAGGCAAGGAGATGTCCTCTGTCCTTCATCTCTGGTAATTAGGATGCAGCGCTTCGTCTGGAAGGGTAGCAGAGACCGTGTACTGAAAACAAAAGCAGCCCAAGGACCCTCCATAACAATCTCTAACCAGCCCTGCCCTCCACAGAAGAGTGAGAAATTGAGTTTTATACAAAGAACACTGTCCACACACACATGTTTATCTAGGAAGAGGCTCCTCTTTGACACTTAAAGGGATAGTTCACCGAAAAATGAAAATTCTCTCATCATTTACTCACCCTCATTCCATCCCAGATGTGTCTGACTTTCTTTCTTCTGCTGAACACATGCAAAGATTTTTAGAAGTATATCTCAGCTCTGTTTGTCCATTTAATGCAGGTGAATCGTGGCCAAAACTTTGAAGCTTCAAAAAGGACATAAAGGCAGCATAAAAATAATCCATACAACTCCAGATGTTTAATCCATATTTTGGATTGTTGATGAGAAACGGGTCAATATTTAAGTCCTTTTTTACAATAAATTATCCTCCCTGATCAGTAGGTGGTGATATACATGATGAATGCAAATTACCAAAAGAAAAGAAGTAGAATGTGAAAGTAAAATTGGAGATTTATAGTAAAAAGGACTTTTTAAATTGATCTGTTTCTCACACACACCTATCAAATCTCTTTTTATTGTGTGGGAAAATATGAGTGAGTGGTGGCATAGTGGGCTAAAGCACTGAGCTGGTAATCAGAAGGTTGCTGGTTTGATCCCCACAGCCACCACCATTGTGTCCTTGAGCAAGGCACTTAACTCCAGGTTGCTCTGGGGGGATTGTCCCTGTAATAAGTGCACTGTAAGTTGCTATGCATAATGTAAATGTAAAAATATGCATTGAAAGGGAATGGTAACTGAGGCTGATATTCTGCCTAACATCTCCTTTTTAAAAAAAAAGCAGTTTGGGTAAATTGTAAATTAAGTAAATTATCCTTTTTGGTCACCATCACTTTAATATCAAGCTTTTTGTTTGACACATTTTTATTTTATTTTTTTTACAAAGGTTTGTTTGAGATCAAACTAAATTGGTAGACACCTTGTAGTACTGCTGTGGACCCCTGTTAAAGACCCTTGGCCTAAAAAAACTCTAAGTGCTTTCTGGATGAGATTATCGATCTTATGCATTGACAACACATACAACAACATCAGCTGGTGATAGTGTCAGCCAACTGTGGATGAGACTAAATGTTTCCCAGACAGCTCGTTGATGACATAAAGATCACCGAAATCAGATCAGATAAAGTGGGTCTACTCTACATGGATGCTTTGAGTGCCAGCACTGTTAACATTCAGATTTCGTGTCAAACAGGAAGACCCAGATATATAGTGCATTAAACAGTCCTGTGTTGGATCTTGCTGACTAGTGCTGGCCTGTCTCAAGTTCTTCTGTGGTTTATTTGCAACTGGGGTTTGAATACAGATTCTCATGTAGTTTGATTGAATTTTGCACAAAAACTTCTCCATAGGTTAAAATAAAAAAGTAATTTTGCTCAGGTTTGTTGTGTCTGTCTGTCTGATGATTACGACATTCTTTAAATGGCTTGATCTGTCATCTAAAAGGCCAGCTTCCTTTAATATACTGACCTATTTCCAAACACTGTATATCCAGTGTAGTGTGAGCACACACAGTTAAAATAAAATAAAGACATCAATCGTAACTACTTTTTCTGAGGAATATGGGATATGTGAAAAATATGTTGTTGTGGGCAGTTATCATGGCATTTTTATGCGGTTCTGGGTGGTTTTTAGTGCATTTGTGTAGTTGCTAGGGCATTGCTGGGGTTTTCTAAGTGGTAGCTGGCAGGTTGCTTATTTTATTTTGGAAACAATTAAGGAAATGACAGGGGATCAAAGTGTCTAGAGCATGCAGACTAACACATAACAAACTAGATTCACATATTTTCATACCAAAAATGGTGAGTGGTCAAAAAAAGTCAAAAAAGCCCACCCTCAAGTATCTATCACATTTTGGTCCCCAGACAGAGCAAGGGTCTTTCCTTAAATGTAAGTCTATGAATTGTATTTAATTTTTTGTCCATTTCAGCATCCACAAGGTAAAATTATAAGTCTGATTATGATAAGTAATAGTACACTTCTACTCAGTAAGCCACACGATTTGAGTCTGTAGCACAAACAGTCCTTAGAAAGTTTCAAAAAGCTATCCATCATTACTGAATGTGCTTTCTAATCTTGCCATATGAAATATCTGCATTTGTCCAGTTAGGGTCTATTAATTACTTGTCCCACTGACCCCATATCTATGATGCATTTTTTTAAATGGCCCACATTCAAGAGCACATTGTGTTATACAAATATCAAGGCTTATATTGCACCTGTCAATCACAGCAAAGAATATCATCCTCTCTGATGACGGTGGACAGCATTAGCCAGCAAAACAACCTGTGCTCCTCTCACATTACACTGGAGAAACCAAAGACAACTGCATTATGGTAAAAATTACAGATGGCTGGCATAATAATAAAAAAAATGCTGACACAGTTTTTAATTCAGGTTAATCTCAATCTAAAGCATTTGTGGCAGAGTATCAGAAAAAATAATTTCGCCTTGTCCCTCCTTTTCTTAAAAGAAAAGCAAAAATCAATGTAAAAGTGAGGCACTTACAATGGAAGTGAATGGGGCCAATTTTTAGAGAGTTTAAAGACAGAAATGTGAAGTTTATAATTTTTTTAAAGCACTTACATGAATTCTTCTGTTAATTATTTGAGATGTGAAGTTGTTTAAATAATAGTTTTTACAGTAATTTTATGGTTTGGGGGATTATTGAGAATACATCGTCACATCAACGTACATATCAATGAAAAGTTGGCCATAACTTTACATAGAAAATGTGAGTATGTGATTTTATCATGCATATTGTTCACATCTTGTGGCTATACTTTTAAAACATTGAGTATTTGAAATGTTTACGGATTGGCCACATTGACTTCCATTGGAACCCAGATTTTTTAAAGAAAGGGGTGGAGGGGTGGGGGGGTCGACATTATGCCACAAATGCTGTCACAAGTGCTCCCAACAGGGAACAACTTACGAATCCTGGGGTCCAACACAGATATACTCAGGAGGAGTTTTTATCCTCTGGCAATCTGGCTACTGAATGAGGACACTTGAGGGAGTCTGTATATTCCAGCTTTGCACAGACAGTTTGCAATATCATTTTAATTATCTACAAATGTTGCACACTGTATAGTTCTGCATACTCTGTACAGATCTAAATATTTAGCTTATTTTAATTTCTCACATTATATTTCTTTATAGTCCTCTATTCTGGTTCTGTTTGTTGTTGCACTGTGGGACGAGGACCTAAGAAAAAACATTTCACTACATTACATCACATGCAATATGTGACAAATAACAACACCTGAACCTGTCAATTGAGCTTTACTTGTATTGAACTCAGAATATTCCTTTGTGGACAGTTAAAAAACACTTAGAAGGATGCTAAGAAAAATCAAGAGGAGACTACAGTAGGTGACTATAGTCTGTTTGGCTTGATTTCTGAACTAGGCTAAAGTTCACAAGCTGAAAATGGAGAGAGTACTTGAAGTAGGTCAGGATACAGATCCTTTTTGAGAGAGCTCTATGTAAAGGAACAGATGCTTAGTGAGTAAACAACTGTATCAGTTTTCTGATTTTCTGATTCAATGTTTCCAGGATTGCTAACCTTGCACTTGACGCAGTTCCAGCCAAGCATGAATAATTCATGACAGGACGATTCCTTTCCGGTCCCGCATACAGCAATACTATAAACCAAAAAAAAAACTAATTTGTTTGCTCATTCCATATTTATTTGTGCATACAAATGACTGATGTATGTCAATAACCTGTAATACAATTCATTTTCTGGTTCCAAACCCCTATGTTTTCTTAGAAATGTTAATTTTTTTTTTTATTAAATTTTTTTTTTAAATCATGGTTTTGGTTTAGGGTTTGGGTTAGACTTTATGGTTAGGTTTAAAACTTAAAACTAAGTTTGACATAAGAGTATATATACAACGGTTAGTTCCAGTCCTCAAATCAGATTGGATGAGAAACGTTCCATGAGCACTGAAGGTCTGACACCATCAGCACTCGGACGCTTCACTGTGTGAATCACTCCACTTGTGTTCGTCATCCTTAACTAAAGTGTAAGAGCAGTGTATATGTGTTAAGTGCTGATGTAGGCTATGTGTCTATTTTTTTTACATTACATGTGGTGGCAAAAGATAATTTTTGTTTGTACTATGAGCCAGTTAGTTACGTGAAGTGAATCCGTTAGTCACTGTTTACATAGAACAGTGCTCCGTGATCGCTCGTATTACTAATACATTCCTAAAGCTAGGAGATAGCTTTAAATGTCTTTAAACGAACAACTTCAGCATTGAGGCTCATCACAGCTGAGAGACACAACAGACTGATTGATTGCAGAACTCAAAGTGCTTACCTCTTACCGCAGTTTCCACATTGGATACATACTGCATAAACTGCATTGTGGTATCTTTAAGGAATGACACTTGCACACAATAGCGGAGTACATTGCGGTATCTTTAAGGAATGACACTTGCACACTTATTAAATCTGCAGATGTTTTGCACATTTTATGTATTGATTCTTGGGGGAAACCTGCAGAAATCTACACAATAGCTGAAAGTGTCTACACTCATACTGTTAGCTGTAGCCACAGTATTTAGAAAAGTGTTGGGGCAGAGGTAGAATTTGATAAATGACTGGCATTGAACAGGAATCTAAGGGGCACAGTGTCATGAATAAGAGAGGCTCTGGACCCAAAAGCAGAGTTCAAATAAATTAATTTATTTATACATTCAAAAGGGCAAAAATCAAACCAAATCTCCTACAAGAGGGATAAACAAACATAAACAACCCCATAGGGGAAACACAACCAAGGAAGAAAATCCGGGCTGGGGAAGAAGGTAAATGGGGCACAGGACTGACCGGACCAAACAGGAACAAAGTAGACGAACAGGACCGACAAGGAATGTGACCAAAAAACACATACAAGACCGACTAGATCACTAGATGAACTGGCACTGGACAGCACACACGAGGAGGCTAAAATAGGGAGTGAAATAAAACAGGTTACTTGGGGACAGGTGAGGCAAATTAACTAATAATAAGCAAACAAGGAGGCGGGGAATGGCGTAAGACAGAGAGACATGCAGCGATACAGAAACAAAACTAAGCCACGTGCTCTCACAAGATCACAAAACACCTGAATGGTATGAGTGCAAATCGGCAAGACAATAAGGCAATATACACCCATGCCAATCGACAAACAAGATGAGAGAATGCAAAGCGATGTCACGCTTTCTCACACTAAACGAAACTTAAGCGTACATCATGGGGCAAACACAGGAAAAACAGGAAAATTATATACTTTAAATTATATTCTGTGTATATCATTGCTTTGCAGCTCAGGTTACCCAACCTTAAACTGTACCCCAATCTTGACCAGAGCACCTCAAATATGTGTAAATATGTGTGTTCCCCGTCTGTCGCTCACTTTGACGTTGTGTCGAAGAAGCGACACTAGGGGTCTCTCTTGAGCGCCGAAAGATACCTCTGATCTATGAAAAAAGGCCAATGAGAGTTGGCGAACAGTATTTGCATACTCCGCCTCCGGATACGGATATAAAGGCGAGAGAAATACGCTCGTTCATTCAGTAATTTTCTTCGGAGCCGATGGTTGTGTGTATGCAGTCAGCTGCGAGTAAAAGGATCCTGCTTCTGATCCTCTGACGCTCTGCTTTGCTGTTGGATTTACGGTGCACTACAGCGGCTTTTCTCTTCACTGCCGGCGTGCAGTTTGCCCCTGGGCGCTTCGACAGCGCAGAGTTGAAAGAGTTCCCTTCAAAAAGAGTTATATTTCTTATAAAGAGTTTATTTCTCTAAAAGAGCAATACACAGTGGTTTTGAACGCCCTTTTCAGGGCGCGTCTTTATAAAGATGCCATTCAAATCCTGTGTAGTTCCTGGATGCGGTAGAGTGCTCTCCGCTTCTGATGGCCACAGGCGCTGTCTCGTGTGTCTGGGCGCCGATCACACCGAGGCAGCATTTGTGGATGGTTCATGTTCTCACTGCGAGAACATGACCATGGTAACGTTGCGGTCACGGCTCGCTTTCAATAGAAAGCACGCCACTCCAGCCGCCCCCCGTATCGCTCCTTCTTCCCACGGGATTGAGGACGATGCGGTTGGCGCTGGAGGCGATTTGGGGAGGGCAGCGGGTGCGCTTCCGCCGGGCACATCCCCTCGGACCACCCGCCCCCCGACACGCTCGTTTACCTCCGTCCAGCCTCGAGGCAACGGCGACTCGCCTCCGGGCCAGTCTGCCTATCCTCTGGAGCTTGAAGCCGATGAGCTCGCCGCTCCGTCGGAGAGCGCGGCATCTGACGCTGACTCCTCCCCTGGACTGCCGCCTTCGGGCCAGCAGGCCCAGGTTGAGGCGGATGCGCAGATGTCCGACATGCTTGCCCGGGCCGCCGTCGGGGTGGGGTTGGACTGGAAACCTCCACCCTCCCCACACCCGTCACGGTTGGATGACTGGTTCCTGGGGTCTGGGCGCCGCTCACAGCCACGCCCCCCCGGTCCCGTTTTTCCCGGAGGTGCATGACGAGCTGACGTCTTCATGGAGAGCATCGCTCTCCATTCATCAAAAGCCCTGCTCGTCCGCTCTCGCTACCCTCGACGGCGGAGAGGCTCACGGGTACACGGCGATTCCCCAGGTGGATAGGGCAGTTGCACTCCATCTTTGTCCCGGTGACCCTACCACCTGGCGCGGACGCCCTGTACCCCCTTCCAAGGCCTGTAGGACTTCATCCTCCTTAAACAACAAAGCCTACAGCGCCGTGGGACAGGCCGCCTCCGCCTTGCTCGCCATGGCCATCCTGCAAGTCCACCAGGCCAAGGCGCTCAGAGATCTGCACGAGGGTAGACCTGATCCCGATGTGTTGCAGGAACTGCGCTCAGTGACCGACCTCGCCCTCAGAGCCACGAAGGTCACCGCGCAGGCACTCTGGCAGGCGATGGCCACCCTTGTGGTCCAGGAACGTCATCTTTGGCTCAACCTGGTCGAGATGCGCGAGGCCGACAAAGTTCGCTTCCTCGACGCCCCTGTCTTCCAGCTTGGCCTCTTCGGCGACACCGTCGAGGAATTTACCCAGCAGTTCTCCGCGGTGAGAAGACAGACGGAGGCTATTTCTCACATCCTGCCTCGCCGCAAACCTGCCGCCAAGGCCACCGCACCGTCTGTTCACCGAGGGCGTCCCCCTGCGGCTAAGAAATCTGCTCCGCCTCAACCCGGGCCCAGCTCTCAGCCCCTGCGTCGAGCACACCGCAGGAAGCAGACGCCCCCCGTCTCCCGGACTCCCTCGAGGACCCGGAAGTCTCCCAGGCGGTCCTGAGACGGACGACCCAGCAACACAGACGTTAGCTCCGGAGGTGGTAAGACCACTCCGTCCCCCGGTGGAGGGCCGGGAGGAGAATCTTTTGTTTTCAAACAATTTAATTTGCCGCCCCCCCCCTTAGATGGGGTTGCGGTACCCACATTCTCAATAAAAGAGCTATTTCCTATGTCTCTGGGTCACCTGGCCCGCAAATGCCGTTCTCACGGCACTTTGCCCTTAGATCTCAACAGTCCTGGCTTCCTGGACACGGACCACCCGTCTTCAGCCCCACGACTGTCCCCCGGCCAGCCGGTTCCGACGAGTTTAGAGGACGCCTACCCAGCACCTCCTCCTCAGTCGCTAACCCGCCCCCTGCCGGGTGTGCGGAGCAAGGTAAGTGCTTTGAGTCTTTTCTCAGCACCTCAGCCGCGGGTCGCCTCGTCGCCGCCCAACGCTGCCCTACCTGCTCCGCCTCGCTGCGAAGCCCCGCTGGGAACGTCCAAATTGACCGTACCTTTGGTGCCCCTAGCGCAGAGGTTGGACGCGTGGCTTTCACTTCCCAACCCATCTCGCTGGCTGGCCCGGACCAACCGACTTGGTTACGCAATTCAGTTTGCCAGGCCCCCGCCCCCCTTCATGGGCGTCCGCTTTTCCGCAGTACACGGCGAACACGCCCACTCCCTGCGCGCGGAAATCGCGACTCTTCTGGCCAAAGACGCGATAGAGCCTGTCCCTCCAACCGAGATGAAGAAGGGTTTCTACAGCCCTTACTTCATCGTACCCAAGAAAAGCGGCGGCTTACGACCAATCTTGGACCTGCGAGTTCTCAACCGAGCGTTGCACAAAAAATGCTCACACAGAAGCACATCTTAACCTGCGTCCGGCATCTAGATTGGTTCACAGCGATAGACCTGAAGGACGCGTACTTCCACGTCTCCATCCTGCCCCGACACCGCCCCTACCTGCGGTTTGCGTTCGAGGGCTAGGCGTATCAGTACAAAGTCCTCCCCTTCGGCCTGTCTCTGTCCCCTCGCGTCTTCACGAAAGTCGCAGAGGCAGCTCTTGCCCCGCTCCGAGAAGCCTGCATCCGCATACTCAACTACCTCGACGACTGGCTCATCCTGGCCCACTCGCGAGAGTTACTATGCGCCCACAGAGACCAGGTGCTCAGGCACCTCAGCCGTCTGGGGCTTCAGGTCAACTGGGAAAAGAGCAAGCTCACTCCAGTTCAGAGCATCTCTTTTCTCGGGATGGAGTTAGACTCGGTCTCAATGTCCGCACGTCTCACCAAGGAGCGTGCCCAGTCAGTGTTGAACTGCCTCGCCGCCTTCAGGCCAGGCACAGCGGTCCCCTTAAAACTTTTCCAGAGGCTCCTGGGGCCTATGGCATCCTCTGCGGCGGTCGCGCCACTGGGGTTGATGCAAATGAGACCGCTCCAACACTGGCTCCAGACCCGAGTCCCGAGACGAGCATGGCACCGCGGCACGCACCGGGTAACAGTCACCCCCGCCTGCCGACAAACATTCAACCCCTGGACAGACCTCTGTTTCTTACGGGCTGGAGTACCCCTACAGCAGGTGTCCAGACATGTCTTGGTCACGACCGATGCCTCCAGATTGGGTTGGGGCGCCGTTTGCAACGGGCACGCAGCCTCAGGCCGTTGGAAAGGGGCCCAGCTGCGTTGGCACATCAACTGCCTCGAGTTGTTGACCATCCTTTTGGCCCTGCAGAAGTTTCTCCCGTTAATTCGGGACGAACATATCCTAGTAAGGTCGGACAGCACCACTGTGGTCGTGTACATAAATCACCAAGGCGGCGTACGCTCCCGCCTTATGTCACAACTCGCCCGTCGTCTCCTCCTTTGGAGCCAGCACCGACTCAAGTCGCTGCGCGCCACTCACATCCCCGGCAACCTCAATGTGGTAGCGGACGCGCTGTCACGACAACGCTTGCCTGGCGGAGAGTGGAGGCTTCACCCCCATTCGGTTCAGCTGATTTGGGAACGGTTCGGCAAGGCCCAGGTAGACCTGTTTGCCTCCCGAGACACCTCCCACTGCCTGCTCTGGTATGCTCGTTCAGAGGCTCCCCTCGGGGCAGATGCACTGGCACACAGCTGGCCGGTGGGGCTGCGCAAGTACGCATTCCCCCCAGTGAGCCTTCTTGCACAGGTGCTGTGCAAGGTCAGGGAGGACGAGGAGCAAGTCACTCTTGTGGCTCCTTACTGGCCCACCCGGGCCTGGTTCTTGGACCTCGTACTCCTCGCGACAGCCCCTCCCTGGTGAATTCCCCTGAGGAAGGACCTTCTTTCTCAGGGACGGGGCACGCTCTGGCATCCGCACCCAGACCTCTGGAACCTCCACGTCTGGCCCCTGGATGGGACGCAGAAGATCTAGCTGGTCTACCACCCACGGTCGTAGCCATGATCAACCAAGCCAGAGCCCCTTCTACCAGGCAACTCTACGCCCTGAAGTGGCGTCTGTTCGTCAATTGGTGTTCTTCCCGGGCAGAAGACCCACAGAGGTGCGCAGTTAGGTCGGTGCTCCTGTTCCTACAGGAGAGGTTGGAGGGGAGGCTGTCCCCGTCCACCTTGAAGGTGTATGTTGCCGCTATCGCAGCTCACCACGACCCAGTAGACGGCAAGTCTCTGGGCAAGCACGACTTAATCGTCAGGTTCCTAAGAGGCGCCCGGAGGTTAAACCCCTCCCGGCCAAACCTGTTCCCCTCCTGGGATCTCTCGGTGGTCCTCGCCGGTCTTCAGAGATCCCCTTTCGAGCCGCTAGAATCAGCTGGACTCAGGGCCCTCTCTCTAAAGACGGCCCTGCTGATCGCGCTCGCCTCCATCAAGGGGGTCGGGGACCTGCAAGCGTTCTCTACTAACGACACTTGCCTGGAATTCGGTCCGGCAGACACTCATGTGATCCTAAGACCTCGACCGGGCTATGTGCCCAAGTTTCCTACCACGCCCTTTAGAGATCAGGTAGTGAACCTACAAGCGCTGCCCCGGGAGGAGGCAGACCCAGCCCTCTCTCTATTGTGTCCGGTACGTGCCTTGCGTGCCTACCTGGAACGCACCCAGAGCTTCAGGCGCTCTGAGCAGCTCTTTATCTGTTTTGGAGGACAGCAGAAAGGGAACGCTGTCTCCAAACAGAGGTTGTCTCACTGGGTGGTGGAGGCCATTCAATTGGCCTACCACACCCAGGCCGTGCCACCCCCCTTATGGGTTCGGGCCCACTCCACTAGGAGCGTGGCATCCTCATGAGCACTGGCGAGGGGCACCTCCCTAGCAGACATTTGCAGAGCTGCGGGCTGGGCAGCACCTAACACCTTTACGAGATTCTACAATCTCAGGGTTGAGTCAGTCTCGTCCCGTGTTCTCTCAGGTCCGAGCCCATAGAACTCGGCACACGTCGACGATCTGACCGGGTGAACCGCTTGTTCCAGCGCCGTTTCCCTCTGCCAAGGCAAAACAGTGCGCTTTTGTCCCAGAGGCCCTAGGTCCCTGGTTGATTCCTCCCTAGCCCTTCGGGCCCGCAGCAGTTCAGCGGAGGAACGTGCTGGTCCAGTCCACTACGGGTACCTCCGGCTACCCCTACTGGAATAGGTGCTCCACAGATCAGGCCTCCTACGGGACTCCTCCTGTGTGTATTTCCGCGGTACGGTCACCTTACGAGCTGACCCGCGTCTCCCTTAGGCAGTCCTTCGCTGCCCTCCGGTCGCCGTGTTGTAGCAACTCCCCCCTCCTCGAGGTGGGATCTACCACCGCGCCATTTCCTCCCACATGCCCAAAGTTGGCCATGTGATGTATTTTGCCACCTTTACCTCCCCTGCTGGGCGGGTGTGGCCTCCGCAGGGTCTTTTCCCCCTAAAAGAATAGGAATTCGGGAATAAGACCCCCTTCCCTCGATGCGGTAAGAGCCCCGGCTGCTCTTGCTCTATGCCGAGAAAACATAGAGAGAAAAGAGGCCCAGCCAGGCTTGGCCCATTCCCTAGTTGGGAGCGTCACCTTGTTCCCCCCTAGGGTAACCAAAAGGATGCTGACGCTTTTTCGGGGCATTGGGGAAGAGTACGTGCAGCCTGAACACAGTTGGTCGCTTGTGCACGTGCAAATACCTGCCCGCTTCTGTGTCAGCATTACACGTACACGGCTCAGCGCATGGCGAGTTTTGAAGTGGACCCCTAGTGTCGCTTCTTCGACACGACGTCGAAGTGAGCGACAGACGGGGAACGTCTCGGTTACGTATGTAACCTCCGTTCCCTGATGGAGGGAACGAGACGTCGTGTCTTCCTGGCCACGTCGCTGAGCCGAGCCGCTGAGGTGCCCGGTACACTCCCGGCTCCTCAGAAAAATCCTGAATGAACGAGCGTATTTCTCTCGCCTTTATATCCGTATCCGGAGGCGGAGTATGCAAATACTGTTCGCCAACTCTCATTGGCCTTTTTTCATAGATCAGAGGTATCTTTCATCGCTCAAGAGAGACCCCTAGTGTCGCTTCTTCGACACGACGTCTCGTTCCCTCCATCAGGGAACGGAGGTTACAAACCGAGACTTTTACTAATGATGCTATATTTATGAGTGCAAAATTTCCATACCAATCTGGAAAAATACTAAAAACAATTGTAAACAAAGGTTCAAAAACAGGCCAAATGATGTCTCAAAGGAATATTCTGGATTCAATACAAGTTAAGCTCATTCAACAACACCCCCCCCCCCCCCCCCCCCCCCCCACACACCCTTTTTAGAGATGAGTTTAGAGTGATTAAAAATTGCTTATTAACCTTTTTTTGTGTAAAATTACAGCCAATTTTACTACTTTGTTGTCATGTCGAAGAATAATGCAGTAAACCCTGACTATTTGAAAAACTTTACAGCTCAAATATTACACGTTTTAACAGAAGAATCAATGTAAGTGCTTTTATAAAACAATAAGCTTTGCATTTCTGCCTTTAAACCATCTAAAAATTGGCCCCATTCACGTCCATTCTAAGCGCCTCACAGTAACCTTGATTTTGTTTTTTTAAAGAAAAGCAGTGATGGCTGGAAATAAATTTTTGTGGTAACCAAAATTATGCCACAAATGCTGTCGATTGATGACATGTATTGAACCCAGAATATTCCTTTAATTAAAATAAAAGATAATAAGAAAATGAACCACACCTATTCCAAAAAGAGGAAATGATAGAGTCCATAGGAGTCCAAAAAAGTTTCAATATGTGAATTGTAGGCCACCCATAAACTATATTGAGGATAAATTGGACATAATGTAATTAATTAACTCAAATCTAAGAATCTAGATTAGATTATTATTAGAGTAGAGTAAATGTGTTAATTAGCTTCACAGAAGAACAACAGAAGTCAATAGGTGGTTCACACAAGTGTGTGTGTGTGTGTGTGTGTGTGTGTGTGTGTGTGTGTGTGAGTGTGCAGACACTGCCCAGCCTTGCAGTTTTGTTCAATGTGACTGACACTTTCATTATTAACTGCTCAGTAAATGCTAAAAGTCATATTTATTGGCACAGGCTCAGAGACACTTCCATATCTGACCTATGCAGCAGGCTTCAGAGACACTGGACAACCACTGATTTAACTGCCTCATGCAGTCGAATTACACATTACATTGCAAACTTATGAAAGCTTACAGAAAAGGCAAAAGGCAACTAGGAGACATGGTGTGGATTTCTGAGCTAGGTTCAAGCTTGTGATCTTGAAACGGAGAGAGAGAGAGGAAGATACGGTGGGGTCTGGATAGATACAGATCCTTTTTGAGAGAGTTATATGACAAGGAACAGCTGCCTGGTGAGTAAACACTATCAGGTTTCTGATATTCTTATTTAATGGTTCCAGGAATGCTGATCTTGCCGTTGATGCAGTTGCATCCCAGCACGCATGCAGTCCTGCACAAATGATTCTGGATAGGATAGCTCCTCTTTACATATTGTGTTAGTCTGTGCATAAGTATTAGTCTTTTTTAGATTAGTGATATTATTTCATCAATTCTTTTATAAGTCTGGTGTCTGTGCTGTCAGATATTCATAAGACTGTTTCTTTACAGGGAACATCAATGATTCGACTAAAACTATTCTAAAATGATAAGCTAAAATAATACTGAGATAAAAGACTTTTGCTGTTTAATTGCAGGAGAAAAGATCTATATACTGTAGATGTGGTCTGCTTAGTGAGTATGTGTACAGTTACCAGCACTCTCACAATGGCCTTTCCTTTAAAGTTACATCACTGAAATGCAATTCTCAACACAGGCCCATGGATGGAAGTTGTATCACCAACAAGTAAACAGATGGTGGTGTACAAAGACTGTAAATAAACCCCTCCAGATACAAACAATAACATGTGTTCATCACATACGTAACAGCTAAATCCATATCTTTGGCTACTGCTATCAACCTTTCCCCTACATTTATCCTCACATCAGAATTTCACACAATGTGCATTCAAATATAGTTCTCAGAGATAGATGGATGGATGGATGGTTGGATGATAGATATAGATGGACTGACAGACAGACATCTGGAATTTGTTTTATTACTCAAATTATTGACACTTTATTATATTGAATCATTTCACATTTTTTATTGTCTTAAGAATGGATAAAAGTGACCCATTGGGTTCAAATAAAAATTTAAACTAGTACAAAATGCAAATATCAGTCATATTTGAACTGGATTAACTAAATGTTGGTATATTTACAGTGGCCCTTATTTATTAAAAACATATATAATTCTGACTCTGATATATATATATATATATATATTCTAATTTCTATACAACCAATTCAAATATAACCCAATATGACATACATTGGTTTTCACTCTCAAAAAGTACATCACAAAAATATTGTCTCATCCTAATTTTTCTAACCTGAAGGGTTTTCCCACCAGTTATTAGGAGTGCTGAGGAAAACCTCTTTATTTTCCAATCTGGAAAGCCAGTAAGAGCAGACAGAATAATATACCAATATGGCAAAATCTAACACAAGTCTAAAAACTCTCTCAGATGCTGAGGATTTCTCAGTAACAAACATGAAAATGACAATAGTCATTTTCAAGAGGTGTATTCTTACATTAGTCAAAGTGTCCTTTGGTTCAGTAAAAGAGCTTCTGACGACCTCAGTAAAAGTTCACAAACTCCCAATCAACCATTTCTTGGTGTGCCACAGTATTTAATAGTCCACAACTCAGAAGTAAAGCATGCCTGGTCCTCTAGCGCTGTCATTCTGCATTTTTAGATCTGAATCTTGCTGTCAGGAGCTGTGTTTGTTCTTCTGCTGGAGCTTAATGCTTTGTGGCAGCAGTTTTTCAGCTGCGTTGAAGGAGAAACGCAGTCTCAATTCTGCTGTACAACCAGAGGAAAGACAGAAGCAATCCTTAGTGCAGTCTCAACTAGGGTAGTGGGTGTATTTATATGTGTGTGTGTGTGTGTTTGTGTACCTCTGTGTATGCTGGGGGAGGGGGGAGATGATACTCGCTAATGCGCATGAAGATTGGACTGTCATCCTCATCGTAATCATTTAGGATAGGGATAAAGGAACTGTCCATTTGGTTGTCCTGGGAGATCTCACTGTAACTGGGTGGAGAAGATGGCATGGACATACAGGTGCTGGAGGGGGAACTGCCATCCTGACTGCTCATGCTGCTGGTGCGACTATTCAGGCCATTGAAGGGGATTGTCCCAATTACGAGAGGCAGATCAAGGATCAGCTTCTCACTGCCTGGGATATGGACATAGATCTGCCCCCGGAGAGAGAGAGAAAAGCTATTATTTCCATGGCACATGCAAAAAACAGAACAGACGCATGTACAGTGAAGTCTACTGCTGGCATGAATTATCAGGAATATATCTCACCCTTAAAGTGTAGTCAACGTGGATGATGTCACAGCCCAAGATGGTGGGCTTCAACTTAGGAACTCGGAGGACCCTCCCCTGCCACATGTCGCACATGCCGGAGATGATGTGATTGCCCCTGACAGAAGTGAGTTTCTCGCAAAACACCTTGGTGCGGTTGTTTGCCAGATAAATGTGCTTGGCTATGATACCGGCTTTAGGAATGACAATCCGAGAGCAGGTATTCTCGAATTTAGCATCTATGCAAATGTCCTCGCCTTCACAATAACCCTTTCGGTCTATGCGTGCGACAATGGAAACGCTGCCATCAGGAATAAACATGCAGGTTACTTTCTTCTCTTTTGCACCTGTAACTGGAGTCTGAAAAGAGCCAGAGAGAAAAACGAAGGACTATTCTCTCATGTTTGAATCACATCCGGTTAATAGAAGTTTTGTGTGACCTCTCTAGGCTTACTCACCATGAGTTCTTGGGTGTTTACATCAATGGGTTCCTCCACCTTAAAATGTTGCTTGCATTCTGCAAATGGCTGTCCTGATTTCTCTATGACCACATTCACATAGTACTGGACTGAGCCAAACTTTCCTGCATAGGAGGAAACTAGGCACCTGTTCAGGATTGGATGATTTTGGATTAGTGAAGTAGTGACTCGGTTATTAATTAAAATAATTAAACATTTTAGATGCAATATTTGTAATACGCAGTTCCCCGAAAGAAACCTACCCCGCCTGTGGAAGTTCAAACCCGAACATGAACTCATATTTGTTTCCAGGCCTGAGAGTGATGGAGCCATCTGCATCTGCGGTCAAGAAATTGTGCTTTAAGAAACACTAACACAAGGGCCATAACCACCACAGATAGTATATTAATATATAAGATTTTCAGTGACCAATTCCTAAAATTTTATTAGGCAGAAAAAACTCCACCCACCCTAGACCTTATTTGGAGTTCAATTCAAAAATGAAATATGGTGCTATAAAAAAGGAATGAAAAGGAGGCTCTGAAGGATAGACTTGCAGTCTCTTCAGTGTTCAGTGACCTTCTGCATAAAGCCTTATAAAGGTACGTACTAGATCACGTCTAATTTCCATGACTCATGTTTTCTGGAGTTTTTTGTCTACGTAAACCTTTCTCGTTTTCATTCACGCCAAAAATCAAATATGGTTGTGCCACTCTGAATAAGGTCCATTCAAACTAGTTCCCAACTGCATTTGTGTCAGGTAAAACAATGCTTGACTTTTACCTGTGGGTTGATGCTCAAGGTGAAGAACCTCCTCGTATTTCAGATACTCGATTTCCTCCCTGCAGCGCAGCTTTCCTTTACTATATTCGACTTTAGCGCATCCGATCCCGAACAGCCTGACGGCGGAAATCCTCGTCACCTCCGACACCTCCACCATCACCCGCCCGGCCACTTTATCTCCGCCGCTGTACGCGCTCTTGTTCGGGTCACTCAGTTGAACCTCGAAGGTCTTGGGTTTCTTTTTCAGCACGCCCATATTTGCTGTTTAATTAATTTAGCAAGTTGAATAAATTACTAACCTGTATTAATACTACTACTAAAAGTGTTAATAAAGGTATATTTTCGATTTATTTCTTTTAAAGTAAATGAATGACTCAGTTGCTCGTCAAGCTCACCAATATGTGCTGATGTTATTATTATTCTCTATGAGATGTTTTTGTAATTTGGTGGTCACTCTGTTCTATCGGTAAACACTGAGTGAGAGTGGGTGGTTATATAGTTCACACGCCGCTCTGCTGATGATGTGAGCTGGACACACATATGGGCATTAGCGCTGGACACCCTCATGCGCCCGTGGATCGCCCCACGGGCATCTCTCTCATAGGACACACGGGCTGTGAACTTCCACTCGGGCCAATGAGCACTCGGCCAGAGCGCGTGGACAGCTCGTGGGTATGGGGCAGGAGGCGTTTGAGGAGGAGGGCAAATTACATGGAGCATGGTTGGGGCATGAACAGCTGAGCACACATGTGTCCAGCTCAAAAACATGTTTAGGGAGTGACCTAAACTCACGTATAACACGATATTGATAAAACGTGATTTAGACGTGAAATAAACAGAATGTCTCCAAAACAATTTCCCCAAAAAAGTATCTCTCTCTCTCTCTCTCTCTCTCTCTCTCTCTCTCTCTCTCTCTTTACAAAAAGTAGGTTATGCATTATGGTAGTGATGGTATCAAAAGGTGATACCATGACGCAGAATGATTATAATATGCATTCAGGGGCAGACTGTCCATAGCTACCAATGCTATATTGGTATAGTTTTAGAGTTAGGACTTAGTATAGCCTCACACCATATCACACTACATTATGGTAATGCTGGTAGCACATCCTGATAGGAATTATCTGCCTGACAAGATGTGCTACCTAAGTTTTTAACACATTTCATGCTGTTGTAGTACATACTGACAGGTTCTCCCATGCCTCCCGACTTTTGCTACCCAAGTTTAGGCTTTACACATCACTGTTTGTACTGCTAGTAGCACATCCTGAGCAGTTAGCACAGATTGTCAGCACCAGCCGTGAAAGGGGCCGAAGGGTTTTGCCATTGTACATGTAAAAAAACAAATGTTATCAGAATGAACCATTTCCAAAAAGCATTTTGTATCAACATGAATCATGTAAACATTCATTATATTCCATGGTACAAAAAGTTCTTGGTACTTTTTTGTTAGTTTCTAGAAAACCTGTCAGTGCAGAGAGTTATCAGAAAAACAGAAACATACAGCGAAGTCCAGAGATAGCTGTGGTCATCAGAGATGACTTAATAAATGCACCCATCACAGCAGGCCACATGCTGTAAAATGTGTATAAGTTCACATTGACTCATGAGAGCAAGTATCCTCTGATTGGATGAGCAGTGCCATCTGCTGAATGATCTAGCAAATTTTACTGTGTATCTTCCTACAGAAGGAAGTTCAGAAGGAGCCCATTTATATAACCCATCAATCTCTGTGGTAAGAATAAATATACACAGCTGCTTACATCATTCGTTCTCACATCCCTTCTCCACCACACAACAACATCCATTGTGGACTTGGGCCAAAGCTGCCTACACTTGTCCCTCTTATACATTATAGGCCTATGAACATAAAACGTGTGTGTGTCATTTATAATGCAAGAGATAAGACAACTTCCAACCAAACGTTTACCAGTATAAAATAAACATTAAAGTTAACCCAGATGAACACCATCTGGCATCACTCCTTAAACAAGTGTGAAATGCCTCAAAATCAGTACATTAGTCACAAAACATTCACAGTTATAGATTTAGACAACTTGTTTTTCAATCTATGGAGTTACAACATGACATTTTTAGGAGACTGATAGAATGAAAACATGTCTTCACTTTTGATACATTTCCATGATGCATATCATTTGCATAGTGATCTGAAATTGGTCACCAGATTGACAGAAAAAAATATTCAAAAGTCTTTATTTTAGCTTTAGATAAATTAATTTCATTTGGTAACAAGGGTAATTTCCTGTGGTCTGCAACATCTGGCGTAACCTTCATTCATCAATGCTGTGAACTACTGCTGAGTGGATATAGTTTAGATGATTTATTTTTTATAAATAAACTCAAATTATTCCTGCATAAACCTCATCCACCACGAAAACATTAACTATGTCTTCGATAAGCAAATATGTGCTGAGTTGAAATTTGCAGTATTTTCTTTCTTCATATATACACAAATCATTCACTTTATGTGCATGTAACACTGAATTAAACACAAAAATGTTTTTTTTTTTTTTTTTGCGAGGCAGTTCCAGACAGCCTTTGTTCACATAAAACATACAAACTTCCAAACTCTGACAACTCTGCCCTGCTAGAAAGAAGAAGAAAAAAAAATAAGGTGGTCAGCTGGTCCCCGAGCCTCAGCAGGCTGGTTAGGCTGGTCTGTTTTGCTGGTTTTAGAGGGGTTTGGGGCATTTGGGGCACTTGTCAGCTGGATAGGCTGGTAGACCAAAACCAGCTTGGCAAGGCGGTGAGACCAGCTAAATTAGCTTAAACTAGCTAAGACCACAAAACCACTTTAGGTTGGTATAAGTTATTTTAGCAGCAGGGCAATGGGATGTAAACACTGAACAACTGTATAAATATAATTTTTAAATATCAAGTAAGCCCTGCTTTAGGCTTTCGAAAACTTCAGAGTTTACCATCATCAGACTGGAACTGAGAAAGCACGTCTAAGAGTCTCTGTGAGGACACTCATGGCCAATACCACTGGCAGAGTCGGAGTGGTGTTACCTGCCCTGGCTGTCAGCAGGTGAACCCTTTCAGGGTCAGAGATCATTGCACGAGCATCCTCCAACGCAGCCACAGCTGAAGCACTAGAGTTCAAATTCTCAGTGACCTGCAAATCAAACAGGCAGGACTGGAAATACACATCTCGCACAGGAAGCAGGGAGGAGCAGTGTGCGTATGCAGCGGTGGACAGAAGCGCAGGTGGCGTCTCCAGACGCTGTGAGACCGGACAGCCCCACACACACAACTGCAGGTCCTGCTCGGGTGTGTAGGACTCCACGATCGCACGAGGAGAACGGACTGACAGACTGAGCGACGGGCCGACCTGACGCACCATCAGTGTCGTCCCTATGTGTGTAGCCCTGATCTCGACGTATTTGCCAGGGTCATGAGAGTGAATGCGAAGGCTCTGGTGTCCTCTGCGATCACCGCTGGTCATAGAACCATCTACAAACGCTGGGGGAACGTTGTCCAGCTCTGCTTGGTATATCTGGAAATCTGCACACTCACGTGAGTTTTTAAAGATAACCGTGATCTGAGGAGGAAATGGAGATCAAAGAACTGACAGATACAAAGTACCCAAAAAAATACTTCACAGCAGTGGTTTGTTGCAACCCAAAAATGGGTCTGTTCTAAATAATAAAATGCAAACTCAACTAATAATTATGCATAATCAGGGAAGCAAAAAATAGTAAAAAAAAATTAAATGGAAGAGAAAATTCTTCACATATCTTTTCTTGTTGATATCAAAGGCTGTGCATCCAACCACAATGTGTTTTGCATTAAAAACTAGAGACCAGAGAGTCTACAGACATTGGAGAGATCTGTAATAGAACTTATATGGCTAAAAGTATATGGCTACAGTTCCATATTGAAAATAATAATATTTATTGTTACTAGTACAAATGTATGTTGATATCTAAAAATGTAATTCAAGATATCTGCAACAAAATTTTGACTGATAAAATTGCTGGTAACACTTTCTACAAAGCCCATATTTATAATGCATTGTAAAGGCATTATAATGCTTTAGTAATGTCTCATAATACACCTTATAATATGTTATAACTTCTAATAAATAATTGTAAACATAATTAGCATACATTATAATAATTACCTATTCATATTTATACCTTAGAAAACAATGCATTAAGGAACATTTAATTTTATCTGCTGAAGATATAATGTATTATTTATTGAAATATACACTGTATAATAGGTAGGCTTTAAATAAAGTGACAAAAGCATTGTCTATTTATAAATATCCATAAGATATTTGTAAGTGGTTATAAGACATTACAAGTCATCCTAGAAGTTATATATAATACACATGCACAAAATACTAAATAACACACATTCAATGTAATTTTTTAGATATGATGAAAAACACTGCAAAAAAGCTACAAAATCTACAAAGTTAAAATATATCAGAAACACTAAATATGTAATGTTGATCACACATGTAGTAAATCTTCTTGGGTATAAACACACCCAAGTATAAAAAATGAATCTATATTGTACTTATGCTATGGTATATGAAGATATTGCTTTTGTAACTTTACTTAAAGCAGGCAATGACCACTTAAAATATGATCACGTCATAAAGCCTTTTGACTGTTTATACTATGCTGCTTTTGCATGACAGCTCTTAACTGATTAACTTTATTAGCTTCGTTAAAATTGGGTTATGCATTTTACACTCTAAACTATGAATGGGGGAAGTCTTATAATGTATAACTGTAGTTATAATTATTTATGAGACGCTATAGCTTATAATAAGCTGTATTATGAGACATTATATATGTAGTATAATGCATTTATAATGCCTTTACGATGCATTCTAAATATGGGCTTCATAGAAAGTGTTACCAAAATGCTATTCTTAATAGTAAAATGTAATTATGACTAGTCAAAATGAAATCACAGGTATCTTTAAAGGAATATTCCGGGTTCATTACAGAGCAAGTTAAGCTCAATCGACAGCTCTTGTGGCATAATGTTGATTACCACAAACGGTAAGAAGCAAAAATTAAGGTTACAGCGAGACACTTACAACAGAAGTGAATGGGGACAATTTTTTTTAGAGTTAAAGGCAGAAATGTGTAGTTATTTTATAAAAGAACTGGCATTATTTGTTCTGTAATTTTGTTTTATTATTTTATTTTATTAATATTTTTTTTATTTGAGCTGTAAATTTTTTTCAATCATAATTTACCGGAATTACATGGTTGACGCTGTATAGTCATCATGGCAATGAAGATGTTAAATTGGATATAACTTTACACATATTGTTTATGTCTTGTGGCTATGCTTTTGAAACTGTAAGTATTTTAACATTTATGGATTGGGCCCCATTTTTTTGCAAGTCAAAATTTATTTTTGTGGTATCCAACAAATGCTGTCAATTGAGTTTAACTTGTAATAAACCCTGGATATTCCTTTAACTGTCATTTTTACTAGTAAGTATTTTTAATAGTCAAAACTGAGCTGCAGATATCCAGAATTTAATTACAACAAGAAATGCTGGGAGAGTTTTAGACTAAATCAACCTGCTACAGTCCTCCTGTCAAAAGGGCAGTTCTTGGCATGAATAAGCTGCAGAATAGACCAGACATTACACTAATAGTCAAATGTCTGGAGCGGCGATTAGTACACATACACCCTCATCTAAAATTATTAGTTTCATCCATTATATACACCCTGTTCCATTTAACTAAGACCAGTCAAACTATTTTATTAATTTTATGACAATGGAGTAAGTGGAACACAGTGGCACTCACCTTTGTGAGCACAGTGGAGTAAGAGCTCCCTCTAGTGGGTGTACTTGTGGCTTGGATGTACATGTACTTGTTATCTATGAGAGGCCAGGCTCCCTGTACCGCACATGTTTGGAAATCATCATTAAAGGTGCGGATGTGAGGGTCCCCAAACACCCCGCAGTGCAGATAATCCGGGGCCCGGCCCTTCTCATAGACGCATCCGTCCTCTGAGAGTGGGGCCTGGGGCAGGGGCCGTGGCTGGGCTGTTGGGCCAGTTTTGGGGCAGCGATGTTGGATGAGCAGGTCCTCAATGCCCTGCACAGCAGAGTGGTAGGCCAGGTCTCCACGGCACGCTCGGGCAGTCCTCTGTGTACAGAGGGCGTAGGATCGCAAGGCACTGCAGTACCTGGCATTACTCCCCTCCCTCCCCCCAGTGACCCCCATTTCCAGAGTCGCAGCCACAAATTCTGAGTTACATCGCAGGATCCGACACTGTGCATACACTGCAGGTAAAGAAAACAAATTAAGTTTACAGTGTTCATCTTTGAATAGTAAAAATCTTTTTGCTGTGTCTTGGAGTCTGACTTATATATGCATTAAATTCAGCCACTTTTTCCACAGATTTTATATTAATTCACTAAATATATATATATATATATATATATATATAGAGAGAGAGAGAGAGAGAGAGAGAGAGAGAGAGAGAGAGAGAGGTCCAAATAAACAGACAATTTTTTAATTTTTTAATTTTTTTACTATTTTTAATCACTCTTTTACCATCACTATGCTATTTTAAATGGCAGTGCAGAATGACATAAGTTTACATGTCATTTTATATGAGATGCATGCATAATGATTATATAATAAATTAGCAAAATGCTGTTCGAAGTAGTTTTAAATGGAGTTTAGATGGCATATTTCATACTTCAAGATGGATATGTACAGTATATATCATCCCATATACTGTATATATATATATACATATATGAAAATTAAAACATATACATACACACACACACTCACCGATCAGCCATAACATTAAAACCACCTGCCTATTATTGTGTAGGTCCCTCTTTTGCCGGCATCTCAGAATAGTATTCTGAGATGCTATTCTTCTCACCACAATTGTGTTTATCTGAGATACCGTAGACTTTGTTAGTTCGAAGTCTGGCCATTCTCTGTTGACCTCTCTCATCAACAAGGCATTTCAGTTCACAGATTATTTTTTTGTTTTTGGCACCATTCAGAGTAAAATCTAGAGACTGTTGTACGTGAAAATTCCAGCAGATCAGAATTTACGGGAATACTCAAAACAGCCCATCTGGCACCAACAATCATCCATGCAATTATATAATCGGCCAATCGTGTGGCAGCAGTATAAATAAGCAAATAATGCAGATAAGGGTCAGGAGCTTCAGTTAATGTTCACATCAACCATCAGAGTGGGGAAAAAAGGTGATCTCAGTGATTTGGACCGAGGCATGATTGTTGGTGCCAGGTGGGCTGGTTTGAGTATTTCAGTAACTGCTGATCTGCTGGAATTTTCATGCACAACTCTAGATTTCACTTTGAATGGTGCCAAAAACAAAAAACATCCAGTGAGTGGCAGTTATCTATATGGAAATGCCTTGTTGATGAGAGGTCAACAGAGAATGGCCAGATTAAAGTAGTTTGAACTGACGAAGTCTACGGTAACTCAGATAACCGCTCTCTACAATTGTGGTGAGAAGAATATCATCTCTGAAAGCTATTCTGAGAGTTGGCACACAATATTAGGCAGGTGGTTTTAATGTTGTGGCTGATCTGTGTATATATATAAGTTTGAAGTCAGAAGTTTACATACACTTCTTTTTGGAGAAATTTCCTCTGGTCAGATGAAACAAAAACTAAACTTTTTGGCCAAAATGACCATTGAATTGCAAGCCGAAGAACACTATCCCAATCATGAAGCATGGGGGGTGGCAGCATCATGTTGTGGGGGTGCTTTGCTGCAGGAGGGACTGGTGCACTTCATAAAATAGATGGCATCATGAGGAAGGAACATTATGTGGATATATTGAAGCAACATCTCAAGACATCAGCCAGGTAGTTAAAGCTCTGTCACAGATGGGTCTTCCAAATGGACAATGACCCCAAGAATACCGCCAAAGTTGTGGCAAAATGGCTTAAGGTCAACAAAGTAAAGGTTTTGGAGTGGCCATCACAAAGCTCTGACCTCAATCTGTTAGAAAATTTGTGGACAAAACTGAAAAAGCATGTGCGAGCAAGGAGGCCTATAATCCTGACTCAGTTACACCAGTTCTGTCTTGAGGAATGGGCCAAATTCCAGATTGTGGAAGATTATCAAATACGATTGACCAATTTAAAGGTAATGCTACCAAATTGTAACAAAGTGCATGTAAACTTCTGACCCACTGAGAATGTGATGAAAGAAATAAAAGCTGAAATAAATAATTCTCTCTACTAGCATTTCTGGCATTTCACATTCTTAAAATAAAGTAGTGATCCAAACTGACCCAAGACAGGGAATGTTTTCTATGATTAAATGTCAGGAGTTTAAATGTATTTGGCTAAGGTGTATGTAAACTTCTGACTTGTGTGTGTGTGTGTGTGTGTGTGTGTGTGTGTGTGTGTGTGTGTGTGTGTGTGTGTGTGTGTGTGTGTGTGTGTGTGTGTGTATTTCATAGTGCTACAATCTGATACTATCACTTTACATATTCTATCACCACCACAGGTTTTTTTTTAAATAATTTTTTTGGTGAGGGTTAAAAGGGACTTTACCTGAAGGAGCACTAAAGATCAGGACCATTGCAATAACGAGAATGATGTGATTCCATGTTGTGTGCGAGTGATTCCCACAGGCAGCTGGTGCTGCCATTCCCATCCATACAGACACAGGCAAGTCAGCCTGCCCACAGGTGTCCGAACAGGTGCTGCAGCTCTGCGCACTGAAGCGCACTACATACAACAACCACACGGGGAGACAAGCCCAAAGAAATCAAGTCACAGATCTGTAAACAGTGTGAAATCTGGAAAATCACATAAGGTCTTTAAAACATATTGAAAATTGTAATATCGCCATATTGTGCCAGAACATCTCACTTTATTCTTTCTAAAAGTATTGTAACCTTAAAAAACAACTTTTAAAAGGTCTGAAGAAACAGTTTGAACATTTGAGTTGTGTTGCTGAACAAATTAAGATTGGACTTTTAGCAAATAAAGTATTATATTTCTAATCATTAATGTTAGACTAAACTATTATTTGGGTTAAACTAGGATTTAATACATGTCATTCATCTGACATATGCCAAACTTAATAAATAATGAAAGAACATGTTCAGTAGCATCCAGAAACCAGGATTTTTTGCTGCTTGTTCAATTTGCTAACACAGTAACACGATTCTAGGACTTGATTTAATTACGTTCTATCCATATAAATGTGTAAATTGGAAGTTTCATTTGAGTTGGGACTACATGTATACTTTTTGTGGTGTTAATGTAGCATTTATGAAACTGGGCAGGGGATTTCCATTTCCCAGCATGTTTTGCATGGGACTCGACAGGGAGAGTAAATGTTAAAATGAAGTATTATTTTATGTTTTTGTGCAATATGAATGTAAAGGTGGACACTTGTTAGTGTTAAATGTTTTGTTATGTTGAGATCCAGTATGGTTTCTGTTATGCTGGAGATTTGTGGGTTACCATTATGGTGATGAGTGCAGCTTGAGCTAACGATGAGGACAGGTAATGTTGCATATTATATGGATTGCTCGCTTCATTGAGCAATTGCTGTGCTATCAATAGCATAGTTGCTAAACTACACTCTAGTGCTTCCAACCAGCATGTATACAGCATACTTATATTTACTTCCACTAGAGCATAAAGAAATAAAAGAGATTTATTTGGTTTGAAATAGTTTGTTTTTTTACTTAAAATTACTTTTGTAATCTCAATTAAAATGTGTGTTGAGATTACAAAAGTAATTTTAAGTAAAAAAGCAAACTATTTCAAACCATTTTGTGGTTCATACCGTTTTAAACCACAGATTAAATTAAATGTAATTAAATTTAATTAAATTAGAGTCCTTTACTGTCATTGTAACCAACAAGTAAGCAGGATTGCATTTACTTGAGTAAAACTAACTTGATATATTCACTAAAACCATATTGAGACCAGCTAAAAGCAGGTAAGAAAGTAACTTCTATTAAAGGGCAATATTTGCCCTTTTTCTGAGTTTTAAGGGCATTTTTTACCATTATAATGGCATTTAGAAACACTTTGTGTATCGACTATGTAAAATAATTGAATGCAATCAATTTATTAATATAATTTCCATATTAATTCATTACGGTTGTTACCTATAAATTTAAATTAGCATCAACTCACATATTTGACATAATATGTATTAGGCTTAGAATAAAATATTAGAAAATGTATCAGATGTTAAAAATAATAAAAAGAAGAAATTCGTTAAGGGGCATTTGTTTGCCCCTATATTTTTAATTTCATTTGGCTTTTTTATTTATTTATTTATTTAGTGTCAGTTTCAGTAGCATATTTGCCCCAAGCCCCTATTACAGGGATAGTTCACCCAAAATTGAAAATTCTCTTATAATTTTCCCTTATGCCATCCCAGTTGTGTATGACAGTCTTTCTTCTGCTGAACACAAACAAAGATTTTTCAGCTCTGTTGGTCCTCACAATGATAGTGAATGTGTACCAAAATTATGAAGCTCCAAAATGCACATAAATGCAGCATAAAAGTAATCGATACAGCTCCAGTAAATTCATATTATGAATTATGAAGTCCGCTATATGATAAATGTGGGTGAGAAACAGATAAAAATAAAAAAAGCAGTTTTTACCATAAATTCTCCTCCCTAACCAATAGGTGGTGATATGCACAAAAACATTTAATTGCCAAAAACAAGAGAAGAACAATGTGAAAGTGGAGATTGATAGTAAAAAAGGACTTAAAAAAATGTATCTGTTTCTCACCAAAACCTTTCATATTGCTTCTGAAGATACAGATTTAACCACCGGTGTCTTCTGGATTACTTTTATGCTGCTTTTGTGTCCTTTTGGAGCTTTAAAATTGTTTTACACATTCACATAATGTGTATTATGAGAACTGTTTGTGTTTAGCAGAAGAAAGAAATACACATCTGAGATGGCGTGAGGGTGAGTAAATGATAAGAGCATTTACATTTTTTGGTGAACTATCCCTTTAAATTCTGACCCTGGTTAAAAGTAATTACAAACATTTTAGTTTTTAAGAAAAGCTCTAGCATAATTTGTTTGCAAATGCAACATATTTGTGCCATTCATATATTTTTAATACAGGAATCAGGAATGTTCTCAGTAATGTTATTGCTGCAACAAACCTTACTCCGTTGTTGGGAATATTTTGCAGTTTGGACTGTGTTATTTACTAAGACTCAAGAACAAATAGTGGTGGAAAGCGAGTAAACTCCAATTCCAGTGTGTTTGTGTTTGCTCTCGACCTACAGCTCTCATTTGAACAATCTGTCAAAACAGAGTCCATTCATTTATCCTGAAACAGAACAAGACCTGGTGGCATCACAAAGGAAAGCAAATCATTTTCAACACATGACAAATACGTATCTCAAATCTCCTTATCTGACAAAACATCTCATTCAGGTTATCCATGTAACTCTTCTGCCTGTACTGATTCACTAGCAGAGGTTTGGGTGTTCCTGCCGCTTCAATACTAACAGCTGATATTTATTCTAGTTGATGGGACGGTTGGTGACAGGGGGTAGTTACGAGAGTTGCATGGCAGAAATAGAGAGTTCTAAATATAACCCACACCAGCCTGCCCCTCCAGCACCTGCCCCAGTGGAAATTGACGAGGCAAGCTCTGAGGTGGGTGTGAGACATACAGCAGAAACTCCACAGTTCTCCGTTACCATCTGCAGTCTAATTTCAGCTGAATGCTTCAGAATCATTCTCTCTTTGACTGAAGTGTCACTGCATGTGGAAACTTGCTCATTCTGGTGTGCCATCATTTTTAAAGAGGGTTCAGCTCCAGAAATCTCTACACATACACACACTGGGTCCCAAACACTTCACAGATACAGAGGAACGGGATCCTACACTAAACAGTTGCATCTATGAGATTCTCTGTCAGTCTCATTCACACACAGTTAATGAGTTCTGTGAATCGAATCCTGCATTCCTGTTAGACAGCACTGTAAACGTGATTGTCTGTGCTATGATTATTTGCACTTGAGTCTTTGTGCATCACTCTGTATGTGTGTGTGTGTGTGTGTGTGTATAAAAGCAGATTACAGTATGCTCATACTCATACAATCTGAAAAAAAAATATTATAATTTCTCAAAATCCTGATGTCACAGAATAGCAAACCATTATAAAACAATTCATTACAATTTTTTGTATAAATGAAAACATAAAAAAGCTCTTAATAAAGAGAGAATATATTTTAGTTTAACATCTAGAGGAGATCAGATGAGTTTATATTCATCTCTCAGCAGAAACAAAAATCATTGCTGAAATGCACAAACACACATACACTGACAACCAAAAAGTGACATGTATTACCAAGTTTTTGGACATACAATAGTATTTCTTCAAGAACATTGATATGTGTAAATACCTTGCTACATTAATATGGTAAACATTCAATATCAGAGTACTATATTACTGAATGAGTGGACCATTAGAAAGAATTTGAATGCATCAACATGAATATTCTTGATTTAGAGTGTTAGACGTTATAAAGAGAGAAACCAACTCAAACCTGCATAATGGTTGTAGAGTTCTGAACTTTGTGAATGTTTATCAGTGGACACGTAATATTACAGATAGTAGTTAACAGCATTAACAAAGACTCACGGAAATAGAGGACTCTCCTGTAGACCGAGCACGCCGCTAGAGATCTTTCTCAGTCACTTCAGATTTGTCAGCGGGACACCGACGCGTTCATGTGACGGGATCATGTGCGGAGTGACCACTGCGTCACCGTCCCGCACGAGAGAGACGTATAAACCCACAGCGCGCACCTGCCACACACGGACCAGCTGACGGAGAGCTCGTCCAATCTCTCACTGTTTGACGACATAACATACATATTGATATTTAAGAGTATCTATTCTTTGCTTAGATTACATCCTGGGCATTCTCAACCAACTTCATGAGGTGCCACAGGATGTTATGTTATCTAATTATTTTTAGACGGACAATTAGAAAGACAGACAGACAGACATAGATAGTAAGACAGTCCGCAAGACAGACAAACAGACAGACAGACAGACAAACAGATAGATAGATAGATAGACAGACAGACAGACAGACAGATAGATAGATAGATAGACAGACAGACAGACAGATAGATAGACAGACAGACAGACAGACAGATAGATAGATAGATAGATAGACAGACAGACAGACAGACAGACAGATAGACAGATAGATAGATAGATAGATAGATAGATAGATAGATAGATAGATAGATAGATAGATAGATAGATAGATAGATAGATAGATAGATAGATAGATAGGCAGACAGACAGAGAGATAGATAGATAGATAGATAGATAGATAGATAGATAGATAGATAGAGAGATAGAGAGAGAGACAGACAGACAGACAGATAGATAGATAGATAGATAGACAGACAGATAGACAGACAGACAGACAGATAGATAGACAGACAGACAGACAGACAGACAGATAGATAGACAGACAGACAGACAGACAGATAGATAGATAGACAGATAGACAGACAGACAGACAGATAGATAGACAGACAGACAGACAGACAGATAGATAGATAGATAGATAGACAGACAGACAGACAGACAGACAGACAGATAGATAGATAGATAGATAGATAGATAGATAGATAGATAGATAGATAGATAGATAGATAGATAGGCAGACAGACAGAGAGATAGATAGATAGATAGATAGATAGATAGATAGATAGATAGATAGATAGATAGATAGATAGATAAAAGATAGATAGATAGATAGATAGACAGACAGACAGACAGACAGATAGATAGATAGATAGACAGACAGACAGACAGACAGACAGACAGACAGACAGACAGACAGACAGATAGATAGATAGATAGATAGATAGATAGATAGATAGATAGATAGATAGATAGATAGATAGATAGATAAAAGATAGATAGATAGATAGATAGATAGATAGAGAGAGAGACAGACAGACAGACAGACAGACAGACAGACAGATAGATAGATAGATAGATAGATAGATAGATAGATAGATAGATAGATAGATAGATAGATAGATAGATAGATAGATAGACAGACAAAAAGACAGAGAGACAGACAGATAGATAGACAGACAGACAGACAGACAGACAGATAGATAGATAGATAGATAGATAGATAGATAGATAGATAGATAGATAGATAGATAGATAGATAAAAGATAGATAGATAGATAGATAGACAGACAGAACTATTAACCGAACTATTAGACAAAATCCAAACTCTGAAATTGCAAAAAGCCTGTGGTGTCGATGGTATCCTAAATGAAATGATTAAATACACAGACCACAAATTCAAATTAGCCATTCTCAAGCTCTTCAATATCATCCTGAGTTTAGGTATATTCCCCAACATTTGGAACAAAGGACTTATTACCCCAATCCATAAAAACGGAGACAGATTTGACCCTAATAACTACCGTGGTATATGTGTAAACAGCAACCTAGGCAAACTCTTCTGCAACATCCTAAACAGCAGACTAGCCCATTTTCTCAGAGACAGAAATGTCCTGAGCAAGTGTCAAATTGGCTTCCGACCAAAATATCGCACATCAGACCATATATACACTCTCCATACCTTAGTCGATAAGCAAATTAATGAAAACAAAAGTAAAATTTTCTCATGCTTTGTTGACTTCAAAAAAGCATTTGACTCCATTTGGCATGAAGGTCTTTTTCTTCAATTAATCCAGTGCGGCATTGGAGGAAAAACATATGACATCATCAAATCAATGTACACAAACAACAAATTTGCAGTTAAAATTGGCAACAAACACACAGAATTCCTCCCTCAGAGTCGTGGAGTGAGACAGGGCTGCAGCTTAAGTCCCACGCTGTTCAATATCTACATAAATGAGCTAGCGAGGGCTCTGGATCAGTCTACAGCACCTGGCCTTACTCTACTGGACACTGAAGTCAGATGCCTTCTGTTTGCTGATGATCTGGTGCTGCTGTCTCCCACTAAAGAGGGTCTACAGCAGCATCTAGACCTCCTGCACAGCTTCTGTCAGTCATGGGCCCTGTCAGTTAACCCCAAAAAGACAAAAATAATGATTTTCCAAAAAAGACCCAGCCGCCAAGACCAACATCATAGTTTTAAATTGAACAACATGCTCCTCGAACACACGCAGGACTACACTTACCTTGGCATAAATATTAGCAACACAGGAAATTTTAAAAAAGCTGTAAACGACTTGAGAGACAAGGCACGGAGAGCTTTTTATGCTATTAAGAGAAATATTCAAATTGACATCCCAATCAGAATCTGGCTAAAAATAATAAAAACTGTAATAGAGCCCATCGCGCTGTACGGGTGTGAAGTCTGGGGTCCACTCACAGACCAAGAGTTCACTAAATGGGACAAACACCCAATAGAGACTCTGCAGACCGAGCTGTGCAAAATCTTGCTACGAGTTCAGCGCAAAACCCCAAATAATGCCTGTAGAGCAGAATTAGGATTATACCCCCTTGTAATAACGATTCAAAAAAGAGCCATTAAATTCCATGCCCACTTAAAAAATAGCGATGAACAGACCCTCCATCACAAAGCCCTGTCCTACCAAGAGCTGAAGCCAGAGAAAAACGCCCTCGGCCGATTGGTCTTAGAGCTGACGTCACAAACTGACAATAAAAACATAGCCAGACCAAACCAAATCATTAAAACACAAAAAGAGAAATACCTCAAACATTGGACAGACGCAACAGCCAAACAGAGTAAATTGGAATGCTATTTGGCCCTAAACAGAAAATATGAATTGGCAGGATACCTGAGTAAAGTGAGCGACCCTAAACTGAGGAAAGTCCTGAGCATGTACAGACTCAGTGAACACACACTGAGCATAGAGACAGGCAGACACAGACAGACCTGGCTGCCGAAGGAAGAGCGACTGTGTCCTCACTGCACCGAGAACCAAGTGGAAACAGAACTACACTTTTTGACATCCTGCCCCAATTATACAAACATTAGGGACACTTTCTATCCCCTTTTTACAACCTACCAGAAAGACTTCCACCAAAAATCAAATATGGACAAACTCCCACTCCTGCTAGGAGAAAGCCCAGCGAGCTCAAGCCTGGCTGCCAGGTACGTGAGGTCCTGTCACGAAGAAAGAGCCTCCTGCAGGACAGAGCTACCAACCATAGACACTATGAGACACTATTAGAAAATTAAACATTTTTATTGCAATGTTTATTTCCATGAAAAAAAAAAAAATACTTTATTATTTATTTATTTATTTTTATTTTATAATTATTACTTATTTATATTGTATAGTGTTATGAATGCTTTGGCAATGTAAAGATTTCTTTTACCATGCCAATAAAGCTATTTGAATCTTGAATCTTGAATCTTGAATCTTGACAGACAGACAGACAGACAGATAGTAAGACAGTCAGCAAGACAGACAGACAGACAGACAGACAGACAGATAGATAGATAGATAGATAGATAGATAGATAGATAGATAGATAGATAGATAGATAGATAGATAGATAGATAGATAGATAGATAGATAGATAGATAGATAGATGACAATCCAAGAAATCTTCAGATTTATTTTGAGGCAAAACACTTATTTGTCACTTTCAGCTTTGTTCAATGTGATTAAATCAAAAGTTTTCTAATAACTGTCCAGTAAGAGAAAGGATAATTTAGGGTAAAAAAAGACCCCCTGTTGAAGGGGCTAAAGGCCCCCATAAAACACATTCACATTCACCACTGTTTTTCTTAAGTGGGGTGAAGAGATTTGTAATGAAGAATGTTCAAAGTGGACTCACATTGACTGACCCAATCATAATGGAGATTCATTTGTTATTTGAATATAAATACACCAAACACGTGGGGCCACCAAAACGCCATTATTTTTTTTTCTCCCCAATTTGGAATGGACAATTTTCAATCCGTCCTCGTGGTGGCGTAGTGACTCGCCTCAATCCTTGTGTGGCGGAAGACGAATCTCAGTTGCTTCCTCGTCTGAGACCGTCAAGCCGCGCATTTAATCACGTGGCCCCACCACACGCCCCACCAAGAGCGAGAACCACATTATAGGGACCACAAGGAGGTTACCCCATGTGACTCGACCCTCCCTAGGGGCCAATTTGGTTGCTTAGGAGACCTGGCTGGAGTCATCATCATTTTATTTATTTTTTTAAATCAAAACAACCTTGCATTATTTTATTTTATTTAAAAAAAAAGTATAATAATACATACATACATATATATATATATATATATATATATATATATATATATATATATATATATATATATATATATATATATATAAAGGAAGGAGCTTTTTTTGCTCGTTACAAAGATTTTCAAGATTTAAGAAATACATTTATTTTTATTAAATATTGATGGAGCAACAACTTTTTAGTAAAAAGAAATAACAACAGAAGGTTGTTTTGAATACAATTAGTTTTTTTTTTAAAGTTTTTTTTAAAGGCAGCGAGGGGGACTTTTACCCCACAACTGGGGTAAAAGGCTGCCTCACTTGGGGTAAAAGGCCCCTAGGGGGGTTTAATAGTGATATTGTGTAGATATAGGGGCAGTATAGGACACAATTTGTCAATTTATACAAATACTTCAAAAGGGTGCATGATTTCCTGTTAATTTAAAACACATTTGGCATTTTATAGCATTTCAAGTATTCTATAAACAAATGAATCTCCATTGTGATTGGACCAGTCATTGTGAGCCCACTTTGATCATTTTTCATAAATAATCCATTCACCCCACTTAAGAAAAACAATGAGTTTAATAGGAGCCTTTAGCCCCTGCAACGGGGGGGCTTTTATCCCAAATACTATCCTTTCACTTACTGGAAAGTTATTTAATTTTATGGAAAGTTGAACTTGAAAAAATGAGAAATAGGTATTTTGTTTCTAAATAAATTTGATAATTTCCAGGATATGAATTAGCTACATACATTTCAACATTTAAAAATATATCAAATATTAGATCAAACTGCCTCAAAATCAATCTTTAGACTTTACACGCAATGATCTCATGGAAGAGGAAAGAATTGCAGTTCATATTTATAACAGGTGTTTAGGAAAGTACTGAGGTAGTTTTTGATGCTATTGAGAAAATAAAATCAAAGGAGCCTTTTACCCTTCGGAGCCTTTTGCACTGCTGTACGTTACTATTTGTTTATTTTTATTTATTGTAATTTTACTGTGAAGTGAATACAGAATATGCAAAATACACAAAATATAGCATCTCAAATGTAGATCACACAAGATGGTATTTCAAATGTACTCTGTGGACAGTGCTGGGTAGTAACGTATTACTTGTAATCTGGATTACGTAATCAGATTACAAAATTGAGTACTTGGAATTGGATTAAATTACATTTTAAAATACTTGTAGTCAGATTACAGTTACTTTTATAGATTACATGACTACATGATAAAAAGGCAATGGCAGTAAATTATGAATAATTTATTGATAGTTTTCATATCAATATCATCATATTCTTACGCTGAATTGTCTCACAGATTAACATTTTGAGCATGTGCTTCTTTTACGTTACAACAGTAAGATGCATCTCAGCTTTGGAACAGGTGACTATTACTAAGCAGTAAGTGTTAAAATGAAGTGTAACAGAGTTTTGATTTGTTAGCTTTCATTTCAGGTTCATTGTGTGACTCTGTGGATGTTTTAAAATAATCTGCTCTTTTAGAAAATATGAATATATATCTTGCACCTCAGTTTTGGAATAGGCGATGGACTATCAGTTAGCAGTAAAGGTTAAAAGTGTTTTAAATGAAAGCTTTGACCCAGGCAACGTCATTGCTGTTGATTTTATGGTCATCAGTTTTCATTCATTTTATGATAATTTTATGGTTATTAATGTTCGTAATGCTGCTATTGTTTTATGCACTTATAATGAACTTGATGTCTCAGTGTTTTGAATTATAATCTTTGGTTATGCACCGTCATTGCTCTTAGATTTAATGTTTATTTCATTCATGTAGTGTTAAATGCACTTTTAAAAAATGCCATAAGGAGCTCTTTTTATTAGGCTCTTTTTGTCAGTATAAGAATTGAATATACATTTTCTTCCTCTTTGTACTTCTATGTTAAAATTATTTTCCTATTCAAATGCATGGGACATAAAATAAAATAGAATTAGGTTGAAAGTAATCTGGTTAGATTACTTTAAAATGTAATCTATTAGATTACGTTACTGATTGCATTTTTGGTCATGTAATTTGTAATCAGTTCCTGACACAAGTAATCCACCCAGCTCTTTCTGTGGGACACCTGTGTGTGTGATTTCTCGGTTTGGCGTTAAATGTGTGTGTTTGAGGATGTATTTGGACTCATTTGGTGGGGGCTCCACATCCAGGGCTCCTCTTTTACCGATTTAGGTCTCTTCCTGACTACATTTGCATAATTTAAACATATAAAAAAATCGATTAAAGTTCTGCTTTGGACAGTGTGATTCATCAGCTGCAGTTCAAGGCGCGATCGGCAGGTGGCGACGTTGACCAGCGCAAATAGAGCTAGTTTGATGCAAAAGCTTCAAAATACTGTCAACACTGGAATACATCGCCGCCACCAGCTTTTTACGTTTTAAAAGTTTCCCAAACAATTGTTTAAAGATGTTCTGTTGTTTACAGAAATATTTTGTGATGTTTTGTGTTGAGATGCCCCGCATGCATACAGGGTTGGCTGGTGTCTGTGTCTGCAGTATACATGCGGCTGAGAGAGTAATGATATGCTGTGTGCGTTTGACTGTGATCTGGGTTGCTGTCTGCAGTATGCATGCATGCATCGGTGAATTTCAGGCTCTTTGTTGGCTGGATGGAGGCGGGGCCGCATGTCCTTTTGTGCCCCTCAGATATTGGGCAAAACCAGAACTAGCGAGCTGCAGACGCGCCAAAAGCGTGATGCTTGGCTATCCCAAGTTATTTCATGTAGACAAAAACAGTAAACAGTGGCGCGTCCAGAACAGAAATGTGATTTATTCTAAACACAGCGTTTGAAGAGCGTTGTGATACTGTAGGTAAGGAATATACTCTTCATCGGGTCATGGGAAAACTTAAGGGTTCATGATTATTATTTGTTTATGAAGGCGATCTTAAGTCAATCACGCTATTCGACAATTTTGTTTCCTTTACAGACATTAACTTTTGTGTTGTGCAATTTTGTCTACTGCACTACTCGTTGGTCAACAGATTACCCCGTTACTAAGCAACCGGTCGTGCAGGACAGTGATTCGCAACAAGGGGTACAAGTTCGCTAGGGTCCTTGGATAGATGTCGATTTTGCTTTGTTACATCAAAAACATTGAAATTAAGATTTAATTTTTAAAATTGTGAAAAGTTTTATATTGTAATAATAGTATAAATAAGTTAAATATTAAGGTTGTACAACCTTAATATTTAAATTATTTATACATATATATATATATATATATATAAATTTATTTATTTAGCTTTTTCATACATTTTAGAGAAAGAAAACAATATATGTTTTGTAAATATGCGTGGATGACACACATTGCAAAATAGAGGTCGATTTGTGCAGCATCGCATGAGCGTTGAAATCCGATATTTCATATTTGTTGACAGTTTTGGTTCGATGTCAGTTATATGCCATTATTGATGGTGTAAAGTTTTGTTTTAGTGGCCTCAGGGGTTCCAAAGTCCACCTGCCGCATTTGCTCCGCATCCTACAGCAAAGAGAAGTAGTTAACTTACAAAGAAATGTAAATAATAATAAAAAAAAAATGACAATTTGTTTTGCTTTTTAATATGATTGTTAAATATATATATATTTTTTTAAATTAATAAAAAAACATTAAAGCATTTTTAAAAGGATGTGTATCTGTTTTAGTTTTGTAGTTCTACGGAGCAGTCTGAATCTTTAAAGAGTTTGACAGTCGTTCTGACCTGCGGTCTGCCAGGTCTGGGATGTTGTGCACTGTTGTTCAATCTCCCGCCAATATTGCACTCGTCCCGGCCTCCCTGACCACGAGGAACACGCGACTCCCCGCTGGAATCTCCCGCCACAGCAACGACACATGGCCAGATCAACCGCTGGGGCGGCGCCAAACTGCAGGTGTTTGTTCAACACCAGTGTGTGTGTGTGTGTGTGTGTGTGTGTAAAACAGGGTGGTTGAATTTTGGATTTCTGTTTCTTTTGTCAGTTTATATTTCAATTATAACTCTTGATGTTTTACTCCTAAAACCGATTGTGGCACTAAATCCTTTGAGAATTAATTATTCTCAGTATCGCCATCTTTGATTTTTGACTTGAAAACGTATAAAGACTGTATAAGCTATCATTAAAGCGCCTAGATCACATCTAATTGTCAATACTCATGTTTTCTGGAAATTTTTGGCTACTGAACGTTCCTTGAACGCTACTTTTTCAACGTTTCGTCAGCGGAACGATCCAAAAACACTAAACTGTACAGCCCATTGAAGAGACTGCACATCAATCCCTCACAGCCTCGTTGTCATTCCCGTCAAAAATAAAAGATGGTGCTGCTGTGAATAAGGTCTATAAAGTTTCAGAGAAGAACCCCTCAAGGCTAGCATAAAAATGGCTATCACAGTGGCCTAGATGCTTGGTTTTATTTTGTCATAATCATTTTTAACAATATATATATATATACGTGAAATTGACACCTTTTTCCATCCTTGAGCGTGAATTCCAGAGTATAAACTTTGCTCTGGTAATTTCCCTTAATGAGAAGTTGTTTCAAGTTTTAATTACCTATAAATTTACATGTTGATGGTATGTGTGAACGGCACATAGTGACCTAGTGATTTTCCTGTAATTTACCTGGTTGCATGTGTGAAAGGGGCTAATTGATGTAATACCGAATTTGGTGTATTTTTAAAATGTATCTTTGTTTTTGTTGTGTATTATTAAGGATTATCAGGCAAAAGAAGGCCTACTATAGTGTTCATTTTGTTCCAGAAAATACATAATCCCTTTATTTCAAGACATATTGCTAATGCATACACACTCTAAACGCTTTCGCACTTATACGCTCATATCCACTTACACAACACACATAAACACATTAAAAGTCAAATAAAAGTCTTTTATCTCCTTTCACTCAGTCTCTTCAATCCAGAGAGACATAAATGCTGGGTAAATCTTTCTTCTTTCCTGATTGTTTGTCCCATCAAACACGGGAGATCAGTGGCCTCACACTGGATTTCAGGGGGTCTGGAGAGAGACACAGGGCATCTCACTCTCCTCACACCTTTATGTGCATAAGAACCTGTTTACGATGCAGATTAAAGTCATCTGGAACTGTATCTGTGGGGTGGGGGGGATAAAACGGAAAAATATGATTAATATATTAAGTGAGTGTATTGACTTGTTTGTGTTTTGTTGTTTTACAAAAAAAAAAAAAAAATTTTTTTAAATATGCAATTTTGTCAATAAAGAACTCTTTCAGAATTTCTAGCATCTATATTTCTTTAAAATTCATTCTGGGTTTGAGGGATGGAGATCATGATTTCAATATCAAAGAGTGGATTAAACTTTACCATTACAGCGGTAGCGCAGATTGGACCAAATAATATTCTCTTGAGAAAAGCAGAAAACGCCCAAGCGCCCTCCTCTCATGGTGGTGTCAATCACAACGTCTGAGTCAGCCACCATTTCGGTGCCTTCGTAGAGCTTCACCCTACAACAGGGGCAAAAACACAAAAGAAAGTACTGTACTGTTGGACTATAAAACGATACTGTGTGGGATTCTAGAATATTGGTCAAAACGAAGCAGAGAACTGCTCAATGCTACAGGGTGCTGCTAAACTCTACTTGCTTGCCCTCTAATTACCTGATAATTAATCAGATCTGATTTGATTTTGCAGCACGCTGGATCTAAATTACATTATGTATAAGTGGAGCAGTCCTGCATGAGTGTGTGTGTACTGATGTCCAGTGCTCTATTCACTCTAACTGAATACAAAGCAGGTGTGTGTGTGTGTGTTTTTGAAAGCTTTGGGTACACATTGTCTCACAAACGTGCATATACGCGTATACACACACCATACACACAGAGCCCAAGACAGGCTCTCTCCCTGCTGTAGTTATTTATGCATGGAGATTTTAGTAACTTCGGATCTACACAGCTTGGTAATTCTGATACATATCGTTTAAAAAAGGGGGATCAAATCTTCAGAAACTACTTAACCATCAAATGAGAATTATAAAACTACTTCTGACATGCTTTTTCCGAAAACAAATTTATGACTGGAACATTGGCTGGAATTTGTGCATTGTTTTTTGGGGTAAAGAGCATCTGATTAACATCACAATTCCCCCCCAAAAAGTATCCGTACAGGAAATCATACACAATACATCTTTAACTGTCTTCTGCGGTCTGTTCTCTCTCCCTCTCTTTTTTTAACACCCGTCCACTACAGTAGTTTCCATTGGATCTGCATATGAACAGGAACCAAGAAAATTCTTGCCAAGGATTTCATTGGCATGGCAACCACAACAATGGATGGCCAAGGGGCCCAACCACTCAGCATAGTCTCAGGGGTGTGAGGGGGCAAGAGGAGGGGGCAATTGACAAGAAATTTTAAGGATAACCAGTCAGATCAACACCCCCCCAACACCACCAACACAACCACAACACACACACACACACACACACACACACACCTGCCTATCAGCACAAGCTTCCTTCAGCTCTTGCTCATACCAGTGTAGTCCATTATAGTACAGCGCCCTCTTGTGACCATAAGAGATTTTAAAAAAGCAGTCCACATTGGGACAGGCCAAAAAGTGTCATAACCAAAACTTATTTGTTTCAAGTGGTACTAATCAAAATATTTGCAAAATTACAAGGCAGTTTCTTAAGGTAGTTCATGAAAGATAAGTAGTTCCAGTAGGGATGGACTCCTTATTTTCACCTGGTATTAAGATGTGTTTTGGGTGATCTGATCATATGTGGTCAGCCCTAAATACAGGTCTAAACAAGGTCTAAAGCATTTAGTGTCAATGCACTGCTGTGCTAAAACAAGAGTTTAAACTTTGCCGTTTACGAGCGGCTTTAGTAGGAAATAACCGTCCGATCTGAAAATGTTTAAAAGCGAATTAATACAATAATCTTTAGTGTGTCTGATATCAACACAGATGACAAGCACGAACACCTGAAGCTCCTTTAGTGCAGGTAATCCACAATAATAATTCTGCTTGACATTGCGTTTGTGCTTAGATACAATTTCAGCCGAATATGGATGAAACAGTGCAGTTTTTTGTGCTTTCTTTGTCTTTTCTTAATTTGTTGCACTTTAATATCATGCAGTAGCACACTGGCATAGTCAATGATGTATGTCGTAATGAAACAGAGACCCTCCCCTCCAAATCCGAACACAATTGGTCACAGGAGACGCATTTAAACGACTAGGTGTAAACAGCCATGTGTCTCATGCGATCGGATCACCCAAAACGCACCTTAAAACAAGGTGGAAACAGGGTCTTACTGTGGGACTAAATTTGTAGGGACTCATAGGTACGTAAGACAGGGATGTAACTATCAGAGACAGCCTACATTGTTTTTAACCCAGAATTTTTCTTTAATATTCTTTGGTATGGTGTGATAGTGTGTGCAATTACTTCTAGATCAGTTGGGGGTCTCACCTGATGTAGCCGACTTGTGGCCGGTGGGTAAGCTGCCAGCGGTATGAAGTTTTGTCTTGCCAGCCGACGTTTCGTGGGTCTTTCCACAGAAGTTTTGCCTCTCCATCAGTATTCCCTGTGTGCCACAGAGCGTTACGAAGAAACTCACCAGGGCCTGTACGAGACTTCACCGCCTACAGAACACAAAACACAAAACCATATTAACCTTAAAGTTTTATTCCAAAGAGGCCTATTATAATTATTTTGTTGTGTAAGATTATATAAGATTTATATCTTGTTTTCAGACAAATCTAACAAAATGTAGTGAGATATATGCTTAAACAAGAAAAAAAATCACCAATGGTGTAAGAAAAATCTACTTGTTTTTTCTTGGATAGAGTTTATTTTTCTTACCCAGTTAGCAAACACACACATTAAGTGCATTCAGAAAGTTTATATTTTTACACATTTTGTTGTTGCAGCCTTGCGCTAAAATGCTTTAAATTATAATTTTTTTCACATAAATGTACACTCCATACCCCATTATTATAGAGCAAAAAACTGATTTTTGATAACTTTGCAAATTTATAAAAAATAAAAAACTGAAATATCACATTTAAATAAGTATTCAGTCCCTTAACTTAGTAGTTAGTTGAAGAACTTTTGGCAGCGATTACAGCCTCAAGTCTTTTTGGGTATGACGCGACAAGCTTTGTACACCTGGATTTGAGGATTCTCAGCAGACCCTCTCAGACTGTGTCAGGTTGGATGGAAACGTCGGTGGACAGCCATTTTCAGGTCTCTCCCGATTGGGTTCAAGTCCGGGCTCTAGCTGGGACTAGAACATTCAACAACATTCACAGAGTTGTCCCTAAGCTACCCTTGCACTGTCTTGGCTGTGTGCTTAGGGTCAATGTCCTTTTTGATGGTTAACTTTCAGCCCATTCTGAGGTCTTGAGCACTCTGGGCCAAGATTTCATTAAAGAAATCTCTGTATTTTGCTGAATTCAGCTTTCTTTCAACCCTGATCAGTCCCCCAGTCCCTGCCGCTGAAAAACACCCCCACAGCATGGTGCTACCACCACCATGTTTCACCGTTGGGATGGTATTGCGCAGATGATGAGCGGTGCCTGGTTTCCTCCAGACATGATGCCTGAAACAGTTGAAACAGTTCAATCTTCCTTTCATCAGACCAGACACATGATCTCTGGAGCTCAACCGGAGTGACCATCAGGTTCTTGGTCACCTCTCTTACAAAGGCCCTTCTCCCTCAATCGCTCAGTTTGTCCGGGCGGCCAGCTCTAGGAAGAGTCCTGGTTGTTTCAAACTTCTTCCATTTAAGAATTATGGAAGCCAGTGGGACCTGGGTAGCTCATCAAATATTGACGCGGACTACCAACCCTGGAGTCGCGAGTTCGAATCCATGCCGGGCGTGCTGAGTGACTCCAGCCAGGTCTCCTAAGCAACCAAATTGGCCCGGTTGCTAGGAAGAATAGAGTCACATGGGGTAACCTCCTCCCGGTCGCGATTGGGGGTTCTCGCTCTCAATGGGGCACATGGTAAGTTGTGCGTGGATCGTGGAGAGTAGCGTGAGCCTCCACATACTGTGAGTCTCAGCGGTGTCATGCACAGCGAGCCACGTGACAAAATGCGCAGGCAACTGAGACTTGTCCTCCGCCACCCGGATTGAGGTGCGTAACCGTGCCACCACGAGGACCTACTGAATAATGGGAACTGGGCATTCCAAATTGGGAGAAAATGGTGATAAAATAAAAAAATAAGAATTATGGAGGCCACTGTGCTCTATAATATATTTTTTAAAGCATTTTAGCATAAGGCTGCAACATAACAAATTGTGAAAAATTAAGGGGTCTGAATACTTTATGAATGCACTGTATATATATATGTATAAACACAGTACTGTGCAAAAGTCTTATAAGAGGCAAATAAGATGTTTCACAAAAATATTTGTCTTAAGACAAAACAGGATGCATTTATTTCCTCCTTAGCAAAGAAACCAAACGATATTTAACAATATAATGCTTTATTAACATTTTCTAAACAAAACCTTCCACAGTATAAAGATAGAAATGCACTAAAATAGCACCATTTCAAATAATATTAAACGTTTCCCAAAATCTATTGAGAGGTTGACTAATTGAAAGAACTAGTCTCCTCATTGGTTGCTTATTCACTCACATCGCAAAAGCCTTCCAACCAGCGTTTATACTGGTTTATGCTGTATTAACGGTAAATGCATTAATCACGATTAGAAAAATCGTAAGTCTCTAAAGCATTTGTACCTTGAGCTGTAGGCCTGGTTCAGCCATTGCCCTGAATGGGACAGACTGCCAATATGTCTGCTCTGTCTGCTTCCACATCACCACATAAAAACTGGATGAATCCTGATAGCCAAAGATGAATCCGGCATAGTCATCGTCAGTCACTGTGTTAACGTGAAACGTACCCTCAAAGTCCACACCATTAAACGCTGTGTAACCTGTGCAGATAAAATGTAAAGTTTGAGTGCTGGTCAGCTCTGCAATGTTTGCTGGGAGTTTAGCTCTTGAAATATGAAACAAGACTCACCCACTGCCAACCCTGGGTCGCTGTTCATGGTTTGAACAATCTCCATACCCTGAAACCCAAATAAATTTTGTATAACACAATCACCTATTGAATGCGTTAACTTAAACCAGTTTTAAACTAACAGCAAACAGCAAAAAACTTACAATGCTTCTTTTCTGTTTAAAGTTAAAGTTGCAATGTTTGATTTATGTACCCCTAATGGCAACAAAAGCAATCTGTTGGTTTAAGCAACCCAACAAGTGGTGCAGAAACTACACATTTCAACTTTAAATGATATCCATAACATCACGGATGACTAAAACATCAATGTAATATTTATGAATAATTCAAACCATCTAAATAATACAGTAACAATATGCACATGATGAACGTTTGTCAGTGAGATCAAGAATCAACAGGATTACCAGTACAGTTTACCTGATTGAGCACAACCCAATTTGGGTCAATCTGGGCATCGCCTTCCGGGTCCAGTATCACTGTCTGATAGGCTCTGAAATCTGTGAGTGTGACTTCGGCACTTTCGGGACACACGTCGATGAAATCCAGTACAGCATCATTGTCAAAGTCATTCTCACACACATCACCGACTCCGTTACCTGAAAAATGAGAAAGTGTCAGAAAAAGAATTTAGTGAAATTGAGTCATCAATAAGCAAGATTATTCACTGTCAGTTTAAAAGGGCACTGGAATCTGACAAGTCTTACTGTCTGAGTCTTTCTGGTTGGGGTTGGAAATGAGTCTGCAGTTATCGGGTCCGATGCCATTGATAGTCTGATTATCTGGGATCCCGTCATTATCGTCATCATCGTCACAGTCATCTCCGATGCCATCGTTATCTGAGTCCAGCTGAGAGCTGTTTGGAATGTCGGGGCAGTTATCCCGAGTGTCCTGATGTCCGTCTCCATCACTGAAAACACACATACACTGTGAGCAGAACTACAGTATGTCAATCAGATGATAATATACACCACTGTAACTATCAGACACCAGATGGCAGCAAAGCAATCTTCCTATATAAGGATAAATGAGCAAATGAACAGAGCCAGTGTTTATTTAAATAAGTTGTGTGTTACTATGTTTGAATTTTACAGTTTTTTGTGTGTGTGTGTGTGTGTGTGTACTCACGTGTCTTGGTTGGTGTCACAAACATCCCCCACTAAGTCATTGTCTATGTCTGTCTGCAAGAGCATTAATTTATTTAATTATACATACAATCGAAAGTTTCTCAGATATGAGAAGAGATAGTTTGGGAAACTCTGGTTTAAAGGAATATTTCGGGTTCAATACAAGTTAAGCTAAATTGACAGCATTTGTTGCATAATATTGATTAACAAAGATTTTCTTTTTTTTTTTTTTAAAAAAAAGCAAATCTGGGTTACAGTGAGGAACTTCCAATGGAAGTGAATGGGCCAATCTATAAACGTTAAAATACTTACTATTTTAAAAGTATAGCCACAAGACATAAACAATCTGCGTTGTAACATCATTTTAGTGCGATAAAATCACTTACTATCCTCTTCTGTGTTAAGATATAGCCAACTGTATATCAACAAACCCTAAAATGACTGTAAAAATTACGATCTAAACAACTTTACAGCTCAAATAACAAAGAAGATTTTTAACAGAAGAATTCATGCAAGTACTTTTATAAATCATAAGCTTCACATCTTTAAACCCTCCAAAAATTGGCCCCATTCACTTCCATTGTAAGTGTCTCACTGTAACCTAAAGAAAAGGACAGACAAGGGGGCTTGGGTAGCTCAGCAAGTAAAGACGCTGACTACCACACCTGGAGTCGCAAGTTTGAATCCAGAGTGGGCTGAGTTTCTCCAGTCAGGCTTCCTAAGCACCCAATTGGCCCAATTGCTAGGGTGGGTAGAATCATGTCGGGTTAACCTCCTCGTGGTCGCTATTATGTGGTTCTCGCTCTCGGTGGGGAGCATGGCGAGTTGTGCGTGGATGCCGCGGAGAATAGCGCAAAGCCTCCACACGTACTACATCTCTACGGTAACACGCTCAACAAACCACGTAATAAGATGCGCAGATTGACGGTCTCAGACGCAGAGGCAACTGAGATTTGTCCTCCGCCACCTGGATTAAGGTGAGATCATGGTGCCACCATGGGGATTGGGCATTCCAAATTTGGGAGAAAAGAAAAAAAGAAAAGGAAAGGACAGGCGAGCCTAAATTGTTTTTTGTGGTAGTCAACATTATGCCACAAGTGCTGTTGATTGAGCTTAATTTGAATTAAACCCAGAATATTCCTGAAAATTGTGTCATCATTTACTCCTTCTCATGTTGTTACAAACCTGACACAGCATGTTTAAAATTGCCATTTTTTATTTTCCAGCTGCTGCAAATACAGATTTGAGCCTGCTCCTCACATAAAGCTATTGTATGGCTTCAGACGTCTTTGAATATGGCACAATAATCTGTGCTTTTATGGTGCTTATTTGTCAATTCGCCCCCATTATATCATAATACAAAAAAAGATTAGCTAGGATAGACTTCCGAACATTTCTTCCACAGAATACACAAATATGGGTTTGGATCCACATGAGGGAGAGTAAATGATGACAGATATTTAATTTTGGTTAACGCTTTTTAATCGTGATTAGACTGACAATAACTATTCGTTTTGACATTGTAACTTATTAAGATGGATGTGTGATGTCAGTACCTGCATGGGGTTGCTGATTTCAGGACAGCTGTCACATGCATCACCCACTCCGTCTCCATCTCGGTCCGTCTGCATCGGGTTCGGCACTTTGGGACAATTATCCAGCACGTTTTGGATTCCTGAAAAAATAAACATGCGCAAACATCACACATATCAGACACAGGATGGAAGGATAAACAACGGACGGTTTCCTGAAGTTCAAGATTCTTTACCATCTCCATCGACGTCGTCATCACAGGCATCTCCCTCTCCATTGTTGTCTGTATCTTTCTGGTCAATGTTAGAGACGGTAGGACAGTTATCGCATGCATCACCAAAGGAATCAGTGTCGGAGTTCTGCTGATCTTTATTGGTCACCAGCCGACAGTTATCCTGAAATAACAAACACCAATAGAGTCTGGATAACTCAACATGCCCATAGACAAGTTTGGCTACAGCTCATGTGGAATTCGGTGTCAAGGGATCCAGTGGGCCACAACGCACCTCTACGTTCTTTATTCCATCTCCGTCTGCGTCCTCATCGCACTGGTCTCCGATCCCATCATTATCTGCATCTTCCTGACCAGAGTTGGGCGTAAAGACGCAGTTATCCTGGAGAACATAGAAAACTTTTATTTATTTTTTTGCATGGTATGTTAGCACATTAACCCTTTGTCTTGTTCACTAACCACCCACAATTTACTCACCTTCATACCATTCCATATGTGAATGATTTTGTTTCTTCTGCAGAACACAAACATAGATTTTTTGAAGAATATTTCAGATCTGTAGGTCCATACAATACAAGTGAATGGTAGCCAGAAATGGGAAGGTCCAAAAAGCATATAAAAGCAGCATAAAAGCAATCCATAAGACTCCACTGGCTTAATCCATATCTTCAAATGTGATATGATAAGTGTGGGTAAGAAACAGATCACTATTTAAGTCTATTTTTATTATAAATCTCCACTTTCACTTTCACATCGAAGACTCCATTTCCACCTGTTATTAAGATGTGTTTCGGGTGATTTGATCACATGTGGTCAGCCCTAAATACAGGTCTAAACGGGGTCTAAAAAGTGATTAATCTATATCGTCATTAAACAGAGACCCTCCATTTCCAACTCCAAACACAAGTGGTCATAGGAGACATATTTAAGTGACCTGGTGTAAACAGCGATCTGGCTTAACTGACCACATGTGATCGACGCATATTAATACCAGGTGGAAAAGATACAGATTAAACCCCTGGAGTCTTATGGATTACTTTTTTGCTGCTTTTATCTGCTTTTTGGATCTTCAGATTTCTAGCCACCATTTGCTTGAATTGTATGGAGCTACAGAGTGGAGATACTCTTCCAAAAATCTTCATTTGTGTTCAGCAGAAGAAAGTCATACACATCTGGGATGGCACGAGGGTGCATAAATTATAAGAGAATATTACATTTTCGTCGCAAACATGCCTCCTATCTATGTAAATTAGGCTTATTATAAATATTCAGAAAAGTTGGCACTAACAAATATTGTTGCCAGCATGTGTAAATAAACAAGGCTATCAGAGGTTGCAATTAGCTCTTAGTGAAATCCCCCCTGAATACCAGCATCAAAAATAATAACACAATACTCCAAGCAAAAAACAAAACTAAAGAGCTGAATAAAATCCCTTTATTAGACTTACTGAATCTATGAGCATTTATGAGAAATAGTTCTGGAACTGCAGCTATGGTGTATCTCTGATATAAAACAGTCCAAACAAATGCAAAAACAAACTTGGTTTATGTAACGGATTACCTCATCGAGGATGAATAGCTTAATTTACTTGATAGATGTACAATTTTTTTTTTCTGGAATGAATCAAGCCTTCTTTTTTATATAAACCATCTGAATAAGGAGAACAATATGGTTTTTCAACCAATATATAAAGTCACATTCTGTGTCAGTGTGAGCAGGGAGGATGATTGAGGGTTTCTGACCTGTTTGCAGTGCTTGTCGTTGTCCATGCAGGGCAGAGCACGATCTGGATAACCATCAATATCTGTGTCCATTCCACAGGTGTGACCGTTACCTGCCCATCCGACATTACACTAGAAAGAATGATTGATAATTAGATAATTGTGTATCTGCAAACTTAAAGCAGATTTACAGTGATTTAAAGGGATAGTTCACCCAAAAATGAAAATTCTCTCATAATTTACTTACCCTCATGCCATCCCAGATGTGTCTGACTTTCTTTCTTCTGCTGAACACAAACAAAGCTTTTTAGAAGAATATTTCAGCTGTGTAGATCCATACAATACAAGTAAATGATGACCAGACCTTTTACACTCCAAAAATCAAATAAAGTCAGCATAAAAGTAATCATAAAACTCCAGATCAATATTTCAATCCTTTTTTACTATAAATCCCACTTTCAATTTCAGAATGTGAAAAGGACTTAAATATTGATCTGTTTCTCACCCACACCTATTATATCACTTCTGAAGACATGGATTAAACCACTGGAGTCATATGGATTGCTTTTATTCTGCCTTAATGTGTTTTTTCAAGTGCAAAATGTCTGGTCACCATTTGCTTGTATTGTATGGATCTACAGAGCTGAAATGCTCTTCTAAAAATCTTTGTTTGTATTCTGAAGACGAAAGAAACAACCCAAGATGGGTTGCAGGTCTGATCTTATAGGGTCAAGGACAGCAAGGGGAAACAAATAATTAAATGGACCTAACCATACAATCACGCATGTTCAGGATAACAAAATAAAAAGGCTTATCAACTTTTAAAAGGGATTAGGAAAATATCCGCATTTCTTTTTTTGATGATGTTAAACTTTGTGGTATTTTGTCACAAATTCATCAGTCACTTGGTAATATTGCTAACATAACTGCAATATTTAACCCAGTGTTTGTGTCATGTGTTAGGCTGGTAAATCATTTGGCAGTTAAAGGGGTAGTTCACCCAAAAAGAAAATTCTGTTATTCTTTTATTTACCCTCAGTTGTTCCAAACCCGTACAACTTTCTTTCTTCTGTGAAACACAAAAGAAATGAAGCAGAATGACAGCCTCGGTCAACATTCAGTTTCATCTTTGTACATGGTGATTAAGGCATTCTGCCTACAATCTTGCATGGAAGAAAGTAATTCATATGGGTTTAGAACACAAATAGGGTGTGTAAATGATGACAACATTTTCATTTTGGGTGACCTATCCCTTTAATATTGCATTTTGCATATATATGCATAATGCAGTCAATATTTATACCTTTCAATCTTTAATTTTAAGAAAATTTTTCTTTACTTTTGTACGCTATACAATTATGTTTCTGTGATGGGTCGCCACTTGATGTCCTGAAGGATCCTGAAGCAAAACAAGTTAAAAACCATCGGTTTAAGTGACTGGGGGATTGTAAACATACTGCGCAGGTCACGTCTCCGTTCCGCTGAATGACGCAGTGAGCGTTAACATCACAGGGGTTGAAACTGAGGGAAGAGCATGATTTCCGTGGAAAACATCCGGATGTTTGATTCCCAACATACCCAACCTTACACTGACCGCATCTGTATGATCCCTGTGAGAGGGAGAAAAATGTTGAAAAACATTAGCACACTCTGTGTCTGCCCTCAGGAAGTAAGGGATTTTATCTGTTTCATACTCACGATGGTGTTGATGCAAATGGAGTTGGGTGTGCAAGCACTGGACAAACCAACACATTCATCGATATCAGAGCATTCCTGAAACAATACAGCTGAATGTGAGCCTTCATATTATTCACAGCTAATTCCCAATCACAAATTCAACACCACTTTTCATTATCCAAATACGATTTACTGTTCATGCAAAGGATTCACAGAGCATTCAAGGTTGAATACATTTTATCAGTGTGTTAGGTTTATTAGAAATCTAATCTGTGACTTTGATTTGCTAGCACCTTGTTTTCGCCCCTTTTCTCACCAGTTTGGAATGCCCAACCCCTAATTCACTTTAAGTGATCATGGTGGCATTGTGACTCGCCTCAATCCGGGTGGAGGAGGACTAATCTTAGTTGTCTCCGCATCTGAGACCATAAATCTGCATATCTTGCACATGGCTTGTTGAGCGCGTTACCGCGGAGACATAGCGCATGTGGAGGCTTCTCGCTATTCTCTGTGGCATCCACACACAACTCACCACGTACCCCACCGAGAGCGAGAACCACATTATAGCGAGCACGAGGAGGTTGCCCCACCGGGCCAATTTGGTCGCTTAGGAGACCTGGCTGGTGTCACCCAGCACGTCCTGGATTCGACCTCACGATCCAGGGGTGTTAGTCAGCGTCTTTACTCACTGAGCTACCCAGGCCCCTAGGAATACCAGGTTTAAGTGAAACTTAACCATCCTATTGTCTTAGGGTAATTTTTGACCCAGGACAGGTAAGAAATACATTATAAATACACAACAGTTTTTGGTACTGGAAACATATTGTGTGGCTTTGTCAAGACTATCAAAAAAAACTAAATAAAAACAAACATTTATTTTTGTATATAACTGTTTAAGAGAAATAACAATTTTAAACTAATTGTTCTATCCATTGTCTTAATGGGTACATTTTGGGAAGAACCAGTTTTGACCTTTCACCTGCGGACTTTCCGGATGTTATACAGCGTTACATTTTTACATTTTGTATGTCTATGAATCAAATTTGACCTAAAAAATATCTCAAATTTAGCCCCTAGCCCTCTATACTGGTCTCTAGCTCCCTCACCTGGTTCACAGGGTACTGCATCTTTCCCATAAATTGCATACTTTCTTCTAAAATGGGGTTTCTGCACACATGCACATGTCTACACACACAAAGAGAGTAATCTTTACAGTCCTGAACTGGTAATATGTTAGTAAATAAGTTTAAACTGACTGCTTTTTGTACACTAATCAAGAATGTATTAATTTTGAATGGTTTTCAATACGGGTCAAAAATGACCCGAAGTACAAAAGGAGGGTGCAGTTTCTTAAGACAATGGGAGGGTTAATTGTGCAAAACTTTTTGAGGCCACTGTACCTGTTGGTGCTTTTTAGCATATTCCAGACCGACTCCAGAGAGAGGCGGGCCCCACAAACCTGGTGGGCAGGGCTCACAAGTAAAACCTTTTGCTGTGTTAATACAGGCACCTGGTGAATAACACGGCTGAGCTGCGGCACACTGAGAAAGAGATAGAGAGAAACAGGGAGACATCTTTTTAGACATCTTAAAGATTCAAATAAGTGAAATATGAATCAGCCTGGATAAATCACATCTCATGATTAAAAAACAAACACGTGTGTTAATCGGGATCCCAAGAAACTAAGCAAAGCCTTAAAGACATGACATAAATCAGAAGATATATGTTGAGGCAATCCCCCCCCACTACCTCATCTATGTCCTGACAGTGTGTGCCGTTCCCTTTCGTGCCCTCTGGACAGGGGCCGCAGCGGTACCCTGGGAAATCAAACGTCTCCATGCAAGCCACACCCTTAAAGCAGGGGTTGGGCTGACAGCGTGAGCGCGGCTCATGAAATCCTTCAAGCAAAGAAAAGAATGATCAAAACAGCTACAATTCTGTGTAGTTGAAAATGAACTCAAGACATTTCGCTTCAAGTGAATTATATGCACAGCACGGATGAATATAGGCTACAGTCAGCTGAGATGAAATTTAAAGCCGTCTGTCAGTCAGCAGAAAGTTCTAGGCTATGTTTGTGGACTACTAGCATACCACGCATACTGCAATTTATAATGCCTAAAATGGGGAAAAAATGACACTGTAAAATAGTACACATTCTGCAATGCTAAACATAGCAACCGTATTATTCACTATTAACAAGGCTGATAACTATATTTTGCTACTCACCACACATCTGGCACTCCAGAATAGTGTTCCTGATGAGAGACATTTCTTTCACCTAATGAACACAAAACACCTGAACGTTAATTTCACGTTTAGGACAGATGCACTTGCATATGCACACACACGTACCTGTTCTCTGATGTCCTCTCTCAACTCTCCTAGGATCTGATTAAATATGATGAGCTGTCCAATCAGAGCTTTAGTGTGGTCCCCTGTAAATAAACAAACAAAATATCTTCTAACAAAAAGGAAATACAAACCAACAAATCATGCATAATCCTCACTTCATTTCGTAAAACATGCTCTTAGATGCTGTGTAGAACTAACCTAGTATAGAATTCACCTCACCATTCACTGAAAACAAATAAAAATCACGACTTTCAGAATAAGGGTTTGCAAGATATTAGAAATTAACATATTCAAGTCCCATTTACAATCTTTCATGCAGGAAAGTGTGTTGGTGCTGGTTAACCTGTATTATATGAAGAGGCGTCTCCCTGAAAGGGGCAGTCAGTGAGAGCACCAGCTTGAGCAACAGTGCCCCCTAGTGCCAGTTTAAGAGACTCCACCGAGCCCTGCAGGAACAGCATCCCTTATTTACAAGAGTTCAGCTTTCTATATGTTCATAGTCTGATCATACAGTCTTAAGAATATCAGTTTTGTTAAAGGGACTTCAGCTCTTTGTGTGTATTAGAGAAATAGTTTAACCGAAAAAGGAAATTCCATCATTATTTACCCAACCTAATGTCATTCCAAACCCTTTTGGTGTTACACAAAGAATTTTTGAACAATTTTCACTCTACACTTTTCCATACATGGACCGATAATAGTGACTACTTCTGTCAAGCTTAAAAAGGACAAAAAACTCATTAAAATATCAGAAAAGTAGAAAATATGTCTTGTGTGCTATATTCTGTGTACTGTTGGGTGTAATTCAATTACAAAGTAATCTGATACTGTAATCTAATTACTTCTTAGTCAAAAAGTAGTGTAATTTATTACATTATATATTATTGTAATCAGATTACAGTTACTGAATTTCAATTAATTTAATTACTTTTTAAGTACATTATAGGGTTATGCTTATTTCTAATATATTATTTATGTAGAATAAATGAATTATGGAGACGTAACGAGTCATTGTGGAGGAGAAATGTGAGGTGCTGAGTGAAAGACTTGTTTGTAACAATGAACAAGCAAGAAATATAGATTTTGATTATTTTGAGTGTTTTAGAAAGTAATTTAAAAGTAAAGAAATTAGTGATGTGATTACATTTTCAATAAATTAACTAATAAAGTAATCTGATTACAATTTTAGAGAAATAATTAGAAGTTTGTAGTGGATTACTATTTTTAAGTAACTTACCCAACACTGATTCAATGTCTTTTGAAGCCACAGAATACTTTTGTGTGAGGAACAAACCTAAATTTAGATTGTTATTCACTGAAAATCTTCCCCATTCATTTTCCATTCTGCATATTCAAACTGACACTTTTGAATCTGAATCTTTTTTTAATTCAGATTAAACTCTGAATCTGATTCTGAATCTGAAGTTTTAGCAGAAGGGGGAAATTATCAGTGAATTTCAACTTAATATTTTGTCAAACACATATCAATTGAATATAGTGTGTGTGTGTGTCACATTGACTACTTTTATAGTAACTTTATATTTGTCTATTTATGTATTGTGGTGACTCTTAAACACTTTGTATGAAATGCATCCTTTTGTGCTTCAAGGAAACAATTACATATTGCAGCATACAGGGTTGGAACGACATGAGAGTGAGTAAATAATGACAGTTGTCTAAGTTTTAGGTGAACTATTCCTTTTAAGGTTATAGAGGTCTATTCAAGAGCTGAGAATACATTATCAACTTAAAATTTGAATCTCATTGTTTATACTGATTGTCACCATATACTGTATATCAAAGAAAAGGCCATATTGAGGTCCAAGCTGGTCTCACCTGCATCCGAGCATAAGCCTTGTGTCCATTACGAATCTCCACCAGCTCTGTGTCTTTGGGCAGAGTGACCAGTTGGGGCAGCCGCTGGGCAGAGTCAACCAGCCGGCAGTTTACATAGAGCTCAAGGCTCAGGTACTCTCTGCGCAGGCCACCGACACGGAGAATAAGAGATTGACTACGTCCGTCTGCAACGTTTGGGCTCTGCAGATTCACTGTGTGCAGTTTTCCATCTTCACGAACATACCGGACAAGAACTAGAATAGAAACAAACCTTTCAGACAGCTCCAAGCGCCTACATTTCACTTAAAATATGTCCCTCAATGGGTCAGAGAAATGTTACCTTTGTTAATTTTGCTCATGATGGCAAGCTCCAGGTATTTCTTGTTGTCCTGCTTGTTGTAGAGGCCCAGCAGAACTCCACCCAGCTTAGGAGGCAGACGGAAGTTAGACAACACATACACATCACTGAGAGTCTTCAGAGCTAAAGAGACCTTCTCCACTGCAGCCACAGTCTGCTTCACATCATCCAAACTCAACACATCTATCACTTAGAAAGAGAAACAGAGACAAATACATGGACCGTTACTTAGATGAGGCGATTATTTTTCAAATGAGCCACACAGAAGGTAATCTGATGCACATATCAATAGATATTCACAAAGCACAATGTGAAAAAATACAATATGGCCACCAGAAGATAACAGCAAGTATATGATATAGACTCAATGATGCAGACTCAGTGAGTCAAAAAGCACTCGTTCTATGAAATCTCATTACTAGCATCCCGTCCACATGCTATGCAAACCTTTAGTCATTGTTGTGTTTGCATCTGTAATTATTTCTTATGTACAATTATTTTAGTTTTATTTGTTTGGAGAAGTTTTAGGACACTTGGAGACATTGTTTTGCATTACGATCAGTTATTTTTGTAATGCTATAACTTTTGATTGCTTTGTCGTATCAATACAAATCTTTCTTAGATACAGTTGACGTGATTGGGAGCAAAACAAAAGCAGTTTTTCAGAGCCACCTTATTTACTCCCAGAGATATATATAATATCAAATCAGAAAAATAAGAAAAGAAAAATAAATATTTTGGCTTAATTATTTGTGTGATTTTTGATCCGTATCTTAGACTGTCTCAGAATGAATCATAATCTATATCATTATAAATATTAAAAATTAGTCTTTACAAAGATACCAAACACTTTTCTTTAATTTTGCATATGCCACTGAAACAGGAAATTGCATCCCCCCAAAAAATGAAAGCACTGGTAATGTAATGTTTATTATTCAATTAGTGCAATTTACTGTGCTTTTTTGTTTCAAAGGCATTTGTCAATTATATACGTTCAACTGTCCTTGCATGGAAAAAAAGCTGAGTGAAGATTCTTATAAATGTCTGATTTTGCGTTCCACAGAAAAAAATATGTAGACGAGTTTGAGGTTGAGTAAATTACAAAGAAGAAAAAGACAGCTATGATGGATGCCACAGTTTTACAGTCTGTGAGTCATTAAAACTTAAATACTGCATTGATAACTGTAGTCTCAGTCTCTCTCTCTCTCTCTCTCTCTCTCTCTATTCAATTTAAAGTGCTATTTTGGCATGACAAAAACTTTTTGTATTACCAAAGCAGGAATTGAAAAAGAACTAGTACATGAAAACAATAATAACTATAAAGACAAAAATACATAATAATAAACAGTTCAGCATTAATGCAACATATCAGTATCTAAGGTCGGTAACAGGGGTAGGGGATGGGAGTCAGGGAGATCAGTGTCATCAACACATTCATGTATTATTTTATTTATATATTTATTTTAATTTTAGTTCTGGTTGTCCCTCAGGTTATTACAGAATGCTACATAACTTGCAGCTATATTTGCACATTCTTGTTTTTCACCTAGAATAAAACAAATTTTTTGTAGCGGGTAACATTCATTGAAATCTGGGCATATATTGTTATTTTTTTGGTAGTATCTGTTTCTAATCTATTTGTATTTGGGTATTCTGTGAGGAAGTGCAGCTCTGTCTCAATCACTCCCAGGTTGCATTGGGAGCACAGTCTGTAGGCAGCCCATTTCTATAGCCAGACTTTTCTTAACTTTCAGTCAATCACCATCTGTCAGTCTCTCTCTCTCTCTCTCTCTCTCTCTCTCAATATTTGTACATTTACAGCTTTTACAGCTGAGCTGCATATACAAGTAAGACTGCAAAACGAAGACATATAAAAGAAAATATACAAAAAATATATACAACGTGTCCTTGACAAATAAGGTAAAATGTTAGAAAATGCAGCTCTGTCTCAGATATGCTTTGATCGCAGTGTGGACAAAACTGGATACAATATAATTATCTTTCATTTGTGCTGTAATTTGGCTGTATATAATTGTTTTAGAAGTATTGTTTTGGTCCAGATCTCCAGTGTGATGGGGGTTAGTGGATGTTAAGAAACCATCAGGACTAAAGCTCTGGATCAGCTGAGAGAGGGGACTGTTTACTTAGCTCAACTCTTGGCATTGCAGGGCTTTATAATGGTATGAGTGGGGGGTCACTGAGTTTTAGATGTTTCTAAAATTTGTTTGAATGTTTTTGCATTTTTATAATTAGTGGATATTTGCCTGATTCTGCTCTGCATGCATTATTTGTTGTGTGTTGGTGTACTAATTCTGCATGCAGGGTCTCTGTTGGATGTTTTTTGGGGATTTGGATTTGTCAGTGGACCCCACACCTCACTGCCATACAGGGCAATCGGCTCAATCACTGATTCTAACATTTTTAACCAAATTCTAATAGGTATCTCTATAGGACATTGGCTTTTTATGGCACAGAAGGCCCTGGAGGCTTAATCTAAGTTTCCAGCGGAAGTTATTTTTAGCCCTAGATAATTGTAGTGCGATGAGTGTGTTATTTGGTTAGTTCCTAACGTGAATGTGCATTGTGCTCCCTGAGATCTGGGTATTTCCCTGAAGATCATGATTTTAGATTTATTCAGGGTTCAGGTCGGACAATATTGCTGCAGCAGGTCCAGGTTCTGCTGTAGACCCTGTTTAGTAGTGGATCGCTCCTGATTGGGTGCCAGTTCTCATTCTCTCTCTCTCTCTCTCTCTCTCTCTCTCTCTCTCTCTAGTGCCTGGTAAATCATCATATAAAATAATATGATGAAATAACTTCTCTTCCATTTCATTATATATCTCCTCATTTCTATTCACTCTTTTTTTATATATATATTAACTTGATCTGGAATCAGGTTAAACTTATAACAAATTAATGCAGATTACAGACTGAAGAAAAGAGTGAATGCGGATTAAAGGCAGAAGAAAAGAGTGCATGGGAATTTAGAAAATGACGAAAAGAGACAAGGAGAGTGAAACAGGACGAACCTGAAGAGAGGAGGCTTTGACTATGGTGATTTTTAGAATTGTAAACACATAAAAAAACAGTCAGAATAATTACCTGGCACGTCTTGTTTCTGTGCGGTCTCTGCAGACCAGGCGAACATCAACACGAAAAGACTGATCCAGACGGTCATACTCACAGAAATACACGAGAATGTGATGCAGGAAACATTCAGGAGAACAGATCCATCAGCAATGCATTGAAAAGCGAAATATTTCCACAGGAGCGCAGGTTTCTACAGGAGAGAGAGAGAGAGAGAGAGAGAGAGAGAGAGAGAGAGAGAGAGAGAGAGAGAGAGAGAGAGAGAGATGCAGACTGAAGGAAACTGATCTGAGAACTGAGGGGAAAATCCGCCCTTTTCATCATCGTACAACTAGGCTACAGCACATCAAACGCACATAAAACAACACAAGATTGATGGCAAGGGTGTTTACCTACTCTGGGGCTGTTCACAAGGCACGTTCTTGCGTTCAAAAAGAGAACGCACTGATCTCGAGACGTGTTTTCAAAAAGTGACTATTTTTTTGACTTGACACGCCGTTTTTAAAAAGCAACACAAGGCGCGAGACAGCAGGACGTCCGACACATGTGCGCATAGAAATCACATAAAATCGAGTCCCGTGTGTGTGCGTGCGTGCGTGCGTGCGTGCGTTGCGCTTGGGAGTGTGTTAGGATCGCTATTTATTTATTTCTATAGGTACTTTTTGAGTCGCAATTTGTTCGTCGCAATTTCGCCCCATCACATGTAGCCAAACTATGTCGAAGTCTTTTTAAACATAACACAGTTTTGCTCTATGATACACTTGTGATGTGCAAATCTATAATAAAATTATCAACAATGATGGTCGGTCTATATTTCGTGAGATAAGGAATGTACTGTTGAAAGTTGAAATGGTTTCGTCCTTAGGCAAATCGAGGATGGGGGAGGTAAACCCCCCAAAAATTATCAAGGCAAAACTACGCCCTTGTTTGGGTCAGAAATTGCATCCTGACCTCTTATTGACCTCAAATATATCACTTTAAAAAATGTAGCCCTATAACCTCTTGCAATAAAAAGTTTGCCAAAGTGAACACAAGATTTCCCTTTACAGTAAAGCACTGTGACAGTACCATGGTACCGTGATGGAATCAGATTGTAATACCATGAAGTGACTGCCTAACATATAATGCCCAATGATATTTATATGGTACTCCAAGTTATTTTAAAGTATATCAGGAAACTACCATAGTAACCTACATGTCTGAAGAAAAAAAAAAATAAGATAATACCATAAAGGTACTTTTTTGCAAGTGTTAATGTAAGATTTTTAAAACAAGCAAATGCGAACACACTTGCTGTGGCGTATTCAATGCAGAACATATTGCATATCAAGCAGCAATTAAAAATGATCTGTTGTTTTATCCAGTGCAAAATTCTTATTGAATTCATAATTTCTCTGTCAGAGGCATGCTTGATGTTGTGCCAGTTAGCATGCAAAAACTATTTAATGGCATAAAGATTCTGACATTTTAAAGCAGAGCAGTGTGAGAGGGCTGTTCAGTTTCAATCTCCAGTCCCGGAGAGATGTTTATTTTTCATTACCACTGAGTTTCCTTAGAAACAGCTTTTAACAGCAGGTGTCAGGGGAACAGTTCTGTCATACTTGAGCTTTACTGGACCCTGCAAGCAGAAAAAAAAAAACTTTTGCTCTACACACCATCTGAGAATGAGAAAGCTCAAAATGGGGGCTTGTTAAGTTGCTCTCTTCCAAGAAGGGAAAGTATGAGTTTTTAAGTTTAATGGTCACAATCGTTTAATTTTGAGTCATGAATCAAACTTTTACATCCTGAACAAAACCAGAACCGTTTGGTCAATGACACAGTTCGGAGCATAACCCACCCCCCTCCACTTCCCAGTCTGAATCTCTGTGGAAAAAGAGTGCAATCCAAATGCTTTTTTTGTTTTTTTCTTCTTCTTCTTCTCTCAAACAGGAATTTTTTCCTAGATGATTTTTTTTGGACGTCATTAAACGGTGTAGTGCGGCTTTGGGGAGCTCCTGATTGCTCTGAAACAACTGGTGGGGGTTCGCTGTTTCCACAAGCATGCGCACACACACAAATAGAAGGAACAAACCCAGGAACAAACAGGGTGAGATTCCAGTCTGGTGCTGTAACACACAGCTGTGTGTCCCAAGGGCATAAATTCACAGAGCCCTCAATCTACTCTGATGCTCGGAAACATTGCTGGCAGGTTAATTGTATCTTTAAGGGAATAACTTTCTCACATACACTCCAGTTCACAGACACACACACACAAACATACACACACACACGCATACATACACACACACACAGAGACTGACTTGGAATAAAGACTCCAGTCATACCAGTATCCTAATAAAAGTTTGATTTTACATGCATCTACCTGGCTGCCTTATGGTGGACACCATGTTCCAATACGACTTATTTTATCTCAGCAACCCATCTGTTATCTGGCTCTTTCAGTATAATATATATATGAGATTGAATTGTGAAGAAAGAAAATAAAACCTACATTTTCATTTGACATTTCAGAAGATTTTACCACCCAATTCTTATTATTGTATCACATCCAGCTGTTTGTTACTTTTCCCATAGTTTTCAATGATGATTCTCATTACTGTAACTATATATATATATATATATATATATATATATATATATATATATATTTCTTTTACCATATTACAGTAAAAAAGGACGTTGCTGAAATATTTTTTTTTAAATATCAAATTTTTTTATGAAAATTTGCAAAAAATAAAGGAATTCTGTACCAAGGGAGTACAAAATGATGTATAAATACAAAATAATATAATTTTTTTCACCTTGCGGTAATAAGAATTTAATAATGAACATATTTCTTTCATATTACAGTAATGGGAATTTGGGGGACTAATTTGCATAACTGTTATGAGAGTAATGACCTAAAAATAGGCTTTATTTTCTATATGCAAAATATGTAATTTATTTTGGAGTAAAATTCTAGAGGTTTTATGAGAATAACCCCTTATTGGCTAGAGCAGGGTGCAGGAAATTTAGTTGATGTAGATGTACATGGTACGGATTAAAGTGCCGGCGTACCTCCACCATTCACAGGATGGGTTAAAGTGCCTGCGTACCCCACCATTATATTAAGATTAAGATTCAACTTTATTGTCAGAGCCAATGAAATGCAGTTTTTTCACATATCCCAACTAAGCTGGGGTCAGAGTGCAGGGTCAGCCATGAAACAGCGCCACTGGAGCAGATAGGGTCAAGGGCCTAACAATGGTATCTTGACAGTGCTGGGGCTTGAACCCCCAACCTTTCGGTCAGTAACCCAGAGCCTTAACCACTGAGCTACAAATTTCTGTCTTTGGTGAGAGTTTGCCAAAGATGCATGCTCAAGGATGGAGTTGTTTGGAATGTGTTGCAACCATTTGATGTTCATTATCTGCCGGAGCTGCCTCATCATAAAAGCATTTAGCTTGTGAGCAGCAGCCCTGAATACAGTCCAGAATTTGGCCCCATAGAGAAGTGTTGGGAGCACAATGGCCCGATATACTGTACATTTTGTTCTCAGGGTGAGGTGTCTGTTTTGCCAGACCCTGTCCATTAGTCTTCCAAAGGCTGCCGAGGATTTTGAGTTCTGTAATTCCAGCTCTGCATCCATTTTGTTGTCACAGCTGACAGTGGAGCCGAGGTACTTAAATTGGTGCACCTGCGCAAGGTAGTCCGGAGGTGCTTGGTACATCATCTCCGTTTTTTTATATTGATCTTCAGACCGAAAGCTCTGGCTGACCTTGTGAAACGAAAGATGATGTCCTGTGCATCTCTATGAGTATGGGCTACAAAGGCAGTATTGTCAGCGAACATGAGTTCACGTACTACTACTGTCCTGGTTTTTGTGGCTGCTTCTTTAAACAAGTCTGCGCCTCTTCTTGTCTGTATGCACACACCCTATTCATAGCCTCTGAAACCATGGGCCAGGACAACAGAGAGATAAATCGAAAAGAGTGTCGGGATGAGCACACAGCCCCGCTTTACACCATTGTTGACTTAAAATGGGTCTGAGGTCTCTCGCTTCATGTTTACTGAGGCTTTCATTCCAGAGTGTAAGGCAGCGATAAGGTCAGTGAAGTGTTCAGGGCAGCCAGCCCTCCGGAGGACTTTCCAGAGAGCTTCTCTATTGACAGTGTCGAAGGCCTTCTTGAAATCCACAAAGACCATGTAAAGTGGCATATTTTGTTCTATACATTTTTATTGTAATTGCTTGAAGGAAAATATCATGTCTACTGTGCCTCTACCAGAGTGGAAGCCACACAGGGCCTCAGGCAGCAGAGTGTCTGCGTATGAGGACAGTCTGTTTAGAAGGACACGTGCAAAATCCTTGCCTGGTATAGAAAGGAGTGATATACCGCGATAATTGCCGCACAATCGTCTATCACCCTTTTTAAAGATTGTCACCAATCTGGCGTCCTTCCAGAACTGTGGGACTTTATCATGGCTCCATGCTTCCTTTATGATGATATAGAGTGCTTCTGTCATTTTTTTTGTCCTCCATGCTTGATTACCTCGGGGTGGAGTCCATCTGCACCGGGAGATCACTCAGCATACTGATGTCCTCCAAGACTTCGACTTGGTCGGGACATTTGTCCATACAATGTTGAATTGGAGACTGTGGGATGCTGTCGATAACATTGGGGCTTACCAAGGTGCTTTTCATTTTTTTCATTGAGGAAGATGTTGAAATGCTCTGCCCATCGGTTGAGGATATCCCGCTTCTCAATGAGCAGCGTTTGGCAGCTTGCCAGCATTTGGTCAGGGTAGTTAACTCCTGGTCCCCAGACAGCTCTCATAATTTGGTAAAAACCTTTTGTGTCATTCCTATCAGCATGCTCCCGAAGCTCTGCTGCTTTAGCTGTCCACCACTGTTTTTTTTAGTTCCCTGCACCTTTGTTGGAGTTTCTTGCGGGCATTCCTGTATTTTGTCTCGTTTGAGTGTGTGTTCCGATTCAGAAGACTGACTCGAGCTGTGTTCATAATGGCTATGAGTGCAGCCAGTTCTTTGTTGTTCTCATCGAACCAGTCTTTGTGTTTCCTGGTGGCAACGCCCAATGTTGTCTTGGATGCTCTGTAGACAGCAGACTTGAAGGCGTCCTAGTGTGCTTCCACAGATTCAGACGGGACAAATACTTTGTGCAGTTTGGCGCTCATAGTCGCCTCCAGGTCATGGCGTGTGTTGCTGCATTTGAGCTTGATGACATTTAGTCTTTGGGTTTTTGGGTTTATTTTCTTTCACACCCTCAGCTTAGTGGTTGACTTGATCAGCATGTGATCAGTGCTGCAATTTGCACCTCTCATTGCTCTGGTGTCAAGAATGTCGTCCAGGTCACGCTGACAAGTGATGATATGGTCTATGAGGAGCCCATGTTTGGATCTTGGGTGCATCCATGAGGATTTATGAGCAGGTTTGTGTTTGAAGCATGTGTTTGTGATAGCAAGCTCATGTTCCAAACATAGGGAGAGTAGGAGCTCTCCATTCGTGTTGGTTTGGCCACATCCAAAATTTTTCCAGGTGGTGTGATTTTGCCCCACTCGAGCATTGAAATCCCTCAATGAGGAGGATTTTGTAAGAGTTATGTATGCTTCTTAGTGTTTGACTGAGCTGGTCATAGAATCTGCTGATGGATTATTGGCTGTTGGTCATTGTTGGGACATAGATGGCTATTAGTGTACAATATCTGCTGTTGGTTATAGGCAATCTCATCGTGATCATTCTGTCATTCGCTGGTTTCGGCTCCTCTGTCAGTCTTTGCACAAGGTCAATTCTGACAGCCAGGGCCACTCCCGACTCAGTCATGTCTCCAGAGGGCTTGCCACTCAAGAAGATGGTGTATCCGGCCTGCCTCAGATCCTACGAGTCTCCGAAAATCTGACCTTGAGTGCTGCTGTGTCAATTTTTAAATTAGAAAGTTTGTGCGATATGATTGCACTTCTGCGTTCTGGACTTTCACTGTTTCACTTGTCTGTCTAGCATTGTGCGCACATTCCAAGTTGCGACATTTAAATTGTAAGCTGGGTGGACCTATTTATCCTGGGTGATGTCCTGCCAGTATGGGTATTTACTGGAATTCATGGTTCATCATTAATTAAACTGTCCTTATTCTACATTATTATAAAGGAAATTTATAATGGAATTAGTTGCGTTCAACAACTACTCTAAATTAGATAAATTACAAATAACAAGATTATTTGTCTGAATAAAATACTCCACCATTAAAATCGTAATACAACGTCTCGTTGTATCTGCTCACAATTTCTATTGTAAGGAATTAGCTTTAATAAGGGAATTATGATTAATTCACTTATTGGAGTAATATTATACACATGGCATATTGAAAATAATATTACACATATTAGGTACTACTTTGAAGGGAAAACTTTTAAAAACAGGGATGAGATTATTTATCAGAATATACCACAGACAAAGTATCTTTGAATACAGACAAACTTTATTGCCATTCTAAACATAAATCTAATCTAACATATATGACATGAAACAGGTAGGCGTGTATTGACGGAATGTGAAATAAATGATCAATACAGGGAAAATGAACTTTATGGAGTCTGTAGACAATGCCTTAAGAACCATTTATCCTTTTTTGAGTATAAATCGATTTGCAATCGGATTACCCAAAGTATTCAACTAATACACCAGCACTTTGAGCAAAAGTGTGGAGATGTACTTGCATGCTGTTGCTTTTCCTTGCATTGCATTTCCTCATGTTAATTGGTTCTTTGGCTCTTTGTCGAAAGTTTGTTCCGCCGATGTTTTGGACTCTGGATATTTATTGTCTGGATGAAGCAAGACCTTCTGCAAGGAGGACTCGTGACTCCCGTTGGGTGTGTGAACCACAGAGCAGAGAGTGAGAGGCTTCCTTGGGACTTTTGGAGTTTTCCTTGGACACTACATGGCACGGAGGATCTGCAAGAAACAAGAGAGCCGAAGAGAGGAGACCAAACGACGGTTCCAAGAGAGCGTTGCAAGAGAGAAGTTCAGCAGAAGAGGAGAGAGAGTTCTTCCTTGGGTAGGAAAGCTTTGAATTGAAATTGGCCGCACCCCAAATGTGTTCTGAGCTAATCAGAAGTGACTTTACAGAGTCACATGGTCGACTGTGCTGTCCTTTTCAAGTTGATTTATGATCCTTTGTGGAGGATTCTTACAAACTCTTTTTTTTTCTTACGGACCCCTTGTATGAGAAAAACCGCATATGACACTATATAGACTTCTTGTTTGCTAAACGAAATAATTGGCTTTTATGTTATAATTGCACAAAAGCCAAAATAAATTATTACAATATTATAAGGAAAATATTTACTTCTTTTTAAATTGACAGAGTATCTTTCTTATGCTAAAGTCATTTTAGATGTAAAAACCCCTGAAGTGAAAATTTTTCAAATAAATTCCACTAAAATAATACAGTAAAAAAAAATTTTTATATTGAATATTGCAAAAAGCACTATATAAATAAATTTGTAAAAGTATGCAATAAAACCATTAATATTGTTTCAAAGCAGCATTACAAAGAATAGTGAATTACAACGCTTGTAGATTTTTCCCATAATATATGGAATTCTACACCATATACACGTTTTATGTGTTTCAATACAATAAAATAACTGATTTATTGAATGATTTCAGATTGAAACGGTAATAATATAAATAATAATATTTGTTCTAAAAAAAAAAAAAAAAACACCTTTTTGCGGACCCCAGTTTGAAAACCCCTGGGCTAGAGCAACATCAAAACTGAGTGCACCTTTAATTGGGCAATTGCATCAGTGTCAATGCTGAATTTTATCAGCAACAAACATAAAAAAATTGAAAACTCAGTATCAGTAATAAGGACTGTTTATTTGCCCTTTAAATTACGAAAATAGAAATCAATAAGCAATATATATATATTTACAGCACATGACAATAAATAAGATGAACTGAACTGGCTGACCAGTCTGAAGAGTTGTTTACTTGAGTCTTTGTAGAAGACTTTATTCTTAACTAAAACAGACAAGAGTACATCGATATACTGTACATATTTCAGTTTATAAATGTTACTTCAGAATTTTTTTTTGTCCTGAAACATGATGGTGCAAAACATTAAGAATGGCTGTGTGGAAAATAACATCTCTTTTTGTGTTTAAGCGAGGAAGAAAAAAGGAAGAAGCTCATATGGGTTTGGAACGTCATGATGGTGAGTAAATGATAAAGAACTTCCATTTTGGGTGAACTTTAAGACTCTAACTTGATTAAATATTGGTCATTTCCTATTTCACTCAATAGGATCCATCGGATTTGAGTCCCCCTCTCTCGATAACAGCAGTATAACAGCAGACTGGTACTAATAGTGATTTATTAAAGTAGCAAATAAAATGTGCGTTAAAACAGCAGAAATACGTCCCCTGATGTACACAAGAAATAAGGCAATAACAGAACAGATTTCAGTCATTCAATCTCATTATAAGAGACCATCAAACTATTAAATGTGTTTAAATCTCTCCGTTGTCATACATGTTATGGTCCACACAATGAAAGTTGAGGCAATCCCTCAGTTGGGATGACAAATGAAGAAACCTTAACATTCATTGCTCTGTTATAAGTGCTTGATGTAGCTTTAAAAGTAGCTATTAACAATTATGCTTAATATTTTTGGCAGTAAAATGTATTAACCCAAGAATGCAATATATACTGCTCAATACAAAGTGAAAAAAATCTAACAAAAATATAAGACCAAAGATTACCATGCAATTAAAGCTCAAGATAAGGAATAAATAATACATAAATCTCCATCAATATAGGTTTCTTTTATGTTCCTCCACGATGTAGAAGTGACCATCCTAGTGCAACTAAAAGTAAGCCCTACTTTCATTCACTCCTCTTCTTCTTCTTCTTCCTCATGGGCGGGGCCTCTGAGCGAGGCAGGGCCTCCAGCCCCCTCCTCCTGCACATGCTTGATAGCAACGATTCCGGTGAGGAGAGCATAGCTCAACATCGCTGCAGCAGCAACCAGCACTGACAGCAGCTGCTTGCGTCTCTTGTACGGCTCATTGCCACAGTCACTCCCCTGCTGTGTGCTGATTACCGGACCACCAACATCCTCTAAAAAAACAGAACAGACATGATCGTCAGAGACCAATAAAACCCGAAAACATCCCTTACTCTGCATAAATGGAAGAATATGACTGCACAACTTGCATGATTTAGGGGCCGTTCACACAGGACGCATTATTGTGTTCAAACATCTAGACAGATTGAGGCGTAATGGAATAGAAAATAGCGAGACATGTTTATAAAAGTTGAAACTCCTTTTAACCTGACACAGGGTCTTAATAATGCAGTGCTTATGGCTCCAAGGTGCTAAAAAAGCAAAACAAAAGCACGAACAGTTAACGGTCCCTTATTTTGTGTGTGAAGGAGGTTGGCTGCTCACCTCTGTCACTGGGGAAGTAGAGGCTCAGGATGTTTGAACAAAATGTGTTCAAGTTTTCTAGATTCTTCAAGTGCTGTTGCAACTGACAGTTGGGCAGCCGAATCTTAATAAGTGGAGCTAGATGACCAAACACGTATGCATCCAGTGAAGAGGGGCTGCAGAACACACACACAACAAATGTATAATAAGGGTATACTAAACTCACCCATTAACATCTGAAATTCGCAAAGATCAACCGTGATATCTAAAACATGTAACATCATGTTACACAGTTGCTTTTCTTTTAAGCGAAGGACTTACGAATCTCCAAAGAAAAATGTGTTTGATCCCAGGCGTTGAGAGAGAAGATTCAGGCACTCCAGAGCTTCACAGTAAAGCTGAGTGAAAGACAGAGACAGAGACAATCAGAGAAAATAATCCCCAGCAGTGTCATTTACATCTCAACAAAATTACTGACTTAATGTTGGCTGATGAAGGGTTTTTTGATGAAAAAGACGCGTTATCAGTATCAGAATGAGCTTTACTGCCAAGTGTGACAGGGCGGAGGGCGGGGTCGGGTCGTGATTATATACACCCAGTCCCTTATCAGGCTAATTAAGCATCTGAGAGGGATAAAGGCCAACTGCGGATGATGGTGCGGGAGAGAGAGATCATTTACAGTCAGCTGACCGCCATGTGTGTGTTTGTGTTGTTTAAGTTTCTCATTAAACTATCATTTATATCGTCAAGCCGGTTCTCGCCTACGCCTTTCCTTATATTCCCTTTACACCAAGTGTTCTCATGTATAAATTTTTTTTGGTGATAGGAGAAACAAGTACACACAAAACATTACAGTGAGACACACATCAATCAGTGAGATTAATCAGCTATATTCACAATATAAACAATGTTGCCACCTGCATCTGCAAAGCCAATGAAGAGAATGAACAGGTGAACTACAACAAAGTTAAGTGCTTATTAGAATGCATAATTTACACTGTGAAATACGCCGTTTTCTTAAAAATATGCTACCCATAATGCAATATCCTAAACTGACTAAGTGGGAGGATTTCACAACAGAGTAACTTCTAAAAAAGAAGCTAAAACGTCAGTACATTTATTAGGCTACATGCTATTATTTCAGGAGCTCTGGTTTTCAGCTTTCTAATGATATATTTTTTATCTTAAATATTAACCATATTAATCTCTAAAGGGATAATTTACCCAAAAACTACAATTCTCTCATTACTCACCCTCATGCCATCCCAGATGTGTATAACTTTCCTTCTTCTGCAGAACACAAAGTGAGATTTTTAGAAGAATATCTCAGCTCTGTTGGTCCTTTGCAAGTGAACGGTGGCCAGAAATCTGAAGGTCCAAAAAGCATTAAAAAGCAGCATAAAAGTAGTCCGTAAGACTCCAGTGGTTAAATATATATCTTCAAAACGCATTATGATTAGCGTGGGTGAGAAACAGATAAATAATTCAATAATTTTTTTATATAAATCTCCACTTTCACTTTCATATGTGAAAGTGAAACTAAACAGGCACCACACATGTGACTTTCAGATTTGAAAGTGGAGATTTATAGTACAAAAACACTTAAATATTGATCTGTGTCTCACCCACAACTATTATATCACTTTTGAGGTTATAGATTACTTTTATGCTGCTTTTATGTACTTTTTGGACATTCAGATTTCTGTCCACCATTCAATTGTGTTGAATGGACCAACAGAGCTGAAATATTCTTCTAAAAATCTCTGTGTTCAGCAGAAGATAGAAAGTCATAGACATCTGGGATGATGAACTATCCCTTTAATATATTTGATACATTTTTTAATAATTGTAAAAAAACAAGTTTGGTCTTCTACAGCATGATGCATGTTTTTGACATTCAACATTTTGTTTGTTTTGTTGTCTAAAAGTATCTGCTATATTAGTCAAAGTAAAACTTACTTAAAATCAATGAATATGACATGATAAAATATTGACAAAATTTGAAGGACACTTAGTCAAGACAAAAATTATTTCTAAAATAAAAACGGTGTGGAAAATTTAAACTGATCCCCTGTTCAAATTTGAGTGATGGCACAAAGAAATAGTTGAATTTGAGATTTAAATCAATTTGCCAAAACTGATTCATAAAACGTAATTAATCTTACCAACTTTTTTACTTTGGAAGTTTAAATCAGAGATGCTATTAAAACATCTTTGTCTTTCTTGCATACGGATTTGCACAAATAAGCAATGTTTTAAAGCAGCTTTCTGAATACGCCCCTCGTCTGCAGTTTTTCAAACAGCCGGACATTCACGCCATTTGTTGAGTAATGTTGCTGGGGCGCCAGGGTCGGGTATTAGCGGGCAGCTCAAAAATAAAATAAACACGGGAATTTTTATAGCACCACAGAAACACAGTGTTTAAAGTTTTCAAAATTTTTTAGCTATTAATGATTTATTACAGTATACAGTAGGTGTCTCTGCATATTAAGATGGGATAGAAGAAAGTATTTTAACACTGAAAAAGTTACATACTTCAGATTTAACATTAGTTAATGCACTATGGACTACCAATGAACAATTGTATTTCTATTAACTGACATTAACAAAGATGAATAAATGCTGTAAATATATTGTTCAATGTTAGTTCATGACACCTAATACATTAACTAATATTACTGAGTGGATCCTTATTGTTAACTGTAACCGAATGTGGTACCAAATACACAAGAGTCTGCCATTGAAAAACCCATAATGATGAACCACTTATCCAAATATAAAGGGGAAACGATGTACAACTGGCTCATCTCCCTTTTGTAACATTACAATTGTATCTTAACTAAAGATTAGCCAGAAATGTATTCTCTGCCAGAACGGAAATCTATCTAAGCCCAGATTCAGGACCTCATTTCTGGTTTATCAGCATCCTTCTCCACAGGAACCAGAACATTGTTGGCTCTTTCTAAAGTCTAACAGCAGCCCTGATGTCTCATGGAGGGTGTTAGTATCACGATATCCAGAATAACACCAGCTCTCACCCGGAGAACATGCAGAAACCTCCTCCTCTCCCTCCTTTCTTACTTCCTTCTCTGCCTCCTCTCCTGCCTCCAGCGCACTGTTTCCTCTAATCAGACGGAGTCGCTCCAGTTGCCTGTTCCGCATGCGACCCGGCAGAAAGAAGTTGAGCGGGAAGCAGATATTCTCTGCATGCCAGCGGCGTGTCACCTCCACATAATTCTTAGGATCTATCCATAAAGTGTAGATCTGCCAGGAGAAGAGGGGAGAGTTTGATCACATATCCACCACCAAAACTTTCGTGTTTAGTGTCTGGATTTGAGTCTCACTAGTGCGGGTAACAGTCGCTCCTCCAACAGCGAGATGAAGGCCAGTGTGTCTGCACCTTCTTTGGCCGACAGATCATAGTCTGCATTGTATTTCTGAAACACAAACATTTGGCTTTACTTCAGCAATCACATACAGAACATCAATGTTTATCATGTGTTTAAATAAGAAAACAATGCACATTTTATAATTGTCTCTGAACATTAAACTGAGATAAAATAGTACTTTAACATCCAAAAAGTAACACAATTCACCTTATGCAGTGTTTTGTGATTAAAGCTGCAAGCATTTGATATGTGAATGTTCCTGATGGTCTGAGATACTCTGAAAACTCTGGGTACAATAGCACTACTACTCTCCAGGAAAGGTTGTAATTATATCCAGCTGACATTCCATTCAAACTTTAATACCTTCATTATGCAATAAAACATGGCAACAAGCATCAAAAACCACCAGAAGCAACAAAACTGAAGTTTGTTTGGTGCAAAATGCTCCAGAGACCTCATTAAAAAAATGTGACATGAAATGCATGATGTTAAACAAAATGCGAATGTAACAGTGAGGCAGGTGAGATTTATTGTGGAAAAGAGTTGATCACCTGTTTCCTCAACTGAATGATGATCTGACTGGGTTGGGAGCAGCTGCCTTCCTCTCTGGTCCCGAGAGCTGGAAGTGAACCTGCAGTGAAGAAATGTGTGTCAGTAACGCACATTTCTTTTGTCTGAATTTGCTTACAAATGTTTTGTCATCTACAGGAATACAAAGACCATCACCGGACCTGCACAGATGGTCAGTTACAAGCCTTAAGTGTGGAAAAACAGACAGACCATAGTTTTCAGAAGCACAGCATGAAAACTGTGTTTTAACCACAGACTCCAATTGAAACGTGTGCTTAACAATCCTCTTTAACAAATGTTGAGGTTTGCCATGAAACGGATAGTTAAAATTGGCACTGCTTACCTGTGGGGCTCCTCCAGGGGTTGGAAATTTTATGAATTTTGAGCGGAGCTCCAGTAAAGCGAGCATATGCCTGGAAAATTACAAAAATTGCATTATTATAATTCCCACTTTTAATTCAATTTAAAACTTCTGGTTAAATCGGATCTAAACATCACAATTCTGGCCATTTAATGTCTATGTTTAAAAAGAGTCTCTTTAATAGAAACAAATTTGAGGCTTTATTTATGTCTGTAGCACAAATAGTGCTAAGGGGTTGCCAAAGTGTTGCTAGGTGGTTGCTTACTGGCCCTAGAAAAAAAAAAAGAAGAAGCCCACCCCAAAGTTTTGACGCTATTGGGGTCCAGAGATATGGTTCTGGTACCTGCTTTAAAGGAATAGTTCACCCAAAAATGAAAATGCTCACATCATTTACTCACCCTCATGACATCCCAGATGTGTAGAGTATCTCTGCTCTGTTGGTCCATTCAATGCAAGTAGCTGGTAGAAAGAAATTTGAAGCTCCAAAAACCACAAAATGGCAGCATAAAAGTAATCCATACCACTCCAGCAGTTAAATCCATACCTTTAGAAGCAAAATTATATGTGTGGTTGAGAAATATTTCACTATTTAAGTCCTTTTTTACTATAAATCTCCACTTTGACCAGCCCCCCCATGCGCGTTTGTGAGAGGACAGAGTTCTTCTGTTTTTTTTGGCAATTTGAATTCTTTGTGCACATGGGCAAATCGGCAAAAAACAAAAGGAGACCTCTCGTGAGTGCACATAGGAGGGCTGTTTGAAAGTAGATTTATAGTAAAAAGGAATTAAATATTGATCTGTTTCTCACCCACACCTATCATATCACTTCTGAAGACATGGATTTAACAACAGGAGTCATGTGGATTACTTTTATGCTGCCTTTATGTGCTTTTTGAGCTTCAAAATTTTGGACCCTGTTGACTTGCATTGTATGGATCTACAGAGCTGAAATATGTTTCTAAAAATCTTTATTTGGGTTCTGCAGAAGAAAGAAAGTCATACACATGTGGGAGAATATGAGGGTGAGTTAATGATGAGAGAATTTTCATTTTTGGGTGAACTTTTACTTTGATGTAAGGATATGGATTTTGTTTTATTGTGCTCAGGTCGAAAATCATAAAATTGCAGATCAATCTGTGATGATTTCAGATATCGTTTGTGTCTGTAGTACGAAAAAACATGCAAACATGGCATTATGAAACAGCAACAAAAATAATACAACCAGACTAAACAACAATCATCACAAATCTAAACTAGTAACAGCTCCATTCGTCTCTTGGACAGGGTTAAATGTTTAGGACTGCATGCTTTGTTTTTTGATTATGTCCGATAGTGTGACATAATTTGCAACATTCCAGCACAGGCAGCTATGAGCTGACAGATTCAACACTTCAAACCTGGTGTAGAACTTCTGCACATCATTTAGCGAATTCTTTCCATTGAAAGCATTTTATATTACACTAACCAAAGGGGTTAAATGCCCTTGAGCAATTCTCTCCTATTATTTACTGCATGTCATTCCTAATAAGCTGTTATTTTTGTTCCATAGAACACAAAAGAAGAATTATCTAAACAGCCAATCGTGTGGCAGCAGTGCAATTCATATATGGGTCAGCAGTTTCAGTTAATTTTCACATCAACCATCAGAATGGGGAAAAATGTGATCTGGGCTGGTTTGAGTATTTCTGTAACTGCTGATCTCCTGGGATTTTCATGCACAAACGTCTTTAGAGTGTAAAGAGAATGGTGCGAAAAAACATCCAGCAAGCTGCAGTTCTGTGGGCAAAAAAATCCTTGTTAATGACAGAGTTTAGAGGAGAATGGTCAGTCTGGTCCAAGCTGACAGGATGGTGACATTAACCCAAATAACCACACGTTACAATAGTTCTATGCAGAAAAGCATTTATGAACATACAACAAATTGAACATTGATGCAGATGGGCTACAGCAGCAGATGACCCCTCTGGGTACCACTACTGTCAGCTTAGAACTGGAAACTGAGGTTGCAGTGGGCTCAGGCTCACAAAAACTGGACAGTAGACGATTGAAAAAACATTGCCTGGTCTGAAAAATCTAGATTTCTGCTGAGGTACACAAATGGTAGACCCACTGCAGCCTCAGTTTTCTGTTCTTGGCTGACAGAAGTGGAACACAACGTAGTCTTCTGCAGTTATAGTCCATCCGCCGGAAGATTCGACATGTTGTGGAATCTGAGATGCTATTCTGTTCACTACAATTGTAAAGAGTAATTATCGGAATTATCGTAGACTATGTCAGCTCGAACAAGTCTGGACATTCTCTATAGTCCTCTCTCATCAACAAGGCATTTTCATCCAAAGAACTGCCGCTCACTGGTTGCTTTTTTATTTTTCGCACCATTCTCTTTACACATTATAGATGTTTGTGCATGAAAATCCCAGGAGATCAGCAGTTTCAGAAATACTCAAACCAGCCCGTCTGGCACCAACAATCATGCCACGGTCCAAATCACAGAGATCACATTTTTTCCAATTCTGATGGTTGATGTGAACATTAACTAAAGCTCCTGACACATATCTGCATGATTTTATACATTACACTGCTGCCACATGAATAAGATGATGTACAGGTGTACCTAATAAAGTGGCTTGTGAGTGTATATATATATATATATATATATATATATACACTATATTCAGACAGTACAATAGCTTTGTGTGAGGAACATAACAAAATTTAGGTTGTAATTAACTAAATATATTCCCCTCTGCTGCAGCTCTTAAACCTCATGCTACATTCCGCATATTCATTCTGGCCTATCCTAGTCTTTTATTTCACAAGAAGAACCAATTTTTTTGGGGTCGTTTTAGCATGAATGAATTTTCTTTGTTTCTCACACACAGCTTTTGTATGGCTTCAGAAGACAAAGGATATAGCATATCAGTCTTTTACAGTGTTCTTGCCCTTTAGGAGCTTGGCAGCCATGGTCTTTATAAACTGATTTATAAATGTTCTTCAATATTTCTCCTTTTGTGTTTCATGGAGAGAAAAAAAAACAGGTTTGGACTCATAAGAGGGTGAGTAAATAATGACAGATTTGAACTATTCTGCAATATTGAACTATTCCTTTAACATTCCACTTTAAGTTCCAGCACAGGACTCTAAAACTCAGGAGAGGAAACAGGATCAGTGGAAAGAGCGGAGTATTGAGGTTCAGAGATATTCTCCTTTTTCTGGTTTCAGTCGAGCGGTGATCTGGGGCGTCGTTAATGGCATCAAACGCTGACATCATAGCCTCAGATTTATTACTAGATTGATTCCTACAGAATCTTACATTTTGGGTCGTAAACTGGAGAGGATATTTCTTATTTGAACCACTCAGTACGGTCCAATACAAACATCAGGAGGGAAACTACAGCTGGCTGACGTCAACTTTGCCAGCTTAGAATTTACAGTTCACACAGTAAAAGCAATTCATCAGACTCCTGCTGTAGATGTAAACACACTGAAATTAGGTCACGGATGACAGAACGACTGCTCTTGAAAGTGCACATGGTAATAATTAGTTTGGGCCATTTATAAGATTGTTAAATAGAGTGAGGCTGTTGAGGATTGGGCTGTCCTGATTTTATGCCCCGCCCCAACCCTGCTGTGTGACCAGTCACTGCTCTGTCATTGAAGAACAGAGTCTCGATGCGCCCAAAGCAGCCACAGTAAGAATTTTATTTATCATTTAACAAGCGCTAGTGCTAATGTGTTTGTCTATGTGAAGGAGTTTGTTGGGTGGAAAAGTAGGAAATAGGAAAATTGGGTCTTTAACTTAAAAGGTAGATCATTTAATTTAGACAAAACTCAAAAATAACTTTTCAGCCAACTTATAATGATTTGCTTTTAAGCAGTCACTTTTCACACACTTGTCTTCGTGTGTCTATCTCTCTGCCTCTCTCTGGGGTGGTTCCTCCTTATATTGCTCTCCCCAGTGCTTACTGCCATCAGAAACACGCCACGTATCCCCACCACCCAACTCAGGCTGGGGAGTCATCTGATCTGCCTTTCTATAATATCCAGCCAGCCAGCCACAGGATCGGTCTCACCTCCTTTTTGGTCTTGGGTAGGTTGCAATCACCGCAGTCTTTATCAATTTGGGGACGCACCTGCCTGTGACCCAAGTAGAACCCCAGATCCCGTACCTCTGTAACTCCCGCTTGTCGCAGCGACCTCAGAACAGTCCTCACATGCTGCTTGTGCTGCTGCCAATCATTACTGTATATAATGATGTCATCCAGATATGTAGCATCATAAGCAGTGTGTGAGGTCTGAGGACTCGGTCCATAAGGCGCCGAAACATAGCTGGGGCCCTGAACAAACTGAACGGATGTTTCACAAATTGTTGTAAGCCGAACGGTGTGGAGAAGGAAATATTTTACATGGTACATTGGCGTTAAGAGGATCTGCCAATAACCCTTTGTCAAATCCAGTGTCGAGAAAAAGCGAGCTGTGCCAACCGATCGAGCAACTCATCAATACAAGGCACTGGGTATGCGTAAAATTTAGACACCGCATTGACTTTCCTATAATCCACAAAGAACCATACAGACCCGTCGTTCTTAGGAACTAGAACAACCGGGCTGGACCAATCACTGTGGGATTTTTCTATTACTCCCATAGAGAGCACTGCATCTAATTCTTCCCGAAAAAAAAAATTCTGTGCTTGGGCAGTTGGTAGGGACAGCTACGTACCACTACCCCGGGCGCAGTCACAATGTGATACTATATGAGGATTGTAAAAACCGGCAGAGGAGCGAACACATTTGCAAATTCTTTCTGCAACTTGGCAACCTCTTTGACAACCTCTGTGACAAGTGAAGGGGCGACATGACTGGCTTTTACATTCACCTCCAGCCAAAGCTCCGCCCTCTCTGGAACTACCATTGTCAATGTCACAAGGACCGCCTCCCTCCATAATATCAAGAAATTGAGATGGTATATTTGACGTACGTCACCTCTATCTTTTTGTTTAACCTCATAATCGAGATCTCACACTCGTCGTGTTACCTCAAAGGGCCGTTGCAAATCCAAACAGGCAATCCATACTGTCTGTTTAAACTGTCAGGAGATTGCTGCTCACGCTGGATGAGTAGGAGGGAGTGAGTGCAACCAAAATCTTTCTAGCAATTCAGTCCACTGTCGGCCATCTTTGGTTCGCTCTCAGGAAGCTATTTCCAGTCATGAAAGTTCAGCTCCTATCTACTTGAATCGAGAAAGACCGACATCTCCAAAACAGTTGGTCAAGATTATGATCACAGTACATATTACAAATCAGTAGGAAAATCTGACAACACTGAGATAATAAATGGTGCTTCTTTACCTCAGTTTACGCTAAGCAATTTTCCCAGCTTTTATATTTAATGCACGTTCTCAAGTTTAATCCCAAGTGGGGATTCCGAAAGAATCCCTTCCTATCTACATTCGCTGAACAATGGCTGCAGTTGCGCATTCTAATTTCTCCCATTCATTTTAATAGTAGTGGCCCGTCTCTGCTAAATATTCTTTGGTGCAACTTCAAGATAAAAGCACTTCAACTGTGCAACAACTAAATGTCTTGTTCACTATGTACTGTATGTGCAATTGGTTTGATTCTGTATTTTTAGTGTAAATGCGAATGCTAACGAGGGCATGCCATCAATGGTTGCTGGACTACTCTGTATACTGTTATTTCCTTCCTAATATATATTTAAAAAAAATTATGTGCAAATAAATGACTAAAGTTTGATGTCTAAACAGAAATCAGAAGAAACTGCTATCTACCATTTTAAATACAATATTATGTTTTTTTATATTCTTTTACACAGTTAAAGTTTTGTGTGAAATTGAGTAAATATATTGCTAAGTAAGAGTTCCTAATTTCTTTTAGCAATTTATGTATATGTTATTTACTATGTTAAATTGTGTTATACAGTCAAAGTCGGAAGTTTACATACACTTAGGTTGAAGTCATTAAAACTCATTTTTAAACCACTCCACAGATTTAATATTAGCAAACTATAGTTTTGGTAAGTCGTTTAGGACATCTATTGTGTGCGTGACGTGCGTAATTTTTCCAACAATTGTTTACAGACAGATTGTTTCACTTTTAATTGACTACATCACAATTCCAGTGGGTCAGATGTTTATACACCAAGTTAACTGTGCTTTTAAGTAGTTTGGGAAAGTCCAGAAAAGCATGTCAAGCCTTTAGACAATTAGCTTCTGATAGGAGGTTTACTGAATTGGAGGTGAACCTGTGGATGTATTTTAAGGCCTACCTTCTAACTCAGTGCCTCTTTGTTTGACATCATGGGAAAATGTAAAGAAATCAGCCAAGACCTCAGAAAATAAATAGTGGAACTCCACATGTCTGGTTCATCCTTGGGAGCAATTTCCGAATGCCTGAAGTTACCACGTCATCTGTACAAACAATAGTACGCAAGTATAAACATGCAGCCATCATACCGCTCAGAAGGAGACGTATTCTGCCTCCTAGAGATGAACGTAGTTTGGTTAGAAAAGTGCAAATCAATCCCAGAACAACAGCAAAGGACCTTGTTAAGATGCAGGAGGAAACAGGTAGACAAGTATCTATATCCACAGTAAAACGGGTCCTATATTGATATAACCTGAAAGGCTGCTCAGCAAGGAAGAAGCCACTGCTACAAAACTGCCATAAAAAAAGCCAGACTACAGTTTGCAAGTGCACATGGGGACAGAGATCTTACTTTCTGTAGAAATCTCCTCTGGTCTAATGAAACAAAAATGAACTGTTTGGCCATAATGACCATCGTTATGTTTGGAGGGAAAAGGGTGAGGGTTGCAAGCCGAAGATTACCATCCCAACCGTGTATTATGGGGGTGGCAGCATCATGTTATGGGGTGCTTTGCTGCAGAAGGGGCTGGTGCACTTCAAAAAATAGATGGCAACATGCAGAAAGAAAATTATATGGATATTGACGCAACATCTCAAGACATCAGCCAGGAAGTTAAAGCTTGGTCGCAAATGGGTCTTCCAAATGGACAATGACGCCAAGCATACCTCCAAATTTGTAGTAAAATGGCTTAAGGTCAACAAAGTCAAGGTATTGGAGGGGCCATCACAAATCCCTGACCTCAATCCGATTGAAAATTTGTGGGCAGAACTGAAAAAGCATGTGTGAGCAAGGAGGCCTATAATCTTGACTCAGTTACACCAGTTCTGTCTGGAGGAATGGGCCAAAATTCCAGCAACTTATTGTGAGAAGCTTGTGGAAGGCTACCCAAAACATCTGACCCAAGTTAAACCCTTTAATGGCAATGCTACTAAATACTAACAAAGTGCATGTAAACTTCTGACCCACTGGGAATGTGATGAAAGAAATATAAGCTGAAAAAATTATTCCTTCTTCTATTATTCTGACATTTAACAATTTTTAAATAAAGTAGTGATCCAAACTGATCTAAGTCAGGGAATGTTTTCTACGATTAATTGTCAGTAATTGTGAAAAAAATGGTTTAAATGTATTTGGCTATGGTGTATGTAAAATACTGACTTCAACTGTATATAGGCATTTTATCGGCCACCCTGCTCTCTGGATATCGGTAATTATAAAACAAATGAATTGGTTTAGCACTAATTTGCATGATTTTTTTTATGCATTACACTTCTGCTATACGATTGGCTGATTGGATAATCGCATGAATAAGTAGGTGAACAGGTGTTCCTAAAAAAGTGCTCATATTTTGTGTTCAAGGAAGAAAAATTCATAAGGGTTTGTAACAACAATAGGGTGAGTAAGAGATTAAAGATTTTTTTCATTTTTGGGTGAACTGTCCCTTTTAAGACCGAAGCTCATAGAATAAAACAAACAGAGCAATGTTTTGATCTCGCCCAACCTAAGAATGGCTTATTTATAGCTGTCTCTGCTGGATATTTAGCAGCAGTAGAAATCTCTGAAGTCTCTGTCAGATCAACGGTTTATACATTTTCCAACAGATTGATTGAGGCTTGAGGATGTTTGGAGATTTGTTCTTCAGCTGCCAAAAAGAAAATGAAAAAATGCAACTAGATCCTTTGGTGCAGTGAGATAATCTGGAAAATTCTGAATGAACTTCACATTTCAAACCACCCACATTAGGTGCAGACAGACTGTAACACAGGCATCAACCAAACTGCCAGAGTGCTGGAAAAATATCACCACACTCAGAGAGTCCAAAACACACAGCTCTGATGTAACCTAATTACTTTAGCATGCCATTTCAGCAAAAGTCATCCTGGTCTTTGATTTGCTGCTGAAGGGAGATGAGATTGAAACGGTGTGACAGGGGTTTTGTGGTTTACAGAAAGTAGCACAGACAAGGGCGCCCTGATGTGACCAAACTGCACTGGAAAATGTGAAAAGTGGAGGAAAAGTATCCCACATGATGAATCATGCACAAAAAAAAAAAAAAAAAAAAAAAAAAAAAACTGTTGAAAAGAACTTTGCTTTAAGAATCAAGTAGATGTATTAGAGCTTGAATAGAGATATGAATCATACAGAATTTAACAATTCTGGTTCCTTAACTATTATTTTATTTAGTTTTAATTATTTCTTTAATTATTTTTTATTATTTCTGAGGAAGACCCCACCTAAAATAATTGTTTATAAAAATAAAATAAACAGTTTTTGGTAATATATTTATACAATTTTTAACTACCTTTAACCTATTTCAGGAATAATACATACATATCACAAATATAAACATGTACTGAATATCATCAAAACGCTAAAAAAAAAAAAAAAACCATTGTTTATTTTTTAGCAACGTCACCAACTCAAAATAGGCTACTCTAAAGTCAAAATAAACATGGAAAATGGCAACAAGACCGGTTCTTTAAGTCTTTCATAATCAAAAATCACAGTTTCACAGAACAAATGGATGGAATTAACAATATTAAATCATAATAATAACGCTCTATCAGTTTCCACTACTAAAACAAACTATTAAAAATGACCGTGTTTTTACCATGGTATCTTTGAAGAACCAAAAAAAAAAAAAAAACACTGTAAATAGCACGGCACACGAATATGGTAATCATTAAGTAGTTATTTATCAAGATATGTCTCGCAGTTTTATAATGTGATATTACAGTATCATTGTACTGCCACACTCTTTTTTTTTAAATCAGCTCAGATTGAGGGTTTCGAAACCAATCTCGAACACTTGAGCAGAACCCAACACATAAACCTCCAGTCTTAATAACCAAGTGATGACAACTTACCAACACGATCAGACAGTCCGTGTTTACTGACGGTAAACCCAAACCAGACTTCCAGCAGAACAGCTCACAGGGCGCCGCCATCTTTACAATTCAAACACCTCTGACCCGGAACTAATACTGCCCCAACAAGTTTGTGTAAATTAATCTAATATTTTCATGGCGCTGTCATATTTTATTAATATTATTTAGATATATGTTTCTTATCTATAATAATTGCACGGGAAACAAGCAGTTTTTCAGAACACAGCCCTTAAAACTAAGAGTTTTCATATTCAATGGAAATTGCATCAAACCTTGTTTAGATGGTTTTATGCCTAATCCCCCCCCTCCCACGATGGTAACCATATTTGTGCTAAAATACAATCACTGACAAAGCCTTGCCTGAAAGTTTACAACAACAACAACAGTTTTCAAAAGTATTAAAATGTTAAGGTCTTTATGTTTTTTGAATATGGTACAATGGGGCTAAATTCCCCATCTTAAGGAAAAAAATTATTTTCACAAAGTGTCTCAAGATTTAAGAAATACATGTATTTTTATTGAATATTGAAGGAGCATCATAATATGAGTAAAAAAATAAGTAACAACAGAAGGTTGTTTTGAATACAATTCATTTTTTATATTTATTTAATTTTATAAAGGTGGCAAGGGAGCCTTTTACCCCACACCTGGGGTAAAAGGCTCCCTGGCTTGGGGTAAAAGGCCCCTAGGGGGGTTATAGTGATATAGTGAACATACCTGGGCAAAAGTTATGTGCACAATTTAGATGCTTTTTTTGTAACAAATTAAGGTAATGCTTACTCAAAATAACCACTTCAGAAAAGAGTGCATAGTGTCTTGCTCATTTTAATCACATTTGACATTTCATTACATCTTAAGTATTCTATGAACAAATTAATCTCCATTGTGAGCCCACTTTGAGCATTTTTCATATCAAATCTATTTGACCCACTTAAGAGAAAAGATTTTAATAGGGGCCTTTAGCCCCAACAACATGGGGGCTTTTTATCCCAAATCCTATCCTTTCACTTATTGGACAGTTATTTAAAAACATTTTTATTGAAAATGACAAATAAGTATTTTGTCTCAAAATGAATGTGATAATTTCCAGGATGTTCCTTAGAAACAGGACTAAATAACAGGATTATACAGACTAAATATCTATATGTATGTATGTATGGATATATTGACGAACGGACAGACACACAGATAGATAGATAGATCTATTTATATTTATGCATTTGGCAGACGCTTTTATCCAAAGCGACTTACAGTGCACTTATTACAGGGACAATCCCCCCGGAGCAACCTGGAGTTAAGTGCCTTGCTCAAGGACACAATGGTGGTGGCTGTGGGGATCGAACCAGCAACCTTCTGATTATCAGTTATGTGCTTTAGCCCACTACGCCACCACCACTCCATATAGATAGATTGATATGGGATTTTTTATCATTTGATTCGATAAAATGTATAATATATTAAAAAATAAATTGCACTTTAAGTCAGAATACTAGAAGTATTCCTTGAAAGCTCTTGGAGGAGTTAAGAAAAAAATATATCTTTTCGGATATCTTTTGAAAACAGCCCAACCCAAGTTTGTATAATAAGAGTATGTTGGCTCTGTCAGGACAGCACTATTAGGCAGAACACAAGCCTCCAGCAGTGCAGCAACAGAACTCCAACTTGTCTGTGTGTAAAAACATATTTTCTAAATAAGCTCATATTTACTGTCGGCATGTGTGTATCTGTGTTGGTGAGGAGAGAAGGGGATTAAATACCATCAGCTGCATGTGTTGCAACTCTCCATCACAAGCAGCTGCAATGAATTCATGAGGTAAAACTACAAGCACACATGATGACATCATCTCCAGAGTCCCACGACACATAGAGAGTCCAGCACATTCCTGTTCAGGACATGAGCACCCATCCCATCCCCTCATGTGAACTCAAAGTTAGTAGTACAGCAATCTTTCAAAAACTCATCTCTCTCTTTGTAGCATATTTTCTCAATTTATTGCCTAAATAAATTGCATGTGTAACCACTTTGTGTGTTCTCCTTTTGAGTATAGGTTCATAGAGGACAAATGCCAAAAAGTGAAACAAATGATGCAGAGCAGAATCTGTAGAGCTCTCTGGAGTAGAGTGTGCTCTTTATAGGTGGGGTAAATATTTAAAAGCACCAGATAACAACTCTTACCTCTACAATGTTTGTAAAAATTGGGAAATACACAAAAATGGCGATTTAGCTATTTTAATTTAGGGGGGTATAGGGGATATATACATTTCTGTGATCATTTATTCACCCTCATGTCTTTCCAAACATGTATTACAGTCTTTCTTCCATGTAATATAAAATGTTATTTTGCCCAGTGCTACTCTTTTCAATAAAATGGCAATGAATGGTGACTACAGATTTAAAGAATGATTTTCAGTGAATAATGACTTAAATTTCAGTCTGTTCCTCATATAAAGTCATCATATTGGCTTCAGAACATTTGAAATATAGCACACATGTCTTATGGACAACTTTTATGGTGTTTTGTTGTCCTTTTTGACAGTCACAGTCCCCATTCACAGGTAAAGAACAGCCTTGATATTCTGCCTAACATCATCTTCCATGAGCCATTGATGAAAGAAAGCCATATGTGTTGAACGACCAATGGGAGGGCCTTTATGTCAAATGTGTTTTACTTTATTCATTTAACATAATGTTTAATTCATAAAAGCAAAATCCTTTAGTACGTTTTCAGTAATACACAGAAAGATGTTTCAGACTGTGTGGTAAGATGACCTACCACTGAACCAACCTGAGGGTGGCATAATGTACTTCAGTTAAACCCTGTGGAAAAACTGAATGAGACATTTAATAAACTAACTTTCAGACACAAACACTCAAACCTCAATAAGACATCACTGACCTGAAGGAAAGAGTTCTTACATTGGTATGTAGTGGAAAAAACTTCAAAGGATTTTAAATATTTTATTGAATTTGATGGATTTTAGAGTGTGTGTGTGTGTGTGTGTGTGTGTGTGTGTGTGTGTGTGTGTGTGTGTGTGTGTGTGTTTCTCAGAAGAAATAAAGTCCATGGTCGAAATAGATATTAAATAATGTGGGAGCCAGAGGTCATCCCTGTCGCACTCCAAGGTGAACGGGGAATGGCTCCGACTCCCAGCCACGTAGTTTTACCCGGGCCTGCTCGCCATCATGAAGGTCCTTAATGATCACAAGCAGCGGGTCTGGGACTCCGAAAGCACGAAGAACAACCCAGAGCCCAGGCCTACTGATGGTATCATAATGAGACCAGGACCACGTGGTTCATGAAGCCTTCGATGGCTGTACCTGAGGAATTTCCATCTGGTACAGATATAATGCGAGGCTGATCGATGCCCGGGTGCAGTCAAGGGATGGCTCCCTATTGATCAACCACATTATGTATGCTGATGATCTGGTGATTGCTACTCACTCAGAGGAGGAGTTGGAGGCGCTGCTGATGAACCTGGAGCTTGCCACTTGAGATGGGGCCTTACCATCAGCCCAACCAAAACTAAGCACCTGGCTGGGTATTATGTACCATCGGACACTCCACCCCCACAGCTCCCAATTGGTGATGGGGCAGTTGTAAAGAGAGTGGAGTATTTTCCATACCTGGGCAGTGTGCTTATGACCAGCTCCGGTTTGACAGAAGAGGTTTCACTCCGAATCAGTCGAGCGGCATTTTCTTTTCATCGGTTTCGTAACGCTGTGTGGAAGCTTCCCGGTTTGTCGCTCCGCACGAAGCTTCAGGTATTTTCGGCCATGGTCATTCCCTCCCTTCTCTATGCTTGTGAAACGTGGACACCCTAATGGAACAACTTCACTGGTTAGAAACATTTAGGCTGGCCTGCCTAAGATCCATTCTGGGTTTAACCAGGCTGGATTGTGTGAGGAGCTCACAAATCTTTGAAAGATGTGGACAAAGTCCCATCGGTGAGCTCCTCCAGCAGGCAAGGTTGCGTTGGCTGGGTCATGTAGCCCTCATGCCCGGCCACCGTATGCCTAAACAGCTTTTGTTCGGCCAGATAGAGGGTGCTAAGCGGACACGGCACAGGCTGGAGAAGAGATGGAGTGATGTGGTACTGGAGGATGTGGAGCTGAGTGGACTTGACGATGACTGGTACCAGTGGTGTCAAGATCGGCCTCTTTGGAGGAGGCTTGTGCAGGACACTACTGGCCAGTTGGAGGCAGTCGTCCTCCAACAACAATGGAGGGCAGAGGAGCGACACTCACAACAACGAGCAGAGCGCCGGGTGGCTAAAGCACAGCAAGTTGGCACAGTAGGGGGCACAGGTGGTGCATCAGCCAGTCATCTCAGTCAGTCGACCCGTGTTACCTGTTGGATCTGTCCCGTGACCTCCTGCCAGCGGGCGTTCGACACTTCACGTGATCTAAACTTGCGCATAGCCTGGCAGAAGCATCGTGGTGATGTCACCGCCACTTAGTGGCGAATGGCGGTTGTTGTGTGTTTCTCGGAAGAAATAAAGTCCTGGGCAGGGCCGTACCAAGGATCTCTCTGCCCTGTGACTTTATATTAGTCTGGGCCCCTTTCATATAAAAAATAATATAGTTAAAAATTAGTTGTGTGCCTAATCAATTACCCTCTCACTCTGCCCCCACCCCCGATCCTGTGCACATGCAAGAACCACCCCCTGTTGCTGATTGCCTGAAGTAGTGTTGTGTGGATCGGTCTGTTCCACTTTATTTTTGTCCCATTTACAGAGCCAGGGCTGCGTACAAATGCTAGATTTTTTCATCCCACCCACAGAACGGACAGCTAGCAGACTGTGAGGAGATATTTGCTGAATTTGACAAAAAGTGTATTGGAATAGAATTACTGTGTGCACCTTGAAGAAAGATGATAGCATACAGCTCATCTCCTGTGATAGGCATATTTAGTTATGGCTGTTAAAATGATCAGGAGAGAGATGCCACCTGCTGCAGTTAGAGGAAACTCAGAGCCATGTTGGCTAACCTCACCGCTGATGTCACTGCTGATGTCATCCTACAGGTTCATTTTAGCTGGAACAAAGGTGAGATGTGACATTTATTGTGAGAAGTAATGACCATAAATTTTAAAGCCAAGTCAGCAGGAGAGGGACTTTAAACAAGGAAGCAATAGTCTTTTGGGGGCCCAGACCCACCATTATGCTGTTTGGAACAAAACTTAGTTTATTTCTTAAATTTTGGTGCAATTTATTAGGAATGCTTAACTCTCTATATTTTAAAGCATTGGTTTTCTGTAAATTATCTTTGAAACAATATTATTAAATAAAATCAGGACATTTTGAATTCGTAAATGAGTATGAAAAAATGTATAACTTTAATAGTGAAGGAATTCACGTAGATTAGACACAGGAAGTAAAAGGAAAAAATGCAGCTGCTTCATTAAATTACAGTAAAATTAAGAAACAGCAAAATCTGAAAGCTAATGTGTCAGTGAAACATCATGTTAATCAACAAATATCATGCTCACAGGGATTTAATGATACCGCTGATAGGCGCTGCAGAGCATGAAACACATTTGGACCACTAAACCCCTGAGAATGTCCATTATCACACAGCTTCTTGTGTTATGGTGTTCAATCTGTTTATGCTTTTCATATTCTCTCATAAATCCATCCCTCTCTTCAAACCGTACCAGATTCATAATCCGCATGCATTAAGGAATATCTACAGAACTCATTAAGATCAAAACTTTTTAAAGTTTTCAGGTCCTTTTCATAGACTTTTTTATATAAGAATATCTCTATGAAAAAATCTTATGCTTAATTTAAGTATCAGCTTGGTCTCAAAATTCTTCAGGGGAAATAAAAGATTATAGAGCTATAAAATTAACTAATTCTGATTATTTGGTCTTGGATGAATTTAATCAAAAAAATCTGAGTTCCTATGTATGATTGTGAATATTTATGAATATTTGATTTTGACTTGGTATCTTTGTACCAAGATAGAGTGTGAGACGTTGTGCAGTATGAGACATTGTCTAGGTCTCTCAGGTCTTTTTCTCAGCAGACAAATCTGAGAAGCAGAATACATCAAATTAGATATTCAAAAGATCCCATTTTTTATTTTTCTTGCCTACGGGAGGCCCAAGAGCTCCGCCCCCCTCTGTGCAGTACCTGCTCAGGTGCTTAAACAATAAAATGACTGTTCACTTTGATAAAGAGGCATTTTCTCCAGAGCATTAGTTGATGGCAGAGATCGCACACTGAAGGATTACTTCTCTTCAAAGATGATGAAATTTATACCAACAGCTTCTGCCTCCTTAGTGTTTTGTTGGCTTTTTATGGGTAAGAAACTTATACTTAATACAGGTGAATTTGTTTCAAAAGAATGTTATACATGCCTCAACACTAATTAAAAAATAGCTTGTTTATTTTCCGTAAGAGACTACTGCATTGATGTTTGTTGTTTGTCTATTAGAGTGAATGAATCCCAGTATGTTGCAACCAAAATGTTCTGGCAAAATCAATATATTTAATATAGTAGCAATATCGTATTTACCATCATGTGGTTTACACAATATTTGACAATTAAACAGTAATAAACAGTAATAAATTCACATAGCCTAACAAACCAAACAATTCTGAAAGTGTCTGATTTTAATTCAAAGTCAATTAACTCTGAATTAAAATGTTTCGTTAACAATCTATCAAAATCTGATTCAGGCGTGAACTCAGTCGATATCTCTGTGATGGGGTTCCCCAATCAAAGCACAGATGCCATGACTCCACACCCTTTAACTGCAGTTATCATGGACCTCAGAATCACTAACCGGATTTACAATGACTCACTGGCTGACCAGCAATCAGTTGAGTATACAACATTGAGGCGAGAGGTGGAGGAACTGGTAAGGGTCTCTTTGAAATAAGTCTAATCTAAATAAACTGGTTTTAATTTAATTCAAATAGAATTTAACACAACTAAATAAACCTGACTACATTGTTACACCAATGAAAGTCATTTTTTATAGGGATAGTTCACCCAAAAAATAGAATTCTCTCATCATTTATTCACCCTCATTCCATCCCAGATGTGCGGGACTTTCTTTCTTCTGCTGAACACAAACAAAGATTTTTAGAAGATTATTTCAGCTCTGTAGGTCCATACAATAGAGGTGAATTGTGGCCAGAACTTTGAATGTTAAAAAAGTAAATAAAGGCAGTATTAAAGTAATCCATATGACTCCAGTGGTGAAATCCATTGTTATAGAAATGATATGATAGGTATGAGTGAAAAAAAGATAAATGTTATGTCCTTTTTTACTAGCCCCGTAGGTGGTGATATGCACAAAGAATGTGAATCGACAAAATTAAAACAAGAAGAATGTCGAAGTGTAGATTTACTGTAAAAAAGGACTTACATATTGATCTTTTTCTCACCCACACCTATCATATCACTTCTAAAGATATGGATTTAACCACTGGACCCTTTTTTTTCTGCCTTTATGTGCTTTGGAGCTTTAAAGTTTTGGTCACCATTCACTTGCATTTTATGGACCTACAGAGCTGAGACATTCTTCTAATAAACTTTGATTGTGTTCAGCAGAAGAAAGAAAGTCATATACGTACATGTGGGATGTCATGAGGTTAAGTTAATGAAGTCAATGAATGAGAGAATTTACAGTTACACTGTACCACTTTTTACAGTATACACCATTGAATACCACTGTATTAGGATGTTGCATTTTTAAGAAACCATCTTATATGATAAGAATGTTGACCCTGTTGTATTTTCTCGTTTCCAGTTCTCTGATATTTATGACCCCACTCCTTTGACATATTTGGGGACAAATGAGATGACCTTCAGGTTTGAAATCAGCTCTCATAAACTCAGATTTACATTCATAGATTTCAAGAATTTAATTCTTTGTATAATCCAACTCTAACATGACACTCTTCACAAGGGTTTTACTCCTGTCTGATCTTATGAATTCTTCTATTGTAGTATTGGGTCTGTGATCGCCAGCTCTCGACTGCTGTTTGGGACTGCAATGCTCAATCCAGTCCTCGTGAGAAGCATCTATTTAACTGCGTACAAACAAGTTCCATCGCCAACACTAGAGATTGACCTTGGCTACGTTGAAAGTAAAAAAACAGCTAAATAATTGTTGATTTCAGATCTGTAGTTCTTAGTGTTATTAAACAAACCAGTGCATGAGTGGTGTGTGACTTGACTTTACATGTAGGGTTAAAGCTGAAGTGTGTCATATCTGCGCCAATAGCGCCACCGGAATAGCAAAAATAAACATGGTTTCCAAAGTTTTAAATGTTCAATTTTGCCTTACAAATTCACCCTTGTCTGCTGTTGATCGAACAAAAGGATAGTCATGCCCTAAACTTACACCATTGGTTGGGTCAATGTTGCTTTGTCTGAGTGGATGGGTCGCTCAAAACAAAGAGAGGATTTTTATAGCGCCACAGAGACATAATTTTTACAGTTTTTAAGGAAATCAGCCTACGAATTGCTTACTTATAGTTGTTTCTGCATATTAAGCTGGGATATGAGCTTTAAAAGTTAAACGTGAAGTGCGTAATTTCAGTGCCACTAGTGGCATCAAAGAGAATTACAAGAATAATTACTGTTTTCAAACAACCCTACTTGTCCACCCCATTCTCATGCCATTGGTTGAGCCAATGTTGCTATGTAGGGCCAAGTTGTGCATGAAAATTCTTTTGGTGGTGCTAGTGGCACAGAAATTACACACTACACCTTGACCAAGAAATTATCATTTTAGAACAGACATTTACTTACTTAGTGAAAAAAAAAACACATTATCACTAATTCATCTAAACTCTTCTCTCTCACAGATGAACTACCAGCTCAAGAACTATTTGAAGAACAGGTGCCCACTAGCAGATCACCATCAACACCACACACAGAAAAACCAATTTTGACCACGCTTTCCATGGCCACGCCCCTTTCTTCCACTCCTAACTTCAGAACAGACACTGCATCCCTCACCAGCCGCAATCCAACAACACACACCCCCAACACTACCAACTCCTTCCAGTTGGGCTCCAGTTCTGATGTCGGAAACATCACACATTCTGTCTCCTCCATTTCTCCAAGCCCCACCTCCACACACCTTAATAACACCACAATGCACCCAAACATGAGCAATACAAGCTCCTTCTTTGCAGACCCCAATGAAAGCACCACTGAAGCCTTCAATGGCACCACCGCTGCAGCCCCAAATGGCACCACCATTGCAGCCTTCAACGGCACCATGACTGCAGCCCCAAATGGCACCACCATTGCAGCCTTCAATGGCACCATGACTGCAGCCCCAAATGGCACCACCATTGTAGCCCCCAATGATATCACCACTGCAGCCCTCGAAAGCATCGCCACTGAAGCCTCCAATGGAACCACCATTACAGCCTCCAACAGCACTACAGCTGAACCTCCCAATGGCACCACCACTGCACCCGGCAGCACCCTTCCTTCTATCCACAGCACATCTGATATGAACTCTACAATCAGGTCCACTCCATTTACAACAACACAACCTCCAAAGACCACAGTTGTGAGTCAGTCACCTACCACAGCCACTGCTCGGGTACCTAGCTGGGGAATTGCCCTCTTAGTATTGGCAGCTGTTAGTCTCTTCCTCCTCATCGTCCTCATCATTGTCCTCATTGTTGTGGTGAGTGATCAAGTGTGCAGGATGACTGTGATTGGGGTGTTTGTGTTTTGTTTATTTATATTTTTTAAATAACAAGTTAGCAACTTTGGTCTAATATTGGGTGGAGTAGTTTGTGAAATATAAGTTATACAGTAAATATACTTATATACAGTAAAAAATTATGTTTTCTTCCCAATTTGGAATGCCCAATTTCCAATGTGCTCTAAGTCCTCGTGGTGGCGTAGTGACTCGCCTCAATCCGGGTGGTGGAGTACGAATCTCAGTTGCTTCCGCATCTAAGACCGTCAATCCGCGCATCTTATCTCGTGGTTTGTTGAGCGTGTTACCGCGGAGACGTAGCGCACGTGGAGGCCCAAGCTATTCTCTGCGGCATCCATGCACAACTCACCACGCGCCCCACTGAGAGCGAGAACCACACATTATAGCGACCACGAGGAGGTTTCCCATATGACTCTACCCTCCCTAGCAACCGGGCCAATTTGGTTGCTTAGGAGACCTGGTTAGAGTCACTCAGCATTCAGTACCCAGTACTCAATACTCTCTGAGCTATCCAGGCCCCTGTAAATTAATCTGAATGATTAAATAAATGTGCCGGGTTCATTACAAGTTAAGCTCAGTTAACAGCATTTGTGGCATCATTTTGATTTCTATAAAAAAATTATTTAACTTGACCCTCCTTCATAAAATAAAAAGCAAAAATCGTGGTTGCGATGTAAACATTATAACATTACATGTTTTTACGATTAGTGTGCAATAACCTTACCTGTGTAAAGTTACATCCATTGTCATGACAAGGAAACACTGTAATCCAGGTTTGGGTATAAGTTTACACATTTAAGGTTAGTAAGTGATTTTATCATACTTAAACCATGTTAACATGTATACTTTTAGTGTATTGTGGCTTGTACTTTTGTGTATTTTAACTTCCATTGAAATTGCCTTACTGTAACAGTTTAGTTTAATAAACAAAGGGGTGAGTCAAACTTACTTTTTGTGGTAATAAACATTGACACAAATGCTGTTATTGATCTTAACTTGCATTGAACTCTGAACATTTCTTTAAATAGTATATTTACAAAAAATATATACAGTATACAATACATGTACTGTATATACAGTACTGTACTTGTATATATCCCATGCTACCAAATGAATACCATATTCATATACAATGCTATTTACACAGCATTCCAAGGTACTTCAAAGAATACCATAGTATTACCATGGCACATAACAGTACAATGATGCTTTTGGCAATTTTTTGTAAGTGAGATGACAATTATTGTTAAATGGAAATGGGCTGATTGTTGAAATCACAGGGTTAATTAACTGTTCGCGGATATGCTCTTCCTTTCAGGTGGTGCTCAGGTGTAAAAGGTCAAACCGAAGAGGTTTCGATAATGAACCTGATGAGTTAAACCCTCCCATGTACTTCAATCCAGATATTGCCATGTACTCAACGCACAGCACATTAGATACGGCCAATGGCAAACGAGTGGTGAGTTTTACAAGAGGGTTAGGTTAGGGTTAGGGTTAGGTTTGGGTTAGGCTAGGGTTAGGGTTGTTCCCAACCCTGTTCCTGGAGGCCCCCCAACACTACACATTTTGGATACCTCCCAAATCATACACACCTGATTCATGTTGGGATGCCTAAACAAACAGAGCAAAGACTTTTTTGGGAAATAAAACTAACAAATTGCTTTCTTATGCAATAGTTGTCTCCGCACATAAATATGGGATAAAAGAAAGTATTCCAAAATCACAAAAATGACACAATTCACCTTTAACTTAAGAATTTGAATTGCTGCTGCATTTTGGCTGGAAAAAGATTGGGTTTTTAGGAGGGCTCTGTAGGTCTTCACCACCACCACCATTTCTGTCCATGTAAAACACAGTCCTCACAATCACAGATCAGAACTAGGGAAATTTGGCTAGTGTTACCAAGCGCTCCAGCATCCCAGCCACCTGCACAGGCTCCTCTTTGTGCGACTCTGACTGGGAAACCTGAAGCGTGGGAAACTCGACTCCCGTTGAGAGACTTTGAGGCCTCCATCTGCATCTCCTCCACCGTCCAGTAGCCATAGCGTCACCGCTCACAATGTCCTGCCTACATCCAAACAATAACTAGAGCTTGGAGAGAAAGACTTAAGCTCTCAATCTAACCCTCACTGAGGACTCCAGGGCCGAATTCATCTGAGCAGCAGGTTTTGGTCAAAAGCAGAGTAGAGAGTGATTTACTTTAGCGCTGAAGAATGAAACAGAGCAGCACATTTTTTAGGGGGTTAATATTTTAATGAATTAATTTATTGGCATTTTTATTTACTAGCTGATAATAGGCCTACAGTTCAGAGTAATGATGTAAAAAAAAAGAAGAGAAATCTTATCAGTTCTTATCAATCTTATCAATCTCTGTATCAACAGGATCAGGAAAATCCCCCAAAAAACCGGACCGGAATGTACGTGGTGAACAAATGAAGGACACAGGTACAGTAACAAACATATCTGCAGCTGTAATAATGGCACATTTTAGTAACAAACACACTAAAGCTCACTTATTTTCATCATTCAGATTCTCTGACTCCACCCTCACCCCTCTTGTAAAATGAGGCATGAGGAAACCTTTAGTTGGAAGACAAACTGTCATGAAACCAGCACAGCACAGCACTGCAGTACAGGGATCTATGGATATGATTTTGCCATTAAATAAACTTTTTATGTAGAATTTATTTTCCTAAACTTTGCACAAGATACTTTGTAAGTGTACTTTGTAACTATATAAATGTTTCTTATAAGAATGGATTGAATGATGACAATAATGTGGTGTATTAACAGTGATTTAGTGAAATTAAAATGAGTTTCTGAAAAAGGTAGAGGAATGTTGTCATTTAAGTCAACAATCACAGCTGAAATGGGTCACTAAACAATACATTTACATTTATGCATTCTGTAATGCATTTTTCCAAAGTGACTTGCACTGGACCTGCACAGCTCTGAGAAAGAGTACAAATATGTATCTCATGTTACTACACATTACCTAAGTGCATTGGTTATCAGGTGACAAACTCAGTATGGAACAAAACTAAATGAACAACACAGCCATAACAGGAGCTCTGTGTTATGTCAGGTTGAATTACATTTCAAATCAAAGAGGAAAAACAATGTGCAAGACACATTCCTGGCGGAGAAAGAAAAATATGGAATATTGAACAATATGAACAATATGACAGAAAGAGTGATGGTGATAGTATGCTCTATAATTTCTTTGTGGTAGAATGTAATCTGTGAAGATATTTTATTTTTCCTCACAGTTTGACGTCTATTGAAATTGACCCTTAGCAACGCTGGAGCTAAATTTGAAAACAGCTAAAACAATATAGAACTGTTTAATTGTATGACAAATTCATCAAAACTTGTGCAATTTCTGCATTACTCTGTCAGGATTGAGTTTTAATAAATTATTCTTTTTTTTTAATCACCACATCCTAGTCTAGACAACATATTTCAGCTCAATCATTGTGCAAATATAATTTTCCCTTTCCTTTTTAAGAACCACACACAAGGAGCATTAAGGATTGTAACTCTTGACACATGTACATACACTACAAGTCAAACATTTGGCCAAACTTGATAGAATTTGTGTATATTATGATCTTAAAAAGATTATGACTTCATTTGTGTTAGGAAGGCGCTATCTGTTTTGTTAGAGGTGCACCAAGAAAAATGTATTTGTTTCGCTGACTTATACGACAATATTTACAGATGCAAAAATTCAATATGTCCATATGTATAATAAAACAGCTTTTTCTAGGCAATTGACATGACTGGAATCTTTATCTCACGTGTGTGTAATAACCTAATAACAACATAAAGTATAGGTACTTTTTATTTGTTTACATGAAAAATGTTTGAACCCTTTAAGTTCCAAGGGAATTTTTAAAGATTTTCTTTTTTTAGTGGCATACCCAAAATTAAAGTCTTATAAAAAAAAATGTTGTTAAAGAAAACTTAAAAAAAAAAATTAATGATACAGATTATGATACATTTTCAAGACTCAGCCTAAAAAACTGCTAAAAAAAATCACATTAAACTTTTAAAAATGTACTTTTTTCTTATTTTACATTACACATCTCAGGGTGTATATAAGGAAACACCAAAAAATCATGTCACACAAAAAAATTATAGCATCTTATAGCATTAAAAGCAAAAAAAAAGTTATAACACTAAGTGTCCAAAAGCCTCTCCAAACAAATAAAACATAATATTTCCACATAAGAACTAATTACACGAGCAAATACAATGAAGGTATGCTCTCTCTTTCATGCAGGTGTGAAAAAGGAGATCTCATTCAGTTCCATTTTGTGTCATTTGAGCCACCATTGAGTCTGAATCATGTACTTGGTGTCATCTCCTGGTTGCCATATGTAATTAGAGTGAACAGTCCTCTCTACCCATATTTGGATGACTTCCACCTCTGGTTGCAGCAATCTGAATCCTAATACAATTGGTTTAGCATTCCATGATGCTGAACGATGTACTACATAGTTTCCGACTAAGTCATCTAGTCCAGAAAAGCTAACGTGTTTTAAGCCAGATAGCAAATTATGTGCTGTGTGCACATTCTGCTTTGTGTGGATTATGTAATGTTCTATACATACGATTACTGTGTGTGCAGGATCATTTAAATAAATAAATAAATGCCTTCTTTAAGTAATGGTCTTTGATATTTTATTTTCTGTTTATTTTTTGTGAACTTATAAGCGAAAACGGGGCATATAAGCAACACCTGTTTACATGTAACATGTATGTCAAAGATATATACTGAGCTATATCTCACTTTGTGATTAAAACAAATAGGCTGTTCAGTAGTTTGTATGTTAATGTAATCTTGTTTAGAAGAGGTAAACTTATTTGGCTTGCTGTCCATTTACTGGAGGGCTCGGAGCTGATTACCCCTCCCGGTCTGTATTTATTTAGATAAATTATGAATCTAGAGAATATGGTGGAGGAGAGATATCAGGAGAATTGTTATGGGAAGCAGATAAGCAGCAGGTTATATACTCCTATTCATGGGCCATGATTTGTCAGATTAAGATTAACATGTTCCTCCCGAACCTCTGTTAATTAACTCCATTTCAGTAGTTCATATGTTAATGTGATCTTGTATAGAAGAGGTAAACTTATTTGGCTTGCTGCCATATACTGGAGGGCTCAGAGCTTGAGACTCGACTCCAGTTAAAGCAGTGTACCTATGTATACCAGTACCTAAGAAAACGCTTAAACTGCTTACTTTCACACGCCGTGGAGCGTTGTTAAACTCACCTTTGAATGCCGTTTTACCTGCAGTTTAGCGTTGTTTTGGTTAAGACTACCCTGCACGTTGAAAAATGACGCCAAAGGTATACCCAGTGCGTTAAAAAGTGACGCCAAGGGGTCCTGGCAAAGCGTCCATATGTGACGAGTTGGGTGTAAGAATGTGTTGCAATGGCAGGAAATATTTAAGACAACAAGCTGGCAACAATTCTGCATGGTAAACTGGCTTAGCGAATACTTCTTTAAATGTGTTCTTCCACTTTACGCATTTGTTTTAAGGTGCATACTTGTATGATGGCTGGTCGAGAGGGGCTACACTGCGATTTGAACGAGAGACCACCATTCATCATAGAAGTGGATGGGCTCACAGCATTCGAACGGTGAAGGTGAAAACTGCTCTATAGAGAGAGTGGTTTAGCTTGTGGCATTCGAATGGGTAAGCCCAGCATGCATTCGAACGGGTAAGGTGAGAACAAGAGTTGGCTCATGCTGCATTCGATAGGGAGGGCTCACACTGCGATTCGAACAGGAGACTGCTCTAAAGAGAGAGTGATTTAGCTCAGGCAATCGAACAGGTAAGCCCAGCATACATTCAAACGGGGGTCCACTCTGCGTCTGAAATGGAAAGGCCGATACATTGCCTCAAAAGAGGGAGCCCGAGAGAGAACGTGGATGAGCTTGTGCAGCATTTGATCAAAAAGGGCTACGCTGCAATTCAAAATGAGACCTTCATTAAGCATAGAAGTGGATGGACTCATGACATCTGAACAGGGAACGTGAGAACAAGAGTTGGCTCATGCTGCATTCAAAAGGGAGGGATCACACTGCGATTTGAACAGGAGACTGCTCTAAAGAGAGAGTGTGGTTTGGCTTGTTGCATTCGAACGGGTAAGCTCAGCATGCATTCAAACGGGGTCCACTCTGCATCCGAAATGAAAGCCCCTCCAACACCTTGAAAGGGAGAGCCCCTGATACGAGGAAGGGATGAGTTTGCGGCATCCAAACAGGGAAAGTGAGAACTAGAGTTTGCTCACACTGCGTTCGAAAGTGAGGGCTCACACTGCGATTCGAATGGGAGAGAGAGTGAGACTCTAAAGAGAGAGTGGTTTAGCTTGCAGCATTCGAACAGATAAGCCCATCATGCATCCAAACGTAGGTCCACTCTGCATCCAAACGGAAAAGCTCACTCAGAGCTTCGAAAGGGGGAGCCCCCTATGCATGTGAAATTGGGTGGACTCTATGCCCCATTCGAACGGGAGGGCTCTTAATGCGATTCGAATGGGAAGACCCTAGTTTTAAAAATACACAGTATACTGTATACACTGGTGGCCAAAGTTTGGAATAATGTACAGATTTTGCTGTTTCGGAAGAAAATTGGTACTTTAATTAACCAAAGTGGCATTAAACTGATCACAAAGTATAGTCAGGACATTACTGATGTAGAAAACAGCAACATCACTATTAGAAAAAAAGTTATTTTTGATCAAATCTAGACAGGCCCCATTTCCAGCAGCCATCACTCCAGCACCTTATCCTTGAGTAATCATGCTAAATTGCTAATTTGGTTCTAGAAAATCACTTTCCATTATATCAAAAACAGCTTCGTTAAATGAAGCTTAACATCATCTTTGTGTTTTTTTTTTTGAGTTGCCACAGTATGCAATAGACTGGCATGTCTTAAGATCAATATTAGGTCAAAAATGGCAAAAAAATAACAGCTTTCTCTGGAAACTCGTCAGTCAATCATTGTTTTGAGGAATGAAGGCCATACAATGCTTGAAATTGTCAAAAAACTGAAGATTTCTTACAAATGTGTACATAACAGTCTTCAAAGACAAAGAACAACTTACTCTAACAAGGACAGAAAGAGATGTGGAAGGCCAGATGTACAACTAAACAAGAGGATAAGTACATCAGAGTCTCTAGTTTGAGAAATAGACGCCTCACATGTCCTCCGCTGACAGCTTCATTGAATTCTACCCGCTCAACACTAGTTTCATGTACAACAGTAAAGAGAAGACTCAGGGCTGCAGGCCTTATTGGAAGAATTGCAAAGAAAAAGCCATTTTTGAAAAACAAAAAGGAAAGGTTAGAGTGGGCAAAGAAACACAGACATTGTACAACAGATAATTGGAAAAGAGTGTTATGGATCTTAACCCAATTGAGATTTGTAGGATCAGCTAGACTGTAAGGTGTGTGAGAAGTGCCCGACAAGACAGCCACATCTATGGCAAGTGCTTCAGGAAGCATGGGGTGAAATGTCACCTGAAAATCTGTAAAAACTGACAGCTAGAATGCCAAGGATCTGCAAAGCTGTCATTGCTGTAGGTGGTGGATTCTTTGAAGTAGTTTAAGAAGTTCTGAACATGTTTTTCAAATTGTAATAGTCATTTTTTCACGTTATTAATGTCTTGTCTATACACTGCGATCAGTTGAATGCCACTTTGGTGAATAAAAGTACCAATTTCTTTCCAAAAGAGCAAAATCTGTACATTATTCCAAACATTTGGCTGCCAGTGTATGTGCATGCACACATACAGTTGAAGACAAAATTATTAGCCCCCTATGAAATATTTAGTTATTTTTCTAATAATTCCCAAGTTCTATAGCATTTCTAAACATAATAGTTTATTTAAGCAATTTAGAGTGTTTATAATACAAATAGAAACAAAATTATAACCAAGAATAAAAAAAAATCTACAGGTCAAAATTATTAGTCATCTGATGTTAATAGTCAATAGTGTATCTCTTTTGCTTGATAACAGCCTTTAGTTGTTTGTTGTAGTTCTCAACAAGTTTTTTTCCTGAGTCGCCGCAGCCCATTCTTCCTTAGCAAATCTCTCAAGCTCCTCCAGATTTGTTGGTCTCCTGGCATGGACTCTAGTCTTCAGTGTGGCCCATGGATGTTCTATGGGATTCAAATCTGGGCTTTGTGCAGGCCACTCAAGGACATTCCCTTTGCTCGTTTGGAGGTGGTTCTTCACCAGAAGTGAGGTATGCTTTGGGTCGTTATCATGCTGGAAGACGAAATGTCGACCCAAACCAAGTTTTGTTGCAGATTGCCTGAGGTTGTCTTTCAAAACCTTCTCGTAGTCTTCCTTTTTCATGATTCCTTTTACTCTGATGAGATTCCCAGTTCCAGATGCATTGAAACATCCCCACAGCATTATACTCCCACTGCCATGTTTCACTATGGGAACGGTGTTCTTTGGGTTGAGTACCTCTCCCTTCTTTCTCCAAACATAGGCAACATCTATATGGCCAAAGAGCTCTAGTTTTGTCTCATCTGACCAAAGGACACGTTTCCAGTATGCATCATTTTTCTTTAGGTTGTCCTTGGCAAACTTCAGTCTAGCAAACTTCTTCAGAAGTGGTGTTTTTCTTGGTCTGCAACCTCGCAGTCCATTCCTGTGCAGGGCTCTAGTGACTGTCTTTGTTGAGACATCAATCCCAGACTTGGCTAAATCATTAGTGTCTTGGCAGTTGTTCTTGGGTCTTTAGAAACCTGTCTCACCAGTTTTCTTTCCAAGGTTTTTTAAATCTTTTGCTTCCTGCCTCTAACAGCTTCCTCTTCAAACTTCTTGATAATACTTCTCACGGCAGTTCTTGACACCTGAAAACGCTTTGATAAACGTGTATATACTTTTCCTGCTTTGTGAGCATTAACAATTATTTTTCTCAAGTCTAAACAAATGTATGCCATGATGACAGTTTTATATTACTTCACTAGTTGTTTTGCAAGATACTAATCCTCAGTTTGAAGTGCAGCTTAATGGATTGGGGGATTAATTAGGCGGGTTAGGTTAATTAGGCAAGTCATTGGATAACAGTGGTAGGTTCCGTAGCCAATCAAACAGATAATTTCTTAAGGGGGCTAATAATATTGACCTTAGCAGTTTTTTATTTTTTTTAACAATTCCAGGCAAATTGAAATAAATAAGGCTTTCTCCAAAGGAAAAATATAACAAGAAATACTGTGTTAAAATCCCCTTGCTCTGTTAAACATCACTTTGGAAATATTTGAAAAAGAATAGAAATTTCATAGGGGGCTAATCATTTTGTCTTCAACAGTACATACATGCATACGCATAAACGCACACACACACACACACACACACACACACATCTGTACGTACACCCACACAAATAAATAAATACCCTTACGTACGTGTACACATACGCGTGTGCGCATGTAGGATGTAGCGAGACAGTGGCAGGATGTGACAAGAGTGATAGAGACAGTTGGTACTGATAAGGGGATTAGTTGATTAGTGAATGATGAGCTTTCCTGATGTGGCAAATATTGGATCTGATGTAACTGTGATATGCATCTGAGGATCAATGACTGAGAGACAGAATTTGTTGTTCTGATAAAACGTTTTGGGCAGATGTGGTTGCTGCACCGATACGTAATGAATGACTGGAATAACATTTACCAGGATGCCAGTTTGGAGGAGGACTGATTTGAGGTGCTTTTGATCTGAGAAGGTGGGATAAATGTCAAGATCGAATTGTGTATTGACAGTGATTTCTGACATACGCAGAAAGCCAAAAAAGACTAGGATAAACATAGCGTTGAGAGTGCAAGCTGTGTTTACTGAATGATAACCAAGGCGGAAGATATCTATGGTTAGAGGCATTCTGGTGCCTGAACGTTTAATGAGCAGATCAATTTGGGGGTTATTGATTGCTGGGGCATATTTGCCAAATATTGTTTTATGGAAAAAGGATGCCGCTCAGATCTGGGGGATCTGGATCTGGATCTTGATAAATGCCTTGGAATTGGTTTAGGAATGAAATGAATGGTGAAATGGATGATATGCTGTAGAACCATTATTAAGTGCAAAAAATATAAGGAAACGCCAAATCGAAGGCTGATCATGGTAAACTGCATTGGGACAGCCAGCTTTCTGAGGCAGCGTCACGAGAGGGCCTGCTCTTGATGGAAGGTTTGGACGAAAGACCTTTCTTCAGCTATAGGGGGCTGTGCCATTGATATTTTGCATCTAATCAGCCAGCTTACGGGGGTGGCCTCACAGGCACTCATCTGGGTGGAAGGTTTAGATTAAAGGACCTGTGTATGGCTGTAGGGAGTTGTACCATTTGTATACTGTCAGATCAGCTGGTTTGCCGATCTGACAGTATACAAAAAAGGTAGCCTCACTCAAAAGTCTACCCAGAGACAGGGAAATATGGTGTTTGAAAAGAACATGAGGAGGTGGTGACTCTCCTGTAATGCTCGTTGCAGCTGCTGAGAAGTGAAGACTTCAGCAAAAGCTTTGTAAAACGCTGCTGCAGCTGTAGAGTAAGTGGGCCTCCTGCAGGAGCAGATTTCAAAGTACTGTAGTCAGTGGATTGAGTATTTGGGGGCATGGTAAAGGGGCTCCTGTGGGAGCGCTGCTGTGTTTCCATCACTGTAGATGCATATCTATACTTTTATGGAACTTAGGAATTGAAAGTGCCTGTGGAGAAAACAAAAATAACTCTGTGTACACACCTGTAAGGGAAGCGAAAGGTTGGTTAGGAAAACCTAGCCATTATATTTTTCACACCTGCAAGGGAAGCCAAAGGTTAGGTAAGATAAACATGACGATTACGTTTGTACACACCTGTAAGGGAGGCAAGTGTCTAGATAGGAATACATAGCTTAATTACATTTGGCATGGGCGAGGCACTGCTGCGGCAGTGTCAGGTGGGTCACTGTTGCTGTGGTATCAAGTAGGGCACAAGTAACTATCAAATTTATCAAAACCTGTAAGGGAAGCAAAGGTTAGTGTGTACTTACCTGTAGGTGGAGCAATTAGTATTAGGAATTAATAGTTAGGAATATGTAAATGTATTATCTTTATACACATCAGTAAGGGAAGCAAAAGTTAGTCATGGAAAACATGTCAATTATGTTTATATGCAGCTTTAAGGAAAGTAAAAGTTTAGTTAAGAATACAACTTTATTACATTTGTCATGGCGGGGCACTACTTAAGCAGTATAAAAATGCAAAAGAGGTGCTGATGTGGCATTATTGAGAGAATGCGGGTGATGAGAGTATATCGAGTGTGGGCAGGTGCTGCGGAACATTATATCGTGGTGCACCGCAGCTGCAGTATCAAGTAGGGCACACATGGTTTTATTATATTTATGCATGCCTTATTATGTGTTGGGCTTATTTCAACCATGAGCGAAGGAAATGCCAATGCGAAGGTTAATGGGAAATGCTAAAAGGCTAAGTTGTATATATACATATATATATAGAGAGAGAGAGAGAGAGAGAGAGAGAGAGAGAGAGAGAGAGATAGATATATAGATATATATATATATAATTTTTTAATATTTAAAGATAACTATGTATAATTATGTATTGATATAAATATGTATAATCATATTGACTCACATTAAGCGTTATTAGTTCAAAATACTTAAACTTATATCCTGCCCACCAACTGTAACAGCAACATTAACACCAAAAACAAAAAAGTAAATTGTAGCAACACCTCCTCCTCGACCCTTCAGACGAGGCTCGTGTTTATAACAATAACCTGGGGGAGTAGATTAATTTCAAGTAATATATTCATCCGGTTTAAGGCAGGTTTCAGTCAAACAGAGTTCATCCAAACTATAATCTGTAATAATTCCATTTGCTTTGGTAGAAAGAGATGTTTATGTATGTTTAGTATCCTTACCTTCATATCATGTTAATTTTTTAAAAGTTTGATCTTAATCAAATGTTTTCTAAATGATTTAGTGAGTTTTGTGTTTGGTATTTCGGGGAACAGACAGTCTCTATGTGATATCTAGGTGATACAATCTCTATGTGTCGTAGTTTATGTGACCGGTGTGACATCTCAAGGCAGCTAGCAGATGTTCGGATTAACCAGTTTGTCTGCTTCCTTACCTGGGCCATAGTTAGTCAAATACTATCATTATTAAGACTATCAGCAAAATTACTAGAGAGGAGTGCGGCACCTTCCCTGGAGGGATGGAATCTCTAGTGATCTCCGACTGGCAAAGCCAGAAATCATTAGTGCCAACATGAATATATATTTTAGAAAATCTACATTTAGCATTAGCCAGCACTTGTAAATTTGATCTGATGTCAGATGCTCGAGCACCGGAAATACATTTAACAATAGTAGCTGGTGTCTCTATTTACACTTTCCTTACAATAGAATCACCAATTATTAGGGCTCTTTCAACATGATTCTCAGTGTGTGCATCACTGCGTGGGGAGAATTGATTGGAAACCCTAACAAGAACGATAATTATTGACAGATTCATTTTTGGCCATTCACTCCTTAGGAGTATGACTGTCACCTGCTGTACGATTTATGTTTTGCACAGGTAATGCATCACATGGCGATAGTTTTGTGAGGAAGTACTCAGCTCGATTCCCAGAGAATCAGAGCCCAGGCTTCAGCTGGCACAACGTATTCAGCACCCATTTCACACTGGGCTCCTCAAGCAACAGTGTGTGAGGAGTTTTCTCAGGAATTGCGAGAGAGTGAGAGAGGAGACAGCTGAAGCACTGCAATTAAGCTAAGAGGAACCACCTGTGCACTAGAATGGGAATAAAACAATCAGGCGTGTGGGAATGAATGGGGACAGTTACAATGAAAGGACCCGAGTACGGCCTAATGAAATGGTAGCACTGGTAAACGGTGAAGCAGTGGCCGGTCTTGTGGAGGCAGCTTTGATGCAATTGTATCTTCTTCAGCGAGTAATGGTTAGAAAGGGAGGAAGGCAGAGTAGAAAAACCACCTACTGTACTGCGTTAAAGTGGCAGCCCCCATATTATGATGTCTGAAAATATGTGAACAGCTTGTAATGCAACTTTTTAAAAAATTGTCCTTTCCGGACTTCCTATGTTGCCTATTGAAGCCTGTAGACTGATTTTCATGCGAAGGGAGTGGGTCGCTTTTGCCTGGAAAATCCAAAGGATGTGACGTTTATGCATACTCCCGAGGGCCTACCCTGAATCGGCATACTTCTTATTGGACAGGTAAGCTTACATAACTGCAAAGCATGTGAAATATAGTGCCATAAGGATTGATCTGTGTAATTTTAGTTAAACTACAATAACACATGAAGTGAATGCTAGACAATGTTCAAGATAATGCAAAAAGCTCCATTAATTAGTGTAATGTAACATGGTTATACAGAACATATCTACATTCTATTATTATAAAAAAATAGCGCATCGATATATAAAAATGACTTGAATATACTGAATTGTGTCCAAATATTTATAATGCACAATCTATTTTATAAACAGCTACTGTCATCATCCACCAAATTTAGCTAACAGCTATTGATAAAGCTGGATAGCTAGCTAACACTGACATAAGCTATCATATAAATCCAGACAATGTATCATGCAAAGAAAAGTGATTACTTAAAAACAACAGTCTTGCATAGTCTGACTTATATCCACACTTTGTTTTAGCCCTGTTGCAGCACTGGAGAGTCAAATATAATATACAGTCTCAAAGTTTGTAGTCAAACAATCATAACTGTGTAATTTTAATTATGCTACCTCATCAGTTAGCATAATGTTGGTGAATCGCGTTTTCTCTTTGTACGTTAAGTTATTGTTTTAATCGATGCTCACGTCCCTATGGAGTGTGTGCGTGAGCACGAGCAACAGGTAGCTGGCTGCAGTTCACTTAACGGCCACAGGTGTCATTAATATCAAGGGTTAACCTCTGTTTAATGTTAACTCCATGTTATAGTCTACTCTTTGAGAGCTTTCCAACAATATATGACATATGGCTATTTGATCAGTTTTATGTTTTTACCGATTACAATAATATGTACAGAGCACAATTATTAATAAATTCTCAAAATTGAACACTTCTGATTTGTCTGCAAATTTCACAGCACTTGTTCAGTTTTGGTCATAATGCCTACAGTACAGTACATGCATTGTAAAGTAGAGCTTCCATGCTTTAAAATGATACCATCCAAGCTTAACGGGTTAAAGTCAAAAACAATACCCAATGCACCTTTAAAGTTGTGTACCCATCCACATTTTTCCTGAACACGGATGTGCTTCACGATTCATAACGGAATCCTGGTTTCGTTTTTCGTGTGTTTTTAGTCGATATCATGATGTTTAGCATACTAAATTTGTATAAACTCTCAAATTAAAAAACATGTGGCTCAGTAGTGCCAACACTTTACAAAGTCGCAATGACCATCATTTGACAGTGTCTCACCCAAGTGAGTAGGTGACATGAAGCGACGGCCAGAGATTAGTTACGTTGATATTATTAACTACTTCAAGTTGTTGTGACAGCCAATAACTGCACAATTTGAGCCTGACTTTATTTTTTCTCTAAATGTAACACCAAGTAAATAGTTCTTCTCCACTTGGATTGCTTGTATCTGTAATTTTTACATTGCTTCTTGAGGAGGCCAGAACCACAAAACTGTCCAGAGGCAGTCAGAATCATCATAGCGCCACCCATTGGTTGGTCAGTAAAACTGTGAATACAAGTATGTGGATACAAGTAATTATAAACTATTGTAACATATTGAATACATTTTAATTTCCAAGCTTTAACAGAGGTTTCCACAGTTTCTACCACCCACTTGTGGTAGACAGAGACATTGCTGTTTCTTACAATGCAAAAGAAAATGCACATTAAAAACCTGTAGGTCTGACATCAAAGTCATTACTATGGAAACATTTTGATAATTATAAAACCATATTGTAATAACACCTGTTATCCCATGACCGTCAGAACTGCTGTTTTGCTTAAGACACATTTTTGATTTAAATGTTCATTTGAGTTGCTGAAGTAGCTCCAGTCTAGCAGAGGTTTTAAGTCTTCATAAAGGCACTGGTTAAATGGTCATGTACATAAACAGAAGCATGCCAAGAGAGGTGCAGTTAACCCATCTCAGCATGAGGCTCCAGTGTTTTTAACCAGAGTTCTAAGGCAAATTTGGTTCCAGTGCTGACTCGCTCGATGTCCTCGCCATGGTCCGGGGCTCGGTTACAGAACAGAGAAAAAGGCAGTGAGGTGTCCCTTATCTCACCGTGTGACGACACCTCTGTCACTCTGATAGCAAGCAATACACAGAAAACACACACTTAATCAATACTACAAATGAACACAGTCCATGTTATAAGGGTACTGAAGAATCTCAGAGGATGTTCTCGATACCTGATGGTCTTTGCAAGTTCAGCTGGTATATGAACATAATCTTCCTTGCCATCCACAGCAGATACTACAGCTTTAACCAGACCTGCCTCAACCCAAACACACCCACTGACTTCAGTAGGATCTGGCTTCAAACAGGCCTGAGATAAGAGAAGAGAGAACTTTACGACACATGTGAAACAATTCTAACCTCAATCAGCAGTTATTTGGACACTTTAGGACACTTAACACTGAAAAAAACCTCTTTTGTTGGATTATATACAATTTATCAAACCAAGTGGCATCTGCAAACAGACTATGCTAAACCTTTTATCAGACCTTTACTGAGCCATTTGTGCCATTACTTTTAACCAACTGGTTTCAAGGAGATTTTTAGTGGATGTACAGTATGAATTCAGTTCCCTTCAAGTTCACACAGGGTCCTCACACTGGTGTAGTTCATCACATTAAATACGGAGATGTTTCTCTAACTTTTATAACAAGAAAGTGTAGGCTTATGTGTCTAAAAGTGGCTACAGTGTTTTTCTGTTGATATTTCAAAGCAGTACCTGGAGCTGCAGGTGTGATTGAGAGCTCTTCAGAAGTATGTATGTCACAATGTGATGTCTCTGAGGCAGTCCTCTGGACAACATGGGCGGATACACCGACTGGACAGAGAATTTGTGAGCAATACATAAAGTATTTGAAACATCTGGCTGTTTTGTAATTTTGTTTGTAAACCCTTTATTGGTTTGACTGCATTTACATTTTGAGCCATCCGAGTCCAACAGATTACTGCTAATTAAAAACTCCCAAAAACATTCTGTTGTAAACACATACCTCCCACAGGCCAAGCAGATGAGAGGAGATCTCATCAGGACTCAGTTTTAATCCGGTCTCTTCCTGCAGCTCCCTGAGTCCTGCATCCAACAGCTACAGTTAAACACACACAAACACAGAAAGAAAGAAATCACGAAGCCATGGGGCCATGCATTCATTAAACTCATTAAGTTGTCAGCTGATTCACTTTTACAATCTTGCTAATTCAAAGGCTCACTAGCATATTATATTTACATAAAATAACTTAGAAAAAAATTCAAATATATAAATGATATATTTATATATAAATATATAGTTAGGTCAAAACTATGAGACAACATTAAAAATATATTTTTTTTAAATTCCCCAATTTAAACATGTAAGTAATCTGAAAGATATCAGATTACTACTTTATTTTATTTATTTAAGAATGTGAAATGTTAGAATAATATTAGAGATAATGATTTCAGCTTTTATTACTTTAAAGAGGCCCTATTATGCTTTTGGGGATTTTAACTTTCCGTTAGTGAGTAATATAGCTGTTTGCGCATGTACAGTAAAAGGTCTGCAAAGTTACAAATCAAAAGGGAGTTATTCCATCCCAACAGGCATCCCAAGGGAGTTATTGCATCTCCAGCAATTTGTAGTAAGTTGGGCCATGTGAAATTCCTGAAAAACACCCCATACACTCCAATTGCTCCAACTTCTATCTATCCATCTATCTATCTATCTATCTATCTATCTGTCTGTCTGTCTATGATTAACTTTTTAATCTATTTTTTTCTGTTTTTAATATTATTTTATTGTCCAGGTGCAGGTCTGAGACTGTGCATCAAACTATTATACACTATTTACAACTTTAGCTTTCTGCTTGTTTTAGAAAATTCGGTCACAAACTCATCCATGTCCAGTTCATGTGTTATTGATTTTTCATGAGCTAAAAATAAAAGATTTTTTTCCTCTCGTGAAGCATTGTGCAGTGAAACAGTGTACAAATTCTTGCCAGAGTGGAGACTGAGCTCACACATGAAGCAGAAGAAACACCCATGACAAGGGCAGACACATACAGTTTATGAAGACCTGGAAATGCATCTTTGTATTCCTGCAAGAGTTTGCAAACAGCCAAACAGTAAGCATCAGTTGGAGGTTTTTTGGTCAGCATTGGTCTGGCAAGAAGAATATCACTATGCAGCTCACTTTTCACAGCCCCTGCAAGACTACAGAAAGGCTCAAGCAGCTGAATGTCAAGAACTTTGTTGGATTTTGGCATCAAAAATGAGAGGGCTTGCATCAGCTCTAAATTCTTGTTGGAAAACCTGTTTTCCATCTCTGATACAGCTGTATCAACAATGTTTAACATCTGTTTCTTTAGAGCTACAGAGGAACAATCAGAACCTGACAGCCCTTCTTGCCCTGTAGGTGATAAAATGACAGAGACAGCATAGATGTTTTGGTGAGGGCTCATCAGTAGACATGCCAGTGTCGTACAGCCAGTGACTGTCATTTTCTCTGAGATTTCTCAGTGCACTAAGACATTCATGCATTACTTCAGCTGCACTGCACAAATCAACATGGTAAGACTGTAGGATGGCATTGGCTGGTTGCAAAATGGCAAGAAGATGAATCAGACATTTGCCAACTTCAAAAAACTGGCTGATAGAGAAGCCCAGAAGCCTCTTTTGCAAGGTCAAAACCTTGGAAAGAATGTCAAGAATGTCCTCATTCTCCACAACACATTTGGTAACTTGCCCAGTGGATTTCTAACAACCTCTTGAGATATGGGCAACTGTAGCTCTGACAGACAAAATTATGCCTAAAAAAAAGAGTACAGGGAGCCTGACAAGTCAAAAATAATTTGGCACAAGGTTCTATTTGAATTGCATGTATGATGGAGAGGTGAAGCTGGTGGCTATAGCAGTGGATGTAGGGGATATACCTGCCCAACCTTTTTTGCAATAAAGTCTGAACTCTGCCTCACACCCCACTCATTACTGATGCTCCATCTTAACACTGGCTCAGTATATTATCAGAACTGAATCCTGTATGAGACAAGTGTCTTAATATTTTGGTGGTGATGTAATCTGCATCAAGCTGCTGTAGTTCTAATAAACCAATGAGATGTTCCTCTGGCACACCATTGCACACAAAGCCGATTACAACAGACACATTTTCAATATTGCACCAATCCCCTGTGCCATCACTTTTTAAACAGAATGCAGCTGAATCAACAGTGTCATATCATGGATGCCAAAATTTCAATCACTTCATTCTGGATGGTTTTGGAAGTGTACTTTGCATTTTCTGGGATACGTTACATAATGTCAGCAAGGTATTTATCTTTTTCCAATGTGTATTTAAACAGCTTGGTAAAAAACCCTGCAGCTATGAAATCCTCCTCATTGTCAAATATTTTCCGATCTCCATGTAGTGGAAGTTCATTGACTGCTAAAAATCTCACAACACCTGCCACGCTTTTTATGTAATATCAATGCTTTTCTATCTGTTGGGGGCCGAGTTGAAGGCCGCAGTCGCATTCTAATGCTGCTTTCCAGTTTTTAAAACCCATCGGAACAAAGGAACCTTCTCGGAGTAAGCGACACCAAATCCTCAACATGGAAAACAAAAGCATGAGTTGCGCTCTACAGAATAATCAAGCCACGGTCATGACTGATACCAAGTGGCCGAAAAACATCTCTCCCTCCCTCCGAGAAGAAATCGGGGATATTATATCAGCCGGCTGATGAGGATTTTCCTTGTTTAAATCATTTGGGACAAAATTGCTGCATTTTTGTGTAGGTGTAATTGTGTTTTTGACACCATCCGAAGATGCCGTTGAACTTGACCAAACTATTTCGCCGACCTCGTTGCCGCAAATGGTAGAGGTGGTAGCTGCGTCCTGGTGAGCAAAAGAGCTTTTCTTTTGTCTTCCGTGGCGCCAGGCCTCTCTCCCAAAGACAACACTGCTCCTGAGCAACACAAAACGCCTGGTTTGTAGTCCAGGCATTTCCTCCGTAATGTCTCTTTGTCACTATGTAATACATTTGCATAACAACCGCCTAAAGGCTACTTTAGCCCGCCCTCAAACAAAGGTAGTTATAGCCAAGGCCAGGATGAGTTGGGTTAGTGTTGTCGCCCTGTCGAGAAGACGCTGTTTTCACCACTGCAAAAGCAAAACATCTTTGTTTGGACTTCCAAAGGCAGATGAATTGAAGAATCAGTGGTTAAAAATAATTTTGACCAATATTACTCAGCAGTACAACCACATCCAATGCCAGATTTTCAAGATGGTTACTCCTGAAAGATGGTGCAGTTCCCACTTTGTTGGGACAATATGGCGCTTCAGGATCACAACCTGTAAGTATGTTTGATTATTTGTGGATTAATCTGCTACAGAGTTCAAATGCAGAGTTTTGTTTTGTAGCTACAGTGTACACATAGTGCACAGCTGTAGGCCTCTGCTAAGCTGCTAGCTAATGTTATTGTGTTGAAATAGTTTTGCTAATCAGCTGCGGCACCACTTTTACCAAAAATAGTGTAGAATTATGCAGAGTGCTTGTCGTTCTTACTATCATGAATAGTGATCAAGTGTGGAGATGGATTTCTTTTTGCAAACAGTAATTTTACCTCTGCAATCCACAGTAGTCCTCTGCAAACCTGCTATGTAATATTATTTTGGTAAGGATTTCCTATTCAGCTGTGGGCCGGCTTTTACATAAAACTGTTTAACAAAATGGTCAATGTGGAGGTTTACTACGGCCGTTATGAGGTAGTCAATGGCTAACTTGCTCACTAACTGGGAGAAAGCCTCTGTTCTCTGTTCATAGCTCTGGCTAAGATTTTTTTTCAGGCTTGAACTGGTATGGCAAAAACTGACGCCATTGTTACCGTAGATACAATAGTGTATAGAGCTGTTCAGGAAGCCTGAAACCCGGTTATGGTAAGGGGCATTACATTTCCGACACACACTCTTAAGCGGTTGTGATGTCTTGAGATTTTGCTTCAATATATCTACATAATTTTCCTTCCTCATGATGCCATCTATTTTGTGATGTTCACCAGACCCTCCTGCAGCAAAGCACCCCCACAACATGATGCTGCCAACCCCATAATTCACGGTTGGGATGATGTTCTTCAGCTTGCAAGCCTCACCCTTTTTCCTCCAAACATAACGATGGCCATTATGGCCAAACAGTTCAATTTTGTTTTATCAGACCAGAGGACATTTCTCCAAAAAGTAAGATCTTTGCCCCCATGTGCACTTGCAAACTGTAGTCTGGCTTATATATGGTGGTTTTGGAGCAGTGGCTTCTTCCTTGCTGAGCAGCCTTTCAGGTTATGTCCATATAGGACTCGTTTTACTGTGGATATACAGTTCCTTTGATTTTCCCATGATGTCAAGCAAACAGGCACTGAGTTTGAAGGTAGGCCTTAAAATACATACACAGGTACACCTCCAATTGTCGCCAATTAGCCTATCAGAAGCTAATTGTCTAAAGGCTTGATATAATTTTCTGGAATTTTCCAAGCAGCTTAAAGGCACAGTTTCTTCTGACACACTGGAATTGTGATATAGTCAATTAAAAGTGGAACTTGCCAAAACTATAGTTGCTAATATGAAATCTGTGGAGTGGTTAAAAAAATGTGTTTTAATGACTTCAACATAAGTGTATGTAAACTTCTGACCTCAACTGTTGCTACACCAACCCATGCAAACCGAACACTTACATAAAAATAATCTTTATATTAATTATTTTTAAGAAGTATTAAAGAAAATATTAAGAGTGCAGACACAAATTACTTGATTATATTTGTTTGTGATTCACCGCTTGACATTCCTGTTTATGTAATCTGGCAGGTACCTTTTCATCCAGCTCCACATGGCCACCTGAACAAACAAATAACATCCATGAGTCCTGAACAGCACAGCTTTCTCACACACATGCTGGCCACATTTCAGTGACTCTCTTTTATTTCCATCTGATAACACTGTTATACCTGATGGAACTTAAAAAGTCAGGTTCTGAGATTAGATTAACAAAGAAAATACATAAAAATAACTTTGTTAAAAACATGGTCTTCAGAACCTGAGATGGCATTTTGGTCAGTGCGGTATGACAAACTCACCGGGTGGAACCCAAACATTGGGGAAGATCCGGAGGCTGGAGGAGCGTCGAGTTAGCAACAGTTTCTGATTGGCTGACTGCAACAGCACAGCAACTCCCACATCTACTCCACGGGTGAGGGTATCTGGGGCCAGGGAGGCTGCCTCTGAGTCCGACAGGTATTTGATGGGGCAAAACGGCGCCCTCTAGGGTCAAATAATGAGTTTGATCAACCATGAAAAAAAAAAAGAGTCTTAGATAAATTCAACCTTTTCTTCACACATCATGTCATAATAACTTTAATGGTAACATAAGTTAAATATGTGACCTCACCTTTAGAGGAACGCCCCCATCACACAGCCGGTCACATACAACAAATCTGTTATTCTCCAGAGAACAGCTCACTGTCGCCTGGTCCTCAATACTCCCTACAAAGTGTCCAGTTATGCTCTGGATAAAAAGACATATACATGTTTGTTTTTCTATCATGGTGAGTACTTTCCATTGACTTATATTGTTATTATTATATTACTATATTATATATTTTCTATCCCCTATCCCTACTCCTAAACCTTCACATTCCTACAGACTAGCCGTAACCCAAGACCTAATTTAATTTAATTTAATTTAATTTAATTTAATTGCCCAATTGTCACACATTATACATACATTTCTGCATATATACAGTGAAATTATTTATTTTTCACATATCCCAGCTAAGCTGGGGTCAGAGTGCAGGGTCAGCCATGATTCGGCACCCCAAATAAGTAACCCTAATATCTATATTCTATTGTTTTTCTTGTCCCTAAAGGGAGATTTAAATAATTTTATTATAATTTAGTTTTATATATAGATTTTTTTTATATATAAGTTTAACAAGTAGTTAAACAACTTGTAGGTATTAAACCTACACAAACACGCACACACACCCAGACCTGAGTCTCATGCATTATATGTGATGAATATGTTACATTGACGTTTATAATAAATGCCTGTTGTAAACACAGACTATTATAAACACAGTGTATAGATATTACATTATATGATATATATTACATACATATTATTATTATTGTAAATTATTACATTTATGTTCTTTATATGTGATTGCTTATTCATATTAATGTTATATATTATAAACACATATTATTCGAAATGTTTATATTGATAATTATTATCTTTGGTAGTTTTAAACACATGCGCGCCCAGCTGACCTGCACGAATCGCGCGCATTGCGGAGCTGCGTTTTCCTTGGACAGATGCACCAGAATTTTTCGGACCTTCTCCATACTGTGTGACATAATTAAAGAATATGATCATCGCCTGCTTTCATTTATTATTTGATATGTCACATTGTAATTTTACATGATCCATACTGCATTACATATTATAATAGTAATCAGGGTGAATTACTTCAAATGACACTAACTAGGAGCTCATTAGAGCGCAGGATTGACAGTTTACAGAAGAAACACGCTCATGCGGTTCAGTTTGAACCAAAACTTCAGCCCAGACAATAACAACATTCGAACCGATCGCCCCCGGAAGTGTCTTCTGATATTTTAAAATAAAAGTCCCAATAGTTGCGCAGACTTTGCTTGATAACCTTCCTACTGCATCCAGTCATAAAACAAAATTAATATTAATATATTATTTGAGTTAATAATTAATTCATATGTATGATGTGTCGATTGTGTGAGTAGGATGCGTTTCATACAAGATCTGGCAACTGGACAACCTTTGAATAGTATATTGAAGTGATTATTCATATAACCGGGAGAAATAACAAGAACGGGAGGGGGCGGGAGATGGGTCTGAAATAAGGGAGACTCCCGTGAAAAACGGGAGTGTTGATAGGTATGGCTTCTTTACTTTTTTACCAGATCACGCTTAAAAAATTATATTTTTCAGGCTGTTCCAGCTAATGTGTATGCATCTCCGAATCTAAAAGCCGATTGGTTCTTTTACCTGTTGGGCGGGACTTCCTTTTCCAGAATCGTTGGTCGTTGAGGTCCTGTGTTCGAACGTCAAGTTACGTCATTAATATTCATGAGCTTCGTGAACGGCCCAACTCGAAGAATGGCGTTTGATGTTTTAAAATAAAAGTCTGCTTATTTAGCTAGGGTTTGATAATCAAAGTGTGAAATCGAGAGAGAGGGCACTCACAATAAAATCCTATAAAAACCGGATTAATTTATTCATTCATTTAGGATTTCTGGATTAAATTGTACTTTAAATGATGATTTGGTGTTACGATTCATCAAATGAATACACTAGAATTTTTACGTTTGTGCACTGTAAAAGACTATAAAGTGACAGCATCAGATTGTGTATTAAATCAAGTTTATTTGAAATATTGTTGAGTCAAACACAAACACAGCCATATTGCTACATACTACGTTTTCATGTTACTACAGGTCACTGACAACAGGCACAATGTAAATCTCACATGCTGTCGAAAGACAGAGATCTACTGGATCAGAACGAACAACACATGCTTCCACAAAAGTATTTTACATCATCATTGTCGAGCCCTTGGCTGAGGGTTCAACCTCTGACCTTTTAGTCATTAGGGTGTCCATGATTTTGGTCACAAGTGGTGGCACTTACAAAATTGGCAGTCATCATAGCTTTCCTGAAGAATCAGTACGGATAAAACGAGATGACAAAAAATTCTAGCAATGCTGTTTTGAAATTGTCAATGTTGTGTTGAAATTCAGACAACTCTGCTCTAGAGGGTTTCACTGAACATGGGCCACATTTATCAAGCCTTTTATTTTTGTTTAAATCTTTTATTATTTACTTACATAAGCAAATATAGCTTCCATTTTTAGATTATGATGTCAGATTCACATTAAGAAATAGAAACTTGATAAATGTCACCCTGCATGTCCTCATGTGGCTGAAACAAACATACCGATATAGAGATTCATGCAAAAGATGGCACCAAATGCAAGGTACAAAAAACAAGAGGGAATTACATATCCTTCTTACCGTTCATATTCATGTTAATATATTTTTTTCTTCTTCTGGTCAGTACCTAATGTACCTAATGCAGAATTATACATATTCTCAGGAAGACACACACACATTTCCTCCTCTAACATACATAGATTCTGGTCAATATTTCTGGGTAGACATCTGATTAGCATTTCATGCTAAGAAGCTTAAGGTTATTAGAGAAAAAATATCGAGGTTCAAACAACTAGTATGCTGAGCATTCAAAAGTACAGCAGTCCTAAAGCCTGTGAGAGCAACAGCCAAGCAAAAACAACATTTCCATTTTAATTCCAAAAAAATATTTACAATTTCACAAAAGTCATTTTTTGTGTTTGGTTGTTGTTGTTTACCTGTGAGTGGATGTTTGTAGGTGAAAAAGTCCTCTTTTGCATTTGGTGAAAAACTGTGCTAAAACTGTGCCTTTCTGCTTTTATAATCTCTTATTCTGTCAGTTTCCAGCATGGATTGTATTCTGGTTCTGAATGGCAACACCATAATGTTGGTTTGCTGTAGAGTGAGGGATGGGTGTCAGCTCCTGCAAACAGTGAAAGTATGAAAAGGTCTGATTCTATGTCTAAAAAACAGAACATAAACTAAATGTCAACAAGTAATATAGTGATACTATATTGTCCCTATAGTCAAACAGCAATTATGGACATACCTTAATGGCACTAACAGAAAGGGAGTAAACTCCAAAGAGAGACACAACCAAACCAATGATACATGCTAGCACCAGGAAACCGATAAGTGTCCCCAAGATACCATTCACTAAGAACTGTAATACAAGCCAGAAAACACAAACCAATGATCATAGGATCTGTATACCAGTGGCATAGTTTTGTGATATAACAGTCAGTGTAGGGTGTAATCTTATTTTAAAGCAATTTGTTACAATAATCTAATTACTTTGTCAAAAATTTGTTTAACATTACATTTTAAATTCATGTAATCAAAATACAGTTACTGTCTTTCAATTAAGTTAAAGGGATAGTTCACACAACAATGAAAATTCTCTCTCTCATCGTGTACTGACCCTCATGCCATCCCAGATGTGTATGACTTTCTTTCTTCTGCTGAACACAAACTAATATTTTTAGAAGAATTTCTGTTGGTCCATACAATGCAATTGAATGGGTACCAAAACTTTGAAGCACATAAAAGCAGCATAAAGTAATCCATATGACTCAAGTGGTTAAATCGATGCCTTCTGAAGTGATATGATAGGTGTGAGTGAGAAACAGATCGATATTTAATTGTATTTTTTTTAGCATTAATCTCCACTTTAACTTTAACATTCTTATTCTTTTGTTTTTGGTAATTCACATTCTTTGTGAATATCGCCACCTACTGGGCAGGGAGGAGAATTTAAAGTAAAATAAAAGACTTAAAGCTGAAGTATGTACTTTTTTAGTGTTAAAATAGTTCCTTCTATCCAGGCTTAATATGCAGAGAGAACTACAATAAGACAGTCAAAGATGTATTTCATATAACTGTGTCTCTGTGGTGCTATGAATATTCCTGTTTGTTTTGAGCGACCCGCTTAGACCCGCCCCAAAAATGTTACTCAACCAATGGCATGAGTTGGGGAGGGGACTATCTAGGCTAACAGTTTGAACAACAGAGACATCTTCAGAAAGCTGTTTTGAAAACATTGTTTATTTTTGCAATTCCATTCGGTGGCGCTAGTGCCACAGGAATTATATACTTCCGCTTTAAATGTTGATCTATTTCTCACCCACACCTATCATATCGCTTCTGAAGATATAGATTTAACCACTGGAGTCTTATGGACTTTTATGCAGCCATTATGTGTTTTTAGGAGCTTCAAAATGTTGGTCACCATTCACTTGCATTGTGAGGACCTACAGAGATGAAATATTATTTTAAAAATCTTAGTTTGCGTTCAGCAAAAGAAAGAAAGTCACACACACCTGGGACGGCATGAGAGTGAGTAAACGATGAGAGAATTTATTCATTCATTTTTGGGTGATCTCTCCCTTTAATTACATTAAGTACATCACTTGGGTTAAAGCATATTTCTTAAATAATATTATTTTATGTAGAATAAATTGAAAACATGAATTATGTTAATATGTACATCTTTTTGCATTTCTGTGACAGTTGAAGGGCATGTCCTCAATGAAGGGACCCCTCATTGTAAGGGTGAAACAAGTGTATGTCTTGCATTCGACAGTAAACAAAGAGGCAATATAGACGTCATTTTAAATTTGTTGAGATGAAAAACAAAAACTTTTCTACGAAATTGGTTTTAGAAAGTAAGATCATTAATAATGTGATTACTTTTGATGAGTTATCAGTAAAGTAATCTGATTACAGTTTTAGAGAAATAAGTCATTTGTAGTGGATTACTTCAATTGACTTATTGTTTCAAAGTCTTCTTAAATTATTATCACATGTATATAGTGGACACAAAAAGATGTTTTGATATGATTCTCAGAGTGGAAATTGGAAAATGTTATACTTCAATTAAAAAAATCAATTTAAATCCCAATGGTCTAAATTATTATTTTGAGATTATCACCAAAAGCCAATAACCGGGGCCTGCTTGGCCGAAGTGCTAACTCTCTTTTGAGAATTTTGAGTGAATATTGCGTAAAAAGAGTATTTGTACAAATCTCACTTGCATAATTACATTTCATTAGTCTTATATTTTCTCTATATACTATCTATTTGCATTATACTGGCCATCAGCACCCTGCTTTTTGGTTATTGGTATCGGCCTTTAGAGAGACCCATTTTGGTCAATCGCTAGTCTAAACTGTTCATTATTCTAAATTCCTGTGAGTTCATTCTGTCCTAAAACACAGAGAAATATACATTGTAATGGTTTCAGTCTAAAACTAACCTTAAATCTGAAGGCAACAGGTATTAAAAGATGTTTCAAATTCAATTGAAATGTAATCATAAACTGAATTACAGTTTATACACATTGTTTGAAGGCTTAATCCTGCTCAGAGTCACAGGATTTGTGTTTGTGATATTCTTGCTGCATCATAAAGCTTGTAATGTGACTCACCTCTTTCTGTCCCCCTCTCTCTCCTTCTCCACAGCAAGCCCAAACAGAGTGAAGTGGGTCACAACACCACTGAAACAAGCAGGACAGAGCCTGGGGTCACATCTCTCCTTCTGCTGATACAAACTCAACCACAGTCTGCCAGATGCGACGTTCAGTCTCGTTTGTAACTTTCACATGTTCTGCTTTCTACTCCCTAATTCCTACTCTAAAGCAATCTGCTCTTCAGTTCCATGCACAGGACAGGAAGAAATACTGTGTAGGCACATGATAACTAATGATGTGAAAATATGATCATTTTCAAATAATTTCTTTCAGTGAAAAACAAGAGACGGCTGGTTGAAGTATAACATTTCCCATTTTTTTTAATCGATTTTATAATTAGTTTTGTTCAGTATTTACAATGTTAAGTTACTTGTGGGAAGGTGTTTAGGCTCGGGGGTGAGCAGGATGGTTTGTCCCTGTTTGTTTACCTCCGTGTCTCTGTAGTAGTACGACTCGCCCCTGAATGGGATGTGTCTGGCCATGAGCCCAAATCCAACAATATCAAATGCTGCTGTTAGTAATTGCAGAACAATGGTTGTCAGCACCTGCGACAAAGGAACAGAAATCTATTTCATCAATGAATAAACCTCTTTCCATTTGGTAAGACATTTTCAAATACAAAACATTTTAAACACTTGACCTGTACTATAGGATGAATTATGTTTCTGTAAAGTGAAATGGAACCACTACTTTTTGTTTCTTTATATTATTTAATATTTTATCATTTGTCTGTGAAATAATTGGTGTTTTAGAGACAATTTTTAACAGATAGAAATTCCGATTACAAAGTCTACCCACATTTTCCGCTATTTTTTTTCCCCAGGACCGACACTACTGTGCAAATATGGTATCAACTACTATATCACATAAAACTACCCCTAAACTGCACATGAAAACAAAATAAACTTTGGTTGGTCACATTTCGGTCAAACAAAGTCATCTTATGTAAGTGGTTGGTTTTTGGCCAAGATGCAAACATTAACTTTATGCTGCAGTCATTAAACGTCTATTATCTATAGTGGTTCCTCGATGCATTCAGGAATAGATGACAGGCCTGCATGTGCCTCTTTCTTGTGCACTTTTGTATGAATCTGTGAAATATTTCTGTATTCATTATCATACCAGACATTTAGAAGGCTTCCTCCCAGTGTGCACCAGGACAATACCGGTTATGACAAGCTGTGAGAAACAGTGGCACATAGTCAAATGACTGATTTTAAACATTACTGTCCTAAACCTGAAATGAAAGGTCTTTTAATGTGTATGTGAGCGTTTGTACCTGAGCACCGTTGATGAGGAGTATAATAATTTCGCGCTGGATATGATAGTGCAGCTTATACACAATTGTGCTCAAAATGACAGTCAACACTCCAATTATGATCTCAACAGCCTAAACCAAAGTACAAACAACTTTCATTAGTTTACAATTATAAACAAACTCCACTTTTACATGCTGAAATATGTTACTACACCCAACTCTAAAATGACTATATATACAGTCTATTACTACTGGCAGTTGAGACATTCATAAATAAAATAAAATTTAAAATCAAAGTATTTATTATTATTATTATTATTATTATTATTATCTTTTTGTTGTGCACATAGTTGAAAATGAACATTTCAGGAATTGACGACTGAATGTATGCCTCTGACTTCTGTCTGTTTTTGTGTGTGTGTGTGTGTGTGTGTGTGTGTGTGTGTGTGTGTGTGTGTGTGTCAGATATGGGTGTGTCCTTGGATTTCGGCCAGTTGTCATTTACTAAAGACACTACATGTGCATGCATAAACTAAAGCCATTTAAAGATGATATTCTAACAGACATAATGGATTTAATTACTGATAATAGTATATATGATATATGCTATCTTTAACAGTATGTAAACAATCTGCTCAAACTACAACACTCAGATGATACGGGCTGGTTGATCTGATATCTGTAATAAAATAGGTAAGACCGCAGTAGCAATCGATACAGGTAATATTGTGTTTGCTGTAATGAAACTCACGCCAAGCGTCTTGGGCTCTGCCCTCTTAAACGCTTTAATCTGAGACGCGTACAGCGACATCCCGACAGTTCACCAATACCACACAATCCCCTGCAAACATTATCATAACAGTATGCATGAGTAAAAAACATCTGGATCAGGACACGTTCATTCTGCATGCTCTTTGGAAACAAATAGGCAATGCATGATTATTTCAAAGCCACTGTTTAAGTAATACCATGCACATGTGTGGTGAGGAGCGCTCCCTTACCTTTGCGCACTGGCGTTCTGCAGAGTCTGTGCGGCGGGTCTCTCCGCTCCGCAGTGTTGATGTCATGATGATGGGAGGCGGCTATACAGAGACAAAACCAGGTTGGCTCAGTCCCGAGAAAAACTCTCTCATCTCATCTGCCTTTTATTTCAGAAAACACCCCTGCAAAATTATATCTGTCAAGTGTGTGCGAAATTTCATTTGTTACACACATGTTGGGTGTAATTGCATTACAAAGCCATTAGTTACTGTAATCTAACATTAGCCGCAAAAAGTAGTGTAAAGCATTACATTTTAAATTCTTATAATCAGATTACAGTTACTGACTTTCAAAAAAGTAATTACATTTAAGTACATTTGGTGTTATAAATATATCTGTAAAATATATTATTTATGTGAATTCATATGTTCATTATGTACGTCTGTTTACGTTTCTGTGACAGCTGAAGTGTGTGCAACAATGAACAAGGATAAAATAGATATTATTTGAGTTTGAGTGGAGTTTTTTAGAAAGTAACTTAAAAGTAAAGTAATTAGTCTTGTGATTACTTATATAATTAGTAACCCAATTATAATTTTACAGTAAGTAATTTGTAGTGGATTACTTTTTTTGTTAACTTACCCAACACCGGTTACACAGTAAGCTTTGTGCAATTGTTCTTTACAATGAATTCGAGTGGTCAAATCAGCTTTTTATACATATATTTTTTGGGAAACACTTCGCAATAATGTTGTATTCATAAACATAGTTAAATACATTAGTTAACAAGAACGAATAATGAACAATACTTCTACATTAGTTCATGTTAATTTTAACACAGCCTACAAATACATTTTAACAATGAACACTGTATTTTTATATATAAACACTACCCAAGATTATTAAATGCTGTTAAAAGGATAGTTCACCCAAAAATGAAATCATTTACTCATCCTCATGTCATCCCAGATGTGTATGACTTTCTTTCTTCTACTGAACTCAAACAAAGATTTTTAGAAGATTATTTCAGCTCTGTAGGTCCATGATGCAAGCTCCTAAAAGCCTCTAAAAGGAGCATAAAAGTAGACTCCAGTGGTTTAAACCATGTTTTAAGAAGATAGGTGTCGGTGAGAAACGGATATTTAAGTCCTTTTTTACCATAAATTCTCCTCCTTGCCCTGTCGTGGCGATATGTACAAAGAATGCAACTCAAAATAGAAACACTTAAGAGAGAGACGTGCCCTTAGGAGGACTGCTTGAAAGTGGAGATTTATAGGAAAAAAATGACTATTTATCTGTTTCTCAACCACTCCTATCATATCGCTTCTTAAGATATGGTTTTAACCACTTGAGTCATATTGATTACTTTTATGCTGCCTTTAGAGCTTCAAAGTAATGGAAAAATCTTTGTTTCCTAAAAACTCTAAAATTACGTTTGGTTTGACTTTATTAAAAATGTCTTCCAGAGTGCTGACTTAATAAAAAAAGGTTTCTCACAGGGTTAAGACCAGTACAGTCTAATAAAACATGTTTCAGGGAAAATGGATTCTGGCAGAAGGTACATGTTGGTTAATCTTCTCCTAATATTAAAAACTTGTGCGTCAACCTGGAGTGACCAATACAAAAGCGGGTGTACAGCTGTGGCCAAAAGTATTGGCAGTGACATAAATTTTGTGTTTCGCAAAGTTTTCTGCTTCAGTTGTTGTGGTGTTTATTCACATTGTTTCTAGATTATTGTGCAGAGTGATCAGATACATTTTAAATAAATGCAAAAAGCTTCATTGGACAAAAAAAATAACTATCACAAAAACCCAAAATTCACAGTTTTTTTTTTTTTGGCCCTGGCACAAAATAACCAGCTAACATCATTTCACCAATCATATCAGCAGCACCTGGGAAAGTGTGAACGAGTACTAGTCAGGTGAAATCACTCTATCATTCTGATTGGATTATAAGAGCAGACTAATTGCTATAAAAGGAGGGAAGAAGTGCTTCCAATCATTGTTCCTGTTGGCAATGGTTACCTCTAAAAAAAGACATGCAGCCATCATCACTTTGAATCAAAAAGGACTCACATGCAAGGAAATTGCTGCAAAGAATATTGCACCTGAAAGAACTATTTACCGGATCATCATTAACTTCAAGGAGAGAGGTTCAACTGCAGTGAAGAAGGCTTCAGGACGTCCCAGAATGTCCAGCAGGTGCCAGGACCGTCTCCTCCTGAGGAGTCAGCTACAGAATTGTGTCACCACCAGTGCAGAGCTTGCTCAATATTGGCAGCAGTTTGGTGTGAGTGAATCTGCAGGAACGGTGAGGTGAAGACTTTTGGCCAATGGCCTGGTGTCAAGAAGGGCAGCAAAGAAGCCACTTCTCTCCAAGAAAACATCAAGGACAGACTGAAATTCTGCAGGAAGTACAAGGATTGGACAGCAGAAGACTGGTGAAAAGTTATTTTCTCTGATGAAGCCTTCCGACTGTTTGGGACATCTGGAAAATCGATCATCCGGAGAAGAACAGGTGAACGCTACCATGAGTGAGTCCTGTATATGCCAACAGTGAAGAACCCTGAGACCATCCATGTGTGGGGTTGCTTTTCATCCAATGGAGTGGGCTCTCTCACAATTCTGCCCAAAAACACTGCCATGAATAATGAATGGTATCAAAACATCCTGCAAGAGCAACTTCTCCCAATGATCCAGGAGCAATTTGGTGATGATCCGTGCATTTTCCAGCATGATGGAGCACCATGTCACAAGGCAAGAGTGATAATGAAGTGACTCGGAGATCATTACATTGAAATTTTGGATCCGTGGCCAGGCAACTCCCCGGATCTTAATCACATAGAGAACCTGTGGTCAATCCTCAAAAGGCGAGTGGACAAACAGAAGCCCACGAATTGTGATCAACTCCGAGCACTAATAAGGCAATAATGGATCACCATCAGTCAGGATTTGGCCAGAGTGAATTACAGAGGTTATGAAGAACGAGGGTCAACACTGTAAATATTGACTCTTTGCATATGTTGAGTGTTTTTGCCAATAAAAGCCTTTAAAACTTATGAAATGCTTATCATTGTTTTCCAGTATACCATAGAAACATGTGAAAAAATAATCTACAAATACTGAAGCAGCAAGCTTTGCAAAACACAACAATTATGTCACTGCCAATACTTTTGGCCACGGCTGTAGACGATCTGGTCTCAGTGATTTGAAAACAGAGAGGAACTTCTTTTGCCAATAATAGGGCTGATTTCATGGAGTTTGTTCATAATGCATTGATCCCACTCAGTTTGCCATTTGTTTTTAACATATGAATTTATAATGGGTTTTAGGTCCGTGGGAGGTATTGGACACTTTTTGAAATCAGCTGATAAAGCCTTTTTTGCAGCAGTGTCTGCTTCCTCATTTCCTGGGATTCCAGTGTCCAGGTACCCAGAAGGAGATATTGAAATTTTGGGCCTCCAAATCCAGCAGTTTGCATAGAATATTTCCAAGCATTGGGTGATCATTTTTAATGACGACATTGCTTGAATACATGATTTTGAATCTGAAATGATCAGAAAGTTTCTCTGTAGCATAGTTTTTATGAAGTCCAGGGCATTTGCCTCTGCTGTAAAAATTGGACTGTATGGAGTGGTGGTGGTGTAGTGAAGCACATAACAGGTAATCTGGTAATCAGAAGGTCGCTGGTTCAATCCCCACAGCCACCACCATTGTGTCCTTGAGCAAGGCACTTAACTCCAGGTTGCTCTGGGGGGGGATTGCCCTGGTAATAAGGGCTCTGTAAGCTTTGGATAAAAGTGTCTGCCAAATGCATAAATGTGATTGGGGATGGATATTCCTTTATTTTTTTGATGGATAAAATGATGAGAACTATTCCTTACAATAAGGTTCTAGTCATTAACATTGCATTGGATAACAAGAACTTAAAATGAGCAATATTTTTAAAGTGTACTTGGTAATGGCATCTGCTACTCTTGGTCCTGGGATTTTGTACGGTAGGTCAGCAGTTTTCTTGGGTCACATCTACATAGTACATCTAGAGCAAAGCTATTTGCTTTGAGTGCAACAGGTCTTATGTTAAAACCCCATACCAGATAAAGTTTTTATTTAGTTAGCCAAAATTGCTGGAGTACATCTGTGGATGTAAATCAGGAGCAGAAAGTTTTGGTTTGTTGTTTGTTTTGCAATTTCACTGGAACAGAGAGTGGAATGATGATGAACAAGAGAGATTGGAGGGCATGTCTGGGCTGTGACAGGACAATTGCTACAACACACAGCAAAACAAACTACAAATTCCAGTGACAAAATTGCAATTATGACTCAAACAAACAAAATGAACTACTGCTTGACAATTCCTCTGTATTAGACATATTGCTGCTGCAAGCCATTTCCTAAAGTGGTGGGTGAATAATTGCCCACAGCAAAAAGTGGCATTCCCACTTGTAATTGATGCCTTTGTTTATGTGTGCGTCCTGGCTAGAAGAGTGCAAAACTCTTTTTTTTAAATTGGCCGACTGGGGACAAATCAGTCATAAGTATATTATTGATTCAGGTCTGACTGAAGGGTTTAAATTAATGCAATAAAAGAAATAAAATGAAAAGCAATACATTTTATTTAGAAAAAAAAAAAAAAGTGTGCCACAATTAACATGTCATGATCCAATACAAAAGTCTGCATTAAATGCAGGTGCAATTATTTGAAAATTACTTAAACCAGGTGATATCCATAGTAAGTGATACTACTAAAGATTACTAGCCATCTAAAGGCAAATGGCTTTGTATTAAATCAAAAAAATGAAGAAGAAAGCAAAAGAAAAAAATGTTACTACTGTAGGCCAATGATTAAACCTTTGGCTTGATACATGCCAAAATAGTGGAGAATACAAATGCGACAGCTCAAGGTTTGGATGCATAGTCCACCCCATCCTTCAGAAGACTGGACTTACTGCTGTAACTGTCACCATCGGTTTTATCCTGAAATAAATAGGCAAGATTTTGTTAGATTGCATCTTAAAATGTCAAAATCAGTAAATCATAGATCTGCCATGTAGGGCCTACATAGAAAAATGTAGATTTTTTTTTTTTTTCAGGATATCATTTAGCCTACAACTATTCAGAGGTAGTCAGTATGACCAAACACATATTTCCGTTATATTTACTAGAAATTCAACCCAAACTTTGAAACTCCGAAAACACATAAAGGCAGCATAAAAGTACAAGTAAATCCATCTGACTCCAGAAGTTTAATTTATGTCTTCTGAAACACTACGATAAGAGTGGGTGAGAAACAGATCAATATTTAAATCCTTTTTTACAATAAATCTCCACTTTCACATTCTTCTTTTGACGATTTGCATTCTTTGTGCATATTGCCACCTACTGGGCAGGGAGGAGAATTTACAGTACAAAAGGACTTAATTATTGATCTGGATTTAACCACTGGAGTCAATCTATCTGTGTCTGTCTGTCCATCCATCTAAAAATAAATGGGCTAAATATTTGGCTAATTTTACTTCATATATATTGTACTTTCATTTTTTTTTTATTGTTTTTACAGCAGAAGACATCTACTCTATCTATCTATCTTTCGGTCCTCTAAATAAGGTTAAATGTAAATGAGCTATTAAAAAAAAAAAAAAAAGACTAATGTTGTCCCTTTCATTAATTTTAAATTTTATTTACAGCAAAAAATGTATAATCAATCCATCATCTAAAAATGGGTAATTTTACTTTCAATTATTCTTACAGCAAAAATATATCATCTATCCATCCATCCTTCTATCTATTTATCTATCCTCTAAATACTGGTTAAAAATAAATAGGTTAAAAAAAAAAAAGGGCTAATGTTACTTTCATTTATTTAAACTTTTCTTACATCAGAAAACATCCATCTATCCATCTATACTTTCAGTAATGACATTATGTTCTACACCATCATATATATATATATATATATATATATATATATATATATATATATATATATATATATATATATATATATAAAACAATATATCCTTATATACCAATACATAGGGTAGATCATAAATATGGACCTCTACCAAGGTTAAGTTTCACCTGTTTGGAAACCTGGCAGATGGCCCGACCGGAGATGACAGACAGGGTGATGCACACACACAGTTCAAGAAAAGACAATGACAGAAGAATACCCTTCACTCCATCCATCAAATTCTAAATAACAAAAAAACAACAAAAATAATGCATATGACATACAGACAATCAAGTTTTATAATGGAAAATCCCAAACCGTAAATTAAAAAACGAATCACCCATGTATCATCAGTAGATACAGACGTACAATAAATCTCCATCTCATGTATGAACATGACCAGTATCTCTCTCCATCACAAGAAGAGTCTTGCTCCGGTCTAATGCTGAGCAACCAACTGAAATAGCAGATTCCTCCCACAGCCACCACAGCACAGATCACACTCATGCTCAGCGTGGCTTTGATCTGCCGAAAGACAAAGAATACAAAAGTGGATTTTTTTTTAACAGAATGCAGCACATTGCATTGAGTGTTTTCAGGCTTTCAAAAAAAAATTATAAATAATATATAATTATAATTACATACAGCTATTTAATTAAATACAAATATTTCACACAATAGTAATCTAGAACAAAATAAGTTTCTTTTTTAAATTGATGGTTCTCGTCTGGATGCTGATTGGTCAATACAGCTCTCCAGCCATCCTAAAATACTTAATATAGTAACAGCTATAGAGTGAAACACCTGCTGACATGTATATCACTGCACGCACACATAGGCTAATTATTAACCTCAGTTTACATGTTAGGTATATATCTTAATTATATATGTACTGTATATTTAAGGATTTTATACCTTATTAAATCTGAAGGGGTTGCAGGCATAATGGTGATAAGTTGTGCTTAACGATGCACTTTAGCCATGAATCATGACAATATTCATAAAACTATAATCCTGCAGAGATTAAGCCAAAATGATTTAATATGTTCTCATTGAAGTAAAAAAAATAAAAAAAACATAAATAAATAAATAATCTGTAAAAAAAAAATTATTTACTCACCAGAGTAAGATTGGACCTGGAGTGTGCAACAATAGCCACAGACCCAGAGATGACAAACTGCCAAACAAATGCACTTATAATTACAACACGGTAAGCATTATTTAAAGTATCTTTAATTGATGACTTAATTGTATGATTTAACATTAACTAAAACTGTTGATGCTGTATAAAAAAGGGGGGGGGGCAGTGTAATATACAGTACAGTAGAAAAAAACAATACAATACACAGTGAACACCTTATAAAATATCAATATTTCAGTTATATTATAAAGAAAAATATATGTCTGTCACTCACTGGAAGTCCAAGAGCGAATATAATCTCAGCAGGAAGGGTGTTGATGACCAGTGTGATGGAGCAAAGAGCCATGATCACCAAACCAGTAAACACCTGCACCAACTGCACAAAAACACAAATCCACTTAACACACACCAAACTACACATTGCATCCAACTTTTAAGGGGAAATCTCTGTTCACATCTCAGTTCACCGTACACAAGTTTTTTGCTTGTTTTTACAAAATGAGGGACAAATCGATATTATATTCTCCTGCAAATAGAGATGAATTTGAAATTAACCCAGAATATTCCTTTAAATAATTATTGGGAAACTCTCACCCCCAGCGACAGGGGCTTTCCCTTCAGAAACATCCTGGTTGTTGGAGGCAGGCTGGGCTTCTCTGGGTCAACCAAGCTCTCCTTTAGGTCCAGAGTTTTTTCCTCTATTGGGATAATATGAGTCACCACGGTCACTCCGTTTGCTGTAGTTGTCATTGAAGACGCCATATCTCACAGGTAAATGAGGCACACCTATATACTGCAACAATGAGGAAACAAAAAATAAAATCACATTAAACATGACCCGTTTCTTGTTTCCTGATAAAGGCTGCAATTATTATGTCTCACATTTCTAGTTTGCAGCCATGAATGTTTATATTTGATGTTTTAAAATGATCCATTTAAAATGGTATAATGTACTAGTTCTTTAATGCCTTGTGTAATTTTACTCTAATACTTTATTTTAATAATATATTAATATTATTATTATAAATATGATATACTCTGCACACATCTACTGAGGTACTTCAACTTGGGAATTTTAGCATTCCTTGAACATCATATTTACGGGCAAATTGGCGTCATTTTAAATATATATATATATATATATATATATATATATATATATATATATATATATATATATATATATATAGGCATAGGCATTCTCCGAATTCCCGCTAAAGGTCGCAATCGATTGTCCTGCACAATTTCCTGACACGAGACAGCCTCGATGACGTATGCGGCTGATAAGTGCGACATCAGGAGAACGCTGCCTTCGTTCTCCGGAGGCCGTCTCGTGTAAACGAGACTTATTTAAAGGAGAACGATCGGTGTACGGAAGCCTTCAAAGGACATGTCCTACCTAGCGCGCAGCCTTCGAAACGGCACACAGCTTATGTAACCAAAATGTTGTAGGTAGGCAGCACACTAAATTTCGATCTCCAAAAACGCTGCTGACTACGTAGGCGGCTCGCACGGTTTTGAGACTGTAAACCAGCGATATAGCCTTTAAAATACTGAATGTAGGCAGCACACTTAGTTTTGAGACTTTATGATATACAAAAACGCTACTAGGTAGGCAGCACACCGCAGGTTTTTAGGCACAGCCAGAGAAGTGATCAATCACAGAGTATTTATTAGGTGTGTTTATTTACCGGAATTAACTAGACAACACTGGAATATTGTTTGCGTCTAAACAAAAGAAAGAACGGTAACCTGTTTACGTACCGATTGCTTGGACAGACCCGTTGATATGCGTCCTCATTTACCAACTGAACAACAAACTTTTACGGGAAATGAGAACTTCTTCCTCCTCCCACTGAAGTCGGTTAACCCGTTTGAGACCAGGCTAGGGTTGCACCAGCTGTGCATTAGGTCTCACTTAAATTGAGACGGAAAGTTCACACTAAGGGCTTAGTAACTACTAGTTTGGTTGCAATTAAGCACTTTTTTGTGTGTCTTAATGCAAGACTTAACTAGTAGGTCGTAAGCTCTCTGTAAAGTGATGCGTAGTCGCATAATATGACGTTTACCTGTATTTATACTATAAGCAACCTTCAAATTTGTAGTTAAAAAGTCGCCATTTTTAGTTTGATCTTGTTACGGTTGATGTTCAACCTTTGTTTGCTCACCAAACAGCCAGCTGTAATGAATTATAACCCCATTGTAATACGATACGCAATAAACAATAACTGTATCTAATGTGAATCAGGGACAATAAATAAATACTCAGCAGGCCGGAAAGTAGACATTTATTCATTTTTATATCTATTTCGTAATTCGTACATATTGAAGCTTGATACCAGGAAAGTGCACGGTTACATTAATAAATAGGGAATCTGCCTTTGTAGTCATTTTTGGCTTCTTGCCTCTGAATGCCCTACAGCAGTAAAAGCACAGAACTGCCCTGCGCATTGGGCAGTAATGTAGCCAGGGATTTTCACAAAACCACCTCTCCTGGAAAGACAGAGTTTTGTCGGCAAGAACTTGTGTTGGGATGGTCTTGACATTTGGCTGGTTCGGGGTATGTCCTAGCTCCTCTGCTGATGCCTGTTCATCTTGCCTGTTCTCATCTACCCTTGTCTGGACATTTGGCTCATTTTGGGGTATTTCCAAGCTCTTCTGTTGCTACCTGTTCTTCCTGCCTGCTGTCATCTACACTTAAGTTTCTCTGCACTACCTGTAATTCAAAATGAGTAACACAAAACTTTCTGATATCTGATAACAATCTGATATTTTTACATTCAGATTATCTGAATGATACAAACATATACTATTATTTTGTGTAAAAGATAAATTAACATTGACAACCATAACATGTTGCACTAAATGGGTCCAAAGGGCTATTTTGTATCATAAACCGGCACTAATGCACTATTTGTTTTGGATTGGTTTATTGGTTTCATTGCTGGTTTATTACAGCAATGAGGCACCTCAGGGTTTCGTGATATATGGCCAATATACCGGAGCTAAATGCTGTATCCTGGCACTCCACGATGCATCATGCTAAGAAGAGCTCTTAGCCATGTTTGGCCATTTACCACAACCCCTCGTGCCTTTTTGCTTAAGTATCTACAGTATTTAAAGTACTTAAAAAGAAAATCACATTTTCTAACCATCTAAATTTCTTTAAATAATAAAAAAAATCAAAACTCTAGCAATTTATTTCCCTTCATAATTCTCCTAAGAATGGTCACGATCCACATATTCTTTTTCCACCAAACTTTGCTTTTTTGATTCAGCAATTAAATATTGTTCTTAGTGGGGGCTTAATACCCCATCTTACCCTATACATTCACTCACAATGTCAGTTAAGAGCTATTAATGTCAGTCTGGTGTCCTGTACCTTAGAACATGTTAAATTAACAACTACTCTGTTAATAATGCCTAAAATCTCCAGAAACTTACTTTTTTTTTCTTTCCAAATAAATTACGGATGTCAGCTGCTGCAGTCTTTCTCTTGTTCATTTTGGCCACTACTGCGAAATACAACAGCAACTCAATTGAACAGAAGAGAAATTAGCCGTCCCACTTCACAGGCCAACTTTCACGCTAACATACAACGTCACACTGCATTCACTCGGTTCCACTTTTGCAGATAAAACGACTTTAAAGTTAAGGTAACATACTCCTACATACTCATTTACACATCTTAATGAAACAAAACAATTAATTAGAGATGATTTCCCTTTTAACACATATTAGAACAGGAATGAACAAAATGCGTATACCTTGCTCCGCTCAGACTGAAGCAAGAGTGTGAAACGCGCCAATAACGTTACAACTGCAACGAACGCAGAACTCAAAGAAATTAAAAATACATATTTTTCACACATTTATATAAATTTCTAGTAGAAAAATATGAGGATTTTGTGTGAAGGAAAAATAAAACACATGTTATAATCAATACCTGTTACAAATGCATAATCATACAGTATGATGAAATATTGGGGGGCACAAACTGTCCTTCTTTGAATATTGGGGGGACGTGTCCCCCTGTCCCCCCAATAGAATTACGCCTATGATGTTTTCTCCCGTAAATGTAAATGAGTGTAAATGCCAACATCACCATATATGTCAAGATCTAAGCCTGTCAATCAAAACATGAGCTCATTGATGTCATTAAATGAGTCTGCTTTTTTATTCCATCTGTTACTCCTGGTCGGAGTCTTCCGTAAATATTTAGTTTTATTTATTTTATTTAGAAATTTGGTGAAAGAATGGCATTATTGTGGGTAGAACAGAAGACGCAGTTCATCTGTAGCAGGACCTGCAGCATTGTTTTTGAACTCTGTGCACTTTTCACGGATGTTTCCGCTTTCCACGTCCTGTTGTCTGTGTTTGAAACACAAAAAGATGAGCAGCATTAGGCCTATATTGTACTGTCATTTTCATGAGCGATATATAGCCTATACAACATTTTACACATTAGACCAGACATTGATTTACAGTTATAGAGAGAGTGCATTTAATAGAACAAATTCTGGTATAGAAAGGATAACTCACACATTAGACCCCATGCTGGACACGAGAGTACACACTTTGGTCTCTGAGTCCCATCCACAGAATGGGTCACGTGCTAACGCACACTTTGCACAGGTAGGATAGGCTGAGCAGTTGGACACAGGCACCCTAAAAACACCCTCAGAAGAGCCGATGAACAGCATGCCCTTAAAATAATTTACAAAAGTCAATAAAGGCCAAAGAATGAGACATGACCACATTATTCATTCAAATAATCATGGCTCTGTTCTGAAATCTAGGTAGCTGCCTATATAGGCAGTATGTTAATGCTTCAGGCACTCCCGACATGAAGATTGTTACTAAATGTAGACAGTAGGGATGCACCAATAAAAAATGTGTGTGCTGATACGATATCTGATTATTTAGAACAACATCTACCGATAGTTTAGTGGTTGTGCTTGTTTATGCTACCTTGTTTCTAATCGCAGATAATTAATTACAAAACTAATTTTAAACTAATGAATTAGTTATTAGTTTAAAAACTTCAAAAGACATTTAAATAATAGCTATTTCCTGTCTCTGTATGTCTTCCATGTTTCAGAGTAACTGATCTTGGCTATAAACAAAACACTTCAACAAAAAGCACATTATTAACTCGCATTAACTGAATTCTGAATGATGACACGTGTCTATTTTTAGCTGAAGCAGCCTTCGCTTTAGCTTTAACAAACTTGTCATATTCCTTGCTGTATCTGGCTTTTAAAGTGAGTAATCAAATTAGTTGTGTTAAAAGTTTTAAGGGTAGTTCGACCTCTTGCAAAGCAGTGTAAAGCTTAGAAAAGTATGGAGCCCCTTGGAAGACAAGGTGGGAATTTTTTATTCTGAAATAGTTTGCGTACCTTCGCAAAAAATTTGCCATGGTTTTACTACTGATACCGTGATATTTGTAGAAAACCATAATAACCACAAAATTCTGAATTGTATTTACATAGTTTTTGATTTCCTGTATTATGATGATGGTTTACTAAGTTACTGTAGTAATATCATGGTAAAGTTCAAGTCAAGTCATTTTTTATTTGTATAGCGCTTTTCACAACAACGCTTTTCATTTCAAAGCATCTTTGCAGAAAAGTCTGCTTTAACAGAAAAAAAGCTGTAATATCTGTAATGTCTTAGAATCATAAAATGTATTGTGAGAGCACAAAACTAATTCAGAAAACAATTCCCTCCCTTTCCTCTAACTGGGGTTCGGGGAACCACAGAGAGCCGCAAGGGGGTGCTGGAGGGTCAGCAAAATATTTCAGAAAATAACAAAATGTATAAAAAAATTATACGTTATTCACAGAACCAATTGCCTCTCAGCATGTCAGATTATCGCCTCGCACCCCCAATTTAGGCTAATTCTCCAACTTGTTTTTCCACCCCAATATGGCAGGAAATAATCCCTGATGATCGACTGTTTTTAAGCAGTCCGTCAATGTCCGATGGTGCAGATAAATGACCAAAGTTCAGCCGTGCAACTCTATATGGCACAAGCTGACTTGTTATCTGTTGGCCAATCAGCTCGCTCACATGTGACATGTTAAGCCAATCAGCTCGCATGGCTTAAGATGATTGGTTCTCTGACTTGTTATCGCATAGCCAATCATCTTGCTTCCCTCTCCTTCTTTTTATTTAAATGGCTCAGTTTTGCAGTTAAGCTTTCAGTGTGCTGCAAGAGGTTTTTTTTCTGAGAAACCCACCTCCACCCTCCTTCCACTTGTCTAGATCTGCTACACAGGAATTGTTTGTCTGTGTGTGTAGCAGCATGTAACGCATGCTCGATGCAGCATATCTTGCATTTTGTCTCATTTTGCAGCAACAGCATACAGTCAGTATGTGTTAGAGCTGCACGATTAATCGTTAAATGATTGCGATCTCGATTTTGACACCCACGTGATCTCATTTCTAAATAACAACGATTCTGCAATGTATAGTAACGTTCCAGTGGCATGCATTTGTAAGGTGGTCAAATTTCAATTCGAAATTAATTTCAAGATGCATTTTTAAAGGATGATAAACTTTATATGGCATCTACAAAATGCTGAATAAATTAAAATGCAATGGCCAAAGGCGTTTGTCCAGCACAGTGCTTTACAAACTGCAGGGTGCAGCCACGATTAGTGACAGAATCTCTCTTCAGTTCAATATTTTAATAGCCACCAATGTTACAAAAATACCGGCATTAACAAGATCTGACTAAATTCACTTCACATGAGCTGTTTGATTACAGCTCACGGGAAGTGTCACCCACATATGTCACCCACATATGTCACCCACATATGTCACCCACATGTACATGCGAAATCTTTCAGAGAGTTGGCATGACTGAAATGCTTTTATTGGCTGGTGCTGATGTTTGGCTGTTACAGAAGTGCATCTCTAGTATGCAGCATAATCAAATACTTTTTGTAGGCGTATCCTTTGTGGAAAAAGCTATCCTAAAATGCATTGCGATAAACTCAGCAAAAATATCCATCCAAAATAGCTAATTGAGTGAGAAATTTATTAGAAATAGAATTCATTCAATACCAAAAATTAACGATCAAAAAATTGCAATCTTAAGTTATACATTTTAAAATAGATTTGTGTGTATTTTATACATGGAAGAGTCTGAAAGCTTATCAACATGCTAACCGTAAGCGTTTCATGATAGGAATGCTATTTGTATGATGCATGGAGTTGCCCTAAAAGGCAGGATATAGCAAAGCATTGCATTAGGTTTTTGAAACAGAGCCAATGTGGCACAAAATGTACACTGTTTGAACAGAGAGGGGAAAGACAAAGAAACTGAAGAATATTAAGAAGGGAAAAATAATGAATGGTTTAAAACCTTGCTGGTAGAGAGGAGAATGTTTTTCATGACCTGTGCTTGCTTAAAAACCTCTTTATCAATGATACAAGGAATTTTGGATAGCAGGACGACCATATGAAGAAAGCCAGAGTCTCAAGAAAACAGAAGGACAGAAATGGAAGGGGTCTAGCCATAAAAAATGATCATGAGAAATAACAAATAAACAAAGTTAAGAGTTAATCAGTATTCAGATGTAGTGAGGAGGTATAGGAGGCTGTGCCCATTTGCAGCTTGAGTTCTCTGAGCAGCTAAACGGCTATAACTCTCTTCTGTGGATGACAGAAGCAGTTTCTTCCCTGCAGAATGCACAGGTCTCTCTGTCAGAAAGCTCTTTTTAAAAATGTTTAATACGCTGTCACTGACGTTATATAATCCACACTGTGAGGAGTTGAGATAACTATAGTTACAGCAACCGAGAGTCATTTTTTTGGAAATTAAATCAATCATTAATCAAAACTGACCTTATTTACTGTCTAAATAAGCCCTACTGATAATATTGTGCATTATTCATGTACATTACTCCAAACAAACAAACAAAAACTCTTGTCTTTGTAAACTTTCATCAAAATGGAATAAATTGGTCCGCCTCTGCCATGACTTTCCTTTTCAGCTGTCATCACTAAGACCACTTACATTTCAACTAATGGTTGTTGTTTCAAGAGTGGATTGACATGTTACAGATGTATTTCAAATGGGTTGCAAATGTCATTTCATGTTGACTTAAAGGTCCGTATGTAATGTCAAACACTCCTCCAAACTCATGCCATTGGTTGTGTGGCCACTCCAATAAATAGATGCAAGAGTTTGGTTCAGGAAGTAAAAATCACATTCACTTTTTTCATAGGGGAATTGAGGATTATCAATAACTTTTAAACCTTTAGATACTGTCTTGCCATGAGCTCTGGAGTTGTTACTCAAGGGTTTATGCTTCTGTTGAAGCCATCAGTCCACTTTATATCAACTACATTTTTTAAATAGTGTATTTAACAATGGAAGTCCTGGTGGAAAACGACACTATCCATGATTCTGAGGTGGAAAACCCACCAAAAAGAGAATCGGGCAAAAAAGCTAAGCAGTGACCACCCACTATAATGACATACTGTGAATGACATAATCGACCTTGACCTCCCTTTACTCTCAAACTAAATATGTTTGTATATATCTGAATATTTTGCAATATACTTTTCACTGATTATATAAGTATAGTCAACAACTTTAAATCTATAGTTTTAAAGTTTTCCGGGTTCAATAAATGTTTAGCTCAATCGAGGCATTTTGTGGCATAATGTTGATTACCACAAAAAATATTTTTGACTCTGGTTATAGTGAGGCACTTACAACAGAAGTGAATGGGGCCAATCCGTTAACGTTAAATACTCACTTGTATAGTCACAAGATGTAAACAATATGTGTGTTAACATGATTTTAGTGCGATAAAATTGTTTGCTAACCTTTACAAATTCGTTGCCATGACGATGTAAAGCCAAAAACCCTAAAATGACTGTTAAAACAGCTCAAATTCTAACTGAAGAATTAATGCAAGTACTTTTAGAAATTATAAGCGTTAACATTTCTGCCTTTAAACCCTCCAAAAATGTGCCCCATTCACTTCCATTGTAAGTGTCTCACAGTAACTTCGATTTTTGCTTTTTTTAAAGAAAAGGAGAGATGAGTCGCAATAATTTTTTTGTGGTAATCAACATCATGCCACAAATGCTGTTGATTGAGATTGAGTATTGAACCCGAAATATTAAATTTATTCAGATATGTAATTTGCAATGCTTCATGGAATTGTAATTCAGTCCCTCAATAAAGATATTAAAAGTATTCAGTGCTGTACCTTTGTCTTTTTGTCCGATTTTTAAATATTTTTTGCTTCAAATTAAAGTTTGTGATGTTCACCTCAGATCTGGTTGGTTCTATACATAGCTTAGAAGATTTATTGGGATTTTATTAAACACTTTTGGGAAAAAATATATGGTTAAAATACTGTACTTAGAGAACAAAGATGGCTAAAAAGTGGACGGGCACCTTTTGCATGTGGCTAGTGGTGCAAACATTACACACCGTACCTTCGACCCAAATTTAGACACTGCTGGCTGTCTCAGTCATTATTACCTTGCTGAGTTTTCCATCTGCGTTTGACTGGTGTGACCAGTGGTTTCCATGTAAATCACAGGACTTGTAGTCCCCTGAAAAAGCTGCTTTAATATCTGTTAGACTAAAAGCACACACTGCTGATAGACCAGACGAAGATAACCTGATAGAGAGAACGAGAGATGGAAGAAAGTTTAAACAGAAGTCAGAACTGTGAATCTGTCCTGATAAAGTTTTGATTGAAACATCTCCATTTGCACCATTGGGGGGTAAAGACTCCGTAGAATAGAGTGCTGTCTGGAGACTCATCATCCGGTGGGGACAGTGTGACAATATCCTGCAGCATGTTAAACTGGATCTCTTGCCCTTGTTGGCAAACCAGCTGAGCCTTAGCAAAGGATGTCCAGCCCTCCTGTAGGACACGGTTTCCTCCTTTGTCATCCTGGTTTAAAAGTAATTGTTTTGTTAAATAGAAATTCTGATGAAAATATAAAAACTTGATAGGATCATATGCTTAAATCTAATTGAATGCTTGTTACAGTCCAACAATGCAGAATCCACTAGATATTCTTCAAACATTCTGGTTAGAGGTTTGCTATAAACCCATAATCTAAGTACTATATTAAACTTTGGCAATTAATCAAGCCTGAGCCACTTAAGGTACAGACTTTACTATTAGGAATAGTTCACCCAAAAATGAAAATTCTCTCATCATTTACTCATGGACCTACAGAGCTGAGATAGTCTTGTAAAAATCTTTGTTTGTGTTCAGCAAAAGAAAAAGTCAGACACGCCTGGGACGGCATGTGGGAATTGTCATTTTGGGTGAACTATCCCTTTAAGAAATTTCTCCCATTGACATAGAACATTCAGCACATATATTACAGAAATCGCTGATGTCATTGTAATGCATACTGAGTTGCAATTGGTCTTTTTTCTGACATTTATTAGCATCAGGGCCGTAGCAGGGAATTCTGGACCCCCCTGACTATATATTGCTCTGGGCCCCTTTCCTATTAAAATAATACAGTTTTGAATTTGTTGTGGGCCCCCCTGTTTCTTTGGGCCCCTAGAATCTTTACCATTTTTCACCCCACTAGCTAAGTCCTGATTAGCATACTGAAATGTGATGCTTGATTTCATTTATGCAGAACCAAAGCCTAAGCTTACCTAAAACTTTAACACAATTCTTTTGATGCCTTGCAAGCACTGATATAACAGAACATCCCAATTCACTAATTGATCTAAGTAAGGGTAGTGATTTATTCAGATTCAGAATAAGAGAGAATCTCACCGTGCAAACCTGGGCCACATGAGACACAGTGAAAGAGTTCACAAATGAGTCCCCTTTCAAGTTCCCATCCTCAGTCAAGTTCAACGGGATCTTGCCTTCACTGGCGATATGTGTAGAATTATGAAGACGGGGTCTAAGAGAAGGACAAAACATTTAACTCCAACGACTCCGTTATAATAAAAAATGTTCCACCTCAATCTCACAAACTCAAACCATTATTTGAAGTTAGACATGCATAATTAAGAAATACATTCAATTCAAAGCTTCATAGCAGCCTTATGTTTGGGTCAGACGGAGTATAGACAAACCATTCAAAATTTCGGTACGTTTTCAAGAACCAAGTTGTTGCGTGTGTCTTTGCTAAGACAGCGAGAAATGACATGCATGTCCCCAAAGTATCCAACATTGGTCGCTGCATAGAGCTCTTCATCTGTAAACAGTGAGGTCGCAGTTATGTATAAAATGCAAAGTGAAAAATTAGCACTTAGATAGTTCACCCAAAAATGAGATCAGAAACTACATTTAGGATTACCTCAAATATTTTCAGATGAAATAACTTTGGTTAAAGTGACAATTCACCAAAACATTTAGATTCTGTCATCATTTACTCACCATCATGTTGCTTCAACACTGTATAACTTTCTTTCTTCTGTGGAACACAATTAAAGATGTTTGGCAAAATGTTAGCCTCAGCCCCATTCACGTTCATTGCATCTTTTTTTCCGTACAATGAAAGTGCATAGTGACTGAGAGTAACATTTTGCCTAAAATCTCACCTTTTGTGTTCCATAAAAGACAGAATGTTAAATAGTTTGGAACAAAATGAGGATTTGTAAATGATGACAGAATCTCCATTTGTGGGTGAATTGTCCTTTTAACCAAAGTTATATCATCTGAATATTTTTGAGGTAATCCTGAATCTCACCAACAATGATGGCTGTGTTCCTCTGGGTTGAGCTGTAGGGATAGCAGTTTTTGTCGTCCTTTCTGTCTCTGTTGGTGCTCAGAGAACTTGCTGGCTAAAACAGAGATGTCCGGTTTGTTAGTGTTTAGGCTTAAATCTGTTGATCTTTGCAATTCATTTGAACTTACAATGAGGTCCATATGCATTTGTTTCACAGACATAGAGGTGTGTAGAGTTGAAATACTGTAGAATACGTATGAAGTTGCTGCAGTCCTGTAAAGTATTGGAGAAACATAAAGCTCAACAATAATCAATTAACTGAAAATATTCTCTGGAAGATGTATTTAACATAAATATTAGACTTGTAAAAATCTTGAATCACATTTAATGACAGTAAATAGAAATGTTAAGAATAGAATTCTACAAGGAAATTCTAAATATAGAGTCTAAGAGTTCCAGGATGAATTAGCAATGGCACATACCATCTTTGAGGCCATTGTACATCTTTTCAGATTAACTTTTGACGGTGTCCAATTCAACTGTAAAAATAAGTGTAATCAGATCTTCATAAAAATGTTAAAGCTGCAGAATCAAACATTCAATCAAACAGCTTAATAAATGTTTGCATATTATTTTATTATCAGGCTGACTGACGTCCAGTGAGAGCACAGCATCTCGTGTGCCAGCAAACAGTGTATGAGCATCAGTGCTGAGCAGCAGAGTGGTGGGATTCTTCACAGTAGAGCTGTGCCCAAGACACGCTCTGGACTTCCTGTGGGAGAAAAACAACAAACAGTGATTAAGTTACAGGGTGAATGACATGATGGACATTTTTTTGTCCTGAACTATTAATTTATCAAAAATAAAAAAAAACGGACATACTTTATATTAGGTGTCTTTAACTACTATGTACTTAAACATTTACTACAATGTACTTATTATGTACATATGTATTGTTGCATTGTACTTAAATGTAATATATATATATATATATTATATACATACATATATTTTTTTAAAGGCCTTTCAAGTCAAGCCATTTTTATTTGTTTAGTGCTTTTCACAATACACATTGTTTCGATTCAGCTTTACAGAAAATGATCCCTTTAATGTCTGTATTGTCTTAAAGTCCCCATTTAACAATTGAACAAGTTAATTGAAATACTTCACTGAAGTATTTAAAGGTGCACTCAGTAATTTTTTCCTCATTAAAACAGTTTAACTCCTAATGACGTGAATTGTAATTTTGCAATATATGTAGGAAATCATGAGCACTCACATTAAAATGAAGACTCAATCATCAGTAACCTTAGAAAAGCTAATTTATTCTACACAGAGTGGGTCCCCTGATGGGGGCTGCCATGTTAGAATCACATGACCAGCCAAATACTACTCGTTTAATCTCAGTAACCGTCCTGTTATTTGACATTTTCACTCTTTGATTAAAGTAATCATGGCTGACTGTGAATACTACATTTCTACAATGGCATCGGAAACTAAAGACTATTGATTTTAAATTATGCTGCATCCAAGACACTAGTTGTCAGTCCAAGATAGCACAAAAACAAAAAAACGAAAACACCTATAATCCCCAGATGAGCAAGCCAAAGGCAACTGTCATAAGATGTTTAGTTAGTGGAGAAAAAAAACAAACTTGGAAGATCCCAGGCTCAGCTGTTTATTTAATATAAGCAGTAAGTACAAATCTTTTTATGATGGACATATGTTAAATTTGTTAAAAAAAAAAAAACATTTGTTTGATCCTTGTTTTTTAGGTTTAAAAAATTATAATTAATCTAACCGATGAGCTTGTGATGAAGAAACATTTTAAAGTCTGAAATTCTTAAAAAAAAAAAAAAAAAAGCATTATGTAGTTTGGCACAATGTTGTTTCATTATTAATTTATAAAAATAAGATGGGAGACAGTTTTGTTTTAAAAAAGATAATAATATTTGTCTGCCAAATTAGAGTCAATGTGGGATAACTAACATGCAGGAAGACATTTTGTTATCATGGCAAGAATATATTTTTACTAGGGCTGTCAATTTAACTCGTTAATTTAGTGCGATGAATTATATAAAAAAATAGCGTGTTTAAAAAATTAACACAATTAAAAGTGTAGGGTACTGAACAGGGCTGAAGGCACGCCTTAAGGAACATTCACCCTGGCCTTATTCTAATTTCCTTGGTGAATTTGCACATTTTTATCAGATCTTGTAGTTACTGTAGATAGAGCTATAATTGTTGGTGATTTCAACATTCACATAGATAATGAAAATGATACATTGGGATTAGCATTTATCGATATTCTCAACTCACTTGCAGTCAGACAAAATGTAACAGGACCAACTCATCGCCATAATCATACGCTAGATTTAATTCTGTCATATGGAATTGATGTTAATAATATAGAAATTCTGCCACAGAGCGATGACACCTCGGGTCATTTCCTCATCTCTTGCATGCTGCTATCAGCTAATGTTATTCAATCTACACCGCACTATCATTCAGGTAAAACTATTCTTTCAACCACTAAAGATAGCTTCACTAAAATCTTCCAGATCTATCTCATACACTCAGTAAACCCCAAAGCCCAGAAGAACTTGATGAAATAACAGAAAATACAAATACAGTCATCTCTAGCACTCTACACACAATTGAGAGTGTAGCCCCCCTTCACCAAGCCCTGCACCATTGTACAATGATCACACTCATGCTCTCAAAGAGCAGCTCGGAAAATGGAGCGCAAGTGGAAGAATACATTTTTAGAGGTATTTCACAGTGCATGGAAGGATAGTGTCTGTAACATACAGCATATTTACAGGTCAGCATATTTTAGTAAACTCATTGAAATACAACAATCTTAGGTGTTTATTCAGTAATGTGGCTAAATTGGTTAGGAATGAAGCCTCAACAGAACCAGATATTCTGTCGCAGCACAAGAGTAATTGAAATGATCAGAAATAAAATTGAAATAATGAAATAATTTGTCATAGCACCTCAGAAAACATAATTTTCTCATAATTTTCCTCATGTGCAAATTCAATCCTTCACAGGTCATGAAGATCTAACAACTTATCGAAACATCAAAAGCCGTAACATGTTTGTTAGATCCAATATTAACCAAGCTGGTAACCAAGAGGTATTTCCTGTAATATCAGATCCTCTTCTTAATATTATTAACTCCTCGCTATCCATAGGACATGTCCCAAGAATCTTTAAAATGGCAGTTATTTAAGAAGCTTGATCCTGGAGAACTGGCTAATTACAGACTGATTTCAAATCTCCCGTTTATGTTAAAAAATATTTGAAAAGGTTGTGTCTTCCCAACTATGCTCATTTCTACAGAGAAAAAGTATATATTAACAATTTCATTCTGGATTTAGGCCTCAACACAGTACAGAGACTGCACTTATCAGAGTTACAAATTACTTGCTCTTATCATCTGATCACAGCTGCATTTCTCTTCTAGTGCTTTTAGATCTTAGTGCTGCCTTTGACATGATAGATCACGACATTCTCTTGAATATGCTAGAAAATTAAGTTGGCATTGAGTTGCATTAGCATGGTTTAGGTTCTATTTAGCAGACTGCTACTACTTTGTCTATGTAAATGAGGAATTGTCAAACCAAACAAAAGTATAGTATGGAGTGCCACAGGGATCAGTTTTAGGGCCTCTGCTTTTCTCCTTGTATATGCTTCCCCTGGGAGATATTATCAGAAATCGTGGAATAAGTTTCCACTGTTATGCAGATGATACACAACATTATATTTCTTCAAAATCTGATGAGATTTCACAATTCTCCAAATTAGCAGAGTGTATCAATGAAATAAAATATTTGATGGCCAGAAATTTCCTTCTTCTCAATTCCAACAAAACAGAGGTACTAATTAGTGGACCAAAAACCTCTAAAAATAATCTGCTAAAATATAATTTGACTCGATGGATGTACTGTTACATCATCTTCAACAGCGAAGAACTTAGGTGTTATATCTGATACCAATCTGTCCTTTAAAAACCAAATTACCACTGTTTATAGAACAGCATTCTTCCACCTAAGAAATATTGCTAAATTATGACACATGCTCTCTGTTGCTGATGCCGAAAAATATTATTCTGTTATTTTGTATCCATGTGTTATCCTGCCCTGCCTTTTTCCCTGGCCCGCAACCTGTTTCTCTGATCTTCTGTTAAATAGCTCCACCACCCCTCTTGATCGCCTGCCTGATTTCTCCCTATTTATATTTCCTTTGTGTGCTCTGTCCTGTGCTGGATTCTTCCTTATGTTGTCCTTCCCATTTGGTCATGTCTCCTTGTTAGTCTGGTAAATTTCTGTTTCCTCGCTTTTGTTTGTTTCTGTAGTATGTTTAGGTTTTTGGTTCTAGTTCTGTTGTTTCTCCTTACATGAATTTTATGTTTAAAGCACATCTGACCTCTGCATCCTGTTTTTAGCTAATTAAAATACTTTTTAAGACTTTGGCTCCATTTGGGTTCTTTCTGACAAATCCCTGACAGTTATATGAATTCAAGGTGTAAGTATGTGTACACTATACGTATGAAAACCTGACATATCATTAAGTCATAATGACAAAGTCATTAACTTTTGATGAAAACATATTAAACAAAGATAGTTACAAAGATCATATTTCTACCTTAAATAGTTAATGTTCACAGTTTTGAAATGAAGTCACAAAACAGACTCTTTTCATCTTTTTGTTCTGAGGAAATAAGCAAGGCTATGAGGCTGAGGTTTAGTAATTCTGCACACTCATACAGAAATGTGACCCATGTTATTTTTTGTGCAGTTTAGTTGCCCTAAAGGTTTCTTAAAGTGTTAACTTTTTTCATGAATTTTTCATGGCGTCTTCACTCCAATAAAGCAAACACATTGACAAGCTTCATCATGAGAAAAAACCCAGCAAGAATATTTTTTTTCATGCTAATTGCTTGAAGTTTGTTTTCTTAGAGTAATTTCATAAATTTAATTTCCATTTTCTGTTACATTACATTATGGCACCAAATTGTAATAGAAACCTCAGTGTGGTCATCCAAGCAGAGCTTTGATGTTTGAGAGCATTTATATTCAGAGAAAAAAAACGTACACTCACCGACAACTTTATTAGATACACCTACCTGTACATCTAATTATTCATGCGATTATCTAATCAGCCAATTATGTGGCAGTAGTGTAATGTATAAAATCATGCAAATATAGGTCAGGAGCTTTAGTTAATGGGGAAAAATCTGATCTCAGTGATTTGGAAAGTGGCATGATTGTTGGTGCCAGACGGGCTGGTTTGAGTGTTTCTGTAACTGCTGATCTCCTGAGATGTTTTCACACTTCTCTGGGTGTATAGAGAATGGTGCAAAAAAAAAACAGTGTGCAGCAGCTCTGTGTACGAAAATGCATTGTTGATGAGAGAGGTCAATAGAAAATGTCCAGACTGGTTTGAGCTGACTGAAAGGCTACGGTAACTCAGATAACCGCTCTGTATAATTGTAGTGAGCAGAATAGCATCTCAGAATGCACAACACATCGAACCTTCCAGCGGATGGACTACAACTGCAGAAGACTACGCTGGGTTCCACTTCTGTCAGCCAAGAACAGAAAACTGAGGCTGCAGTGGGTCTACCATTTGTGTACCTCAGCAGAAATCCAGATTTGTCAAACCAGGCAATGTTTTTCCACTGTCCAGTTTTTGTGAGCCTGTGCCCACTGCAACCTCAGTTTCCAGTTCTAAGCTGACAGTAGTGGTACCCACAGGGATCCTCTTCTGCTGTAGCCCATCCGCCTCTATGTTCGATGTGTTGTATGTTCAGAAATGCTTTTCTGCATAGCACTATTGTAACGTGTGGTTATTTGGTTTAATGTCACCATCCTGTCAGCTTGGACCAGACTGACCATTCTCCTCTAAATGCTATCATAAACAAGGCTTTTTTTGCCCAAAGAACTGCAGCTTGCTGGATGTTTTTTTGCACCATTCTCTTTACACTCTAGAGATATTCTAGTGAAAATACTCAAAGCCCATCTGGCACCAACATTCTTGCCACGGTCTAAATTATTTTCCTCATTCTGATGGTTGAAGTGAACATTAACTGAATCTCCTGACCCATATCTTCATAATTGTATACATTACATTGCTGCCCCACTATTGTCTGATTAGAAATTCACATGAATATGTAGATGTACAGGTGTATCTAATAAAGAGGCCGGTGAGTGTATTAGACATATATCAAAGTGAGCAGCGAGTTTCAGAGCAATTCCACTTTCAAATACTTCAAATTCAATTTATTGTAGATATGTACAAATCCCAGACAGTGTATCTTATCTTAGTGTATCTATCTAACTTATCATGGCAATTCTTCTGATCTTCAAATAATTATTGCATTTTTCCATCCTAATAATGAAGACTGACTGTAGATCAGAAGTCTTTGCCAGATATATATATATACCATGTTGATGAGCAGAAACTAGGTCTAACCACAATCGCAAGATATGCATCTCGACAGTGTGGTTGGAGAAAATTGGTCAGTTGTGGGTTTTACCATCATTACACTAGTGTGCTGTAATAAGATCATCGAGCATTTGCAAACAACACTTACGTGTAACACCAAACAAAACCAGAGCACACAAATTCACAGAACAGAGATTCCAAGATCTTACAAAAGATTGTCATAAAACCACAGTGTAGAATAGAGACATTATGATCTCATTAAACCCACACGCCTGACAAAGGAAATCTTACACCCACTGGTCATTTGCTGGACAGAAACTGGTAATCGATTAGAGATTATTCTAGACCAAAACATTTTTTAGTTGATTTAAAATCAAAAATAAATTAAGTAATCATCCATGCATAAAATATGATGCAAATCTGCTTAACATGTTTCCCCAACGTGACTATGCTCTTTGTTCATTTGAAGACACTAGTTCTGGAAAAAAAACTCTGTCTGCTCTTGACTTAAAACATGTGTTTTCGCTATTGCTTGAATATATAAAACTGCCTGTATCATGTAGCACCCTGAAATACTTTTGATTGGACATGCACAGAAAATAGTAAATGAATATTTAATTAACATGGTTATTCTGAATGACAAAGAATTCAGATTAAAACTGGCATATTGTGTTAGTTAAGTTTTTAGAAACCGGAATATAGTCTTAATCAGGTTATGGCTATCAGATTAACCGTTTTACATGAATGACCAATTTGGATTCATTTAGGAATATTTGAATGCATTTACAAGCAGTGTTTTTATGTCTTTGACAAATCCAACATTAGCTCAAATCTGTACTGTTCACACTGTCTGAAATATGGTTAAACAACAAGTGTGATATCAGCAGCCATCTAGATGATCAAAGTATTAGATGAAGACATATACAAAAAAGGAATATCAGAAGACATACTATGTCCTCAACATTCAATCACTCTGAAAATGTAAATAGATGATACACTCGACTACATAAAGGCGAGTTTTTGATTAGTAAAGCATGAGTTTTTTCTTACCATGGGGAAATGACACGTGAGGACGCAGGGAGACCTGAAATTAGTCTGCCAATCCAAAGACAAAGACTATTAACATCCAGATATTGAACAATCCTGCCATACTTACAGAAGCAGTCGGGTTAGAACCTTCTCTGATCAACCTTCAAACAGTTATAGCCCCTCACTTCGTCTGATAAGATCTTGAGCACTGCAGGAAAGAAGATTGAAAACCTCAAGCCACACTGAGTTTACTCCCCTCTTCACCAGCATCCACTTTGCACTTCCTGCTAATGGCACATTTTCTGAAAGCCGCACAGAATGAGCCACATGCAATATCTTTTTTCAAAGCAAGTAGCAAGTAAAAAGCATGTTGCCTTTTAAATAACGTATAAAATCAGCAGACATCCTTTACGTAGTTATATATTATTTTTCTGTTGGATGAGAAACATTTGAACCTGTATTTGAATAGATGAAAAACATGTTCACAAACATAGATTATTTTTTTTCAGCATCTAAATTGAAACTTGGGCAGCACAGTGGCTTAGTGGGTCGCTTCACAGCAAGAAGGTCCACAGTTTGAGTCCTGAATCCCCCTGGGCTTCTGTGTGGAGTTTGCATGTTCTCCTTTGGTTTGTGTGGGTTTCCTCTGGGTGCTCTGGTTTCACTCCAAAATCCGAAGACATATAGGTCAAGTGAATTGGAAACTCTAAATTGTCCATAGGTGTAAGTGAAAGTGACCTTACATATGACAACAGCTATAGAAAATGGATAGATCAATTTTAGATTAAAATGTGAATGAATAGGGAAAGTGTATAATTTAGATGCTGTAACTTGTCACATTTTCGTTGTAAATCACATTTTAGATTTGTATCACGAACAGGTTTAGAGGAACAAGGGGAAAGGCCTTCTAAAGGCCCTTTCACACCAAACACGAATTTTGCCACAATTTCTTGGCATAATCAAGATTTGAAATGAAACAATGGATTCCTATGGAACCTTTCACACTGGAAGTGACCATTCATGTATCATGAGCCACTGCAGTAAACAAAACCAGCATTATTGGTAGCACTAAAGCACAGGCATAGTTCACCCAATTTTCTTTTAAATAATCATTAAGTCTTTTTAGAAAAATATCTCAGCCTTTTAGGTACCTACAATGCAAGTGAATGGGTATCAACATTTTGAAGCACCAAAAGAACATAAAATTCAAAGTACAAGTAATCCACCATTTCCATGTCTTCTGTAGCGATATGATAGGGTGGGTGAGAAACAGATCAATATTCAAGTCATTCTTTACTATCAATCTCCCTTTTCACTTTCACATTCTTCTTTTTTGGGGGGTGATTTGCATTCTTTGTGCATAAAAAAAAAAAATTTTGTTTGCGTTCAGCAGAAGACATACACACAGAAAGTCATACACATCTGGGATGCCATAAGGGTGAGCAAATTATGAGTGAATGAGATGAGATTTTTGGATGAACTATTCCTTTAAGAAATTTCTGACTAAATAGCACTCCTTGCATGGAGACTCAGCTAACCCCCCCCCCCCCCCAACAAGGCTTACCATGTTGTGTAAGCCTTTTTGTACAATTGTCTGTTTTAGAATATGAGTATTTTTATAAATTCTTTTCGGTATTGAATTAATTAAATTTGTAATTAAAATGTCACAATGCATCTTCAGGGAAAGGATACATGTGATGCTGCCTTTGAATTTTGCCAAAAGAAGTTAGCATTAAAACAAGGTATCATTTGTGACAGACTCCAATTTAAAAGCATGCCTTTAGAAGCATACCTATGATGCCTAAAAATGCTATCTGTGTAGGCAGCTCACTAGACTTGTGAGTGAGAGTGGTGGAGGGATGTGGTGAGATGAGGGGGGATGTGGGAAATAGTTTTTTTACTCCACATGCAGGTTGCGATGAGAAAGGCCAGATAGCAGGGGCAGGGCTAGTGGGTGTCCGTGTCCACCATGGACCGAAGCCTGGCCACCCCACTCGCAATTTCCATTTTAGTCATTTTTTTGTCTTGGGCACAATTTTGTTTTTTAAAGGTGGAACTTTGTGGTGGCGTAGTGGCTAGAGCACAGGGCTGCTAATCAGAAGGTCGCTGGTTCGAACCCCACGGCCACCCTCAGGGGGGATTGTCCCTGTAATATGGGCTCTGTAAGTCGCTTTGGATAAAAGCGTCTGCCAAATGCATAAATGTAAATAAATGGAACGGTCTCTGTACAACCGCAACACACAGGAGACAACATGGGTGTACACCAAGGTCACCGCACCTCTCTGTCCCGGGTGTCACTGTCCACTCTCCTCCATTTTGTATCCATGCGCCTCCACTTTCCATGCACCTCCAATCTTTTCAGGAGTTTAAGAAGCATTCAATAAAACTCTATAAGTTGAATGTCTGTATATATGTTTCTGCTGTAAGGAACTTCAACATTCTCTGAAGCAGCTTTGAGTTACACAAAGGTGAAAGAACGGAGCTATGACTTTTACCCTTGAGATCAGAGCCTTGACCTTTCTGATGGGACATAGAACTGTGACTGCTTCTCTGCCCCCACAATTGTGACAATTCTGCTATAACAGTGAATCATACAGTGCAGAAGTTATAAGTAATGATACAACAATTTTGCTTTAGATACAAAACCAGGCAAATATTTGGACCTACCTTTTCCTTTATAATTAAGTTATTGGTGCACTAATTTTTTTCCACTTAAAAAGTTTTATTCCTAAAGAAAATAATTGTGAATTTGAAACATGAATTCATAATCATGACGACTCACATGAGATGAAGACTCCTTTTATATAAATTACCTTATAAAAGATGCTTTATATCAGAATTGTACATTATTCCACCTTGTTATCCATGATACATGATATCCGCATGGAATGCAGATTTGGATTACCGTTTATAAAGAGAATAAAAAAGAAAAAAGGAAAGCGAGTTGTGATTGCTGCTTCTTGAGCTTTGATATCACCCATAACATACTTAAAAATTACAGAGTGCACCTTTAAATTTAAAGATGAGACTATATTAGACACGCCCCCTCTTTAAAAAACCTGGCACTCCAAAAATAACAAATTTGCTTTTTTGAGACAGACATCAAGCAGAAGCGGTTGTCAAAAACAACAGCAGAACAACAGCACCCTCAACTGACAACAGTTATGAACAACATGGCATAAAATGGCATTAAGCCTCAATAATTTGCTGCAACTACAACACTATGAGAACGCGGAAAATGCTTGACCACGGCCTGCAGACACATGTTTGTTTGCAGTTTACAGAGTCTTGTGCTGTCACAGAGAACTGTGAGTTATATTGCGACACTTATTTCATTGGAGAACTGTGAGTTATATTGCGACACTTATTTCATTGATATCTATTATGTAGTAATCAATACAATCTTTAAAATGTTGCTTCTTCAAAGTATTCACCCTTTACCTTGATATCAACTTTGCACACTCTGGCATTCTCTCAACCAACTTAACAAGGTGCCATATTGAATGCTTTTCCAACATTCTGGAAAGAATTATCATGTATTCTGGCTATTTGTTTATCTGGTTTTCCATTCACTATCTGGTCCAGAACATTCCTTTCAAAAAGAAAAGTATTTTTACTAAACAATTTGTTTTGAACGCAGAACAAAGTAGCACATCCCACTGACGCTGTTGCAGCTCTTTCTCTCCCATCGCACAGAAGTGATCTGTTCCCTCTCTGACATCTCACTTCTCTTTGCTTCAGAGATGAGTGTAAGCAATGAAGACCCCTGAAATCAGTTCTCTCTCATATGCATAATTTTAACTCTATTGTATTTGTCTATTTTATTTTTTTCGTGCATCCTTTTTGTTTGCCCTCTATGGTGCGGATTCACTAAACAGACACTTTTAATGCACACAGTAATTCAGTGCATAAAGCTGAGTCTTATTTATTAACCATCTGCAGCACTGAAATAGTATTTAAATTAAGTAACTGTCATTCCTTTCCATGCAAACATGCCTTCGTTTCCATTATATGTAAATTAGGCTAATTATAGATTGTGTTTTAATAACAAATATGGATCATTATAACATGCAAATATCTAGATAAGCAGTGTAGTCTAGCACACTTTTGGCTTCCCTTAACCTCTATATCGCGAAATAAGTTTACTCTTAAAACGTCCCCGGATATATAAGTCAGGTATATGAGGTATCATTTGAAAGCTTAGAATCTGTACTTTTCTTAGATAACCTCAATTCTGCATTTATGTTACATAAAATAACAAAACAAGGGCTATTAATACATCTGCGTCTAAAAAAGCGCCACCTAGAGGTAAAGTGGTGTAAATATTATTGTGAATATAAAAGTCATACTGTATATCTAATGAAAGCTTTCATTTTCAGCAATGTGAGTTATCAGGAATACGTGTATTTTGTTGCCCTAATACCGCAGTTCAAAACATTTTCAAAAGAATCACACTGTAAGACTACAAACGTATTTTATATGCTGCAATAAATGCAACTGAAAGCCCAAATTTTATATATAAGTTGTACAGAACAAAATATGCAGTCCAGCAGAAAAGGCATGCTAAACAAATCATCGTTAAAATATGTTATTGACTATTGGGATAAAATGTTTTATATCATAGCAGTGGGGAAAATCTCAGATTTATGATGACACTTAGACTGAGCTTCTAGTCCACTCGATATTCGATGAAACAATTGGGGTGATGCATGAACTGATAATTAGACTGAATGTTTATGGACAAGCCCATCTGTGATGGCTAAAATGTGTCAGAGTCCACTGACGTTTCATATCTGCCGTTTGTGATGGAAGGTGATAAAAGAAAAATAAATTTTTCCTAGTACTTGCTGCTATCTAGTGGAAAATAAATGAGACTTTGTAAAAAGAGCTAGATTGAACAGAACCAGAAATACATGCTTACAAAGTTAGGACAACAATTTGTTTTACATTTCAGTTCATCATAAAATTGTAAACATATACCCAGGCTAGCAAATTTATGTTCTAAAAAATGTTTTCCAAACATAATATTGTGGTTGTGGGAACATGAAAATGTCCAGTTTTCTTAACATTAGTAGAACGTTTTTTAAGGTTAATAACGTTATAAGGATGTTCCATTAACGTTTTATATCATTTTTTCCCCCCCAAACCTTTAAATAATGTTAGCCAAAGTTGTTGGAACGTTCCCTGTTAGGTGGGACAATACGTATTCAGTCTTTTTTTATTATTATTTGGGGTGTGTTCTGAATTTTGTATTTTTTTTTTGCAGTTAGTCCACAGTATGTGTGAATTGTGAGATTTTAAATTCAGAATCAGAATTCAGAAATGTCAGAATCAGCCTGCAAGTGGGGATTGTGCACACAAATTGTGTTCAGTTTTTTTGTGGGCACGTTTGCACTGTTGCCTGCATTATTCCTTAACTGAAATGTATGCTAAACCAGGGCAGACAGCGTGTGCAAATATATGTTGCTTTTTCCGAATTCCCCCTAAATGTCTAAAGGTGTTGATTTGTTTGACACCACCAGAGAGAGAAACTAGAATTCAAAGTTATTGAGTGAATATATTGGCTTGTCAGTCTTCTAGTGATTTTGTTATCTTATGTTTAAGTTCTCAATTCTAGGGAATTGTTTATTCAAATGTGATTTCCTTAAGTAATTGCATATTCAAAATGTATAGATTGAGATTAACATCTAAAAACCATGGTATTGACATCATGCATGCCCAAAAAAACTTGGCAATAGCATCAGGCTATCCATCTCATGAACAGTTAAAACAGCCCCATTGAGCAATAATTATGTGCAATACACATCTTAGTCTATTTATATTTATCCAACATATCCTACCTCTCCTGCATTACATTCACTTGCACTGTATAGTACAAGATTTGTATTTGTACATACATACATATATATATATATATATATATACACTCACCTATAGGATTATTAGGAACACCTGTTCAATTTCTCATTAATGCAATTATCTAATCAACCAATCACATGGCAGTTGCTTCAATGCATTTAGGGGTGTGGTCCTGGTCAAGACAATCTCCTGAACTCCAAACTGAATGTTAGAATGGGAAAGAAAGGTGATTTAAGCAATTTTGAGCGTGGTATGGTTGTTGGTGCCAGACGGGCTGGTCTGAGTATTTCACAATCTGCTCAGTTACTGGGATTTTCACGCACAACCATTTCTAGGGTTTACAAAGAATGGTGCGAAAAGGGAAAAACATCCAGTATGCGGCAGTCCTGTGGGCGAAAATGCCTTGTTGATGCTAGAGGTCAGAGGAGAATGGGCCGACTGATTCAAGCTGATAGAAGAGCAACTTTGACTGAAATAACCACTCGTTACAACCGAGGTATGCAGCAAAGCATTTGTGAAGCCACAACACGCACAACCTTGAGGCGGATGGGCTACAACAGCAGAAGACCCCACCGGGTACCGCTCATCTCCACTACAAATAGGAAAAAGGGGCTACAATTTGCAAGAGCTCACCAAAATTGGACAGTTGAAGACTGGAAAAATGTTGCCTGGTCTAATGAGTCTCGATTTCTGTTGAGACATTCAGATGGTAGAGTCAGAATTTGGCGTAAACAGAATGAGAACATGGATCCATCATGCCTTGTTACCACTGTGCAGGCTGGTGGTGGTGGTGTAATGGTGTGGGGGATGTTTTCTTGGCACACTTTAGGCCCCTTAGTGCCAATTGGGCATTGTTTAAATGCCACGGCCCACCTGAGCATTGTTTCTGACCATGTCCATCCCTTTATGGCCACCATGTACCCATCCTCTGATGGCTACTTCCAGCAGGATAATGCACCATGTCACAAAGTTTGAATCATTTCAAATTGGTTTCTTGAACATGACAATGAGTTCACTGTACTAAAATGGCCCCCACAGTCACCAGATCTCAACCCAATAGAGCATCTTTGGGATGTGGTGGAACGGGAGCTTCGTGCCCTGAATGTGCATCCCACAAATCTCCATCAACTGCAAGATGCTATCCTATCAATATGGGCCAACATTTCTAAAGAATGCTTTCAGCACCTTGTTGAATCAATGCCACGTAGAATTAAGGCAGTTCTGAAAGCGAAAGGGGGTCAAACACAGTATTAGTATGGTGTTCCTAATAATCCTTTAGGTGAGTGTGTATATATATATATATATATATATATATATATATATATATATATATATATATATATTGTCTATTTCTATATATACTTATATTTTGTATTGACTTTTAATTTATTTATTTATTATTATTATTATTGTTATTATGATCTGTCTTGATATTGTATTGTTTGTGCACTGGAAACTTCTGTCACCAAGACAAATTCCTTGTATGGTTAAGGATACTTGGCAATAAAGCTCATTCTGATTCTGATTCTGACTGATCCTTAAAATGTTCATCCTATAGCTCAGTTTTCTGCAACTTAATCTGAATCCTCCATTGTTGATAAAAGCGTAGTTTGTTGAAGTTTTGATCATTTATTTGACTATCATAGCGTCCAAAAATGTTCCTTCTTTTTTCTGTTAAATTGCAGTTCTCAAAGTGAACTAGTATTTTGGCGCTCAAAAAATAAAATAAAAAATAAAATAGTAATTTGGCGCTCTAGTGAGCTGTAGTACATTACACAGTTAGAGCTCCTTGAGTACCTTTAAATTGCAATAATAATATTTGGTATTTTCGTGACCCCATTGTTCATTCATAGTGAAAATTAAGCTTAATTGAACTAGTCACTCCATAATGAGAAACTCATGATCAGCACAGACGCTAGTCACTGGACGGCAAATGTCAGTCAGCAATTAACTGTTGTCTATGAGATCACAATGTTCTCTTCCTTAAGGGGGCGCAAGGTGGCCCAGAAAGCCATATCCTCCATTAAACCACATTGAAATCTCTCGACGCTTTTTGTCTTATTGCAGACACTTGTAGACTAATATATATAATAGATAAAATATGTTAATTCACAGGATTGGTGCCTGACGTGCAAATTGGAATCTGCTTCAGCAATGTAAACAAAATGATTAAGAGAACGAATAAATTGTCCGGTAATCTGATTGGTCCATCCTAACCAGCGGTTTGAAAAGTAACAGCTAACAGGTGACAACACTGTCCGCTTTAGTAGCAGTCTGGACTATATTCATAACTGGGAAATAACACACTTTTTATTTATTTATTTTACTTTAAATAATAATTTAATTGACAGTACCAGTGACAAGTAAAAAAATAAAAAATAATAATAATAATTATAATAATAATAAGAAAAAATCGGATCAATCAGAGACAACGTCTGGACCGCTAAACCCTACCCACTTTACGGCTCTGTTTCAAGGAATACAAAATGATCGTTCTACTCGCTTGTATTATTTCTATGGTTTTAGTGAGAGTCAGTCATCTGGAGAATGATCTAAAGCATCAGAAGGGGAAGAGACGTGTGGAAATAGAAGAGAAAGACGATCATGGCTTCGTTAAATCTTGGCTTTAACGGAGCACGTAAAAAAGCAGCGGCGCGTATCAGAACCGTAGAGAGGAAAAATCTGATCACTGTATGCAGGTAAACTCTGATTACACATTAATCATCATGCATACTGCAGCGCCGGCAGTGAACGCGTGTGTTTATGTCTTTGTTATTGGGTTTTTTATTTCATTTACAACTTTTTTCCCGCAATTTGCTGTTTTTGGATCAGGGAATATTAGATGATGTGCGTGCGCTGCACGCAGACGCGCTGATCTGAGACCAGTCATTAGAGAACATCACGTCATATTGATGGAGATCTAATAAAAAAAAAAGTACTGTGGCGGTACTATGGTACTGACTGATAACCATAAACATGTATTTACATTTCCTTAAAGGTACTTCAAAGAATACCATGTTAACATTATGGTACATGTAAAAAAAATAAACATAGTATTACCATGGTACATGGTTATTTACATGGATTAGGTCTAAAATGCATGCTATTACTTTGGTAGCATGTATACAAATATATATTGCCTGTGCAAAAACAAAAACATGTTATTACTATTGGGCATGAGTCATGAGAACAATTATAACAAAAAAAAAAAAAAAACATGCTGTTACAATGGTACTGTATCAATAAAGCATGGCTTTACCATGGTAGCATGTAAAAAATATATTACCATGGTACATGCCCAAAAACATGGTAGAAATATCATGGTGCATGTGCAAAACAATACTATTAACATGGTATATGTCCAAACCCATGGTATTGCTTTGGCACATGCCCAAAATGCATGACATTTCCATGGTAAATTAACAAAAGCAATGGTATTACCATGGTACATTACCAAAAAAAACCACACGGTATTATAGTGGTATATGTCCAAAAACATGCCATTAACATGATAAATGTCCAAAAAGTCATGGTATTACCATGGTACTTGTACAAACAATTGTAGTATTACCATGGTGCATGTGCTAATCAATGGTGTTAACATGGTACAAGTCTAAATAAAACATGGTATTTCAGTGGTACTTGTTAAAAAAACATGGAATTACCATTGTGAATGTCCAAAAAAGTATGATATTACCATAGTACATGTCCAAAAAAGCACGTTATTGCCATTGTCCATGCACAAGCAACCATAGAATTACCATGGTGCATGTGCAAAACAATGGTATAAACATTGTATATGTATAATAAGTCATGGTATTGCAATAGCATATACCCCAAAAAAACATGCCATTACCATGGTAAGTGTAAAAGCATGGTGTTACCTTGGTATATGTCCAAAACAATGGCATTGCTATGGAACATGCCCATAAAACACTGGATAACCATGCTAAATGTCCAAAAATCATGGTATTAACATGGTACATGTCCAAAAAAACATGGTATTACAGTGGTACATGTTAAAAAAACATGGCATTGCCTTGATACATGTCCAAAAAAACATGGTATTACAGTGGTACATGTTAAAAAAAACATGGCATTGCCTTGATACATGTCCAAAAACCATGGTATTACAATGGGACATATCCAAAAACTATGGTATTACCATAGTACATGTACAAACAATTGTAGGATTACCATAGTGCATGTGGAAAACATAAGGTTTTACGTGTCCAAACAGCATGGTATTACCATGGTAAATGTCCAACTAACATGGTATTACCATGTGCATGTGCAAAACCATGATATTAACATGGCAAATGTCTAAAAAAAATGGTATTGATATGGTGCATGCCCAAAAAAACAGAATCGCATGATAAATGTCCAACAACTTTAGTACTGTTATACATGTACACAAAAACATGGTACTATAAAGTGGTACGTGGCCAAAAAACATGGTATTACCATGGTACATGTCAAAGTCTATGCTAGTGAGATTCAGGCAGATGAGAGTCAGATAACTGGATCCTTCCTGTGTTTTTCTGTAAACATTAATAATGATTCATAAATTGAAGAATCGTCAAGTGTGCAAAATTTTCGGTTGTGTTTCTAAACCTAATAAGCTGCCAGGTCTCACACACCTGCTGCAAATCTGTGCTGTTCTGCACCTGTCTGTTTTAAAGGTGTGTGTGTGTGCGCAAACTATTTTTCTTTGTATTAGTTTATTCTGGAAAAGAAATGGTTTTGCCAGCTTCCTTCTTTAGATAATTGCTTTTTCTTTACATAAAGTAATCATTTGAGCTGCTCCTGATTAAAAACACTTATAAGTGGTGATAAAGTCCATGTTACGTATTTTAGAACATTATTGACGACAACTGTTGGTGTCTGATAGCAAGTGGTGATTGTGTAACACAAAATCTTTAAAGGGAATGATGGGTTTAAGTATGCCCTTCATTTGACTGCATCACAATGGGGTATTAAGGTGGAAGTAAACATTGATATATCTGTTGCAGGATTTTATGAGACCCCATCTTTGTCATATATTGTATTACTATGAATGTACTTCCATCTGGGATACGTTATGAGCACATCAGAATTCAAACATCGTGTAAGTAAGAGATAATGTACTGTCCGTCTGTCATCGCAACATAAAGTTTCAGAGGGTACATTATCCATTATATGGCTACTTAATGAATAAATAAAAGGACATAAAATATTGATTTGAGTTGAATTTCTTTTATTATGTGAGGGGAGAGAGACTGTGAAGTGATACCTGAAATTAGAAATAACACACAGCTATGTAGAAAATCGTTTGCCTGGGACAACAATCAATTATACAGTCAGAAAATCACAACTGACCAATCAGAATTAAGTATTCCAGAGAGCCGTGAAAGATGACCCTTTATTATATGATTCTGAATCTGATTAATCCATTTGTACATTTTAATTATTGCCACACAGCACGTTTGAAGCAGGAAAAAAAGCATCAGTCTAAATACAAATGAATGTCATATCCATGAAGGGGGGGGACAGCAGGAATCAGCCAATTTAAAGATTTTTATTGTGACGTGTATGTGATTAACATCCACTGGAAGACTGACGCTCATGGCTCAGAGAAACAAAGCCATCTTACGGTTCATGTCTGAATGCAAGAGGGAGAGAGAAGAGAGGAACAGATAAGCAGAAATCCATTTCCTCTATTGTTTATCCAGCGATATTTGATCTGGAGTTCATTCAGGGACTAAATATATCACTGCAGATTTGTTCTCGCTGTCCTTTTTTTGGTGATAGTGCTCTGAAGTTCAAAGAGAAATGAGAGGAAGTTTACTTTCTCAGAAAGTCCTCAATAAAGACATTTAATACACCTCTGTTAAAATTGGCTTGGAAGAAAATTCATCTCATATAAATTAAAGGTAAAGTGAGTAATTTTGCCACTAACGTTATTAAGTGGAACAAACAAACCTTATTAAAATCTGTCACAATTTAAAGGTGACGGAAAATGGACAAACTAATACTAAAATTAAATACAAAGGACATTTATTGATTTATTTAGTGATTTAATGATTATTTCATAGTTAGCTTTTATTTCATTATGTATTTAATGATTTATTTATATTTTAATTTTGAGCAGCCTAATTACTAAGGGCTGTGCGTCTTATAACGGTTTTGAGAAGAATACTTATGATCCATTTTTACAGTCTGTTTAAAGAGAACGTTTTTCTCCTTGTGTTTCCTCATTCCTCACTGAGTTTTAGAAAGGAAAGGTCATCAGTGAAATAATAACTGAAATGACATTTGCATGTAGACTGCTGGGTTTGTAGATGTCACGAGGAGACTCATAAAAGCACAGAAGCTGCGGATAATGAAAAAGTCATTTATGCCATAGTTACATCTGATGAGACAGACTGTAATAAACCGCTCTAATGGTGCTCCACAAAACGTTAGATATCTCCATTTGAAAAACTCTTAAAGGCTCTTCTAAAGCTTTATTTGAATATTTTACTGGAGACTCGACACTCTGAATTCAATGTCCGTGTGTGTCTCTCGGCTGAGCTTTTATTTTTACTGCGACAGTGCGTCCAAGGTGACAAATAAGTAATCATTAAACAGGAGGTTCTGGTCCTGGATGCTGATCGGTCAATACAGCGTTTTAACCGTGCTAAAATACACAAACGTTTATGACACGAAACACTTGTTCACCTAGCTACTGTGTATATCACTGTGCATAACCCATAGAGGCCAACTATTAACTATAGTTTACATTTAAGAGATGATATATTCTAACAGAACAATGGTAGCCAATTACTTTGCTAAATAATGTTTTAATGAAAAATTGTGTCCTGTATAATTGTATTTTTTTATGTAGTTGTGTAAAATGTATTGCATAATGTTAATTACTACAAAAAAATATTAGCTATATTAAAAAAAAAGTGCACTCAGTTATTTTTTGAAGTATTTCGAAGTGGCTTACATTTGCTTACACTGACACCTAGTGGTCTGGATACTCCATCATTCAATCACAGTTTTCAGTGAACTATGCCATTGTAGAAATTCACTAGTAAACCAGGATCAATTTAATCCATTAATGAAAGTGTCCCCCCATATAGAATAAAATAGCTTTTATAAGGTTACTGATATGACTGAATTCTTCATCTAACATGAGTGGTCATTATTTTATACATATGTTTCAAAATTACTATTAATATCTTTATAAGTAAACATTTTATATGAGGAAAACAAACTGTGAGTGAAATAGTGAGGAAATTACAATCGACGTAAATGGGGCCAGTCTTTAAATATTAAACTAAACAATGTTTCAAAAGTATATCCACAAGATGTACATCACAAGTTTGTAATATTGGGTATAACTTTACACGGTTAAGGTTAGTTAGCAATTATATAACACAAAGTAACAATAACACATACATTTTTGTAATGTTTTGTGGCTATTGTTTTGAAACAATGTGTATTTTAATGTTTATGGACACGCCCCATTCGCTTCCATTGTAAGTGACTTACTGTAACCAGTTTTTGATCACATAATCCTGAGTCAAAATGATTGTTTTGTTTTAATCAACATTAAGCCACAAATACTGTAAATTTTGAACCTGGAATATACTGTTAAGCATTTTTACATATTTCAGCCCTTGATAACCTGCTCTTTGTAATTCTTCAGTTTTCACAGAAAAATAGATCTCATTTCAAAACATACATTGACCTTAAGTGAATATGTTACCGGACATTATTCATGTCTCAATATCCTCTTTTGGAACACAAATCCTCAGTTTGTCAGTGTTTTTTGAATGCGCTGTTAGACATGTTTGTATGGCTTTAAACTGGATTGTGTAGATAATCAATCAGTCATGATAACAGTTGTGTGTTTGTGTGTTTTCCCAGGTTTTCAGTGAAGACTCTCATTGATCGCTCGTGTTTTGAGACGATAGACGATGCGTCTTCTGAGTTCATCAACTTTGTCTCCATTCTGGAACATATTCTGAGCCATAGACTCAAAGGTGAGAGAGAAAACGTGCACACATTTATTTGTAAGGACTTTCCATTGACTTCTATTGTTTTTATACTGAGCTAATGATATTTTCTCTCCTAATTCTGCTCATTAAAATCTAAAAAAATTACATTTACGTTTAGTCATTTACCAAACACTTTTATCCAGAGTGACTTACAAATGAGAAACTTAGCAAGCAATTTATCACACAGAAATCAACAATATCTTTGCACTGCCAAATTCTCAAATAACATATTTGTAACTTCTGCTGGAATATTCAGGTCACTGGCTAAAATAACATATCAGGCCAAGCTGATGCATTTTTCAACGATATTCATTAAGTATATCAATATTAATGTATTTGCTCTGAAATGGATTTAAAAGGAGGGTGACATTTTTAATTCAGAGAAAGCATAATTTCAACCAAACAGACATTTTTGCCAGGTAGATTCGAAATGATTAATGTAACTAAAACCTATGAATAATATTCTTTAAAATAATCATGGCATGTTTCCACACTGTTTTCCACTAAAATAATTTTCATTTATATGCTCCAAAAGACAATACATAATAATAAACAGCAATATTTACCTACATACTGTATATTAAATTAAAACTTTATAATATTTGAAAAATTGCTACATTGAGACTTGGCAAATGAAACATTGAATCAAGAGTTTTGAATTGATCCACTGAAATAAACCATTTAAACTGGAGACGTAATTAAAATAGCCGTCTTAACACTGTCTAAACTTGTGTGTCACAAGACAAGGAAATATTGCAAAACTAGTCTAACAACAAGGTCTGTAGGAAACTTTATGGCCATTTTAAAAACTGTGATAAATCTATGACAAATTAACGATTTTGCTTAATTTTCATCATGAATATATTGTGCATATTCAATACTTTGCCCAAACCTGCTCAGTTGAGTCCACTCAAACTGAGTACACAGTTTTGGCTTGGTATGCACCGATGTATCGGCTGCCGATATTTATCAGCTAATTATTGACCAAATTAAAACCATCATCATTTTGGTTTAAGCATGAAAATGCATATATGAAAAAACAATGGTTTATTAGTAATTAAATAGTAACACACACTGTAAAAACTCAGTTGCACACTCCAGAAATAATAATAGCCTCAATAGACTTTGACTTTTGTGACATCGGTGCGATACCCATTAATGCTGCAGGCATTGTGCGATTACTAAATCCTCGTGTAATTTCAGTGTGAAAATAATGAACCCTGTTCTTGATTTGTCCTGATTTATTGCATTATCTCTTTAATATATGACAAATAAAACACCAAAATATATTTGATTTTATTGTGGCATTTTGTACATCCATTTTTGATAGATATAAGTGCCGGGTCTCTAAAGCCCGAACGAGTGTTTGGGGAAAATGATCATGCATTAAAGGGTTAAACTGCAAAAACAAAAGTGCAAAAAAGTTTTAGAAGTACAAAATAACCTTTTTATTTATTCATTTATTTTCAAATAAATGACAATTTATTTACTTATTTTTTGTATCTTTTTTATTGTGTCTCTCTTTAAACATGTTGCCTACCATGTATTCAACAGATCCAATCCGTGTTCAATGGAAATGATTTATTGTTAGAACAGTAAAAAAGCTTTTGCACCTCTTTGTAAAATTTTCAAGTAATTTCTGAAGAAAAATCTGATGACAAAATCTGATAAATTGGTATAGGTATTGACCTATAGTTTGTTTGTTTTTAAATCTGTATTGGCCTATAGATTTTTGTTAAAATCAGAATCAATAACGTACAAAAATGTTCATATCAGTTCATCCCTAGTTTTACCTGATGTGTAAACTGCTTGTATTTTGTGTTGTATGTTTGTGTGTTTTCTCTCTGTAGGTCAGGTCAGTTGGTTTGGCTACGAGAGCCCTCGCAGTTTCTGGGATTACATACGTGTGGCGTGTAGTAAAGTCCCGCACAGCTGCATCCACAGTATTGAGAACATGGAGAACGTCCGCAGCTCTAAAGCAAAGGTCAGGACTCTCTCTCTCTCTCTCTCTCACACACACACACACACACACACACACAGCTTCAGATTTGGTGAGGTATTTAAATTAAACAGGATTTACTGTAGTTACAACATCTGACTGTGAGTTTGAGTTTATTGTAAACAAAATCAGTGACTGACATTAAAATCTATGAATAAACACACACTCACTCAGTACCCTACTGATAAGACCAGCTTGCAGTTCCCATGCTGGTCTAGGCTGGTTTACAACTTGTTTTAATATGGGTCTCAAATGCATCTCCAGTAACCACTTGTGTTTAGATTTTCAGAGGAGGGTCTCTCATTTCATGACTACATATATCACTTACTAGGTTACACACCCTTGTTTTGGCAGGTAATTTGGCAGTCCATCCCTGTTGTCCGTGATGTTTACAGTACACACTAAATGTGATGTGGTCACATGAGTAACAAAGTACCTTTGAATTTAGTTGGAGTGATTGAAACACAAAGTGTTTTGGACCTCATTAGACCTATATTGATTGGAGCTATATATATATATATTGGAGTTGATCGCCCAAAAATTAACATTCTGACATTGTTTACTCCTCGTGTTGTTAAAAACCTGCATATTTCTTTCTTCCGTGTTACACAAAAGAAGATATCTGTTAGTTAGTCACCATTCACTTTCATTGTAAATTTATTTCCAAACAATAATAGTAAATGGTGACTGAGGGTGTCATTCTTTATAACATCTCATTTTGTGTTCCACAGAAGAAAGAATGTCAGATGGTTTTGTAACAACACAAGGGTAAGTGAATGAAGACAGAATTAAAATTTTTGGTTGATCTGTCCTTTTAATACAGGGTGCAAACCTGCTCTATTTCCTCCGTCTGCTGAATAATGTCAGAATTGTTTTTTTCCCTCCCCTTTTTCCCCAATTCGGCATGCCCAATTCCCAAAGTCGCCTCAATCCGGGTGGTGGAGGACAAATCTCAGTTGCCTCCGCGTCTGAGATCCGTCAATCCGTGCATCTTGTCACGTGGCTTGTTGAGCGCGTTACCGCGGAGACATAGCACATGTAGAGACTTCACGCTATTCTCTGCAGTATCCACGCACAACTCACCACACGCCCCACCGAGAGCAAGAACCACACATTATAGCGATCACGAGGAGGTTACCCATGTGACTCAACCCTCCCTAGCAACCGGGCCAATTTGGTTGCTTAGGAGACCTGGCTGGAGTCACTCAGCACACCCTGGATTCGAACTCACAACTCCAGAGGTGGTAGTCCACATCTTTTACTCGCCAGGCCCCCTGAATAACGTGTTTTAAAGGCTTTTTATGGTTGACAGGTAATAGCACTACCACTCTTATCTCTCTCTCAGGGTCGTGCCTGGATAAGAGTAGCGTTAATGGAGAAGCGTTTGTCTGAATACATCTCTGCAGCTCTAAGAGACTTCAAAACTACCAGGTATCTGTATATATAGTATGACACACACACACTCTTACTCTTATATTTGATTGCTGGAAAATTGTGGCTGTAAACTTTTATATGGCTCTCTGTGGTCCAACTTTCCAAAACACTGATTGTTTAAATGTGGTGAGTTGAGGAAAACAGTGCCATATGGCACTAAACCGATTAATTTAGCAAAATATTAATACCAGACAAAAATACATTGTGTCAGCACTAAGTATAGCCCAAAGGTTTGAAGTGTGTAATTTTTCAGATGCTAAAATACTTCCTTTTTTTTGGTGTTACAATACTTCCTCCTATTTTAAAATACTTCCTTCGCGTTAACGTGCGGAGACAACTATAAGAAAACCTTTGGTTGGTTGACTTTCTGAAGAGTTTTTACTGAACACTGTGGCTCTGTGACACTTTCAAAACATTGCTCTGTTTGTTTTAGCCGTGATGTCAATTTGTAGGGGAACCCTGAAGTCTTATTCTCTATTTGTTCCCTCTGGATTTTCCTGTTTTTTTATAATGGTGTTTTTAAACTTATGTGTAAAATAAGGTCTGTAGTAAACATTATTTGATGATATGTGGATGCTTTGTTCTACGACATAAATTACACAATTACATACCTCAAACTGTGTGTGTTTTTTTTCTTTTAAAGTGTGTAATTTATTATGGCTTCAAAATTTTATGTTTGAGGTATGAACGTGTAATTTAGGTTGTAGCACAAACAAAAGTCATGTTTACCACATACCTTATTTTACATGAGTTTAAAAACTCAATTATATACTATAACCTGAAAAGCTCTTTTAAAACAAAGCTAAAACTAGTTCATTTCTAGTGATATATTAAAGGTGCACTCAGTAACTTTTGTCTTTGTGTCATCTTGGACTTACACTGACACCTAGCGGCTTGGATGCAGCATGATTTAAAATCAATAGTTTTCAGTTTCACAGTTAGACATGATTACTTTAATCAATAAGTGAAGGTGTCAAGTAACTGGACGGTTACTGAGATTAAGCAAGCAGTATTTGGCTGGTCGTGTCATTCTAACTAGGGGTGTAAATCGGAAGTTTCATCACAATACGATCTTGAATCGATTCTCTTGGCCTGAGATCCGATATTTGGTTCAGGGGCCTGCGATAGATTTTCCAGTATTATGTGCCTATTTTACACAATCATGTTTTATTCAGTTCACTGTATACACATTGGGACATTCACAACAAAATAAGGTACTTCAGATGTTCAAAAAAATTATACAGAAAAATATAAAAAAAATAAAGTCACAATAATTTTTCAGTTTAGTCCAATTCATAATACTTACATACAGGGCAATTTCTAGGCATAGAAACTACAACATCCAGTTGTAATGAAAAATTCTGTACTGTTAACTGGTATAAATATTAGTAAGGGTGTTGATGTGTAAAGTCTAATAACTGATGCTGGAGCCGAGCAGGTGTTCAGAATGTCGGCACTGTCAAGATGTTTCACGTGGTTGAACTTCTCCATGGTGCTTTTAAATAGCAAATTCTCATATAAAATTCAAATGGGTCGCATGCATAACGATATCGCTTGAAGCAAGAATGAATCACACATGTGAGCCGCTCTTTGTTTGTCACGAGAGCTCGCATTTTAAGTAGTGCCAGGTTGATGCGCTCGCACGGATCCTATCAATAGAGCTCGCATTTCGCGGGAAGCTCGGTTGACGCGTGCGCATTAAGCAACCTTATTACGTTAATTTGACTTTATGAGCGCTAAATATGCTTTTAACACGGATAAGGAACAGACAGCAGATCTGTTTTTTTTTCCCGTTAGTTCTTTCTTTTTTGTCTTATAATTGTACACGAATGAGTTTACTTGTTTAATATATACATTGTTGGAAGTGTTCTAGATCTCCAAAAGATGTGTGTTTGCACTATTGTACTCTTTTTCTTGAATAATAATAATAATAATAATAATAATAATAAAAAATGCTTTTAACACGGATGTGCGCGGGGTCTGTGAAGCCTCATAAAGTCAAATTAATGTTATAAGGTTGCTTATTCGTGCCTTTTTTGCGTACGGACGTGGCTGACAAGAGTATTAAATAATAATAAAGGTACATCTTTAAAAAAAATGGCTATATCGATATTTACGCGTTTGGTTTAACATTTGGATCGATGTATCTTTACTTCCCTAATTCTAACATGCAGCCCCCATGTGCGGACCCTCTCCAAGTAGAATAAAACATCTTTTATATAGTTTCTGATATGACTGGAGACTTCATTTTAATGTGAGTGGTCATGATTTCCTTCATACAGTGCATCCGGAAAGTATTCACAGCGCTTCACTTTTTCCACATTTTGTTATGTTACAGCCTTATTCCAAAATTGATTAAATTCATTACATTCCTCAAAATTCTACAAACAATACCCATAATGACAACATGAAACAACGTGAAAGAAGTTTGTTTGAAATCTTTGCAAATATATATATATATATATATATATATATATATATATATATATATATATATATATATATATATAAAGAAATCACATGTACAAAAGTATTCACAGCCTTTGCTCAATACTTTGTTGAAGCACCTTTGGCACCAATTACAGCCTCAAGTCTTTTTGTGTATGATGCTACAAGATTGGCACACCTATTTTTGGGCAGTTTCTCCCATTCTATTTTGCAGGACCTCTCAAGCTCCATCATGTTTGATGGGGAGCGTCGGTGCACAGCCATTTTCAGATCTCATTCTCAGAGGTGTTCAATCAGGTTCAAGTCTGGGCTCTGGCTGGGCCACTCAAGGAGATTCACAGAGTTGTCCCGTAGTTACTCCTTTGTTATCTTGGCTGTGTGCTTGGGGTCGTTTTCCGGTTGGAAGATGAACCTTCACCCCAGTCTGAGGTCCAGAGCGCTCTGGAGCAGGTTTTCATCAAGGATGTCTCTGTAAAATTGCTGCATTCATCTTTCCCTCGATCCTGACTAGTCTCCCAGTTCCTGCTGCTGAAAAACACCCCCACAGCATGATGATGCTGCTGCCAACATGCTTCACTGTAGGGATGGTATTGGCCAGGTGATGAGTGGTGCCTGGTTTCCTCCAGACATGACACTTGCCATTCAGGCCAAAGAGTTCAATCTCCGTTTCAACATACCAGAGATTTTTGTTTCTCATGGTCTTGTCGTGGAATATTCATGATGATTCTCACTAAGTTGTAAGAAAACTCTCGGAGTCCCAAGTTCCAGATGCCAAAGTTATAGTTTATTGAACACCAACAAACCACATGAGACCGGTCAGCTGTCCGTTCTGACTTCATTATCCTAAGTTTCCAGTTATATACCTTTTTGTTATCTTTCTACTCATTATCTCTAGCCAATGTGGTCAGTGCCCTTGTCCCTCACCTCGCCACCAATATGTTTTATGTTCTTTGCTAATTAAATATTGGTGGAAAATCCCTCGCTCATCTATTTTTTAAAAAACATGTATCTTTCACATTCAGCTAATTACCTCTCATATTTTGGACATATTCCATAGTTCATAGAAGGGGCACTTCAATTTAGAAACATCTGTGTACGAGAAAAACAGCCATGTCCTCATCACATATCCTTAACCCTTGATCTACAGGTCAGTGTGCCCTCTTGATGAGGGGGCTTCTTTTGCTCACACACACAATTTTATTAGATCAATGAAAAGGAGTACAAGCTCTAAAGATATTCATTATACTTTCAGTTTGTTAGGGCAGACACCATGACCGATTGAGAGATATCTCTCTTGCCAAAAGTATCTTTTTAATTAATTTGACCACCTGTTGTTTTTACTCCTTATACATAACCTCCCTTGTTACAACTGGGTACTTTCTGTGGTTTTTGCAGCAACAACACTTTTAGTAACCTCAAATGCTCTTTCCTGGGTCACACAAGGCCAGGAAACTCACATAAGTACTTTGATATAAAAGCATACTATAATATTTAAAAATATACTATAGTCTGAGAGTCCTTCAGGTGACTTTTGGCAAACTCCAGGCGGGCTGTCATGTGCCTTTTACTGAGGAGTGGCTTCCGTCTGGCCACTCTACCATACAGGCCTGATTGGTGGAGTGCTGCAGAGATGGTTGTTCTTCTGGAAGGTTCTCCTCTCTCCACAGAGAAATGCTGGAGCTCTGTCAGAGTGATCATAAGGGTTCATGGTCACCTCCCAGACTAAGGCCCTTCTCCCCCGATCGCTCAGTTTGGCCGGGCGGCCAGCTCTAGGAAGAGTCCCGGTGGTTCCAAACTTCTTCCATTTACGGATGATGAAGGCCACTGTGCTCATCGGGACCTTCAATGCTGCAGAAATGTTTCTGTATCCTTCCCCAGATCTGTGCCTCAATACAATCCTGTCTCGGAGGTCTGCAGACAATTCCTTGGACTTCATGGCTTTGTTTGTGCTCTGACATGCACTGTTAACTGTGGGACCTTATATAGACAGGTGTGTGCCTTTCCAAATCATGAACAATCAACTGAATTTACCACAGGTGGACTCCAATCAAGTTGTAGAAACATCTCAAGGATGATCAGTGGAAACAGGATGCACCTGAACTCAATTTTGAGTGTCATTGCAAAGGCTGTGAATACTTGCATACATGTGATTTTTCATTTTTTATTTTTAATACATTTTCAAAGATTTCAAACAAACTTCTTTCACATTGTCATTATGGGGTATTGTTTCTTGAATTTTGAGGAAAAAAGTTAATTTAATCAATTTTGGAATAAGACTGTAACATAACAATATGTGGAAAAAATGAAGCGCTGTGAATACTTTCCAGATGCAGTGTATATTGCAAAATTACAATTAATGTCTTTAGGAGTTAATCTTTTTTAACGAGGAAAAAATTACTGAGGGCACATTTACTTGATAATACGACATTCCGAAATTATGATTCCATCTTGTGTTGTGTTTGTTTAACAGGAGGTTTTATGAGGAGGGGGCGGTAGCTCTGGGGGATGAGGCGGGGCTTCTGGCTGATACTCTGATTGGCCTAAATGCCATTGACTTCAGGTACATGTTTCTGTCTGTGGGGTGCTAGTGACATTCAGCTGTGCACCAACAGAACAGGATGTTGATCACTCATTATATGGGTGGCATTCCATAAACACCCACTGACATGAGCTGCCCACACTCCTGTATGCACACTCACATTTATGTAGGATCATCTCATCCCATAATACTCTCAAATATTGAAATTCTCAGCATAAATGCATGTATTGAGTTAGGCTGAAATTCTCGTCTGTGATTGACAGTTTCTGTCTGAAGGGGGAGGGGCTTGATGAGAGCTGTCCTGTCGTCATTGACTACACACCATACCTTAAATTCACACAAACGTAAGTTTTAAAAATGGATAGCACATACACACTTTAAAATAGATATGTTTCTTAAGGGTTTAAATTTACTTTGAATTATATATAAATAATAATAATAATAGTAAAATAGATATGCTGTTCAAAATTGAGACAAAAAGTATTCTTTCTGCACTTTCTGTTTGTCAAACTTAGTTAAACATGGCAGTAGGTAATGTGAAGAACTACACCTATAGTTACTCTGCTTGGACATCTGTACGAACTTGAGGGGAACTGACTTCATTCATACATCCACTTAAAATCACCTTGAGTGTTCAAAAGTGTCTATATACTTTTCAGGGCTACAGTATGAACATACTGCCAGAGTTCACTTGCTTCTGGCTTTGTTAATACATCTGACTGAATATTATATCATAGTAAATAATAAAGTAAGACTATAGGATGTGTGTTTGTTTGTGTGCGGTAGGTCTGGCAGCATCAGCAGTGATGAGGAGGAAATGAGAACACTGGGCAGCAGTGGCAGTGAAGCAGGCACTCCTGAATCTCACATGGCCGCCAGTCTGATGGCTGATCAGAGCAACTGGTACAGCAAGAGCAAACGACTAGAGCAGAAATACAGAGTGGTGCTGGAACAAAAGGTGAGAGTGTGGGAATGTTTGGAATGGCATACTACTATGCAACTCTTACTGTTTCTCCAGTTGGCAGTATGTAGTATGCATAGCCTACAGTGTGCTGTATGCTAATTTTCTGTATGCATGGTATACCAAGATGACCTACAACAGAACAACCTGCACAAAATATGTTATCAACCACAATTTTAACATCTTTTTTTATTCATTATTTGATCAGAATCCATATTTATACATAACATTGGATTAAAATGCAAAATAACCATGTTGATTCAATGAATTAAAGGGACAGAAAATTCTGTCATTATGTACTCACCCTCATGTCATTTCAAACTGATATGACTTTCTTCTGTGTAAAAAAAAAAATGATGTTAGGTACAATGTTAGGAACTGCTAGCCTCAGTCATAACCACTTTTATTGAATGGGGGGGAAAAAACAGCATCAACAATCTTTAAAGGGATAGTTTGCCCAAAAATGATAATTCTCTCATCATTTACCCACCCTCATGCTGTCAAACTCGTATGTCTTTCTTCTGCAGAACACAAACTAAGCTATTTTAAGGAGGTATGAGGTGGTTTTGACCATACAATGTAAGTCAATTGGGTCCAAAACTTTCAAGCTCCGAAAAGGACATAAAGGCAGCATAAAATGAATCCATCCAAGACTCGAGTGGTTTAATCCATGTCTTCTGAAGAGATTTCATTGAGTAACACTTTAAATGTTGAGAGAGAGAATAAGCATTATGGGCAGTGTTAATTTTTACTCAGTTATTTTTTTATTATTTAATCAGAGTTTTAGTCTTTTAACAAAAATGTCCTTTAAATTAGTCAATATTTCGTCATGTCATATTCATTTATTTTACTCAGTTTTACTCGGACTAAAATGGCATATCATTTGTCTACCAAAATAATATATTTTAGTTGATGATACTGTGCAAAAGGACATAAACTTGTCAAACTATAATAGACCATACTTAAATCAACTATTCAAACATTAAGAAAATTATTACGCATTTTTTCTAAATTTAAATATGTATCAAACATGTAAAAGATACTGTAAAGACAATACTGTACAACTGTCCTTGTGAAAACCTGAGCTCCTGAAATAAGAGCATATAATGAAGTATTAGCTTCTCTTTAGAAGTTAGCCTACTGTATTTTGAATTATTCATGCTTTAGAGACTGTTATTAATTTTCCATATTTAGCCAGTTTAGGATACTGCATTGCGTATGGAGTGTTTTTACGGAAACGGCGTATTCACAATGCAAATTATGTTACACGTATCATGACTAGCGCATAATTTAGTTCAAGTTCTTTGTAAGTTGTAATTTTACATATATGTTGTGGATAAAGTGATTAATCTCATGTATAAATAGGATGTTGCTATTCATTTTGCTGGTGTTGAGTGAGTTCAACTCACAAAGCTCAAGCTGGGAAATCCCCAACATTACTGGGTTACAGTATTATTGGATTAGATATCCATATCTAATATCTTTCTCTATAAACGGATGTTTCTCTAGATGTTTCTTCTTTTGTTTATATCTGTTTATATCTTGCAATATTATTTTTTTCTCATCATGTTTTTGTCTACACTATGCTTTAATAAAATATTTTTATTAATGATGCGTCTTTTTCATCTCATATTCCTTATTGTTGATAAAATCAGAAAACCCTTCCACAATTAACATTTGAGATTAACACTGATTATGCGGTGAACTATGCCTTTAATATGTTTTCTCTTGAGTTTCACTGAAGAAAGTAAGATGAGTTTGGAAAAACATGAAGGTGAGTAAATGATGACAGAAATTAAATTCTCAGTGAACTAACCCTTTTAAACATGCATGTAATGGAGGACATGTAACAACAATGTAGCATTCTACATTTTGAAATATTTATCATTTCATACTGCATACTGTTTCACATACTATTATACTAAAAAATAGTAGGCAGTATATTACTTTATAGTACTGCATGTAGCAAGCAGTACGCTAGTTTTCCATTCTGAACATCGTTTCAAAGCTTAACTGTGTGTGGATGTTTCTAGATCAGTGTTTCTCTAATCTTGCCCCCAGCACTGCACATTTTAGGTCTTTCTCTAACCTGACACTCTGAAAATCAGGTCATGAAACCTCTACTTATGAGCTCATTATTTCAGGTGTCTTAGATAAAAGAGACAGCCTTTGGGCCCCCAGGAGCAGAGAAAAGAAACACTGAAATTGATTTTATTTATTGTCACAATTGTTTATGTTTAGGGTTATCTGGAGGAGTTGGTGCGTTTGAGGGAAGCTCAGCTCTCTGAATCGGTCTCTCAGAATAAATCTTTCCAGCAGCGACTCTCAGACATTGAAATCAGACACAAACTGGAAAAAGAGCAGCTGGAGTTCATCATACTGGAGCTACAGGATCAACTGTAAGGCCCTGTTTATACCTGGTATTAACATGTGTCTCAAATGTATCTTCTATGATCAGTGATTGGATTTATAAAAGAGGGTCTCTGGTTTTGTGACTACGTATATAAATAACTATGTACAGTGACAAGAAAAAGTATATGGACCCTTTGGAATTAGCTGTTTTCCTGCATTAATTGGTCATCAAATTTTATCTCATCTTTATCAAAGTCACAAGTATAGACAAAAATCAATGTGCTTAAGCTAACAACACATAATTATAATCTTTCATGACTTTACTGAACACATCCAATTAAACATTCACAGTGCTGTGGAAAATGTAAATTAACCATTGGATTTAAACACTGGTTGATCCTCCTTTGGCAGCAAAACATCAACCAAGTGTTTCCGGTAGCTGCGGATTAGACCTGCACAATGTTCAGAAGGAATTTTGGACCATTCTTCCTTACAGAACTGCTTCAGCTCAGCTATATTCTAAGGATGTCTGGTGTGAACAGTTCTCTTAAGGTCATTTCACTGCATCTCTATGTGTTAAGGTCTGGGCTCTGACTGGACCACTCTAAAAGGTGGATTTTCTTTTTTGAAGCCATTCTGTAGTGGATTTACATTGATGTTTAGGTTCATTGTCCTGCTGCATCACCCATCTTCTACTGAGCTTCAGCTGGCGCATAGCTACCCTACAGTAAGCGATTTTGTCACACTAAAATCATGTTAACATGCATATTGTTTATGTCTTGTGACTATACTTTTGAAACAGTGAGTATTTTATAATATATGTATTGTATAAGAAATGTGGGACGAGTTGAAATGAATTTTTGTGTTGATCAATATTATGCCACACATTTTTCAATTGATCTTAATTTGTTTTGAACCCAGAATATTCCTTTAATATTTCCTCTATCTTTCCAATCCTCTCCCCATTTTAAATTCTGCAATGGACACTTTTCCTAGTTTGGAATGCGGAAGTGAACTTTAGTGGGATAAACTTCTATAGCGGTGAATGGGAAATCATAACAAATATTATTTCGAGTTACAGTTTGCTTCGGTAGTAAACGAAAAACTACACAAGTTTCCAAGATTTTCCAAAAGAAAAAAAAAAATAGAGAGAGATTGTAGGATATCTAGGATATCTTGATAAAGTTGGGATCGTAGGATATCTTGATTAAGTTGGGAATTCATTTTTCCCTCAATGATGGCAAGTGGTCCAGGTCCTGAAGTAGCAAAACAGCCCTAAATCATGATGCACTCTCCACTACTCCACAGTTGGGATGATGTTTTTATGTTGGTATGTTATGCCCTTTTTATGCCATACATAGTGCTGTATGTTTTTTCCAAACAATTCAAACTTGGTTTCATTAGTCCACAAAACTTTTTCCCAGTAGTGTTGTGGAGTGTTCAGGCGCACAGCAATGTGTTTTGTTGGACAGCAGCGGCTTACGTCATGCCTGTTTAATGTTTTCCGTATAGTAGACAAATGTACAAAGATGTCAACCAATTCCAGTGATTTCATCAAGTCTTTAGCTGTCACTCTATGGTTCTTTTTTTACCCCAATGAGCATTCTGCGGTGTGCCCTTTGAGTCATCTTGGCTGGACGGCCACTTCAAGGGATAGTAGCCACAGTACTAAATCATCTCCATTTATAAACAATTTGTCTAACTATGGACAGATGAATTTCTAAGCTTTGCAAAACAACTTTGTAACCCTTTCCAAATTTATGCAAAGCAGCAATTCTTGATTGTAGGTCTTTTTTGCGAGGCATAGTCCACATCAGCAGATGATTCTTGTGAATAGAAAACTCAAAATTTTTGAGTGCTTTTTATAAGTCAAAGTAGCTCTAACCCACACCTCCAATCTCGTTTCATTAATTGGAAGCCAGGTTTTCCAACTCTTGACTCTCTTTTGTTGACTTCATTAGACTAGGGGTTCACTAACTTTTTCCACAGCACTGTGAATGTTTAATGGCATATGTTCAATAAAGACATGAAATATTATTATTGTTTGTGTGTTGTTAGCTTAAGCACATAATTGTTTGTCTATACTTGTGACTTTGATAAAAATGAGATCACATTATATGACTAAGTAATGCAGAAAAGCAGCTAACTCCATAGGGTTCACATACTTTTTCTTTCCACTGTAATGTAAAAGTCTGCACATTCAGAATATGCTTTGAAATTGTATCTTAGTTGCATCCTCATTGCAAATGTGATATTTTGAGTCTGTGTTTCTGAGCCATATGCTTTTGGAAATGTTTTGGCCTACTGAGAACGATCTGTGCAGTATGATTTTTTTCTCTCAGTGACCATGCAGATATTATTGTGTTTATGTGTACTTGTAGAGTAGAAGAAACATTTAGCCTCATCTTTGAGTGTTCTTATGCTGCAGATTCCTTACAGATGTTGTCTGAATGTTTCAGTCCTGTGATTGGTTGACTCTTCTTAATTTGTCATATGTCTGGAGTTCAACTGAGCACTGAAGAGACATCTTGTAGAGACGTCAGCAGCTAGACAAGAGCAAGGTTGCTATGGAAACAGACGCAAATGAGTTAATGGATTGTGGACCCTTTTCACAGACCGTGATGACTAGTTTCCATCTTATTTAGCATCAAAAATCTTATATTATAGTGTTTATTTTTTAAAGTTGAATATAAGTTCATAGCATTATTCTTTAAGTTTATATTAACCTGGCATTAATTTAGGGAAGAAAAATAAATAGTCATTGCTGCGATGGGGTTTCAAATACAGCTCGAGAGGGAGTGACAGTAAATTCAGCATCTTTCTCTCTTTTGATTGCCGCAATCCGCCTCTCTCTATTTTTTTGTCTCTTTTGGAAAATCCTGGAAACGTGAAAGTGTAGTTTTTCTTTTACTACTGAAGCAAATTGCAAATTATGATTTCCCATTCACCGCTATAGAAGTTTATCCCACTAAAGTTCACTTCCGCATTCCAAACCAGGAAAAGGGTCCATTAAATGGGGAGAGGATTGGAAAGATAGAGGCAGTATTAAAGGAATATTCTACGTTCAATACAAGTTAAGCTCAATTTAAAAATTTGTGGCATAAAATTGATCACCACAAAAATTAATTTCAACTCGTCACACCTTTTCTTTAAAAAAAGCAAAAATCTGGATTACAGTGAATGGGGCCAATACATATATTGTAAAATATTCACTGTTTCAAAAGTATAGTCACTAGACGTAAACAATATACGTTTTAACATGATTTTAGTGTGACAAAATCGCTTACTAAACTTAAGTCGTCATTTTTATTTGTATAGCACCTTTCACAACACACATCATTTCAAAGCAGCTTTACAGAAGATAAAACTGTAATATCTATAAAGATATATATAGACTTTATAGATATTGTGAATTGTGTTTAAAAATAAGTAATTAAATAATAATGGTATACATAACCCCAGTGAGCAAGCTGAAGGCATCTGTGGCAAGGAACACAAAACTCCATAAGATGTTGATTAATGGAGAAACAACCTTGGGAGAAATCAGACTCACTGTGGGGGCCAGTTCCCCTCTGACTAACATCATGAATATAACGGCAATATTACTTATGTTTAGTTCAAGGTTTAAAGATTAAGTAAGGATTAAGTTTTAAACAAAGTTTTTGTAAGAACTGTAAGATTAATGACTAATGTCTTTGAAGTCGATCCTGGATTAACTGCAGAAGTTCACACAGATGCAATTGTCCTTGTTAATTGGCTGATGAAGGCTTTTGTTGGCAATTAGTTGATAGTCTATGTATTCCATTTCAAGGGTGTAGACCGAGGTGATGCAGGCAGAGATCAGTGAGGTGCATCGCAGTTCAACCTGGCCGGTAATTTTGGTGAGGTCTATCCTAAATCCAAGGTTCAGGCAATGGCATATGAAGTGTCCCATATTTTATGGTTGGAGTTGGCATCAGTTCATCCTCTGAAGTTCATCGTAATACACTGAAGTGATGTTTGGCTGGCACCGGCTGCTATTAGTCATCATCACACAGCGGCACATAGCAATGGAGTCCAACATGAAGCAGGAATGGAGCTGGATCCAGCCGGTTCTGGTGACCTCAGAATAGGAGTCCCGAGGTTGAGACAGGAATACAAATAGAATTAAAGCTGCAAGCAGCGATGACGGGCCCAAGCCGGTGGCACCGCAACCCTGGTGCCTTTAGTTACCGGGCTCATTTCCACTTGGTGGCTTTCGGAAAACAAAGGATGATGGACACAGCAACAACTCAAAAATATAGCTGTAAGCAGCAATGCGATTCCTCCTCAAAATGGCAAATCATTTAAAATTGATCAATAGAGGGTTGGGGTTAAACCCTCCCAATGAAAAAATCCAAAAAACATGTCTTTCTGTCTGAATCCTAAACTAAACATTTTCAGTGTACAGGAAAATCCATCATGCCGGACCTTATGGATCCTGTAGGGTTTTTTGTTTACAATGAGAAATGAGGTATGTTCACCAGGTTTCAGAAAACTAAATAAATGGGGTGGAAATACAATCACTTTGAAAAAATGACATTTGGGCATGGCATGTAGCGCCCCCTAAGGGCGAATGTGAGCCATTCTTGGTTTGTAGGTTCCTGTTGGCCTGTAGTATTAATGTACCAAATTAGAAAGTATTTGACAAAAAAATGTGCAATTTGGGAATGGCCTTTAGCGCCCCCTAAGGGCGAATGTGAGACATTCTTGGTTTGTGGATTTCTGTTGGCCTGTAGTGTCAATATACCAAATTAGAAAATTTTTGACCATAAAATGGGAATTTTGGGCATAGCCTGTAGCGCCCCCTAATGGTGAATATGGGCAATTCTTTGTTTGTGGGTTCCTGTTGGCCTGTAGTATCAATGTACCAAATTAGAACATTTTTGACCAGCAAATGGGAATTTAGGGCGTGGCCTGTAGCGCCCCATAAGGGCGAATGTGGGCCACTCTTGGTTTGTGAATTCCTGTTGGCCTGTAGTATCAATATACAACATTAGAACATTTTTGACCAGAAAATGGGAATTTTGGGCATGGCCTGTAGCGCCCCCTAAGGGCGAATGTGGGATATTCTTTACGCAGTACTTCAGAGTGATGTCATCTTTAAGTATATATATATAGGTCTATTTCTAACCCACACCTATAATATCACTTCTGAAGGCATGGATTTAACCACTGGAGTGGTATGGATTACTTTTATGCTGCATTTATTTGATTTTTGTAGCTTCTGAGTTCTGATCACCATTCAAGTCATTGAAAGGTCCAACAGGGTTGAGATAATCTTCTAAAAAGCTTAATTTGTGTTCACTAGAAGAAAGAAAACAATACACATCTGGGATGCAATGAGGGTGAGTATACGATGAGAGAAATTTATTTTTGGGGTGAAAACCATTTGTAGGCCTACTTTTTATTTACTTGGAAAATTGTTACTGTCTCTTTAAGAGGATTTTAAACGCATCTCATTCAAGGCACAGTCTGTGCGGCTTGTTTTAGTGAGTTTAATCTTTTGAGAACTGTGAAGTCTCATTATTTTCGTGCTGTTACATCTGTATTCATTTCAGAGATTACTTGATTGAGATTGTGAAACTACATACAACCGACAAACCTCCATGAAGATGCGAGTAAAAATGAGATGCGCTGTCAGGCACAACGCTGATAATCATTCTCGGAAGTGTTGATACTAGATTTCGATTCGCGATTTCTTCATCAACTGTTTATGTTCACTTGGGACAAAACAGACAATATATCATGTAATTTGACATTTTGTAGTATGAAATTGTCCGTTCAAACGCAAGAAGAAGCGAATGCGATCTCTCATCGGGGCTCGTGCGTTAGACGCGACGCATCTCGCGGTTTCACACAAAACTGCTCACAAACATTTATTTGAGTTATTTTGTCATTTTTTTCCAGAAATAACTAGCAATACTCCTACAAATAAATGCTTCGTAACTAAAACGTTTTGACTTTCTATAGAAAATATAGACAACACACGTTCTTACCTTGCAAAAATCGCCTCAGTATTTAATTTGAAGCAGTAAATCCAACACTGGAGTAAATCTCTCGTGATATCACCTTCCCATTCAAATGAAGGAAGACGGTGATGACGATACAGTTATTATTCTTGCCCAGTAACCCCTTAACCAATCACATGTGCCTTTAGCTTGTATTGTCATGAGTATCTGGGCAGACTTCAGAAATAAAATCGGTGATCGGACGACGATGACACTGAGACAGGAACCATGGGAATAATTGTTCCCAAATTTGAACGCTCTGGCTGTAAATGGTTAAAGGTTGTTAAAAATTGTATCCTCCACTCAGTTGATGTATATATTGAGTGGGGACACATTGTTTGCCTTTTTTCTGGGATTCGACTGCAAAAGAGCTCAAGCAACTGTTGAACTCAGTCCCTGCCCATTCTGGACTCAGACCTGTTGTAAATCATTGAACAATGAGGCTTGGATGCCATCTATTGGACATTTCTTGTAATTGCCACTCAGAGAATGAACAGACAGTGGATTAAACTTTAGTTTTTTAGGCTTTAGTTCTTTGTTGTATTCACCTGCTACGGCGTGTGTAACATTTTTCTGTCAACTCTGCATACAGGTGAAACTCGAAAAATTAGAATATCGTGCAAAAGTTAATGTAACCCATACTATGTTGAACACAAGAGGGCAGTATAGCCCTATGTATTACTTCACAAGCCCCCCTCCCTTCCTACTCCTCACACACAAAGTCTTAGAGAGTGACTTGCAAAATTCTGACATTTTCTCCACATTCAAACCAAAATATCTGACTTTCTGTTGGTCGGAGCTAATGACTGTAAATTAGAAAGTTGTCCGGCTTGAGGAGAACTATATCAATACCAATTTTTGTACCTGTAGATGAAACTAACCCCCCACTTTTTTGTCAAAAGGTGGCGCTACTGAGCCCCTCACCACACCCATTTCTGAAACTTTGCACATGTCTACTGGCTAATAAATGTGACGTCTCTGTCGAGTTTCATGCAATTTCAAGTATGTTAAGAGTCTCAAAAGCATCAATAAAGAAAAGTAAAGTTTGAAGTGTTGCCACGGCAACAGTATCTAAGATATCAATAATCCTTTCACAGGTCTAAATCTGCCGTGTGTTTACATTATACACGTAAAGTTTGAAGCAAATCGGGTAAAAACAAGAGGGTGATTTCAAAGCATTTTGAAAGTGACACACTTCCTGCTGCCAGTTGGTGGCGCTATAACTTTGACTCACAATAGTCACATCCATGTGATCGGCCTCTTACAACGAACACACTGCTGAAGTTTCATCAAGATCTGTTAATTTATGCAGAAGTTATAACACACTTCCTGTCTCACTTTTCTCGCCATAAATTTGTTTCCTCGCCACGGCCAAACCGTTCGAGATATCAAAAATCCGCTGGCAATTTTTCATCCTCAATGTCTTGACTTCATGCTGACTGAGATTCGTGGCGATTAAATGATTTCTCTAGGAGGAGTATTTCAAATTCCATTGTATACGTTTTCCAAACAACCCTAAATAGCCGACTTCCTGTTGGGCTGAGGTAAAAAGTAAGAGCATGAAGTATATATGAAACGATGAGATCTATATGTGTACCGACTTTCATATTATTACATGCAAGTGTGTTTGATTTATGGACCAAGGTTTCGGACCCCGTTCCAGGGGGCGCTGCTGAGCCCCCCTGCCACGCCCGGGTACCATCTTCAGCCCAGCCCTGATGGCCGCAGGTTCTGACCCGTGTGCAAAGTTTCAAGAGTTTTAGAGCATGTTAAGGCCCCCAAAAGTGCCCGAATAGTCGATAAAATAATAATAATAATAATAATTAAAGCTGCAAGCAGCGATGAAGGGCCCAAGCCGGTGGCACCGCAACCCTGGTGCCTTTAGTTACCGGGCTCATTTCCACTTGGTGGCTTTCGGAAAACAAAGGATGATGGACACAGCAACAACTCAAAAATATAGCTGCAAGCAGCAATGCGATTCCTCCTCAAAATGGCAAATCATTTAAAATTGATCAATAGAGGGTTGGGGTTAAACCCTCCCAATGAAAAAATCCAAAAAACATGTCTTTCTGTCAGAATCCTAAACTAAACATTTTCAGTGTACAGGAAAATCCATCATGTCGGACCTTATGGATCCTGTAGGGTTTTTTGTTTACAATGAGAAATGAGGTTTGTTCACCAGGTTTCAGAAAAACTAAATAAATGTGTTGGAAATACAAACACTTTGAAAAAATGACATTTGGGCATGGCCTGTAGCTCCCCCTAAGGGTGAATGTGAGCCATTCTTGGTTTGTAGGTTCCTGTTGGCCTGTAGTATTAATGTACCAATTTAGGAAGTATTTGACAAAAAAATGTGCAATTTGGGAATGGCCTTTAGCGCCCCCTAAGGGCGAATGTGAGACATTCTTGGTTTGTGGATTTCTGTTGGCCTGTAGTGTCAATATACCAAATTAGAACATTTTTGACCAGCAAATGGGAATTTAGGGCATGGCCTGTAGCGCCCCCTAAGGGCGAATGTGGGCCATTCTTGGTTTGTGGATTCCTGTTGGCCTGTAGTATCAATCTACAAAATTAGAACATTTTTGACCAGAAAATGGGAATTTTGGGTATGGCCTGTAGCGCCCCCTAAGGGCGAATGTGGGCCATTCTTGGTTTGTGGATTCCTGTTGGCCTGTAGTATCAATTTTCAAAATTAGAACATTTTTGACCAGAAAATGGGAATTTTGGGCATGGCCTGTAGCGCCCCCTTAGGGCGAATGTGGGATATTCTTTACGCAGTACTTCAGAGTGATGTCATCTTTAAGTATATATATATATATATAGGTCTGTATCTAACCCACACCTATAATATCACTTCTGAAGGCATGGATTAAACCACAGGAGTGGTATGGATTACTTTTATGCTGCATTTATGTGATTTTTGTAGCTTCTGAGTTCTGATCACCATTCAAGTCATTGAAAGGTCCAACAGGGTTGAGATAATCTTCTAAAAAGCTTAATTTGTGTTCACTAGAAGAAAGAAAATAATACACATCTGGGATGGAATGAGGGTGAGTATACGATGAGAGAAATTTATTTTGGGGGTGAAAACCATTTGTAGGCTACTTTTTATTTACTTGGAAAATTGTTACTGTCTCTTTAAGAGGATTTTAAACGCATTTCATTCAAGCCGTCAAGCCGTCTTTGCGGCTTGTTTTATTGAGATATAATCTTTTGAGAACTGTGAATCTCATTATTTTCGTGCTGTTACATCTGTATTCATTTCAGAGATTAATTGATTGAGATTGTGAAACTACATACAACCGACAAACCTCCATGAAGATGCGAGTAAAAATGAGATTCCTCGCGCTGTCAGACACAAAGCTGATAATCATTCTCGGAAGTGTTGATACTAGATTTAGATTCGCGATTTCTTCATCAACTGTTTATGGTCACTTGAGACAAAACAGACAATATATCATGTATTTTGACATTTTGTTGTTATGAAATTGTCCGTTCAAACGCAAGAAGAAGCGAATGCGATCTCTCATCGGGGCTCGTGAGTTAGACGTGACGCTGCTCGCGGTTTCACACAAAACTGCTCACAAACATTTATTTGAGTTGTTTCGTCATTTTTTTTCCAGAAATAACTAGCAATACTCCTACAAATAAATGCTTCGTAACTAAAACGTTTTGACTTTCTATAGAAAATATAGACAACACGTTCTTACCTTGCAAAAATCGCCTCAGTATTTAATTTGAAGCAGTAAATCCAACAATGGAGTAAATCTCTCGTGATATCACCTTTCCATTGAAATGAAGGAAGACGGTGATGACGATACAGTTATTATTCTTGCCCAGTAACCCCTTAACCAATCACATGTGCCTTTAGCTTGTATTGTCATGAGTATCTGGGCAGATTTCAGAAATAAAATCGGTGATTGGACGACGATGACACTGAGACAGAAACCATGGGAATAATTGTTCCCAAATTTGAACGCTCTGGCTGTAAATGGTTAAAGGTTGTTAAAAATTGTATCCGCCACTCAGTTGATGTATATATTGAGTGGGGACACAGTGTTTGCCTTTTTTCTGGGATTCGACGGCAAAAGAGCTCAAGCAACTGTTGAACTCAGTCCCTGCCCATTCTGGACTCAGACCTGTTGTAAATCATTGAACAATGAGGCTTGGATGCCATCTATTGGACATTTCTTGTAATTGCCACTCAGAGAATGAACAGACAGTGGATTAAATTTTAGTTTTTTAGGCTTTAGTTCTTTGTTGTATTCACCTGCTACGGCGTGTGTAACATTTTTCTGTCAACTCTGCATACAGGTGAAACTCGAAAAATTAGAATATCGTGCAAAAGTTAATGTAACCCATACTATGTTGAACACAAGAGGGCAGTATAGCCCTATGTATTACTTCACAAGACCCAACGTCCCCCCTCCCCTACAAACTCACAGAGTCTCAGAGAGTGACTTGCAAAATTCTGACATTTTCTCCACATTCAAACCAAAATATCTGACTTTCTGTTGGTCGGAGCTAATGACTGTAAATTAGAAAGTTGTCCGGCTTGAGGAGAACTATATCAATACCAATTTTTGTACCTGTAGATGAAACTAACCCCCCACTTTTTTGTCAAAAGGTGGCGCTACTGAGCCCCTCACCACACCCATTTCTGAAACTTTGCACATGTCTACTGGCTAATAAATGTGACGTCTCTGTCGAGTTTCATGCAATTTCAAGTATGTTAAGAGTCTCAAAAGCATCAATAAAGAAAAGTAAAGTTTGAAGCGTTGCCACGGCAACAGTATCTAAGATATCAATAATCCTTTCACAGGTCTAAATCTGCCGTGTGTTTACATTATACACGTAAAGTTTGAAGCAAATCGGGTAAAAACAAGAGGGTGATTTCAAAGCATTTTGAAAGTGACACACTTCCTGCTGCCAGTTGGTGGCGCTATAACTTTGACTCACAATAGTCACATCCATGTGATCGGCCTCTTACAACGAACACACTGCTGAAGTTTCATCAAGATCTGTTAATTTATGCAGAAGTTATAACACACTTCCTGTCTCACTTTTCTCGCCATAAATTTGTTTCCTCGCCACGGCCAAACCGTTCGAGATATCAAAAATCCGCTGGCAATTTTTCATCCTCAATGTCTTGACTTCATGCTGACTGAGATTCGTGGCGATTAAATGATTTCTCTAGGAGGAGTATTTCAAATTCCATTGTATACGTTTTCCAAACAACCCTAAATAGCCGACTTCCTGTTGGGCTGAGGTAAAAAGTAAGAGCATGAAGTATATATGAAACGATGAGATCTATATGTGTACCGACTTTCATATTATTACATGCAAGTGTGTTTGATTTATGGACCAAGGTTTCGGACCCCGTTCCAGGGGGCGCTGCTGAGCCCCCCTGCCACGCCCGGGTACCATCTTCAGCCCAGCCCTGATGGCCGCAGGTTCTGACCCGTGTGCAAAGTTTCAAGAGTTTTAGAGCATGTTAAGGCCCCCAAAAGTGCCCGAATAGTCGATAAAATAATAATAATAATAATAATAATAATAATAATCCTAAGGAAAACAATAGGGCCTTCGCCTTTTCAGGCTTGGGCCCTAATAATAATAATAATAATAATCCTAAGGAAAACAATAGGGCCTTCGCCTTTTCAGGCTTGGGCCCTAATAATAATAATCCTAAGGAAAACAATAGGGCCTTCGCCTTTTCAGGCTTGGGCCCTAATAATATCAGCATAGATGCCTGTGGCAGGGCGGAGGGCGGGGCCGGGTTGTGACGATACACACCCGGTCCCGCCTCCAAGAGGGATAAAGGCCGATGGCAGACGGTGGTGCGACGAGAGAGAGATAATTTACGGACATGTCCGTCGTGTGTGTTTGTGTCCTTTGTTTTAAGTTATTATTAAAATATTATTTATATTGTCAAGCCGGTTCTCGCCTCCTCCTTTCCCTTGAACTGCTTTACAATGCCATTCAATTTATTGCAGAGTTATAGGAATGGTCAGTGTTTCTGGTTCCGGCAGACCCAACTAATGCAGCCTAATTGTGAGTTGAAGGATAAATTAGGTGTATGCCTGGCTAAATGGATGAGTCTTTACTCTAGACTTAAACTGAGAGAGTGTGTCTGCATCTCGAACAGTGTTAGGGAGACTATTCCATAGTTTAGGAGCCAAATATGAGAAGGATCTACCTCCTTTTGTGGATTTTGATATTCTAGAAACTATTAACAGGCCAGAATTTCCGATCGTAATGAACATACTTTCTCATAGTATGGTATATTTACATTTGGCATTTTTAGAAACAGTCATCTTTGCACTACTGTGTACTGGTTGGCGCTGCACTGTCTCTCACTGTGTCTATTGTCCTGTTCATTGTCAGTAATTTATTGTACTGTCCCGTACTTTTTGCACATGTTTGCACGTGCACTTTATATAGGTATGTTATTTAGTCTGTGTAGTCTCATGTGGTTCTGTGTTTGTCCTATGTTGTTTTATGTAGCATCATGGTCCTGGAGGAACGTTGTTTCATTTCGCTGTGTACGTACTAACTGTATATGATTGAACCGACAATAAAAACCACTTGACTTGACATGATGGAATATAGCCTGGTAGAAGGTCACTTAAGTACTGCGGAGCTAGACCATTCAAAGCTTTGTATGTAATTAACAGAATGTTAAAGTTAATATGAAATTTAACAGGTAGCCAATGTAATGATGGCTAATATAATCATACAACTGTGTAAAGTTATAGCCAATTTTACAACTTTGCTGCTATGACAATATAATGTCAACAAACCCTAAACACTACAATGACTGTAAAGATTATGATTTAAGCAACTTAACAGCTCAAATAATACATGAGTTTTAACAGATATAAAAGTTAAGAGTTATAAAATTATAAGCTTCACATTTCTGCCTTTACACCCTCCAAAAAATGGCCTCATTCACTTCCATTGTAAGTGCTTCACTGTAAACTTTTTTTTTTTTTTAAAGAAAAGAGTAAAAATTATTTATTCATTGTCACAAATACTGTCGATTGAGCTGAACTTGTATTGAACATGGAATATTCCTTTAAATGGGTACTTCAATGTTAAAAGCACCACAAAGCTGAAGTGTTTACACTCTTGTGGAAGACAAACTAAGAATTTATTACTTGTAGCGCACATTAAATGGTGAATAGTAGAGGAAATAGAGGAAAATTACAAACATCATCCCATGATTTTCTCAGATTGATGAGTGCATCTTCATTACAGTATCTCCATCTCTCTATTTGTTCCTCTAGAACGGTGTTGAAGAACCATGACCTGCGCTCCAGGCAGGAGCTCACCTCTCACCTGACAAATCAGTGGCCCTCACCTGCTGCCTTGGATACCAATGCGGTTGCCTTGGATACACTCCTGTACAGGAAACACACAGGACCGTGGGAGGAGTATGTGCTTCCTGTTTTTGTTGTCCCCCAGTGTACTCACCCCCTTATAGGATACATGCAGCTTAACACAATATCTCATCCACTTTTAGTCTAGTCGCAGTTCTCTTGGTCAGCGAATGATCCAGAAGCATAAGTTGGTCAACTGTGGCCATTACCTCAGCCTCTGGTTTTAGCTTGCATCTGCAGCTCTGAAATCACATTACAGCATTAGCAGACTTCTACATTCATCACTCTCATGTATGGAGAACTTTCAGGAGGGTATTAAATGGGTCGATCTAATATAAACCCAGACATCAGCGGCGTGGGGGTGAAACTCTCAAAAACATGTCCAGGTTTTATTTGACCCCAAAATGAAAAGGAAAAAATAAGAAATTATATTTTGCATAAGAAAATGAAGCCTATTTTAGCAGGAATAGGCTGTTGAAATGCTTGAAGGAATAGTTTAATCCAAAAAGGAAAATTCTATCATCAATTACTCACCATCATGCCATTCCAGATGTGTACGACTTTATTTTGCTGAACACAAAGATTTTTAGAAGAATATCTACGCTCTCTAGGTCCATACAATGCAAATCATTAGGGTTCAAAACTTTGAAGCTCAAAAAGTACATAAGGCAGCAAAAAAAATGTAATCCATATGACTCCAGTGGTTAAATCCACTTGATATGATAGATGTGGGTGAGCAAAAGATTAATATTTAATTCCTTTTATTACTATAAATCTCCCATTTCAAACAGCCCTCCTAAGTGCTCTTCTCTCCTAAGTGTTCTTCTTTTGTTATTGCCAGTTGACATTCTTCATGCATATCGCCACCTACTGGGCAGGGTGGAGAATCTATATAAAAAAGGATTTAAATATTGATGATCTTCTCACCTACACCTATCAAATTTCTTCTGAATACATGGATTTAACCACTGGAATCATATGGATTACTTTTATGCTGCCTGGATGTGCTTCTTTTGAGCTTCAATGTTTTGGACCCTGTTGCATTACATTGTATGGATCAACAGAGCTTAAGAATACTTTTCTAAAAATCTTCATTTGTGTTCAGCATTGAAACAAAGTCAGACACATTTGGGTTCGGGTTAGGTGAGTAACCCTATGTGGGTGAGTAAATAATGAGAAAATGTTGTGGTGAACTATTCCTTTAAAATGCTTATATAATGCAATGTGTGACCTTATTTTCATGACAATTAAAGCTAAAGTGTGTAACATCTTTGATTTAAAAAAAAAAAAACTTTCTCATGTCCATGCTTAATATACTTAAAAGTTTTAAGCATTTTTGCTATATTACAGTAAAAAAATATACTATAATACTACAATTTTTATTTAAAAAGCAGTACAGCAAAAATGGATATTGTACTGTAAAATGTATATTGATTTAGAAATTATTTACAATTTAAATAATAGATTGTATTTTTCCACATTACAGTTAACATATTGAAGTTTCTTTTTTCTTTTTAACATGGAAATGAGAATGAGGGTTTTTTCATATTATGGTAATGAGAATTGGGGGAATGGATATGTGCTTAATATGTGACAGGAAACTAATATCAGAATAATGTCAGAATGCAAAAAATCTTAATGGAAAATAAATATGCTTCCCTTTCTTTAAGAAAAGTATGTTTACTTTTTGTTCTTTGAAATTTGTATTCATTTTATTAGTTTATAATTATTTATTTATATTATTTTGTGATGAAATATGACCTGTGCATATTCTTGACAGGATTATTGAGATTATTGAGTTTGTGTGTGTTCACAGGAAGAGCTTCCATAGTTTGGAGCAACTATCTGCGGATATGAGTCTCTCTCAGATGTCTCTTGATCCTGTACAACAGAACACACAGAGTCTGGACAGCAAGGCAGGACTAACACACTGGCACAAAGAAGGTGTGTGTGTGTGTGTGTGTGTGTGTGTGTGTGTGTGTGTGTTGGGTCTCCCATGGTGACATCATTCTCTGATAACAAGCTCTATTATAGATGATGTCATTTCCTTTCATTGGAAGGTTCCACACACCTCTGAGGGAAGATAGCAGCATCCCTCCTTTAGTTTTTGAGTGACTCTAACGAAAACATGTGCACTCCAAAAAAATTATTAATGTATTTTTGCATGAAGAAATTAAGCCTTTTTTGGTCCATTACAATTTTTTACGTTGTGACATTTTCATGATAATCAAGCACATTTCCCACCTGAATTCTTATTACTGTAATCCACATGGACATTTTAAATTTTTTGTAAGTTTAATTATTGCCAGTGGTGATTCTCATTACTCTTAATAATGTAAAAAAAAAAACAATCAATATTACAGTTACAAAAATACTGTCATTTTATGATTTTTTTAATCATTTAAAGACATTAGATGTATATTTTAATACACTTAAAATTGCAAATATTTTACAATTTATTATGTCATTATTACTGTAAATATCATAGAACGTTGGTTAATTGTCATGAAAATGTTGCAATGCAAAAAACGTAACGGTCCTTAAAACGCTTAATTTTTCCCCCCTCTGATTGTGCGGTAAAATATGACCAGGACATGTTCTTGACATGTTTTGTGAAATTAAACCTGTTTGTGTGTTTGCCTGTATTCAGAATGGAATACTAACATACTGCATACTGAGCTTTCTATACAATATACTCTATACTGCCTACTATTTTTTAAAAAGAGCATGTGAAACAGTTTGCAGTGAGAAACATTTGGTAAATTGTTGTCACATGACCTCATTACCAGTGGTGGATTTAGCCATGTGCGACATGGGCAGTCGCCCCAGGGTGCGTTGAAGCGGGTTTCGCCCAGGGCACCAAACAAGCTAGAACCGCTACTGCTCATTACATTCATAATTAATTCAGCGAGTGGAGCCTAATTGTCATTTTGGAAAAAAAAAATACTTTTTTTGCATTATGCATCCAATTTGTAGTAAAAAAATCACAGTTGATATTCTTCACACGGTTCATTCAATGCATATCGCATTGCAGGATACAGAGTATTCCATGCAGTGTACTGTGATTTATATACTGCACACGTTGACAAATGTAGTATGTCCTGCAAAGAATATTTAAATGCTGTACAAAGTACACTGCTGAAATAGTATGAATAGTGTTGAAGTATCCTATTCCAAACAGAGCCATTGCTATCTGAGCTGCATGTACAAATGCTCCTCTCCGTTCCTCTGTTTTGTGTGCAGCACTGCCTTTTATAACATCACTAATATCATTAGAACATTTCATATGTCAGTAGATGATGTCTCCAAACTCTACTATGTTCATGTTTTTACAGGAAAAGAAGACACTCCTTCTCTGAGGGGTTTGTGTGGCTCATTGACCTCAATGGCCAGTTACAAATCTCTGGCCAGTCTAAAGTCCAGTGAGTATCTGGCCAGTCCAACAACAGACATGACCAGCCCAGGACTCACTCCGTCCTGAACATGTAGACAAGTACGGACATTATAAACTCACACAGGCTTATTTTAAGCAGACACATTGATGCAAACAAAAACACCGTACTGCTTGAGAAACAATGGTTTGGACTTTGAATTGAGGTGAAGAAATTGAAGACAAAGTATAAGATAAAAAACTACCTATCAGTACTGTCCTCAGAGCTTCTAAGAGACATTACTGCCAGATAAGATGCCAACCCAGTTCTGTTCAGACTGGTTTTAGTCTAATTTGAAGTGAGAACTGTTCAAATGTGAACATTTTGTCATTGTCAAGTCCAAAGCTAGTGTTCATTTGTGTTTATTGACTTCATAACATACAGACGAGTTTAATGGATTACAGTGAATAACAATCTTGACTCAGGACATCAGTGAATTTCCTAGATTTCGCCGTCAATTGACTGCTGTTTTTGCAATGGTTTTTTGTTTGCATGGTGGTTTTATTTTGTGCTTGAGGAAATCCGGCTCTTAATTTTTTTTTTTCAGTGGAAATGAAGTTAAAACAATCAGCTTGAACTATAAAAATGAGCACGTTTCCTGAACACAATACTCAAAATATTCAGGTCATGTTTACAACCCATTTTACTTCCACAACTGAACATTTTTCCGAGTTACACAAGTATTCAATTAAAACTGGGTGTTACATACCAGAATGGAACCTGCGAAAGGAGGGGAGGGGTTTAAAAAGTAAAGAGGATTCGTTATGTCAGTGAAAAGGAACATTGTTTCAGAGGTGGAGCAGGTTATTATTACATTTTCATTAAAGTAAGATCATTTTTGTATAGATTTATTACTGATAAATATTGATTTTAAAGTTCACCACAGATGGAGCCCAGATAACATTGAATTTGACCTGATTATGAAAGAGACAACAGTGTCTTGGAACATCAAATATTGCTTGGATCACCTTTTGTCTTTTACCTGCTTAAAGGGATAGTTCACCCCAAAATGATAATTCTCTCATTGTTTACTGACACTCATGCCATCCTAGATGTGTATGACTTTCTTTCTTCTGCTGAACAAATATTTTTTGAAGAGTATTTCAACTTTTTAAGTCCATACAATGCAAGTGAATGGCCGCCTGAACTTTGAATGTACATAAATCGCATAAAGGCAACATAAAAGTAACCCATAAGATTCCAGTGGTTTTATCCATGTCTTCAGAAGCGATATGATATGTGTGGGTGTGAAACAACAATATTTAAGTCCTTTTTCCCCCCATAAATCTCCTCTTTCACTTCCACATACTTCTCCTTTAGTTTTCGGCAATTCATATTCCTCTTGCATATCGCCACTTACTGGGAAGGGAGGTGAATATATAGTTAAACAAACTACTTAAATATTGTTTCTAACTCACACCTATCATATTGCTTCTGAAGACATGTATTTAAACACTGGAGTGGGATGGATAACTTTTATGCTGCATTTATTTGCTTTTTGGACCTTCAAATTTCTGGTCACCATTAACTTGCATTATATGGACCTACAGAGCTGAGACATTCTTCTAAAAATCTTCAATTATGTTCCTCAGAAGAAAGTCATTCACATCTGGGATGGCATGAGGGTGAGTAAATGATGAGAGAATTTTCATTTTTGGGTGAACCATCCCATTCAAATATATCTTTTCTTACACATTTTTCTGGTTTGTATTATGTAGATGTTATTACAAAGATTTTTTTTTCCCAGTTTGAGATTCACCCTGTCCTTACAGAGAGCGGAGTGATAAATATGAATTCTGATTAACATATTTAAGCAGAACTGAGAGCCCATTTTTATTCAAAACGGAAGGTTAGGATTTAGAATGAATTTGGGAAAGTTGTTCCTTAAGACTTCATCGACTTCCTTAAAACAATCACTCCTAATTCTCACTGCGAATAATTACAAAAACATTTTGCTATGTGATTTATGAACAATTATAAAGACATCAGTTTCATGAGACATGCCAGGCCATAAACAGTGTATATTAAAAAACTTTAACATATTAAGAATAGTGTATTACTCTGTAGCATCTCCAGACTATGTAACAGAAATTCCAGGGAAACAGAATTTTGTATGCTGAATTCCCTCTGTTGCAGCACATCTTAAATGGTCTTGCAGGCTCATTCTGTATGTTGCCTTGCTGAACATCCGTGTTTATAGCTTTTAAGAATCTCCCATCTGCAGAGCATGTTTTCTGCTGTTCAGAGCTTGATGTGACGTCTTTTCAGAAACCAGTACATATCAATGTGCTTTATATCAAAGTTGTTTTAGATTTTTACAGTACTGTCTGATCTACGTATAATGTGCAATTCAAATAATTGTATGTGCATAGTGGAATGCAGGAAATGCCGTAAAGTACATAGAGTTAAGAATTAATCAAGAGTTACTTTTTCTTCTGAATGTGTTTATTTGTTTCTGACACTCAAGTCAGAGTTTTAGCCTTTATTTTTTAAGAGATGTTATGCCTTTACTGACATTTTTGAATGTATTCTTTCTGTCTCAGGCTTTTAAATCACATTTGATGATTATGCCTTTGTTTCTCTGTCTGACTTTTACATTTGTTCAGTTGCAGTGTGACAGAAATTAATGGGGTGAGGATGATGATGACATACTAAGATGAATATCATATATTCATTATAATTTAGCCTCAATATGTTACAATATGTATTTATTTTTATGTCCTCGTCTATGATCAGGTTTGTTTATTTTTTTTTCCCAATAAATGAATATGTGAAGTAGATCTTAGTGTTGATTTTGTCTCATTTGCTTTGGTTTAAGTTACACTGGCTATGTGTGGAATGCAATTCTAGCAAATTTAGCAGATTTCATATGATATTTCATGATAAAAAGAAAGATAAAATTCCATTTATCATTTATGCATTTTAAAAAGAAAGTTAAATATCATTTAGTTCTGTTATTTTAAATGCTGTTATCCACCCTTACTTTGCCGATAATGTTCAACATAATGTTTTAAAATATGATTTCAATACACACAATATCAAACAGACTCTTCAGTTCATAACATGGCCTTCTCAGACATTGTGTTATTTATTAACATTAACATATATACAAAAATATAAGAAGACTTGAGATATTTAACCTAAAAAGAAATCTACAGCATTGAGCAGCTAGAATCCATCCATCCATCCATCGTCAACCGCTTATCCTGTGTACAGGGTCGCGGGGGGCTGGAGCCTATCCCAGCTAACATTGGGCGAAAGGCAGGGTACACCCTGGACAGGTCGCCAGTTCATCGCAGGGCCACACATAGACAGACACACACTCACACTCACATCCACACCTAGGGCAATTTTTGGAGACATCAATTAACCTAGCCTGCATGTCTTTGGATGGTGGGAGGAAGCCGGAGCACCCGGAGAGAACCCACGCAGACACGGGGAGAACATGCAAACTCCACACAGAATGGCCGGGGCAACCGGGGTTTGAACCCACGACCTTCTTGCTGTGAGGCGACAGTGCTAACCGCTGCGCCACCGTGCCGCCCGTAGCAGCTAGAATAAATAGATAGAATCACATTATTAAAAACTGTGATGTGTCAGTGTGTGGAAGGAATACAATTTTCCAAAATATTAAAGCAGTGCTGCTTAACAAGAGTTCAATATTTGTATTTTTCCATCTCAAACAATAAAAATACTAAAATGTTATATGATTTTGATCAAAGAGAAAGTTGCATAATCTACAGTAGGTGATCGAAAAATACCTGAATGTGCATCATGTTCCCCTTTTACACTTTTAAATTATTATTTACTAAAGAAAGCCAGATCATTTCACAGCAGCAAATCTGAACTAATCTCTCCTATAGACAGACACCTACAACAAATGCATGTGTGATCATTTATTTTTCTAATGCATTTAAACCAAATCCTGTGATTAAAATTTGGTTATTTAGTGATTTGCTGCAGAGTCTCAGGGGTGTGTGTGTGTGTGTGAGAGAGAGAGAGAGAGATTAGGTGCTTGGCTGCACCTTTTTGTTTCTCCTGGTTGAGTCTGCGGAAGAAAACTTTTCCAAACTCATATGTGCTGTTCATAATAACACATGCAGGAGCCACTTTAATCAGCCTTGGCATAAAACCTGAGGATGGGACAAATAGAAAGAGACAAAGTTATAGCAGTAAGTCTGCAACATCTAGTGGCCAATTTACACAGTGTTTTTTCCACTCCCATGTTAAACAAGTATTACTTAAAAAAAAAAAAAAAAAAAAAAGCCAATTTCAAAAGCAACTCTTCCCTATTTGGTGCTACTTAAAAAAGATTTATAAATGTCTTATTAGACATCTAGGTACAACCAACTGTTCTTATTTCATGAAATAGTGGTGTACACACCAAACCATTATTTACCGGCAAACAGTCCTAATAGACCATTTTCTGCTACAATCCTTTTCATCATATTATATGTGCTGGGCGAGACTTGCGTGGACACTACAGATACGAGACATTCAGAAAATAATGCACATTTCTATGCTAATCGAATTTGATTCAATTTTAAAACACCAAAGCTGGAAATCACGATAAATTGATGGAATAAACTTTTCCGATCATTTGCGATTACTGGATAAGGATTTAATTTTTTTTTTTTATAGAGATTACGTTCATAAAGTGCAATTTCAAGCCATTGAAATATTTCAGAAACAAGCATAACTTTTACATTTCCTTTTTTATTCATTTAATTTACTTTTCCATGAACATGATAAACCTGAATTTTAATACTCACTTCATTGCCTAGTTGTCGTCTAGTTTCCACAACGTCAAACGGAAGAGTGGCGATTGCTGCAATCTAAAACAAGAAAAGGTTCATTTTACAAGTGTGTTTAGATTAGTTTTGAGTGAGAAAAAAAGCAAACCAAAATAACCATGTAGTTTAGTGATTCCGCTGGTCAAAAAGTGTACATTGCATCGCTCATAATTCCTAAGTGTAAGAGCAAGACCCTGTATACACCTGGTATTAAACACAAGTCTCAAATATCTCCTGTGACTAATTGTGATTGAATTTCATTAATTGGAGTGTCTGCTTTCATGACTTCATACATCATTTACTGTAAATGTGTAATTGCAGGTTGATAAAACGCAAAAAAAAGTTCACATCACACCCCTTCCAACATGTATATTTTTTTCTCCCTAATTTGGAATGCCCAATTCCCAGTGCGCTCTAAGTCCTCATGGTGGCGTAGTGACTCGCCTCAATCCGGGTGGTGAGGATAAATCTCAGTTGGCTCTGCGTCACTTGGCTTGTTGAGAGTGTTACCGTGGGCGTGTGGAGGCTTCACGCTACACTCTGCAAAATCCACGCACCCCACCGAGAGCGAATCACATTATAGCGACTATGAGGAGGTTACCCAACGTGACTCCGCCCTCCCTAGCAACCGGGCCATTTTGGTTGCTTAGGAGACCTGGCTGGAGTCACTCAGCACGCCCTGGATTCAAACTCACGACTCCAGGGGTGGTAGTCAGCGTCTTTACTCGCTGAGCTACCCAGGCCCCCCCTACTTGTGCAAGCTTCACTTTTACAAATTCTTTTAAAGCCACACAAAGATGTTTAAAACCTTATTTGACACAATGATTACATGTAGAGGTCAACCAATAGTGGATATTCCTTTCACCAATAACTAAGGTGGTGGAAAAGGCAGATAACCGATTAATCGGCCTGTAGTTTTTTGTTTTTTATTTATAGTACATTTACATTTTTCTTAGACTTTCCTTACTATGACAGGCACAGGCATAGAAGCTATAAGTGTCCAAAATGTATAAAATCCCAAATGCAGTTTATTATGCAACCAAATTGTTTTTGTTTTTTAAACAAGCCTAAAAAAGTGGGGACTCTTGGGAGACTTAGCTCCGTTACAATGGTCTTTATGTTAGTATTTACCAAATTAACTTTCTATAGGATATATATAGGTATTTCCATATAGTCTCATTTTTATTTGCATCATCTTGCTTCAATTTAGAACAGATGATTAACTATTCAAAATAACTAAATATGCATTGAAGTGATGATCAAAATATAGATGAATATACAGAGTTCGTACAGATGTTTCAAAGTTAAATTCAATGACTTTCAAGGACTTTTCATGCAAGCACATTTTATTTGTTTTCATGGACTGTGCTCGAGATGATGATTAAAACAAATTGTTTTTGTTCATTTTAAATAAAAATATTTTAAGCATACAGTTAATTTATTTTGATAAAACACCACTGATTACAACAATGAGCATCTTTAACTACATATTATCACAGTAACAATTCATGGTTCATTCACAAAAGTGAATAACTGGGTCCGTAAACGGTTGTCCATATAACTCGTGTGCTGTGTTCCTTGTTTTCTAAAGTCACACAACAGATTTATGTGAGGAACTCACCGAAACTGCAAATAGGTCATTCTCCAAAAATGTTCGACTTTTCAACTTTTCAGTTCAGTTTTTGCCCATAAACGCTGGGGGTAAATATTTTGTAACATGTTGACATTCATTTTTATCCATAAAAGACAACTTGGCTGTTGTTCTTTCTTTTATTATTTAATTTAGTTTCACGAACAAAGCAAGTTAACATTAGGTTAACGCTAACGAGGGTTATATTAAAATTTCTGTGTGAAAATATTAGTTAAAATGTGAATTAATCACTTTTTAACATGCTGGGAAAAATCACTATATGCATATTTTTTTTTTTAAAAAATCCCCCCAAAAACACCCATACTGCTAAAATGTATACTTTGAATTCATGCCAAGTCACTTTGGATAAAAGCATCTCCAAAATGTGTAAATATGATGTAAACTGAACTGTCAAGCAATGTAATTTTATGCCATTCTGCATGTTTCTGTTATAATGCATACTGTATTATAATGCATGCAGAAACATGCAGAATGGCATAAAATGACATTGCTCCATTAATAGATTAATGGCACCTTGGCATTGCCATTTGTTCAAAATCTAAATAAAATGTATATTTCAGCACAACAAGCCCTTTCTAATCTGACCCAGACAAACTAAGCAACAGTCCCTTACCGAACAGTGATGTAATAATTGCCCCAGAACAGGACGCCACCATCTGCTGGAAAGGTGTAATGCCATCCGTGAGTACTGTAGGACCTTTTGGAGATGTCATCTCAACCTGTAATGTAGAGAAAATTCAGATGACTAAGTTCTGGATTTTTCTTTTAACCACCATATTTATTTAGTGAGTGACAGTCATGTCACGTGCCAACAATTAACATTACTTAACTGATTGACTTGCTTTAACTTTGCTTCTTGAGATTCACATGTTCCTTATAGATCACAGAAACACAACCCGCGATTGCATTGACTTTCGCTAGCTAATCATCTACAACCAGTTTTTAAATAATGTCAACATGGTATACAAGCTAAACCCGACAAAACAAACCAATGCCATTTGGTATAGATGATTTAATCCAAAGATGAATTCATATGATTCTGCTGGAGGTTCACGCGCTTACGTAACATGACGTGTTTATTATGCAGTGTATTTCAGACAAGCAGATTCACTTTTTTTTTTCCTCGATAATTTTGGATGTTAAAGCAACGGCATAAATTTAGCCAAAGGTGTGTATTTTTTTTTATTTTTATATAACTTTAATATTTCAACCTCAGTTCCTATAATACATCTATAATACACTGTGTACACAAAATAGTTACACCTAGGACCTTAAGGACAAAAATGTCCCCACTGAAACCTATTAAAACAGCAATTTTTGATCCCAGTGTCCTTCATTGAAGCATAACATCATGAATTATTTTATATTAATTATGCTTTCATTCCGGTGCACTGTCTTCAAAATTTTGATTTTTAATATTTTCCATTAGATGGCGCCATTTTTCTCAAGTTTAGCCTTTGGTGCAAATACATGCCTTTTTGCTATTTCTTATTTTATTTTATTTTTCAGGCCAACTTATTAAATGATGCAGCTACAATTGTGTGGGTGTGTTGGTATGGATGAGAGAGAGAGAGAGAGAGTGAGTAGAGTGTGATCAGCATGATCAGCATGAGCTCTTAGATTTTTCATCTTTTTTTGCTATTTTGAGATGAGAGTTAGATTAAAAAAATACAAAAATTGAGAGAATATAACATAAAACTGAAATTTAATGGAAAGAACACTGAAAATGCAGGATTTTTGTTTTTAAAACCAAGTATTCAGCGCAAAGAATCAGAATCTTCTCAGACCTGCAGGAAAATTGGAGGGAAATTTAAAACACCGACTAAAAACAACGATTGACAGAGGGAGAAGCAGTGAGTACTAACGAAACTGCACAAAAACTAAAACTGCAGTGAACTATTTTATTTTTATTCTATTTATTTAAACAAAAAGTCAAAAAATTGTTCATTTGAGGATCTTCAAGCTAAAATGCTATAACAGCTAACAGCTAACAGCTATGGCTGCTCCACACTCTGACATTCCTCATTGTAGCAATTCAAATGAGCCAGAGGAAATCAACCAATCAGAGGAGCAGCTGCAGTCACCCCACTGCCATATGCAGATGACCTCCCCACTCTACACAGACTGTGTGCACATACAGTATCCCCCAGATATCAAAACAGATTCTGCAAGAAAAATCTACAAACAGAAACTTCTGAGAGACCATCCAGAAACTCTGTTTGCAGATTCATATAAAACTGGAGAAGTGTGCAACCTTATTTTTTACGCTAATCACCCCAGCGCCTGGCATAAAGCCATAATCAACTATTACCCCTCCGTAAAAAAAGAGGGCATCTGTAATGGCTGGAAGGTCAAAATCAGAGAGCCACAGGACCCTGACACCACAACTATAACAATCAACATATATAAAAATGGCACAGTCATGGTACAGGGGGACCTGAAGGCATTCCAGGCAGACTACAGGGACATATGTGATAGAACTAATCATGAAAAAAGTGTTTTAGCAAAGAATCCTTCATCTGAAGAGACCCCACAGAGCAGCACCCCAGATCTCAGCCCCGCCCCCGCAGAAACTGCTGAAAATGAGAGGCACCCCTCCCCCGCCCTGCTCAATTATATACCTCTGCTCCAGGAGCACTTCACCAGGCTGGAGATGGACCTGGTGCAGCTCAGAGAAACTGTGCTCCAACAGCAGCAGCCAGTGCACACAGACACATGTGCATGCCACAAACACCAGCAGAGCACAGAGCACACCTCACAGAGACTGTCAGCCCTCACACAGCAGATGAGAGAGCTCCAGACTGAGAAGGACAGCTGACCACTATTAAACTTCAGCTACAGGACAGAGAACAGTCCTCACTAGAGCTGAGGCAGCAGCTCAGAGAGTTACAGGAGGAGAGAGAGCATCAGAGAGGTGAGATCCAGGCACTGAGAGAGCAGGTGAGAGAGCTGCTCCAGGCCAGAGAGGAACCACAGGAGATCCACAGAGCTCATACTCTGCCCCCCTCAATACTGCCTTCCACCCCAGAGACACCTGACACAGACCGTCAACACCCCCCAGCCCCCAGCCCTGACACAGACCGCCAACACCCCCCAGCCCCCAGCCCCACACATAGCACACAGCCATCACAGTGCCCCCTGTCAAGTGCCCCAGCACAGCAGCCCTCGTCTGTCAGCAGCCCAGCACCAACCAGCACAGAAGGACCTGAAATAGCCCTTCTTATTGACTCCAATGGTAAATTTATCGACATGAAGAAACTTTTCCCCCGACACAGAGCTGCTAAACTCTGGTGTCCCAACACGGATAAAGCACTGGAGCTATTGACTGAATCCAAGCTGGGCCACCCCAGCCATATCATCATCCATACGGGCACAAACGACCTGCGGAGTCAACAGGACCGAGTGTCCGATTCTCTCAGAGCTGTTGTGGAGAAAGCCAGACACAATTTCCCCACATCTAAAATCATTTTGTCCACCCTGCTTCAGAGGAAAGATTTCCATCCCCAAACAATTAGTAAAATAAATTCTAGCATCTCCAGACACTGTGCCCCTCTGCCTAATGTTCACCTGGCCCACCACCCAGACCTGGACACTGAGTGTCTCTATGATCAGGTCCACCTATACAAGAACTTGGTGCACATTCTGGCAAAGAGACTGAAGGATGTTGCTCTGAACAGGACCATCCAGACAAGCCCCAGGTGGAACAGAACCAGCCCCATCCCAGCCAACCCTTATAATAACGGCCCACCCAGAGCCCCATCCAGAACCCCATCTAGAGCCCCAGCCAGAACCTCAGCCACAGCCCCATCCAGACCCCCAGCCACAGCCCCATCCAGAACCCCAGCCAGAACCCCATCTAGAGCCCCAGCCAGAACCCCATCTAGAGCCCCAGCCAGAGCCCCACCCAGAGCATATACCCGGGCACCACCCAGAGCTTCAGCGCCCACACAGGAGCCACACAGACAGAGTCAACACTACAATAGTTACACAGCTCCAACACAATACCACACAGCACTGGAACCCCCCCCACAACAGATCCCGCTCCAGCCAGGTAGGCAGAGCTATGCCCAGGTTGTCAGTGGAGGAGCAAACCGTTCCAACGGTGAACTCCAGGACATCCAACGTATGCTGAGTATCATCTGCACTCACTTCCTAAGTCATAACGGACAGTGGTAAAAAAAAAAAAAAACATACATACACACACATAATGTCTGTGTAAATACTATTGTGTAAGAAAAGTAGGAATAATCATTTATCTATTTATTTTTTACCTGTGTTCATCAATACTCACATAACTTGTATCACTGTTCTTAATTTATTTTTTTGTGTCTTTCTCTTTTCTCAAAGTAGCAAACAAACCCTAAAGTTATTCTTTATATTTCTGTAATGAAATCTTTCAGTATTTCCATGTGGAATATTCAAGGCCTGAACTCTTCAGTTTTTGGTCTAAAGAGCAGAATCTCTGATTTTATGAGAGAAACTGAAGATGTAGATGTCATCATCTTACAGGAAACCTGGTGTAGAGGAGATGAGTCCACTTGTTGCCCCTCAGGATATAGAGAGATCATACTCCCATCAGTAAAGCACACATCAGTCACACAGGGGAGAGACTCAGGAGGGACCATCATTTGGATTAAATCTCAACTGGCCATAGAATTAGTCAAAAGAGAACAATGCCACCTGTGGCTGAAGATTAAAAAAGGCATCATCTCAACATCTCAGCCTGTCTTCCTGTGTGCCATATATATTCCCCCTCCTGAGTCGCCCTATTTCAATGAAGAAACCTTCCAAATATTAGAGACAGAAATCAGCCATTTCCAGGCCCAGGGGAATGTGCTGATTCTGGGCGATTTAAATTCCAGAACTGGTGTGGAATTAGATTTCATAGAATCACATGGTGCCCGATTCATTACTGGTAATAATATTCAGTTTCCTTCTTACCCCTCCAGACACAACTGTGATCGAACAGTAAACGCTCACGGAAGGCAGCTGCTGCAGCTCTGCCGAAATCTGGGTCTGTACATCGTCAACGGAAGACTTCGAGGGGACTCGTTCGGGCGGTACACCTACAGCTCAGCTCTTGGTAGCAGCACAGTAGATTACGCAATCACTGATCTGGACCTTTCTCCTCTGAGGGCATTCACAGTCAAACCATTAACACCATTCTCAGACCACAGCCAAATTACCCTGTATGTCAAACAGTCTGAATCAACACCCAACACAATCCGCACACCCTATCACATGATCCCAATAACACCATTCAAATGGACAGAAAACAGCGTCACTGATTACAGCAATGCCATTGAATGTACAGAAACACAATCTCGCTTACATTCATTCCAAACACACCAATACTCCAAAAATCCATTCGGCATCAATCAGGCAGTGAAAGATCTCAATTATATATTCTACAAAACTGCACAAAAAAGTGATTTGGCAATCGTTAAAAATACAAAAAAAAAGAAATTGGACACTGAAAAATGGTTTAATTCAGACTGTAAGACTCTAAGAAAAACACTCCGAAATTTATCCAATCAAAAACACCGTCAACCAGATAATCAGGACCTACGTCTTCAATACTGTGAGGCATTACGACAATATAAAGCCACACTCAGACGGAAAAAAACGAAGTATTTGCAGAACCAGCTTGAAGAAATTGAAAAATCTATAAAAACAAACAAATTCTGGGATAAATGGAAATTATTATCCAAATCAAATCAGGAAGATCTGGCAATCCAAGATGGAGGGCTGTGGAAAAAACATTTCCAAGAACTTTACAGCCCAACTGAAAACCAAAACTCAAATCAAAATGAAATCATTCAAAAATTAGACCATTTGGAAAGATCAATTAAAGCAAACCAAAACCCCTTAGATTTTCCCATCACAATGGAAGAATTGGAACAAAAATTGACAATACTCGAGCCCAAAAAGGCCTGTGGTGTGGACGGCATCCTGAATGAGATGCTGAAACACATGGACCACAACTTCAAGCTGGCGATCGTAAAACTGTTCAATGATGTTCTGTGTGTGGGGCATTTCCCTGAGATCTGGAACCAAGGACTCATCAGCCCCATTTATAAGAGTGGAGATAAATTCGACCCTAATAACTACCGAGGCATCTGTGTGAACAGTAATCTGGGGAAGGTCTTCTGCAGTATTTTAAACAGCAGACTTTTAGACTTCCTTATGGAGCACAATGTCTTGAGTCAATGTCAAATTGGATTCATGCCAAAATGTCGCACCTCTGATCACATTTTCACCCTACAGACACTCATTGATAAATACGTACATCAAAATAAAAGACAAATTTTCGCTTGTTTTGTAGATTTTAAGAAAGCATTCGATTCAATCTGGCATGAAGGATTATACCTCAAACTTATTGACAGTGGTGTAGGGGGAAAAGCTTATGATGTGATCAAGTCAATGTACACACACAGTCAATGTGCTGTTAAAATTGGAAACAAAAGAACGGATTATTTCCCCCAGAGGCGAGGAGTGAGACAGGGCTGCAGTTTAAGCCCCGCCCTCTTCAACATTTACATCAACCAATTGGCACAAATGATTGAAAAATCTCCCATTCAAGGCCTCACTCTGCATGACACAGAAGTAAAGTGTCTGCTCTACGCAGATGACCTGGTTCTCCTGTCGCCCACTAAAGAGGCGCTGCAGGACAGCCTGGATCTGCTGGCGGGTTATTGTCAGTCCTGGGCCCTGACAGTCAACCACCAAAAAACTAAAGTGATGATTTTCCAAAAGCGATCCAGATCTCAGGGACCAACAAACACATTCACACTCTCACACAGAACCATTGAAACCACAAAAACATACAATTACCTCGGCCTCAAAATCAGTTCTACAGGTAACTTTGCTTTGGCTGTGAATGAACTCAAAAAGAAAGCACAAAGGGCCTTTTATGCCATTAAAAGATCCATTAAAATTGAAATTCCAATTAGGATCTGGCTCAAACTCTTCAAATCAATAATTGAACCAATTGCATTGTATGGCAGTGAAGTGTGGGGTCCACCTGTAAAATTCGACTTTGTAAATTGGGAAAAACATCCCATTGAAACTCTCCATTCAGAATTCTGCAAAAGAATCCTCAAAGTTCAAAGAAAAACACCGAACAACGGATGCAGGGCAGAATTAGGCCAATACCCTTTCCTATTGAACATCCAAAAAAGAGCCATTAAATTCTGGAAACATCTAAAGACAAGTGACCCCAACACATACCATTATAAAGCCCTAAAACACCAAGAGCTGAGCTCAGAGAAGAGCCCCCTCTGCCAGCTGGTCCTGAGACTGACTGACCTCACACCTGAGGAGCTCGGCCCGTCTCAGGACAACGGCACACTCGCAAATATTCGGCCTAACCAAATTATAAACACAGAACAAGACAAATACATCAACAATTGGACAAACACCATTAAACACCAGCACAAACTGGAATGTTATTCGGCTCTAAATCGTGAGTACACCGTGGCGAACTATCTGACCACAGTGACCGACAGAAGATTAAGGAAAGCTCTGACGATGTACAGACTCAGCGATCACAGTCTGACCATAGAGACGGGGCGGCGCAGACAGACATGGGTATCCCGTGAGGAGAGACTCTGCTCCCAATGCAATCTGGGAGTGATGGAGACAGAGCTGCACTTCCTCACGGAATGCCCAAAATATCAATCAATCAGAGAACGATATTATCCCAAAATTAACAAATTATTCCCCCAATATAATAACTGCACCCCAACAGAAAAACTCCCTTTTATTCTTGGGGAAAAAGCCGAATGTGCAAAAATAGCAGCAAGATTTGTGGCATCTTGTCATCTCCTGAGGAGCAACCAGAACTAACACATCAAGTAACACACACCTCTCTACACGCATGTACATAACATTTCATTCACTTTATATAGTTCATTAGTTTTAAAGTAACAATTAATCATAATGTTCATAATCAATGTTTTTCCTTTTTTTTATATACTGTATATATGTACTTGTTCAAACCTAATTCAACTGTTCCAAATTATTTTGTATGTTGTTTTGTAAAATGCTTTGGCAATATAAAAATGTACTTTTGTCATGCCAATAAAGCAAATTGAATTGAATTGAATTGAGAGAGAGAGAGAGAGAGAGAGAGAGAGAGAGTGCGTGCGTGTATAAGAACCAAGGTGCTGTTAAATTCACGTACTTACGCGTGTTTAGTTTATTAACCTGCCATAGTAATATTATATATTAATATTACTTTTTTGACGCGGACATTTTAGTCCTTTTAAGGACCTCCGATTAACTTTTTAAATTGACGCACAAGGGTTAAATTTCGTCATTCGAAAACCCGTGTATGTTACAGTGTATTAGAGACTAAAATCATAATTTACTATAGTTATGTATTTTATAATCCTTATAAAATTCAGTTAGTCAATATGTAACTAACCTTAAAATTATAACTTTTAATCCTGAAACTATTACGTCGAATCTCACTACTTGAATCCCAAGATTACAGCGTGTTTTGTGGGCGTGGTTAGAGTACTTGAGCGGGAAATGGAAATGGGTCGATTCGAGTGTTTTTTATGAAGATATTTACAAACATGGACAAACAGTAACGTCATTTAACGCCGGTATTTTGTGTTTTTAGATTTTGGTTGTTTATCAAACAACTCTACTGAGTAATGTTGCGCTAAATTGGAGACATAGCTGGCTGGTTTGGCCGGTTTAAAAATTGTAACCGTTGGGATTGTAATCTCTCCATGATGAAACACGAACCGTTCTCCAGATGTAAGAACCAAGGTGCTGTGAAATTCACGTAAACTTACGCGTGATTAGTTTATTAACCTGTATTTGTTTCTTACACGTAATTACACTAACAAAAAGTGCCATGTTTTGAACATTGTTTTGGTTGCACCATACTATTCTTTGAAGTACATTGGATGTCCATGTAATACGTAAAGGTAGCTAGTATAGTATTATATAGAAAAGTCTTGGAAACTCTTCATGGTATATATCAACATACTACAGTATTGTCGTCTCATACAATTACTTTAAAAAAAAAAAAACACTGTTGTAAAGTAACCTCTATCGGTATAATAGTGTAGGAAACGTGTATGCTATTACTTTGTGTATAACTGCAATGCTGATCTTCACAGATTCAAAATTGGAAGGACAAAATGGTGCATCATCCAATAGCAGAATTAAACCGACATGTGATGCTCTTCAAAACAAACCATTTAAAGGTAGAATATTTTATTTGGATCTGCCATGGAATAAGAGGGTACAAACCTTGGAAAATGACATACAAAGTCTTGGTGGGGTAAGTGCAGTGTATTGTTTGCTCTCTCTCACTAAATATATCATCATTATTGAAGATGTTGTGTACACTACATGCAAATATTTACTGTTCAGGAAGATAATGTCTTTCAAATCAGTAGCTTTATTAGTCCTTTAGAGTAGAATTAGACAATATTGTTTACATAGAGGGAGTTTATAAGCAAGCCTACTAATTTAATAAACCTCAGAATATATTCTGCTTTAAAGAGGGAGTTAAATAATGGTGTGTTTTGTATTTGTTCGTTCCTTTTAATTCATCTTATCTCTTCTGTTCATCAGACAGTGGAAAAGTTCTTCAGTAAAGAGATCAAGTATCTTGTTTCCAGTAAGCCGGAAGCTCGTTATGCCCAGCGTCTGCTGCCGGACTCCCCGGCACCCAGCCCGGATTCAGGTGTTAGTTCTCCCCACCCCAGCAGCAGGAGGGACAGGCACAGGGACAGCTCTCAGGGACCCACTGACATGGTTCGTTGTGATGATACTTTTGTGATGCTTATCTATACTTGCTGCTAATCATATGATTATGTAAAATAGGAAGTATGTACTGCTTTATTTTGTTTCTAACATAGATGTCATTCCTTCTGTAGCGTAACTTAGAGTACTGATCTCTAGAAAGCAGTGTGATTGATGGCTGATATAATGCTAAATACTGTATGTGTGTGTATATAAATAGATTACAATTTAATGATGACAAATGAGAAATTTAACATTTTAATAACTTTTTATTTTTCGAAATATGTCCACTAAAACATTGAAGAAACTAATAGAAAATGTTTATTATCTGTTGACAAGGTTTTTTTAATTGATACGGAATCGAGAAACTAACACTTAAATGGCTGATTCATCAGTCTTTTACTTGTATCTTTCCTCAGCTTGCATTTATTTAGTGAATTTCACCAACTAAAACCATTTTCATTATAGCAGCAGTAAAATTGTATCTATGATTATGCTTGTTAGAAACTTGTAGTAAAGAAGGAACAATTGCTTGCACATTAGTGCTGCATGATTTGGACAAAAAGTCATATTGCGATTATTTCGAAAAATATTGCGATTGCGATTTGAACTGCGATTATGATGGTAATGTTTTCCACATGTTCAACTGCAAAAAGGCTACTGGGGTTTTCACATTTGAGCCATCTTAAAAAGAACCAAACTGAGACCTTTTTTCAGTTCACCCACAAACAAATAAATATATAAACAGTGAAACAAAATCTTCTTCATATCCAAATGTTAGCATCCACCGTGTATGTGTTTTTGTCCATTTTGTCCATTTTGTGACAGGATCTCAGCCCACTAATCATCAACATTAGTTTTTGAAACAGTCAATTTGAATATTAGGGATGCTCCAATCAGGATTTTACAATCTGACACCGATCTCCAATTTTCATCTCATCAATCGATGCTGATCATTTAACTTTTTATCAGCAGCTGTCAAAACTGGTTATATGTAAGCTTTCTGCTCAATGTCACTGTTAACTACATTTCCCCATGGATCCCTGTCCCCAACCATAGTTGTTGCCTAGTTTTTGCTGTCAAAAATAATGTTGGTTGATTGAATAATTCAGTATAAACAAAATATAATTTTAAAATATAAACGTAACTCTTTATTCTAGGCCTTGCAATGCATTATATTATAGTAATAAAATATTTTATATAAATTTATTATATGTATATTCCTTCCTTTTCATTTTGTTGGATGTTGGTAATTTTAGTTCCGCTTTCACTTGTTTCCGCGGGGAGTGTAATAAGTGCGACACTCTCTCTCGTGAGGCAAACAAATGACAGGAGACTGGAGGAAGAGCGCATGTTTCCGGACTCTATAGTTGTTACTGTTAATTCTGTTTGTTCAGCAATCATTTAAATAAAGATGTTTAAATTATACCCCATCTTGTATTCTGCGATATTATTATTGTGATACCTGTGCCTTGCGGAGACTGAGATTCTGCTACCGCAGATAATAAAAAAACGCTTCACGCAGGACGCGCCAATTTAGTGTAAATAAAGCGTTTAACGCATGTAAGCAAACGGAACCGAACTCGGAGCACTTCTGTTACTCTATGCATGAGAGGGTGTTGTGGAGCACATAACCGCTCTGAAAACACTGTAAAATGCGCTAATTTATATAGACTGGACTGAGCAGCGCAAATAAACTTTGAAGGGAGCAGACTATTTATTTAATTAAATCGCAGCCTTTGCCATTTAATAATCGCAAAAGGTCATATCGCGGTTTCGATTTCATTTCGATTAATTGTGCAGCCTTATTGCACTGTCTATTATCATTTATATTTTGTGATTTTTCTGCAATGCACAGTTAAAGCATACCGGTAGTTGATGTGACCCTTAATTTTGCATGTTTCCATGTTTTATTTCCTAAGTTTCTTTTATATGGCACTCTTTCATTAGGAATGTATGTTTGTCTTGTGCTGGTGTTTTACAGGCAGCTGTTAGTCGAGGCAAATCACTTGTGGAGAGAGTAGTTAATGAACAAGTGAGTCATCTTTGTGTATCAACCTTTTTGTGTTTGTTTGTGAATAAACTCCCATATGCAGTGCTCACTGTGAATGAGTCAGTGATTGGAGTTTCTTTTGTTTCCATCTCAGGAACATGTTCAGATGAATGGGATCTTGGCCAATGCTTTGGAATGGGGGGTTAAAGTCCTGCATGTTGAAGGTATCATTAACACCTTAGTCATTAACCATTTGTATCAGTTAGACTTACTATGATATCAATGTGACGTGGGGGTGTGGCTGGGCCGTGATGGAGCATGGCCAGCACTGAATTGTTTTAAGTTGAGTTTGATATTAAAACTTTGTTTGGGTGCCTAGGTAGCTCAGCAAGACTACCATCCTGCAGTCACGAGTTTGAATCCAGGGTGTGATAACTGACTCCAGCCAGGTCTTCTAAGCAACCAAATTGGCCCGGTTGCTAGGGAGAGTATAGTCACATGGGTAACCTCTTTGTGGTGATTTGTGGTTCTCGCTCTCTTCGTGGATCGCGGAGAGTAGCATGAGCCTCCACCTGCTGGGAGTCTCCGCGGTGTCATGCACAACGAGCCATGTGATGAGACGCGTGGATTGACTGTCTCGGAAGTGGAGGCTTGTCCTCTTGAAACATAGAGAAAGATACAAAAAAGTTCAAAATAAGCTTTGAAGAAAGATTGTAATGCTGTTGATTTTTGTGAATTGTTTTCAGAGGATTGCTACCAAAACTTGCTGTTGAGCAGACAAATTTCATAATTAATATTCTCTCAGATTCCATAATTTTTATTATCATTGCTAGTTTTAAGGTTTGTGTGTGTGTGTGTGTATATGTGTGTGTATATATATATATATATATATATATATATATATATATATATATATATATATATATATATATATATATATATATATATATATATATATATATATATGCTCACGCAACGTAAATGATCATATTTGAATTGACTGTCCAATCTATAGAAGTAGCAGGCAGTTTGAATCAAGTTTAGGACAAAAACCGTCAGTGTTTCCCCACTTTGTGCTCATAGTTTTTCAATCAGGCGGTCACATGCGGTCTAGTCGCACAAATATTTCAACGTATCTGAAAGTCACGACTGCACGCCTCCGAACAACAGCGTGTCAGACATGCGCATAGACTGCTTTTCTGTCATCTGTAAATAAAATTAGTTTCTTTAAGCGTGTGTCTAACAGCACTTGTGTCGTTCCAAATCCGAGATGTCTTAAGGTTACCCACCACATTATACTCTCTACCTGCAATTAAACGTCTTCTGTCAGTGCAGGTACTTTGCTGCCTGTGTAATTTGATCTGTTGGTAAAGAACATCTGGCTTTCAATGCGTTATTTAGGTTCATTTATCATGGGTCGCTTCATTAGGCAACTATTCTTTATTTAAGGCTATTCTATCGTTAGGCTATTGTATTGATATTGGAAGTTCCATCCTTAATGTTACCCCCTTTTACCCAGTATAAAATTTCACACCGCTGTTGTCCCTTGTACTGAGTAAAGCCAATTATACCATGGCAACCCTAGTATCATTATTGTTGGAGTTCGTTGTGACTGACAAGAGTTCTTGTAAATTACAAAATATGCAAATAAATGCAATTTATAGCGTTTAACTTACTTTACCCAAGACTTACATGACTTCTGTTTGTTTTGAAAAAGTGTTTGAAGTTATTTTGCTTAATTCCAAACAGATGTTATTTCATATGTTGACAAGAAGAAAGCAAAAATCATTGCCGTAAATACAGCTGATGCACTGGGCAAAGGAACTGTGAGTAGTTTTTTCTTCCTTAACATGTCCACTATACTACTAAACCACTATATCTACTTTATTAAAGTGAATGTTGGCATTACCCTGGTTTTGGGCAGCAAAACCATACATTTCAGAAATGGGGCCGAGAAACAGAGTTTCCGATTCACAAGCATTAGATTTCGATTCGATATCAAATCATAAAGGGTAAATTTCAGTGACAGTGTCCAATTTGATTACATATTAAAGAAATTCTCTCAGCTAATGCTGTTAATTAAAAAGGAACCTTCTACGCAACCCTTCTAGGTACAATTCCAAAATATTTATTTTATAAATTTTAGTTTTTCATCAAATGGATCACGTTTTAGCTTTTGAAATTTTTTTATTCAGTCTGTTCCATCAATGTCTTGAAATTGCATTTGCACAATTGCATATATTGTACTTTTTACATTGATATGAAGACATGCTAAATCGGTACTCTCTTTTAAGGCTACCGGCATCAGGGACCTGGGTAGCTCAGCAAGTAAAGACGCTGACTTCCACACCTGGGTCGCACGTTCGAATCCAGGGTGCGCTGAGTGACTCCTGTCAGGCTTCCTTAGCAACCAGTTGGTCTGGTTGCTAGGGTGGGTAGGGTCATGTTGGGTTAACCACCTCGTGGATGCTATAATGTGGTTCTCGCTTTCGATGGGGCATGTGGTGTGTTGTGGGTGGATGTCGCGGAGAATAGCGTGAAGCCTCCACACGTGCTAGGTCTACACGGTAACGCGTTCAACAAACCATGTGATAAGATGCGCGGATTGACTGCCTCTGACACGGAGGCAACTGAGATTCATCCTCCGCCACCCGGATTGAGGCGACTCTCTGTGCCACCATGAGGATTTAGGGTGCATTGGGAATTGGGCATGATGAATTGGGGAGAGAAAGCCTGTGAGCGCATATTAGCGAGAAAAGATGTGCATGTTTTCTGTAGCGTGTCCATGTGTGATTAGAACTACATGTTTCTTTTTTGTTGTTTTAAATCCACAACTGAATGTAGAGAACAGAAAGGGTATTAAAACAGTCACTCTACAATGACATATGGATCAGTGGATCTGGTCTTTGGACACACGGAATGAGTTAAACCAATCTTTTACTCTCAACATGCAGTGAAAGGATCTCTGTCTAAACATTTACCTGCCAGTAGCTAATTAAGACATTTATAAATGCATAGAATGAGATTTGTTTGCATATGTGAATGATTTACTTGCATTATAGAGGGTTGCCGCAAAGTTATAGATCGATTTTGGGATTTAAGAATTGATATCGTGATCGATTAAATGAAGATTGCGTTGCATCGAAAAATCAATATTTTTACCCAGCGCTATTCAGAACACATATAGCTAGGGTTGCACCGATCAAGTGGCCACCGATCTAAATCGGCTGATCTTCATCTTAAGTCTATGATGGCCGATTGTGCCTAGAATCAGGTTCGATAGTTTTTGCAGTATGCAGGGAATCGCACATACACTGCTAAGCTACTCTAATGAATGAGCGCTTTCTCAGCCCTTAATGCATAACATTGTGGCCTCTGAAGGGTGAATTGTTGGCAATTCAGACATGCTGTTATTCAGATGAATATGCAGGTTTGTTTTTAAAAATGTGTATGAATGTTAAGTTGCCCATTTTCTATATTCATTAAGGTAATTAAAAGTAATTCTGATTCGCTGCACTGTGAGCACAGAGAGGTTAAAAAGACTGCAAATGGGTATAAAAACTAATTAAACAACAAATAAACATGCAGATTCAAATCTGAGTATACGTTATGTAAAGTTAGTTGTGACAATCAGACTTTGTGTTGAGCGATCATGAGCACTTTCTCCCTTCAGGATGCTCACTCGCAGTGTCAATCAAACTTGCGTTCTCTCCAGGTAATCTCATCAGTGCTATTCCGTGAGGATCCCAATTTAAATCAGATTAATGTTGGTCACATTACCACTAATCACAGCAATTACATTTTAACCATAATGGTACTGCGTCCTCACGCATTTGCTTAATAATTAGTCATTTGTGTTACAGCATCTGTTACTGTCTTTGGCGTCAAAGGCAGGTAAGCAAATCATAGATATTAATGATTTCTCACTGGAGCAGATTTAGAGCTCGTAATTTATATATCCTTATTTTTGAACGTGTCTCTGCTGTGTGTGTTGCGCTCATGTTTTTTACTGCTTACCAGTATGTCAAAAGGTAATGACCTTTTGATATTGACAACAGAGCTATTCATAACTGTTATAACAAATAAATGTTAGCTATTCAAAATTAATGTGATTTTGGTAACTTTTATAAAAGGTTTAATTCGTTAACGTTTTAGGTATCATGAACAAATATATTTTTACAGCCTTTATTAATTTGTAATGTTAGTTAATACAATTACAATTGTTCATTGGTTGCACTGGTTACCAGTACTAATGAAGTATCGCGATACTAAAAAAATGATCATGTTGCTAATTTCAGTACCATATTACAGTATGAAAAGGGCACTTTTTAAAAAAATCGGTGTTGTATCGGCCTCAAATTTTCTGATCGGTGCATCACTAAATATAGCAAAGATGTGACCAAATATGCAAGATTGGGAAATGTAAAAGTTTTTATTGTCATTGAAAAACCCATATTGTTTGACCACTACTTCAAATAATTGTTCTTCATTTAACCTTTTCTGAAAAGTTCACTATTACAAAATAAATGGCCCATGTTTTCTGCACTAATTGTGGGAGAAAACTTTTGAAATATGGTCAAATGTTTTACTCTGAGCTGAGAGTATGAAGCATGACCAAGTTGGCTACAACATTTATTAAACAAGCATGCAAAGTGGTGGATGATGTGTAAAACTTGAAGAATGATTGGCATTAGAATTATACAGAAATGTAGAGTTCTACAGAATTTTGAGTGTGCCGTTATTTCAGTAAATAATTAGTTATTTATCACTTTATTTGTAGGCCAAAATTCAGCCCACTGGGAAAAGTAAATTTCAGAGATATAATGGTAAGTACATTATAGTATCTATGTAAATTCATCAACTCTTACTAATGGACAATGTTGTTGAATGAATCCCATGAATCTATTTGTCAAGCTTTGAATTATTAAAAACTTTATTTGTTTCAGCTGGAAGAATTAGTCGACCATTTGTGAAGTTAGAAGACTCAAGCAGGTGATTTGTATGAAATATTTGTATTATATTGTTTTACCTTTCATGTCACGAACTGAATGAAACATAAATTAGTGTGACTGATCCAGTTACGTAAAATAATCTGTTGTGATTTTTAAGGCATTACCGTCCTATCTACCTCCCCATGTCCAACATGCCTGTTTGCAACCTCCGGTCTCCCCCGCCCTGCAGTCCGTTCTTGGTTGAGGAACATGGAAAAGATGATCAGAAAAAGAAACCGAAAGATCGCAGGTAAAATGAGCATCAGTAACATCTGCCAATATGCGATACTGGTTCCCACAGTCATGGAAAACCTGGAAGTATTAGAGTATTTTAAAATTGTGGTTTTCAGGCTTGAAAGTTACAGATATTAATGAAATCTTAAAACCATGTAAATTTCTAATGTGAAATATATATATATATATATATATATATATATATATATATATATATATATATATATATATATATATATATATATATATATATTTTTTTTTATTTATTTATTATTATTATTATTATTTTTGTCTACTTATGTTCAAATCTCTAAAATATTTAATTCGCTAGAAATTTCTCTTTATGAGTGCTCTCATGTAAAATTTTATTTTAAACATTCTTATCCACAAATGAAAAGTCAATGGTCAATAGGTGTGGCAGTCAGTCTGTGCTATAATTTGCTGGTTTTAGGGTACCCGCAGGTCCTTAAAAAGTGTTAAAATGTCTTAAATTATATAACAAAAGACGTCTTAAATTTGTTGATGGAAATACAGGTTTCGCAAATTAGCCTAAATTGATTAAATTTGAACTTCAGAAGGATATGATTTAATTAAATAAATGCGCGTGCTGCATCCTTTAAAGTGAACGTGCAACACTGTTGTACATTATTTGGGCACGTGGGGAGCGTGTGATACTATTTCCAGTTGGTTGCAGAACGGTTCACAATCAGTGAGTACCGTACATGACATGCGATCGCTATTTTTTTTTATTAGATTTTTTGAATTATGACAGTTTACTTTATAGTGTTTATATTGTAATATGTTGTAGATGATTGTAAGAGTGCATATTTTATTCCCCTATCTGTTTAAATGAGCAGCTGAAATAATAAAAAATGTACTGACATTTCAAGATAACAGTTCCCGGTTAAACTGGCAGATACTAGGGTTGCAACGGTATGAGATTTTCACGGTATGATAACGGTCCCAGAAAATATGACGGTTTCACAGTATCACGGTATACGGTATTACACAATTAGTATTATCAGTGAAAACAGAAGGGTTTATTTATTTATTTTTGAGCAAACACTTTATTGTAAATAAAACTTGAAACCATTTATTTTATTGAAGTGTAAAAAAAAGTCTCCTTTTTGAAAATAGAATAATTAAATCATGATCGTGAGATCGTTACACTCGTGCAAAAGTGCAGATGAGAAGTCTTTAGCTGTTTGCAAGATTATCATTAAATCTGCCTCGGCCGTCCTAAATAGTCGATCACTTTGGCGCCAGCCGAAATATCTTCAATGGGAGAACCATGGCATTGTTCTTTCCCTGCTGTCCGCAACCCAGTCCGAATAGACCAGTTGAGAAACACTGCTTTAACTCAGACACACACACACTCGTGTCAGACCCCCTCGCCTCGCTTCTCTCTGACATTTTCTCTGCTGCATGTTTGTGTGTGTGACGCAAGTTGATGAGTCTGACAGACAGTTGAGAAGGAAAGGAGATGCGCATGTGAGATTCTCCGTCCAGTTGCATTTTTTCCTCAATACCGTAGATAAGCAAATGCACGTGGTATGATAACCGTCCATTTTCAAACCGTGGTACACCGTGAAACCGGTATACCCCTGCAACCCTAGCAGATACCCTGTTTTCCGATTTATAATCAGTTTTAAGACCTTGTTAAATGTGTGCCTCCAGAATGTTTGTCTAAAAGAATCTGTTATGCATGATATATTTTGAGATTGTGCGAGTTTGTTCTAGTATGGACACAATGTATTCATTTTATTTGTTTAGGTCTTAAAAAAAGGTCTCAGAAATTCTTAAATTTGATTTGAAAAATTCTGCAGCAAACCTGGGTTTGGTTTTTTTTGTGTGTGAATGAGAATCTTTGTTTTCCTTTAGGTCTGGAGGGGAACGTGGGACTAGAGGAAAGAAAGACAGATGCAGAGCACATGAAGGGAGAGCGAAGAGGAAAGGAGGATACTGTGAGTGCTGTGTGGTCAAATTTGAAAACCTAAAGGCGGTACGTGTCAGAATTGTATTAAAAAAGAAACCACTCTTCGTGCACTTGCAACAGATGTTGATGTTTGTCCTAATTATAAGTAACTATACATTTTGCATTAAATTCATGACAGCTGTACTCACCCGTTCGACCTTTTGACCCCTAGCACCTGGTGGGCGAGCAGCATAAAGCTTTCTCTAAGAGTAAGGAGTACAGAGTTGTGGATCAAGTCATAGCTGGACTCACCTGTGACCTCATGAACATCAGCTCACATGCCAAAAGGTACAGACATGTCGTCATTATTATTATTATTATTATTAAGAATCTAAATGTTAAGCAAAATTATCTTATCTTTATTTACCGAGTGTATGGCAGTGTTCTGTTAACGTTTCTCTCCTGCAGGGTGAAATGCAGTGTTTCCACCTCTCTCCTGCAAGCGGGAGCCATGATGGCAGTGAAGGAAGATGTGGGAACTATGGGTAGCGATGGCAAGCAAGAAAACAAGGGTTTTTTGCTTTGTGACTCTAAAGCAAAGCAACCTCTATCAGAACAGACCAGAGAAATATCTCCTCTGGTTCGAGGGGCCAATGTGAATTTTTCTGGAACAATAGGGAGAGCTTGATAGACCAGCCTGACATTCTGGAGAAGTCTCAATCCAAGCGTGGAAACTTTGATTGGGAATTACACTCACAATCTGCTATACAGGAGGCTAAAGGTAGATCTTCACTTAGCAGAGAGCAACACTGTGCCTCTAATACACTTGAATGCAGGACCATTCAAGACCAAACAAGGACAAACCATGACATACATCCAACTAAACAATTCAGTGAGAGAAACATACAATCCCTAGCAGAAAGGGAATGCCTTAGGACTACCTGCAGTGAAATGTGTACAAATACATATAGCGCTCAGGAAAATCAAGTTGAAAATTCAGCTCTTTGTCATTGGGCTAGTACAGAACTTGACCCGGACATGGACAGTCCCTTTAGTTCACTGCAACGGAAGGTTCGGAATGTCAGACCCAGAAGAAGAAAGAAAGAGCCAGCCATCCACATCCAAACCAGTAAAAAGAGCGAACTGTGGCAGTTATTCCAGTCAAGTGATAACATGGATGAAGAGTTTAAGGGTTTCTGAGATTAGAACTGAATGGAGGAATACAAAGCAAACACCAAGGAGAATATGTGTTACTGAGAAAAAAATTAAATGGCAAATAATATATTTTCATAGATCTGATTTCTTTAATCAGTAGGATGGAAAACTACACTCTAACCATAAGGGTTTTAAAAGAAACCATTGATTAAAAAAGGGAAGAAATTCCAACTGACTAGATATGTGAAAAAAGTGAGATGCCTTGTTTATTTGTGACTTAAATGTGTACATTTACTACAGGTATGTTGTTTGTATATACTTGAAAGATACAACCTCGTGAATCTATCTTTAAACGATTTTCCGTTTTCTGTATTAAATTGAAAATATTTTGGTAATTTTGGTTGGCTTTTTTTTTTTTTTGAGGACCATTGTTATCAACACCCTTCTCTAGCGCCAAAAAAAGCTGTTTACATCTTTAGATCTGATTGGATTTTTGTGATACAGTTGAAGTCTGAATCTTTTAAGTCATTAAAACTAATTTTTGAATCACTCTGCAGATTTAATATTAGCAATCTATAGTTTTGGCAAGTTGTTTAGAATATCTACTTTTTGCATGGCACGAGTAATTTTTCCAACAATTGTTTACAGGCAGATTGTTTAACATTTAATTGACTATCACAATTCCAGTGGGTCAGAAGTTTACATACATTAAGTTAACTGCCTTTTAAGCAGCTTGGAAAGTTACCGAAAATTATGTCAATCCTTTAGACTAATAGCCATTTAATTTCTGATAGGAGGTGTACTGAATTGGAGGTGTACCTGTGGATGTATTTTAAGGCCTACCTTCAAACTCAGTGCCTCTGTTTGACATCATGGGAAACTCAAAAGAAATCAGCCCAGACCTCTAAAAAAAAATTTTTGGACCTCCACAAGTCTGGTTCATCTTTGGGAGCAATTTCCAAGTATCTATACCCACAGTAAAACAAGTCCTATATTAACATAACCTGAAAGGCTGCTCAGCAAGGAAGAAGCCACTGGTCCAAAAACCGCCATAATAAAGCCAGACTAGTTTGCAAGTGCACATGGGGACAAAGATCTTACTTTTTGGAGAAATGTCCTCTGGTCTGATGAAACAAAAATTTAACAGGCCATAGCATTGTTATGTTTGGAGGAAAAAGGGTGAGACTTGCAAGCCAAAGAACACATCCCAACCGTGAAGCATGGGGGTGGCAGCATCATGATGTGGGGGTGCAATGCTGCTGGAGGGACTGGTGCACTTCACAAAATAGATGGCATCATGAGGAAGGAAAATAATGTGGATATATTGAAACAAAACCACAAGACATCAGCCAGGAAGAAAGCTCTGTCTCAAATGGGTCTTCCAAATGGACAATGACCCCAAGCATACCTCCAAAATTGTGGCAAAATGGCTTAAGGACAACAAAGTCAAGGTATTGGAGTGGCCATCACAAAGTCCTGACCTCAATCCGATAGAACATTTGTGGGTAGAACTGAAAAAGTGTGTGTGAGCAAAGAGGGCTACAAACCTGGCTCAGTTCTTACAGTACTAACTGGACTAAGACAGGGAATGTTTTCTATGATTAAATGTCAGGAATTTTGAAAAACTGAGTTTAAATGTGTTTGGCTATGGTGTATGTAAACTACTGACTTAAGCTGTGTTTGAGAACATGTGCTTCATACGCAAACTTAAAGATAATATTAAGCAGTTTATTTTAAGCAATTGTAATACATGTCTAATCTCACAGTCAGACACTGGCATAGTTTTAAATGAGAGTGAAAGCTTTCGCTTTGTTTGGCTTCCCTTTGCATTGTTATTTTGAGTACACTTTACACACTGGTCAAATATTTACTTGAATTCAGAGAATTATCACATATTAATCTCGTGACCTTTTATGATTGGCCATGTCTGGTGCATGTCCAAATTCTATTCACTTATCGAGTATTATTTAAGCGTATAAACCTACTACTAATATACATTGGCAAGAAAAACTATGTGAACCCTTTACATTTGTTTGGTTTTCTACATGAGTTTGTCATAAAATGGGATCTCATCTTCATCACAATTATGGACAAATGCAATGTGCTTAAGATAATACAAACAATTATAATCTTTAATGTCTTTATTGAAAACATCCCATTAAACTTTCACAGTGTTGTGGAAAAAGTAAGTGAACCCTTGAATTTAATAACTGGACGATTAAATAGCAATAAACTGAACCAGGTGTTTCCGGTAACTGGATTACACCAGCACGTTGTTCAGAAGGAATATTGAACCATTCATCAGCTCAGCCATATTCTTAGGATGTCTGGGGTGAAATGCTCTCTTGAGGTATTTCCACAGCATCTCTTGTCCTGCTGCAGCACCCAACTTCTACCGAGCTTCAGCTGGTGCACAGCCACCCTGACATTATAGGATAATAAACTTGGGAGTTACATTTTCTCCTCGATGGCAAGGGGTCCAAGCCCCAATGCAGTCCCAAATCATGACGCTCCCTTCACTGTACATCACCTTTGGGGGGATGTTTTTATGTGGTGCACTTTTTAAGCCCTACTTAGCGTGTGCTCTTCCCAAACAATTCAACCTTAGTTTCATCATTTCACAAAACATTTCCCAGTAGCGCTGTGGAGTGTCCATGTGGTCCATGGCAAACTTCAGGCACATAACAATGATTTTGTTGGAAAGCAGCGGCTTCCTTCGTGGTGTCCTGCCATGGAAACAATGCCTGTTTAAAGTTTTCCATAAAGTAGACTCAAGAGCAGAGATGTTAACCAGTTCCAATGATTCCTTCAATCTTCTGCTGTCACTTTAGTGTTTACTTAGTGTTCTTTTTTACCCCATTGAGCATTGTGCCTTTTGAGTCATCTTGGCTGGATGGCCACTTCTAGAGAGAGTAGCTAATTGCATTAATTGAATGCCAGGTTTGCCAACTCCTGACTCTAATTAGATTTTGTTGATGCCATTAGCCTAGGGGTTCACATACTTTTTCCAACCTACACTGAAACTTTGAATGACGTATTCAATATGTACAAAACAATACAATAATTTGTGTCATTAGTTGAAACAGATCGTGTTTGTTCATTATTGAAACTTAGAAGAAGATAACATTTATACATAAATGCAGATAGTCCCAAAGGTTTCACATTCTTTTTCTTGGCACTATACTCAATGTTGCATACATCCACTATTATCAAGGATGTAGTCAAATATTCAAAATTATTCTCAGTTCAGGTCCCCCTCAGTGTCTTTGGTGGTTATGTCCCTGATTTGTATTGATTATTGTATGAATTACTTATGCAAACTACTTTTAAGTACTTCTCATCAAACCATTTTAAACTACACCAGACTGCTACTCCACTGTCATTGTGCACCATACGGGATTCATCTCAGTCAGTCATAGGTTCAAATGGTCTGTTTGGTGCATAACGTGACAGCAGGTGGAGCGAGCAGCTTTTATATCTGCTCTGATCGCGCGCACACTAAACTACCCTTCATCGCGCGTGCAGCGCGCGCTCATGTATATTTATGAGGCGTTTCTGCAGTGAGGCTGGTGGATATTGCGCCGCTCGCGCAACCCGCGTTTCGATGCAGAGGCTGCTTGCGCGTCACCTAATGGCAACCAGCGCGCGAGAGGCTGTGTGTGCCTTCCCGAGGGAGACAGAAAATCGTGTATAATTTGGGATTTAAGTCGTATATTTCGTATCATTTGGAATTTTTATGATTATTTGAGATTTCCTGCACCGAATGGATGCGTTAATGATGGCTCCCCGTGTCGGGATTTCCTTTCTGTGCCTCTATGTTGCGGCGATGAGCTCTGTGGTACATGCCAGCATCCCCCTGCCTCATTATGGTGAGGGTGTATTTTTATATTTTTCATCACTAAATGAAAGAATGATTATTAATTTGTATTATATTAATGCTGTATTTTACTCATACGGCAACAACTTCAGGTAATGTTACTGGAAATGTAAACATTTACCAGTTCAATCAGCGACAGCAGCTTTGAGTCATAATGTATTATTATTAATCATCCCTGAACAGTATATTAGGCTTGATTTTATATGTTAACACATTTGAAAGGAAAATGTATATATATTAAAAACACCGTGTTTTTATTACTCAAGGAAACGCCTTGGGAAAGACGAGGGCTCGCCGTGATGACGGCAGGTTACTCGGTATAGAGAACACGGTACCGGTCCGGTTAGTGTACCGAATGGATGCAGACAGTCAGACCGCTCATGATGTTCTGAACACGTGGGTTCGGATGGGTTCTGACAGTAAACAGGTGCGTGTTTTTCTCATGTCATATCTGTGTCACAGGGATGCTCTCTCCTCCCGTTGCCATTGGAGACGCGCTTCTCTTTAAACGATATATCTGTTTTTCTCTTGTTCTCTCTTTCTTAGTCTAAATCAGGCTCTAGCAGGCTTGAGAGCTGCAAAGTTAATTCCTTTCATTTGAGGGTGACATAATAACCAGCATACAGTAATTGTGTGAAACATGCTGATGTTTGGGCCTCCTGAGACATCTCATAGCATCACCACTTTGGAAACACAAAGGACACATACAGAACAAATGAGGAGCATCAAAATATATCACCCAAAATATATATTACACTATTCTTTATAGACAAGATATTGGTATTTAAAATGTATATGTTTTTATATACCACATTATTATTATTATAGAAAGTGTTAACAGAGGCCAGATCTTACTCGTATCTCTCCAGCAGATATTGTTCAGCAAAACACTGGATCCGGGAACTCAAAATCTGGGCCTAGATGATAAAAGAAAAACAATGAACTAGCAAAAGTAGCTTTATTTGGTTCTGTGGTTAAGCATGTAATGCTGTTAGAGGTTTATGGACCTAATCACCATGTGCAGTTTCTTTTGTTCTTGCTTTCCCTGGCTGGAAAGATAGTTAATAAGATTCCCTGATTGAGCTCAGATCATATTATGTCATAAATTAACTTTATGCAATGCAATATTTTGATAGGTTTCACAACTCATTTAGAATTTTTGTGAAAATATGCTATTTTTGAGTGATAGCTCTGTATAATGTAATAGCATTGCTATCCATCCTGCCTGGTACTTTGTTCATATACAGTATGCATGTCTCATCTTTGTTACGTTGCTTAACCAAATCTTTTTCATTGGCACAGACACGCAATGGCTCATGGCCTTGTCTCTTTGGCTGCTTCTCTGCATGCCTGTATATGTGTCCCGAGTCCCGACGTCGCTGTTTCATGCTTCAGGCTGTGTGTGGGGCTTAACCCTTTGTCTGACGTTTGCATCTGATCTCTATGTGATTCTAGCGAAAGCTCAATCATTAAGCCAATGACTGGGATTAATTTAATCTTTGCTGTGTTTATTTATGTTGCTAAATTAGAAATTGGATTAATAAACTGTTTTTTTCTTTTTTATTTAAATTTGCCATCTATATTTAAAGAATATTCTTGTTTCATTACAAGTTAAGTTCAATCAACAGAATTTGTGGCATAATGATGATTACCTCAAAAAAATCACCCCTCATTTTCTTAAAAAAAAAAAGAAGCAAAAATCAAGGCTACAGTGAGGTACTTACAATGTAATTCACAGACAAGACGTAAACAATATACGTGTTAACATAATTTTTGTGTGATAAAATAACTTTCTAACATTTTTTGTTCATTGCCAGTAGGGCGTAATGCCGTAAACCCTAAAATGACAGTAAAAATTATTCAAAGAACTATACAGCTCGAATAATACACAAGTTTTAACAGAATAATTTATACTGTATAAAACAAGTGATTTTATAAAATTATAAGATTTAATTTTCTGCCTCTGAACTGGCTTGAATGGGCTTGCCTATTGTGTACTGAACATATTATTGTTATCAGTAAAATCATAAAATTCATCAAATTGCCATGTGTCATAAGTTGTTGGAAAGCTCGTAAAGAGAAGAATGCAAACATCTCATTTGTTTTACTCACAGACAAAAATATAGAAAGTAATAGCTAAGTATATGTCTTCGACATTTATGTTTCATGTGAACAGGTGTTGCTTATATGCTGCTTTTTATTTTTCTTATAACTTCACAAAAAATAAACAGAGCACAAAATATCATACCATTATTTAGAGAAGACAATTATCTTTCAAATGAGCCAACACACAAGGTAATTGGATGCATAGATCATTAGATAATCCACACAAAGCACAATGTGCACACAGAATCTGGCTGTGGCATCTTGCAATCTGGCTGAAAACACGTTCGTTTTCCTGGATCAGATGATGTCATCAAAAATGACATAGCATCATGAAATGCTAAACCAATAGGACTAGGTTCAGATCGGTGCAAAAATCATCCATATTTGGGCTGAGATGTGTGATTGGTGACTATAACATATGGCCACCAGGGAATGTAAATGAATGCCTGTAAGATGGCACCAAGTACATGACACAGTCTTAATGATGACACACATGTCACAGAATGAAACTCATTCTGTGAAATCTCATTACTAAAATCATGTTTGCAAGCTATGAAAACTTTAAGTCCTTGTATTGTAATTAGTGTAATTAGTTCTTATGTACAATTACTATTTTTTTATATGTTTGGAGAGACTTTTGGACACTTGAAGACGTTTTTGTACACTAGGATAAATTATATTTGTAATACTATAAATTTTGATTGCTTTGTTGAATGAACACAAAACATTACCTGGTTACAGTTAACATGACTGAGAACAAAACAAAATAATTGTTTCGGAGCTGCCTTATTTACACACGGAGATATATAACGTCAAATCAGAAAAATATGAAAACTTTTATTTTTTTTAGCAGTTTCTTAGGCTCTATAGCATTAAAAAATGTGAAAAGATTTCTTTACAATGATACCATACACTTGAACCTCCCTTTTTTTTTGTAAGCCTTTAATTTTGGGTATACCACTGAAACAGGAACTCTTTAAAAACATTCACTTCCATTGTAATTGCCTCAATGTAACCTAAATTTATTTAAAAAATGTTTAGACGAAACTTCTACAAATGTGGTCAATTGAGCTTAAAATGTACTGTACTGAACCCGGAATATTTATTTAAGGAAAAGCAAACTCAACTATGCTCAGGGCTTTTTCTAGCTCAGTTTTTGGGTTATATTTCTTGTATAATTGGATGTCACCTCAAGGTGCTCTTTGAAAATCGAAGACAGTTTAATTTTTGAATATCCACTGATGCCAGGAACAAAACAAAGAGCATCTCTTAGTTTGCTAATTTTAGATCTTCTTTATTTAACACAGAATGCAGATCAAAAAATGAGTTGAGCAGTTTTAGAACGATAATATGATGAAACAGCAATCAATGATACCAACGACAGAGAGCATCAGGCCTCTCATCTTACATAGTCATACCTCCTCTAAACACTCTGAGTCTCTATTAGATTTGTGTGTGTGTTTAAGAAACAAGTGTTTAGACACACAGATACACATTCATATGTGGGGCAGTAGATGGTGGGGGGTGTGAGGGCCTTCATTCAGAGGGTCATTCATGGGTGAAGTTTAGAGGATCTCCCCAGCCTTGTTTCTTCCACCCCTTCATTCTCCTTCTCTCTTTTTTTTATTGATAACTACGTTTTGCTGGTTGAGGAGGGAGAGGCGTGTTCCCTTGGGGGATTTAGACCCCCCTCAACTCCCCAATATGCTTTTATTTCTGCCCCCTCTCCCCTTCCTCTCAAACACACACACATACACACATTCACTCAACAGCTATCAGCACAATACACTGCAAGCCAAATGCTTCCCTCTCCCCTAAGGGGGTGTTATAGGCCATATGGGCCCCAAGCAGGCAGTGAATTAACCATCAGCCAACACACACACACACACACACACACACACACACACACACACATACACACAGCCACCAATCATACATGCTAAAGTGTACCCATGGTTCATTAAAAACCAATTATCACATCTAAATTTACTGCTGTCTCCCAAAACACCAAACATGTTCTAATTTTACAGTTTTTATTGTCTCAGCTCATGTGTGGCATTACTGAGATATGAAAATTACCTAATCTCGATTTGTTTTGTCTCTTTTACAGAACCATGTGTCCCAGGCTAGCTTCCAGATGCAGGCTTTTGGGCAGACCTTCATTTTAGATGTGGAACTGAACCAGTGAGTACAGGTTTTACCATGCTTTCACACAGCTGTTTGGGTTTAAAGCCACTTTTTAGGTTTTAACATGTTATTACAATGTTATTATACAGTTACAACTTTTGTTGCAAGGAGGCATTAGTGATGTACAGTGTGTGTGTTCATGTTAGGGAAGTGTGTGATGTATGAATAATGTCCATCAGATCTATTTGACTAGGGTTTTATGTTGCTGTTGATAGAGATGCACCAATATCACTTTTCTCTTCTGATTCCGATATCTGAAATATTAGTATCAGCCGATACGATCTCAATCAAATACAAGTGTTTTTTTTTTTTGTTGTTTTGTTGTTTTTTGCATAATCAGATTAGAATATCACCACATTGTGTGAAAATAATTGGGGGTACTCTTTAATATGTTATGAAACTAACCTCTAACTACACATCATTTCAATATAAATGTATAGTCTATTAAGAAAGGCTTTATTATTAGCTAGTCTAATGGATTATAGCATCACAATTAACAGTAGTTCCAGTCTAAGTCTTCAGTAGAAAAGAAGCCAGTTTTTTTGTAAAAGATTTTCAACTTGTATCTGTACTTAAAAGGATTCAGATTTCTTTTTTGTTCAATTTAGTTAAAGATATCAGTCCTATTGGTGTAACAATCCATCGATCTGGATTGATGCATCGATCCAATATCCAATGATCCAATGTTATCGATACAGTGTGTAAAATCTTTAAAGAAATGTTTATTTTCAAATGTATTTTAATACTCTCATGTCAGCCGCATTTATACGCATTTCCATCAGGCGACGAAGCAACCTTATTAATTTAACTTTACGAGGGCTAAATGCACTTCATGTGGGACAAGGATGTGTGCAGGGTCTGTGAAGCCAAATTGCGCAAACTGCTCTCTGCGCACCGGGTTTCCCGCGAAATGCGAGCTCCAGACCAGTGACGGAATCAGTGCACGCGTGTCAACCGGATGCTCCTTAAAATGCGAGATTTCGTGACAAACGGAGTATCATTGCACATGCGACCCATTTTAATTTTACATGAGAATTTTCTATTGAAAAGTACTACGTGAAACATTTTGACAATGCTGACATTCTGAACAGCACTAATGAGGGAAAGACAAATCACTGCTGCTCAGCTCCAGCATCAGTTATTACACTTTACACATCTACACATCAACACACTTACTAAAATGTTTCCCAATTAACTGTAACAGAATTGTTCGTTACAACAGTGGAAGTTGTAGCCAAGAAAACCATGGCTAGCTTAGAGAGTTGGAAACAAGTCATGGGTATGTAAGTACTTTGAATTGGATTAAACTGAAAAAATAAGCTGTAATCAAATGATTGATGATCACTTATTTGTGACGTTATTTTTTTATACTATTATCTGGATAATTTTGTTTTCAACATCTGAAGTACCTAATTTTGTTGTGGATGTCCCAATGTGGATACTAAATTTGAGGGCAAAAAAATTAAAAATTAATTGATTGTGTAAAATAGGCACATAATATTGGAATATCGATCGCTGGCTCTGAATCAAGCATTGGCAAATATCGGATCACAGGTCAAGAGAATCGATATAAGATCATATCGTGATGAAATGTCCAATTTACACCCCTAATCAGTCCACTTTTCATTCACACTGTTATTTTTTAAATCCATTCAACTTAAATATTGTTATAATTTGTAAACAAATAATAATGATAATAATAATTCATTCTTATTATTATTTTGAGTAAACATTATCTTAATTTGTTACTTAAAAAGCATCTTGCTGTCTCAAAATAATTAAAAAATAAGTTAACAAATTTTGCAATAACGATTGCCTCTATATCTGTATAATACCAAAATAACCCCAACATAGGGGCCTTTTATCCCAAGTGTAGAGGGTAAAAGGGGTAAAAGGCTCACCACCTTTTTTTAAAAACTGAATTTTAATCAAAACAACTTTCTGCTATTATTTATTTTCACACAAATGATGTAGCTCCATCAATATTTAATAAAAAGAAATACATTTTTTCCGATACATGTTGTGACCAGAAAATATAAACATTTCCTTTATGTGTGCCTCTAATCCCATTGTACCCTACATTGTTTTATTTAAAAAATAATAATAAAAAAATGTTGCTCAGTGTGTATGAATGTGTGCTTGGTTGTACACCAACACTCTTGTCATTACTCACAGTCATAACCTTGACTCTTTTCTTATTCATCATGAAAGCACAATACATTAACTCGAAATTAATTTGTTACTGTTACAACCAGAACTGCCCCTGTACTTTTACTTGCTCCCAGACAAAGTCAGAGTCTGCAGATTATAATAATGCATCATGAATATTTCAGTGATTTCATCTGGGTCTGTGTGTGTTTCCTACAATAACATCTTGGTGGAGAGAAATATTGGCTTTTACCATGCAGCTCCTTCTAAGCCTTTGTCAGGCTCGATGTGAATGGAATGTGTGTGTGTGTGTGTGTGTGTGTGTGTGTGTGGTGAAAGGACTGAGGCATTTGGCATTCTAATCTAGTGCTACCTCTGAAAATGTCCTGTTTGTGTTCATGGAGCCACTAGCATGTTATGCAAAACTGCTGTTAATATTTTAAGGCATTTGGGCCTTCAGGGCAGTCTTTCCTGTTTGTAATGTGTGCAGCTTGTGTGGAGACTGACTGATTATTCTACACATTTCTCTCTCTTTAATCCCCTGCAATCAAAACCCTCTGTCCAAAACTAACACAGTGGTTCTCTGTACTTATGCTTTAACATTTTGCATATGCTTAAACATACACGTTGGCTCTGTTCCAAGCTGCCTTACAACTGCCAACTTAAATGTATCCTCATAAGTGAGTGATTTGGAACACTACATAGGCAGCATCTCTTATGTCATTCAAGAGTATGTTAGACTTGGCTCACTATTAGTATCAGTTGAGTTTGATGTTAGCATTATGCTAAGCTAACAATTTGATACTCATTAAATGTCTATTTTAATTAGACTGAACTACTTTTATTGATACCTTTCGTTATTTAATGAACAGAGTGCAACAGTCTGGTTCCAGAAGTAAAAATCCCATTAATTTTGTCCATAGGGCAATAGGGTAGTGCGGTACACCAGTACTATATTGCCAGCAACAGGCCTATCTCCAACCTCCCATTTGTAGCAAAACCTTTAGAATCGGTTGTTGTCAGTCAATTGCAATCCTACTTACTATCCAATAATCTGTACGACCCCTTTCAATCAGGTTTCCGTCCTTTCCACACCACAAACAGCTCTCCTTAAAATTCTGAATGATCTCCTTTCCACTGCTGTGGAGGTCATCCGATAGTGGATTTTACCGATAACTAAGTTGGGCAGTACCTGCCGATAATGATTAATCAACCGATAGTTTTTAAAATTGATTCTGAATGAAGAAATAACACTCAAAGTAAAATAGTGCTGAACTTTATTACAAAAATGTATTACAGGACTGACTGACCAATGAAAAAGTATTGTACTTATTAATATAAATGTATAATTATTAATGTATATTAACTAATATTCTAATTTAAAGGTCAGCTGATTTTAAAATTGACATTGTTTCCTTAATCCACATTAAATAAAAAGATGTATATGTGTGTGTGTTTTCTGTCTTTGATAATAACTGAAAATAGGTTGAAATACAGAACGCAGCAAGGCGTTTTGTGAACCTGTTGAAAGGTACCCTGAACGCAGGTCCATCTAACGTTAATGTTGAAGGGAACGTTAGTGTTTCACAAAATGTTAAGTGTAGATGGTTCCCAGCTTGTTAGTGTGGTACTGCAAGGGTCATCCACTACATGAATTCATTATGTAGATGAAATTCAGGCTCAGAGAGGAAGCCAGTTGGGCCCTAGGACCCTTGGGGCTGGGAAAGCACAGCAGGAGCAGCAGAATATGGCCAGGTTAGGAAATCAAGTGTACATTAAGATTCTTATTACACAGCTCTCTGAAATGTTTGATTCTGATTTGTCAGTCGCAACATTGTATGACCTATAATAATCGTCCCGCTTTCTGTCTGTCCTCGTCCAACAACAGCCAATCACGAGAGATTCGACGTTTGACTGATCACAAATTCTCTTTTATGTGGATAATGTAGATTCATCCCTATCTGATTTGGTTAATATGATTGTTGTCATGGGTAAATATCATATTCATTGTAGTAAGTGGAGATATTCGAAGCCTTCTTTTTAATGGTTTATGAACGATTATAAATTGTATTTTTCCTCACTGAAAAAGTAACGTCTAGTAAAATTGCAAGAAAGATGTGTAGTGTTATATCCAGACAATTGTTTTGATAAATATCCACTTGTATGCCATGTCTATAGGATGCTTTTATTTAAATTTTTTCTTTAATATTTAAATTTTTTCTCTAGACTTTGCTCTCCCCCTTGTTGTTTGCTTTTTGTTGTTCATTATTGTGTAGGGGGCGCTTTACTTTCATTTACACTGACAATAATTGTATTGTTCCTATTGATGTATATTTTTTATTTCTCCCCTACGAGAGTTTTGTATGATTTTTCTTGTCAAAAAAAAAAAAAAAGTTCCAGCTTTCTGTCTGTCCTCGTCCAACAACAGCGTGTGTGTGGAGAAAATAAGTTGCGCGTGTGTTCAGATCTGTGCGCGTGTGTGGGACTTGTCATGACTCGCAGTTTTGTTATTTCTGCTCGCGACTTGTTAATTTATGTGCACAATCATATTTTTTGTGCTCGAATTTGGGATTTGCAAGTTCTGGAGGTTTAAATTTTACATGCAAACTGTGTCATGGTGCTCACACTGTTGTAATTCACTTGCGCACTGTGTTTATGCGCTTGCGCTGTTTTTTTCCAATATTTAACGCTATACGTTGTGATACAGAATATTCTGCTGGGTTTGTTTAGGATGGTTCTGCTTTAATGGGCTCTGACTGGATGTCTTTGATTGCCTCTGAGATGGTGCTGTGTGTGTGTGTGTGTGTGTGTGTGTGTGTGTGTGTGTGCGTGTGTACGTGTGTGTGCGTGCGTGTGCGCGTGTACTTTTGTGTGTGTGTGTGTGTGTGTGTGTGTGTATGTGTATGTGTATGTGTCTGTGCGTGTGTGTGTGTGTGTGTGTGTGTGTCATAGAGAAACACAAAGTATGTTTCCATGGAGAGCTGGCAGTTGGTTTCGTCCTAACTGACCTGTGTCCAGATTACTTTCCCAGCAACCACTGAGGACACCAATTCAGTCCCCCACTCTCTTTCTCTCACATCTCTTTATCTCACTCTCTTTTAAGGATGTTTTTAACTTGTTTGTGTGTGTGTTTGCCTTTTTACAAGCCTTCAACTGAAACCTACTCTCTCTGAAATGTTTTTTTTAATCAATTATCTATGTTTTTCACACTGTTGTTCATTTAAATTATCAAATGCAGATTCATGTGTATTGTTTATATAATCATAAAGCACAACACCACACTTCATGAATAACTACAACTAGCAAGTTTCCTTTTAAGCTGTATCTTAGTACATTTGTTTTCTGCTTGATGCTGGTTGGTTTTTGCTTGTATTTTTTGATGATATTTTAATGTGCACTGACTCAAACTCTCCAATATTCCAAACACACACACACACACACACACACACACACACACTCACTAACACACTGGCCTTCCCCCTGCACCCTCTCACACACTCTGAATAATGAATGAGTGTGTTTGATTAAAGATGTTGGAGCAAATAGGTTTTCTGCTTTTCAATCATGCTGTGTTGTCATGTGAGGAGCCATGTGACAGAAAGGAAGCATTAAAATTGGTCCGATACCGCTGACGCAGGTACAGACAGCTGTAAATCTGAAGAGATAACAAACAATTACATCCTTACCTCTCCTTTGAAATCTTTGATAAATGCACGTTCCTCAGCCACACGAATCACTGCCTGTCAATATGATCATACACTACTAGAAATCCTTAGTCTTGTTTTCCCTGTAGAATCATTTAAATATCCTTAAAACAAGATTAATTTAATTTTAATGAATGTTAATCTTGAATACTAGTGTGTTTTTTCTTGTTTACTGGTCGAACGATATGAGTTTTTCAATGGCCAATGCCAATACTGATATCTAGACAGCAGAATGGCCGATGACTAATATAAATGCAGATAAACATAATACAGTTTAACAACAGTAAATCAGATGTACTCTAAATTTCTAAAGTGAAACAAACACTTGTTTAATGCAATATTTACAAAAATTTGCATGAACTAAGAAAAAACCTTGAAAACAGAAAGTGTTGACTATCCATTGACAAATCTATTGGTTTCGATTTTGGAACTGACACAAGGGAAAGTTAACACTTCTGTTAATCGGCCAAGCGAACATTGAAATCGGCTGATAATTGCTTTATGGCCAAATTTTGGCGGATTAATCGGCCTGACAGTTATATCGGTCTATCACTAGTCTTGTTCTATTGACAGATAAACATAACATCAAATTAAAATGTAAAAAGTTTAAATGGACCAAATAGACCAAAAATAATTTGTTTTACCCATATATTCATTATACAATGTATGATACATTAAGTAGATAAATCTGTTTAAATCTGTTTAGCTGAATGTTGTCTGAACAGCAAAAAAAAAATACAAATAAAAAGACATCACATGAAATCCAATTTTTTTTTTTAAACCACATCCATATGACTCAGTCCAAAAGATTGGATTTGAAAAACAAATCAGAAATGGCTGCAGTGTGAATAAAGCCTACAATAACAGCAGTATGGATACACATCTGCTTTATGTTCTTCTATAGAGACCTGTGTGGGCTGGTGTCAGAACAATTGTAAGATTATTCAGACACAAAAACACATGCACACACAATTGTAATTTTGATTTCTGCCTTTTTAAGTATGAACTCTTCCATTTGCAAAACAGAATTGATTCCCTCAGGCATATGATACTCTCTTAACAAAGCTTGAAAGATGAGGTAGATAGAAAAAGGCAACAATGGAAAAGATAGATGGTTGTTAGTGACCACAGCTAACAGCATGAAACTGTTTCTCAAATTATTATTTTTATCTTTTTGATTATTTTTATGAATGTTTTTGATATTTTTGTATTTGCTCTAAAACAGCTTAACATACTTTTATAAATCATGTTCACATGGCACTTTTCTTTAAAGCCACTAACACATGCAATCCCATTCTGTATACACAGACTTCAGTGAGTGACAGTTAGTGTTGTTTTTGGCGGCCTGTTTTAATTTTAGTTTTAGTCTAGTCTTTGTGTCAAGCTGTCATTTTAGTTTTTATTAGTTTTACTCACGTTCATACTCTTTTTAGTCTAGTCAAGTTTCAGTCGACTAAAAGTCTGACCATTTTAGTCTAGTTTTAGTCGACGAAAACTGATGACATTTTAGTCTAGTTTTAGTCGACAAAAACTGATGACATTTTATTCTAGTTTTAGTCGACGAAAACTGATGACATTTTATTCTAGTTTTAGTCGACGAAAACTGATGACATTTTAGTCTAGTTTTAGTCGACGAAAACTGATGACATTTTAGTCTAGTTTTAGTCGACGAAAACTGATGACATTTTAGTCTAGTTTTAGTCGACGAAAACTGATGACATTTTAGTCTAGTTTTAGTCGACGAAAACTGATGACATTTTAGTCTAGTTTTAGTCGACGAAAACTGATGACATTTTAGTCTAGTTTTAGTCGACGAAAACTGATGACATTTTAGTCTAGTTTTAGTCGACGAAAAGTGTATTTTAGTCTATTTTTAGTAATGCAATTCTATTTAACCCAGTCAATATAATATAACTACCTACTAGTAGTATAGACTAAACCAAAATTTTCTTTTAGCCAAACCCATTTCAAACAAGGTTATCTTATATTATTGTTGCCTTAAAGACTCAAGAATATACATCCATTTCAGACACGGAAGTGACGGAACGGAAGATGCACTGATTTGAAATTACAACATATTTATTTTACCAACCAAACATGTTAGAAGTACACACATATAAATTTAAATAAAATAAATAAAAACAATAAATAAAATAGCATCACATGACAATGGCAGAAATAAATGAATACATTCAAGTTTACATATAGAGAAACAAGGTGCTTGAATGCTCGAGCAACAATAACATACTAAAAAGTGCAAATAAAATGTGTGTGTCTGTTACTTGTATTGCTTGTAAACTGAAGTCAGATTTTGCATCATAAAAACTATTAAAAGATATAACAATACTGTGGCGAGCAGGCCGAGGGACGTGAGAGAACGTTGCGAGGCCGGTGGTGTGAGTGTTAATGAACGTCACCTGTGAGACGCACCGGTCTTGCATCTCTCACGGAGGAGCGGAAGCATAAAGGAGGAGCGACGACGCTGAAGATCGAGAGAGGAACAGGCCTGATTTTATGTTGTGTTTTGTTTGTGTTTTATTATGTTCGCCGGTTCCCGCCTCCTCCCCGGGTTTAAGCACCAATGTAACAAATTTCAGATGTTGTGGGAAGGAGGAGGCGGGAACCGGCGAACATTCAAGACTTTTAATAAAATAAACAAATACAAAACGAAAGCGAAAGCCAGCAGCCCCTCACGGACGACTGCTGGCACACAATAAAATCTTTTGCTGGGTAATTCTGTCTCACATAATTTGTAGAGAAACACCAGACTTGAGCAATCCAACACCAAGGTTGTCAAGGGAGCTCCCGTAGGCGTACATGGACTGTTTGAGTATGGAGGGATGGACGCTAGTTGGTGCTGTCGTCCGCAGGGTTAATGTGTGTGTTTTTCTTTTTTCCGTTTTTTCTGTTCTAGTTTATGTTCAGGGTTTGATTGTTGCACTAATGTTGGAATGTGGTCTTTAAAAAAAATTTTTACACAATGTATTTTTTCTTATATGTCAAAATGTCAAATGTTAATATGAGTGGATTGTCTCTCTCCAAATGGAATGTGAATGGGTTTGGGCACCCCCATAAAAAGAAGGAAGTTTATTACTCTTCTTAAGCATAAGAAATACGATATAGTGTTTAGTGTTTATAATGTAGTCAGTGGCGAATAATCTGGCATCTGCCATCTCACTTGACACCGAAAAGGCATTTGGTATGTTAGAATAGGATTATTTTTTTAAGCTTTTGGAAATGTTCAGGTTCGGGAATACTTTTATTGGTTGGATTAAGTTACTTTATAGACACCCGGTAGCGGCGGTACAAACAAATGTATTTATTTCAGATTATTTTACTCTGGATAGGGGCACCTGGCAGGACAGATTGGTATCAAATATAACACCTCAGTTCTTTGCTGTAGAAGATGACATAACAGTGCATCCATCGAGTCAAAAATGATATTTTAGTGGCTTATTTTAGAGGTTTTTGGTTCAGAAATGAGTACCTCTGTTTTGTCGGAATTGAGTAGAAGAAAATTTCTGGAAATTTCTGAAATCTTTGATTTCATTGATACACTGCTAATTTGGAGAACTGTGAATTTTTGTTGGGTTTAGAAGAAATATAAATTTGGGAATTGTCGGCATAAAAGTGAAAATTTATTCCATGATTCCTGATAATATCTCCCAGGGGAAGCGTGTATAAATACAAAAGCAGATGCCTTAAAACTGATCCCTGTGGCACTCATACTTAACATTTGTTAACTTAATTTTGTGATCTACCATGTCGTAGGCAGCGCTAAGATCTAAAATCACTAGAAGTGAAGTGCAGCCACAATCAGATGATAAGTGGAAGTCATTTTTAATCTGATAAGTGTAGCTTCTGCACTGTGATGGGGCCTAAATCCTGACTGAAATTTTTAATATATACCATTTCTCTGTAGAAATTAACATAGTTGGGAGGACACTACCATTTCAAGTATTTTCAACATAAATAGTAGAGTTGAAATCATTCTGTAATTAGGCAAGTCTCCAGGATCAAGCTGTGGCTTCTTAATAAGTGGTTTGATAACTGACATTTTAAAGTTTCTTAGGACATGTCTCAAGGATAGCGAGAAGTTAATAATATTAGAAGAGGTTCTGAGATTACTGTGCATTGTTCCAGCCTGGCCCCGCCCTCCTCCACTCTATTCAAACAAATCCAAGTTACCTCTTCTTCCAAATGACACCTCTCAAAAGCCGCCACCCTCCCTATCTTTGTGCACCACTCCTGAAATGGGGGCGCCTCAGCCAACCTCCATCCCCTCAAAATAATCTGTCTGGTGACCAGATCATCACACTGGTCAGACCCCATTTCTCAATGTCTTTATTTCCCACATCGATGACCGCCCCATCGCCCAAAATACAGGGCCTGGGCAAAATGAAACCCGGGTGCCCAACACATCACACACAAAACTCTGAACCCTCAACTAAAACTCCTGGATCTCAACACACTGCCAAAAAACATGGGCCATGTCTTTAAGACCAATAGATTGGGTACAATAAAATCTATGTAAAATCTTGAATTGCATAAGGTGCAACATTGCATCTCTAGATGCAGACTTGACATTTTTTTTATTCCTAGTCTACACCCACCTCCTATACCAAGTTTAAACTTTAGGGGGGTGTATGCTACTCCCAAAAATAGTACAGAGCAGGTGGCGCAGCTGTAAATACCTATAGAACTGAAATCTGGGAATCCCAAAATGCTGAACCAAATTTTCAAAAGATCTCAACACCCCACTCTTATATAGGTCACAGAGTGTAGTAACCCCACTCACAATCCACTCTGACCAGCAGAAAGTGGATTTATTCATACATAATTTTGGATTCTGCCATATGCTCGAGGCAACAATCAAATAAATGTCCGATTTAAACACTCTGGACACTTTTGTCCAAACCGAGTGCAAATACAAGATAATGGGGTGTAACTTAACTTCTCCTAGTAGTTTGATAGAAAGGCTTTGCAATGAAGAAATTCCTGTTCAATTCAAAACCAGGGAGGGGCTCTCTCAGGTGGAAGTGGAGACCGAATGCATAATAATAAAACAACATTTTGGGTAGGCCTAAGCCCACCTTGGTCAGTCAGCCTATGTAACTTATTGAAATGTAATCTGGGACATTTACAATTCCAAATGCAGGACATTGCTATGCTATCAAATTGCTTGAAATAAGAGAGGGGGACATCTACAGGGAGAGATTGTAGCATGTAGTTACATTTTGGAATATAATTCATTTTAGTAGCATTAACCTTCCCAATCATAGATAAATGTAATGAAGCCCACCAGCCCACATCGCTTGAAATTTTTTTATTAAAGGGTCCAAATTAACAAATGTAACAAATTTGCTGGGAATAAAATGCCCAAATACTTAATGCCGTGTTTTGGCCATAATTCTGTGGAGGCAAGGCATAGATCTAGTGGGGTCGGAGACGAAAAACAAAATATCATCTGCATAAAGCAAAATCTTATGTGCCATACCTCCCGCCACCACCCCTGGAAAATCATCTTCCTTTCTTTTCGCGGCTGCTAATGGTTCCAGGGCAAGACAGAACAATAATTGGGAAAGAGGACAACCCTGCCGGGTTCCCTATCCAGGGTAAAATAATCTGATATTAATCCATTTGTTTGTACCGCCGCTACCATGTGTCTATAAAGTAATTTAATCCATCCAATAAAAGTATTCCCAAACCCGTATATATCCTAAATCTTTTTTTTTTTAAACATTTGTTTATTGATTTTTCAGTGACATAACAAATTCAAGTGGTAACAATAGGGAATCAAAAACAGTGTCAAGTACAACTAACAAGAAAGAAAGAAAAGAAAAAAGAAAACCAACCCCCAAAAACAAATAAACAGAACAAAAAAAAAAAACAAAAAAAAAAGATGGTCACCCACTGCTAGATAAAAGCCCAATATGTTCGCTTACAGAGAGATAAATATAAAAAAAAAAAAACATCCCAGCATGCTACAAATTCACACAAGAAAAAACTCACAATTAGTAGACAATCAGGGTGGCTACTTTGGAATTGCCGTAAAAATCAATCCCTCAACATGTGCAAAAAATGGACCCCAAGTTTTATTAAACTTAGCATGAGAACCATGTATCGAGCACCTAACTTTCTCCAACTTCACGAACTGAAGGATGTCCCTAATCCAAGACGAGTGAGAAGGCGGCGCAGGAGACTTCCACCTAAATAAAATCAAACGTCTAGCCAATAAGGAGATAAAGGCTACAAAGTCAGCTTTATATTTAGTACTACAAATTAGTACATGCTGTTGGATCAAATTGAACCCCTGTACAAACAGAAATAGAATTAAATATCTGTGTCCAAAAATTATGTAGTGAAGGGCAGGACCAAAACATATGGGCATGGGTAGCTGGAGCCTGACGACATCTAATGCACATGGGATCAACATCATTATAGATTTTGGAAAGCCTAACTTGAGTGAGATGGGTACGATGTAGAATTTTGCACTGGGTCAGACCATGTCTAGCACAAATTGATGAGGAGTGAACCCGACGCAAAATGGCATCCCACAGCTCCTCCGAGATCTCCTCCCCAAGATCCTCCTCCCAATGGGTTTTAATTTTATGCTGCGGAGTAAGATATATCCTAAATCTTAAAAAGATAATCCCATTCTGCCATATCAAACGCCTTTTTGGCATCAAGCCCCGGATAAACACCAACTGATCTTTATGTATAAGAGGTGTCATAACTTTACTTCATTGATAAGCCAGAATTTTTGACAATATTTTGATCCAGGTTTGTGTCTTGGTCAGCAGAAGCTTTCCATTCTTTAATGATTTTGTATAAACTTCTAGCTAAAGTGGAGCCAGTTCCATAGCATAAGATCTAAAAAATTCAGCAGCAAAGCCATCTGGCCTAAATTACCTTGCCAAAGAAAACATGTCCACCCCATATCTTCCCAAATGTTTCTGCTTCCTGCTAGGAAAGATGCATTTCTTGAAGAAACACTATAAAATTTCTAACGTTTAAGAAAATAAATAACCTTCCTTCTTTTTATGGGTTGCCCCAACCAATTCAAATTCCACATGGAGAGAGTGACTGCTTGTATTAACATTTGACATTTTGACATGAGAAAAAATATATTGTGTCAAAAATGTAATCATAAAGACCACATTCCAACATTGGTGCAACAATCAACCCCCGGACATCCCCCAGAACAAAAAAAAAAAACAGAAAAAAGAAAAACGTGCGCTTTAACCCCACGCACGACGGCACCAACCAGCGTCCACCCCTCTAAACTCAAACAGTCCATGTACGCCTACAAGAGACCCAGCGACAACTTTTCCGATGGATTGCCCAAGCCCTGTGTTTCTATACAAATTTTGTGAGACAAAATTACACAACAGAAAATAATCTATAAAACAAACTCCAGCCAATAGGCAGAATAAGCCCAAAGAACGTGTAAATTATCCACATTATTGTCCCGAAGGTGTGTTCCTCCACAAAACAAGCTCCAGCTACTATTGGAACCAGCACAATGAGGTGGCCCATTCGGCTGTTACATGAGTGTAACAAATACCCTAATCACTGTAATGATTTGCAAGAAATATTTCACAAAACAGACTCCATCCAAGACGAGGCATAAAAACAAAAAATGTGCAGATTCATCCACAAACTGTCGTGAAGGAGTGTTATTCCACAATTCAAACTCCAGCCACTAGGCGAAACCAACACAAAAAGAGACAAAGAAGGCACTCAGTTCCTTGGACAGTCAAGTGAATGTTCAGTGAATCAAGAGCATCGCACAATGACATACTCATTCCATTGACTTTATAAAGGACATCGCTTGATGTGGGCATGTAAATATTTTGTGGCCATCCTTAGAATCTATTCTTAACTTGGCCGGGAACATCAGTGCAAAAGCGACCTTTGATGTAAGAGTATCATTTATTCTTTGAATCGATCACGTTTCTCTCTTGTTGAATTCGCAAAGTCTGGGAACAAGAAAATGCTGTGGTTCTTCCAAGAAAGACTTCCTTTACTCCTCACCTCGCGTAACACAAGATCTTTTATCGGATTATCTAAGAAATTTGGCCAGAAATTATCAGGGCCTGTCTCCCTCTACGGATCTCTGAGCCAGGACTCTGTGAGCTCACTCGATTTCCAGCTTATGGCCTATGTCGAGCAGACTCGTGAAAGAGCTTGTATAGGAATTTCACCATATCTCTGCCTTCTTTGTCTTCAGGAATTCCAACAGTTCAGACGTTGTTTTGCTGGTTACGATTCTCTAGGTCTTCCAACTTTTCCCAAACAAACTCCAAGTCCATCTTGGTTGCTAGCGGGTTAGCAGCTATTTCCCTCTCCAATGACTCCAGATAATCAATCTGTTTCTGAAGATCTGACGCTCTTGTAACCAACTCAGTGAATTTCGTCTCCATAATTAAGCAAGATCCTCCAAGTCACGACCTTCTTCAGCATTGCCGTCATTTTCGACAGTTTGACATCTCTTCCACTGCACCGGTCAAATTGAGTCCCTGGTCGACGGCCTTGTCAGGGGTATCAGCTTGAGCACGTAAGTGTCCTTTAATGTCTCCAGAGCCAAAGGATTTTGAATTCATTGACATATTGTCTTCATTGAACCATTATGGAACAGAGTGTATCGATTCCCACTGGTTTATGACACAAAAAGCATTAAAACCAACAAAGTGCGCAGAGCTTGCCATTCACACGTCCAAACCTCACATAGCACCATGCGACTCATCCATTACTGTCCATTTTCAAAAAAACCTATCAAATTCACAAGGTAAAACAAAATATTATTTGTAGTTTATGGTGCTTTCAATATAGTAAAGGGTGAATGTAATTTACAAATCACTCCTTTTTGTTTTTATTAGCTTTTTTTCATACTGCCCCAACTTTTTCAAGAATTGGGGTTGTACACGGGTATCAATCCTTTCCGCTCTTCCTCTGCCGGCCATGCTCTCCACAGATGACGCTCGGCCACAGCGTTAGGGTTAGGGTTTAAACTTACGAAAAATCATAAAAATGCTCGATCAAAACCCTATTATTTTTCTTTCTTTGGTAGTACAACAGTGATTGTCCTATTAAAAACATGGTTATGGTTAGGTTTGGGTTTGGGGTAAACTTTAAAAAAACTAAATAACATTGTTTGTTGGTTAGTTTCTTTTTATATGGGATTAAAAGTTACATTCTTTGGTATGAACCAACTCATACGATTTCGCCATTTAAAACTATTATTATAACTTGTCATTAGACCAGGTCTAGATGTTTATAGGGCTAGTATTAAACAGTAATTAAACCAACTCCAGGTGCCAACGGGAGTTTTGGTTAGTTTTTGATTAGTATTAGAAAACCTGGAAATTTCTTCAGTGTGTATGAATTGTTCTAGTTATGCTTAGCTCCAAAATATTGAATTGGCTAGAAATTTATCTTGTTGTGAGTGCAATCTTTATAAAAGGATTTAAAAAAATCCATGTTCAGTAATCACAAATGACTAGAAAATCACGGAAATTCATTGTGATTGCCCTATGGTTGTGAGTTTTTCTGCAGATATAGTATCTCTTATTATTGGGGGGATTTGATTGTGCTGGCAGGTTGGTGTAAATAATGAGTATATTTGATATTAACGAGCACTCAGTGGGAGGGGGTGGTGAATTCACACATTCACAATGAGAATGGCTGCACCTGCTCCCCTCAGATTAAGTGTTTTTGGGGGAGGGGGTCTCTCTTTGAAACATACAATTGCAAAGCTTTTGTCCTGTCTGTGGGTGTTCATCTGTACACGTGTGCACATTTTATTGGCTAAATTTAGAAGATTCTTTTGGCCATTATTGTGAGCACATTTAATTTAAGTGTAGTGATTATTTGTACGTTGTGTGCATGTGTGTGTATGTGTTTATATGTGGTTAAGATAGAAATGCTCTAAGGTCTTTTGTTTGCTGAGGCTGCAGTTTTGTTTCTTTGGGAACATGAGCAGAGCTGCAGGTTTAAAATCTCCTGGACAGCAAAAGCACAAAAGATCTGAAGCGCTCTGCACACACTTTACAATACTGACTTCAGCTTTTCTGAACACACACACATATTCACAAATGCACACCCACACACAGTATTTTTAACAAGGATAGGACATACCTTGTGGGGACCAGCCAGCGGTCCCCAAAAGGTATTGCACATACACACAACTAGTGTATACCAAAGTGCTGTACATATGCAAATAAAACATTAACAGGATACAAAGGATTAAAAGATTCATAAGAAAAATAATACAAAAACAAGAAATTAAGGGTTAGGAGGGTTAGGTTTAGGGGTAGGGTTATCGTTAGATCTGTATAAAATCCATAAAATGCATGGAAGTCTTCGGAGAGTCTCCACAATGATGTAAAAACATGGTATGTGTACTTGTGTGTGTGTGTGTGTGTGTGTGCTAATTGACCCTTAGCTAAGCTCCGCCCCCTTGGCTACCATTGCTTGCTCTGAAAGGTTGGCTGGAATGAAGACTAACATTTTTAAGCATGTTTATCTGATGGTTTTTGTCAAAAAAATTGTTAAATCACACAGTAATTTGATTGAAAACTGTGGAGACTATGAATCAGAATTTGAGGCAAATGATTATCACTTTCACTTGAAAAGAGAAAAGAATTATTTGATGTCGATTACACACCTGATAACATTATCTAAAGTGAACAGAACTGCTAATAATGTCTCATAACACACTCACAACAGTGCTGCGAACTCTTTAAGTTACTATAACCTTATTGAATTGCTGAATAAATACATAAATTAATAAAACGTAACATGTTAGCTTTAATTTACCTTCGAGGAAATGTAGGTGTTGTTGCTGATGTTATACATGTTCATTTGGGACTGAGGAATGAAACAGTTAAGTCCATAGCATGCTTTATTTTTTTCATATGTTTCATTTATTTATTAATTTTTGTCATTGTTTATTTCATTTATTTATTTACTTGTTTGTTTGTGACTAACATAAAATAGGTCCAAGTTTAGTTCTATTCAAGAGGACTGAAGTGTAAAACCAAAGTGTAGCCATTTTATTGGCAGTAGAACATGGGCAAAACATTGTATATAATGCTGGTCAAAAGGAATAATTTATTTACTGTTTTTTTGTTTCTAATGTCTCAGTTTAATTATCAAAATAATCGCAAAATGACTTTTTGTCCAAAATGTGCAGCCTGCAGTGCTTCATAGAATTTTGCCAAAATTAGGTATCTTAAATATGCAGTAAATACGCAGTGGGGTTTTTTTTTATTGGAGCATACCTATGATGCCTATGTAGACAGCTCACTAGATTTTGGAACAGAGCAAATGTCTGCAACAGAACCCCCCCCCCCTTCTCTCTCTCTCTCTCTCTCTCTCTCTCACACACTCACACACACACACACACACACACACACACACACACACACAGAAATTGCAATGCTTCGTAACACACTATATGCATCCCTCTTTTATTAACCCTTTCATATATATATTCATCTAGTTTTGTCTCTGCTCTTTAATTAGCACATCTGACTCTGTCTCATAAATTGGAACAGTCCATTAAGCTTTATATTAGAAAATTAGAGCCATTTTCTTGTCACGTGATATCGTATATAGTGTATAAACAATTTTAGGGCAGCGTGTGAGTGTGAGTGCGAGAGGAGGCAAGGATTGGTTTGGGTAGGGGGATTGTGTGGATTTCCTTATAAATGTTTAAAATCCCAAAGCAATTAAAGCAGAAATCTGTTATCAGCCTTTACCTCTGCATTACACACAGCACAATATACATCAGCTTTCCACCTCTGCTTAGACTGGGATAGGATCAAGAGACAACATAAATACTGTACACTGGTGGAAATCTGTTACATTTGTTTTACTGTCTGTTTACATTTACATTTATGCATTTGGCAGACGCTTTTATCCAAAGCGACTTACAGTGCACTCATTACAGGGACAATTCCCCCGGAGCAACCTGGAATTAAGTGTCTTGCTCAAGGACACAATGGTGGTGGCCGTGGGGATCGAACCAGCAACCTTCTGATTAACATTTATGTGCTTTAGACCACTACGTCACCACCACTCCTGTTTGTGGTGTGTGTTTTACCCTTAGTAGGGACTTCCATATTTGCAGTAGTCATACTGGGTGTTGTGATGCCTCTTTAAAAAAGGCAAAAACTACAGACGTCATATCTGGCATCACAATTCCTCACATTCATATGCATATACCCCCATCTCATCCTTATAATCTCTGTGATATAATTCTGTATAAATCCAACCTTTATATAAACCATGCCTGCATATTACTCATGCCTGGTTAAAAGGCATACACGGGGAGGTGGTGGGTGTGGGAATGTAGCGACTGCTTTGGAGCATGTGCATGATGGTGTGTGTGAAACGGCAGCTGTTATCATCAATCACAATGTTTTATGACACGAGTGTAACTAGGCATGCGGTGTGTGCTGCTGATATTGGCGAGTGCTTGCTCTCTCTCTCTCCCTTTCTCTCTTTTTCTTCTCGCAACTCTCTCTTTCTTTCCCCAGACATTTTACTTTATTACTCTCTCTCCCCTCCTCCTTTACTAGTTCTCTCTCAGTCTTTCTCTATTCTTATCCCTCGGTTTTGTCCTGTCCTCCATTAGTCCTTGGATCCATGTGTTCATTTTGGTATTTTTCAGGCTGGTTCAGCTAATTCACTTCACTTCATTAGTCAAGACGTGATGTCTTGCTCATACACACAGAAACTGAACACTCTCGATGTGCGTGTGTGAGTATGTTATCGAGATATTCATTGGTCAGTGTTGCTTTAGGTTGTGTATAATGTCCTGCGGTGAGAACAACTGTGTGTGAGGTAAATCTGCTGTCTGAATACCACTTAATCTGTATTTTTCCAGGTTTGTAGATACATAAAAATACTGATAATCACCTGGTTTAGTGAACTGCTGTGAACACATGCTGTTGAAGATGTGTGTCTCTGTCATTGAAGGCTGGTTAAAGCTGGCTTTGATGTCACGCTGTGATCCTGCTCTTAGCGTTGAGCTAAGGATAAGTGATCTCGCAGTCAGGGATCCTGCTTTGAGACATGCACACTGAAAACATTAACCTTTCACTGTCTGTTACACCCTGTGTAGAGGGTAAGGGCACATTAATAAATTAAAATTGAGAGAAAAAAACATAGAATTATAGATATGTTATTTATTTACATTATAAGAAAAATTAAGTATGGACTTCAGGGTGCCCAAAGGCCAAAATAACAAACAAGACTGCCTGAAAAACATGACTGTTTTTAACTCTAACCATTTAAAAATATATGTCTGTATCTATACTGTAACACCTACCTTTATATAACTCAAGTTTGTATATGACTCAAACCTGTATATTACAATTGTCTTTGTGTGTCCACAGGCCAAAATAACAAACAAAACTACCTGGAAAACAAAACCTTAGATAAATTATAACATACTTCGTGTATACCAATAGATAGGCATTCCCTAATTGCCTAATGAAAACAAACATGCCATGTTCGCCTAACAGAATGAAACTGCAATCCACACTACATTTACTTTTTAAATATACTTTCTATAGCAATTGAAAAGGGACATGATGGTCCAGCAATGTTTCAGACATCACAAGGATAGTGGGCAAACATCAATCCTTTGAGCCAAATAGGGGCTGTTGACAGACAGTAGTTCTGACGCATCTTTACTTTCCAGTAAGTTCCATGCCAGTGATGAATAAAGTTTTAATGTATTTATTTATAAAAAAGAGTTCATAATAATAAACAGTAAATTTAACTTCCCACTTACATGTAGCATACTCCACAGATATATTCCATACTCGTTCAATACAATGCAATAGACACCATCCAACTACATTAAACACAGTTAACATGAGAGGCAAACATTGTTTTGAAAATGTTTTGCTTTCCCACCACATCAACTAACTTCTGATTTGCCCTTAAAGGAATGGTTTGAAAATTCTCTAATTTTTTCTCATCTCTTCATCCTCATGCCATCCCAGATGTGTATGACTTTGTTTCTTCTGCTTAACACAAACAAAGATTTTTAGAAGAATGTCTTTGCTCTGTAGGTCCATATAATGCAAGTGATGGTGCATGTGAATGGTGGCCAGAACTTTGAAGGTCTGCACTGCCTTTATGTGCTTTTCGGACCTTCAAAGTTCTAGCCACCATTCACATGCATGTTATGGACCTACAGAGCTGAGATGATCTTCTAAATATCTTCGTTTGTGTTCAGCAGAAGAAAGAAAGTCATACACATGTGGGATAGCATGAGGTGAGTAAATAAGAAAGAATTTTCATTTCAGTTTTCATTCTCTCCGCTTACGTTTTAAAAAAAGTGTACACTGGTTTATTTGCCAGTCCTGTGATTCAAGGCGGGTAAAGCAATTAACTCATCCATGCCTACCAAGAAAATGCTAACAGAGGCAACAAGACGATGTACACATGGAAACAGAATTTAAATGGGACATAACACTCTTAGGGGGACATGCAATTATACTGTTTGAGCTGTATTGTTCGGTTTTAGTAAGACAGAGCAATCTCCAAGTATCATATTCCACATTACTAGCAAAAATGAAATAGTAGCTTGTTTTTCTGCACTACTTTGATCTACTTAAGTGTGAATGTATGAGCTCTGAGCTCAGTATGTGATTGTGTCAGTGGGAGCTGTTTCAGAACCACGAACAGCACATATTCCTCTTCTCTCCTCTCCATTGTTTGAACAATGTGTGTGTGTGTGTGTGTATGTGTGTGTATGCTCAGTGAAATGTTTCGCCCCAGTTAAAGTTAACTCCTTCTTGAAAGTGGCTTTGCTGAAAGTACAGCCACATTAAAATGTCCTTGAAGACAACTTTGTTTGAATTCTGATGTATGACATCAGCTGGGGACAGGTTTGGGGAGTAACGGAATACATGTAACAGGATTACGTATTGAAAATATAAGTAATTGTATTCCGCTACAGTTACAATTTAAATCATTGGTAATAGAATACAGTTACATTCAAAAGTATTTTGATTACTGAAGAGATTACTTTGAATTTTATTGTCATTTGTTTCATTTCATATTTAGTCCTTTCAGACGGAGAACATTTATACATATAAATTATGCGATCCAAAGTGCTTTTGAACAACGGTGAAACACTTTCTTATGATGTGTGACATTCATACGAGCAGACAGAGGAGTAACTTTGGAGCAGAATAAATAGAAATAAACCTTTACGATAAGATAGAATGCTATTTCTAGCCATTTTACATGCACGTTACCAGGCACAAACATAATTTCTTATCAAGAAAATTTACGTTAGATAATTTATCTTTTCTTGGAAGACCTTTTATTATTCCTGATAATAATTTTTGTATTGTTTTCCTGAAAAAATATCTAAAAATCCTTAAAACAAGATCAATTGGCTATATTTTGTTTTAGAAACAACACTGCATAAGATATTTAGATTTTTCAGAGAATGTATTTTTAACATGTGTATTTTGTCTTACTGTACTGGCAGAGTTTTTATAGTCAAAACAAGTGAAAAAATCTGCCAGTGCTGAAGAAGTAATCCAAAGCATTTAGAATACGTTATTGACCTTGAGTAATCTAACAGAATACATTACAAATTACATTTTACAGCATGTATTCTGTAATCTGTAGTGGAATACATTTCAGAAGTAACCCTGTGGATCTTTCAGCAGTTTTAAAGTGACTCTCTTGAGACGGAGAACTGCATTAGAAAATATCACCATCACACAATATATAAACCTTAGAAAGATAAGCAGCAGAACAGAGACATGAGATAATTCAACTTGAAATGCTCAAATCAAACTTTGCTTTCTAGATATATTTGTGCTATTGTTATCTACTTCATCTATTTTTGTTATTTCATACTTTAAAAAAAATGTTAAGTTTAAATTTCACCCTTTGACTAGCTTTGACCCTTTGGCATTTCATTTACACAGAACCAAAGCCTAAAATCTAATTACATACAGGCGAATTTCAAATAGGAAATGGCGTGCCACAAGGGTTGTTCCAAAACTAAAGTAAGATAATGAAAGATTTCACAAAAGGCCCTTCCAACAGAACTGTTAGCAGAGGGTACATTTATACAGTAATACCCTGCCCCCTTAAGAGCACACACTTTAAGAGATCTGTCCTTCACAGTGAGTAGGGCATAGGTATGATCACTTTCTATTGGAATTCTACCTTGCAAGCAAAGATATTGCCTTCAGGAAATGCAATACATTTATTTCTGTATGTTTCTCTTCACCTACTGTGTATTTTTATTTTTTTTTTCAGTGATCTTCTATCATCAAATTACATTGAGAGGCACATATCAGAGGAGGGGAAGTCAGTCGTCACCAAAGTGAGTATAAATATTGGGATTTTTCAATATCAAATAGGTCTCTGCTTATGGCTCAAAAAGTTGTTTTCTACCCTTGGCTCTTATTATTCTACATAAAACCTGGTTACTTTATCATGGCTATGAGGGTGCTAGGAAAGGACATGTTCTATTTCCTTCCATTCCAGACCGCCAGAGGCAGTACTGAAAGCACTAGTGGAAAAACGCTTGCGCTTTGACAGAGAATCAAATTAGAACGTTTTCACCCCATGATGCATGATGTGTCTTTAGCTATTAAAACCCCTGAACATGTCAGATAATCTCCTCTTTATTCTGTAATATATATTGGATGGATCCAGCATAAGCCTTCTGAAGGAGAATTAAATGTGCAGACTTCTTCTACATTCAACTGTGAGCTGGACAGTGAAGTAAAATTTGCCAGATGTGCTGAAATGGGCCAGTCAGTGGGGTGAATGGGCATGACTTATGGAAGCATCTTGGTGTTTGCTTTGGTGAGGAGGATGCCGTGCCTAGCCTTGGATGGGGTTGAATATGTACATGCGAAAGGTGTGATTTTTTTAAGCCGAAGCTCCTGATAAAGCCCATAAAAATAAGATAAACTCGTAATGAGCTTTGATATTTGGAACATTGATAAGGCCCCAATGCTAAAAAGTCCCCATTGATTGAACCGTGGTTTGACTTGATCATTTAAGGCAGCAAAATGCATGGAGCGGAGCCTACCACTAGGCATCAGAGTCGCGCAATAACAAGTGGTGCTTCCTTATTTGGAGAATGTGGAATTAGACGTATGAAGCAAGAAGCACTCATGATTTCTGTGCGATAGGAGCAATAAACAAAAGAAGGCATCATCTTAACTGAATGGAGTAATAGACCCTGTACGATAAGTACTTGTGCATCATGACATGCATGAATAAAATATCTTGATTCCCAGATAGAGTTAAGCTCAGTCATGCAACATGGTGAATGAGTCATGCATTGTGAACCTTAACTCAGTTATCCGCATGGCACGGCCTTCCCGCTGTGAAACGCGTGATCGCCTACCATGAACTGTGAGAACCGAATGCTCTATTGAAATAAAATTTTGCCTCTTGAATTTGATATTGATTCAGATGAGGGTTATGATGGAAAGACAACATTGGCAGCAGAAAGCCTAATACCTGTAAACGATCCTCTAAATATATTTGATGAATATGATTGAGTACTTAGCCTATTTCTGATGGGTATCAGCTGCTGCCTTGAAGCGATGATTTTGATGGACTTGGCAAGGAGCGTGTGGCTTTCAGCAATAGGTCATGCATTCCGATTGCGGTAGATGCAGTGGATCATTGGAGGGAGGTCTCCTACGTGACTGAGATCTGGATGAAGATCTAGATTTGCTGATTGTTTACTCCACATGGGTTTGATGAGGAGCAGAAAGATGAGATTGAGCAGCGGCATCGTTTAGGAGGCAGGTTTCCCAAGATGTTGTGTAAAGCTGGTTCACCTGTGGCCTGGAAATTGGTGTTGCCGGAGATGCCAGGTTAACATTTCTGTTATCCCACTGAGACTCCAGAAATTGCAGATGCACATTGTGGCAAGGAGCTGCTGCTCTTGGATATAAGATAAGGAGCAAGTGAATAAACCCATGTCCAGAGCTGGATATTAGCTCATCGGGGAGCGAAGCTGACTCGACATCGGATGTAGTAAGCTATAGTATGAATTGCCATTTTTGCACACTGAAAGAGCAAAGAGGTAAATTGAAAGCAGGCTTTTAAAGCAATGGCTTATGTATGATTGGCTAGGTGCTAACTAGATAATGGTGTGATTATGTACAGCTGCGAGTCTCCCGCTAGAACTACGCTTATGCTTACATTTAGATGCAATGTCAGTGGCTGCCTCTGACTCACTTTTTGGTGCAAATCTGGTTGCAACCTCAGTGACTGGTGAAAGTTTGCCTGCAGCCCAGTCACAATACTCTGACAGTGATAATGTGTCTGGCCAAACATGTGGGTCATCATCATTGGTAACGTCCTTGGAGGGAACGTTGAAAGTGATGCTCACGTGTATTAATCTGGATCCCCCATAACCAACAGTGGGCTCTGAGAATGTATTTCTGCATTGTGCACAAAGAGCCTCCTTTATGATGCCTCAGTGCGTGATTTATGTCTGTACTGGTGTCTGCATTACAGAGTTAATTAAAGGCCACACATCCTGATCAATTTGCCCACACACTGGCTTTGATGCAGGACCCAGAGGCAGTGGGTCTTGGCAGCATGCCACTTGTAGAACCCAGTGTTGTGGCGCTCATTGTGTCTCCTGATGAGGCACTCCATGAGAATGTGAGCTGCTGTCATGGGCATACAACTCTACAGTATGTCTTGGTCGTGTTTCTAATTATTTGGCGCACATGCTTGTTGTGTTGCACTCCTCCCTGAATGCAATATCATCTGACCCTTTAGTGATGGATCTAACTGAACTTGCGTTGCAGGCGGGTCATTGCCAACCACTGCTGCACAGCTTTGGGCACTCTAATGCAAGCACGGCGCCAGGTTTGGTTGACCCAATCACCTTTGCCTGAGGTCTGTCAGAACAACTTGAGATGGTTGCCACTATTACCTGGCCGAATCTTCAGACCGGCAGCACAGGAAGCTCTGGTCATGTAGGGACAGCTTCTGCCCCCCCCCCCCCCCCCCCCCCACCAACAGGAGCGCTGACTTTGTAACGTCGACTGTGGGCTGTTTTACAGAGAGTCAGCTGGCTCATTGGGGATCAATAACAACAAACCAGTGGCTGCTAACTACCCTCTCAAGAGGCTATCGTATACCGTTTTGATGTCGACTCCCTGTATATACTGGCGTGAGAACCACAGTAGTTCAGAATCCACGGCAGATAGATGCCCTTGCACACACAGTTCAGGTGTTTCTGCGCAAAGGACCCATAGAAATTTTCAATCCCCAAGTTCATCCTGGGGGATTCTTTTCCACTTATTTTGTGGTCTCAAAGAAAGATGGTGTGTTTCCGGCGATCTTACATTTAAGGAATTTAAATTGTTTTCTAAAGTTCCTGCTACTCCTGATATGTCTCAGATTTGTTTTTTGCTAATAGATTTAAGGGACGCCTACTTTCATATTCCAATTTTTCCGGAACGCAGGCAATTCCTTCGATTTTCATATATGGGTCAAATATTTCAGTTCAGAGTTCTCTCGGTTGGCCTCTCTCTAGCACCAAGGGTGTTTTTGAAGTTCATCCAGGCTGCACTGTTGCTGTACCTGTACGATTTGCTTGTCTGTGCGGCATCACCACAGCAGGCAATGGATCAAACTCGCCAGTTTCTAGGCCATATTATTCTTCTCAGATGGGGTGCAGTCTGAACCGGGAGGAGTTAATGGCACTTGGAGCGGGGCTTTGTGCACAGCACATATAAACGTTCTGGAATTGACTGCAGTGTTTCTCACTCTACTCCATTTTCAGACAGTGCTCAGGGACAAACATGTCTTGGTGCGCACGGACAACGTGGCAATGTTTTTTTTACATCAATCATCAGGGGGGCACTAGGTCACAGAGCACACTTCAAGTAGCTCACAATCTGCTGATATGGGCTCAAGCAAACCTTCTTTCCATTCCATTGGTTTACCTGCCCGGTCGACTCAACCATGCCACGGATGCTCTATCACGCAGCACGGTGTTACAGGGAGACTGGAGACTACACGTGGAGGTGGTGTAGATCATATGGTGGACTTATGGGACCACAGTAGTCAATGTGTTCATAGACAGTCAGACAAATCAAATCAAATCACTTTATTGTAACACTACTATGTACACAAGTGCAACAGTAGCTGCAAGTCTTGTGTGCAGTTCCGAGCAACATAGCAGTCATGACAGTGGCGAGACATATAACAATTACAATAAACAACATATTTACACAACACAATTTACATATCAAATGTACATATACTTACACAGCACAGTACTAATATACAATGTACAGTAAACAATACACACAATATAGAATAAGCATACAATAAAATAAAATATAAGAGTATATCAAATATAAAAATATATATGCAGTAGTTATATTGTGGGGAATATATTTGACAGTCCAGTGTGAGATAATAAGATGAAGATTTATAAAGTGCAGTGCTGATTGTTGATCGTGAGAGATCAAGTGTTCAAAAATCTGATTGCTTGGGGGAAGAAGCTGTCATGTAGTCGGCTGGTGCGGGTCCTGATGCTGCGATACCGCCTGCCTGATGGAAGCAGTGAGAGCAGCCCATGACTCGGGTGACTGGAGTCTCTGATGATCGTCCAAGCTTTTTTCACACATCGCCTGTTATATATGTCCTGGAGGGAGGGAAGCTCACCTCCGATGATGTTTCTGGCAGTTCGCACCACCCTTTGCTGGTCTTTGCGGTTGTTGGTGGTGCTATTGCCCTACCAGATGGTAATGCAGCCAGTCAGGATGCTCTCTACAGTACTGGTGTAGAACCATGTGAGGATATGGTGGTTCATTCCAAACTTCCTCAGCCATCTCAGGAAGAAGAGGCGCTGGTGAGCCTTCTTCACAATGGCCTCAGTGTGGACGGACCATGTGAGTTCCCAAGGAACTTGGAACTGCTGACTCTCTCCACCGGTGCTCCAATAATGATGATGGGGCTGTGTTCTCTGTCTTTCCTCCTGAAGTCCACTACTAGCTCCTTGGTCTTACTGACATTGAGGGAGAGGTTGTGCTCCTGACACCAGTGTGTCAGAGTGTGCACCTCCTCTCTGTAGGCTGTTTCATCATTGTCAGTGATCAGACCTACCACCATTGTATCATCAGCAAACTCAATGATGCCATTGGAGCTATGTGTTGCCACACAGTCATGTGTGTACAGGGAATACAGGAGTGGGCTGAGAACACAGCCCTGCAGTGCTCCAGTGTTGAGGGTCAGTGATGAGGAGATGTTGCTGCCCATTCTAACCACCTTATGTCTGCCTGACAGGAAATCCAGGATCCAGCTTCACAGCGAGCTGTTTAAGCCCAGAGCCCGGAGTTTCACATCAAGCTTGGAGGGCACTATGGTGTTGAATGCTGAGCTGTAGTCTACAAACAGCATTCTCACATATGTGTTCCTTTTTTCCAGGTGGGAGAGAGCAGTGTATATTGTAGATGCAATGGCATCATCAGTGGAGCAGTTGTTGTGGTAGGCAAACTGCAATGGGTCCAAAGAGGTGGGCAACACAGAGCAGATGTGATCTCTTATTAAACTCTCAAAGCATTTGCTAATGATGGGGGTCAGAGCAACAGGACGCCAGCCATTTAGGCAAGTGATTTTGGCAACTCACTGCCCTCGTTGGTTCTCTCTGATGGATGAGCCAGGTTAATTGAGCCTGGATGCACTGGTTTATGACTGGCCAGACGTAATGTTGTATGCTTCCCCCCCCATTACCATTGATTTGAAGAACCCTGTTCCATGGGCACAACTGCGGCCACCATCTGCTGTTAGTTGTTCCTCTATGGCCTGTGAGAACATAGTTTGAGACCCTCCTGTCATTGTTAGCAGGGCCATCTTGTCCTCTACCCAGCAGATTAGATCTGCTGACTCAGTTGGAGATGAGAGATTGGCATCATTTCCTAGACTGGTTGAAATTGTGGGTGTGGCCACTGGGCCCACCGGGCCTCTCCTTGAGTGTTCACAAGGGGCCAGGGACACTGTTTTGAATGCCCTTGGAGCATCTACACAAAACTTTTATGCTAGTAAGTAGAAGGTGTTCTGTGACTGGTGCACCGATCATGCTGCTGATAGACTACACTGTTCTGTAGGATGGATTTTAGATTTTTTGCATGATCTTTTGGAGCTTGGACGTTCTGCGTCTACACTCATGTTGTACTGTATGTAGCAGCTTTGACAGCCAATCATTCTGAGGTGACTCACTTGGCTCTGACCAGTTAGTTGTGGCCTTTTTAAAAGGGGCCAATCATCTTCGCCACGGGTGTGCAGGTGTGCGAAGCCCAAAGTGGGACTTGAGTGTGGTGCTTAATTCCTTATGTCAAGCATTATAATGAACATTGCATTCCTCTTGGCCTTTACAACAGCAAAGCGTGTGAGTGAGCTCCACTCATTATCACTTAGCGCTCCTTTTTTGCGCTGGGGGCCTGAGACATTGTCTCCACAATTTATGAATCAGCCCATTGCGTTGGCTGCTCTGCCACCAGATCAGGCTGACATATGGGTTGAGCTGTGTCCAGTTAGGTCTTTGAAGGTTTACATTGACAGGACAGCAGCCTGGCACAAAACTGACCAGTTGTTTGTTTGCTTTAGTGATGCATGCAAAAGGACTGCACTATCCAAGCAGAGACTAGCGCACTGGGTGATGCAGGTAATATCTCATGAATACAAGTCTTCAGGGCGTCAGTGCTCAGAGGTGTATTGCTGTCTGAAATTTGTGCAGCAGCAACATGGACTTCAGCCTGAACTTTTTCTCAGTTCTACAGACTGAATGTGACTCCCCTGCCAGAACTGTGGGATGCTGAGCTCTCTATCTGTGCTGATGCATCTCAAGGGGGTTTCTTGTGACTGCATAGGTATTCGTCTTCCACTTGTGCATTCAGTACTGCATCTGGCAGTCTGGAACGAAAGGAAATAAATCACTGGTAATGTACTGTATGTAACTGTGGTTCTGTAAATGAGTGGAAGACCGATAGAGTCTCTGGTCACTCGGAATTCGTCAGAATGATCTAGAGATCGAGATGATG